>CM062397.1:12250121-13617451 GCA_031304145.1 Cardiospermum halicacabum
TTCTCTTTTCTTTTGACAATATCATCTAGGTTTTCTTTTGACAACATCATCTAGGTTTTCTAATAGAAAAATAATTATGTAACTACCGAAACAAGCATGTATGCTGATTTGGTGACAATACCATGAAGTATGTCGTTTAAATTAAAAAATTACATAACTACTCAAGCAAGCATACATTCTCAAGAGTGTTAGCTATATCCGACCCGACCGTAACTTAGATTCAGATCAATGCAGTGGATTTACGGGTTTAAGTAAACCCAATGGCGTCTCCAAGTCATTATATAGAAATAGCTCGGTCCAAGAGAATTCAAGCATGTGAATGTAATAGCTCATCACAATCTCCTTCTAGAATATTTCACAAAAGACAAACTACAGCTCACCAATAGCAATCTAGATAAGAAGGAATAGTTGTAATCTACCAAGTATGATACTATTGTTATTCTACACTGTTTGATCAAAATGGAAACATGATGAAAGTTGCTTTATTGTGTGAAAGTGTGTATATATATATTACACTCCACAATAAATGAATTATGAAAAATCATTAATACAAAATTACATATCTTCTGATTTAGTTTTTCTTATATGGTATCAGAGCTTTGAAGCTCAAACTGATGTCTAACATAACAGAATGGCCTTGGAAAATAGTGATTCTAACAACACCACCTCCTTAACTTCTACTTCAAATGATATACCACCATTAGCTTACAATCTCTGGCCAAAGCTCTCAACTTCAACCTCTCATTGAAGCTTGATAGGTTGAACTTCACAAAACGGTGTGCACAAGTTCTAGCCGCCATTAAAGCCTTAGATTTGGAAGATTATATTATTCCAACCGCTACTCCATCAGCACGCTTTCTCTCTTCAGAAAATCCTAACGTAGATTTGGTTGTAGAAAGCTCCACTGCATCATCTATGGAAAATCCAGCTTGAAAGCTATGGATCAGAACAAATCAGCTACTACTTTATTGGTTGGTCACTACTATAGGTGACCAAATGGCAAGTCAAGTTAATCATGCATCATCTTCTCAGCACACATCGTAAATACTTACCAGTTTATATGTACAAACCTCTATGGTTTATGTACTATAACTGAAACAACAACTCTCAACCCTCCAAAAAGGAGCACTCTCTATTTTAGATTACCTTTTAATAATCAAAGATATTGGTGATTCGCTTAATGTTGCAGGACACACAATTTCTGATGAGGAACTAATATTATGTGGTCTAAACAGCCTTAGATCAAAACACGATTCACTAATGGTCCATTTCATTCATTCTATGCAGTTTTTAACTATACAAGATGTTCATTATGCCCTAATGATGCACAAAACTCGCTTAGAGCAACAAAATACACACTCTCAGATTTTTATTTCTAACACTTCTGCAAATATGGTCTACAACAACAGTCACTCAAATGGTAGTCGATCCTCAAGTAGGGGGAATTTCAGAGGATGTGGAGGGAGAAACATTTAATAGTATTGTCAGCTATGTCAAAAGCAGGGACACGGTGCTCTCAAGTGTCATAAGTATTTTGACATTTATTGGAAAGGAAATCCTAACCCTCACTCTTTAAATCATAGATCAAATCCTCACTTTGCCACTCACTCAACATCAACTCGGCCTTCTGTCTCCGCAACACCACACTATCAATCATATATTGGATAGAACTCTACTAGAACAAAAATTCCTGAGGCCAACACTAATCCTAATTGGTTTATAGATAGTGGAGCAACAAATCACGTAACATTTGATATCAACAACCTCACCATCAGAAGCGAAATACTGGACCTGAGCAATTGACTGTTGGTAATGGTAACTCACTAAACATATCTCACATTGGCTCTTCTATTTCACCTTCAAACACACATTCACCAATTGCTCTCAATAACATACTACATGTTTATAGCATAACAGAAAAAAAAAAATCAGATTTATTAGCTTACTAAGGATAACAACATTAGTGTGGAATTTACTGACATTCCTTGTTTGTTTAATGACAAAATTTCAGGAAAACACTGCTCATGAGGGTACTACAGGATGGTCTATACAGCCTTCTACACAAGCTAAATCACCCAAGCTAAATTCACCTACTGCTAAGTCTATTCTATCTACTCATACACCAACACTTATTTCTGCATGAACTACTATTTTACCTAATAGTTTTATAAATTTAATCTAGACATCAATATATGGCCCCAGAGTCTAGGTCATCCGAGTCATTTTGTACTCCAACAAAATTTCAAAATAATGAAATTTCCTTCCGATAAAAGTTAGTTTCATTTTTGTGATGCTTGCAGATTAGGAAAATTTAGGGGTGTGCATTCGGTCCTGACCGAACCAAACCGAACCGAATTTTTGGTATTTCAGTCTTTGGTACAAGGATTCTCAAGACCGAAGACCAAACCAAATTTTATAAATCGGTTCGGTAAAGACCGAATTATTTCTGTTCGGTTAAAAGACCAATAACGGAACTTTCAAAGAATAAAAAATAAATAAAAATATTAAAAGAAAACCCTAATAAAATTTTCAAATACAGATCGTGTTTTTCTCCTTATCTCACACAGCTCTTCCTCTAGAATCAGTCTACCACCATCATTATCACGGTTGTCGGTCATCATTTTCCATACCGTCATGAAAAATACCCCTCCTAGAAGCTTGCTCTGTTGCAGAAAAACGGTGTACATGGTTCTTGAAATGTGCAGTTCTGGTTGATTGGTGGAAACTAGTGCACATCCTACAACTGTTCTACAAGGGATTTTGAAGATAATAGCTGGTGTTGATATCTCATTCACGTCGACATCTAAATCTACTACACCAAAAGATGAAGAGGGTGAGTTTTCAGATTTGTATGAGGTCAAGGGGAGCTTATTAATTATTCCTCCTATCACGATTATGAAAACAGTATGAGTGCTTTGTTTAAACTAATCAGGCATGTATGAATGTTTTCAGATCCACTTGTATTTGACATTTTATTTTATATATACAGCTTTTAATAACATAAATAGATACATCAAACTCTATGGTGCTTGCTGGCCTAATCAAGGAAAAACATATTTGTAAAGGAATTTTGCAATTTGTGAAATTCGGTTTTCGGTTTGGTCCATAAAAATTTGGTACCAAACCGAACCGGACCGAAGACCAAATACCGAACCAAAATTTATAATATCGGTTTGGTTCAAACCGAAATTTTGGTTTTCGGTTTGGTCTTTGGTCCGGACTGAATTGTGCAATACCCTTAGGAAAATTGCATAAACTTCCCTTTCAAACACATCCTATATCTGCCACTCAGCCTTTAGAAATAGTTTATTCGGATTTACAGGGATCGTATCCATATCATTCAACTGAAGGACATTTGTGCTATCTCATATTTATTAAAGCATACTTTAGATTTACATGGATGTACCCATTGAAACACAAATCAGAAACTAAAACAGTGTTTATGAGATTCAAACCTATATCGAGTTACAACTCAATCACAAAATAAAATCCTTACACAGTGACATAGGTGGAGAATATATAGCATTGCAACCATTTCTTAACTCCCAAGGAATCCAGATTCGTCTCAATTGCCCTTATACACACAAGGAAAACAGTGTCTCAAAATGACAAATCGTTATATGACTTAAATTCGTCTTACACTACTGTCCCAAGCCAACATGCCCCTCTATTTCCGGTTAGAAGCCTTTTCAACTGCTACATACCTATTCAATAATCTACCTACACCCCTTTTACATCATATTTCTCCTTTTAAAAAATTATACAATAAACCACCTCTATATTCAGACCTTAAAACCTTTGGTTGCAGCTATTTCCCTTATTTGCGATTTTACAATACAAATAAATTTGATTTTTACACAAAAAAATGTCTATTCCTTGGATACAGTTCTTCTCACAAAGGTTATAAGTGTCTCTTACCTGAAGGGAAAGTCTACATATCTAGACGTGTTTTATTTAATGAAAAAGAATTTCCATACCTATCACTGTTTTCCACTAAAAATCACTCTACCTTATCACAAACTCTATCTATCCTACTACTATCAATCATCTCTTCTGCCCTATAGCAGCAGACGACTCCCAGTACTCCCTCGCCAACCGGTTCTCATGTAGTTTCACCTTGAACAATCAACAAAGAGGTAATTTTCAATACTATTGTGTTATCTTTGCACTCATTCCTTTAATAAATTCTCCTATTAGTAGCTCTATTTCTCCAACTTTTGAGTCAGCCTCTGTATTTGCAGAAATACAGTCTACACCTCCATAATCGAGAACACTCACCAAACACCTTTTATTATAATAAAAAACACACAAGGTTTTGAACATCTTGCTTATCTTACACATGTCTACAAGCTTCGTAAAGCTCTTTACGATCTTAAACAAGCACCAAGAGCTTGGTACTCCATAGTCAAACAGGTTTTACTTTATTAAGGGTATCAAATTTCTAAGGCAGATACATCTATTCTCTACAAGAACAACAATTGTATTATCTCTATTCTTTTAGTCTATGTTGATGATATCCTCGTCAATGGTAACTCTCAACATGAAATTTAAGAAATCATCACACAGCTACAACCACAATTTGGATTAAAGACACTAGGATATGTAATTCACCTCTTGGGATTTGGGGTTTACAGAAATAAAGATGGTTTGCATCTCTCTCACCATAAATATGTCACCAAGTTGCTACGTCGAGCTAACATGTTGGATTACAATCCTTGTAGCACTCCTCTCTGTGTTGGCTTCAAAATCTCACAAAATGATGGTCTCCCTTTTAAACATCCTACTTAGTATCGTAGTAGTGTAGGAGCCTTGCAATATCACTGTCACACAAGACCTGACATAAGTTTTGCAGTCAATAAATTGAGTCAATTCTTATAAAATCTATTAATAACTCATTGGATTGCTTGCCATATTAGAGTATTACTATACCTGAAGGGAATAATTGATTTAGGGATCTTCTTTAAACCCTCTTTTGTTCCCATTGATCTTCAAGGGTTCTTTGAGTCTGATTAGACTGAATCTTCTTACGATAGAAAGTTAACCACCGACGGCGTTGTCCTTCTAGAGGCAATATCGTCTATTGGACATCTATAAAGCAACCAACAGTTTCTCATTCAAGCACTGAAAAAGAGTATTCCGCTCTCGCCTTTATATCTACTGAGCTTTTATGGCTAACTTCATTGCTATCTGAAGTTGGTTTTAAGTTACCTCAACAGTTGATTCTGTAGTGTGATAATAACAAAGCTCGATTTCTAGCTCAGAATCTTGTTTTCCATTCTCAAACAAAACACATCGAGGTAGACATCCATTTTGTTCGAGTAAAGTGACTTCAGGGGAAATAGATGTTTGATATATGAAAACTGATGAGCAATTTGTTAGTCTATTGACGAAAGCCTTGCCAACAGTACGGCCGAGGTACTTAACGACCAGACTAAACCTAATTTTCAAATCACGGTTCACTTTGATTGGGGGTCTTATAAATATCCGACTCCACTGTAACTTAGATTTATATCAAAGTAGTGGACTTACTGGTTCAAGTGATTCAAATGGCGTCTCAAAGTCTACTATTCAGAAATAGCTTAGCCCAAGAGAATTCAAGCACGTGAATATAATAGCTAATCATAAGCTCCTTTTAGAATATTTCTCAAGAGACAAACTACAACTCACCAATAGCAATTTGGATAAGAAGGAATAAATGTAATCTGCCAAGTATGGTATTATTGTTATTCTGCATTGTTTGATCAATGGAAACATGATGAAAGTTGCTTTATTGTGTAAAAATGTTTATATATATATATATATATATATATTACTCTCCACAGTAAATGAATCAAGAAAAAATCATTCATACAAAATTATATATCTTCACATTTAGATTTTCTTATAAGGAGATGACCATTCTTGGTATATCTAACAATGATACATCCTTCAACACCATGCCCATCTCCATGATAATACATCAAATGAAACATTCTACACAAGTTAACGTATTAAACTTATTCCACATCCTCTTTATTACAAAATACAACCATATTTACCTTCTTCTACATCCTTTTGATTATCTCCTTAAATTTAAGGAAGCACATGAATCAATTTGATGGAGAGTAACATATAGGCTTCAGAAGCAAAGGCAATATTTTCTAATATAAAAGCCTAAAATATTAATGGAAATATTTCTGATATGTGTTTTATTTATATGCAGAGGATATGGAGAAACACTAAAATGTTTGTCATTTATATTTGGTCAATAGTGGAACCACCCACTCAATCCTCAAAGATAAAAAATATTTTCCTAAATATAACCTCATATAAAGCTCGAATAAATATGATATCGAGTCCAGTTGACATGATTGAGGGATATGGAGAAGCAATTATATAGCTGAAAAGGGAAACAAAAATGTGTATCTAAAATGTTATATTTGTGAGCAGTTAAAAAAGGAACTTGTGAAGTTTCAAAGATATGTAATGTGTGTTGAATTCATCAAAAATAAAATAATTAGTTCCTACTAATAGTTGTAGTAGCGGCAAGTAAGGTCGATCCCACGTAGAAAAGTAATTGATTTTACCTTTTGAATGACTAATTTAGCGAACAAATAGAATTTGAGGTGCTGACATCGTGCCTAACAATCTAGTATTTCCTTATATATTATACTGACCAGACATCCACCTTTTAATGAGCTCCTAATCTACAATAACCCTCACAAACACCTGACAGGTTCAATCGAAGATCGCATTAAGAAATAGAAATACCCTAATTCATACCAAACAACTCAACAAGCTCGCTTATCTAAATATGATTATAAAATTTTCACACTATTTTCTACTTAAGTTAGATTAATTAAATGATTACGTATTTAATTTATCGACTAGTAAGATACTAACCATTTAATTAATTAACTGGCTACATTACTTAATCAGATAAATTAATATATTCATCCAAAAACCAAAAAACCAGTGACAGAGATAGGGGCCCCAAGCTTCAGAAATTCTTTATATATATATATGCTTTTAAAATCATGTTATTTAAATAGAATTGGCTTGATGGTTATGTCTTACAAGGGAAACCAAGCAGGTTATGGGTTGACTCCTTTATAACAACATACAATAGTTTCTGCTCATTTTTCCTTAAATTATAATATTTATTATTTATTCTCCTAGCTTATATAATATTTAATTTTATTTACTTTAATATATAGTTTCTTTTCTATAATTATAAAAATATTAATAATAAAATTTATAAACTTAGAAAAGATTAAAGATTTATAATATGCAAATATAATTATTATAAATTATAAATAATTATTTATCATTATTTTCAACTAATTTTTATATCACTAAATTTATTATGAATATTAAAAAATATTAAAAATTTATAGTATATGCAAATATAATTATAATAAATTATAAATTATTATTATTATTATTATTTTCAACTAATTTTTATATAACTATAAATTCATCAATAGTTTTTAGTAGAAAAACTGTTATTTAAACTTCAAATATTATATTTTTTTTAATAATAATAGTAATGCTAAACATAAAATTTTTAATTATAAAATAAATTTATTAATTTATAATAAATTATAAAAATATATATTTTTTAAAAATTACTTCATGATAAAACTATAATATTTGAAATAATATTTTACAAATTTATTAAAATATAATTTACCGTACTGCGGGGCGCTGCCCCGCACCCCATAAATCACTACATTATAATCTTATTTGACCCCCTCACCTGAATTTTCTAGCTCCGACCCTGCGAAAAACATAGAGAATTTATAAATCATGAAGAGATAAACAATTAAAAATATTTCTCATAACACGTAGAACTGAAAAAAGACTTTATTAAATTAAATTGGTTATGACCATAGCTAAGTGCCAAGGACACAGCTTAATATGCTATGAGCATGACTAAAACCTTTTTCTAACACAGAGAAATTAAATAATCTAAGAACTCATAAATAAAAACTGAGCTCTCTTACATCGTATTGGAAACTCTTATTTATACCTTAAAACTAAAACTATAAAAATCAAGAAAAATAAATCTCTTCCCATAAAATGTTACTTAAACTTTCAAACTCAAAGTTTAAACTAAACAAATTATTTGATAAGAAAAATTGATTCTTGAGATCCTTTAACTTTGACTAGGTGGACTTTGATTTGATAAATTATCTCTGCAGCACCTATAAACATGCAAAATTATAATTTGACCCCAAATTGCACAAAAATACCAAATAAAGCAATTCCATATCAAAATTATCACTTTAGTCCAATAATCATTGGAGAAATTAACTATAAATATGACACGATTTGCACCCCGTCAATATCATAACAATAGATACTATATTGAGAGTGTGAATGAAAAACATATTGAGTATTTGTATATAACGTCCTTGGTTTTTGGACAAAAGGTTATTGAGAATTGTATTGGATCCCCAATTGAAAATTATGTATTATACAAATATATCCCAAATTGAAACCTATGTAGTTGTAAATGTGAAAGTATTGGATATAAGGAATTTTTAGTTATGGTATAATAGACTTGGCCATTATGGATATATGATGATGCGTAGGATTATTGAGAATTCTAATAGACACCAGTCAAGGGATAAAAAAAATTGTTTTGAAGGATAAATTTTTAAAGCTTTTACATAAGGGAAATTTATTGTTAAACCATCCCAAGTAAGGTAAATTTCGAATGTCCATCATTTTATTAATGAAATCAACGGGAAATAGGTGGACAAATTGATCCACCATGTGAGCCATTTCAATATTTTTATGATATTGATAGACACATATGTGGCATTCAAAAATAGGGTCTGAAATTTTTCAATAAATTTTCGCATTTTCAAAATATTTTAAAACTTGAATTTTTGAATTTTCAATTAACGAGATGAATTGAAAATTCATTAGAAGGGTAAAATGGTAAAATTAGAGACATTAGTTAGAGCCAAAATTAAAGAGTCGATTATAATTGAATTAATGTGAATTCAAAATTTTTTTTGAAATTGAGTTTTTAAATCATGATTTTGTGAGTTTTTGGTTGAAATCTAAATTTATATTGGGTTATTTTCATTTTTATTATTTTATAACTTTTATTTACATTATATAGTCTAACTTTAAAATTCTTACAAAAATAATCTTTCAAACTTTCACTTTTCAAAAATGAACGAAATTGACCATTTCACCCTTCTGTGAAGATTTTTTACACTGATCTGTGAAGGTGATCCGTGAAGAGAATTTGTGAATGTGTTAAGATATATTTTTGAAAATCAAATTTTGGATGGCTCAAAAATAGAAATAAAGTTTTTTTAGTTTTGAATTTTTAAACTTTGGTTGGTTTATTTTATATAATTTTCCCATTTATATTTTAAAATTGGTTTTCAAAATGGGGATACAATTTTATAAGTAAAAATGATTTTGAAATTTTGGAAAGTGAGCGGAAAGGGAACTGGACTAGATTAATGGGCTTGGACTTGATTAAAAATGGGCTTGGATTAAATCCTAGTAGATCCAAATTAATTCCATGATAAGTCGACCCACTATTCTACTATTGCCCTCTATTTCCCCCTATCGTTCAAATCCAACTAGCTTAGTTGGTTTCTAACCAACCCCCTCCCCTTTTATTTTTTCAAACCGTACGAGCTCTTCTCTCTCTCCCTCTCTCTCACACACACTCTCTCTCCCCCTCCACCACTCATTTTGTTTCTTCAAACCGTGTGAGCTCTCTTCTTCTCCCCTTTCTACCATTTTCAAACTCTAGAAATTAACACACCAAAACAATCTTTTCTATTTGATTTTCCAAGATGATAAGCTATTTCAAAGCATCAAAAGTTATTTCAAAGCTTATTCTCCACTCACTATACTTAGCACTGTCAGAACGGACAGTCCGGTCCGTACAGACTTTTTCAAAAAAAAGACCGGAGCGGACATGTCCGTTTTCTAAAACAGATTTATTTCTTAAGTTCGGGTCCGCCCGCGGATCCGTACGGACGGACCCGGACATGTCCATTAATTTTCAATTTTTTTTTGTTTATGCATCTTGTTGAAGAGTTGTATATTTTTTTATGGCTTTTGTTACTCAATTTATAAGCTATTTTACATCCATCTTACTCAAGTACGGTTATATATATATATATATATATATATATTTCATCACATATTGATTTAACTACCAAAGTAATAGAGAATCGAGCATAATAAAAAAATTAAAACTAAAACACTAGCAAGAAGTATAGATGTCAAAAGAAATAAACGACATAGTTATGGTCTAAAAATTTGTAACTTGCACAATCTCAAAAGACTCTCACATATAAAAATAACAGTTATCAAATATTTCGGAAAAAAAAAAAACACACTCTAAAGCGGACTGGAGTAGATTGACACCAATTTTCTAAGTCCATATTCGTACACTAGTTATCAACGGTGGGTGTCTAAGAGAGGTGAGTATCGACACTGTGTAGTTTAAGGTTTATTAGTTGTGAATCTTGATTTTTTTTTTTATTAAAGTAGAGCAAGTTAAGAAAATTTTAATTTAAAAAAATTCATATTGAAAATAGCGGATATCCGCGGATATATCCACTCTAGTCCGCTAAAGTCCGTTATCCATACGGAGTGGATAAAAAAGCCCGCGATCAAAATGGACACTAGTTTTCTAAGTCCATATCCATATAAATTACGGGTGGACCCGGATAGTCTGCGGACTTTGAGTCCATTTTGACAGTACTAACTATACTTAATAAGTTTCCAACAACCTCTATTAATGTCATTAATGATGTTTCAATATTTTGGTTGCAATAAATGACTTTTTTAGAGTTAAATGATGATGGTTTACAGTCCCAGTTCATTAAATAAAGTCATTATTGCCTCTAACTACCATTTGAATGAAATCCTAACTTTTTAGAAAGTGAGTTTACATGAAAATGGTTTAATATTAATGATTGATTACTTTTAATTGTTATAAAGGCAACTAAGGGCAAGGCAAGCACCAAACCTAAGCGGTTTAGTAGCTTTCTTCGGAAGAAAGGTTAGTAATCTCATTTTTATGCTCCATAACTTGGTTAATGTTATGATTGAGTAATTGTTGCATTGATGTGGCTAATAATGCTATTAAAAGATAAATGAATGAAAAATGTATATATGTGAAGTTGTAGTGAATAGAATTATGTGTTTTGTAATCATGATGCTTTAATATACTTATAAGTGGTTTTGTAACCCTTACATATTGCTTGGCATGTTATGGTGTTAAATAATATGCAATTGGCTATATGAATTATTTAAATGTGATTTTATGTGAATAATACAATTTTAATTTCATAACGGATATGAGTGTTGTAATTATAATTGTTTTTTGGTTCCTATTTTAAAGGAATAAAATGAAGGTAAGTAGTGAAAAGATATTGTTGTGGCCCTTAGCCCTTCTAACTATGAAAAGTAAGTTTTCGTGGCATTTGGCCTTCTAAATGTTAAGGAACATTTATTACCTTATATGAATATATATGAAGATAAATGGTGATAAGTGTTAAGATAATTAAATAAATGGAAATGAAATGTAATGATAAGTCAATGAGTAGTAAAAGTCTTCTCGTCTAACAATAGTTGTTGAAGTAACGACATGCGTTAGGAAAAAACTCTAAAAGTATACTTCGCGACATGAAAGTGTGTTTTTTTAGCAAAATCCAAGCCATTAAATGATAACTAAGGAAACGGTACTGAAATGAAGACGATGGTCTCAAAATAGAAAAGTTTAGCCTTATGGTATAAAAGAAAGTAAATGATCCAAAAGTTGTTGTTTCAATCTATAAGGGGGTACAACCAAACCCACAGATTTTGATCTTCGAATCTAAATGGAGATTTGACTCAAAAAATCCCGTTTATACCTTATACGTTAAAGGATTGGGTTACAAGTGTAAATGAAATCCAAAGTTGACTAAAGATGGCTGAATGATTTTCATTATGTTGATATATGATTGAATGTAGTTTAATCAAACTAAACTTGGTGAACATTAATGATATTGGGTAAATTTAGTGTCAAATGAGAAACTAGGTGGTTAATGATGCCTTAGATGTTTTTACATATGAATATTGTTGTTTAATATTATAAATGTTTATAGGAGATTGTGTGTGATATGTGTTGTTTGGATGTGCTTGGGCAACCAACCCTTAGTCGGACCCTTATTGTTGAATAAATGTGAATTTATAGTGTCCATAATGTGGTTGAATAAGACCTGGAATTGATTATGATGAAACTTATCCTTGGTAATGGATGCTATTACATTTCGATTTCAGATCAGTCTTATAATTTCCAAGAAAGTAGAAATGTGTCTCCTGGATGTAATTATTCTATATCTTCATTCCATAAATTTATAGAAATTCCATAAGGATTGAGATTACTTAAATTACATCAATTAAAATATCGAAACTTATATTCCATAAAATAATAGAAAATCTCTGTATAGATTAAAACAATATGAGAGAATGTGGTATAATCGTCTCAGTAAATATTTGATAAAACTAGGATATAAGAATAGTACGATATGTCTATATATCTTCATAGAGAAATCAAGATCTGGTTTTGCTATTAAAGCAGTATATGTTGATGATATGAATATCATTGGAACTCCTAACAAGATCAAACAAATTACTGGAAATTTAAAAAAGGATTTTGAGATAAAAGATTTCGGAAAAACAAAATCTTGTCTAATCAAATGGCATATTAGTTTATCAATCAGCATATATTGAAAAACTTATGAAAAGATGCAATATGGATTATGCTCATCCATTAAGTACACAAATGATTGTTAGAATACTTGATCCCAAGAAAGATCCATTCCCTTATAAAATAATAGTGTACCAACTGCATATCTGAACACAATTGGTGCACTGTTATTTTAGCCCATTATACGAGATCAAACATCTTGCTTGTTGTAAATTTACTTGTGAGATATAGTTCTGCACCAACCTATAGGCACTGGAATAGAATCAAACATATTTTATGTTATCTAAAGGGTACGAAAGATTTGGGATTATTTTATACGAATTTTAGTAAATCTCTAAGTTAACCGGTTATACCGATGCTAGATACCTCTCGGATCCACAAAAATTGCATTCTCAAACTGGCTACATTTTTACACATAATGGTATAACAATCTCCTGGAGATCCGAAAAACAAACTCCGATAGTTACATCCTCAAATGATTATGACATAATTTTGGTGTTATACAAAATCAATTATCCAATATATCTAAAATTCATGTGGTATATTTCAAACTACTTATGGGTCGACTATGATATTTAAAGACAATGCTGCATGCATCGCCCAAGTTCAGAAAGAATATATTAAAAGAGATCGAACCAAACATATTTTCCCAAAATCCTTCTACACCACGAACTTCAGCATAGCGATTAAATCGACTTGAAGTAAATCCTATCTATACATAATTTAGTTGATCTATCAACAAAATTTTTATCGACATCAACGTTTGAGAAACTGGTTTACAAGATCGGAATGCAGGTTCAAAAGATCGAAATGCAAAAATTTCTCAAATTAAAAATTATAATTATAGGTGTTATCAACATGCGAAGTTCTTATATAATTTGAATTTGATCAACTATATATATATTTTTTCGTCTAGTTTTTACTTCACTTATTATTATTTTTTTAAAAATTTTATTTACAATGTTAATCACTTAAATTTTCAGTCAAATTTTTAGATAGTAAAATGCAAGTGAGAGTGGTGTAAGATAGGTGGATTACACCCTCAAACATAAACAATTCTCAGCCTATTTAATTGTATCAATGGTAAGGTAGAAGTTTTTGCTTTGTGTTAGTTTTTATTCTCAATATCAGATTGTATCTTTTTATGTCATTGTATCTTTTTATCACTTTCTCAGTTTTTTATTCTCAAAGTCCTATCCAGGTGCACAATTGAATAATCCACTCAATTCAATTAATTTATTTAATTGTTTTTCTCCTCATTCTACCTTTCTCTTTTATTTTTACAACATCATCTAGGTTTTTGTTCTGAATGAACAATAATTATCTTACTACCCAAGCAAGCATACATGCTGATTTGGTAATAATACAATGAAAAACATGTCTCAGCATGTTGTTTAAATGAAAAAGAATTACATAACTAGTCAAGCAAGCATACATTCTCAGGAGATAACAATTCAAGGTACATCTAACAATGCTACATCCTTCATCATAGTTTCTTCAACACCATGCCATCTCCATGATTATACATCATATGAAACATTCTCCACAGGTAAACATATTTACCTTATTCCACATCCCATTTATACAAAATACAACCATATTTACCTTCTTCTACATCCCTTTTATTATCTTGTTAAATTTCAGGAAACACAGGCATCAATTTGATGGAGAGTAACATGTAGGCTCCAGAAGCAAAGGCAATCTTTTAGAAAGAGCTAAACCAAAAGATTCAGACATGTCCAGCTCCTGAGAACCAACCACCTTCCAATCAAACCAGTACAAAAGATTAGCCAGAATGTACTCAATTGAAGCAACTCCAAAATTTGAGGCAGGGCAAGCTCTTCTCCCAATCCCAAATGGAATATACTCAAATTCAATTCCTCTAGAATCACTAGATTTATCCATAAACCTCTCTGGAATAAAGTCTTCAGGCCTGTCCCACACTTTGGGATCCATGTGAATGCCCCATGTATTCACATAGAGAGTGACTTTCCCTGGAATATCATAACCATCTAATTTCACTCTTGTTGCATTTTCTCTAGGAATGAGAAATGGAGCAGGTGTATGTAATCTCATGGATTCTTTGATTATACATTTAAGATACGCAATTTCATTCACATCATTTATATCTATTTTGGATTTGTTGTTTTTTCTAACCACGGTTCTAATTTCTTCCTGCACTTTATTCATTATATCAGGATTCTTAATCAGCTCAGCCATTGCCCATTCTAGTACTGTAGCAGGAGCATCAGTGCCTCCCACAAACATATCCTGAAACATCAGAAAAAATAATATATATTGAAATGGGAAAATATTTTTAAAAAATCATTAAAAAAAATGACTAAATTATCTTCCAAGCTAAAATACTAAAAATTCCTTAATTTTTAAAATTTTCCAATTAGCCTCTCATTCCCAAATTATTATAAAAAAATTAATAATAATTATTAATAATTTTGAGATAGATTTGAATGGTTGTTGTTTAAATTATAAAAATAAAAATTCTTTATTCTTTTTATAATAACCCCTTACCTATGCTAAAAATGATTAAAATAACAAAAGTATATTAATTATTAGTTTTTTATGTTAATTTAGTATATTGAAACTTTATTAAAAAAATATTTGGAATAAATTAGATAAAAGTTTTCAAATATATAGTAAATTGAAAATAATATTAAAAATTGAAAAAAAATAATTTTTTTATAATTAATATTCTACCCTGAGTAGAATTTATTATAAATCATATAATGAATAATATTAAAAAACGATTAAATGATTATAGTATTAAAGAATTGTCTAATTAAATAATTATCATATTAAAAATCGTCCTATTATAATATTTGGAATCCTTTGATTGTTATTTAATTATGTAGTATTATTAGACATCATAATAACTAAAATTTTTATATTAGACATCATAATTCCAAAAAATAAAATAATAATAATAAATAAAAATTGAAGATTACCAGGAGAATAGCTTTGATATCGTTTTGATCGAGTTCCACGTTATCGTTCTGGAGCTGAAGAAGTATATCCACAGTGTTTTGGCTTGTCTTCACCACTCCTCAAACTCATCCTATGCTCTTCAATCACTTCATCAAACAAACAGTCCAAAGCACGAAAAGTCTCCTTCATACGACCAATATGTCCCCTAACAAAATCTACCCAACCCAACCACGGAAAATAATCCCCAACACTAAACGCCGCAAAGTAAAACATCATCTTCCTCGGCAACTCACCAAACCTACTCCCACCATCCGCCTTCCTCCCCATAACACACCGCGCCACTATGTTATTCATCACATCCTCTATCATCTCCGACAAGTTCACCAAACCCTTTTCAATTCTCTCCTCACCAATCGTCTTAACCAAGCTCTCCACTTCCTCGTTTCTTACGTATTGAAAAGAGTGTACCCTTTTGGCGTTTAGAAGCTCCTCGACGCATAATTTTCTCAGTTTCTTCCAGTAGTTTCCGTACGGACCGAAGGCCATGTCGCGACACCCGTAGGCCAAGAGGTTTGTGGATGTTAGTGGGCGGCGGTTTGAGAAGGTGACGTCGTGCGATTTGACTAGTTGTTTGAGGAGTTGAGATGATGAGACGACGAGCGTTGGGGATTGGCCCAGGTGGAGGAGCATGAGTGGGCCGTGGTTTTGTGCAAGGGCGTGGATTGAGCGGTGTGGGAGTGGGCCTAGTTGGTGGAGGTTGCCTATTATTGGGAGTTTTGGTGGTGATGGAGGCAGATTCAGCTTCAGCTTCACATTGTTTCTCTTTAGTAATAAAATAATTGGAAGGAGAAGGATGATGAGGAGAAGAAGAGACATGTCGGTAGAGATGGAGAATGAGTGCATACTTCTTCCTCTTATGTAGGGTGGCCAATTTGGCCGTGACACGACTAGAATTAGAATCTGAATTGATTGATAAATTTGTGTGATAATATTCACTTTTAGGTCCATCCAATTGAAAAAAAGTAGTTTTAGCAACTTTAAAAAATTTACAAAACTAAATTTTATAAATAAATTTTTACAAATCTACCCATTACATTTAAATTTATAAAATAAATAAATAAATAATTAATTAATTAAAAGAATAATAAAAAGAAAAAATAAAATTCCTAAAACAACCTTATGAGTAGTAACCGTTTGAAATCTAATTCAACTCACCCAACTCTGACATTCTGCATTCCAATTCAATTTGAAACCGGTCCCTATCCTTCTACATTCAAATTCGAAGAGAAAAGAAGTTTTATCAACAATTGCGTAGCAGAGCTCATCTTCCCCAATTTCCTTCATCGTTTCTTCTCCAACAATCATCAGTTTCGTTAATTTTGTTTGTTTCTCACAATCACGTTGGCCATTTCTCGTCTGCAAATAACTTGCATCTTCAAACTATTAATGGTGAAGACGAACAAAAGCAAACATGGGTTTGAGAAATCTAAAGCCATGGTAAGCCCTAAGTAGTCAAAACAAAAGCAGAAGGTTGTGGTAAGACATCTTTACTAATGATATTTGCTAAAATTACATGTTAGAGTTGCTTTAGGGTGTTAGATTCGCGTTAAAGTCTTAGATTCGTAGGTTTTTAGATGTTAGTGTTCATAAAATTAGTTGCTTCTATTTATTTGTTGGAATAAAGTTTGTGTATGCGATTTTCCGGTGTAGTAAAACAGGAAACTGGCGTTCATCTAATACTGTTTCCCAATCTTATGGCCGGAAGCTACAGTATGTAAATAATAGTAGAATTTCAGAAGCTAACAGTAGCTTCCGGGTACTCACTACCGGGAAGCGAAGACACCAAATGAACTGTTTCCCAGTCTTCAACACCAGGAAACCTATTTCCAGGTCTTGAATACCAGGAAACCAGTTCACAGTTTGCACTGTTTCCTGGTCTTAAAGACTAGGAAACCACTATTTCCTTGTTTTGGTCTCTAAGACTAGGAAACAGTGCAAACAGTGAACTGGTTTCCTGGTATCAAGACCAGGAAATAGGTTTCCTAATGTTGAAGACCGGGAAACAGTTCATTTAGTGTTCCAGCTTCTCGGTAGTAGTACCGGGAAACTACTGTTAGCTTCTAAGAGTAGCTTCCCGATACTCACTACCGGGAAGCGAAGACACCAAATGAACTGTTTTCCGGTCTTCAAGATCAGGAAATAGGTTTCCTGGTGTTGAAGATCGAGAAACAGTTTATTTGGTGTTCCAGCTTCCCAGTAGTAGTACCGGGAAACTACTGTTAGCTTTTAAGAGTAGCTTTCCGGTACTCACTACCGGGAAGCGAAGACACCAAATGAACTGCTTTCCGGTCTTCAACACCAGGAAACCTATTTCCTGGTCTTGAATATCAGGAAACCAGTTCACAGTTTGCACTATTTCCCGGTCTTAAAGACCAGGAAAATTAATTAGAAATTCTAGTTTGAACCATTACCTTTACTTTGTTACTAATGGAGAAGAAGATTCTGATAAGGAGACTGATGTACCCAATAGAGAGATCAAAATGAAAACTAAGTGTGATCCTAGAGGGATTGTGGAGGAGATGGATAAGGAGAAGGAGATTGAAGATAGTGGATGCAAATCCACCCATACAGGTTTCGTCCTCTCCCTGGAATGTTATGACGGTTGGAAATGAAGTAGGACTTCCAATGCAACATATGGGTAAGAATGATGGCTGTCTGTTTTGTCAATATATGTACGCAGCTTTTGTTTATTGAATTTATTTTGTTGCAGGACATCATGTGGATCATATGTATACCGATACACCCAAGGTATATAGAAACCTCAACCGTCTTGGACTTTTGGAACGGAAAACAAAGAGGTCGTCAGAATTAGAAGAGAATTAGCTTATGCCATCTTCAATTATTCATATGAGAGTGAAGATGTATTTTCTGATGTAAACACTACAATATGACCTTAATTTCTACGTATGGAATTGTATTTAAACAAGCCAAGTTGTATATAGAATTATTCCAAATTTAGGATCCAACCATTATAAAATTGTTCATCTCAGGCAATCAAGACAACGAAACAGCATCATTATTTGTCTATTTCCTAGTCAATCAGACCGGAAAATAGGAAAAATATAAATTTGCTTCCTAGTCATCAAGACCGGAAAACAGTTATAAAGTGTCATGTTTCCCGGTCCTATATACCTGAAAACAGGTAAAATGGACGTCTTGTTCCTGGTCTACTATACCGACAACCTTAACTTAGCATGGATAAAATTGTCAAATTTGCTTTCATCGGATCCTATTGACATATATATTTGCCCTAAGGAATCTATGGTTTAAACATTAAATGTCATTATTTCTATTGACAAGTAAGAGTTACATTTCATAAACACTAAAGTCCAACGTTGGCCTATGAGACATAAGGTTTGGTCAAATTGAAAATGCGATAAGAATATTATAAAATAATATTAAATAAGTTAAGTGCATGATGAATCGATTCTTTTAAGATGATTAAAGTATTTAGAATACCACTCATCCAAGGTAAACGTATAATTGATTAGACATCTAAGTGTAAATTATTAATTCCAACGTAGTGCAAATTTATTTGAAATAAATCTATGAACACATAAGGTATTTGGAAGGAAACTATGCTCTTGAATGTTTCAATTTGCACCCAAAAATGAGTTTGCCGGTATTTAAGATCAAAAAATGGATGCACATGTTTGGCCATTTCCTGGGAGTAAGATCAATAACCCTATTGGTTGAGTTTCCAGGTACTTCAAATCCATTTCTAAATCATGATGAACATTTGATAATTTTCCATTTACAATTCATGATGAACATTTGATAATTTTCCACAAAACTTGGGTTTATATCAATGAAATAATACATTGAAATCAATGACACATATATCAATGTAATAATATATTGATTAATATATTTGCACTCTAACAATAGTTTGACAAATCAATTTGGAAAAAAATTACTCCAAAAAATTATTACTGAAACATGGTTGGAAAAACTTGAACATATATGCATATTGAATAGGCTGTTAAGAAATGACTACCAAAAAATATAGATTTGTCTATTTCCTGGTGTCATCTACCAGGAAACGTTGGCAAATTTTTCATGTTTCGGTCTTATAAACGTTGACAAATTATGTGATATGTCCTCATTCATGGAGTCATCTTCTGGACAAGCCGCTTGTGTCATAGCTGCAGTAGACGTGATGTTCTCACATATTCCCTCTAAATTATGCATGTTCTGATGTTTCTTTTGATATAGCATCCACAAATAAATACATATGCTCACTATGATCATCCATCGCAAATTGTAAGTCGTCGTCGTCTACAATTTCATACCTATCTCTAGTTGAAGTTGTGACAAATGAATGAATGGTCAATTCCAAACTCGATTATATCTTCAACTTATAATGTAGTTTTCCCACTAATTGGGAAAACGAAATACTAGTATCAAGAAGCATAACAACCATTTCACCATCCTTGTACTCGCCATCAACCCAATCCGCTTTAAATTTCACTACGTTCCTTTTCACTCTCATCCCTACAGAAATTCAGTAAAAAAAATATTTTAGATAAAATTAAACTAAAAACAAAAACTAAAAAAATCCCTATTGTCAGCAGTGGTTTCCCGGTCATCTTACACCGGGAAACAGACTAAAATTAAAGTTATTTCTAGGTGTTAAAGACCGGGAAACTACTTCCCAGTAGTTTCCCTGTCTTTAACACCGGGAAATAGGTATATGTTTCCCGATGTTAATACCGGGAAACCGTCAACTAGGTAAAGATATGTTCCTGGTTTATTAGCCAGGAACTTGTCTATACATTTCCCAGTATAAATACCGGGAAATATGTTGATATTTGTTCAATTTCCTGGGTGTCGAGACCGGGAAATGACTGCAACAAAATTACGATTTCACAACAGAAATTTCCAACACTAGCATTAAAATTGATTCGAAATAACAACTTAGTTATGCACAAGATGTTATCGAAAATCCTTAATTAAACAAAAATATAGATTCTATGTAGTTAGTATCTTTACATAACAAAGTTCATAATAATCATGTCCTAAATCCCAATTACGTAAAAAAAAAAAAAAAAAAAAAAAGCATGTCTTTTTATTCGCAATATAACGAGAATGCTAAGTTGATTGATTGAAAGATAAGAATTGATATGATTATCGCTTACACCACAGACAAGTTGAATGAAATTACGTACAAGATTTGAGTTGCACAGGGTGAGGTTAGGGTTCATGCAAATTGGGGGATTTTAATTTTTTAATTTTAGTTTTGGTGAGGACCTATCATAAAAATTGGTGGGGACCTTTTTAGAATTTGTTAGGGCCATTTTATAATTTTAATAACTAAATTCAAAAATTTTAGAAAAGGGCATTCATGACTTTACACACTATTTAAAAGGATTTTATATTATTTTATTTTATTTTTTAATATAGAAGGGTATCACTGTCAGTTTGGTCTAGTGCACGTGAAAACTTTTACAGATTGTTTATTTTTATAAAAAATTTAATGTTGGTCTAAAAATATAACTTTTTATATAAAAAGTCTAAATATGCCAATCACCCTAAATTTGCTGAATATTTAGGGGGAAAATTTGTTTTTGGCAATTCGGATGTGACACGACTAGAATTCATCTTATGGATTGATATTCAGGGTGTTTTGAAAAAATTACGAATTTAAACTTCAATTTTTATTTCATAGATAATTTAAGTATTAGGAATTGACAAAAATTGGTATTCACTGTAAGTTGAGAGAGAAAGATTCGAAAACTCTGTTGTAAGTGAAAGATTTGAAGACAGTTTTGGAAATATTATATTTAACTAGGAATTGAAAACTCTTTTATAAGTGAAAGATTTGAAGACAGTTTTAGAAGTATTATATTTAACTAGGAATTGTTTTTATGACTTATTAGAATTGCAATTAGGAAAAAATCTTATTCCTCTTTTTTAGGAATTCTAGTAATAATAGGTTTTCTAGTTTATTATCATTTACTTGGTGAGTAAGTAATAGTTCACCATAAATATGATGTTGTAGTCTTCAATTGTAGAGACACAAATTGAAAGATATTGTTTGTTTCTCTCTTGTGAGCTTGGAGTGAGACTTGTAATTGGGTTTAGGTTAGAGAGTGTTTTCTGGTTGTGGCTGTAATATCTTTTGCTACATAGTGAAAATCTCTGTCCGTCCTGACGTCCGCGATTTTTCCCGTTTTGGGTTTCCATGTAATTCTGGTGCGTTAATATTTTGTTTCTTGTCTTTTATTTTGGCTGTAATATTTTTTGCAACATAGTGAAAACCCAATTTTCCTAACACATAATTCAAGACCATGAGCGTAATTCACCGAATCCCTAAATTGTATAAATTTAGGGGTATTTTGGAAACTCGACCTATGGAGTGAGAACCAAACTTTTAAAAGCTTATTTTTCTTTTTTATATTTTTAAAATATTTTAAATTTTAAAAAGCTCATTTAAAAGAATTTTTACAATAACTAATTTACAATATTTTTATTAAATATAGAATAATAATTTTTTTTATATATTTTATATTATATTTATTATATTTAAATTTAATATTATAATAATTTTATTTATATTTAATATAATATTTATAATTATTTCATTTAAATTATTATTGTTAATAATTTTTTAATAAAATTATATTATTTTGTGATAATTCTTAAAATTTCAAATTATGTTTTAAAAAATTTTTAAAATAATTTTTTTAAAAATCTATTTTCCACTCCATAAATTTAATTTTTTAAAATCACGGTATTTATAAATTATGTAAACGGTCTAAGATTTTAAATTTTATTTTTACTAAATTTTTAAAATAAATATATATAATTATATATTTAGAATTTTCAGAGACTTAAAAAAATTTTCCTAATTATTTTTAAGTAAATGAGTTATATGTTGAAGTCGTCACCACACTCTACCGCAATTTGCCACCCGTAATCTTATGTAGCATGTGGAGGAATATTATTTTAAAACTTTTTAGATAAACTTTGTTATGTGGCATCAATCAAAACAAAAAAGATATTTTAAAAAATTATGAATTAAATAAGATGTTTGCAAACATTTTAAACTACCACATGAACTACGTGTTTAATTGATGCTGCAACCGAAACATGTACTAATTATAATATGTAGGTAAACGACAAACTAGTTATTGGCAGAATATGCCATAATAATTGCATTATCGTTTTCTCATTCACTAATATATATTAAATGACCTTTCAGTTCTTAAAATAATGTCGGATTGCACCATTTCAATCTACATCGTTTGAGGGTGAGATTTGGACTGATTTGGTGGGTTTTTCTATGTTTAGGCTGAGATGTTTGGGAACTTTCTATATCACATTTAATTTTCCGAAAATATTATTAATTTATTTGTAGTTTTTAAATGTATTTAAAATTATATGTATATATAGGGGTGGGCAACTACATGTTTGGTTCGGTTCCGAGTGGATCTGAACACGAACATGCAAACTGGGTGTTCGGTTCTAGGTGTTTTCGAACACCCAAATTATCTATGGCAAACCGAACCAAACCGAACACCCTGAGACATGTTCGGTTCGAATGTTGAGTATTTGAATTTCGTTGACTTTATTTTGACTGTATATAAATATATATATATATATATATTCATTAAAATATATTCTTATGAAATTGATTCAAATATAGAATAAGTGTTAGTATTTAAATAAGTAAAAATCAAAACCGAACTAAATATGAAGATTTTTGTGCGTATTTAAACTTTAAATAATATTAAAAGATGTAAAATATTCTTAAAACATACTTAGGTGTTCGGTTTGGTTTCTTAGACCCCAAAATCGAATCGAAATCCTATCTTGGGTGTTCAGTTCCACTGAAAACCGAACACCCAGAAAAACATGTTAGGAACCGGGCTGAAGGTGTTCGGTTCGGTTTAGGTGTTTGCATGTTTTTTTGCCCACCCCTATGTATATATATTATTTAAGGAAGCCAAAGCTTCCAACACAAATAAGATTAAGTGCCTGTTTGGTTGGGCTTCTTGTAGATCTTTTAGTTGTAGATCTTTTAAAAGTAGAGCTTTGGAGGAAAAAAAAATAATCGTTTGGTTATCAATTAAAAAAGCACTTATAATTTTTTAAAGTGTTTGGATATATCACTTTTCAAAGCACTTTAATTCATTATAATTATTTAAAGGGTATTAGATATAAGTATTTAAATAAGTAAAAATTTTAATATAACACCAATATTTAAAACTCCGTAAATAAAATAAAAAATATATACTCAACAAATTTTGTAACTAGAATGCAACTACAAATAAATAAAAATAACTATAACCTTTTAAAAATAAAATAAAAATAAATTAATTTTGTTGGTGGAGAAGAACTGAAATAAAATCACGTATATCATCCATCTTACGTTCTCGAAAGTGACTCGTGTTATGATTTTCTCCAACCTGTTCATTATCACGTTCTTCTTCTTCTTCTTCTGGAAGTAGATCATCATCTTCATCATATGGTTTGAACTCTTGATCACTATTCGAATGAATCCGGATGAAATTATGGAGAGCCATTGAAGCAATTACAATCTCCACTTGTTTGCTAAAAGGAAAGCTTGGCATTTCACGCAAAATTTTCCATCTATTTTTCCACACCCCGAATGTTCGCTCAATAGTACACCTCAACGAAGAATGTGCATGATTGAATATTTCTTTTTTCCCTTTGGGGTCACTTCCACGTCGAAAATCTGGAAGATGATATCTCTCACCCTTATATGGTCTTAAATAGCCATTCATGTGAGGATATCCAGCATCTACAAGATAGTATTTACCTACAATAATAAAAATAAATAAATAAATAAAATTACACTTTAATTAAATTTATATTATTATATATTATACAAACCTTTAGGTGGATGAGGAAAATGCAATTCTTCTCTTCGTAAAGCCTCAAAGAAAATACGTGTGTCATGAGCACTACCTTCCCATCCAGCCCAAGAAAAAGTAAAACACGTGTTAAAATCACATTCCGCCATTATATTTTGTGTTGGGGTCCCTTTTCTACCAATGTATGGAATCTGTTTTGAAGCAGGCATCACAACCGGTACATGTGTACCATCAATTGCACCAATGCAATCTTTAAAATATGGCCAATACCGATCATCATCCTTTATTTTTTTGGGAATTCCTTTAAAATGAGGATCAGATGGTCGTATTATATCAATAGCCATACTACAAATTGCATCTAACACTATACCAAACCACCTAGATACAGTTTTGCCAGAATGTTGAAATCTTTCTTGAACCATCCTATTGCCTAATCCGTGTCCTAGTGTTATTAAAAAACATTACAACTGCCTCAAACAATGATATATCCTTACCTATCGGAATCCCATATGATTGACCCGGTATGTCACATAATTTTAAAATATATGTTTCTCCATCCGAAATTGTTGATGACATCTATCTTTATGACCATTTAGGATTTCCATGACAAAGTTACTACCCGTATGAGAAGATGTTCTACATGGTGTTTTGAAATTATGCTTGAGAAAATAACGTACACATAATGCAATTCTAGATTGTAAATATGCATAAGTACCATCATCTTCATTATTATCGCTATCTTCACTATCATCGTCACTTTCAGGATTCTTATATTCAGTATCATCATCGTCATATAATTCTGAAATTTTCATCTGTAAAATAATAATAATAATAAATAAATAAAAATTTTACCTTAAAGCAAATAAATAGTACATTTTAATAAAAAAAAATACAGAAATCAATTATAAAAAATCCATATAATAAAAAAAATACATTCATAAAACTAATGTAAATTAATAATAAAATAACAATATTAATTATTATAAAGTGCTATAAAGTGCGACAAAGTGCAACAAATACGTGATAGTAAATTTAAAAAGAAAATTAATAGATAGTAAATTATATATATTATAGATTTTTAAAAAAAAATCTATTTCTTCATCTCTTCGAGCCATGCAATTTGTTCGTCTTAATCAAGTGCAGCAAACATAACTCTGTGTGACTTATGTAGAAAAAGTTTAGTTGCTAATACATATAATTCACTTAATCGCGGTATCCCTGGATTATTTCGTAGCAATCCAATAGCCTCTGGAATAATACAACTAGTATCAATACTAGTTGATTTGTTCTTTTCTATTGCTTTTGCAATATTGTCCAAATGGTTAAACATTCGATCCGTGTTTTTGTCACTAGGACGAACAATCTTTCTTTTCTTCCTTTTATTATCTTCTGAACCATTTGCAGGAGTACTCGCTATATTAGTTTCAATATTCTCGAGTCCTTCAAAGTACTCACTATTATTATAATTTCCATTGCCATAATTCATTCCATCGATATCATGAATCGATACATTATTTGACCTATTTTCATCGTCTATTGGTACAAAATTTGTTGAAGGAGCCCAAACACCTTCTCCGGTAGCTGCAACATCACTGAATAATATATCCAATTCATCGGCATTTCTTAATCCTCTCGAGCGGAATTTCATGGCTTCAGGAATCTCCTACATTAAAAAAAATTAAAAAATTCATAATTTATTAATAGGACAAAGATGAATATACAAATTTAAAAAACAAAAAAAATTACCTTAAGCTTTTTATTCCACCAATCTTAAGGGGCATCAATCGTTTGCCTCACATGATCACAACCTAAACCGGTTTCTTTTCCTACCAAACTTCTCCAAATTTGCCAATCTTTTTTTAGTGAGTCCCACTTATTTTTGAATTGCTTTTAGTTATATGCTTTCCCAGTTAAGATATTAAATTTAGTAACTATATTTTTCCAACCAACTCTATTGAAGTGTCCGTTGGGTCTATTACCCACCAACGTTTCATTGACACAAATTTTGATAAAAGAATCGACAATAACATCATTCCACTCTGCTTTGGTTTTCTTTTGACCCTCCTCTACAATTGTTCCATTCTATACAAATAAAAATATAATTAAATAGTCACAAATTACAAAACTTTAGCATAAAAAAGTAACCCGTAAACAACATGAAAGGATGAAGGGAGATATTAACATTAAAAATAAAGCAAAAATAAATATATTAAAATTAATAAACAAACTAAATAGAAAAAGAGAAATTAATAGTTTTTAAGTTGGGTATAAGTTAGTACTGTCAAAACGGACTCAAAGTCCGCGGACTATTCGGGTCCGCCCGTAATTTATACGGATACGGACTTAGAAAACTAGTGTCCATTTTGATTGCGGGCTTTTTTATCTGCTCCGTATGGATAGCGGCTTTAGCGGACCGAAGCGGATATATCCGCGGATATCCGCTATTTTCAATATGAATTTTTTTTAAATTAAAATTTTCTAACTTGCTCTACTTTAATAAAAAAAAACATCAAGATTCACAACTAATAAACCCTAAACTTCACAGTGTCGATACCCACCTCTCTTAGACATCCACCGTTGATAACTAGTGTACGGATATGAACTTAGAAAAATGGTGTCAATCTACTCTAATCCGCTGTAGAGTGTTTTTTTTTTTCTGAAATATTTGATAACTGTTGTGTTTTATACTTTGTAATAGTCTTTTGAGATTGTGCAAATTACAAATTTTTAAACCTTCTATGTTGTTTATTTCATGTGACATCTGTACTTCTTGCTAGCTAGTTTTAATCTTTTTTATTATGCTTGATTTTCTATTACTTTGGTACTTAAATCAATATGTGATGGAATATATATATATATATATATATATATATATAACCGTACTTGAATAAGGTTGATGTAAAATAACTTATAAATTGAGTAACAAATGTCATAAAAATATACAACTCTTCAACAATATGCACTAATAAAAAAAGCTGAAAATTAACGGACATGTCCAGGGTCCGTCTGTACGGATCCGCGGACGGACCCGGACTTGAGAAATAATCCGTTTTGAAAAACGGACATGTCAGCTCCGATCTGTTTTTTTGAAAAAGTCCGTACGGACCGAAGCGGACGGTCCGTTTTGCCAGTGCTAGTTTAAGTTTTCATTTCTAATTATTGTCTATTTATAATGTTTAATTAAGCTTAATGAGCTTTATTTATTTATTTTATTGTCAAATAGGAAATTCCAAATTTTATATTGAAGTTCAAATTTCAAATTTTGAATTAGATTTGAAAGAGTGAACAAAGTATACACAAAAATGTTAAATTTTGATAAGAAATCACATAATTTGATTTAAATTTAAAATTCAAATTTTAAATTGAAATTTGAAAGAAGAGAAAATATATATACACATAAATACTGTATATTACTAATGAAGATCACCCAAGTTTAAAATTTTAATTGAGATTTGAATGAGATATCTACACATATTCATGTAAATTAGATAATTTGATTTAAATTTAAAACTCAAATTTTGAATTACGATTTTTAAGAAGAATATATATATATATTTTTTGACATTATTTTTTATTTTTTATTTTAATAAGAACATATTTAAATTTTGGAGTACATTTTTCTATTTACACAAGATAGAATTTTATAAAAATTTGATTAAATTAATATAAGTAAAACAATAAATTAATTCATGATATAATGTATTATATGTAATAAGGGTATAAAAGATAATTTGTGTTCTTTTAAAAAAACTCAAAAAGATCTACTCGGACAAACTTCAAATTTGTGCTTCTCCTTGTAGATGATTTTCTACTTTTTTAAATTACCAAAAGCTCTACTGTATTTCCAATCAAACAACATAAAAAATAATATAAAGTGCTTTTGGGTTTAAAAAAACGCTTTCATCGAGTAGATAAGCCCATCCAAACTGGCATTTAATAGATAACCATTAGCAAATAGATAAAAAAAAAAAAATCCAACATGTATATCACATAACAACCAATAATACTTCATTTTTGACTCTCAAATCAACTTCATACACAATATATTATCTCCATCACATGTTCTCTTCTTCGTTACTCATCAATCAGAAGGATTTGGATTGGACCCATCGTTTAATGGTTTCTGCTTCCAATGTGCATAAAGCTCATATAGTATATTTTATAAATTATATATATATATATATATATATATATATATATAAAAGTAGCCATGCCATTTTACACCTTTACCCGTTAAAATATTTTAAGATAGGTCCATTTTAAAAAATATACTGAATGTAGTAAATTTTAAAATAAACATCGCACACACTTTTTATTTTAAACGGTCAAATAGATATATTTATTCAATTTTTTTATATTATTTAATTTAATTTTTAATGTATTTGCAATTTTTTTTTATAATGAAAGAGTTTAATTATAATTAAATTTCTATTAAAATTAAAAAGAAAGAGTAATAGACGGTGACCACTGTATGTATTTTTAAACTATACTGTCTATCAATAAAATTTTTCCCACGTCATCATGCACGATTTGTACTTTATACGACCACATCATCTAACACCCACGTTCCATTGGAGATGCTCTAATTGAAATCGTTATTTAACAAATAGGCTCATAATTTGCATTATTTATTTTTTAATTATAATTATTATTATTCTTTTGTTAGTTTTATAAAAAGATAAAGTTTCGATTTTTTTTTTTTTATAAAAAAATTGTATATTATAAATAAAAAAGTGAAAATTCTATAAAATGACATGTTTAAAGTTCAAAATACAATTATAGGTCTATTTTAAAAAACATACAAAAATAAACTTTTAAAAGTTTGGTTTTCACTCCATAGGCTGAGTTTTTCAAAATACCCCTGAATTTTTACAATTCTCAGATTGTGTGAACTGCAATCACAGTCTGTGATTGCCTATGGAGTGAAAACTACAATTTAGTTTTGCAAACTTTTTAAAACAGACTTGTAATTCTATACTTAACTTTTTATGGCCTATAATTTTTTTCCCTATTTAAAATTAAAGACTTTGTATTGTATTGAATTATATATTTGTTACAATTATTATTTTTTAATATTTGCTATTTATAATAATTTAAAATAGAGTATTAAAATTTTAACATAGGAGAGTTTATTTATTTTTAGATTAAAATTTATAATATTTCAATTGATAAATATATAATTAAAATTTTATATTTATTTAAAAATACTTAATAATTATATTTTCTTACTAAAAACTTTCAAAATTTATAAATAAAATTTATTTTTATAAAAATATATTATTAAAATCAAACCAATTATGTTAATAATTTCTTAACATAAGTATTTGGCCAATGCATTCTTAATATAAAAATACCTCTAAAGAAATAATTTTTAAATTTCTAAAAAAGAAAAGTAAATTTGCAAATATTTTTAATAATGATTATAATTGAATACAATATTTATTTATTTTATATTCTAAATTAGATAGTTAAGTAAGCTTATATACATACATATAAATATTAAAATTTATAATTATTTAATTAAAAATTAAATTTAAATATTAACAAAAAACCAATGCATTACAGGTGTTACAAACCTAGTTTATTATTATTTAAAGTCAGAAAAAAATGTCACGCGATAACCCACCCTCAGTCCAGTGATGGACCATCCCGAAGGCGAGTTATGACAGACCTAAGAATGCCAAACCTGTATAATTTGAGTTATTATCAATTGATACACTCTATCAATGTAAGTAACCAAAAAATAATAATAATAAAATAGCTTGCTTAGCTATTTTAAAATACAACATATTCAATAAACAATTACAGGTATACTTATAACATCAAAACCATTTACATATATATATATATCTAGTATTCATTTAACATTTGTAAATGTTAACCCCCATTTGATAACATTAGGTATTAAAATTTACAAAATGAAAATATGCCCTATACACATCTACTTTGGACATATAACAAAATGGACACAACTCCATGAGAGGTTATCCGAAGCCCGACCAAAAGAACCTGCTCGATCACCTGCTCCATTTTCAATTTAAAGAAGAAAAAATAAAATAAAAAAGAAACTATATGGTAAGCTATATAGCCAAGTTGGTAAAAATCTTGTCCCAAAAATATGGACACACAAATACTCTATATAAATTTAGCTAAGTGGCACACAAGATGCAATTGAAGCTTTGCATTTAGCTTCACCATACAATGAGTCAATCATTAATTCACACCAGGCAAACAAGATTAAAAAAAAAATAAAATAAAACAAGACAATTAAAAATACTAAGATCTACGTGCATTAGTCTTGCTTATTAACTTAATTAAGTTAATGCAAATGCAACATTGAACTAACTTGCACTGCAAGTAACCGGATCAAACAATTCCCATAAGTCGAGACAAAAGAAACTTATGCTTGAGACATGTTAGAGGAATACTAACAGGGGTAAAATGATCAACGTACATGGCTATGAACCTCTATAGACTCAATTGATTTAATTAAATCGAACTTACTAATGCTTAACACTTGAAGACTTTCTGAAATTTAAAATATAAAAGAAACAGTCCAATAAATTATAAAATGTATATATATATATAAATAGTAGGTAACATAAAACACTAGCCTTAAATTTTATCCTAAAAGGAGTTAAAGTGAAAAAGAACGGAGATAAAGAAGTCTGCTATTAAAACCTAAAATTTTACGAACACCTGAAGGAGTTTCTAAATTTTTAAATATAAAATAAGTCCGGTAAAATCTGAAAAAAAAAATTAAACAGTAGATATCATAACAAACACGTGACCACAAATTTTGTCCAAAACGGAGTCAAAACGAATGAGAACAGAGATAAAGAATTATGCTATTAAAACCTAAAATTTTACGAACACCTGAAAGATTTTCCAGATTTTGAAATATAGAGCTCGTTCAATAAATTCTAAAAAACATATTAGTAAATAGTAAATATCATAAAAAACGTGTGGCTGCAAATTTGGTCCGAAACAGAGTTAAAACGAAAGAGAACAGAGATAAGAGCTTCGCTATTAAAACTTGAAATTTTACAGTTAGTTTATGACCATCTGAGCAACTTATTTAGTTCTAAAATGCAATCGAATCAACTCGAAATAAACTAAATTTTAAACATGACATCTATAGCTACCAGACAACACAATTATACAAATCACTCGACCAACGACCCATCCATTTGGTTTTCTGGAACTGCACAAGTGACCTACTTGGTCATCTTATTATCATTATATCGAAAACACAGTAATTGACACCTAAAATGTGACGTAAGCCCAATTATTAATTAAAACTTGCAGCGCGATAACTCTATTATGACATGATCAATTTAGAACTCAACCACATGATTGCCACTATATATGACATCTCGACTCTATACCAAAACTCATAAACTACCCAAATGTACTATGTGTGATAGTATGCACAAACTCACAAATTAACTCCAAAGTCAAGCACAAGAAAAACACTAATATATACATTGCAAAACCATCACTCAAACACATAACCGAAACCATAATCGATTAATAAACATCAATTTAATCAAACAAGGCATAAGCTTCCCAAAACAATAAGATGCACAACACTACTATATAACTATAAAAATGATCATCCAAATTACAATTTTCGATGTTCGATTAGCCTATAAACGCTTGATGAAAGGAGAACACTATTGGACCGAAGTCCGATTATCGGATTTAAATCCGCACTTCCATTCTATGACTGAAGTCTCAATATTGAGCCGAAGCCCCACAATTAGACCGAAGTCTACACAATTGGCATATCATCTCCGCCAATGCACCGCTATGGTGTCGAAGTATTTCTAAACCCCTAACGTACCTTTTCATCACCGGATACACTATAAACTAAAAATGGGTATTAAGGTGTTTTAGTTTACACTTAGTCAATTTATTTTACACACTTCATGAGATTATTAGCAATAATATCAGCACACCAAACCATAACAAGCAAAGACTCAACATCAAAGTACATTAAAATAGAGACTCAATACAACTCTAAGATTTCCACTATAATGACTAACTAAACTAAAATTTTATTTTCCACTAGTCTCTAATATAAATTAATTTTAATTTACATCAAAGCTGCAACTACAAAACACAATATCAGCCAATTTAATATGCAGCAAAAGTCAAGAAGAACAATCATAAACAAAAAATATGTAGGGTGAAAACAGATTTTACTAACCTTTAACGCTAAACCCAAATTTAACAAAACAGTCTCTCCTTCTAGTTCTTGTCCTCCGCTTGGTGGTCACCTGAGACCCCAAAACAAAACTCAATTCAGTTTACAAAACTCATTACTTATTGCACCGTGAAATCAGTACTCACATACACAAATATGATTTTAAAATCATAAAATATCTTTTTAAAAGACTAGTATTTGTTTAAACCAAGAATCAATTCAGCTCAGCTTTTCTCAAAATCGTTTCCAATATGCTCACACACCCTTTAAACCGATTTCGAAAATAGGGTAGTTCATTTGATTTAAGAAAGTAAAAATCGAATTCACTCGACAAAGGAATTGTAGGCTCACAAAAAGTGCTACAGCTTAGAAATCCCATAGTCAAAATCCATCAATTACCTATAGAGTTAGAGTTCAACATTACCTCAAATCATGTTGTTCAAAACGTGGAAACCCTTTTAACAAAACTGGATGACTATCTAACAAACCAAACCCTAAAAGAAACAATTGAATGTGAGCTTATTAAATCCTCAAATTAAGTTCAAAAATCACGATAAATGAAATCAATTACCTTGCTAACTTTAAAACAAGAAGATTGAAGACTCCCCAAGATACCCACTTTTGGTTAGTTTGGAGGAGATGGTGGAATTGAGAAGGTTTTCTTTGCTTGCAATCAAAAGTTAACAAATTCTTGAGACATGCATGAAATTGATGAGGAAGAGCAAGATGCTTTGTTTTAGTAATTGAAAACAAGTGTGAGATGACGGTAAAGGAAGGTAAAAGTGTATGTTATTCTGATGAGCTTAAATCAATTGGCTAGTTGGGCTCAATTTATTGGATTTGGGCTTTTTCGAGGCCCAAGTCAAATATTTGTCCATTCCAAACTGAACCCAAGATCACTTATTTTAAAATCAATATGAAAGATGTTCGAGTTATCGCAAATTTAAAAAATAAAATAAAATAAAATAAAAAAATCACTTAGGAGAAAAATTATTTTTGGACTCTTTTTTAAAAAAAAAAATATTAAACAACGAAATATTAAATTTTAAATCACGAAGATTTTAAAATACAGAACATTCAAATACTAGCTACTGATCATTTCTTTTCTTCCCCAATTAATGATATCTGCCCGATATATACTTTTAATTTTCAAAGTGTAAATTTTCGAAAGCACCGGTTTTAAGTTTAAAAAAAATCCAATAAATTAAACTCACTCAACATCACTTAATAATTTTTTATTTTATAATTTTTTCTTTAAAATTCTGGGCCCATTTTCAGGACGTTACAAAAAAATTTTTTAATGAAAAATATATATATTTTTATAAAATAGGATAAATTGACAAAATTCACTCTCGTTTTCAAAAATAGTATTTAGTTAACTAATGCTTTTAATATTATTACTAAAAACAGTAAATAAAATTTTAATAAAAAACTATTATTATTTTCGGTGTTGGAGTATTATCTATATTGATATTTTTTTAATATATGTGTGATTTTAAAATTATGTTTTACTAATAATAATTAAATTTGTGAAAAAAAATTTAAAATTGAATAATTCTAAATGGTTTGTATTTTTTCTTTTAAAAATATAAATAGATAGATAGATACTTATTTAAATAAACTAAACTCTAATTAAAAAAATCAATAAATTATTTTTATACACATGGTGAATAGTCTTTCCATTATTCAAATATGTTATAAAAATAATTTCCATAAAAGTTTAAAAATTATTTAAGAGAATTTTTTGAAATAAAATATGTAAAAAAAAAAATCTTTAGTCAATTAAAAAATAGAAAAAAAATATATTTTGATATTTTATGAATTAAATTTTTTATTTTAAAAAATAATTTTATTATGCTTTTATAAAATATAAATAATTATTAAGAACTCCAAACACGAATGAATTGTATAGTTTATAATTAATTTATATATATATATATATATATATTTATATTTGACTAAGATGAAAAATCTTATAGTAATTACTAATTAGGAAAAAAATATATACAAGTTTTGTATAAATTTATCCAGTCAAATCAACTGGTAGAGGAGGAGGTTGAAGATTAAAAGATAAAGTATATTTCTTATAGATTTTTTATTCTTATTTTTAAATCAGATTATAAGAGATATTTGTATAATGATGTTATATTATTTGGGTATATAATACTGCTTCTGTATGTTTATATTAAAATAATTTATATTTTTTTTAAATTAAAAATTGAAAAAAATTCGATAGAATAAATTCGTATACCGGATATCCGCTTATTCGGATAATCGGATATTCAATTTTTGCAAATCGGATATTCAATTTTTGCAAATCGGATATTCAATTTTTGCAAATTGGATATTCAATTTTTCAAATTGAATATTCTTGATTCGAAATTTCAAATATCTAAATTTTGATATCGGATCCGATATAAAAAATGCATAACTCTAATGGATACCACTACGGATTAACAAATATAGTTTATCTTTTTAAATTGGAAATTATTTATCTCTACCTTTAATCAGAAAGTTTAAAATTAAATTTTTTTAAAAGTTAGAGGTTTTTTTTATTTTTTATTTTTTATTTTTTTCAGTAGTCCATTAAAAAATATTTACTTAGATTACCGGTATAATTTTGGTAATCTATACACTCCAATTATTAATATTAAAAAATAATTACAAAAAATAAACTTATTAATTCATTTTTTTTAATTATATTTCAGCTAAATAGACTTTAAAATTATAAAATTAAATGCGGATTTAAAAAATTGTAAATAACATTGAAAATGTTTAATAAAAACTGAATTAAAAAATAACATTAAAAAAATTGAGATTTATTTAGAAATCTATATGATTAAAATCTGATAATCGAATAAGATCTCAATACAGACGCTTTTCGAAACGTTCAAATTCAGATCGCAGCCTCCCCTAAATTTTATGCCTAGAGTCAATTAATCCGAGTCTTCCCAATTGGCTTAGGCGCGGGAGAAAATCTTTGGTGGGACGGTCCTACCACGTAGGATGGTAGGACTTCCATTCACCGTTTGACACGTGTGCATTTTAGGTGAGAGAAACTATTATTTTATAGCCACCATTATTAAAAAAGTGTGCAATGTATTTTTAATAATTATTTCTCTCACCTAATTTACTATAAAATAATAGTTTCTCGCCTAAAATGCACACATGTCAAACGGTGAATGGAAGTCCTACCATCCTACGTGGTAGGACCGTCCCACCAAAGATTTTCTCCATAATCAAAATATCCATACAAATATGGAGTAATTACATCCATGAAACACATTTCTATTTTCTTGAAAATGGTAAGATTGATCATAAATCGAAACCTAATAGTATCCATTACCAGAGAATGAGTTTCATCATAATCAATTCTTGGTCTCTATGAAAAACCTCGAGTAGCTAAACATTCTTTATATCTCACAATTTCATTTATTTCATTTTGTTTTTGAACGAAAACTCATTTATAACTTACTGATTAAATACATTCTTGTGTTTTCAGTATGAGTTCAAAAATATTTCTTTTGTTCGGAGAGTTTAACTTTGTGTGAACTGCTTTTTCTTATTTTATTCAATCATGTCTCATAGCTTATGATCATTATATAAAATATCTACTTCCACTATGATGGAAAACAATTCACCAATAATCATTTCATTTCTAGTCCATATTACCTAACTGAAATTTATAGAAATTTCTTCATTTTTTTATTCTAGTATTTCTTTGTCATTTCATGCATATGAATTTTCTTTCTTTTTTCGTGGAACTATATCTTTCAAACCATGTATTCTTCCATGCTTCTAACGTGGGATAAGAGTTTCATTTGCTATTATCTTTTGAGGTTGTCTTTTTGGAACATTTACATTTGCTGGTACACTAGCAGCTTCTATGTAAAACTTGATTATTTTTTAAATATCATTAAATACATTTGACATTTAATTAGTGATAATTTATAAATGTAGAATCCTTTAAACTTCTAGTTTACATGGTGGAGTACGTATTTTGAATATTATTTCCATTTTTTTTTTATCTTTTTTATAAACATTAATTTAACATCCGAGACACTTAAATTGTAAAATAATAATAATAATAATAAATAAATAAAAACTATCTTAAATCTTCCTAAATATGATTTCAATTTTTTCCATAAATCATTTTAATTTTTTCTAATGCGAAAAATTTAATTAAACCACGATCCAAAAATCTTTTCACATGTTATAAAAATAAATAAACAATCCTTAAATAAGGAGATAAATGGAGCTCCTCTGTGATATTAAAACAAAGCAAGCAAACATCTCTAATTCTTATGCTTTATACAGGCATCAAGAAAAGACATCATATTACAGACAAAATCGTAAAACATGTTATTTGCAGTTGTTTCCATAGGTGGAAGCCACCTATCCATAACAAAACACAATCTATAAAACCGAAGAGGACTTTATTCATTTCAACATAGACATAATACATAGAGTAAACCATACCACAACTGGATTACACAAGACTCGTAGAAACACAAAACCAACACACAACACAATTGTCCTCTTCTCACACACCTCTCTATTAATTACTTAGCATGAATGATAGGTGAAAGGTGGAGCCACACAGAGTCCAATCGAGTCAATGTAAAGACCAGAACGTCCATAAACACCATAAATCTCACCATGCTCAATCGGATAACTGAAGTAAGTCCCCGAAGTGTGACCATACGGTCCATGTTTAGTTTTATTAGTGACAAAGGTCAGTGACTGAATATAGTTATTATGTGATACGGTTCCAGTTACTGTCTTCAAATACTCACCATTCGCGAGGTCAATAGTGAACTCCTTATTGTACGAGCCACCATCGCCACCAATTTTTCTAGTAATCGGAGCCCTTCTTGTCATACGATCGGCGAGTGTGATGGTGAGCGAATCAACGTAGTCACCTGTGCGTATCACAATCTTTTGAATGCCGTACCTTTTATCGACGTAGAACTCGAATGGAGAGCCTCCGTGGCCACCGAATGTTCCAATCTTCACTACTTCCTGAAACACACCATGTGGATATTAGAGAGATAATAAATTTGAAGATTAAGAGAAGATAAAGATGAGGTTTCATGTTCATGTACTAAACGAACCTTAGCTGCGTGTGCCATTTCTGAGGATAATGTGATTTGTTTTGGAAGATTGAATGTTTTGATGATTGAAAATTGGGTTTGGTGAATGAATTTATAGGCTTCATGCAAGTGGTTAGGGTTTAGATTCTTTGTTATGTGGATGTCTATTACTTTTGTTTTTATTCCTATTCTTGTGTATAAATTATATTCCTATACGTGGTTGTCAATTGTATTTACGGGGCATCTGCAAAGAACGTCAATTCTTTTTTTTTCTTTTTTTCTTTTTTTTTAAATTTTATTTTAATATTCAGATACGACAGATTTTATGTTTTTTTTTCCTGGTAGATACGGCACCTTGTAAATATGGTTTTATTTTTCAAAATTATTATTTTTATTATTAAAATCTTTGAACTCAAATACATTAACATAATAAACTCTATGTATATAATATTGAATAGGTTTTGTATATAAATTATTGTAAAAATTTCAAGAAATAAGCTTTTTAAAGTTCAAAATATAATTACAGGCCTATTTTGAAAAACATACAAAAACACACTTTTAAAAGTTTAGTTTTCACTCCATAGGCCAAGTTTCTCAAAATACTCTGAAAACTTTACAATTTACTGTCTGTGAATTACGGTCACAGTCTGTGAATGATCTATGGAATGAAAATCAAACTTTTTCAAAAGTGACCTATAATTGTATAGTGAATTTTTTATGACCTATTAAAAAAATTCCCTTAATTATTTGATAATAGTAAATAAATATAAAAATAGTTGTAAAAAAGAATCATTTTAAATATTTATAGTTTTAATATTTTAAATAATTTATATGATTGAATTATTAAATAGTTCATTACAATAAATTAAAAAAAAAAGTTGTGATACTAAAAAAAAATACGAAATAATATGTCAGGTTGAAACAATTAAGTTTATTAAGATATGACAAATAATATCACACAATTTTTATTTTTGAAAGTATATAATCTCAGTTGACATTTTATTTTTCATTTACTTTATTATATTTTTTTATTCTAATGATGACACACCAACATTTGAGATTGTTAGGGTTATATTAGGATAAGAATGAGGTCTTTACTTTTGTCTGCATCCAAAGGAAAAAAGAAATTCTGAAAAGATATTTTTGGAGTTATCATTCATTCTAAATATGTCAAACTGGTGTCGACATAGGTGGATTCCACCACCACCACATGACACACATGTAAACCGCATCCTAATATACGTGACTTAAAGCGGTGTATATTATTATATTCATCTCTTTGCTTATAAATAATCAATTTTATTTTTTTATTTTTTATATATATAAAACAGAGACAAAATTAATATATATATATATATATATATCCTGAATTAGAGATGAAAATTCTACCCGCTTATCTGTAGATATCTGTCCGTTATGGGTGGATATGGATATACCCATTAAAATTGACGAGCGGATATGGATAGAAAATCTATACCCGTTAAAGATAAGGATATGGATATGGGTACGGTAAAATATCCTTATCCATATTCTATACCCACAAAATATAAATAAAAATAAAATAAAATATAATTTAAAAGAAATATCTTTATTTTGTTAAAGTCATATTACTTTAAGATAACTCCAGATTTTCATATAAATATGTTTTTTTTAAATTATTTTATTTTATATATTAATTTTTGTGACTATGATAAATCTTTGAAAATTAGCAGAAGAAATTATTCACGAATTGAATATAAAATATTTGTGTTATTTTTTTTTTTTAGGTGGTAACTTGTGGTAAGAACTTTAAACATTAATAAAACTTATATTTTTCGACTCTCTTATTTGAAATTTTAGTTAAAAGAGTATTAGGATTGTTGTTTTATTTTATATTTATTTGTTTATAATTTGAATTAATTTTGTGATTAAATTTGGATTAATTTTGTGTTTATAATTTGGATTAGTTTTGATCATATAATTATTTTAAAAAATTATAATGATATGGGAAGGATATGGATAAAAAAAAATTAGAGTATAAGAATATGGATATTGGCATATCCGCCCATATCCTGCCCATTGTCATCCTTATCCTGAATTCTTCGAATCAGGTCATTCTCTCATATTATTCCCTTTTTATTATTAATTTAATATTATAAAACATTTTCTGTAGAAATATTATGATAATTGCATCTTTCCGATTAAAAAGTGACAATAGTGACAATAGTATATTGGTATTTGAACTATCTCGGACGTTTCATGTAGACTTTTAAGTAATAGAAATTTTAATTAGGAAAGTATAAATCAATGAAAAAAAAAATCTCAAAATAATTGAAATGATGTTTAAAAAATATTGAGACATATCCGAAAATAAATGAGATATTTATTTATCCAGTTAAGTGTTTAAGGTGATAAATTGATGCCAGTAAATAAAATGAAAATTTCCCGAAAAATTGAAATAGTGTCTAGGATATGTAAAAATTTAAACTAATATTTCAAGGGAAGTTGAGTTCTACCAACCAAAGATATTTTGAAAAGATTATGAGGTTCAAATTGATTTTTTTTTCTATTTGTTTATCGTTATTACTGTTATTAGTCCAGTTGCTTATGTTATTATTGTTATCGTTGATATTATTGACGTCATAGTCATTGTTGCAACGTCACTACCTTGACTTAGAAGACTAGAGTAATAGTGCTTAGGGATGGACAATAAATGGTTCAGTTCGGTTTTGCTTAAAACCAAATTGGAACCGGAAAGAGTGATTTTGTTAAATTTAGAACTGAACTGAACCAACTTGTACATAAAACCAACCAATTTGATTTTTGTCAGTACGGGTCAGTTTGGGCAGGTTTTGAGTCTTAATTTGTGTGATCTGAAGATTGAGAGAAATTAACAATTGAAACTTGTTAAAACTGGGAGGACCCATACCCATAAACTTGTTAGCATAAAAAATACCAAAGCAAAAAGAGTTATCTTGGTCTTACTTCCATTTGAAGTTCAGGTTGTTCCTCCATCCGGGATTGTATGTATTAGAATAAGAGTTGTTGTCTCGGTTGAAATTTTTTAGGTTGCACATATACTCAAGATCCAGATACATCACTTCTTCAATTTTAACTTCATTATAAGAATTTGGACAATAATCGACATTCACCAGATGCACTTGTTAAGTTGGAGTTGCTTTCATAATGGCAAGTTAGTTTTCCATGCTCCCACTTGTGCTTCCAATGTGTCCACCTTGTTTAAGTCAGAGGTCCCCACTTATTTTTGTTGAGTTAGTTCCTACTCACACGCTTAACTATTATAACTAGTAGCTATATCTTCTATTTTATCATAACATTAATGTGGGTTGAGGTTCATCAAGGTGCCCCCGACCGACAAGTCAATGGCTAGGTGGGTAAGAGTCCCATGTAGAAGGTATGAATTATAAGGGCTTCCGAAGTTCATGGTGTGGAAATTTCCGCACCAACTCTTTTAATATCTCCTAAGCATCATAAAATGATTCCTGCAAATATTGGAAGGCATTGATGTCATTCTTCATTTATGTCGTCTTAGATGGGAGAAATATTTGGTGAGAAATCTATTAGTTAGTTGTCTTCACGTGGTGATACAACCCAGGGTAGGAGTTTAACTAATGCTTGGCTCTATTCTTTAAGGATAATAGGAAGACATTGATGTCATTCTTCATTAGGTTTAACTAATGCATGTTAAATTTTTATTTTAGTACATCTAGTCCATTTACCAACATAAGGTTTCAATTAATTTTTTTGATCCTACACTCTGTTTAAACTATCACAAAACTTTTCTCCTCCTAAATAATGTTCTGCATTCAATGCAATAAAAGATATTAAAATCAGCACCAATTGATATAAAAAAAAATCCTCGACATCAACACCAAGTCAAAAAAGTCAAAACTCATTTGCTAAACTAAAAACTGAAGTTAAGACATTAAAACTCTAAACAGACTTCCACGGGTAACTATGGTAAGAACAACAAAGACAAGAAATGGCAACAAAGAACTTCAAAAGTAAAACCCTAAACAAACTTACGTTAATATCTAAAGTTTTGTAACAAAGTATCTAGAAAAATGATAAGTCTCTGAGTTATATGAATTTCTCCTATTAATTCTTAAGCGTTTATGATGAATCCAGAGCATTATCTGGTTATTTGATGATTTTGTTAAGATATTTCAGGTGATTGAGTTGAACAGGTAAAAGAGCGATAATCAAGATTATATGGTCGGAAAGCCGAAGTTCTGATAAACGAGGTCGAGTGAAGACAGAAGCGGGAGAGCACTACGCTGAAGTGTCTGGCGACATGGCCTTTATGTCGCCAGACTTGTCGCCAACAAACGAATCAACAACCTGAGAAATTCGACATTGCGGTGACTGGCGACAAGGACCTTATGTCTCCAACCTTGTCGCCAGCGAACGAAATCAAGCAACTCCAAAGTGCAAGGTGCGGTGCTGTTTGGCGACAAGAGCCTTATATCGCCAGCCTTGTCGCCAGAGACCGACTAGGGCGAATTCCACCTGCTGTTCAAGGGCGTTTTGGTCATTTCTCAAATGAGTCTATAAGTATGAAGTTTTGAGATGTTGAAAGGAATTTTTTACTGGATTCAGAATAAGAGACTACTGCGAGAAGCAACACAAAAGTCAAGATCAACATCCGGAAGGCGAGATCAAGAGCGGAAAATCGGTGAACTCTTTCTCACTTTTTAGGAATGATTATGTTAGGAAGAGTAAACATGATCGTTATGTGTAACTAAACTCCCAGTCTAGGGCTACGAAGTAGCCGAACCATGTAACCCTAATTTGGTTATTACTTTTATGAATGAGACAGTTTTTATTCTTTCTCTTGCTTGTGCTTAATGCTTGCTTTGCTTGATCACCAATTGCATGATTTAGTAATTTAATGAATGCTTGGAAGAGGTTTATTGGATTAGATTAGGGCAAGAGAATGTGTTTATTTATGTTGCTAGGAATAGAACATAAAGTTCACATATTCAAGGATAGGTGTTTCTTAATGCGTCTGCCTAAACTATTCACATAGGAATATGGAATTAGAATAGGTAGATAGTCTCATGTGTGTTCGGAAGAAACATTGGGAATAGTAAACCTTGAGAATAAGAATAAAAGCTTGTTGACATATTAGGCATGATGGGTTACTGGTGAGGTGAATTCGTAGACCTAGAACTTAAGCTCTATATTGAATCATTACCTTAAAAAATTAGTTTTGTTTGATTTTTCATAATATTTGCTCTCATAAATTTTACGCTTAATTATAGGGAATTTTATAGAATTGATCTTAGATTAGCTTTAGTCCCTGTGGGTTCGACAACCTGAATTTAATTCACTTTACTACTTGATCATGTGCACTTGCGTGTAGAGAATCTTAGTAATTGCATCACTTTATATTATTAGGATTTTTGACATCAAGTTTTTGGCGCCGTTGCCGGGGACTACGGCTATTTTCTTAGTATTCATTCTTTAAATCTCTATACTTTAGGCTTTTAAATTATTTTATTTTTGTATTTACAGAGTTGTCGTTTATGCGTAGAACTCGGAGTTCAAACATTGACCTCATCAATCCTTTTCTGGAACCAGAGAGAATTCTACGTGATAGACTGCGACAACAACGAATGGCGGAACAAGGTAGAGAGGAAGCTCAGCAGTGCTTCACCTTGAGGGAATTTATAGCACCATCTCTGAAGGGATTCATCATAGCATTATTCCTCCGCCAGTGGAAGCGGCTTCTTTTGAAATCAAGACTTCCACAATCAGCCTGCTCCAGCATTCCTGTCAATTCCATGGGCTCTCGAATGAAGACCCTAATCAACATCTGAAAAAGTTTCTTGTAATCTATGGAACCTTTAAGACAAACAGAGTTTCAGAAGAAGCTGTACTTTTGAGATTATTCCCATTCACTTTGCAAGATAAGGCATGGAATTGGCTGGAATCGCTCCCTAATGGGTCAATTACCACTTGGGACCAGTTAGTGCAACAGTTTTTGGCAAAATACTTTCCACCAGCCAAAACTGCACGCCTCAGACATGAGATAACTACCTTCCGTCAGGGAGATGGAGAAACACTTTATGAAGCTTGGGAGCGTATAAAGGAGTTGGTAAGAAAATGTCCACACCATGGTTTAGCTGATGAAATTATTATGCAGATTTTCTATTCAGGTTTGCATATCACTATGCGTTCGGTGTTGGATGCGGCTGCTGGTGGATCACTTGCCAATATGACGTATGAAGATGTATACCAGAGAATTGAAGATATGGCAATGAGTGTCCAGTGGGAATCAGAACGCAACCCACAAAAGAGAGCAGCCGGGGTTCATGAAGTGAGTCATTATGACAAATTAGCTGCTCAGATGGAGGCATTGACTAAGAAAGTGGATTCACTAAGCGTCTCAGATGTCAGTGCAGTCGAAGAATGTAATGTGGAGAATTGCAGCTGCAAACAAGAAACTGAGGGCTCTGCGGAAGAGGTAAATTTTGTCTCTAATAAATCTTCTTTCAATAACCCCTATTCGCAGGCTTATAACTCAGGTTGGAAAAGTCACCCAAATTTTTGGGTGGAAGCAAGATTCTAACAAAGTTCATCAACCAATGGGAAAGGCACCTCAAGGCACTTTTGCAAAGCAGCACACACCGCCAGGATTTACATCTTAAGCCCCGGCAGAGAAGAAGACTACCACAGATGACCTGCTTGCTCAACTGGTCAAGTCACAACAACAGCTGATGCAGACTCAGACTAAATTCATGCTAGCTCAACAAGTGGAGAATAACAATATCAAGGCCTCCATCCGGAACTTGGAGGTTCAGGTGGTTCAATTGGCTCAAGCAATGCAAGATCGTCAAGCTGGGGCTTTACCCAGTAATACCCAGAATAATCCTAAGGATCAGAAAGAGTCTGTGAAAGCGGTCACCTTGAGAAATGGGAGAGTTCTGAATGAGATAGAGCCAAATGAAAAACCCACAGAAAAGAGCAGATGAGATGGGACAGAAAGGCCGCCGAGTGGCAAGGGGCGACGGGCTCCTCCAACGTAAACCCCTTTTTTCTCGCTTATTCTTCAGCTTCTGCAGGGTCTATCTCAGCTAGTTAGGATCGGAGTTCAAGTGCAATAATTGCAAGCCACGCTTCACTATGTTATTACCATTTCGACATTGGGCCAAGAACTTGAGGAAGGTGCCCTAGCTAAGGGTGGAACGGCAATAGTGTCATTTGCTGTTAGCCTTGATAGCAACTTTCCTATCTTTTGTTTGCAAATCTTTCTCTTCGGATTGCTAGTTTATTAACATCTCTTGCTATTGCCTTATGTGTAGGAGGTTGTCGCTCTTTGGGCGCAAGAGGAGTTGCTGTAAGTCGAGCTCCTTGCTAGCTAGCGATTGCTTTCCTCCTTTGTTGCTTTCCCTTAAAGTAGCTTAACTCCCTTCGTTCTTAGAGAGAGTGGAGCGAGGTGAGTGATCATGCTGGAGTTAAAGAGGTAAGTCAGGAATGCTATCTAAACCACTAGGGAGCCTATGCCGCTTCTATATCCCCCCCGGGGAATGCCAATAGCTTATTTTGAGAGTATAAGGAAGATACCGGTACCTTTTCCTCATACGAAACGAGAACTCGTTCAGTAACCGAAAGCATCACTTCTTCTGTCCGAACGTACTTTTCCTTACCTGCTTAGTTTTCATCCTGACGAGACCTTCTTCATATACGCAATTCCAAATATTTGGAAAACCAAACTGAAAGGCAGTAGTCATTACGCCTTCGGACCGCTAACCTCAGGATTCATACCGGTGTTTATTAATCTCGTGCAATCGAGAAGTATGGAGCTCTTTCTTTCCTTCGCTTTGTGTGCTCCCCGATCTCTTGTAGGTATCGTATATAAGAGAAAGAGTAGCTCGTGCATCATCTTTCTCGATGCGCGTAGTAAATATAGTATAGAAAGAGATTCGTCTTGTAAGAGCAGGTTGAAGCTACTTATATAGTAGCTAAGCGCTAAATCATTTGACAATGCCGATCTAATATATAGGGGGTACACCCCCTGATGAAAAAGATGAGGGGAGCAATGAGGAGATTGATTTGGGGGTCACTACAGAGACTCAAGATCCAAAAGTCAAGGCACCCCAAAAGGGTAAATTGGCTGACATAATACCACTACCTCCTTTCCCCAATCAGCGGAAGAAAAAGAAGTTGGATCAGCAATTCAAGAGATTCCTGGATGTCTTCAAGAAATTGGAGATAAATATTCCTTTTGCTGAAGCCTTAGAGCAGATGCCCAGCTATGTGAAGTTCATGAAAGACATTCTGTCCAAGAAGAGGAAGCTGGGTGATTATGAGACTGTGGCTCTCACAGGGGAGTGTAGCGCCATACTCTAGAGGAACCTCCCCTAGAAATTAAAAGATCCTGGGAGCTTTGTCATACCATGCACCATTGGAGATCAATTTTCAGGAAAAGCTCTCTGTCATTTGGGGGCCAGCATCAATTTGATGCCCTTTTTTAGTCTTTCAAAAATTGGATCTGGGAAATTGCAAGCCTACATCGGTGACACTGTAGTTAGCTGATAGATCCCTGAAGAAGTCAAAGGGTGTCATAGAAGATATTTTGGTTAAGGTGGGAAAATTTATTTATCCCGCATATTTTATTGTTCTATGGAGGCTGATTTAGAGGTACCACTTATCCTGGGACGGCCATTTTTGGCTACTGGTAGAGCTGTCATAGATAAAATTTAATGTTTTCAAGGCCCTCAAGTACCCCACAGAAGATCCAGAGTGTATGAGGATTTCTACAGTCCAAGAAGATCCACAGGAATTGACTGTAGAAGATTGCTTGTTTATGGATGCATTGGAAACTGCTTTAACTAATATGATAGAAAAAAGAGAGGAAGCAGCTACAGTAGTTTTGGAGTTAGACCAAAGTCCCTACCAAGAGACAATGCAATGTGAGGTGGCTTTAACCTCAAATCAATCCAAGCCATCCATAGAAGAACCACCAGCGTTGGAGCTAAAACAACTCCCAGAGCATTTAAGGTACGCATTTTTGGGTGATTCTTCCACTTTACCTATTATTATATCTGCCAAACTAACCCATGAGCAGGAAGAAAAATTGCTTGAAGTTCTTAAGCAATACAAGAAAGCAATAGGTTAGAAAATTGCAGATATCAGGGGGATTAGCTCCTCTCTGTGTATGCACAAGATTTTGATGGAGGAGGACCACAAATCCTCAATTGAAGCATAGAGGAGATTAAATCCCAACATGCAAGAGGTGGTGAAAAAGGAGGTTCTCAAGCTACTGGATGCAGGTATTATCTATCCTTTTTCTGATTCGGCATGGGTTAGTCCTGTCCAATGTGTGCCTAAAAAGGGTGGTATGACTGTAGTAGCTAATGAGAAAAATGAGTTGATTCCTCAGAGAGTAGTTACTGGTTGGCGAGTCTGTATAGATTATAGGAAGCTAAATAAAGCCACTAGGAAAAATCACTTCTCATTACCTTTTATTGATCAGATGCTGGATAGTTTGGGGGTCATTCCTTTTATTGCTTTCTAGATGGGTACTCAGGATATAATCAGATAGCCATAGCTCCAGAAGATCAGGAAAAGACCACTTTCACTTGCCCTTATGGCACTTTTGCTTATAGGAGAATGCCTTTTGGTTTATGTAATGCCCCTGCCACTTTTCAAAGATGTATGATGGCCATTTTTTTCTGACATGATTGAAAAATACATGGAAATATTTATGGATGATTTTTCAAACTTTGGGACATCTTTTAATCATTGTCTAGAAAATTTAGGTCTCGTGTTAAAGCGATGTGAGGAGACTAATTTAGTCTTAAATTGGGAAAAGTGTCACTTTATGGTCACAGAGGAGATAGTCTTAAGGCATAAGGTGTCTGCCAAAGATCTAGAAGTGGATAGAGCGAAAATTGAGGTGATAGAAAAACTTCTCCCCCATCTTATGTTAAAGCTGTTAGGAGTTTCTTGGGTCACACAGGATTTTATAGACGATTTATTCGTGATTTTTCCAAGATTTCTAAACCTCTGAGTATGTTGTTAGAAAAAGAAAATTCTTTTCAGTTTGATGATAATTTTTTGCAGGCTTTCAATGCTTTGAAAAATAAATTGGTCTCTGCTCCGGTGATTATTTCACCCAACTGGGACCTTCCTTTTGAACTAATGTGTAATGCAAGTGATTTTGCAGTTGGAGTTGTTTTAGGTCAAAGATGCGATCGTGTATTCCACACCATCTACTATGCCAGTCGTACATTGAATGATGCTCAGTGCAACTACACCACTACTGAGAAAGAATTATTAGCTGTGGTCTTTGCAGTTGATAAATTTAGATCTTATCTGATAGGGTCTAAAGTTATTATTTTTACTGACCATGCAGCTATCAGGTATTTGGTGGAAAAGAAATATAGTAAGCCTAGACTAATTCCTTGGGTTTTACTGCTGCAGGAATTTGATTTGGAAATTAAAGATCGGAAAGGAACTGAAAATCAAGTTGCAGATCATTTGTCTAGGTTGGAACACCTTCCTCTAGAGACTATTATGGACATCAATGATAGCTTCCCAGATGAACGGCTCTATTCCTTACAAGCAGCACAGGCTCCATGGTATGCGGATTATGTCAACTATATAGTTTCAAAGGTGGTTCCAGATGACCTCTCCCCACATCAGAGGAAGAAATTCTTTCATGAATCTTTGAGGTATGTGTGGGATGAACCTTTTCTTTTCCGTAGGTGTGTTGACAATATTTTGCGTAGATATGTTCCTTGTGAAGAAGCTGAGCAGGTTATACATCGATGTCATTCATCGGAATATGGGGGACATTTTTCTACAGACACGGCAGCTGCAAAAATTCTTCAATCAGGTTTCTATTGGCCTACCATGTTCAAGGACACACGTGCTTTCATCGAGAGATGTGATTGTTGTCAACGCACAGGAAATATTTCCAAGAAGTGGGAGATGCCTCAGAAAGGTATTCTTGAGGTAGAATTATTTGATGTTTGGGGCATCGACTTCATGGGACCCTTTCCCCCATCCAACAAGAATGAGTACATTTTGGTCGCTGTTGATTATGTCTCCAAGTGGGTTGAAGTCATTGCAACCCCAACAAATGACGGGAAGGTGGTGCAAAAATTTCTCAAGAGTCATATTTTTGTGCGGTTTGGGACTCCGAGAGCAATCATCAGTGATGGGGGCACACACTTTTGCAACCATCTCATTGATCGGTTATTGGCACAATATGGGGTAAAACACAAGATCACCACTCCTTATTACCCCCAGGCTAGTGGGCAAGTAGAGATTTCCAATTGAGAGCTTAAGGGTATTCTTGAGAAGACGGTGAGTCGTGCCCGAAAAGATTGGAGTTCAAAGTTAGATGACGCTCTTTGGGCGTATCGCACAGCATTCAAGATACCGATTGAGATGTCTCCATTCTGATTAGTCTATGGAAAGAATTATCATCTACCCGTGGAATTGGAACATAAGCTTTCTGGGCAATCCAATACCAGAATTTTGACCTCAAGCCAGCTGGAGAAAAAAGGCTTTGGCAACTAGAAGAACTGGATGCATTCAGACTTGAAGCCTACGAGAACTCTCGGCTATATAAAGAAAGAACAAAGAAGTGGCATGATCGGCACATTATGCGTCGTGAGTTTACTCTAGGTCAGCAAGTTCTACTCTATAATTCTCGTTTGAAATTGTTTCCAGGTAAACTCAAGTCTCGGTGGTCCGGATCTTTTCGAGTTCATCATGTACATGAGAATGGTGCCATGGAAGTGGAAGATGAGAATGATGGCCATAAATTTACGGTCAATGGTCAGAGACTGAAATTTTATTACGGAGGTGATACGGATATTCCAGTTGCTACCGTACAATACTTGGATGATAAATTCACGCTCACTGCCGACGTCTCTCCGATCATCCACTGCCAGCACCGACCAGCTCTTCTTCTTCCCTTCATTCCTTTCTCTTCCTCTCTCTACTACAATGAGGTAAGTCCACTTATTTTTCTCTTCCCATCTCTTCTCAAATTCATGAATGTAGGTTAAGCTTTAGGTGCAGTTTTTATGGAATTTGATTATAGAAACTTAAATTTTCACACCCTAAGATGTTAAAGCTGTCATTCATGTCCGTTGGGTGCATTCATCATGCCAATTTTGTGTTTAAATCCCATTTTTTATCATGCCCATGACATGTTCGATAAAATGTCTCAATGAGATTAAGAGTTATTTTCACACTTGTTTGCTATAGGAGTGCATTAGTCAGTGTTTCCAATCAGTTGGTGGGTTCAAATTTTCCTTGAGTTGATTTATTTTGAGGGCACTTTCCAAGTGTTCGATGAAATGCCCTAATGAAATAACATTATGTTTTGGCCTTATTAAATCTATAATGTTTGTTGGGCTGATTTGTGCAATGCAGGGAAGGGAAGTAAATTGTTTTGACACTTCTTCAAATTGGGTTGATATATTGCTTTCACATGGGATAATTGATGTAGTGATTATTGGAGCTTGTTTAATGCTCATTTTATTTATCATCATTAAGCTTCCATTCTCACCTTACTTTGGTTTTTCCATTGATTGTGCATCTAGGATAGGCATCTCACTAAGCGTGCTTTGTGTATAATGTCTTGTTTTTGTTCTTTTGCAGCCGCCGAAACTCCATATTTTTTCGCCGCACTGCTGCGGACGAAGAACATGCTGATCAAAACAGAAGAGATGAGGAAGCAAGGATGGAGGAGCAGCATCGTAAATGGGTTGAAGACAAGAGGAAGGCTATTGAGAACTCCCAAATTGTTGAAGAAAAGGGCATTGATGAGGACCTCCTGCAGCAATTGGGATGGAGAGATGTTCTTGCTCAGAGGGGTTGGTTACAGTTGGCTATTGCACGACCACCATCCAACCTTGCCGTAGTCAAAGAGTTTTACATCAATACTGATGGTTTGAGCATTGGAGGAATGATTGGGCTAGAGTCCGAGGGATAACTGCTGCTTTCACTGAAGAGGACATCAATGAATATTATGGGATTCCTCGGACTGAGTGTCCCAACTACAATTTTGGGTGGTCGGATGAGATTCAACGAATGTCTGAGAGGATGCTTCTACAGGACCTCTGTGGTTCAGACCACACAGCTGATGCCCGCCACACTGGGACAGAGGATTTATGCTATGAAGCTCAAGTCAGGAACATCTTCTGCTCTTATTCCATCACTCCAGTGGGCAGACGTGGTCTGACTCTTGATAGGGTCCGAGTACTTTATGGTTTGAAGAATAGGCATGCTATCAACTTGAGGCGTCTCATCTCACTACAGCTCTCTCAGCAGCTTGATGGTAAGCTCGGTCATCAATCTATTATTTTTCCTTCCCTTATCAGTGGTTTCTATAGGGAGGCAGGATTAGATATTGATGGTGCCGGCGATCACATGATCACTCATTCCGTGATCTCCTTCAAGACTGTCAACTATGTCCGCGGAAAGAGAGTCATGCCTCCTCTTATGAATGCGAGAGAGTGAGCTCGTCAAGAAAAGCGATCTCGCGGGTCCGGTTCTTCCTCTGCATCCTCCAGCCAGTCAGGTTCTACCACTTCTCCCCACACTTCTGCTCCTACACCTTTAGAGACTCTGCTTCAGCAGACTGTAGCTACTCAGCAGGAGTTGGTTCGCTCTCAAGCTGCGATGTTAGAGATTATGGCGAAGAACCGTGAGGAAGACAAGGAAGAAATTGCTCAGTTCAAGGCGAGATAGACAGCCTTGGAAGCTAAGATTGAGGAGTTGCAGGCCCAGATCAATGCTCGATTTGCAGATTGAGCACAGTTGACTATCTCTTTCATATATGCTTTTCCTCTTGTGCTGTTTCTTTGTTTTCTTGACTATGTAGGTTACTTATGGTTGGCTGACACTAGTTGTTTTGGATATTATAAGCTCACAGGTTTGGTACTTTCTCTATATCTATCTCATTCTATATGTTTTGTGGTACATTAGGGGCGATGTACTGTTTTAGTTGGGGGTGAGATATTATATATATTGAGCATTATGTATTACTTAATTCAGGTAATGGAGCAGTTTGAATATTTAATTATTTTTCAGGTTTTATATTGATTATGTTGAGCTGAACAATAGACATTTATTTGGAATAGCTTCGTTCTTTATTCGCCTGAAACTAATAATGCACCAGTTTTAGGAATTCTAATGATCTGTTTGAGTAGGCAATTGGGAACATGTAGTGGAGATACCCTAGTGAGATTTTGAACCTTGATATGTTTATTTTTGAGAGAATTCATTTTATTCTTCACTTCACATACATTCTTCTACTAATTTTTGTGCATTAGAATCCCTCGATAGGGTTGTTGGTTTTGGCAGGTGTTCCTCAAGTGCATGGGGTATTGATTGGGTACGCTGGCAGCAAGGCAAAATGTGGGGAATGATGTGGGCATCGTGAGTAAGAGCGAGCTACGAAACAGTCCGGGCCTAAAGCATATCCTAAAATCATGTCCGAGTGAAATCCTGAGCCAAGTTGAAGCCAAACACTCTGAAGCTATTTCTTGGTCCTTATCCAGTCCAAGCCAAGAATTCGAGGCCGAAATTCGGAGAAATTCAAAGCCGAAACTCGAGTTCTAAACACTTACCTACCTAGGAACTCGTGAAAGGCACTCAAGAAAATAAGTTGGGGGTACAGGAACAGATGGTGTGCAGCTGGAATTTCTGAAAGATTAGAGAATTATTTTCCGGAAGGTTAGAAAATTGTTGAAGAATTAGGCACTTTCTGTTATTCTTTGTTAAAAAAAAAAAGAAAAGAAAAGAAAAAGAAATGCATAGTATTTTTGCTGCTCAGGGAAAAGTGATGGAAAATTTTGAACGATAAAGCTACTGTGATCAGAAGATGAAAGAGTTCAAGTTGGGGGTGAAGCCATTCACGAGTTCAATTTTGTATCCCTCCAATAATCCAGTCTTTTTCAGAGTCGAGCCTAACCTCGCAGAACCTTGAAAAATCCACTGACTCACATGGAGCCAAGCTAGTCCAGCACCTTGAGATCTCTAAGTGCCATGCAGCATCTTACCAATTCCATTGGTCACGAGGGTAAAGTTCACTATTCTTTGTCTCCTTACACTAAATTTGAATCTAAGTAGTTCACAGCATTATGTCAACATTCATACTACTTAGTATTGTTGAGAGTCCCTAGGATCAGAGAGAAAATACTTGAGTGAAATCTGAGAAGAGTAGATCAAAGCGAACTAGATTCCTAGGTTTGCTCGAATAGGGAGTTAGACTTTCCGAAAAGCTGGTTAAAAGAAAAAAATATCATAGTAGGGTGAATAAGGTTTGAAGCTGGTGCTGATTGTGTTCTATTGTTCTTTTCATACAGAAATTATAAATCTGATGGTTTGGTTATGCTCTGGTTCTGAATTATTGTAATGCAATATGTTTGTGGGTGTCGTACTGGGTAAACCCTCAGGAGACTATAACTCCTCCTCTAGGGCCACTTAGAGGTTTAAAGGCTTGTGGCATATGCTAAATGCCATCGTGTGTCCTACGAAAGTGGCTAGATTATTTTGGGTTTAATACTAGGATGTTTTCTGTCTGTTAAAAATTGTTCTGCCTTAATTAATTTCGGCTTGTACTTTATTGCATGCTCGAGGACGAGCAAGGGTTTAAGTTGGGGGTTGTGATAATTCTCTAACTTATATGAATTTCTCCTATTAATTCTTAAGCGTTTGTGATGAATCCAGAGCATTATCTGGTTATTTGATGATTTTGTTAAGATATTTCAGGTGATTGAGTTGAACAGGTAAAAGAGCGATAATCAAGATTATATGGTTGGAAAGCCGAAGTTCTGATAAACGAGGTCGAGCGAAGACAGAAGCGGGAGAGCACTACGCTGAAGTGTCTGGCGACATGGCCTTTATGTCACCAGACTTGTCGCCAACAAACGAATCAACAACCTGAGAAATTCGACATTGCGGTGACTGGCGACAAGGACCTTATGTCTCCAACCTTGTCGCCAGCGAACGAAATCAAGCAACTCCAAAGTGCAAGGTGCGGTGCTGTTTGGCGACAAGAGCCTTATATCGCCAGCCTTGTCGCCAGAGACCGACTAGGGCGAATTCCACCTGCTGTTCAAGGGCGTTTTGGTCATTTCTCAAATGAGTCTATAAGTATGAAGTTTTGAGATGTTGAAAGGAATTTTTTGCTGGATTCAGAACAAGAGACTACTGTGAGAAGCAACACAGAAGTCAAGATCAACATCCGGAAGGCGAGATCAAGAGCGGAAAATCGGTGAACTCTTTCTCACTTTTTAGGAATGATTATGTTAGGAAGAGTAAACATGATCGTTATGTGTAACTAAACTCCCAGTCTAGGGCTACGAAGTAGCCGAACCATGTAACCCTAATTTGGTTATTACTTTTATGAATGAGACAGTTTTTATTCTTTCTCTTGCTTGTGCTTAATGCTTGCTTTGCTTGATCACCAATTGCATGATTTAGTAATTTAATGAATGCTTGGAAGAGGTTTATTGGATTAGATTAGGGCAAGAGAATGTGTTTATTTATGTTGCTAGGAATAGAACATAAAGTTCACATATTCAAGGATAGGTGTTTCTTAATGCGTCTGCCTAAACTATTCACATAGGAATATGGAATTAGAATAGGTAGATAGTCTCATGTGTGTTCGGAAGAAACCTTGGGAATAGTAAACCTTGAGAATAAGAATAAAAGCTTATTGACATATTAGGCATGATGGGTTACTGGTGAGGTGAATTCGTAGACGTAGAACTTAAGCTCTATATTGAATCATTACCTTAAGAAATTAGTTTTGTTTGATTTTTCATAATATTTACTCTCATAAATTTTACGCTTAATTATAGGGAATTTTATAGAATTGATCTTAGATTAGCTTTAGTCCATGTGGGTTCGACAACTTGAATTTAATTCACTTTACTACTTGATCACGTGCACTTGCGTGTAGAGAATCTTAGTAATTGCATCACTTTATATTATTAGAATTTTGACATCAAACAACAAAAGACCAAGGTTTCGTAAAACATCATACTTTCAACAAACCTTAAACTATAACTTAATTAGTGGATTTGAAAACTCCAAATGAAAATTGACAAAGCATGTTTGAGACTACTCTTCGCAAAGGTTGTGATGTACCTTACGAAAAAGCAACATTTTACCAATTTACTTTTGGCGATGTTAATAATACCTCTCTTCAGCAATCTGGTAACCTCTGTTGCCAGTTGTTGTCGGCAACTACAGTATATTGATGTTTCTTCGACTAAAGCTATTCTTTCTCTTCCTTAGATGATGCTCGTGGTGAGAGATTCTCTTTAACACTGTTGTTCACTGCTTCAAAAGTAAACCAGCCACCACATTATTAGTTGTTGTCGATGACAATGACGATGCAAAGAAACTTTTAACAAGTTTTTTATCCTCTCCTAAGATGTTGATGGTGGCGAGAGAGTTACAAACCAGATTATTTACTACTTTTAGAAAATTAACTTTCACCTGCCTCATCCATTTGTCGGCATGATAAAAAAACAGATTTAAAATTGAAATCCTCTCACACATTTCTTCGCTTTTACAAATTTATCCTTTATTATTTTTAAAAATTTTGTTATTACCCAAAGTACAAATAAAAATTACCACTCACCTAAATATTACCTGTAATTGGCACTAATTCAATACAAGAAATTGAGTAACTGTCGTGGTTTTTCATAGACTTTTCAAAACCAATATTAAGAGCCAAAATTTTTGAAAAGTTGATGGTTTTGGACAATAATCCTTTCATTATATAATAACGTTAGTATAGTGTGGTTTAGTTAATTTTGAAAAAAAAAATATTAATTTTATTTTAAAAAAATTCTCAACAAACAGAATGGATCCAAATCCGCAAAATACACTAGGGGTTATTTCCGAAAAATAAAATCCACTTTTTTAAACATTTTATTTTGAGTCACTGGTTTTGGAAAGTTTTGAAAAATCACCCCAAAATCAAAATAACTAGTGGTTTTGTTGTTAGATGGGTGATTTGTGGGTTTGGATGAGTAGTTTTGATATTATTACGATATTTTAATAATTTAAAATAAATATTCAAAATTATTAATAAAAGTGTAAAAATGATTAAAACATCATAATTATTCAAAATCACTTATCTAACACCAAAACCACTAGTTCTTTTGATTTTCGGATGGTTTTGCTTTTCGAAACCAGTGGTTCAAAGTAAAATGTTTGAAAAAGTGGATTTTTTTTTTTTTTAAATAACCCATCCATGCATTAGGTAACTAATGAGTTTAGGTTTGGATTTGATAGTCCAAACCCGATCAATAACCATCCATGGATCAAAGCTAAAAAAGAGATACAAGCAAATGATGCGACATGATTTTATCTCTCTCATCATTTATTACATATTACGCGGGTTGGCCGGGCCCAAACCTACCTAAGTCTTTTCCCCTCATGATTGCCCCATAAATCTGAGATGTACTAAACCTGATCACAACATTATTCGTGCGCTACTGCTTATTATTTCATTTTTATTATAACGTTTTTGAGGATTAACGACAAGGAGTTAGATATTTAACGATGAACATCCCAGATAGGTTTTGTCCACCATTTTATTCGATGCACACAGCACAAGACTAAACACCACAACCTCAAACATTGAGTGATTTCAAACAGCTGCTTCAGCAACAGAGGAGACTTTCTTCAGGACAGAAATAGGGTCACCAACTTTTATCATCTTCCCACTGCCTTCAATACCGTCCTTGCAAATCATGTGCTTCCCAAAGTATACCTGTAACATGAATTTCTCTCAATGCTTGCCTACTTAACAACATTTGGAAGTTTCGGATTCGAGTCTCACCTTCTTCTGCTGTTTCAGATTCGGACGCAGCACTTGATCTGATCTGAATGTCATCAGAGTATCATTCACTTCTGAACCGAGGATACCAGTGTCTTGATCGATATTTGGTACCTGAAAAAACATGCTTTACTACAATGTGAAAATCAGGAACAAAAAATGTCCTAATTAAGGTCTGTGGATGGTTTTACCTTGCAGCGTGCGCATAGCTTGACAACTATGAATATGAACTCGTTGATCCTGATCTCAGTCCATAAGTCTTCAGAAAATGGTTCACATCCATCAACAAGAATGCTGTTTAATACATTCAAACAAACTTCATATTCACATATCCACTAATTAACCAAACAGAAACTTGAAATTCTTGAAAACATACTTTGGTCTGAACCGGTTGATCGAAACGGGCTCCTTGAGAAGCTTATTTAGTGCGTCCAAAGATCCCTGCCAAAGCCATCAATTACTATAGTTTACTTAAAATGTGCCAACACCAACATCTAATGTTGTCTTGTCAGAATCTGAATAACCTGAGATGCAATCAAGAATGGAGACTGATCCGAAAACTGGATTCTGTACCCAGGAACATATTCAGGTTTCAGAGGCCGTGTTACAGATTCTGCAGAGAGAGCAAAATTATGAACCATGTAAAGCTAAAGCTAATGTATTGCACAGCTAAAATCAAACCTGTATTAAAACGAACTAGTCGGCTGGTTTTCCCTAGAAACTTAGTAAACCAGTCTGCTGCTTCATTTCCCTCATCCAGAGCAGAACCACTCCACTCCAATATAGAGACACCATCCGAGACCACATGGGGTTTAACTAGTGGTACCTTGAGCATATTCATTCCTGGAGCTGTAATTGCTGTAAATAAATGTACATTCAAGTCAAATTTGGAACACAAAACCAATTCATTCACTCAATTGGAAGCTTAATAGCAAAAACAGGTGAAAATGAACTTACTCATGTATGAGGTACTATTGGGTTCCCAATCCTCCAAAAAGGCCTCATTTGGAAGCTGAACATGTACCAAAGCAAGTTTGGCTTCATTTCTCTGAGAATAATATCTTCCTTTGTGATTAATCACTAGCCATTGACGGTCCCATCGAAATCCTGCACAGTTTCATCCAAAAGATCAATACAGTTACCAGAGATGAGAAATCAAGTGACAAAGATTGATGAATAGGTAGAAGATGTGTAAACCAGTAGGAGAGAGAAGGGCTTCTGAAACAGAGATTCCTTTGCAGGATTTAATAGGGTAAATGAAGATGGAAGTGACTTCCATGGCTGAGTATATGAAAAGAAGATGATGAAATTAAATTCTCAATTTCTCTCACTCTGCAAAGTGAAGTGAATTTGTCTTGTTTGGTTTTAATGGAAAGCTCCATTGCCTACACGTTTCAGGAATAGGATATGGTGTTAACTCAATGAATAGAGCATGTGTTTCCATGATGATGTTCGGAATTGATGGTGGGCCTGCCTTTATGAGGTCGCTTCACCTAGATTTTTATTTGGAGTGATGATATGTCCACCGCTCATATTTTGGAATCCTATGCTGCTTTCTTTCGAGTATAGTGATCCTGGACTTGTATCGTATTGGGTCCAACTTCAAAATGTAATCGTAATAAAATCGAATTGATTGGAAAAAACTTTTTTTTTTTAATTACTAAATTAATGACTAAATGGATTTTTTTTTTTTAATTATGTAAGAAGAATTTGAAGGAGAAGACGAAGAAAAAAAATTAGTGTGGTTAATATTATATATTTATTGGTGAGAAATAATATTTATTAAATTGAAAATGAATTAAAATGGTGGGAATATCTTGAATTATAATTTATTTTTAAATGTATATAAATAATTAATTTTATAAAATTTTTAAAATAATAAATAATTTTTTTTAAAAAAATCACTCATTAGGTTCTAACCTTAAAATCCACCTACCATTTAGGAGGTCTGTTCAATATTCAAATCTTTTAATATATGATTCACACCTCATTTAAAATTGAAAGCCAATAAATATTTCTAGAGATGATTACCTTTGGGATTTTCTTTTTAATTTGTAAATTTTATAAAGTTAAATTTATTTGTCACTTTTAAAAAAAAAAAATAGAAAATAGAAAAAGGTCCCGTTTTTAAAAAGTTTTAGAATTAAAATTTTGTAAATTTTACTTTTTAAAAATAGGTTGATTTAGGAACGTGTGATCCACGATTACAGATTTATTATCTGCAATTACATAAAATTGATTTGAAAACCTAGCTGACTTTTGAAAATAAAATTTGTGAAATTTTATTTGTATAACTTTTCAAAATTGATCTATAAATTTCAATCAAACTTTATAATTTTTATTCTAAAGAATTAGATCATTTGATTTTTATTAGAAAATTTTATAAAATATTAGTCTTTCAAACTTTAATTTTAGGTAAATAGACCCCTCAAACCTTGTTTAAGTTTATAATTCTTTTTTAAGTTGAATTTTAATATAAAATAAAATAAAAACAAAATTAACAATGTAACCTTAAAAACATGCTTCACCATTTCACGAGACCGTTAAACACGCTTTGTTGGGCCATCACTCCAATGGATTTATTTGCTTCTCTGTTCATTTGAAAAATAAATCTGGTAAATACCGCACCCTAATTTAGTTAATACCGTACTTTTTCAAATTTTATCCTTATTTTTATTAATTAATATTTTAATTTAATATATTTTAATTTAAATTATATTTATTATTTCTTTTAATTAATTAATTTTTAATCTTCGAATATTTTAATTTGATTTATATTTAAATTTTATATAAACACTAATTCAATATATTATATATGAATTTGAGTAATATATAAATTAATGAATTAGTTATTTGATTTGAAAAAACTTTATACAAATTCTCAAATTTTAGTTTTGGAGTTTCACTTCAAGCTACTGCTAGTCATTATTGAATAATGTTTATCGTATTATTGTAGTAGTTTAACAAGAAAGCTAGTGTTAGTCATCATTGAATAATATTTATTGTGTCATGGTAGTAGTTTAGTAAGAAAACTTGTATGGTTATAAATTAAGGCCTTTTTTTCCTCGTGAACATGATAATGTTGTATTGTTATATGATGTGGTTTTGATTTATTTAAAAAAAAATAATAATAAATCTACAAGCTACTATGGTATCCTTCCTCTAAAAGGTTATTATTACCTCTTTAACAGCAATTATTTGTCAACACAAACATTAAGTTTTTGACTGGCTACTAAGGATAAAGTGTGTTACATTTGATTCATATTTCTACGGGATACTTGTGCAGATTTTTTTATTTGATAACGTTGTATTGTTATATGATGTGGTTTTGATTTATTTAAAAAAATATAAAATAAAATAAAATAAAAAAACTACAAGCTACCATGGTATCCTTCATCTAAAAGGTTATTATTACCTCTTTAATAGCAGTTATTTGTCAACACATACATTAAGTTATTAACTGGCTACTAAGGATAAAGTGTGTCACATTTGATTCATATTTCTACTGGATACTCATGTAGATTTTTTATTTTTATTTGATAGAATAACTATAAATTTTAGCGACCAATAAAACTACTAGTGTTTGGTTAGTATAGCCTCATGCTATTGAGTTCATAATTAATGTGAAAGCTTATATTCATAAATACAAAAATATCATACTAGTGGTATAAAGACCACGCAAGTCCCTTGATAGCGGTAGATACTTTCACGTAAGACTTCTAGTGGTGGCATGAAGACTCGAATAAGTCCCTTTGCAATAGCAGATAAGAAAGCCCACATAAGGCCCCTGGTAGTAGCACGAAGACTCGCATAAGTCCCCTAGTAGCGGTACACACAAAAGTACATCTAAATCCCTTGGCAGTGACACCAATATCCGCCTAAGCCATATGGCAGCAGCACCCATAAAATTGAAGTAAAACGCGACATGTAAAACCTTTGCCCGAAGACGTATGTACACCATCACATTGGATAGCTCTCGTAATGGAAGCAATGCTACTAAATACGAAAACAAAGAACATAAAATATATACATCTTTTGAGAGAAAACAATATATATGTGTTAATATTCGTACGAATTAAAAGCAAAAATATGAATTCGTGCATACATAAATTTGTGCCTATATGAATCCACATATTTATGACATATGAATATGCCTCGTCAAGTTATATCATATTCTTTACCATTAGTTAAAGGAGGAGCAATCTTGAGTTCCAAAATAATTTACACTAATCATTTAGTATACATACATAAGAACTTAGCCAAAGGAACATAAATACAAATCCAGAAAAATCATAATTACCTTGACCTCCCAAGATAAAGCATCACTTTTTAAGCATTTGGTTCTCCTATTACGCCTCATCGACAAGAACATCTTCAATAACCACTCTATGGAATAATGTAAAGATTATTATCACGACATGGATCCTAGATTTTGCCTAAAAATGAAATTTGAAGGGGTACATTTATTAGCTTACTTGCAAAAGGATACCTTAATTTATTGAGAAAGTGCTCATTTGACAGAGATGCCTTGCTTTCTTCCAGTGGTTCCAAAAATAACTTCATGCAAGCCTGACTTATTCCAACAGATGGAGTACCTATCAAACACAACATATGACTTCTAAAATATAAAAATAGAAAATGCTTCAGGAATTTATACAATCTCAATGAACTTACCCACAGGTTAAGGTGGCTGAAGCACTCTCTGAATGCTGAAACTTTGTTGGTAGTACTGAAACTACCCAAAATAGTGGCTTTTAGTGTCATTTATATGAATTGTTATTGTCCAAATTACATATTATAGCCTTGAAACACCAGAAACTTCATAGACCTTATTTACTCGAAAAGGTCTTGTAAGCTCACTTGATATTGGTGAAATTGGATCATACAAATATCTATTCAATTGATGTTTTTACAGAAATTCTTTAGAATTGGTTAGAGATCTTCCAACAGTTCTTGATGAGAGGTAAATAGTATGAAGAAAGTAGAAAAACAAAGCTCTTTAAACAAAAAGAAGAAATATCTTATCAATCAGCTCCAAAATCATGCAGTCAAATTTATCATTAACTAAGGTCAATAAGGTCGTGTGCAAAGCGTTTAGAATTAGAAGCATAACATAGAAACAAATTTCTACACGACTCAAGTTGAGAAAGTGATAATGTGATGCATTTAATATATTCGATGGGCAAATGTTTTGCAATAACAAATTTTTTTGTGTGTGTAAATTAGCAAGTTTGTTAGTATGTTAATCGGCAAATTTCAAGTTTCTTATCATTGAGGACTCGTTTGGTAGCCCCCTATACAGTTGGGACAGGATGGGATAAAATTTTTATCCCATCCCATCTTGTGTTTGGCACCACCTGACATTACTTAAATATCTCTTTTTGTCCAACCCCAACTGGTTTTATTAGTCCTAACTGGTAGGTGGGATAATTGAAAGCAAATAACATTTTTAACTCATTCTCAAATTTCCTCATCTAACATCACTCTCTTTCTCTTCTTTTTTTTTTGTTTCACTTTTTCTCTATTTTCTTCTTCAACGACAACTATTATTCTCTCTTCGCTTTATCAACGGACTTAACTCTTCCTCTACTTCTTCATAAGTCAGATTTTCACTTGGTCGTGTTATTTTGGTTTCACGAGTGAGTTTTTCTTAACCGTGGAAGCTTTTGAACAATGGAATTCAATTTGAATTTTGTTCAAATTGATTTTTATTCAAATGGTGAGATGATTATTGACAGGATCTCGTTGAAGATAAAGCTTGGGTATCTCTGATCTATCTAGTAAGTTTTTCTCAATCAATCCTAATTGACAAAATAAGGTTATAGAGTACTGTTTGTTCTACTGTATTTTGGAAATGGTGTTTTGATGTATTTTGAAAATAGTATTTCGTTGTGTTTTGGTGTGTTTTACTATGTTTAGGAAATGTAAATTTTTGTTGTCTATAGTTTGCAACAGAGGTGAACTAGCAAAATGCCTGGGTTATGATGTTAAGGTTAACAAATAGTTTTAGACTTATCCTGTCCATGCTCGTTTTTCAATTGGAATACGTATTGTGTTTTTTTAGTAGCCATTTATGATATAATTAGACTCTAGGGTGGTTTTTGGTTTAATGGATAAGTAAAAACTTTATATTCTTGTTGCTGTGTTAGTTTTATTTCCTTTTGTTTTTGTGTTACTTGGTTTGTAAAGGGAGATTGAGATTTTTAAGTTTTTTACTAGTAAACAAAAGTAGTGCCGATAAGATTAGCATTTAATGTATGTGTGGTATCCGGCAGCAATAGCTTTTAAAATTTGGATGTTGTTCCTCCATTTAAGTATTTTTCTTCAATCAATTTAAGAGCTATTAGGTGGGGTGTTGATATTTTCTCTCACATGGAAGGTTTTTGTGCAAGTCAAAAGTAGTTGAGGTTGATATTAGGATATGATAAAGGGTGGTTCTCACCTAGTTTATGTTTTTTGTTTCACTTTGTATCTCCTATGATGTATTGTTTTCATGTCATTATAAAACAGCTACTCACATAGATAATTCAATCTAATGAACAAGTCTTAGTCATATAGATAGTTTGTACTGCTGTTATTAATTTTCCTTTATCTCTTTCGGATTCATCCAGGTACTAGGAATGCAAAAAGAGCTAAAATATATGTGATAGTTTGTATTGCTGTTGTCTATTGTTGCTGTGTTTTGATTGTTTAATCTCCTTAATTGCAGTGACTTTTAATATATATTTTGGTTCACTCACAATATTTTGATTCACTCACCAACATCCTTCATAGGTTCACTCACCAACATACTTTTAATATTTTCTTTTCATTAATATTTGGTTGGATGATTAAAATTATGCCATGCTCACATGATATTTTATTTTTTATTTTTTTTAGAAATGGATGACATCGATGAAGATGAAATTATATGTTTCATGGTTGTGCAACTAGTAAATATTTATATTGAGGCAATAAGCTCAATCATGTATCATATGATACAGTACCAATATAGAAGACGATTGTTGAATAATCATATATTTGTCGATCACTCAATGCGCTTAGAGTACCTAGATAGTATTATTAGAAGAAAGGGTATAGCTTGCGTTGATGAGTTAAAGATGGATAGAAGAATATTTGGTATATTATGTGAATTGTTATGCAATACCGGGAGGTTGAAGACTAATAGTACGGTCTCTATCGAGGAACAAGTGTGTATGTTTTTACATATATTTGCTCACCATGTTCAGAATCAAACTATTCGAAAGAGGTTCTTTCGATCTGATGAGACAATAAGTGTTACTTTAATTCAGTTTTAAGTGCGATTTTACAACTACATAATGAGCTACTAATCTCACCTAGTCCCGTGCTTGAAAATCACTCTGATGATAGGTGGAAATGGTTTAAAGTAAGCATTAGTTATACTACTAACTATATCTATTTATTTTATTAAGGGATTTCCTTCTACATGTAGTCTTATATTTCGGTTCATGAATAGAATTGTTTAGGGGCTTTAGATGGGACATTTATTAGAGCTCATGTCTCAGAAGCTGACAAACTTTGATTTAGAACTAGAAAAGGTGAAATTGCGACCAATGTACTCGGAGCTTGTACCGAGATATGAAATTCACATCTGTGTTTCTGGGATGGGAAGGTTCTGCGTCAGATTCTAGAGTACTTTTGATGCATTATCTAGACCAAGTGGGCTAAAAGTTCCTACTGGTAAGCATTATTTAAAATTCAATCATGATATTTTTTTCCTTTCTATTCTTAAATATAGCTATTTATAGTTAATTCTTTTCCTTTTTAGGATGTTATTATCTTGTGGATGCGGGTTATGCAAATAGTGAAGGATTTTTAGAATCATATAGAGGAACACGATATCATTTATTTGAATGGAGAGATGGTTATGCTCCTGTGATTAAAGAATAATACTTTAATATGAAGCATGCTACAACAAGGAATGTGCTTGAACGTTGTTTTGGCTTACTAAAAATGCATTGGGAAATCTTGCAAAGTCCATGCTTTTATCCTATTAAAACACAATGCAAAATCATAGTTGCATGTTGCCTGTTGCATAACCTTATCAAAAGAGAAATGTCAATAGATCCTAATAAAAGGACAATTTGGTGAATATAATGCAAATTATGCCAATCATGATGTAATCGGACAAGTATCGTCATCTACTGAATGGACCACATGGAGAGATAATTTAGCACATGAAATGTTTAATTCGGGGAAAGTGAATCGGTCTACTTGATCTTTTTACATAACTTTGCAGTCAAATTAGTTATATGTATTGGATTTTATTTCTGTGCAAGTTGCATTCTATTGCATATTTAAATTTCAGTATTTTTTTATTGGTTAGCTCAATTATGTGTACTATGGATTGATTTGGTTAATTATCTAAATGTTAAGTTAAAATTTCATATAGTAAATTGTTGTTTCGCCAATGGTGTACATATACTTCATTTATTAACTTATAAATAAGTTTAGTTATTATATAGAATATCTTTATTATTATTAGTTTATTTTTTTAAATTCATATTTTGTTAATCAATGTTATTTGTTTAGGAATGGACGTGGGAGATTCAAGTCAAGTATAGGTGAATAAAAAAATAGACATGTTTGGAAAAAGGAAGAAGATGAGGCATTGTTGAATATCCTTGAAGAAATTGTCGCAAGTGGTGGTCGTTTGGATTACGGATCTTTTATACTGGGAACATTTAAAACCATAGAGGTACGTTTAGCACAAATTCTCCCTAATTGTGATTTAAAGGCTAATCCACATATTGAGTCAAAGGTGAAAAATTGGAAGAGAGATTATGAAGTGATCTTTGATTTGAAAAATACTAGTGGGTTTGGATGAAATAATGAAAAATAGTGTATCGAGGTGGACAGTGAAGAAACTTGGAATATATGTCGAGGTAATATTTTATATATACATATTTATTAATTTATTGCTATCAATTTTGTTGTCTTAGTTTACTTAACATAATATTTTTATTTCCAGCACCATAGGAGTGCAAAAGGGTGGAAAGAAAAATCTTTTCCGATCTTTGTGAGATTAGAATACATATTTGGAAAAGATTGTGCTAATGGAAAATCAGCATATACTCTTGTAAACCTAGCAAAAATGGATGTGGAGGATAATTCAGAACATGAAAGAGAGTATGCTGGAAACTATTCTCCACTTTTAGTCAACCGAGATGAAGCTAGCCAACCAATGAACCAACCTACCTCTAAACATCTAGTAAGAAAAGATCCCAATCCGGCAATCCAATAATTCAAAGCATGGAAGCATTTACAAATGTATTCAAAGTTACAATTCGGGGAAGAATGGATAGATTTTGTAAGGTATTGGAGGATCGAAAGATCACTCAACATGGTGGGTATGCACAAGAATTAATCAAGTTGCAAGTTCCAAACACGATCAGAAGCACTAGTGGTAAGATTTTTCCATTTGGTGCATAAAAGTTCCAAGTGCAAGCATTTTCAAAATCAAATAATTCAAATGCTCACAATTTGAGCATCAATAGCAGGAGTAGAGCAAATAAATTTAGCAACAAAAGCAGAGAGTATAAGTAGAAATGGGCATGGGTCTGGGACCCGACCCGGACCCGGTGAGACCCGACCCTATTCTAAGGGTTTAGGTCTATTTTTTTGGACCCTAAGGGTCCGGGCCCGGGTAGGGTTCAAAAATAATTTAATGGGTATGGGTTTGGGTATTTTTAAACCCTACCCTTAGACCCTTTCGACCCTTTTTTTTCCATTTTTATATTATGGGTTGTAAAGTCTATTTATTTTATTTTATCTAATTATTTATTTATTTATTTTTATTTTTGTGAATGATGTTTGCATATCATTATTGTTTTTTTCTTTTTAAAATTTTATTTCTAATTATTTAATTATATAATCAAGAATTATATACTCTTAGTATATTGAGAGTCTCAAAATCGTCACTATATCTACTCATACAACTAAGAAAAAAAAAGTCAACTGGTCATAGGAACATTGTATCTAAAAATATATGGAGCTGTCCAAATTATACACTATTACTATATAAGATTTTTACAAAATTATACATTATTTTATATACATTTTTATTTTAATATATTATTGTTTAAAATTAAGTTGATTTTGTTTTTAAACAATATTTGAAATAATAAATAAAAATAGTTTGGAATAAAAATATAAACAGTGAAAGATTTCATTAATTTTGCTAGGATAAATTATGTTATACTTTTTATGAGAATATAATTTATGATGAATTTTGATTAGGATTTATCTTCCTCTTTACTAAATATTTCAACTATAAAATCATTATTAAAACTCATTTCATAATTTTTTTATAAATTGTAAATTGAAATTTTCTATTTTTTAAAATAAAATTCATTTGTAAATTTAAAATAAATTTTAAAAATTTAAAAATAACAATAACCCAATATAATTTAATAAATTTTTAAAGACTTCAAAATTCAAAACTTTCTAATTTAATAAAAGACACTAAATATGTTTAGAATTCTTTCCACATTTTAGGTCAATTCAACTAATCACTTTCCAATAAAATAAAATTTGTATTTTAATACAAATAAAAAAATAATTAATTATTTAATTTAATTTAATAAATAGCAGTAGAAGGGAATCACAATATGGTTCTATATATACTGGCACAAAACACGGTCATGTTTCCTTACTTACAACTGCACCCAACGTCACATTTGTCTTGAGAATTATTATATGGTATAGTCGTTCATTTTTCTTCTTTTGTGTGGTACATTCTCAAGGGTCTGGGTCTGGGTCCAGACCCGATCTGGACCCTAAGGTTCGGGTCCGGGTCTAGATTCAAGGACCCCATAAATTTTGGGTCCGGGTTTAGACCCTACCCTGATATTAGGGTCCGGATTTGGGTCGGGTCTAAACCCTACCCGGACCCTAAAATGGCCATTCCTAAGTATAAGTTTAGCTGCAAAAATAGAGTAAGTATTTGTTGTCATATAAGTTCTATTAATAAGTCATAGTAATATAGCTAACATATTAAAATTTTGAAAACTAGAAGTATTGTTGCAGGTATCTTTCACCTCCTAATTAATTTTATATTTATTTTATAACCAACTTGATGAAGTCAAGATTAAAAATAATATCAACTATATTTTTCTGGTTTATATATTATCCAACAACGACACCTCTAAATAACAATTAATGAATAAAATAAAATAAATAAAGTATTTTAATTTTAAATATAATCTCATTATATAAACATAATTAAAAAAAATAGTCCTATTATATATATATATATTAATCAAATATTTATCCTAGCCCATCCTAATAATAACCAAACATAACTTCACACTAAAAATTATCCTATCCAGCTTGCTCCAAATAGGACATTACTATAAAATTATCCAATCCCATCTCATTTTATCCTAACTCAATTTATCCCACCTTATCTCATCCCTGGTAACAACCAAGGCCTGAAATTACTAGTAAAAAGCCACTGGTGTTTAACTTTTTTTTTTTTTATTATTTTTAAGATAAATACTGTATAAACCTTGAACCCCAAGAATATTCGACCTAACTATCTTGTCAGAATAGCTTATTGACAATGTTGTAATACTGCGACCAAGCTTCCTTTGCACCATTCCCATTTGTTGTAGACTATTAATTGTAGGCATAAAACCATATTGGCTCTCCCTAGTGAATCAGCTCACAATTAAATAACCAACGACCTTTCACATTAGACCAAAACATCCAACTAAAAATGCTACTAACAACAATGTTCGCTTAGTTAATTTTCATAACTAGTAATCCAAACACCTTAAAAAGAAAATAAGAAAATTAGCTATTTAATTTGAAAGTGAGCAGAAAAAATTGCAGTAAATTGCATCACAATCCAATGGTTCTCACTCTATGTTTACTACATAAACTATAAACAAAAAAACATTGCAAAATAAGTTCACTAATCTACATTTACCATATCTTTCTTTGGAGAGTTCATTCATCACATGCTACGTATACTGTACCATCCGGTAGAACCGAGAACTAAAATGAGACACTGCTATCGACGATGCAATAACAAACTAGAAAATTTCTTACAAATGATTGGATAAGTCAAACAATCAAAATAATGGATTCAAGAATAAAAAAATAACAAATATAAGCTCTAGAAGTAACAACATTCCAATAAAATAGCGAATGGATGTTTGAACTTTACCATTATCACTTGCGCTGCATATTCTGTCCATAGAACCACTAAGCTTATCAACACTAGACACTTCCATTACTTTCTCTAAAAGCTATAAGCAAATTAAGTGAAATAATACAACCGAATAAATACATCAAAACAACATAAGAATAATGGATAAAAGCATATACAAGCATCTCTTATCAAACAATCATGGGGCTAAATTTGAAATGACTACACAAAAATCTAATAAATTCACACATTATGTATATTTGCTCTAACTAATTGAAAGAAATTTTGTCAACATATACCAATAATTATGCAAAAATCAAATAAATTAACATGTTATGAATTTTCTATTTTAATAATTAAACAGTTATTTACATATGAAATTGGCTTGCAACAAATAGGCACAAAAATCAAAGGATTTTACATGTTTTAAAGATTCACTTGAATAATAGAGCAATTATTAATTTAGGAGAAAATTTGACTCGTAATAATGAGGCTAGAAGACAACCCATGAGAATGAGACTTTTACCAAAAATGAACCACACCCAAAAGAGCTTAAACTGTGGATTCGAGGCAAATTATCTTCAACCGAAAGCTTGAAATGGGGATTCCATGCACAGAAGCAAACTCGAAGTAGGGATTCTTAATTGTTAACCTTGAACCGAAGCGAGCTTGGATGAGGATTCGAATTAACCCATCTTCGAACGAAAATCGAATAAATACGAATTATTCCCGCAACAAACTAAGAACATGAGTTGAATGAATTCCGTTGTTATTAATCGAAATAAACACATCAGTACCGCCAAACTGACTAAAAATGGGGATTCCATGTAAATAAATTACACAGAATAACCTTAATTGGAGATTCAACAAAAATAAATTAAGCTCGAAATTAATTCAATATGAATGTTTCCAAAACAAAACCGCAGACATACAATTAAAACTCAAATACTCATACCATCGCTAGCTAAATAAACACAATTTCTTATCACACAAGAATGAGCAAACAAATGCGACATTATAACGAAGGAAACTAAAATATTTAGTCAATTACATCTGTTGCGCAAGCAAATGAATGCGTCATTATGAACCGACGAAATCAAGCATTTGATTAGAGGTTTACTACAAAAATATAGCGGTTAAATAATGAGAACTTAAAGAGGAAGAAGCCCTATTTTGACGTAAGAACCTTAAAGTTTGAGCTCGGCCTTCACTACAACTTCGGTCAACTTGCCAACTAGGACTTGCTCGAGCAACTGGATACAAGTAAGAATTTCTGACTGAGCCATGTTTCTTTCAAGCAAAATTATCTTAGTGCGCTCATTGGTAGGATCCAAAGTTAGCGAGCAATTTTTCTCCTCCAATGTGGCTATTGTAGTGATTGTTGCAAGCATTTAATGAGTGTCATATTTGGATTGTCACATCAACGCAATTGAAGTGACATTTCTAGCATGCCGAAATTGCACTATTTCAACTAAAGGAAGCATCCTTAAAATATCATGCCAAAATTTCGTGCAACATATTTATATTGCCATACATTAGTAGTCAAGCATGACAATGGGGGATTACTATAATGGTTAATATAAAAATTGGATTGAAAACCATAAAACCATAGCCTAAAAGGTCATCAGGTCCACACCTTCAAAATCTCGAATTCGATCAGAAATCGCAAAGTGTAATTATTACATAAACAAAACCTTGATAATAATCTAATCAAAGACAATTTTCTAATTAATCAAAATACAAAATATAAAATAAAAAAAAAATAAACGTATTAGGAAATGGGTAATTGCAAATCTAATGAAACTCCTATTATAAGGAGATGTTCTCTAAAAAAAAAAAAAAGGCCTATGAATAGGGGTGATTACTAACAAAAATGGAATTTAGAAAAGACTTGCAAGAATCGATGTTGAAATCTTCAAAAAAAAAAAAAAAAAAAAAAAGTTTTCAAGGTCTTAAAAAAAACAAACAAAGAGGGTCATCTTTATAACTTCATGACTATAAATTTCAAGGCCACCAAGATTTCAAAATATATTGTTTATATAATGTTCATACATTAAAACAACAGGTACTATATTTTTAATATTTTATTTAAAGAGATTTAGATAACGGTTTTATTTTGAAATTTATAATATAATTGTATTACATATCATTCATGCAATTATGATATTTTCAATTTTTTAAATTTGATATTTTTAGCGATAAAATAAGAAAAATAATAATTAATAAAAGGTAATAAATGGCCTAGGTCGTGTCTCAATGGTATGGGTCAATCTTTGGCCCTCCCAAAACCATCCCACAATTTATTTATTCTTAGTGTAATTAGTTAATAAGTTATGAAGAATGTGAAGACCTTATACTTTAGATAAAAGGTTGGTAGCTAGTTTAAATAGCTAGCTACATCTTATTTATTTATCATCTTTGAAATAATGTGAGCAGTGCGCGCTTCTAAGGCCCTTTTGGTAGCTTATAAGGTACCACTGTGCATACTTTTGTGTAGTGTTTGGTCGAGCTCAATTAATTAGCTTTTTGTAAGATGATTAATTAATTAAAGTATTAATTGATTACTTGGGTAATAATTAATTAAGGAATTAATTATTTAGGTAATAATTAATTAAGATATTAATTAATCAAATGAGTTGAAATATTTATCATGTCTGTTGGTGTTAGTGTTATGATTAGTTGGCCAAACAGTTTTATTACTAGTAAAGGTAATATCTTAGAGGGTGTGAACTAATTCGTTATCTGAGTTGATGATCAGCTTGGAAAATTGGTGCTATAGAATTCTTATATTTATGACAGGTCATTTACATAATGCGACAATTGTTTTATATACCTTATCCATTTGGTATGTGCCTTCCTTTCAATTCTTCACTTTTGCAAGTGATATTGACATTTATATTTTTACATACAACTGTTAGAATTGAATTAGGAGGTGGAAATGGTATAGCAGCAAAATTTGCCACAACTGTATCAGTGGTACAATCAACATTTATGGAGCTTATATTCTTTATATTGATAATACTATTGGAGCTTATATTCTTTATATTGATAATACTATTCAACGAAAAAGTGGCTTTGGTATTTACCTTAAGTAAAGACGTCCTACAAAAAGTGAATAGTATCTCCTATCGGTTAGCAATCATCATTCATCATTCTCTTTTATACTATCCCGCGTGTTTTATCTAGTTATCTATTATTTCATCTTCGTTTAATTTAATTTGACATACTTTGAAAAAATTTTACTTGAAAGAAACTAATGGTTTGATGACTATGAGGTTATAAGGGTTGTAGTGGGATTAGAATGGCAAAATCGTCCCCTAAAGTGTTTTCCCTAAAAACCGTCTAAAGTGTTAGTTAATACAGTTCTCAAAAACCACCAAAAATTGTTCCCTAAAGTGTTAGTAGTAAACGTTCTCAAAAACCACAAAACCATTACCTAAAGTGTCATTATCAACCGTATTGGAAAACCTAAAACCATTTCCTAAAGTGTTAGTATTAATCGTTCTAAAAAACACTCTCAAAAGTGTTAGTTATAACCGTTGTAAAAAAACATATATAATCGAGAATGGCACTAGATACTGTTACGTATAATAGTCAAAATCGTTCCCGAACCTATAGAATCGGCCGTATATGGAACAGTTACACATGCATTCCATATAATATTAGAATCGTTACCATATTTTGACAGAATGGTTACCACACAATAGGAACGGTTTTGCCACCGTTTCTCAAGGGTTATACTTTACTAATGCTTGTGGGTGCTCATAGACAGGCCTTATCAACACTTGATTTCATAGTAAATAAACCTGGTGCTGGCCAAAAGGTGTAAACAATGAAAATTGAGATAGCAGTATAAATGGAGTTGTTGAAAAAGAAGACAATAAGATCTCTCAAGAAGGCAATTAAGATGAAATTAATGCGCCAAAAGAGCAACTAGTTAAAGAAGAGAAAGAAAGAAAGGCAAAGTTGAGTTTCAGATCAACGGGAAGTACATTACTGTACTCCATATTGTATAATTGAAAAAAAAATATTGAACGAGTTGAGATGATGAAAAAAAACAGTTTGAATCAGTTGAGAGAATGAAATAAAGAGTTTCATTCAAACTATTTTTTTTAAATTTTTAATTATGTTAAGGACATAATTAAAAGATAAATATGCTATTAATCAATTTGTTTTATCACTTTTGTAAAAAATTAATTTACATTATTGGCTAGACCAATCATTTTATGTAACAATTATTTTTAATTATATCTTTAATTTTAATTCGATTCTTACAAAAATTATAGGAAATTTTTTTATAAGTCATAAAAAGTTTACTATAGAATTATAGGTCTGTTTTGAAAAGTTTGCAATACTAAAGTTTGATTTTCATTCCATAGGTCATTCATAGTCTATGAGCGTAATTCAAAAATTCTGTGAATTATAAAAAATTAGGAGTATTTTGAGAAATTCGGCCTATGGAGTGAAAACTAAACTTTCAAAAGATTATTTTTGTATATTTAAAAAAAATCCATAATTATATTTTGAAGTTCAAAAGATTCATTTAAAAGAATTCTCACAAAAATTATAAATCTGTTGTAAAAATAAAAATAGAGTCGGGGTAAAAGAGAAGAAAGCAGTTCAATATTAACTGGAAAATAAATTGGGATCAGAAAGTAACCTGGTAATCTTGGATTGGATCTTGTAATATTGCAGAACAGAATTGTAATGATCTTGATATTTTGAAGAACAAGAAAGAAAGAAAACAGAAGCAACAATCAAAACGCAAAAACCACACGTTCGTATTGATCATCATAATACATATATACAGGAAGAATTTAGGACATGTGTCTGTCTGCATGCTGCATTACATTGCATGCAGGACACGTACACACAAGGTGGAAAGCCAGCTAGGAAATAACACTCACAACACTCCCCCTTGGATTTCCACCATTTCAGATATTTGACTACCTCGTTAAAACCTTGCCAGATAAAACCTAACGGGGGATAAAAACTGGACGAAGGAAAAAGAGTACAGTTGGTGAATCCAATTTTTACAAAATTCTCCCCCTGTTTACAACACCCATAAACCTAATTTTCTAATCTGGAGAGCTTTCGCATTCCGATCTCGTAAACGAGTTTCTCGAACGTAGACGTCGGTAGTGATTTCGTTAATAGATCGACTAGATTATTGGAAAATCGATTTTGCTTCACATCAATTTGACCCGTATTCTGAAGCTCGTGGGTGTAGAAGAATTTTGGGGAAATATGTTTAGTTCGATCTCCTTTGATGTCACCTCCCCGAACTTGGGCGATGCATGCAACATTATCTTAAAAAATGACAGTTGGCCAATTCATAGTTTCGGAGATACCACATGAATTCTGGATATGTTGGACCATTGATCTCAACCAAATACACTCTCGACTGGTTTCGTGTAATGCCAGTATTTCAGCATGATTCGAGGACGTGGCTACTAAATTTTGTTTCTTAGATCTCCAGGAGATCGCAGTACCATTGTACGTGAAAATATAGCCAGTTTGAGAACGTCCTTTATGCGGATCCAAAAGGTATCCAACATCGGCATAACCAGTCAAACCCAGAAATTTATCAGAATTTGTATAAAATAATCCCAAATCTTTCGTACCCGTCAGGTAACGCAAAATATGTTTGATTCCATTCCAATGATGACGAGTTGGTGCAGAACTATATCTCGCTAATAAATTTACAGCAAACGAGATATCTGGCCTTGTACATTGTGCCAAATATAATAGTGCACCTATTGCATTCAAATATGGTACTTCAGGACCAAGTAATTGTTCGTCATCATCCTTCGGTCGAAATGAATTCTATTTGGGATCAAGTGTTCTTACAACCATGGGTGTACTTAATGGATGGGCATTATCCATATTAAATCTTTTCAAAAGCTTTTCAATGTATGCTGATTGATAAACCAATATCCCATTTGATTTATGTTCAATTTCCAAACCAAGACAATATTTCGTTTTTTCCCAAATCTTTCATCTGAAACTCCTTTTTCAAATACTCAGCAGTTTGTTTGATCTATTCAGGAGTCCCAATGATATTCATATCATCCACATAAACTGCTATAATGGCAAAACCAGACACTGATCTCTTAATGAAGATACATGGACATATAGTGTTATTCTGGTATCCTTCTTTTATTAAATACTCGCTCGGGCAGTTATACCACATTCTCCCAGATTGTTTCAATCCATACAAGGATTTTTGTAACTTTATGGAATACAAGTTTCGAGATCCCAATCGATATGATTCAGGTAGTTTCAATCCTTCTGGGGTTTCATGTAAATATCAAAATCAAGTGATCCATATAGATATGCAATGACTACATCCATAAGATACATTTCCAGTTTCTCAGAAATGGAAAAACTGATTAAAAATCGGAACGTGATAGTATCCATTACAGGGGAATATGTCTCATCATAATCAATTCCAGGTATTTGAGAGAAACCTTGAGCAACCAAACGTGCTTTGTATCTCACAATTTCATTTCTTTCATTTCGTTTTCGAACGAATACCCATTTGTAACCAACTGGTTGAACATCCTCTCCTGTTTTCATTATGGGTCCAAAAACTTTTCGTCTATTCAAAGAGTTCAACTCTGCCTGGATTGCTTCTTCCCATTTTTTCCAATTATGTCTATTCCTGCATTCTTCCATACTACGTGGCTCATGATCATCATACAAAATATCTACTGCCACTGTGTAGGAAAATAGATCATTAATTTTCATTTCATTTCTATTCCATAATTCCTGATTGAAATTTACAGAAATTTAATCCTTTTTCGATTCTGATATTCCTTTATCATTTTCTCCTTCAGGGAGATTATTTTCAGAGAGCTCAACAGCTTTTGGGATTTCATTGGATGTGGTTTTAGGATCCAGATCATTTTTCTTTCTTTTCCTTGGAACTATATCTTTTAAACACGGGGTCTACCACGCTTTTGGCGAGGGATAAGAGTTTCATTTGCTATTGTCTTTTGAGATTGTCCTTCTGGAACATTTACCCTTGCTGGTACATTAGCAGCTTCTATATAAGACTTGGTTATTTTTTAAGTATATTAAATGCATCAGGCATTCGATAAGCTATCATTTGTAAATGTAGGATCCTTTGAACTTCTAGTTCACATTGTGGAGTACGTGGATCCATATGCGCTAATGTGAGAACTTTCCATGCTAATTCAAGTTTCTCTTCAGGAGAAAATTTTTCTTTCCCAAGTAACGGAAAATTACTTTCATCAAATTGACAGTCAGTTAATCTAGCTGTAAACAAATCTCCTGTCAATGGTTCCAAATATCTAATAATTGATGGAGAATCAAAACCCACATATATTCCTAAACGTCTTTGGGATCCATTTTTGTTCTCTGAGTTGGAGTAATGGGTACATACACAGCACACCCAAATGTTCTCAAATGCGAGACGTTAGGAGGATGCCCAAATACTTACTGTTAGGGGGAATATTGGTTATAAGTTATTGGGCGAATACAAATCAATGCAGCAGCATGCAATATAGCATGTCCCCAAACAATTACTGGTAATTTTGAGCGCATTAATATAGTTCGCGCAATTATCTGAAGGCGCTTAATTAATGATTCAGCTAATCCATTTTGGGTATAAACATGCGACACTTGATGTTCAATATCAATCCTAGATACTTGACAGTATTCATCAAATGCTTTCGATGTAAATTCCCCAGCATTATCAAGTCTTATACTCTTAATAGGGTAATCTGGAAAATGAGCTCGTAATCGAGTAATCTATGCTAACAGCATAACAAAAGCAACATTACGAGTAGATAACAAGCATACATGGGACTATCTTGCGGATGTGTCTATCAAAACCATAAAGTAGCGAAATGGTCCACTAGGTGGATGAATGGGTCCACATATATCTCCTTGAATTCTTTGTAAAAATGATGGAGATTCAAAACCTACTTTCGTAAACAATGATTTCCTTATCAATTTCCCGTGGGAACATGGGATCTCTATTATTCAGTAGGATTTTATGATTTCTCAGTGGATGCCCTTCTGAATTCGCTATTATTCTTCGCATCATTGTGGATTCCGGATGCCCAAATCGATCATGCCAAAGTTGGAATATTTTAGGATCAGAGAACTTCTTGTTCTCAATATGCCTGATGATTGTATAATATAATCCAGATGATGAAATAGGAAACTTTTCAATCACAAGCTTTTGGCCTGATTTGTTCGAAATAATACACAAATATTCAACACCCTTTTCATCAACTATTTCAATATGATATCCATTCATTCTTATATCTTTGAAACTGAGCAAATTTCTTCTGGATTTGTGAGAGTATAATGCATTTTCGATTTCCAATTTAGTGTTATTTTGTAACACAATTGAAGCGCTTTCAGAGCCTTCGATCAGATCTACTGGACCTGATATGATATTCACTTTAACTTGAATTGGAATCAATTCCAGAAAATATTTTGTATCTCTCAAAATCGTATTAGTTGTAGCTAGAGGTGGCAATACGGGTTGATGGGTCGTGTTCAACCCAACACGATCACGAACACGAACCCGTTTATGAATCTGTGACACGAACACGACCCATTTATTAAACGAGTTGAAATTTATGAACACGAACACGACACGAAATTAAACGGGTTGACACGATCAACCCGCTTAAAAATTTTATAAAAATTTTTAACCCGCCAATCCACCCGTGACCCGCCAATATGTGATTTGCTTGTTCATTCAAGGAAAAGCATTTAATCAGAGTCAACTTACTTTGTTAACTATGCTTGAGATACTACATTTACTTTGATTCTGTTTTCTCTAACATGTATTGTTAAATTTTAAATATCATTAAATTAGAGTAATAATACAAAAAATTTCAATCTGTAGCAGTTTGTTGCTGTTGCAATTCCAGTGGAACAATAGGTCTCCAAGTTGTGCTTTTTAGAGTGTCCGTCAGAGCAATTTCCACCGCGGCTAATTCTTTCCTTATTTGATTTTTTGTACTCCTTGTTCTTTCTTGCTGCTGTTATTTCTTCGATTTTGAATCTAATTTGCTCTTCGGTTAGTTTTGTTCGCTTCAATATTTTTTCTCTAAGCTATTGCAAAACCTGTGGTATGGAAGCATAATACATCACAACATGAGAAAACAAGCATCAAGACTACACCATCCATACACATTTCAAAAATTCAAAATCATAGATACCATCTACGATCTAGAGTTAAACTAAAAACCAACTATTGTGCAATAAGATCTAGATGATACTATAGACTAAAGCTGTAAATGAGAGCAATATTAAGATTTTAGACTACATTTGGTTATATTAGTCTTGAAATGAAGTAATTAATTAACCTGTTCTGTGAGGGCCAAGTTGGCATCAAAAAATGACTATTGTTCCAATGTCCTCCTAGTAATCATTGAATAAATATGCTTGCAGTATCAATTGTAGTTCAAATTCCATCAAATGTCTGTTTGAAAGAAAACTTAAAGCATAAAGGGAGTTGACAATGCCTAATATCAAGACCATCTTACTTGGACATTGTGATCTTTCACAGTAGATGGGATAATTTCAGATCCAAAATCATTGCATGTGGCACAACTCCATCTCAAAAGATTTAGTAAGATATCTGTTTTAAAAACGTAAACACCTATTGATGCAATATAAGGAAATCTTGTAGCCTCTTGCTTTGATAGTCCGAGTAGAGTGGTGTCAACTTGCTGCCAGTGCTAGTAAGTGCAGAAGATTAAACAACTAATTATCAAAAACAAATAACAGGAAATATAGAGTGAATGATAAGATGTGTAGACTTTACCATAGTTATAAGGTCAGGACCTTTCGGTTTTTCAGCCAATTGAACTATACGTCCTGTGCTGTCTTTCTTTATTAGACCATAATCTGGTGCACAGCTGCAACATATCATAAATTACATAAAGTAAGCTAAAAGCATGTAATTTTGTTTAAATATCAAACAAATGACACTAATTAGACTTTCATATTAACAATAACAACAAATGTGATTGACATATACCTATCATCCATGGGTACATAGATACTGTGATATCAGCATTTGTGTCAACATGTTTCTACAAGCACAAAGCATCAAACTGTGAAAGATTTACTCAAAATTCTGAACTTTCAAGGCCTTAAAATGAAAACCTGCACAAAATCCATATAGTTCATCCAATAAAGATGATCACCAGACAATATCACTACATGCTCCACATCTTATTTTTCGCATCCCGCATGAATCGTATTCGGACCCATTTAGTCATTGTCGCCTGAAAATTCGAACTCATCACCAAAATATCATAACCAATCACCTCAAAGACCCATATGAACTACCTCACAGCATCAGCTGTTCCTTGGAACTACTTCTTTCCGGCATCACCGGATGTTTGCGTAGCAGCCAGAACCTGCACAAAATGTCAACACGTTCATGATTCTGCAACAAAGAACACAACATACTTTCAAGAACATATCTCACCTCTACAAAACCAAAAGAAGTATTTAACAACCAGAACCTGTACACAGTTTGCAATTCACAACAAGCATTTAACACCAAAAGAACAAGCAATGTAATGATGACACAACTTGAAGCAACACAAGGTCTTTAAAAAATATCTTACCTCTACAAAACCATCACCAAAACCAACACCACTACCAAAGTTATACAAGTGAGACAAGTGACTGTTGAGAGAAAAGAGTTAAACTGTGTTAAAATAAAAGTCTTTCTGATGCCACTGTAAATTAAATTGCTCAATAGAATGTCTATAAGCCTATAATACCCTCTAATAAGAACCTGCAAGTGAAAAAATTTTCATTAAAAATCAAGAAACTTTTTCTATGAAACAAACAACAGACACCAAACAAAAGCATCATTAACGTAAATGACAACATATAACCCAAGTCCACCAACAATACCAAACTTAATTAAAGCAGAAACTGCACTACCTCCTGGCACCTTGGGAACTTTGACATTGTTAAAATTCATGTTCCAAAATGATGAAAACACAAAAACATATACCAGCAGATAAATAACTACAATCCAAGTCCACCAATAATACCTAACTACAAACTGCCCAAATTCATCCCTAAAAACATCACCTTCTAATATAACTAAATTTGAAAACTAATTGCAGATAATTAACTAACCTTGTCATCAAGGTCTGTAAAATTTCTAACATAATTCACTTCATAACCCAAACGCCTCAAATACCTGTTCAAACACCAAAATAGCAGGTCGCCATGAGTACCATATCTCCAGAAAACTGTGGAAGAATACGACAGTGTTTGGACAAGAAAATATATAATAGATAGTAAAGTAGAAATTAAATAAGAGTTGAATTAAAAATTGTCAAGTATTAGGAGGTGGACGTACCTGATCATGTTTCGGCTATGTGGAGGTTGAGACCCTGTGAATCAAAAACCACCACAAACAACAGAAATATTTCTAGAAGGAAAAAAAATCCTAACAATAAAAACAACCTAACTTGTCCATTACAAAATTAAACTCATAAACCAAGTTCTAAATAACTACTTTAGTCAAAAATAAAAATCCATAACAACTACAATCAGAAACAAAAGTTCATACAAACAACTAAAATAGCTTAAAAAATCCTCAGAAAGACAATACAAATTATAATTAATTATATCTAGAAGTAGCTGCTTGTGAAGAGGCAGATTCGATACTTTGGTCGGTGACTTTATCAGTTTCACTATCATTAGCATTCGTAATATCTTCAGTAAGCTCATCTAACCCAAGAAGTCGAGTGTCTACATAGAAATAAATCACCAATGTTAAATAAGTAAAAGATATAGGTTATTAGTTAACATGTAAATTTAAATTTAATACCTTTATCTCCATGTATCCAGTCTCGAGTGCAAATTATAGCCTCCATAACTTCCGGTTTAAGTGCACTTCGATATTGATCAAGAACTCTTCCTCCCCAACTAAACACGGATTCAGATGCTACAGTTGTCACTGGAATGCTCAAAACATCACGAGCCATTTTTGCAAGATCAGGAAAACGGATTTCATTTACTTTCCAAAAGCTCACAGCATCCAAATTTGTAACACCTTCTTGCTTTGGTTCTTCTAAATATGCTTCCAATTGAGTTTTTGTTACAATATATTTTGAAGTTTCAGCACTCCTTGCAAGAAATATCTACGTACATAATAAAAAATAATGTTAGTTTAAAAGAAAGAATATAAATTTTATAAAATAAATAACTACTGATAAAATAAACTAATAATTACCTTTAAAACATCTTCATCGGATTGATCGAAAGATGTAGCACTAGTACTACCATCAACTGAAGTAGAACTTGACAAAGTGCTTCCTTTGTTGTATTCATCAAACAACTTAAATAACTTTTTTCTAACATTTTCCAACTCAAATGAATGCTCTCCAAAAACCATATCGTAACAAATGTGATGGCTTCAAATTTATATTGAGGATCCATAACCAAACCTATTGCTAAGATAATGCAAAATTCACCCCAATACTTTTCAAATTTGGTATACATTTTTTCAGCCATACTTTTCAAGACCAAGTCCTTACTTCCCATGTGTTGCTTCAAAAGTGTATAAATTCTAAACACCTTAGAAAAAAATAAGTTCGAAGTAGGATATTTCGACCCCGAAAAAATGCAAGTCACATCATAAAATGCTTTCAAAAATATTGCAATTTTCTGAGCTTTGTCCCATTCACTTGAAGTTGGCTAATGTTGAAAATTTCTATCCACACATGCTAATGAACACAAAGCACGCTTGTAATGAATAGCGCTTTCAAGCATGAGATATGTTGAATTCCACCTAGTTGGAACATCTTGCCTTAATCCCATCCTACAATCAAAACCTACTTCTTTTGCACACTCTATAAACCTTTGTTTTCTAATTTGTGATCCCTTGACATACTTAACACACTCACGAATTTTTAAAACAGCATCATCTATTTCTTTCAAACCATCTTGAACTATCAAATTAAGAATATGAGCTGCACATCGAATATGCAAAAATTCACCTTCACAAACAAGTGCACCCTTAATGTTCAATTGATCTTTCAAAATATCAATGAATGTTTTGTTGGATGATGCATTATCTAATGTAAATGCAAATATCTTATTCTGAATTCCCCAATCACATAACAATTTCATTATCTTATGGGCCAAAGATGCTTCATCATATGGTGGTTCCATGTAACAAAAATTCAAGACCTTTTTATGTAACACCCAATCTTTATAAAAAAAATGAGCCGTAAGACACAAATAACCATCAGTAGCTATAGAAGTCCATAAATCACATGTCAAGCTAATTCTGCTAGGGCATTCATCTAACAACTTCTTAACTTTTTGTTTCTCCCTAACATACAACTTCAAAACATCTGCCTTTGCTGTATTTCTAGAAACTAATCCACATTCAGGATCCAAAAATTCAATCATCTTCCTAACCCAAGGATATTCCACAAATTGAAAAGGTAAATCATGACACACAATAGCTGCTGCCACAATATTACGAAATAACTCAGGACCTTTATTTCTACCAAGTTTGAGAGAATTCGCACCTTTTACAATGATCATTTGTCGAAGGTCGCGGTACTTCAGTTTAGGACATTGATTTTCCAAGTGACGTTTCATATTTCCTGTACTGTATTGACTATCAGCTAAATAAATTTTACTGCAGTGTTTACACCTACTTCTCAGCTTCTCATCTCCCATTCTCGGTAACTTTTCAAAATGATCCCATACGGCCGATGTCTCCTTTCTTTTGCGTGAAAGCTTTTTTGATGGCATAACCATCTTTCCTTTGTTACCATCTTCATGTTGTTTGGGCAATTCATCTTCATCCTCATTAAAGTTTTCATCTTCAGTTCCAAGTTCCCAATCGTCTAGAATAATCTCTTTATTTGGATCCATAAGCTAAATTCTGTGAAAATTAAAAGGACATAATATAAGCAAATAATTATTATGAGAAAATATAACAATAACCAAATAACAGTTTACTAAGATTTTAAAAAACTAATTTTAACTTAAATGATGAATTAGGCAGAGACTAAATATCCCATTAGATAAAATGAAAAAAAAATGAAGGATGATAAAAACATATAGAAATTTCATACCTACAGATTGTTTCAGTTTCAAATAATCAACTTAAAATCATAATTCAGTCAAAAGATATGCAATATCACATGTCTACGATCTATAACATCAAAAGTAGATGATTTATACAAAATAAGCAAATTAACCACATGATTCATAGGTTATATATAAAACACAAATTAAAATTATAGTTCCATAATTTAATTCAACTGCAAATCTAACCTTCACAAAATCTTCAAGCTCCTCCAACCAGTTCTCCAACAAATTCTTCTTGTTTTGGTTCACTTGAAGAGGATATAATTCCAAAGTACTGCAGGATGATCTCATTTTGGTGATTGTATCTAGAAATCAATGCTTGCCACAGATCTGCAGGATCAGTGACAGTCATATACTGATTTTGTAAATCATCATTCAGATGGATTCGGATTATAATCAAAGCTTTATTCTTTTGCTGCTCAGTTGTTTCATTATTCTTATCCAGAGTTTCATACAGATTCTTGGATTTCAACCTTATCCCACAATTACTCGACCATCTCATATAATTTGCTCCAGAAACTAACAATGACTCAAATTTGTATTGATTCATTTTCTACAAATCAAGAACATTTTCCTTAAATTTTCAGATATCCAGAATTTAATTATTCAACTTCAGGTGAATAATTTAATTTCCCGATTTTCAGATCTCACTATTTCTCGTAACCAGAATCATAATTACCAAACACTTTCTGATCTGGAAGATCCATGTAAGTGGCAACCAGAGAGCATACTCGTGTTGATAACGTGTTGTAAAAATAAAAATAGAGTCGGGGTAGAAGAAAAGAAAACAGTTCAATATTAACTAGAAAATAAATTGGGATCAGAAATTAATCTGGTAATTTTGGATGAAATCTTGTAATATTGGAGAACAGAATTGTAATGATATTAATATTGTGAGGAAAAAAAACAGAAACAACAATTAAAACTCAAAAACCACAGTTTGTATGGATCATCATAATATCTATATAGGAAGAATTTAGGACATGTATTTATCTGGATGCTGTATTATATTGGATGCAGGATATGTACACACAAGGTGGAAAGCTAGCTGGAAAATAACACTCGCAGCAAAATCTTAATTAGAGACACTACCCATTTTACGTTATTTTAAATCTTAAAATTAAATATATAATTAAAATCTATTTATTATATATCATCTTCAATCTGTTCTAATTAGAAACTTTAAATGCCAATTATTCTTATCCAAGACAGAGAGACAACAATACCATTGCATCTCAAAACTATTCAAAACCGACAGCACAACACTCTCTATCTCCAAAATCCAACGTTGACTAAAAAAGACGCTGACCCGTCAAAACCGCAATCTTCAATCAATCACACACACAATACAAATCTCCCCATCACTTCCCATCCAAAACTCTCTTCCCATTTTGCCCCCAGAACACGGTTTCTCACACTCTCCATATAAATACCACTACTGCACAAAACACCAAATTACCAAATCACAAAAATAAAAATGAAGAAACCAATCACAATATTTACATTCTTTGTCCTAATCTTCCTCAATGTCACAAACTCTGCTTCAGACAACACCTCCTCAGTGTACCAAACACTTCTCCAATGCTTAACAAACCACACCAAACCAAACGACCAAATCAGAAACCTCGTCATCACACGAACCAACGCCTCGTACACTCCAACCCTCCGCGCATACATTCGAAACTCCCGTTTCAACGAGTCCACAACACCAAAACCATTAATAGTAATCACACCTACACAAGACTCACACGTGCAAGCCTCAGTGCTCTGCTCGAAACAACTCGGCTACCAACTCAAAATCCGAAGCGGAGGGCATGACTACGAAGGCATATCATACATCTCCGACACCGAATTCTTCATCCTCGACATGTTCAATTTCCGATCTGTTGACATCGATGTTAATCAACAAACTGCTTGGGTCGGAACCGGAGCGATATTGGGCGAACTTTATTATAAAATTAGTGAAAAGAGTAAAATTCTTGGGTACCCGGGAGGCATTTGTCCGACTGTTGGTGTCGGTGGGCATATAAGTGGTGGTGGATATGGTAATTTATTGAGAAAATATGGACTGACGGTTGATAATGTTGTAGATGCGAAGATTGTTGATGTACAGGGGAGGGTTTTGGATAGGGAACAAATGGGTGAAGATTTGTTTTGGGCGATAAATGGTGGCGGTGGAGCGAGTTTTGGTGTTATTTTATCTTATAAGATCAAATTAGTACCCGTGCCGAAAACTGTCACGTTTTTCAGAATTGAGAAACTGATTGAAGCAAACGGGACCGATATGGCTTATAAGTGGCAATTGGTGGCACCATCTACTGATGAGAATCTGTTCATGAGAATGCTTTTGCAACCAGTGACTAGAAACAAAAGGAAAACAGTCAGGGTGTCTGTTTTGGGTCAATTTTTAGGGGGTTCGGATACATTGGTTTCGTTGATGGGTAGACAATTTCCTGAAATGGGGTTGAGGAAAGAGGATTGTATTGAGTCAAGTTGGATCGATTCGGTTGTTTGGTGGGCGAATTTTGATAATGGAACATCTCCGGATGTTCTTCTAGACAGGAACTTAGACTCTGCCAGTTTCGGTAAGAGAAAATCCGATTATGTCCAAAAACCAATTTCGAAAAATTTCTTTACTCTGTTATGGAAAAAAATGATCGAATTGGGGAAGATTGGGTTGGTGTTTAATCCATATGGTGGTAAAATGAGTCAGATTTCTTCATCAGCTACTCCGTTTCCGCATAGAAATGGAAATCTATTCAAGATTCAATATTCGATTAATTGGGACGAGGCAGGAAGTGAGATTGAGAAGAATTATACATCACAGGCTAGGAGTCTGTTCAGTTTCATGAGTCCTGTTGTGTCGAAGAATCCTAGGAGTGCCTTTTTGAACTATAGAGATCTTGATATTGGTGTTAATCATAATGGGAAAGACAGTTATAATGAGGGAAGAGTGTATGGGGAGAAGTATTTTAATGGTAATTTTGATAGGTTGGTTAAAGTGAAGAGTGTGGTTGATCCTGATAATTTCTTCAGGAACGAGCAAAGTATTCCGGTTTTACCCACTAAGGTTTAGAGGGCTTTTATTTTTGATTTTTTTATAGAAGGAACGTATACTACTGCACATGTTACATTTTGATCATGATTCAGAATAATACAGCTCATCACGTCCTTATTTCTTATCCCTTTTGTTTCTCTTTGGCATTATCTTTATCGAGGTTGATGAATGGGGATAAGGTCAATTAAATATATGTGTATATATTTAAATTTTAAAAAAATTATTTTTGGTTAAAAATTAAAAATTATTTTTTTTTTCAAATTTATTTGATGGTAGAAAATACTTTTCTACTGATTAACTTTTTAATCAAGATTAAAATTTTTAAAACTAAATTTAATTTAAAAAATAAAATTACCACAAAATATTTAAAATATTTTATTTAATATTTAATAAATATTATTGTTATAATTACTGTTTTAAAAATTTCACGATTGAGTTATATACTATCCGTCTTAACCCCGACTCTATTAGATTTTAGTCTTTTAATTAGAGTAATTTATCATAGTTAAAATAATTTATTCAGATTTTATTTATGTGGATTATAACTTTATAAAAATAAAAATATATATTTCAATTTTTTTTAAAATTAATATAATTTTTAATTATATTAAGAATTAGTTAATACTTTTTTTTTCTTAATAAAATCGCCTTACCACAGTTTAGAATCTAGTTTTTTCTCGAGAAAGTTACCGTTTAAATTCCGCTATTCATTACATTTTTTAAATGCTGATTATGATAATTATTCTTTTGTCATTATTCCAACCCATAAAGATTAGTATTATTAACCTTAAAATTATTATTTTAAACGCTTAATTTTAAGTGGTGATTGAAATCTAATTTTAAAAAAAAAAAAAAAAATCTTTCAACTGATTCTAAATGAATTATTTATTTTTATTATTATTATTATGCATGAGTAATATTTGTATACATATATTCACAAGTTATAGTTTCATACTCAAATCCAAAATGAGTATGAATGGGCATATGGAAAAATATCATGACAGACTAAGGACGTGGGACTTTATGCATCACAAAGACCTTTTGGAACATGTGGAGGAGACTTGTGGATCAACTTTTCTTTCCGGACTTTAATTGTTATTGAAAAGTTGATTCCATTGAAAAGTTCCATTGGGGTAGTTGAACTGTACGACTTTACTTTTATTTATAAGAAAACAATGGGCAATGACATTTTTATATATCCTCCTGATTGCAATAGGCTCATTTAGAAATATTTTTACTACATTTGATCTTTGAACTGACCAATTCACCAATACTATAACACACATTGAAAACAAAAGGTAATTATAAATATAGTTTTATTATTATAGAATGATTTGTATCAATTCATATATGATTCTTTGCCGTCTAGAAGCCATGATTGGTGTCACAAATTGTACAAGTAGAGGAAAGTGACAGAAACCAAAATTATTGAATAGTAATACGAAACTTCGTAGTAGTACGTGGTTTTGAGTTCAGAGTTGACGTTTGACTAATTCGCTGTTGCTTTGCATGAGAAAGGTTGAAACGACACCGTGTTTGTATGCGATGATTTCGTGTTTCGTATCAAATCTGTGTCTCTGTGATTCTACAAAAATATTTATGTTTTTAGCATGCTATCCACGTGCCTCCCTATCTTCTCAGCGACAATAGAACATGATGTCACATGTGACGTTTTTTATAAAATTAGAATATGTTGGGATGGCATTTTCGGAATTTACAAACTTTTTTTATATTAATGTTTGTCAATTTACAGTTAGGATGTTTTAAAATTACAAAGAGTGATCTAATAAGTCTTGGGGTTTGAAATATTATAAGAATAATTTTTTCAGATCGGTTAAAGTTGGATCAAGTAAATAGGATAATGTGGTAAATGGTACATGTCGTATGGGTTTTAAATGGAGTAATGGCCATGCTTATGTAGCAAGCAAGATTACATTACATGTGGTACCGCAGACCAGTGTTTTTGAAAATAATTGGACCTGGTGCACTGGCGGAACTATCTTCGATGTCTTCCCGTTATTTTTTAAACATATTAAATTATATAATATTATATTATTAATATATGGTAATAAATATAATCTAAATAGTAATTATTTAAATACATAAAGTTATTTTATTTATTATAAAAATTTTAAAAGGTATAATATTTTTGAATATTTTAAAAACTATTCTGAACACAGTTTAAAATTTGATTTTAATAATTTCCACCCTTCACTTTTATTTTTTAAATTTTAATATTATTTATTCAATTTAAATAATAAAATAATGGGTCATTTGTACTTTTGAGTTTTTTTTAATTAAAAAAATTATATTTTGAACCAACATTAAACTTTTTACAAAACTTTTTAATAAAAAATTTGGAAAAAGATAAACCAAAATGACCACTTTACCCTTCAATACGGAAAAAAAAAATCCAGCAGCTTTATGACCTTACACACAAGGAAGCAAGCAAAATCCAAGCCTACTTCCCGGTGTGTAATATAACAAATTTTGTTTTCTGATGCTATACACTAGGAAACATACTTGAATTTTACTTGTTTTCCGATGTGTAATACCTGAATTGTACTTCTCGGTATTACACAGGAAATAGACAACATTTAAGCTAGCTTCCAGGTGTGTAATACTGAGAAGTGAATTTTCACTTCTTGGTATTATACATCGGGAAGCATGCTTGAATTTTACCTGCTTCCTAATAAAATATACTGAGAAGCTCATTTTTTTTTTTAAAAAAAATTAATTTTATAATTTTTTATAAAAAATCTGAAAATGTTAAAAATTTAGGGATGGTCTAAAATTAGAAACCACAGTTTATAAAGTCTAATTTTATATATTTTCATTTATTATTATTTTTTATTATCTCAATGTGAAGATTTAAATGTAAAATTTTAAGAAAAAGTATGATATAGAACAAGTGACAAGTGATGAAAAACTTTACGTTATTATAATTTTTATTTATTAGATTTTATTATTTTCTTATAATTTATTTTATTGCACACTTGTTACTCATTTGTGATAACTAATGTTTATTAAATTATTGGATTAAAATTAAAAAAGAAAATTAAGATTGTTGAAATATTTTAAATTATAATTTACTTTAAATATATATGTAATAATTAATTTAAAAAAATAAAAATAAAAAAGGATCCAATTGTTAGGATTTTGACGAAAATTCGGGTATATTCCGGTATCCATAATTGGTTGGTAATTTGGAAAAGGCTTGAAGACTGTTTTGGAAGTATCATATTTGATTAGGAATGGTATTTCCTAATATGGGATTCTAATTAGGAAAGAGATCCTTGAGAATCCTAAATAGGAAAAGGTTTTCTTAATGGTTTAGGATTACTAAGTAATCTAATGCTATAAATATGGTGCTTGTATCTATTATTAGATATCCTGAGAGAACAATGTAGATCTAGTTGGTTAGGTTTGGGAGGTACCCCATGAGGGCCTGGGAACCATGGAGACCATGGAGATCTTGAGTTCTAGGATCGAGTCTTGTTATCCTGTGAGAGCCATATGAGGAGAGCTTATATGTGAGACTGTAACCAATGTAATTGGATTGGGGAGTGAGAGAGTGATATTCTGGTTGTAACTGTTGCTTTATTGTTACCTAGTAAATTAGTCTCTCGTCGTCCTGACGGCCGTGGTTTTTCCCGTTTTGGGTTTCCACGTAAAAACCTTGTGGCTTATTTTCTATCTCTATTTCTTGCCTTGTGTATGTTGTTTTACTTTGTGGTTAACAATACTCGTCTCCGCTGCAATGGATCACCGATTTGTTCAACAAGTGGTATCAGAGCTAGCCGTGTTTTCCCAACAACTGGTATCAGAGCCCTTGGTTCGTGAGCTAGCATTGATGTGATCCGTGAGTTTTGGTTTGGTCAAAGTAAACATGGGTTTAAGGTAAGATGAAAGCGAAAGGTTTTGAAGGATGGGTAAATCTTCCGGAGTCTCTAGAAGTTCTGAAAAATATAGATTTGGTTTCTCTGATCGAGTTTTGAGCTGGTTGCGTGAAAAAAAAAGGTTAAAGCTGAAAAAAAAAATCACAAGTGTTGTCAAGATCTAGTCTGCGATAATCGTAGAGATGAAAAAGTTTCGGCGGTATTTCTCGAGCAACAGTGGTGGTGATCTACGACATGTATAATTGTGGTGGTAATGTAACTTTGAGACTTTTGTGTTTTTCTGTTAACGCAAGTAAAGATCAAAAGATGTGGTCAAAGATTCAAGTTTGGTCAAATAGTCAAAATAAAATTAAGGGTTTGACTGGAGGTGATTTGGAATCTTTGTGGGTTGAGAATTTTGATCAAGTGGTTGGTGAACTCGAATAAGGAAGGACTGTGAGGAGCGATTCGGCAAAGGCTCCGACTGTACGCTGGGATAGGTATCCTTATGACATGTTTTGAACCACCAAGGTTGTCATGATAAAGGATGGAATAATTCTAGCGTGTCCACAATTTGCACGGGCATCTGATCAGCATGGATGTGGGTGTGGTGGAAAGTATGTCGATGCTGAAGAGTTTCCTGAAAGCTGATGAAGGAAGCTGCACCATGGTTTATTCAGCAAGTGTTTTCGACATGTGCCGAGAAAAGAAAATCTTGGGTTGATGGTTCCTGAATGGGTTGTCTTGGGATGGATCGTACCTGAGTGGATATACCTTCATGGTGGGGTATGATGACTCTGGTTTGAGTTGTGGTCGTTGGAAAAGAATAAAGGGAATTTTCGTCAAGGGGTGGTTTGTTAGGATTTTGACGAAAATTCGGGTATATTCCGGTATCCATAATTGGTTGGTAATTTGGAAAAGGGTTGAAGACTGTTTTGGAAGTATCATATTTGATTAGGAATGGTATTTCCTAATATGGGATTCTAATTAGGAAAGAGATCCTTGAGAATCCTAAATAGGAAAAGGTTTTCTTAATGGTTTAGGATTACTAAGTAATCTAATGCTATAAATATGGTGCTTGTATCTATTATTAGATATCCTGAGAGAACAATGTAGATCTAGTTGGTTAGGTTTGGGAGGTACCCCATGAGGGCCTGGGAACCATGGAGACCATGGAGATCTTGAGTTCTAGGATCGAGTCTTGTTATCCTGTGAGAGCCATATGAGGAGAGCTTATATGTGAGACTGTAACCAATGTAATTGGATTGGGGAGTGAGAGAGTGATATTCTGGTTGTAACTGTTGCTTTATTGTTACCTAGTAAATTAGTCTCTCGTCGTCCTGACGGCCGTGGTTTTTCCCGTTTTGGGTTTCCACGTAAAAACCTTGTGGCTTATTTTCTATCTCTATTTCTTGCCTTGTGTATGTTGTTTTACTTTGTGGTTAACAATACTCGTCTCCGCTGCAATGGATCACCGATTTATTCAACAAGTGGTATCGGAGCTAGCCGTGTTTTCCCAACACCAATTGGGTCGAACCGTAATTATTTAGAATGCTAATTTCATGTTGAGCCTGGTTTTTAAAACCTTCCTCCAAATCAAGTTATACTTGGTACAAACTAATAATTAATAACAAATTTACATATATTTTTATATAATTTACTTTATAAATATTAGTATTTAATATAATGATTTTTAAATTACTAATAACAAATTTAATATATTTGTCATTCAACATTTTGTGGTGCCAAATAAACCACAGCCAAATATTAGGCTAAAATTGCTTGAATAAAGTAGCTAAACAGCTTACAGATGTCGTCTCACAGAGTTTAGTTCTAATGAGTAAAAATCGGATGCTTTACAATTGCCTCTACCCCTTATTTATAGGAGGTATTTGGGTCCTATTTCGATTTGGATTGGTACTCCTTAATTTCCTTGAATTCGGTCTCCTTTTATCTATTTGGCTTTAAGAATCCTTGTTTCAATAGGGGTTGGTCTTCGTTTTTCTACCGGGCTTTGGAAATCCTTGGCCTGGTATGATTAGTCTTCCTTCTCGGATTTGGCGTTGGAAATCCGTGTTTAGTTAGGTAATCATTTAGTGGGCTGGAGCGTTTCGGTTCGGATTCTACTTTGCTCGGCCGAGTTGAACTTCATTGGGCCTTTTGACCATGTCGGTCGAGCTTGATTGGCACATTTCTTGGGCCTTTGGCCCTCTTATTCGGTCGAGGGTAGCTTTTGGGCACCCTCTCTATATTCGACCGAGCTTGGTTTTTAGGGTACCCCTTCTGTCTTCGGCCGAGCTTGGCTTTAGGCTTTGGTTCCCTCTGCTTGCTCTTACCTTCGACTATGATACCTTATGGTCATTTTCCCACCACAGTAATCCCCCATTGCCATGGCTTGAATCTTTCGAGCATGGCAATATCTGTGGTTTTCTTGGTGGGCCACGTCAGCCCTGGCTGTCTTGTCTCAATTAGATTTGGCGGCTCTTCGATTGTTGTGCCCTAGATTTGCCATCATGGCGGCTCCTCGACTGCCGTGTTCAAGATTTGCCATCATGACGGCTTGCCTATATAAAGGTTGGTGGTTTACTTCTCTCTCTTGATTTCTTCACTTTCAAATCTTCTTTCTCTCTCTATCTTCGAAGACCGTCTGCCTCCCTTGCCGGTTTCGACTTTCCGGCGACGTTTCGAGGTCCTTTTTCCCACTTCCGGTCAAGGTTAGCCTTCCTTGCTCAGATCTTTGTCGTTGTTGGTTTGTTTTGCTTGTGTTCTGGTTCTTGGTGAGTTGTTGGGTTTGAATCTGGGTGTCTGTTCGTCTGCTTGGTTTGTTTTTCTTCTTTTTTTTTTTGGATCTACTTCGTTTGCCTTCGCTTTCTGTCTTTTTGTTTGTACTAACTTCGGTCGAGAGTCTCTAACCTGCTGCTTTTCTCGATCGATTGTAGATGTCCACTGATTCTTTGGGCACGTCGTCTTTTGGAGGTCTGACTTCAGAATTCTCGACCGCGGAGGACGCGGGCGAGGAATGTTCATCGGTCCGTAATGCTCCGGCCGAGTCTAGCCCTCAGGGCATTCTGCCTCCTTTCTTTAATATTAGGAGCACCATGACTATGAACGAGCTGGAATCGGCCTTCTTCGCTTACAAGTTCCCTAGTTGGATTAGGGCCCGGTTGCCCGAGCCCGAGGAAAAGGTTGATGATATGTTGGCTGATGGTTGGGAGCCCTTCTACCTTCGTCATTTCAAAATAGGGCTTAGGTTTCCAATCATGGGATTGGTCGAAGAGTTGTGTACTTGGTGCCAGATTCATCCAAGTCAGCTAACTCCCATGACTATTAGGCTTCTCCTGTGCGTCGACCGTTTGAAGGAGAAGTACAACTTAGAGTTTACGGTCGAAGATTTTTTCTACTCGTACTTTGTGAAATGCGAGAATCCCGAGTTTGGGCGGTATGTGCTGAATGCTCGATCGAATGCCCAGCTCTTGGTCTTGGGTTTTTCTTCTAACGAGACCAAGTGGAAGGACAAGTACTTTTTTGTTAAAGGGGTGACCCGTTTGTCAAAGGGGCTGGGTTACCCTCCATACTGGCGGGACTCTTGTAGGTTTTTTTTTTTTTTTTGGCGTTTTGGCCGAGTTTGATCTTGTTCTGACTGCTTTCTTTTCAGCGAATTTCGGAATGAAGAATTGTAGATCTTCTCCTCGGGCACGTGCTAGGAGCGAGGCTATTCTCGCTTTATCAGCCGAGTCTCGGGATTACAGGACGCTTTTGGGCGAGTTGTCTGTCAGTCGTCTTTGGACTTTCACTAGAATAAGTAAGTTGTTTGTGTTGTGTTTCAAGTTCCTTCTATCGAATTTTGCTGATGTTTGTCTTTTCAGAGTTATCCGACTACGTGATGTCCAAGCTTGAGGGTCAGAGAGCTTTGGCCATGCGGGCCATCATGCGCCAGATCCAGGCGGAACAAGAGAAGGCCCATGCGTCTGGTCCTGCTGGGAATGAAGGGCCGGTCAAAGAGCGATCTGAGCCGGCCGTCGAGCCTGTCCGTCTTCCGAGTCCTGTTCCTTCGGAAGCTGCTGAGGCTTCTCGTCCGACCGTTCCGAAGGGTTCTCGGAAGCCTTCACGCCCCTTGGCGGCGAAGGAGAAGCGGCCGATGGCGGGTGGCGTGGTGCCGGCCAAGAAGCGGACCAAGCATATTGGTCAGAAGCCTCGTGGCGATGGTCGTCACGTGATTGACTTCCCAGGGGATTCTTCTACTAGGGAGATATCGGCCGAGATGATTGCGGCCGCGGATGGTTTTTTCTTTCCCCAGGACGAGGAGTGGTTGGAGTCCTTGTCCTTTACAAAGTTCTACGAGATGTCTATCTCGAGCCTTTATAGGGTAAGTTCGTCTCTTGTTTGTTCTCTTAGGTGGTTTCTTTGCTCACCTTCTTTATCTTCAGGGGCTCCAAGGGGCGGTTGGTATGCGCAAGCATTTCGGCCCTGTTTTGCGGGACAGGCGGGCTCTTGAGGCTAAGTATCAGTCTGTCTCGGCCGAGTTAAAGGCGGCTCAGGATGACTTGGGCAAAACAGTGGCTCAATGTGCTGAGGCTGTCGGCCGAGTTGAGAGGGTGGAGGCTCATAACGCTAGGCTAGAGGCCTCAATTGCTTTGAAGGATGCGGAGCTAAAGCGCCAAGCGGCGGAGTTGGAGGAATTGAGGGCGGCGAAACGAGCCTCACTCGGTCGAATAGAGGAGCTCGAGAGCCGCGTTGAGAGTCTTACCATTGAGGCAGCCCAAACCGAAGTCGTGATCAGGTCCTTTTCTTTGGAGCAGGTCATCAAAGGGTCTTTGACTCCTGAGTCTGCTCAGAAGGAGCTGGACGCGTTGGCTGCTCTTCGTGAGGAGAGTTGAGCGATTATCGTGTATCTTTTTCGATCTTTTGTGTACTCGTTGTAACCCCCCCTTTTTGATTAATGAAATTTCTATCTTTACTTGTACTTTGTGCTGAATTTGTTTGTGAGGGGTGTAATCCCCCAGCTTTTTAATTGCGATTTAAGCATATTATTTCTACGCTCGCCGTTTTTGATTATTTTAGGGTTTCGTAGCTGTAGTTCAGTTGATTTTGGCCGAGACGTGTTTTATTTGATATTTGATGATCTTTTCGACCGGTCTGCTTTAAGGGTTTCTGGGTTGCCCATTGGGCGATTTTCGCTCTTTGAGCAGTTGGTCTTCGCCCGAGACCCTCCAGATTTACCGGGGGTTTGCCTTTGGCAATTTTCGGGTTGCCCTTTGGGCAGTTTTTGCTCTTTGAGCAGTTGGTCTTCGCCCGAGACCCTCCAGATTTACCGGGGGTTTGCCTTTGGCAATTTTCGGGTTGCCCTTTGGGCAGTTTTTGCTCTTTGAGCAGTTGGTCTTCGCCCGAGACCCTCCAGATTTACCGGGGGCTTGCCTTTGGCAATTTTCGGGTTGCCCTTTGGGCAGTTTTTGCTCTTTGAGCAGTTGGTCTTCGCCCGAGACCCTCCAGATTTACTGGGGGCTTGCCTTTGGCAATTTTCGGGTTGCCCTTTGGGCAGTTTTTGCTCTTTGAGCAGTTGGTCTTCACCCGAGACCCTCCTGATTTACCGGGGGCTTGCCTTTGGCAATTTTCGGGTTGCCCTTTGGGCAGTTTTTGCTCTTTGAGCAGTTGGTCTTCGCCCGAGACCCTTCAGATTTACCGGGGGCTTGCCTTTGGCAATTTTCGGGTTGCCCTTTGGGCAGTTTTTGCTCTTTGAGCAGTTGGTCTTCGCCCGAGACCCTCCAGATTTACCAAGGGCTTTCCTTTGGCAATTTTCGGGTTGCCCTTTGGGCAGTTTTTGCTCTTTGAGCAGTTGGTCTTCGCCCGAGACCCTCCAGATTTACCGGGGGCTTGCCTTTGGCAATTTTCGGGTTGCCCTTTGGGCAGTTTTTGCTCTTTGAGCAGTTGGTCTTCGCCCGAGACCCTCCAGATTTACCGGGGGCTTGCCTTTGGCAATGCATAAGTCGTTGAGAGTAGTGGATGAGATAAAAAAGCTATTTTATTGCATTAAGGTGGGGCCCTGTTAAAAACCCCTTTCGGGGAAAAAGGGTGCCCGTTATTACAATTATCTTGCTATATTCAAAATTGGTACCTTTTAAGGTGATGTATGTTCCAGCTATGCTCTATCTCCTTTCCTTCTTTCGTGAGCAGCTTGTAGGACCCTTTTCAGGATGCTCGTCCCATTTGGTATGGTCATTCCCAGCTTTCGGCCAGTTTTCCATGGGCTTGATTCCTCGTGTTTTGGAATACCCTTCTGAGTACCCAATCTCCAGGTTGGAAGGCTCGGGCCTTGACTTTTTTGTTGTACTGCCTTACTATCCCCATTTGGTATTCGGCTATTCTTCGCTGTGCGCCATTTCTTTTTTCATCTGAAGTATCTCTCTCGAAAGCTAGGACTTGTTCATTGGCCCTTCCATTTAGTCTTTCTTATGGTTATAGGATTTCCGTTGGGAGTACTGCTTCTGTTCCGTATACCATTGAGAAGGGGGTTTGCAATGTTGAAGTTCTGGGGGTCGTTCTGAATGCCCAGAGGACTTCGGGAAGGGCTTCGGGCCACAATCCTTTGGCTCCTTCCAGTTTTTTCTTAAGTGAGTCTACCACCGCCTTGTTGGATGCTTCGGCTTGGCCGTTGGCTTGGGGGTACCTTGGGGTCGAGTATGTAAGTCTTATGTTTAGCTGGTTGCAGAACTCTTTCAGAGTCTGCGCTACGAATTGAGGGCCGTTATCAGTGATAATTTCCCTTGGTATGCCGAATCTACAGACGATGTGTTTCCAGATGAATTTCTGTACTTCTTGCTCTCTGACTCTTTCTAGTGCTTCAGCCTCTATCCATTTTGTGAAGTAATCGGTTACCATCAGTATATATCTTTTTCGACCCTGTGTGGATATCGGGAAAGGCCCGATGATATCCATCCCCCATTTGTCAAATGGCCATGGAGAGGTGATGCTGTGTAGATTTCCGACGGGAAGGTTGGAGTAATTAGCGTGTCTTTGGCATTTGTCACACTTTTTTACAAGTTCGGCCGCATCTGTTTTCATGGTTGGCCAGTAGTACCCGGCTCTGTGTGCCCTGAATGCTAGGCTTCTCCCTCCGGAATGGTTTCCGGCTGGTCCTTCATGGAGTTCTTTCAACACTAGTTCGGCTTCAGGGAGGGAGATGCAGTTTAGGAAGGGACCGCTTATGGATCTTTTAAAATGTAACCCTCCGATGATGCAGAACCTGGCAGCCTGGGCTCGCAGCTTCCTAGCCTCTGCCTTGTCTTCAGGCACTTGACCATGATTGATGTAGCTGATGATTGGGGTTCTCCAATCGCTTCGTTCTATGGCCAACGCTTCTTCGTATTCGATGGCTGCTTTGGGAAGGAAGGCGTATACAATTGGTCCCGTCGGCTCGTCTTTATGCATTAAAGCTCCGAGGTTTGCCATAGCGTCGGCCCTTTCGTTTTCTTCCCTTGGGACCTGTTTTATTGTGGCCTTTTGGAAGCGTTTCATAAGACCTTTGGCTATCTTCAAATACTTGGCCATCTTTTCGTTTCGGGCCTGGTATGTACCGTTTATTTGATTTACCACCAGCTGGGAGTCGCATTTGATCGTTAAATTGTGCGCTCCACTTTCTTTTGCCACTCTTAACCCTGCGATAAAGGCTTCGTATTCGGTCTCGTTGTTGGTGGCTGGGAATTCGCATCGGATTGCTTGAAGAATTGGGGGTAGGTTTGGGGGCCTGAGGTATACGCCTAGGCCGCTGCCGCTTTGTCTGCTAGCCCCGTCTACTTCTAGTATCCATTCATCAGTTGAGGGTGTTATCAGCTGGTTAATATTGACTGAGGCTGTTTCGGCCGGTGGAGCTTCGAAGTCAGTCATGAAATCTGCCAACGCTTGAGATTTGATCGCTTTCTTTCCTTCGAAGGATATGTCGTGCTCGCTGAGTTCTAGAGCCCATTTCATTAATCTCCCGGATCTGTCGGGGGAGTGAATTGCGCTCCGAAGGGGTAGCGCAGTTATGACAGCGATTGGATGCCCTTGAAAGTATGCCCGAAGTTTCCTCGCAGCGAATATAAGACTTAGAATGGCTTTTTCCAGGGTAGGATATCTGGTTTCGGCCGATGTTAGAGTCTTGCTTGCAAAGTATACTGGTTGCTGTTTTCCCCCGATTTCTTTGGCCAGAACAACGCTTACTGCGATCTCTGAGTGTGCCAGGTATAAATAAAGTTTTTCGCCCGCTTCTGGTTTTGCCAGGAGCGGGGGGCTAGTCAAGAAATCCTTGATATCGGCTAAGGCCTTGCTGCATTTTTCGGTCCATTCAAATTCTTTGGACTTTTTAAGAGCCTCGAAGAAAGGCTGGAATTTTTCTGAAGCCTTAGGGATGAACCGAGTTAGCACGGCTAGTCTTCCTGTGAGTTTTTGTACGTCTTTCTTGCTCCGAGGTTCTGCTATGTTCAGGATGGGTCTTATCTGATCCGGATTGGCCTCGATCCCCCTCTTTGTGACTAGATAGCCCAAGAATTTCCCTGCTCTTACTCCGAACTGACATTTTGTGGGGTTGAGCTTCATGTTATATTTTCTGAGTGTCTCGAAAGCCTGGCTCAAATGATGTACATGGTGAGCCGCGTCCTCGGATTTAACCAGCATGTCGTCGATGTAGACTTCCATGGTTTTTCCCAACTTGTCAGCGAACATCTTGTTCATGAGCCTCTAGTATGTAGACCCTGCGTTTTTTAGGCCGAAAGGCATTACTTTGTAACAGTAGATCCCCCTCTCCGTAACGAATGCAGTTTTTTCTTGATCGTTGGGATGCATCAAGATCTGGTTGTAACCTGAGTAGGCATCCATGAAGCTCAACATCTCGTAGCCCGCAGTTGCATCGATGGTGAGGTCGATATGTGGCAGCTGGAATGGATCTTATGGGCACGACTTATTCAGATCTGTGAAGTCGATGCAAACCCTCCATTTCCCATTCTTTTTCTTGACGACTACCACGTTAGCAAGCCAGTCCGGGTATTGGACTTCTCTGATGGATCCGTTTGCGAGGAGCTTTTCGACCTCTTCGTTGATAATTTTGTTTCTTTCGGGGGCAAACCTTCTGCGTTTCTGCTTGACTGGTTTCGCGCCTTCTTTCACGTTCAGCTCGTGGGTTATGATTGCTGGGTCGATCCCAGTCATATCTTCATATGACCAGGCAAAGCAGTCCTGGTTGGCTTTGAGGAAGCCTATCAGGTTTTCCCGTTCCAAGCCTTCTACTGCGGCCCCAATCTGCACCGTTTTCGCCCCTTCCTGGTCCAGGGGGACTTCATCTATTTCGTCTTCGGCCGGGCTTCGGGGTGCGTTCGGCCGAGACGTTAATTGCTATTCCTCAACCTCCTTTTGCTTTAAGCAGTTGGCGTAGCATTCCTTGGAGGAGCTTTGTTCACCCTTTATCTGTTTTATCCCTCGCGGGGTTGGGAATTTGATGAGTTGGTGATATGTAGATGGGATTGCCTTCATATCGTGTATCCAGGGTCTTCCGAGTATTACGTTGTAAGCGGACCTCGAGCTTATCACGAGAAAGGTTGTGTGCAGATTGCTTCCTTCTGTGAACACTGGTAGTTCGATCTCCCCGATTGTCGAGGTGGCTTTACCATCGAAGCCGATAAGGGAGACGGCCTTTCTGCGCATCATCCTCTCGTCCAGTTGCATATTTTTGAATGTTTCGAGGAATAGTATGTTGGCCGAGCTTCCGTTATCCACCAATACTCTCTTTACAGTTAAGTTCGCTATCGAGATTTTGATCACTAATGCGTCGTGGTGCGGCGCATTGACCCCATTGGCCTCTTCTTCTGTGAAGGTGATAGAGTAGTTATTGGTTGTGGGTCCGTCTCTGATGCTATATACGCTGAGGGAGTTTCTCAATTTTCTCTTTGCTGCCGAGCTTGTTAGTCCGCATATGTCGGATCCCCAGCTATCATGTTGATCACCCTTTCTTCTTCCGCATTCACGACTGGGACCGTCTTTGGAGATCGGCGATTCTTATCAGCCTCCGTCGCGATTTCTCGCCCCTTTTCAGATAAATATTCCCGTAAGTGGCCTGCTTTTATTAGCTCGGCGATTTCTCTCTTAAGGGTCCAACAGTCATCCGTGTTGTGGCCATGGTCTCCATGGAATTGGCAGTATCGGGATTTATCTTTCCATGCTCCTGTGGGGTTCGCTGGCTTGTCAGGCCATCTGACTCTGTCTCCCATTCCTTTAAGAATTGTAAGGGTTTCTCTTGTGGGAATGGTGAGTGGATAAGGTAGTAGTTCTTTTCTCCTTCGGCCGTGTTCGGAGTAATCTGGCCTCGAAGAATTATGGCCAGTATAATCTGGTCTAGACAGGCCGCTGCTGTTAGTCTCCTTGAAGTTGTTCCTCGGCCTTTCAGTTCGGCCGAAATTTCCAGTACTGTTTTGGCCGCGGGAGCTAAGCTTATTCTAGGAGCTTCTGTGATTTTTGGGTTGGAGCTCCTCCTCATACTCCATCGCGTCTTCGGCTCTTCCCAGAACGTCTTCGAAAGTGCGGGGTTTGATATTAGGCTTTCGTAGAACTTGGAGGTCTTCATCAAGCCTTTGATGAAAGCTCTGGTGGCGCTCTTGTCTCGGCAGTCGGGGATGGCCATTTTGATTTCTTTGAACCTTCTGACATATTGTCTGAGACTTTCAGCACTTCCTTGTTTTAGATCATACAAATCATCTACGTCTTTCTCCTTCTTCCTACTGTCTGAGAATTGGTTCACGAATTTGGTGACCAATGATGAGTATGACTTGATGCTTTTCTCTGGCAGAGCCGAATACCACCTCTGGGCGGTCCCCGTTAAGGTGGAACTGAAACTTTTGCACATAATTGCTTCCATATCTTCTTCTGGGATATTGCAAGTTCCCATGCGATTTTTGTATCCGGCGATATGGTCTTCAGGGTCTGTTGTCCCGTCATATGGTCTCATGTTTGGAATTGAGAACCTTTTGGGCATCTTCGTTTCTAGGATCCAAGATGTGAAGGGCATGTCGGAGTATCGCATTGTTGACGACCTCATTGTGATTCTTTTTCCCGAAGTTCTTTGTATCAGGTCTTTGAGTTCTTTGATTTCCCGATCGCGGCGTCTCTCTCGGTCTTTACGGGTGGATTTAGGGCCTATGGTCTCTTCATCGGAGCTGCTTGAATCACGTTGGTCGATGTTTTTATAGCTTTCTGTCGACCCGTCACTTTCTTCTGATGTTCCTCTGCCGGAGTCTTCAAAGTTGAGCTTGCGCTTTTGGATGGGCGAGAATTTCCGGCTCGATTGCCGGGTTTTCTCTTTGGTGAGGTTCGTGGACTTCCTTCTCGCTTCTGCTTCTTTTTTCCACTACTCCTTTTCTTCTTCAGCTTTCTTCAACATCTCAGTCAAGATTGCCAGCTGTTCCTCTGGCGTCTTTGGAACTTGATCTTCTACATTGATGGTATTAGGGTTCATTGGAGCCATGTCTGATAAGAGCAGGTGTGGACTGTAACTTGAATTTTGAATTTTCAACCTTAAACTTGTGTGTGAGGTTTAAGCCCCACGGTGGGCGCCAATTTGTGGTGCCAAATAAACCACAGCCAAATATTAGGCTAAGATTGCTTGAATAAAGTAGCTAAACAGCTTACAGATGTCGTCTCACAGAGTTTAGTTCTAATGAGTAAAAATCGGATGCTTTACAATTGCCTCTACCCCTTATTTATAGGAGGTATTTGGGTCCTATTTCGATTTGGATTGATACTCCTTATTTTCCTTGAATTCGGTCTCCTTTTATCTATTTGGCTTTAGGAATCCTTGTTTCATTAGGGGTTGGTCTTTGTTTTTCTACCGGGCTTTGGAAATCCTTGGCCTGGTATGATTAGTCTTCCTTCTCGGATTTGGCGTTGGAAATCGTGTTTAGTTAGGTAATCATTTGGTGGGCTGGAGCGTTTCGGTTCGGATTCTACTTTGCTCGGCCGAGTTGAACTTCATTGGGCCTTTTGACCATGTCGGTCGAGCTTGATTGGCACATTTCTTGGGCCTTTGGCCCTCTTATTCGGTCGAGGGTAGCTTTTGGGCACCCTCTCTATATTCGACCGAGCTTGATTTTTAGGGTACCCCTTCTGTCTTTGGCCGAGCTTGGCTTTAGGCTTTGGTTCCCTCTGCTTGCTCTTACCTTCGACTATGATACCTTATGGTCATTTTCCCACCACACATTTAATTGTGAGAAATTTTAAATCTTCAACTGGTGACTACAAAAATAGTATTTTAATTTGGTTGTATAAAAAATCCATAAAGCTCAAGAGTTCGTGTCTTGCAGTTACGTCGACCATAGTATCAATGTGAGGAAGTGGAAATAGATTTTCAGAAAAGCTTTATTCAAATTCAAATAGTCTACACAAACTCTCTACTTATAATTGAAAAGCAAATTTTAAGCTTAATTATATATTTTGGCTTCTAAATTGAATTGGATATTTTTAAGATTTTCACGTGAAAATGGTTTCACAATTATAAAGGAGAGATTTTTAACATGTTACAAAAATACACAAAAGTAAGCTCAACCGATTTCTCTCTCAAAACTCACAAAGTTTTCGTAAAAAATTTCAATAATCATCAATATCAATCGCTTTTGTGGAGTTTTGGAATTTTGTGTTCCCATTACTAAGGTTTGTAAACTTATTAATTCTCTTGAATCGATTTGATTTGTTTTCAAAAAAATTATTCAATTCAAATCGTGCTTTATTTAGATATTTGTGTCTTTAGGTGTATTGGGATTACAAACTCTAATTGTGAGAATGGGGATTTGTAGATTGATATTGTTTATATTTTGTATTGATTGTGGTTTTCACCTTAGACCGATTCCATAGGAACTCAAGCGACCAAAAATACCAACTTCGCGACCAAAATGACAACTTCGCGACCAAAAGGAAAAATGCAAAACCTGCTAAGTCTCGAAGACCAGAGCTGGGCACCAACGACAGTGTGTCGACAGCTCTCCGCTTCTGCCGAACTGAGCTACTTGCTCAACTTTTCACACACACAATACCTACTCAAAACTTCACAATAAAATCCACACAACAACCTACCCATTTTTTTTTTTCAATCTTGTTTTAGTTAGAGTCACATATTACCTCATCTCATTGCCTATTAGTTTCGTTATAGCTAAAAGAATCTAAATATAAATACCCACCAATTTCTCATTAACCACTACACCTACTGAATTAGTAAAAGTCTTACAACCATACCTTACTAAACACCATACTACAACATAAAACCAAATATTATACAAACTTGCAACTAAGTCGCGAATTGCGATGACACACCCCAACCCAATTCAAGCCATCACAAGCACAAGAAAACCTTCAATAATCCTATCAATAGCAAAAGTAGTACAACACAACAACATCACCTGCACATTTTTGCACGTTATTGTTGCCAACCTCCATTGTCGGCCGCAACCACATCAATCAATTATTCATGGCATAAATTGCCCATTAATCAATAATAAACCAATCATTTTACAACTTTTTATTTTAAGTAATCACTAGCTCAATTAGCCTAATGAAAATGGTGAAACGGGAACACTATGGACCGAAGTCCCACTATCGGATTTAAATCCGCACTTCCATTCTATGAATGGCACTATAGACCGAAGTCTCACTATTGAACCGAAGCCCCACAATTAGACCGAAGTCTATACTATTGGCATATTCTTTCCGCCAATTCACCGCTATGGTGTTGAAGTACTTCCGAACCCCTAAGGCGCCTGTTCATCACCACTATCTATAAACTAAATGGGCTAATGATGTAGTTCTGCTCTTTCAATTAACCAAAGACCATCCTAACAAAGTTATCATTGAGCCACACAAACTATTAAACACCACAACAAGCAGCAATTATATTTTTATTACTCAACAACTATATCTCTATTTCTTAAGCCAAACAAAAATGCAAATCCATCTAATGCAACAATTCATCACACAATAAAACAAACATAATGTGAGGGCAAAAACCCGGTTTACCAACCTGGATCACTAGGTTCAAAATTCCACAAAAGAGCCTCCTTCTCCCTAACTTTTGTCCACTTCTTGGTGGTCACCTGAGACCCCAAATGGAACAAAATCTCAACTACTATCACACTAACCAAAGCTTTAAAAGCAAAAATCAACTATGGAATAATGATAGAAATATTCTTAATGACATAAATCAATGAAGAAAGGTTTTGTCCATTTAAAATTGTCTTAACTTTAAAACCATGAAATCTGTCAAAAACCAGAAAATATTATAAATCAAATATTAACTTCAAAACTTCACAAATGAAAGATAGCATGTGTAGATAATTTGGAGAAAAACCTCTATTCCAACAAAGAATTCTAATTTTTCACTCTACCTACAACTAACAGAACCTATTACCACGATTTAATACATCAGAATGGGTTTTCAATTTTTCTTACCTTCACAAATCCCAAATTGACACACTCACAGCTGCCCCATTGACAATTAATCAAAGCTGATCTCCTGAAATCACAATTCAACAAAAAGGTTCACACTCAATTCTATCAAGTGGACACTCGAATTAACAAAACTAAGAATTGTGCTTACTTATGGGCTATAGGAGAGGAAGCAAAACCCGAACCATAACCTTCTCTTACGTTTGTCACCCAAAGTTGCTCTACTCTAAAACTTGCTCTCACCTCTCTTTTTCTCAATCGATTTTGTATGAGGAGTGTGTTTTAGGGTTAGCTTCAATTTTGTGCATGTGCGTGTTTCACAAAGGGGAAAGTAGTATTGGTTGAGTTGGAAGAGTGTAATGGGCTGGGCTCTAACATTCTAAAGGGCTGGACTATTTATTTTCTATCATAATCTCTACACATCCATTTGCTTCAAAATAGTTTTAAGAAGATAACAAACCAATTACATAAATGATATAAATAAAGTCAAATAAAAATGATTTATCAAAATAACCATAAAAATTTTTGCTCTATTGAAATCATGTGTATTTATATATATATATATATATATAAATATTTATATCAAGGGAAATAAAAGAAATATAACTAAATAATAAAAATAAGATTTTGTAAAGACAACTCAATTTTTTTTCTAGGCTCATAGAAACCCTTAAGTATTTTAAATTTAAATTAAAATTTAGGCCCCTTTAGTGAACGTTGCAATTATATACTTTATTAATTATATAATAAAAAAAAACCTACATTTAATTTTTTTTAAGAAAAAAAACCCCAAATCTCATTAACTCTGTATTCACACTCTACATCGATGTCTTCTCTTTGCAATTAGGGTTTATCAGGTACCACTTCTCTTTCTATTATCTTATCTTCAAATTTTCTCTACTCATATATTTGAGTTTGTTCATATATTTCATCCAATTTGTGTAGTGGGTTCGACGGAGAATGTGCTCGGCGTGCAGACAGGTAATATCCTTCTTTTTAAAGCTCATTATTTTGTTCGATTGTTTGTTTGAGAGAAGTACTCCTTATTTGATTGGGTTTCTTATATTGTTAGAGTTCGTGATCACATAAATTGCATATTTTATATTTCTTTTCTATATTATTTTTATTGGGTTTCCTATGTTGTTGGAGTTCGTGATCACATAAATTGCATATATATATATATTATATCACTTTTATATGATTATTTTTATTTTGGTTTATAAAAAAATGGATGATAATACTATGGAGTTGCAATATCCCCTTAATGTGTCAAAAGGTGAAAATAATACACCGGCAGAATTTGTTACACTCGAAACTACTACACCGACAGATTTTGTCACACCAATATCTTTTACACTAAATATACATGGAGATGAAATAGGAGTCCAAAAAGGAGATAACAAGGATAATGTCAAGAGCACATATTGGAACTATTTTTAGAGACTTAAAGAAGGCAATGATATAAGGGCAAAATGCAAATATTGTGGTATCAAGTTCTTGGCAAATCCAAGAAACAGCACCAGCGTGTTAAAGAATCATGTGGAGAAGTATTGTAAGAGAGTGAAAATGACAAAGTCAAAGCAATCAACTATTGAGTCAAGCATCGCAAAACATGTGAAAAGCGTAGAAGATGCTCAGTTTGATCCGGAAAGAACAAGAAGAGAAATAGCAAATGTGATAATTATGCATGAATATCCACTTAGTTGTGTGGATCATGTTGGCTTTAGAAAAGAGCTTACGAGTTTGCATTCGAATTTTAAAGTTACTAGTCACAATACTATTAAGAAGGATATATTGACAATTTATGATGAACAAAAATCTAGCCTAGCAAAGGTGCTAGAAAAAAATGATGGCCGTGTGGCAATTACATCGGACATGTGGACTTCCAATAAAAAAAAAGGGTATATGGTTGTCACAGCGCACTACATAGACAATTCATGGAGATTGCAAAGTCGCATCTTAAGGTAAAATTTCTTAATATTTTTTCTAATTTTACTTTTGTTCATAAATATGCTTTATTTTTAATTTTATAATTTATTTAATTTTCAGCTTTGCCTATGTTCTTACTCCTCATTCAAGTGATGTGCTTAGTGAGTCATTAATGAAAATTTTATTAGATTGGAATATTGATAGAAGATTATCTACCACTACTTTAGATAATTGTTCTACAAATGATGCGATGATGGATAATTTGTTGGGTTGCTTAGATTCTGAATTCTTACTTTTAGGGGGTTAATGGTTGCATATGCGTTGTTGTGCACGCATTTTGAATTTGATTGCCAAAGATGGCTTAGGTATTGTTAAGGACGCAATTGAAAAGATTCGAAATAGTGTGTTATATTGGAACGCAACACCTAAGAGGCATGAAACCTTTGTTAGTTTGTCCACTAAAACCAGGATTTCTTTTACAAAAAAAAATGGTTATTGATTGTCCAACTAGGTGGAACTCCACTTTTTTGATGTAAGATATTGCTCGATTGTGTAGGACTGTTTTTCCTCGATTGAGACAAAATGAACCTCAGTGCAAAAGTCTCCCTAGTGATGAGGAATGGAATATAACTAAAATAATTTGTGCGAAACTGAAGTTATTTTATGAAGTAACTCAATTGTTTTCTGGGACCCAATATCCGACTGCAAATATTTTCTTTAGTAAGATTTGTGAAATTATGTAACGTCACTACCCCCACCCCGTACAGTAGGTCGCAGAGTATGAACGCTACCAAAACCTTTTTCTCTATTCTATCTTTTAAAATGACTTTACATCTTAAAATATAAGTAGATATGTATCCTAAAATCCATAAATAAGTAATCATGTCAAGAAACATTTTGTAACACAATTGCGGAAGCGTAAACAATCGGTATTTATTTATAAAACTACCCAATAATGTAGTAAAAATCAATCTCTCAAAACTACACATGAGTTCAATACTAAAACAATAATGATATGATATACAATTTAAAGGCCCATCAAAAACTTTATAATCTTCTCAATAAAAATGATACATGGTTTTTAGAATTTCAAAATGATACATAGTATATAATATATACATGACTCATGATCATGGAGAATGCCTATTTTATGAAAATCTTCGTGCTCTGCTCGATCGTACCTATACAAAATTTTCATTCTGGAAAAGAAAAGAAAAAGAACAAAAAGAACAACGAAGGGGTGTTAGGCAACAATGCCTAGTCCGCATTCCATGTCCCAAACACTCACACACAAATGCGTCTTCTTTATTAGAATGCAATGTATACACACAACATGGCATCTCTATTGTGAGCATCTCTAAGATCACCTTAATACAATGAAGTCAAACACATACAATGCCTATCAAGCATAGATTATAATCACATATGATTATAATCACCCAATATCATCACAAACCGCATAATTATAATCAACACATACCATGGAAACATAGTATACATAACTATCCATTTTAGTTCGGTGTATTAACCATTTTCCATATTTATAAGGTTCACAATTAGGTGAAGACATTATCTCATCAATCAAACCGAAGCACACAATCACATATGCAACTAACACCCACCATTAGTCCATTTGACCCAACAATTTGAAGGTTGCACCCTTCACATGAATATAGAAACATATTGAAATTGATTCAAATATCTTAAATCTTTAGAATTCCATTTAGACACTTGGTACCGGACAAGGAAGGTTACTTCTTTCACAAGTAATGTTTGGTCAACCTTGACAAAGTCCAAAGACAAGCCGTGGAAGTACCAAACGAACCCTTGAAACAAGATAACCTACTTTGCTCGAAGTCAACCAAAGTCAACCCGGTCAACCACGGTCAACCGAGTATGTTTCCGGTTACTAACTTCATAAATAGTTCATTTTAGTACGAAAAGTATGAAAATATCATTTTGAAGGTCATTAAAGATAGTTCTTTGCTTAACAAGCAAGGATTATTTTAGAAAATCCAAAGCTCCTATTTGGTTCAAATACAATTTGATGGAATATTTTTCAAACATCATTTGATATCAAAATACCATTAAGAGGTTGGAAGTAGGTTGGAAACAACTTGAGAAAATGAGAATTTACAAGGAATTTTTCTTTTAAAGACAACTAGATTCATCTAGTTTGCTACAATAGATCTTTTGTCTTTGAAAGTCTATTTATTTAAAATTTTGGTTGAACAATATGTAAATTAAAATCACATGATAATTCACAAGGTTCAAAGTACTTATATCAAATAAACTTTAAGTTATAAGACTTTGTTTTTGGAAATTCAAAGGGTTTTGCGTCCTCGGAGGAGTTTGAAAATCGAAAATATCAAATGACATAGTTTCTGATTTTTAAAGACATGGTTGGATAGAGGACTTCAATACGAATTCGTAGCCGCAAACGGCACCCAATTCGGAGTTTGGACGAAGGAGAACGGAGGCTCGGAAAATTGCTGTTCAGACCTGGGCGTCCTGGCAAGCCTGACCAGGGCGCGAACCAGGGCGCGGACCAGGGCGCCCAGGGTGCAAAAACAGCTTCGGTACCAAATTTCGCGTCCTGATTCACATCTTGGTCACTTATCAGGGCGCGGGGCCAGGGGGCCCAGTGTTCCAAAGGTTAAAAAATCATTGTTTCTTCAATCTCTTCAAACCAAAACCTTACTTTGAGTTTATGAATCATTTCAAAAACATTTTATGGACATTTTAAACATCTAAAACACTCATAAACATCCTAGAATCAAAGCATAAAAACACCTTTGATTCAAGATTCATTTAGTTCCAAAACATCACATATAAAACTTCAACATACCAAAAACTTTCTCAAATTATTTTCATAGCTCTTAAACAATATTTGTAAATTCAATTTGGAAACCAAAAATGGACATAATAATATTAGGGACTCTACAAGTTCATAGTCATTTGAAAATAAGGGTCGGACTAGGGGTTGGTTGCCTAAACACATTCAATCAAACTTTCATAGCATTGAACTACAAGATTCAATGCAATCCTTTTTAGCCATCTTCAACCATCAACTTTTTGCCAAGTTAAACCTTGAAACTCATTTATGAGTTATCAAGCTAGTTAATGTCATCTTATTCAATAACAACACATATTCCATTAAGTTCATCAATTAACCTTCAAGTTTAACACTTTTAGAACATTAGAATTATCTTTTGCTATTTCTTACCGAGTTTGGTTTGATTAAACCGTATTCATTCCTATATCAACCTAATTAACATCTTAAGCCATCTTTTCATTATTCATGATCATAACCAATACCATTTAACATCATAATCAAGATTAAGGGCCAATTCAAGTTCAACACATAAACCAATCAAGTTCAATCAACACAATATACTTGTTTTAGTTATTGCCCTTATTTCCAACTTTCTATAGTGAAAACGGGACGGTAGTGGGTCGAAACTCTGGTAAGATCCGAAGATCACGGTAAGTCCAAAGATACTGTAAGATCCAAAAGGATCGGGTTGATGTCGTCGCATCCGGTAAGGAGCCGTCACTCCGAATCATATAAGCGGCACTTCAAGCCTTAATTCACATTTTCATGTGTCGAAGTATACTTCTTAGTTTCCCTATGGCATGCCAGTACATTCACTACTTCAAGCTAAGAACAAGTGCATTCCTTTTATGTGATCAATACAAATTTACCATTTTCCTTTATTATCTAAACTCTTGTAGTACAATTAAACTCTTCAAGGTAATGTACAAAAATTCACCAATTATGTTTCAAGGCCTCAAAAGCAAACCACATGTACATCTTTGTAGTTTTGAAAACATCATTTACATGTACCAATACCAAGTATATCATCTTATAAGTGTCCATATGGCTATAAGCACATCATATACATTCATATGACTACAAATCAACATTTTCATATCAATTTCATCATATTTACCAACAAATATGTCAAAGCAACCATATTATCAATTTTTCACATTTCATTTCATATCAAGTGCATTATTAGTCCATTTAATGCAAAAACAACCATCAAACAATAACACACAATATGTAGGGCTAAAAACGGAAATACGAACCTGGCATCCGTCGATCCCAAGCTAATAGCTCGCTTTGTGCGATTCCAATGACTAGCTAGACATCCTCAAATACATATACAACACAACTACAAGCATGTATAAACACCACAATATCAATAATACCATTCTAATACCATCATAAGACACCAACATCACTTAATCATAATACTACTCTATTAAGGGCACTACAACAATTAATGAGATTAGGACTTTGTAATTGGTTAAAGGTCAACATAAATATCCTTAAAATCATGCTAGGATCACTACTACACCATTTCAAACTCTAGAACACAAAAACCACAATTTTCAAGGTTAGGGTTTTATGAAAAATCAACATTAGAGACACTAACAACTCTAGATAATCATTATGGAACCTTAATGAACACTAATAAAGCTCAAAAACATCATTTATTCGAAACATTATCATAAAAACCGAAAACCACCATTATTGAGTTCAAGAAAGCTTACCATAAACATGGAAGAGAATAAGAAGCTTGAATGAACCCAAAATGACCATAAATGAACTCTTGGAAGTTGATTGAAGCTTTCAATGTGAAGGAATTAGTGTGATTTCTTGAAAAGTGAAAAGCTAGGGTTTGGGTAGAAGAAGAGAAAAAACGTGATTCAAGAGGAAGAAGAAGAAATGAGAAGTGTGGGGTGTTTGGTGGTGGGGTAAAGTGGTTTCATGACCACTCAAGTGGGCTTTACTTTGGATTGGGCCGAAATGGGGCCCAATCCAATTCCGAGTCCGTTTTCCACCGAAATTTCATTCCACCATTTCCGTACTTCTCCTAAAATTTATTTTCATATTTTTATTCCAAAACCACTTTTCGATTTAAAATTCTGAATTTTTTCGCTAAGAGGGGCAAAATGGTCATTTCGATAAAATTTGGCGTTTTTGCTCAAAATTCATATTTTTCCAAATAAAACCTTGAAATTATATTTAATAAATACCTTTGACTCTAAAATCGCGATCATAGTGTCTCTAATTCAGTTTTTCCCCTTTTTCGATAATTAAATCCATTTTGGATCAAAATACACTATTTCAAAAATAGGTCAAAATTGTGATCCTAAACCTTATTCTTTAATTAAAATATCCCTCAAAGTTTATAAAATCTATTTTCGTAATCAAATTTCATTTTGGTATTGAAATATTCATTTTCGAATTTAAATCTCAATTTTGATCCTCGGTTTCAAATCTTTGTTTAAAATTCCTAATCTCATTATTTCCCTTAATAATACTTTCGAATTATTCCGAGTTGGAATTTTCGAAAATAAAGCATACGAAAAATTACAAATTGGTCCAAACTTATAGGCCCAATTTGTGGATGTTACAAATTAAGTTGACATTAAATGTCTGGGCCAAAGATTCTAATTTGATGGTTAGAGATATGACAATTTCAATGCTATTGAAGTTTGATAAGTATTGAGACTCAATTCATGTTATCATGGGTGTTGCTACTATTTACGATCCTAGGTACAAATTGGATTTGCTTGAATTTAACTTCATAAAGTCATATCAAACTACCTATACTGTGTATGTTGAGAAAATTAAGCAAGCGGCCTATGATTTGACTTTTGAGTATCAAAATTGGAGTAACTTTTCAAGTTCAAGTGCATGTGATTCTATGACTCAAGAAACCAATACAACTTCGGATATAATGGAAGCTGAATTTGAATTATTTATTAAGTCGAGGACAAGAAATTTGATAGAGTTTGATATTTATTAGAGGAAGACGTTTTACCACGATCTTCTAATTTTGATCTTTTACTTTGGTTGAAAGTAAATGGTGTGAAATATCCAACTCTTCGACAAACTGCTAGAGATATATTTGTTATTCCATTGTCGACTGTTGCTTCAGAGTCCGCTTTTAGTTCTGAGGGTCGCTTAATCAATACTCACCGTAGTAAGTTAGGAGTAGATACAATAGAAGTTTTAATGTGCTCACAAAGTTGGTTATGGGCAGCTGAAAATGGTAATATTTTTTTTCTTTTCAATTTTTAATAACTCAATTGCATTTTATATTGTATATTAATGAAATTATTGTATTATTTCAATTTGTAGATACTCAAGCTCTCACAATTAATGGACATTGAAGGTTTGATATTCAACTGAACTTTGATATAAGGTTTTTAATTGTTTTTGGCAATTCAACTTGTGTATTTTTTTCCTCATATATATATATATATATATATATATATATAGTTTTACTTTTCTTTTTGTATTTGTCATTATATGATTTTTCCGGTTTCATATATTGTTTTTAATTATTTTTTGCAGTAGCTAATTAATTGTACATAGTGTTGAAATCAACTTAATATATATATATATATATATTAATGAAGAAAAAAGAATATACAAGTTTTAACACTATACAATTAATTACCTATTGCCAAAAACAATTAAAAACACTATAACAAAGTTGAATTGAATATATTGACAAAAAGAAAAGTAAAACATAATATATATATATATATATATATATTGTTTTAATTTTTTTTTGTCACCATATGATTTGTGGAGTTATTGTGATTTGTATAGTTATTATGATTTGTGTAGTTATTGTTGCCTTTGTTTTTGACTATTTTGCTTTATTGAATTAATATAAACTGGTTGTCAGGTTCATAGATCTTTTGATTAGTTATAATTGAATCATTTTTGTATTTTTTTTAATTTTATTTAAAAAACTATTTTATTTATAGGGTTAATCCCAAAAAACCACCGCATGTTTGCTAAATTCTCTAAACAACCATACCAGTTTGAAATTTTTTCAAATTTACCACTCTTCTTCACTATTACTATGAAAGATGGAAAGTAACCCTACATTCATTAATATGAAAGTGGTCAAATGGAAAAAATTCAATATGGTGTTGTTTTTTTTTTTTTGGAGAATTTAGCAAATTTGCGGTGGTTTTTTTGGAATTAACCCTTATTTATATTTATCCATTATTTTACATTATACTTTTCACTATTACTATTAGAATTTAGGATTAGTGTTATTATTATTTGTATTATCTCTTTAAAAATTACTAATTAATTTTAATTTATTTATATATACTTTATGAACTATTGAATTAATTTTATTTTTTTAATCCACCTATAGGAAGCAGACAGTCCCGGAACAATTTTTTTTTCAAAATTAGCCTCGGTTTAGTTGATATTGTATGCTATATATGTCTTTGTTAACTTTTTGCATTATTTTGATTCTAGTTGTGTTTTATTTTTTTCTTTAGCGTACAATTGTGTGTATAATGGATTTTTTTAAAAAAAAAATATAGGTTTTTTTATAGTAGTTAACTTAATGTTTGAGTTGGATGTTTTTAAATTTTTTTTTAGGGTTTAGGGTTGAAATGGGGCGGGGCGGGTTCTAACCCGCTCCTTGCGGGTTGGATTTTTTAAACATGTAAATAACCCGGCGGGACGGATTGGTGCGGGTTGTGAATAGTTACAAAACTGTTGGGGCGGGTTCGGGTTGAATAAGAATCCGCCCCAACCCGCCCCATTGACATCCCTATCGAACCCTATTGTGTGGCTTTCACCTAATTGATCTCATTTCATTATCGATACTAGATTAGGGACAGTCTAAAATGAATTGGAACCTTTAATATGATTACAATTGTGTGATGATTGTGTTGAGAATAATTGAATTTTTTAGAGGTATATGTGGGTTTAAAGCCTACTTATAAAGGAATGTTCAATGAATTTAAGAAGCATAATTTGAACCGGAATGAATAAGATGACTTTATATACACATTATAATTATTACTATTGAGTGGATCTATTTTCTTTACAAATGATTGATAGGAACAGGTGCATTTGTGTGCCACTTTATGATTATATGATTAAATAGACGCATTTGTATGTATATGTTGGAGTGTGAGCTTGCTAACCAGACATCAATAGTCTAACGTTGCTTTTTATTCATTTTTCTTGTCTCTCCTATTCAAAAGTGAAACAGGTGATCGAGCTGATTGAAAGTCCCATCATAGCATTTATAGCATGTCAAGTTTTCATGATTTCTGGAACTATATTTAGAATTGTTATTTACCTTTTTGGATTAGTATTTGAAGGGATTGTAATATGTTTTAATATTACGAGTTTACAAAGTTTAGCAGTTTATTTTGGGATTGTAAGCCATTGGTTGATTATTATTGTTGTTTTCCAGACAGGTTTTTGGTCCTATTTGTTTTATTAAAAAATACTTGATGAATATTTCAATATTTATTTGGGATAATGTATTTGTTTCTGACTCAAAGCTTTATTATTTTAATTATTACTTCCACATTGAATGATAGTAAAAGAACGAAATAAATGTATATAATGTGGCGTCCTAGTCTCCAATTATGGTTCCACCGTAGCCGGGGGTTGGGCGTTATAATAGGAATCAGAGGCAGGCTAATTCTTGGTTGCGTTTGGAAGCTCCAATCTTACAGGCAATTTTTTCTGCTCAGAATCAGAGTGACTTATTCCCTAAGTCCACTACCATATTAATCTTTCTTAATTCTTTTATAGGTTCACTTTCAAATGAGAAGTGATAGGATTCTGACGTGGGGTTTATGGATATAGATTCAAATATAGGGCAACATGCTATGGGTGAGGATGGTCCATTAGAGAAGCTGGGTGATGGAAAAAAAGACAATATGTTAAGCCAACTGGTTCTATTTCTAAGAATAATGATTCAAGACTGGTTAATTCAAAACTAACGGTCGAACCTGCGGGTGAGTCGACCGACAATAATGAGATCATTTATTGGAATTGTCGTGGGGCAGCTAATCTTCTAATAGTAAATGCAATGCTGGATCTTGTATCATGTAATAAACCTTCTATTCTTTTCCTCATGGAAACTAAAGTGCATGGGGTTAGGATGGAGCAAATAAAAATCTATTACGTTTTGCAAATTGTTTTTCTGTTGATAAGTGATGTGGAGGAATGATGTTCAGCTTTGGGTTATTAGCTAGTCTTCTAATTTTGTTGATTCTGCTATTAGGTATTGTGTAGGTCAATGACGGTTTAGTGGTTTTTAATGACTGTCTAGAATCTAATCGGTGACATAACTCCTGGAATCTTTTATGTGAGTTGTCTGCTAGAAGCTAATTGCCTTAGTTATGTTGTGGTGATTATAATGATATTCCATCAACGGTTGAGAAAGTTAGGGGTTCTTCTTGTGTACTTATTATTTTAGAGAAGCTTTGATGAATGAAAACCTAATATGATATTCAATCTTCTGCCTCTTTCCTTTCATACACTTATAGAGAAAGGACTCCATTTTTCTTCAAAGAGAGGTTGGATCATGCTTGTTCTACTTTAGCTTGGGATTCTTTATTTCTGGATATGGTTTCTTCCTTACTGGTAAATCCTATTTCATATTATAGCCACGGTGGACACTATTACCGAAATTGTTGTGGAACTAAATTGTAGATTTTGATTTGATAACTTATGGCTAAATGATCTAGACCTCAGTTAGGTGGTCACTAAAGTTTGGCAAGATAGCTCTTATATGAATTGTTTTAATAGGAAAGAGTTTATGGTTAAAAGAGTTCAATATTAAGGTCGTGGACGGAATTAGCAACAGTGGGTTTAGAATGCCGTAATTAAAAATTGGTTAAAGGGAGAACTTGATTCAATTGATACTGTGGGGATTTGATGGCTAAGGAAGTGCGCAAACAGATTTTAGTGGAAAAAGACATTTGTTTAAGGCAGCAGGCTAAATTGTTTTGATTTCCATATGGAAATAGGAACTTAAAATTTTTTCATAACAGTATAAAAGCCCGAAGAAGGCAGAATTGCATCACCAAAATTATGATTATAGATGGACAACTTTCTACGGGTAGTAATGTAATTGCGGATACTATTCGCAATTATTTTAATGAACTCTTCTCTGAAGTTGCTTCAAATTCTGGTAGTTTAATAGAGCTAGTGCAACTAAAGATTGGGGTGAATGAGAATAAAATGTAGACTCCAGATTTTTGCGATGAAAAATTTAGGGTGACACTTTTCTAGATGGATCCCAATAAAGCCCCAGGATTTGATGGTCTAAATCCCGCCTTTTTTCAGAAACATTGGAATGTGGTTAGTCCAGATATCTGGAGTGCTTTTTCGTTGTGGCTCATGCAAGGTAATCTCCCATGAGCTGTCTCAAGTACTTTATTGGTTTTTATTCTAAAATGTGAAAACTCATTGAATGTGAAAGATTTTCGTCCAATGGTCTTATGTTATGTGGTTTATAAAATTCTTTCTAAAGTTTTGGCTAATATACTGGAGTGTGTGCTTGGTAAAATTATTTCTCCTAATCACTCAGCTTTTATCTCTAAACGTTTAATTACAGATAATTTTATTGCTGCCTTTGAAATTATTCATGGTCTCAAATAGAAACCTGGAGGTAATGAAGGTTACTATGCTTTGAAAATAGATATTGCTAAGACTTATGTCAGATTTGATTGGACATACTTATGTGATTGTGATCTGTATTCGGTTTTTCTTTTACTTTGATTCACTATAACATTTCTAACTTTTTGTGGTACATTAATTATGGCGGTATAATAACCGCCATAAGTATGTCATTCGTGACGATTCACTTAATCAACCGTCACAATTGAAGCAATTCGAGGTGGTTCACTATCAGAACCGCCACAAATGACACAATTGAAGCGATTCACTATATGAACCACAACAATTGAAATTGAAAATCGAGTGAATAATTCTATAAAACTGGGAAAATCTTCTTTTGTTTCTCCTTATTTACCCAAAAATGGGATTGTCTTTTCAATCGAGTAAATAAAATTTGACAGTTGATTAAGTGAACCGCAACAACTGAAGTCAATCGTGACGGTTCACTTTATGAACCACCAGAAATGACACAATTGAGGCAGTTCACAATCAATCATAACGGTTCACTATATGAACCTCCACAAATAAAGGCGGTTCATATATTGAACCGCCTCAATTAAAAATATATTATTTTAAAATTATTTTTTTATTAAGAAATTTGAGACTTCGTATTCTTTTTATAAAAAAATTAATTAAAAAATTATATAGTTTTATGATTCAGTAATGATATAAAAGATTTATTGTATTATTAGTATCATAAATTTACAAATAGCTTCATGGATCCACATAACTAAAAAATTTCAATGTTGAGCGTGCTTGGAATAGGAAGATGAGTAATTAAGCATGAAATTGACATTATTCTTGCACTATTTTGTTTATTATTTTTAGACCTTATTGAAGATTTGCTATTAATTTGCCCATTTTTGTAATTTTGGACAGATTGGAGGCAATTATACAAATATGAAGATTTTTGAGGATCATTGACAACAATTGCCAAAGTAGAGTCAAAGTCAGCAAGTCTTCATTTGAATACTTATTTAGAAATAAACTGATAGGATTTTAAGGATTTTTATATTTTGAATTTAGAACTTTTAAATAAGGATTCTGAGGAGATTTTTAATGAGTTTCAGTTTTGTAACAGAGTATATATTTACTTTGAATGATCAGAATTAGGCGGTTTTGAGTTTTGTTTTAGCTTTTAGTTTTCAATAAAACACTTTGTTTCTTCATTCTTTTACGATCAATTTAATGAGACAATGATGTTGACAGCATCCATGTGGTGCTAAACTAGTCTGCCCAGCTAAACGATCAGTTTAATTAATTCGTGTTGTGAGATATTTGCTTCGTTGCTTTATCTTTTAATATTTGTATAGTCTCTGTGCCCATACTTAAGGTCACTCTGTGCCCATAGCTAAGGTCATGTTAGTTTTATTTAATTAATTGATTAAGCTTGTGATTGGTTAATTGAGTAGGCTAATACACTACATGTTAGATAATCCGTAATTAATCTGACCTAGGTAATGTTGAGGTTCCACAATCATAGTTAAAGAACTGTCGTACTGATTCATTAGCTATGATCGCCGGTCTTTTCTAGTTTATAATACAATCTACGTGTTAGATTAGTGATTGATTCGAAGGGTCGTACCCGGTCAGTCTAATAACTAAGGAAAAGATTGGTTGTTAGGCACGTTGTCAATAACTATAACAGTGGTTATTAAAATCGATAGAGATATCTTTTGAATCAATGATCGACACATTAATTAAATGATTAGTTAGCTGGGTCTTTTAATATATTTGATTGTTAATATTTTACGTTTTTAGCATTCAGTCCAAATCCATTTTTCAAACCCCCATTTACATTACTTGGTCAGTTAACAATTACAATTATTGATTTTTGTTCTCTGTGGGATCGACCCTGTTTACTACAAGTTTATTTGTATTGCAGGTTAAATTTATATTGACGGATTCGACACCCGTCAAATTTTGGCGCCGTTGCAGGGGAACGGTATTTATCAATTTTGTTTTTGTTTATGACCAGAGTTTTTTTCAGTCGTGCCTTACTTGTGCCCATAGCGTCAGATCAAAACACGTATCCTGAAGATGTTTGACGAATGGCACTAAGAACTAGACCTAACGACAGATGAGGTAAGTGATCTTTCTAATCAAATTCAAGAGTTAACTACTGCCTTACATCGTTTGGTTGCAATTAAAGCTCAACAGTCGTGCCCACAATCAAGGCCATGTGAAATTTGTGCAGCACCTGGACACTCTACTGATGCGTGTCCAACATGGCAAGATGATACTCCTGAACAATTTGATACAGAAGGATTTTACAATCATGATTTCTACTACAACACATATGATGAAGGATGGACGAGTTACTCTAATCTAGAATATGGGTCAATGAACTATCAATTAAACGAACCAGTTCCTCATTATCAAAATTATCATTATTCAGGTAACTCTTTAGCTGATATTATTGAGCAATTGACAACTAACACGCTCTTAGATTAGTGATTGATTCGAAGGGTCGTACCCGGTCAGTCTAATAACTAAGGAAAAGATTGGTTGTTAGGCACGTTGTCAATAACTATAACAGTGGTTATTAAAATCGATAGAGATATCTTTTGAATCAATGATCGACACATTAATTAAATGATCGGTTAGCTGGGTCTTTTAATATATTTGATTGTTAATATTTTACATTTTTTTCATTCAGTCCAAATCCATTTTTCAAACCCCCATTTACATTACTTGGTCAGTTAACAATTACAATTATTGATTTTCGTTTTCTGTGGGATCGACCCTGTTTACTACAAGTTTATTTGTATTGCAGGTTAAATTTATATTGACGAATTCGACACCCGTCAATGAGTGACCTATTGGAAGTTATTTTTTACTCATAGGTATAACAATTGTTTTTCAACTGCCACAGATGTAATATTTGTGGTGCTTTTATACTGCCACAACTATATCAGGTGGTTGAAAAATGCCGCGAAAGATAATTTGTGACGCTTTTGAATCGCCATAAATGAGGATTTTTGTTGTAGTAATTGTGTCGATGTGCATGTGCTTTTCTAGTATATATTATAAAATTGTTATGAATGGTTCCGAGCTTAGTCCAATTATTTTTGGAAAGGGCTTAAGGCAAGGGGATTCAATCTCCGCTTATCTATATTTTATTTTTGTTGAGGGTTTTTCATTGCTTATTCAAGATAGTGAATGTAAGGGCCTTCTACATGGGTGTCGTGCTAAATCGGGGTGTCCTCGAGTTTGCCATTTGATTTTTTTGGATGATTCACCGTATTTCTTTGATGGTTCTGTGCCGGAAGCTGAGTAACTTAGGCTTTTGTTGAGTTTGTATGAGAGTGTTTCTGGCCAGTCTGTTAATTTTTCTAATCAGGAATTTTATCTCGTCCTTCTATTAATGATGTGAATCGTGAAGCTATATCTTCCATTTTGGATATTCATCTTCCTTTAGGGAGTAGTAATTATCTTAGATTACCATTTTTGATTGGTAGGAGTAAGAAACAAATTTTTTTTTCTTTCTTAAGGATAGAATCTGGAAGCATACTAGTAGTTGAAATGATCTATTTTTTTCTAGAGCTAGTAGGGAGGTCCTTATTAAGGCACTTCTTCAAGCTATCCCTTCTTATTGTATGAATGTGTCTATCCTTCTTTTAGCTACATGTCATCAAATTCTGGTTATGACCAATAAATATTGGTGGAGTAGGGGTGGTGAAGGTAATTAGGGTATAAATTGGATTGCATGGGATATTATGTGCGTGCATAAATCTAGAGGTGGTATGGATTTCCGAGACCTTCATAGTTTGGATATTACTTTGTTCGGAAAATAAGGGTGGAGACTTATGGTAGATCCATTAATAAAAATTTTCTAAAGGATTTTTCTTGGCAAGTAAAAAATTCATAGTGGTTAATTTATTTAATTTTAAAAATTTAAACTTTCAAAAATTATTTGTAGAAACATAAATTAAAAAGTTAGCCAACTCATATTTTATAATTTTCCACAAAAGAAAATTCCTCCAAATAATATTTAAATAAATAGATTAAAATTAATAAAAATAAAAATAATACATAGAATATTAAATATAATAAATCATTACATTATAAATTGTATGAGTATATAGAGAAAATGAGTATTGATTGACAATCTACTCTTTTTGCCAACTTCTTGTGCCTACTCTTACATGTTAAAAATTGATTGGGTGAAAAAATAAATGCATTAATTATTATAAAATTCATATCCAATTATATATCGCCACGTAAGAGTAGGCAACTAAAGTAGGCATAAAGAGTAGGCTACGTGGCATTACTTAGAGAAAATAGATTCCACTCCCATTATTCTAAAAATAAATAAAATTAATAGGGTGATGGATATCAACTCAGAAAAGTGCATAGCCGGTAGTCTCTTAGAGCATCTACAATGCTCTTGTTAATTTATCAATTTGTATAGTCAAATCAGAATTATTTACAGAGATATAGACGAAGTTAACTACAATAGTTTAATATATTTGGTTTGTGAAGCTAATATGGAAGAGATTAAAGTAGACAATATCTGCCCAAACTTCTAAATCTAGAGGTTCCAATAGACAGTGTCTATCAACGTGGAATTTATTGATTGATGAGTATTTTATTATTCTCTCTCTTCAATTTTTAGTTTAATAAATAATTATTTAATAGATAACATTGTATAAAAACTTTAAAATATAATTGTTCACATATTTCAATCATGATTTTTTATCATTCACATCTTCTATTTCTTCTGCCTCATTAACACAAATAGACCAGAGCATTAGAAATGTTCTTATACTGCAGATAAGATAACAGTCTTGCTATAATATAAATAAGAACATTTTTAAGCTAACAAAATTAAGTATAAGTAACATCCGTCACATCACACATCACTTTTATTATTCAAAATAATTAAATTACTACATATTATAAGTATTATACATTTGAAGTTTTTTGTTGAACTGTTCATTGCTACCGTACAAATCTCTAACAACACGCACATAATTTATCTCATTTAACTGTTTGAGATCTATATATGTCCTCCCAATTGAACTTATTAACATATGTTTACTCTTTGTATGCTTACCAGTTTTAACTCGTCTCTTTGGCTAGATATCGCTTTTGTGCTCACCCTTTATTGTGGTAATCTTCGTGACCTTTCCATCTCCATTTTCGTCATCACTAACAATTGATTTCTGGCCTACTATTTCTGCAGGTGCTTTGCTCAATATTCTGTTGTTTGTCACCTTGTAAGAGCTGGCAGCGGTTTTTGCCGCTGATACAGGCAAGCTGCTTACCTCTTACATTTTTGTTCTATTTTTGTTATTAGTGTTGGTCATGTTCTCCTCAATACTATTCGAGTACGGATTGCATCTTTTGTATGTTTGATACTTGCAACATAGTGTTAGTGCTTATAACATAGTTTCTGCATATCAAATGTTTGAAGAAATGCCCAACCGATATGTGTTGTCTATTTGCTACTTTTTATTGAGGTTTTCAATTTCCTTTTGTTGTCATAGACACAAGACAATCGGTGAGATCCCTGCTGCAGCAGATACGCAGACTAATTTGTTGTTGTATAGCTACTTTAACTGACTTATCTACTTCCCACAACCTAACTAACTATAACCTAACTCTCTATTGTCTATACTGTGTAATATACTAATGGGGGATAACAAAGCTGTTGTTTTTATTTTCCTTCATGCGTTACTTGTTTCAAATTTCAAATTGAAAGTACCTATACAACATCAAAACTCCCACAAATGCAAATTGTGATCCTCCACAAATGTAATTATCAAATAATGGTATCAGTGTCTTTACTGACCTAATATGAAAAAATTAGGAGCAATTGAAGGTGATTCTGCAATAAATAACTTCTTTATACGTTAATTAGAATGTAGCTTTAGCTTGTTTCTTTGTTGTTCTCCAAATTACGGTAAATAATGGTTACAAACCGTATGAATATTGTACCGTACATAATATATCTTTACTTACAGTTGAATTGTTATCCGCAACAGAAACCATGCATTGAATCCCACTGCAATGACAATGGGAAACTAGCTAGTTGAATACATTTGAATCCGATACAATAAAACCTATGCTATTGACCACATCGTCTTAATTCCCACGTACAGGAATACTTTGATCATTTCGAAAAAAGTTACTAGGATCAACCTTTCTCTTCACATCAATCAACCTGTAAAAATTGTTCTTATAATATCTGAAACCCCAATACTTGGCTTCTTCACAGCTACCATTCCCACTAATTATTCTTCCCAAAATCAAGATTCCTATAATTCAAATACGCAACATAAGGTGTCATGAATTCATAAAGCTTTCTCATCCAATCCAATGATTTATCCGCAGATTCTGTTCATCCAACGTCATAAAATATTGAATCTCATATAAATTCCCTTTCCTATTAGGAAAAGCAATTTCAGATTCTGAAATTGGACTCATTCTCCCACCCACTGGAGTCAAAAACACCATCAGGTTCTCCTCCTGAAAAAGCAATTTATTTATTTCCTGTAAAGTTGATTCCGAAATAGGTTCAGTCACATAATCAGATTTAGCTTTGAAAAACCTGGTCAAATTCCTGTTCCTATCCAACAAAGCTTCTGGAGGCTGATCTCCAAAACCTGAAAAGTAATTAACAGCCTGAATCCAACTCATTTGAATTTGAAAACCCATCTCAGGAAAACTATTTTTCATTAATAATGCAAGATCATCAGGGTTAAGAAAAGACAAAGCTGACAACGCAAGCTTAGAACTCGAATTTGAAAACAACAAGTTCCTAGAAGAAACACATCTTCTGAAATAGGAATATTTTGTTTCGAATTGAGGATTGAAGGAGTGTTGTGTAATCTGAAGAGTTAGGGTGGTGAATCACATTGGAGGTTTGATTTGAATGAGAGCAAAAACAATGGAGAAAGGTCTCTCCATTTGAATGTGATAGGATTAGATTTTGTGAAATGAAAAGTAAAACCAATAAGCCTGGACATAATCGGGATCGAAACATATTGTGTTATTGTACATCAACCTTTTACCATTTTATAGATATGGATTGTAACTTTAATTTTTTCCAACAGAAGACAGGACCACTATTGTTTGTGAATAGTTAGATAACAGACCCCTAAATAAGACCTTGGTTCAGTCAATCATTGAATCTTATTCTGCTTAAACTGCTAATAAACAATTTTTCAAACAATTAGAAAAATAGTTGTAATTTTTACAACAGCATTGAATTAGTACATCACAACAATTTGATTCCTTCAAAAAAAATGCAGATTATACTAAATCAATTAGAAGATAGTATTTTTTTTTTATTAGATAATAGTTTAAATATTCAAAATTTAATAATTGATCAAGGTATAATTTCACCTTAATAAGTAGACTAGAAATATTATCATCCTTATCCATATCAATATCAGTTTTTATTATTGAAGTATTTTAATAAAGACATTATTTTATTATATAAAAGATTATTTAGAAACAATACAACTAATTTAAAGTAATAAACTATTAGCATATTAATTTATATGAATCTCAATCAAAATGGTAAGAAAAATAATAAGAGAAGTAAATGTTAGCAAATTTTCTTAATAAAAAGCATGTGTGAGACAAGGAAAGTGGGTAAATTACAGAAACATTACAATTTTTCAAATGTTTATGATTCACCCCTATTTGGAACATTTGCGCAAATCACATCGGTTTAGATTTGTGTTATAGACCATTCCCATCTTGAGAAACTAGAGTTTTTTTTTTTTTTTTAAATATTATTAATGTAAAATGGCCACTATACTCTTTACCATCTTAATCAAATTAAAAATTTAATTTTTTTATTTTTATTTAATTATTTCTAAAATACTTATTTATCTTTATAAAAATTGTTATTAGATTATATAAAATAAATAATTTAGTAGAGCATAATTTCATATTTACTTTTTGTTATTTTTATTATACTTCAAATAAAATAAAATTAAATAAAATAAAAATACCGAGTCAATATAATTCAGTGTTTGTCCTTAAGGAATTTTCATTCCTCACACGTTACCAAAGGTTAATAGATTAATTCCTCCTTGGATATAATGACAATTACCTTATTGGGATAGCGGCACTTCAAGCTCCGATAAATAGTAAAATCAAATAAATGGTGTAATCACACTTGACTCAAACTCATAATGAATTGAAAAATATATATATATAAATAATTGTTTTTCAATTTATTTTTGTCATCGGGAGATTTGTCTTATTTATAAATAGTGAAGAGTTGTGATGAATCATTACATCTATTCGAAACAGCGCATTGAAACATTACAACTCTTTGAAAAGTCAACTGTTTGAAACATTACAATTGTTCGAAACATCACATCTCTTCATTCACACTATATCCAAAAATCTCCCACATGTAAGGAGAATGATAAAATTTTAAAGACTCTGTGCATTAAACTGCGTGATTTACAATTAGGAATCAGTTGCTTCTGAATAAGTAGGTTTCCTTTTGAAATTTTCATAGTGAACATATATTGAGCATACACGGTCAATCAGTAAATGCGATATCTTTAAACCGTTGACTTTTATTGTTACACAGCTAATTTCTATATGCCATTTGGTTTCATTCTTGTGTTCATTTTTAGCCATGAACACCGCCGATCTCATTAGAGAATTGACTTTCTTTTATTCTCTTTAAAGCGGCTCACACTTCACACTCACATAGGTGATTTCTAAATGTTTATTCCATAAGTACGTAATTTGATCAATATTGCATCAAACTTAAGAATAACTAAAAACCTCTTTGATCAGGGTTATCCTAATTTTCTAAACATTTTTTCATCATTAGTTAGGTTTATGAGTCTAGAATTTACATATACTTTGATATATTTTATGAGTTTTATCGTAAAGAAATTGAGTTAAAAAGATAGATAGTTGAGTAATTTCTAGTAATTCTAAACTATTCTATTGAAGGGACTTGGACGTAAAAATGAAAAAAAAAAAAGCAGAAAAGAAAAAATTCAGAATAAAAGAAAGAATTAGCAGGAGATTGTCCAAGTTCATGGATCTCGTGAAACTCACAAGTTGAAAAAGGTATCGCCTAAAACATCACCTGAATGATAAATGAAGCTGGCGACAATGAGAGGTAAAAGCATAATCATTGCTAGCACTACAAAAAAGAATTGATAAATGATATGGACATATAACCATTAAAATTGGCAGGTGAATATAGATAGAAATCTATACCCATCCATGAAATGGATAAGGACATGAGTATGGTAAAATATCCTTACTCATATCCTCTTCACAAAATAAAATGAAAAATATAATATAATTTAACAATCATCCTATATTATTGTTAAAGCTCATGTCCATAATATAATATAATATAATATATAATATAATATTTAAAAAGAGCCCTATATATATTTATACAGAACTTATAATTGAAATCCTGAACTTTCTAAAAAGTGCAAATCGCTCGCATCACATCTTTTCTTTTCTACTTTTTTCTTATTCTCTTCAGATTTTATTCTCACTATCTCAAACAAAGGGGAAATTACATAAAATGGACTAAAGAAAATTTAGAAATTCAAAACTAAACCAACAAAATTTTATTTTTATTTTTGAGTCATTCAAACTTTAATTTTCAAAAATAGACCTTCATACATTCACAAATACTCTTCACAGACCACCTTCAAACCTTCACAGATCTGTGTAAAAGGTCTTCACAGAAGGGTAAAATAGTCAAGTTGGTTCATTTTTGAAAAGTGAAAGTTTGAAATATTATTTTCGTAAAATTTTTTAAGTTGGGCTATATGATGTAAATAAAAGTTATAAAATAACAAAAATGAAAATAACCCTCAAACAAATTTAAAAAAGAAAATTTTTTTATTTTGTTGAAGTAATATTATTTTAAGGTAACTCCAGATTTTCACAAAGATATGCTTTTGTTTTAATTTATTTTATTTTATATATTAATTCTTGTGACTATGTCTTTGAATATTAATGGAAGAAATTATTCACGAGTTGAATATAATTTTTGTGTTAATTTTATTATTTTTTGTGGTGCAATAGTAACTTGCGGTGAGAACTTCAAACATTAATAAAAACCTATATTTTTCGACTTTTCATTTAAAATTTTAGTAAAATGAGTGCTAGGATTGTTGTTTTATTTTTAAATTTATTTTATTTATAATTTGAATTAATTTCGTGTTTAAATTAATTTTGATCAGATTATTGTTTTAAAAAATTATTATGAAGACATATGTACACCCTTAGAAATCTATATATGTAGATATACTCGTATCTTTACCCGGCTAAATTGAAACAATACGAGTAAAAAAAATTTAAAGGATAAGGATATAGACGCCAGTATATTTGTCCATATACTGCACATGTCATCTGTAATATTAAATGTGATGAAGACTTTTTATATTAAATTTATTTTTTAATTAGTGTGAAACAACATAAATGATTAATATTTTAAAATGAAGGGAGTAATAAGTTAAAATACAATAAAAATATTTATATTGAAAAAAAATAATTATATTATTAATGTCGATTAAATTGTATTTATAATATTTAATGAAGGATTAAATTACAATAGTAATTATTTTATTAAAAAAATATAACCAAACATAAATAAATTTATCAATATTGAAAACTAGTTTGGTTTGAAATGATTTTGATTAAAAGTAAATTAGAATTAAAATAGGAGGTCAAAAAAGTATTTACTCCATTTTCAAAATAATTAAATGACAATTTTTTATTTTAAGAAAATAAATTAATATATAATTTTATATATATATATATATTATTTTATTGAAAGCATCTTTAATATATATATATTTTTAAATTTTTTTATCAACTATTAGAGTAGTAGATAATATTCACCTATTTTGGTTAGGATGAAAATTTTATTTTAATTATTTAATTAATATATCAATAAATATATAAATTCTTGAAAGTAATTATACCACATTTGATTTTTTAATTATTTTTTCAAAAAATTCTGGTTAGGATTTTTTTTCATTCTTTTTATATAATAATAATAATAATAATAATAATTTTAAATTTTCTTTGCAATATAAATAAATAGAATTTATTATTATGATATAAATATAAATTAAAATTTGGAAAATATCATTTCAAATATCCTATTTTGGTTAGGATTTTTTTTCATTCTTTTATATATAATATAGTAACATTTAATGTAATAATAATAATAATAATAATAATAAATAATAATAATAAAGGATTAAACTAAAATTTGAAAATGTTCACCTAGTGAAATAAAATAATGAAAAAATTTCTTATCCGGCAGTCATAATTAGACAAAACCTTTTCTTTTATCCATAGTGGTCTTAACCACCAAACCATACATATTACTTGCAGTTAATAATATACTAATACAGATATAACATATTTTTCAGGAGCTGGGGCACATTCCAATGGAGAGACCTTTCTCTAATGTTTTTCCTCTCATTCAAATCAAACCTCCAATGTCATTCACCACCCTAACTCTTCAGATTACACAACTCTCCTTCGATCTTCAATTCGAAACAAAATATTCCTAAACACCTCCGCCATAAAGCCACACTTCATCATCACACCAAAAAACACACTCCACATCCAATCCACTGTAATATGTTCTAGAAACCTCGGACTACGAATTAGAGTCAAAAGCGGAGGTCATGACTACGAGGGTCAATCATATATATCTAATTCCCCTTTTGTCCTTATAGATCTTTCCAATCTACGTTCCATTGACATTGATGTCGAAAACGGCGTCGCAGTGGTAGAAGCAGGGGTGATCCTGGGAGAATTGTACTATGAAATCGCGAAAAGGTCTGACAGATATGGGTTCCCTGGTGGTGTGTGTCCCACGGTAGGTTATCATCATTGACATTTCTTTAGCCTGATGACCTGGCAGGTTTGATGAGAAGAAGTTTTCCGGAATTGGGTTTGAAGAGTGAAGATTTTATTCAAAGAAGTTGGATTCAAGCTGTTGGTTACTTTGCCAATATACCAGATGAGCCTCCGGAAGCTTTGTTGAACCGGGACACCACATTTTCCAGGTTTTTCAAAGCAAAGTCTGATTATGTGACTACACCAATTTCGGAAAAAGGTTGGGAAGATATTTATAAGTTTGTTGTTCAAGAGGAGAAAGCGATTTTGATTTTGAATCCGTTTGGAGGGATAATGAGTCAGATTTCGGATTCTGAAATTGCTTTTCCTCATAGGAAAGGGAATTTATATGAGATTCAATATTTTATGACTTGGGATGAAGAGAATATGACGGATAAGTACTTGGATTGGATGAGGAAGCTTTATGATTATATGACTCCGTATGTTTCGAAGAATCCTAGAGGTGCATATTTGAATTATAGGGATCTTGATATAGGAAAGAATAGTAATGGTGGTAATGTTAGCTGTGAAGAAGCTAAGTCCTGGGGTTTGAAATATTATAAGAATAATTATTTCAGATTGGTTAAGGTGAAAACGAAGGTGGATCCAAGTAACTACTTTCGAAATGATCAAAGTATTCCAGTATGTGGAGGATAGGATAATGGGGTGAGTGGTAAATGTTGTATGGGTTTTAAATGTAGTAATGTCCATGCTTATTAATAAAATGCTTATCTAGCGGTTTATGTTATATGCGGATGAAACTTGCGGATTCAGTTAATCTATCCACAATCACTCATGAGGCATCATGTAAATGGTAACCAAATCACAAAGTGTAGGATTACCTGATCACATTTCCACTCTGGTGTATGGATTAATTGCAATAAAACGGAAGGAAATTGATGCTTCAGTTTTACTTGTCGCCATATCAAACACCGACCAACATAATCAACAATAGTCCTCTTCATACCTGACCACCAAAACTGAACTCCAAACTCTAGAAACTTGACTATTTGCTTCTTTCAAGACATCATTCCTAACTTAACTTATCTCGGAAGTAAAGACAACTGTCACTTTTCTCCACACAGTCCTTAGCCTTCCCAATTTCAATTTTCTTCAACCATTCATCAACCTTAAGGTCGACTAATTAAGCTTCAATAATCTTTGACATCAAGTTTGGTCTCACCACCAACTCAGCTACCAATGCATCTTTCACCAAACTCAAATTGACATTCAAAGTCTTTATAGCATGCATCGACTTGCAGCTTTAGGCATCCGCCATAACATTTGCCCTAACATTTGCTTTTCTCGAATGGTAGTTAATCACACAGTCATAAAACTTCATTGATTCAAAGGAAAAATTACAGCGAGTACACAAAAGATCGAAAAAAGTAAAGTACATATCACTCGCTCAACTCTCATCGCGAAGAGCAGTCAACGCGTCAAACTCCTTCTAAGCAGACTCAGGAGTCAGAGACCCCTTGATAACTTGCTCCAGATCAAAAGATCTCGTCACAACCTCGGTCTGGGCCGCCTCGATGGTGAGACTCTCAACTCGACCCTCGAGCTCTTCTATTCGACCGAGCGAGGCATGTTTTGCCGCCCTCAATTTCTCCAACTCCGCCGCCTGGCGCTTCAGCTCCGCCTCCTTCAGAGCAATCGAGGCCTCAAGCCTAGCATTCTGGGCCTCCGCCCTCTCAACTCGGTTGACGGCCTCAGCACACTGGGCCACAGTTCTCCCCAAATCTTCCTGGGCCGCCTTCAGCTCGGTAAAATAGACTTGAACTTAGCCTCAAAAGACCACCTCTCCCGCAGAATAGGCATGAAATGCTTGCGCATATCGACCGAGCCTTGAAGCCCCTGAAAATAAAAAAATATAAGCAAAACGACTCCCAAAAAAAAAAGGAAAATAACAACAGCAGACTCACCTTGTAAATACTTCAGATAGTCATCTCATAAAACTTGGTGAAAGACAATGACTGGAGCCACTCCTCGTCTTGGGGAAAGAAAAAGCTCTCCGCGGCCGAAATCATCTCTGCCGAGACGTCCCTGGTGGAAGAATTGCCAGGGAGATTTCACATGACGGCCCTCGCCCTCACCAGGAGGCTTCTGACCGATGTGTTTAGTACTTTTCTTGACAGAAGTCGCACCACCCTCGATCGGTCGTTTCTCCTTGGCGACTGAAGAACGAGAAGGCTAAGGAGCCGCCTCAAGAGCAATCGGGCGGGAAACAACCTCAGCCTCTACAGTTGGAGGAACGGGACTTGGAGGCCGAACAGTGTTAACTGCAGCTTCGGCACGACCATCGAGCGACCCACCATCTCCATCCTGACCCGACGCATGGGCCTTCTTCTGCTCCACCTGGATCTGGCGCATAATGGCTCGCATGGCCAATGCTCTTTGACCCTCAGGCTTGGACATGACGTAATCCGCCAATTCTGTAAAAAGGGAAAGACATACAGGTAAACAACACCCAAATAAGTAATACGACCAGCTTCATCGACCGAAGCATAAATATAGAAAGGAGAACCAAACTTACTTGTCCGAGTAAAAGCCCAAAGACGGCTGACAGGCAACTCGCCCAATAGCTTTTTGTAATCACGAGACTCGGCCGGTAAGGCAAGAATGGCCTCACTCCTTGATCGCGTCCGAGGGGAAGACTTGCAATTCTTCGTTCCAAAGTTCGCTGAAAAGAAAAAGGAAGCACGTTAAAACAAACACGCTCGACCGCAACAAACAAAACAACAGAAGAATGGAAGCCTACAAGAATCTCTCCAGTAATGAGGGTAACCTAGCCCCCTGCCAAGACGAGTAAGGCCCTTGACAAAGAAATATTTATCCTTCCAATGAGTCTCGTTGGAGGAAAAACCTAAGACCAGAAGCTGGGCATTCGCCCGAGCATTTAAAATATATCGACCGAACTCCGGATTCTCACGCTTCACAAAGTATGAATAAAAGAAATCCTCGGCCGAGAATTCCAAATGATGTTTCTCCTTCAGCCGATCCACGCACAGAAGAAGCCTCACGGCCATCGGAGTTAACTGACTCGGATGAATCTTGCACCAAGTGCACAACTCTTCAATCAAGCCCATGACAGGAAAACGTAAGCCAATCTTGAAATGACGAAGGTAGAAGGGCTCTCATCCATCAGCCAACATATCATCGACCTTCTCTTCAGGTTCAGGCAACCTAGCCTGAAACAACTCAGGGAATTTGTAAGTAAAAAAAGCCGCCTCTAACTCGTCCATAGTCATAGTACTACGAACATTGAAAAAAGGAGGAAGAATGCCCTGAGGGCTAGACTCGGCGGGAATATTACAAGTAGAAGAACACTCCTCGCCCACGTCACCATCAACTGAAAACTCAGAAGTCAAACCCGTAAGAGAAAACGTGACTAACGAATCAGTAGACATCTACAATCGACCGAAATACAACAGTAGGTTAGCAGCCTTCGACCGAAGTTAGCAAAAACAAAAAGAGAAAAACAAAAACCAACAAAGATGATCAAAGACAAAAAAAATTAAAAAAAAACGAACAAAACCAACCAGACGAACAGACAAAGCAATGAGAGCAAAACGTAGAACAGAAACCCCCAAACTACCCCAAATCGACTTGGAAAATAGTTGGAAGCAAACCAACCTGTGCTTGGCCGGAAAATGCAAGCTCGGAACGGCACCGGCGAAGGGAAGACATTTGCGAAATCGATAAGGGAAAATGAAGAGTTTATAGTTTCTTTTAGAGATAGAAGGCAAAGTGAAGAGAGAAGCAATCTACCAACCCTTATATAGGTCAGCCGCAATGATGGAAAATCTTGGGCACAGCAGCCGAGGAGCCGCCAAATCCACCTGAGACAAGACAAGGCAGGGCTGATGTGGCCCATCAAAGAAACTAAAGAAACTACGACCGAAAATGAAGACTTCACGCAACCTAAACTCGACCGAGATAACGTCATATATTGCCATGCTCAAAAGATTCGAGCCATGGCAATGGGGAATTACTGTGGTGGGAAGACAACCATAAGGCATCAGAGGTGAAAGTCAAAATGGGCGAAGGAGGTCAGAGTCCACAATCAAGCTCGACCGAAGATGACCAAGGGAGACTTAAAGATTAGGCTCGGCCGAAATGGCCAAAAGGCCCAAGAGATGAATCTAGAGACTAAGCTCGGTCGAAGTGGCCAAAGGCCCAAAGATGATCCAACTCGGCAGAGCTTAGCAAGGCCCCAACAAGGGTACACCCGTCCACCGACCTATGACCTAACCGAACAAGGATTCCTGAAGCCCAATTGATAAAGGAAAACCTATTTCACTGAATCAAGGATTCTGGAAGCCCAATCAACAAAAGAATACCTTTTTCATTGAAAGAGAAACACCAAACCCTAAGGGAAAGAGAAGTCCTAATCCATCTAGAAAAGAGATTAGCAACCCCTATAAATAGGGGTAGAGACAATTGTAAATGATCCGATTTTTACTCTTTAGAACAAAACTCTGTGAGATTATCTCTGTAAGCTTTTAGCTATTTTCTCAAGCAATCTTAGCCTAATATTTGATTGTGGTTTATTTGGCACCATAATATATAGGTAAATATTTATCATCATCTACAAAATAAAGACTTATTTTTTGAAATTCTAAATATTTATTATTTTTAGTAAAATTGGAAATCACATGTTTAGATGAATTGTAAATCAATTAATTTTTTTATTTTTTCAAAAATCAATATTGTTCAAAATTTAATGGAAATTTTAGAATGAAACCATTAAAAAAATTCTATATATCTTTTTCTTCATAAATGCTAAGTAATTCCAAACAAATCACCTCTTTTTTTTTTTTCTTTTTCCTTTTAACTACTACATTATAAATCGGTATATGTTTATTACTTTTATTACTTTTTAAAATTCAATTTATTTATTACTTTTTAAAATTTCAAAACACAAGATATTTAAAATTCCAAAAAAAAATTATTGAATTAATGAAGATTGAAATAAATGTAGCATTTATGGTGGGTAATAATTATTTAATTAATTTATTTAGTTTTAAAAATAAATATATAATTTTTATATTAAAATTCATAAAATAATATATTATTATACTTATAAGTTTCTAATGTAGGGATAAAAAATTATAGTGAACTTTATTAAATATTTGAAAATATTAATGAAATAAATTAAAACTCAAATATCTAAATCATTATATTCTTTTCATAATTTATATATATAAAAAGCGGAACTTTCCAGCGACGTCACGTCACGTGGCGAGCTATAAGTTACGCATTAGGTTGAAAAATTGTAAAATTGAGAAGTTTTGAAAAATTAAGACATTTTACCAATTAAAATGTGACACATGTCGCCTCCTTTGTACCTACAAAACTTCTCTCCCATTTACGATCTTTTGTTTTCTCTTGGTCTTCAATCTTCCACCCGTCTATGATGATTAATTTCATGACCTTTTCTTTCCTCTCATTATCACTTGCCTTCTACCTCTTTCACTTCCGATCTTTTTATTTTTTGTATTTTTGTCCGCAACAGAAATCTAAAATTGCTCTCGGATTCTCTTTCGGCGAACAACTTCAACACCACCTCATGTGGCCCCGTCACTTCCGTCTACTCGCGTCGTCATCTCTACCGCTTTTGCCAAGTGATTGGTTGCAGTTTCTCCGATTCGAGCTAGATTCGGGGCACACTAATTGCATTGTCAAAGATATCAAAAGCAACAGCTTAACTATCATCGAGGACAACGAAGGTCGTACTTTGCCTCAATCGCATAAAATCAGAGTAAGTTGAAAAGGTTCTAGTTTTTTTGTGAATTTGAAAACAAATGCCGGCATACGAGAATCAGTCACCAGAAATGCCTTCACTTTGGGAGGATGTCGGCGGACCCATGTCGACACCGTGTGGATCGACCCTTTGGCCCCCATGACATTTCAGAATCAAATTATCAGTGGGATTAGGTTGAATTATAAATGGTTACATCGATTCTATTTGTGAATCATTTCTCATAAAAACTAAAATCAATTGGAATGCTGACGAAGCTGCGCTAAGGGTTAAATATTTATCTGAATTATCGTCGGTAAAAGTCTTCCTCCAGTGGTGATGCGTGTTGAAGTTGACGGTTTGTTTAGTTTTTAGTCTAAATTGTTTTGTTTTGTTAGATTTGGAACCAAATTGATTATCTTTATGTTGAATTTAGTGACATGTCTCCACGCGCAATGTGTTCGATAAAATTCCCAAGAGAGATGTTGTGGCATGGATTGTAATGGTTTTTGGGTATACTCAAACTAGGGGTTACCAAGATGTATTTTTTGTTTTTTCTGGAATGGTTAGAGCTGGTATGAAATTGAATATGTTTTGGCGTAAGAACAAATATAAGAGAGATGTTTTTCTTGAAATGTTTTGATGGATGATTTTGTTGTACAGGGGCTTTTTGATGATTCATTTTGGTGGTTTCAATTGGTGTTGAGGGAAGGTGGTTTCAATTGGTGTTGAGTTTTTTTTTTTTTTTTTTTTTTTTTTTTTTTTTTTTTTTTTTTTAAGTATGTTTAGTTCCTATTTGAAGTACATGAATAATTGTGTTTACAATGATTTTTTTTTCCATTATCCAACCTAAACTATCTTTTATATGCAAAGTGACTTATAAAAGAATTTTTTAAATATATAAATGTTAATGTGCATAATTTTTTTTAGTGAAAAATAAATTGTCTACTTATAAGTGTCAGATGAGTATACTGAGATGGAATCTAAAGTGTTATTTTGATTATTCTAATGAACAGTTTTTGGGATTTGGTTGGTTACTTTACACCAACCTGCTCTGGTTTTTCTTTATATATAGATGTTTTGGATTATTTTAATTTGTATTTTATTTTGTTGTTCCATAATATTTTTTTTTATGTTGTCTACTTTATTGTTATATTAGATATTATGCCATATTTTCTGCCAATTGAATTGGTTAACTAATTTTGTTGAAGTTTGTTTCATACTAGATTGGTTTGCCTATAAACTCATATGTATCTTTGTTAATATTATAGTATATGTGCTAATCATTTATATTCTTTGACATACTTTATTGTTGAAAAGCTCTAACCATGGAGGAATTCCTGTACTTAGAAAGAGATTTAGAAGAATATCAACATCCTTCTGTGTACTATTACAGTGTAACTTAACAAAAAATTAGAAAATTAATTGATCATGGTTAAGTTATCTGTGGAATAGGTTATATCATATTGATCCCTCATTATTCTCACCTGGTCCAGATTTTGTGGCATCAAATTAAAATTTTGGTTGACAACCGAAAGTGCAGAACTTATATATGACAATTGATAAAGGGGCACAATCTCTGTTAGCAAATGTTTCAGGTTAGCAAAAACCTCTCATATTTTTATTTTTATTTGATTTGATTTGATTTTTTTTTTTTTTACTTAGCATTGCATGTTCCTAAATATTAAAAAATAATAATAATAATAATAAGTCATTGTTTATTCTTATGAGACACTTATATTGCTTTATTTGTTTCTAAGTGTTTCACTGTGGAGGAGTTGTTCAGAGATAGTTTCATTTATATTTTAGAGATTAAATTACATGTTACGTTTTATTATTTAAATTTCAATTAATTTTTTACTTCTTATTTTCATTCTTATCTATTTCTTCTGCCTTCTCATTTTTATTTTCATTTTTGCTAATATCTATTCTCTCCTTCTCCACATTCTCCATCTTTGATCACAATTAGAAGAAGAACAAAATCCTGAAAGTAATGTTGTCTATGAAGCTTATGTGATTTGATTTTTTAAATTGCAACACCACACCCTTTTTCTCATCCACCTTTGATCGAATGAGGGTGACATCAATAAAATTGATATGTGAAAAATCATTGCTTGGTTGGTTAGGCATGTGAATGCTTTTTTATTCAATTGTTTCTTGAATTTTGTGTGTGAGATGAGATTCATGCCCATAACTTAATTTGGTAATTAACATTATACCAAGCATTTGATTGAATGAATAATAGTTGTTTATGTATATTTCACAGTTATTTATCTCTTATTTCTAGGACATCTTTGGTTGTGAAGTCACTGTTAAGCTAAAAAAAATGATTTAGTAATTAGAGGCACTCTTCATTCTGTCACTCAAATCTTAATATCAAGCTCGAGAGGTATTGTTTCGCTTCCTTTTCCCACTTTTCTAGCAAGTGTTGCTGTTTGATGTTTATTAATTTATGATTTAGAGTTTTATAGATTTTTCTAACTTTTGTTTGCTGTTTGATGTTTATTGATTTATGATTTGGAGTTTTATAGGCTTTTTCTAATTAATCTGTATATGTGGTGAATTGGTACTTAAATGATATGCTTATGCAAGGAATTAATATATGTTTATTGAATATCGTAAGAATATCAAGAAATATGGAGATCTGCGATTGTTTTTTCCTGTAGGGACCAAAAATCCTCTCAACAACCTTCTATATCACTTTCAACATTTTCGCTTCTATTTACAAACGCCTCTCTGATCACAGGAGCGATTTCAGGTTCAAATAGTTGGTTAGGAATCATAAAATATTCTCTTAGTTATAAGAGAGAGGTTCAATTGGTTTGTTAGGAATCATAGCATACTCTAATAGTTCTATAGTTATAAAAAGAGATCTTCCATTATTTCTCTCCAGATTCCTTTTGTTTTCCCTTATTTAATAAATAAATAAATAATTTTCTGTGTTTAACAATTAAATGAATGTGGTTTATTTTCTGATTGTTTTGGTTGTGTAGCAATTCAGGGTTGGGAATGAAGAACTTGTACCCATATCATGGTTTATTATAGTACTGAGACTACTCTAAAAACACGTTTCAAATCACAATTTCTTGGCGAATGTCCTAATTATTTCAATAATAGTGAATGTCCTAATTTTTAGGACAAATGCAACTAAAAAATATGTTGCTCAATTTTCTCACATTTACAACTCAAAAATCATTCATGAATATGTGGAAAAAAAAAAGTGTTGTCCCAAAAAGTTCAAAATAATAAAAATTATTATATATTTAGTTCAAGTTTTCATCATATATATATATATAAATTGTAAAAAGAAATGTAAATGATTTTTCTATTATATTGTATTGTATTTTTTTAAAATTTATTTTTTAACTTTTTACATATTTAACTCAAAAAAATTGCAATTTTTTTTTCCATATTTAACTCAAAAATCATCCAAGAATATTGTTTTTAACTTTTTTTAATTTAAATATATTTAATTTGTAGAAGTTCTATTCTTTATAAGAAAGTGGACAATCAATATTCTTCCTTAATAAATATTAAATATTGTTTTTAAATTATACATTCAACATAATACTATAATTAGAAAATAAATAAATTATTTATTGACTAATTAAGAAAATGAAGAATAAATTAAATTATTTTAATTAATAATAAATTTTAATACATAAATGTGAAGAAAAAGAAAAGGTTTAATTACTACATTGATTGATTGATTGATATTAATTTAATTTAAATATTCAATTAATTAAAAATTAAATTCATTGAACACTTAATTATAATAATACTAAAACAAAATTATTTTTGTGTATACTAAAAATAAAAGGAATTAGTATATTAGTAAGAAATTATATCTCAAAAAAATAAAATAAATCTCATCATATTTGTTTGAATATGATTTTATTGATGGGACAAATAAATTAAATATAAAATAATCGAAATAAGTAATAAAAAAATATTTGAATTAGACATTTTTAAAAATAAAATAAATTAGTGTAGAGTATTTAAAAAATCAATTGAATTTTTAATTAATTGGATATTTAATTAATAAACTAATAGTTAAGTGAAATGAATTAAAAAAAAAAACCTTATGAAACTGTGTAATAGAAGATATGTTTGTTATTTTAATCATCATTATTTTTTTTTTCAAATTTCAACTTTTGAAAATTAATAAATTTAAATCCATATTATTATTACATAAGAATTAAAAGGATAAAAATAGTAGATTAAAATTACATATATAAATTAACACGTTAAACCTTAAATAAAAATTAAAAGTTATTATTTTAATTTTTTCATGGCACGTGAAACTCAAACGCTCAGACTCTCTGACATTTATTTTACATGTGCATATCTCTACATGATTATGGTCGTGCCGATGTGTATGTTCGTGTCTATGATTGTGTCAATGATCACCCAATAACACTATTGCAATGTTAACAATCAAATCAAACACAGAAACAATGAACATTAAAAATTTTTGAACATCATTGGAAAATAATTGTTTCATAAACAAGTTTAGAATAATAGATGTTAGAGAGACAGAGCGTTTGGATTTCACATGCCATGAAAAAATTAAAATAATAACTCCGAGTGTTTATATGACTGGGTTTAGGCGAGTTCGAGCGTTTAATTGAAACCTCGAAAAGTTAAGGTGTCTAAATGAAACAATATTGTCAAGTTCAAGTGTTTAAATGAAATCTCGAAAAGTTGTGGTGTCTAAATGAAACAATATGCCAAGTTCGAGGGGCGTAAATATCATTATCCCATTTAAAATCTGTTAGAGAGATTCAGAAAAATGAGTTAATTTTTCATCTAAAACCTCAAATCATGATGTCGTAGTTTTAAATACCTGTAAGTCTTTTTATATCCTAATTTTAAAAAAAAAATTACTTGAAGACCTTGAATGTAACTTAAAACCCTTTATTTCATTATGAGACCAGGTCTTATAAAAAAGAATCCAAGAAAATAATATTCTACTTGATTTTAAAAAAATCTTACATTCATAGAACATACAAACAAATTTCACAAAAATTTTAATAAAAAAAAAAAAAAATCATTACTACATTACGTAATATATAAACCCGCGCAATGCGCGGGCCACCTTACTCGTTACATATATTTCGCAAGTAATAATGTTTTTACATTACTTATTTATTAAAAAATTAAAAATTAAATATATTTAATAACTTTATTAAATATATTATAATATGAATTTATTTAATAAAATATCCGTACATTTTTACTATTATTATTAATTGTTTTTATGATATGTAAATTTTTTTTTTTTCAAAAACAATGTTTACATAATAGTATAACTCCAATTAATAAATAAGGACAAAAATTAAATAAATTACCATAAAATTAAAAAAAAACATTGGACAATTTAATAAATTAAAAATCATCGTTGTCCAATACATATTCACGCGCTTAATTTCAAAGTAGGTACATAATAAATAAATAAAATACAAACTAAAAATTAAATTTTAAAAAAAAAAGTAAAGCTTTGGAGGCTTTTACTACTTTAGATATCTATGAGTCGCATAGATGGTCGCATATGTGGTAGACGTTTGGGAAAAAAAATGAAACTCTAAATTAAATTAATTAAAGAGATATTTAAAAATAATAAAATTGAGAAGAAAAAAAGTAACGAAGAAGAAAAACACGTAGAATTGTGAAAAAGAAAAAGAAATTTGAATAGAAATAAAGATGGTTAAAAATAATAAAACCAACTAAAAATAAACAATATAGACAGAAAAAATATCAGAAATATAGCTTAACGGAGAGATGTTCGGAAAGAATAAAATCGACTGAAAAACAATATAGAAAAAGAAAACATAATTATAAAAAATAAATAAAACTTGAAAAAAAAATATTTACATAAAATAAAAATACATGGAAAATAGATAGAGACCACTTAAAAATAATATGAAAATAAAATAAACATATTCTCCTTATATAATAATATCGTGAGTATAAAACAAATCTTAAATGTAATGTTAGAATATTTTAAAATGTTAATAGATATTTTAAATTGGTAAATAAATATTTTAATTTTAAAATTTTATATTTTAGGAAAAGATATAACAATAGTACACATGGAAATTAATATGATTAATCTATTAAATATATATTTTAAATTAAATATTTTAAAGACACGTACTAAAAAAATCGCCACTTATTTATTATTCATTTGTCTAAAAAAAATAAATTGGAAAACCGCGTTTATTATATATACAAAAAATTATTTTACATTTAAAATTTTATTAAATTTGATATGTACATGGCGTACAGATATTATTTAATTAATAAATTAATAATTTTCTTTTTTTCACCAGGTAAGAAGACTTTTCGGATGTAGCAAAGTTTTGACTTAATCCAGAGAATCCAGATTCATGGGTGTAGATATTGCGGGGGTAGGTGCACAGTGAGAAACCTAGGAAAATGAAAGATTGACCTTTTTTAATGGAGTGGAAAGTGGTGTACACAAAAACCCAAATCCGAATGCATTCAACGTTACTATTAACCACACCACACAAACCGGTTTGTGCGTTGCGGTAGGTAATGCATTGTCTGATTGATTTATGTTTCGTGTCAACTCAACTCTAACTCAATTAGTGTGTGATTGTCTCAGACTGTAGAGTTTGAAGTGAAGATAGTTGTCTTCACTTTTATCAATCAGATAATCTGATGCCGCATTTATCGCCGTCTGTAGTCAGGTGACATGCAACAAAGTCCCCATTTAGTGCTTTTGACTGGAAACAAATTGCTTCTTTTACTTTTTCTTTCAAGAGTGCATGTGATTTTGCTTTTTACCCTTTAGGAGCTTCTAGAAATAATATTTCATTTTTGGAGAATATACCACCCGACTTTTGTATTCATACTTTCCAACGGTTTTCGAGTTCCCTTGGCTCATGTTTAAAGAAAAAATAATAGTTATATAAGCCCTTTTGATTTCCGCTAAAAATCAATCTAAAAATTTCTTAAATTTATATATATTTTATACTGTTTGTATAAAATATAAATTTAATAAAATTATCGAATAAATATTTTTAAATTATTGTTTATGAAATTTTTTTTTAAGATTTTATTTTGTTATTATAAATTTAATTTAAAAATACCAATTTAAAAATACCAACATATTATTAAATTATAATTATTAATTAATAAAAAATTTATTCTAAAAGTAAAATAATTTTTATTTAAAAATTATTTTTATTTATAAAATAAGTATTGAGAAATATCATAGAATTATTTCTATTTATAAATAATTAAAAAAATATTTGAAAAAAATTTAAAAAAAATTATAAAACTACACTGTATTTATATATTTTTAATCCTTCATAAATAATAATTTTAAAATTTTAATTTATATAATAAAAATTAATTTTTTCTCAAATTTATTTTATATACTTTTTAGGTATGAATATATAAATTTAAATATACTTTCATATTATATTTCATATATACTTTCATAATAAGGTGTAACATATTTTAGCGGAAACGAATTTAAAATATTACATAAAGTTGACGCATGCATTGCATTAGCAAATTATTAACGCTTTGTATATGCATATATCTCCTTTAGAGCAATCATGTTTCACTAAAGTTGAAGATGCCTTGTACAAAAACTATCAATTAATTAAATAATAATAATTTGACCCATACTGATCCCTATAGCTTAATCTCTAAATCATGCAACAAGATGGACATGTGTCTTAAAGGATGGATAAATGACTATAATATCGCTTTCCAACTTGATAATGACAATTTCATTTGTACCTAATTGATTCTTTTAATGTTAATGTTATCATTGAAGTAAAAGAAAGGGATACACAAGATGTGCAAGTAACAATTTGTAATAAATCCAGAATGCTATGATTACATTTGCAATTTTCCCTATTAGTTAATAGCTAGAAGGATAAGCTAAGAGCTTATCGGTATTAAACTATCATGGGGTGGGTTAACGAATTTTATCCGACTAAATTCGATTGTGTTCATTTATAAATGAAGTTAACTGAATTGGTGTGGTAATTTAATCAATCTTATTATTTTTCTATCCTGTTATTTATTATTGAGTTCTTTTTTTTATTAGGTATAAATTATTATTACTTTAAAATATTTATAAAATGATATATATTAATTTTAAATAGTTAAATATGTATTATAAATTTATTCTTGATTTTTTCAATATATAAAAATTAATTTTTAAAATATAGATAAACGAGTGTGACATTATTTTTAACTGAATCTAACCCACCCTATTTATAATTGTATCAAATAAGTCGTGCAACAAATAGAACAAAATTTATTTAACTCATTTATTTTAATGGATCGTATTGACTAGTCGTATAATGATCAATTTTTACACTTTTAACTCAATATCCAACTCTTCTGACTTTATTTTTTTTTAATTTCATTTTTTCAAAAAAAAAATATCAGTAATAGTATATAATTAATATAGTATAATAATAATAATTTATACTTCTAGTAAATAAAAAATGATTTGATAATTTTATTAAAAATGAATTTATTTCACTAAAATTAAATAAACTAATAGTATAATTATCAATGAACTAAAATGTGATAACTAAATAGTAAAATTATTTTAATACATTATGAAAAAAAATCCATCGATTTTATTATTGAACTTTTTTTCCTTAATCTAAACACTAAATTATTATGGAGTAGAATTATAACCTTAAATTATTTCATTTTATTCCAATAGACTATTTTTTTACATTAAAATACATATTATGGTAAAATACATATTTAATAAAAATAAATTAATTAATTTCTTATAATCAATATTATCATTTAATTTAACCATTAAAATTTTATGTTATTATTATTATTATTATTTATTATTATTTTTTTTTGTGAAATTGCTTAATTAGTGTTGTATTGAGAGGAAATGATTATTTAATGGTAATCAAATTTTAAATATATTTAGACATAGTATGTAAAAGTTTTTATTTTCTATTTTTTGTGATTTTTTAATTTTTATCATAAAAATTCCGAAAAATATAACTTAAATACGATAACTATTTTTTAAAATAAAATTCAATAAATTGGACATTGAATTATTGATCGTGGAGATAAGTATTTGGCTTATGACTAAAAAGAAATAGATCAATCAAAGATTGCAACTTTATCAAAGCATGGAGCTTTGACGCAAGGGGGTTGTTGGGTCATTTCTGGAACTCTATATGCCGCATCCCATTTCCTTTGTAAATTTATGATTTTTGGGATGTATCTTTCTTAAAGTGTTAAATCCAATATCACATCTTAAATACAAGAGAATAGTGATATATATATATATAAAATATTAAAAAAAGAATATTAATATGAGATTTTTTGGGTGGTGGTATCCAAAAATAAATCCGTACGGTTCGACCTTGAATAAAAGCGGACAATATCATATTAATTTGGAAGTTGGGAGCAACTTCTAAAGGTCCAACAAGTGGTATCAGAGCCCTGATCCAGAAATGGAGTCCGTAATTAGATTCATGGTGTATCTTGTATCGAAAGTCTTCCTAATAAAATATGGTGGTCAAGTGGCGGGTCCCGTTGGTGAAGTATTGGCAATACAAGATAATTTGACGGATGGTAGATTATCTAAAAGATAGGCCGATGACCGATAGGCTGACAGATTATCTCCAGGAGAGGCTACAAGATGTGTGATTCTTGGTTTGGAAGATCAGTGGACTAACTCAAGGGGAGATGATATGGCCTTTGGTTTGGAGAGGAAGATTGTTGGGGTGTCAAACCCAATATCTCATCGATAATACAAAAGGAATCGATTAATATGAGACATTTTGGATAGTAGTACCTAAAAAGAAATCCAGGTCTTGACCCTGACCCAAAGCGGACAATATTAGATTAACGTGAAATTTTGGAACAGCTCATCTTGTCTTGGATGTTTGTAGCTATATTTTTATTCCCACATTTATTTATTTATTTAACGATTTAAAAATGTAGATAGTTTGGATAGTTTTAAATTTATAATTTAGTTATTAAAAAATTAAAAATTTTATTTTCTCTCCATTCATTTTATAATATTCTAATAATTTTATAATTGTCAAAAATCATTTGTATAAGTCGTGAGATAGATCACAATCCTCCTCATAAACATATACGCCAACTTTTTCCCCAAATCCTACCGACTAAACATCCATGATCACACCCCATAAAGCTACATAAAGACCTAATTTTCAAAGGATTCTACTGTCATCAAAATCTCCAATCAAAGTCCTCCGAGGTAATAAATTAAATCTGCACTAAGTATTAAACTTGATTAAACTCGGTGAAAAAGTCGAGGACATAAAATAGGAATAATTCACTCCTTTTCTAAGATCACATCTCACCCCAATAAAATTTCCAAAGAATAATATCACACCACTAAAACCAAATAAACCGAAAATTGAAAACATGTAGGCAAACCATAACATGACGTTATGATTACATCAACCACACGCTAGAGCCCTCTATATAACACAATCACTCGTTCCAGTCTCCAAACACAAAACAAAAATGAAGTCATCAATCAAACACTTCTCTGTTTCACTTCTGATCCTCTTATCATCCGCTTACCTAACGTCATCAGCTTCCGTCCAAGAAAACTTCATAAAATGCGTCGCTCAAAATTCCAACATCTCAACCCCAATAACCACCGTCTGCACACCAAACGACTCCACATACCCATCAATTCTCCAATCCTCCGCTCAAAATCTCAGATACTTAGCCCCCACAATGCCCAAACCAGAGTTCATCTTCACACCAACGACCGAACCCCACGTGCAAGCCGCTGTTGTCTGCGCCAAACAGCTCGGAATCCATCTCCGAATCCGCAGCGGAGGTCACGACTACGAAGGTCTATCTTACGTGTCAGAAATCGAAACGCCTTTTATCATAATGGACCTAATGAAGCTTCGGTCAATTAGTGTCGATATACCCGACAACACCGCGTGGATTCAATCGGGTGCGACAATTGGCGAAGTGTACTACCGAATCGCGGAGAGAAGTAAGGTCCATGGTTTCCCAGCTGGTCTTTGTTCTAGTTTAGGTGTCGGAGGACATATTACGGGTGGGGCTTATGGTCCCATGATGAGAAAATTTGGTCTCGGTGCTGATAATGTCGTCGATGCTCGAATTGTTGATGTTAATGGAAAAATACTTGACCGGGAAGGTATGGGGGAGGATTTGTTTTGGGCGATTAGAGGTGGTGGTGGTGCTAGCTTTGGTGTTATTCTTTCATGGAAGATTAAATTGGTTTCGGTACCGGAAACTGTGACGGTTTTTACTGTTACGAGAAGCTTGGAGCAAGATGGGACCAAAATTCTTTATAAGTGGCAACAGGTGGCAGATAAACTTGATGAGAATCTTTTCATTAGAGTGATTATCCAACCCGCGAGTTCAGGCCCAAAGACAGGCCCAGGCCCACAACAGAGAACAGTTGCCACTTCTTACAATGCTTTGTTTCTTGGCGGGGCGGATAGACTTATCCAAGTCATGGAACAGAGTTTTCCCGAGCTGGGATTGACTAAGAAGGATTGTGTTGAGACGAGTTGGATTAAATCTGTTTTGTATATAGCTGGATATCCGAGTAATACTCCACCGGAAGTTTTGCTTCAGGGGAAGTCTACGTTCAAGAATTATTTCAAAGCGAAGTCGGATTTTGTAAAAGAGCCGATTTCTAAAGCTGGTTTAGAAGGGTTATGGAAAAGGTTGATGGAGGAGGATTCACCTTTGATGATATTCAATCCTTATGGTGGAATGATGAGTAGGATATCCGAATCCGAAATTCCATTTCCTCATAGGAATGGAACATTGTTCAAGATTCAATACTTGACACTTTGGCAAGATGGAGATAAGAATGGTACTAAGCATATGGATTGGATTAGGAAACTTTATAGCTACATGACTCCTTATGTTTCGAAGTTTCCGAGAGAAGCGTATGTGAATTATAGAGATCTTGATTTGGGGATGAACAAGAAGGAGAATTCTAGTTTTATTCAGGCAAGCTCTTGGGGTGCGAAGTATTTCAAGAATAATTTCAATAGATTGGTGAAAGTGAAGACCCAAGTTGATCCGGAGAACTTTTTTAGACATGAACAAAGCATCCCGACTCTTCCAGCAAATTAAAAGGAGTATAGGGGTTAATCTCAACTTATACTGTTTTGGTATCTCTAGTGATTGGATTTGCAATATTGAGTGACATGTGTAAATCTATGTAATGCAATCTCTACTTGGTATGCATAATGCATCATGTGTTGTGACATGTTTTGTCTATCTTTATTGCGGCGTAAGTAGACAAGATAAGTAATTTATATTAAAGTAATGGTAATGGTGTTTATTAATACAAAGCCTAACGCATTTTCTAGGGCCTAAATTGCCTTGTAACTGAGTTGTGGGGCGCACTAGCATCGTCCTTGCATTTGTGCGTGGCTCTTATATACGGCTGTCTTCCAAAAATTAGAAGGTATGGATAAGGGTTAAATATAATAATTTATTTATTATTTTAATGATGTATACAACATTTACAAAGTTAATTAGTGGAATGGATAGGTTGTTAGACAGCGAAATGTCATCCCAGAAAATATGTCTGGTAGGTTAATTTATAAATTCACACTGGTGAATAATTTTTCAAAAATATTTCAATTGTGATATAAATTCACGCTGTGAAGCTGACATGTAATAAAATAAAATAGAAGTTATGTGAGGGGACCTTCTATTTTTCACACCCTAATCCACAGTTAAGTCATTAATTTTGACTCTCATTAAATTTATTGTCGCTAAATATTTCACTCCTCCCTTTTGCCGAAATTGCAAAATTGCTCATCTTTTTCCGTATAAATTAACCACATGCCTTCTTAATAATTCATCTTTTATGGGTGAAGAACAAAAATTGTATCTTATAGATGAAAAAACACCGTACATAATAATCTCACACAACATTGAAAATAAAATTTTAATCAAACACACAATTTTAGTGCATTAAAGAAAAAAAGTATTATGTTAATACAAAGTAGTAAAGAAACAAGTACTCTGTCAATTAATCTAGTACTATTTTATTTCATGAATTTAGATGGTAATATTTAATACAGACAAATCAATTAATTATAGTTTCTAGATTTCAATGCCATTAGCAAGTGAAAGGGACGAGCAATTCTGACCTTGGTGGTTGTATTCGAATTTGTGTTATGTTCTCTTTCTGGTTACTTTGGGAATTGTGTTCTTTTTTTCTTTTGTTTTATACTCATTAATTTGAATTCAAATAATGTAATTGTCCTTATTTTATATAAATTAGGAAATTAAAATTTTTTTTAAAAATATTTAAATTTATGGGTTATAAATTAGGAAAACTCAAATACACACTTATCCTCGTAGCCAGTTTTTAAATTTTTTTCTCTAAAACGACATGTAATCATCAACACCCTATATTAATATTGTCTCGTATGCTCAAATCCACAAAACCACTAGAGATGCTCTTATAAAAAGATCTGAATGTATTTTATTAGGAAAATGTCATTTTGGAAAAGAATAACGAGGGAGAGTCTATTCATATACATTTATTTCTTCTACTTATTTTATGTGGTAAAAATTGATTAGATTGTAAAATTAATGAACTAATAGTTATAAAATTTCTATCCAATTATGTATTGATATGTAAGGTACACAATAAAAGTAGGCATGAAATGGTAGACCTCCAAGTATTGTTGTTTAGAAAATCGCAGCTATAAAGAGATTCGAATGTATTTAATTTTAATGATTTTAGTAATATAATTTAAAGAAGGGAAAATTGTAAAATATGAACCATCTAAAGTTCAATTGAAGTTACTGGGCCTCCAAAAGTTATATTAAGTTATTGATCCATCTCAAACTTTCATTTCATGGAATGAGCCAACATTCCAATTATGCCCTTAATGGAAAATTTTATTTACATTTTCATTGATAAAATTAAATAACAAAAAATTAGAAATTAGAATTACTAAACTAACCCTAATGTTTGAAGGCAGATATCAACGTACAATTAACATCACAAAAAATCAAAACAGTTTCACAATCACCTTCACAAAAATTGAATTTCAAACTGGTGATCGGCGATGATAACCTCCAACCGTTGATAACATTTAGTCGTCGTCCATTTTGAACTCAGATACGCGGATTAAGCAGGTACCCAAATTGATTGACTCTCTATTTCTAATTTAGGGTTTTTATTTGTCGAGGTAGTCTTTTCTGATGTAGGGTTTTATTTGTCGATGTAGTATTTTGTTTCTGATTGTCAGTGTGTTTCTGATTGGTTAGCATTTTGACATCGAGGTAGTCATTTGTTTATGAAGAACCTATTCCTCCTCTTGCAGTTACGTTGTTCCTTTGGCTATTATGTTTTTCTATTTTATTTTGTTAGTAGATCCCATGGCCTGAGTGTCTTGATTATTGTTAATAGAAATATGGCTGGAATGTCTTGATTAGTGTCTGTTATAGGCGTCGTCCATGTTTGTTGGTTAGAATCAAGAATTTCTGCATTATACGTTTCATGAAACGCGTTTTCTTATACATTGATAATATGAAAATATGCTAATTATGTGGTGGGGTAGTTTCAAGGTGTTTGAGTTTGACAATTGAAAGGGTTCTTGATTTTGGTATACAATTTGTCACATAAAATGCCATACATATGGCCACGACATTATTAAGACCACATGAAAGACATTTGTTTAAGTTGCTGCGTGATGATTATATGGTGATGACCAACTGTAATGTGTGGTAGGTAGGATTAATATTTTTTTTTGTAATGCTTGTTCAATAGATTTTTTTAATTGTTATGAGATTGTTAATCTGAAAATATCTTGGATTTATTTACTGTTGTTATTTATTTCTTAATTGTTTCTGTGTGCTTTTGGTACATATTGGGATAAGTAATGCATATATGTCTCATATAAGATACATGGGTGGAGAACATATTGGAATAAGTAATGCATATATGTCTCATATAAGATACATGGGTGGAGAACTTGTAAGTTTTAGCATTTATAGTTTGATATTAATTGGGTGAATATTGTATGTGTAATTTACAGTTAATTATGTTTAACTTATGCTAGGTTGATTGCAATCCAGATTGTAAGAGGGCGGATCCCAGAGTGATATCTCAGCAAAGAGTGAATAACAAGTGTAAATTGAAGGTCGTTGCTGATCTTCTCAATGGCTCTATTCGTAAGTATAGCTTGATTAAATTCATTAGTAGTTGCCCTTTCCATCATTTTTTCTGAGTTGATTGAGCAAACAAGGGGGAAAGATCAAGTTTTCTATGGGAAACTTGTTTTGAGGGTGCTTGCATCCGAGATTAGCGTTTTTAATCAACAGGAAGATGAGTTATGGTTCCATATTGGGGGGCTGCTCATAGGTTTGGAAAGCATGAGTTTGCTTTGGTCACTGGTTTAAGATTTGGAAAAACACGTAGGACTGATTTGGATCTGGAGAATGAGAGGCTAACAGAATCTAATATTTACATGAGACTCTGGCTTGAGGAACATGGTAACGTCAGTCCGAATGAAATACTGTCTTTGTTGGAAAAGATAGAAGTGGATGTGGAAGATGTTAAGAGATTAATTTTAATTGTTATTGTCCATGTTTTGGTAATGGGAAAAGCAATAGAGAAGGCTGTTCTAAGGTTGTTATGGAATTTAGTTGTTGACATTGATAGGTTCAAGCGATTCCCATGGGGTACGTTATTGTTCTCGTATACTGTATCTGATTTGTAAAGGGTGGTCACTAGGGATCTTTTGGATAATCCAAGAAGGGGGAGGACAATCTATGGGTGGACGTTTGCGGTCATGGTAATTTTTTTTAATTCTTTGTTATTTTTAGATGTTAAATATACTTAATGACTAATGGTTATTAATGTTTTCATGCAGTGGTGGTTAGTTGAAGCATTTCCATATATGAGAGAAGTTCTAAATGTTGAAGAACTGAACATGAATGCCTCAACTGATCCGAGATGCGTGAGATGGTCACTTCATGATATTAACGTGAAGGATTATGATGATGCTGTTAAGGTGAAATTATAATTATTTGTATCATACATTGTTGCTTATAAAATTATTCTAATGGTAATATATTTATGGTTTTTTAACTTCAGCTGAGTGGGGAATCCACACTAGAACCAATTGAAGAAGAGGCTTCTAGCTAGTATTTGAAGCATTTTGACATAAATCAGTTTATTAGTGGTGATATAAATCAACTTGGGGAGGACAATGTGAAGGAAGAAGATTCGTCTACTGATTGGGACGATTTGTTTGGCGATGAAGGAGTTGACGCAAATGCTAAGAATAAGCATAGTGATGATAGTTGTAAAACAAGTAAACCAGAGGTAAGTTCGTTTGATAAATCGAAAAAAAAATATGAATTTGAGTCTATTAAAAAACTTATGTTTCCTTGTACAGACTGTTATGTCTGAGATAGTGACAAGACTAAAAGAACTTGATGATTTTAAAAGAGAGGCTTTGGTGAAATCTGAGGAGTTAGATGAACTTAGAAGGATCATAGTTGATTGGGAAATTAGGTTGAAACGGGTTGAAGAGGTTGCTCGTGTGGACGGATCACCACAGAAGTTCAGTGATGCCCAACAAGGTGAAGGCTATCGGTTTAATGATAAGGTTAAAGGGGAAGTCTCCAATGTATATGTTAAGGTGAGATTGTATATTGATGTTAGTTTTTCTTAAACATGTATACGTGACTAATATTGTAGTGAAGACAGGATGTTGTAGGCGACGCTTCAAAAGGTACCGCTGATGATATTTCCAATGTCGTTGGTAAGGTTAGATTGGTTTTGCAGTTGAATAAGATTAAGTAATTATATATGTTTGTTATAACAAATCATGTTTGATCATAAGTTAAAGCTGCTCGTGAAGATGTGTCAAGTGAATGTGAAAAGGAGACGATGCTTGAAAATGTCAAGGGATACAGGGTACATTATTTTCGTACTCAAATGTTTATATCTTAACCTTTAGTGGTATTAAATATGTATTTTGGTTTGGAATTATAGGTAAGGCGAAGTGAAAGATTAAATAAGAGGCCAGCTGAGGAAATGCCTTCAAACACACATAATAGACGGAAAAAGATGAAGCAAGTTCAAATTGGATCCAATAAAATTAATGCAGATGATGATGAGCAGGAAGACTGCACTGTAATTGAGGTTGTCAAATGAGATAAAATCTCCAACGTTGTATGTGAGTGGGCTGAAGGTAAGGTACCTAAACTAAATGATTTAGCTACCTTACTCATTGGGCGAGTTATTCGTGCCTTGGAAACCCAGTTCTCTATTGTAGAGTCATTGAACCCCCAAAGTTCAAATCATTCTTAAAAAGTGACAATCATAATAAGTATATTCCAGAATAGTTATTACGTAGCTAACATTATGAGATCTCTAATACTTTATTTATATTTTTGTAGATATTATCTCCCAGGTAATATAGAGATCAATCCGATCAGATTGAAGCAATTGCGTGGCAAGCATGAATGGTTTTGTGGTGAGGATATAAATATGTTCTTACTTGCAATGAAGCAAGATATTGAGTGGAGTGCTGATAATAGGTTTGGTATTTTGGGAACTCATTTTTATCAACAAATAAATGAGGGTTTTAAGTTATGTCATTTCAAATGTCTGGGAGTCGAAAGCTTGGTAGTAGATAAAGAATTGCAAAAATTTGTGAGAGGGTTATGGACTGATGAGAATGAGTGCCCTGCCTTATGGGATCTTGATTATGTAAGTCTTTTGAAACTTCTATTGTACATTATATCTTAAATTAACATTGCTTGTTGGTTATTAACTCTTTATGTTGGTTATGTAGGTTATTTTTCCTGTCATGTTTTCAAGGGACATTGGGTTGTTGCCCTTTTGGATATGTATTACGAGAGGATTCTAGTGCTTGATCCTAAGGCAATTATAGATAGAGCCAGCCTTTTAGCATACCAGTTCAAGTCAGTAGCTAAAGTGTTACCACAACTATTGAAAGAGGCAGGGTACTATATTGATAAGAACAGTGGTGAATCAGATAGTGCATTAGAAGACTAGATAGTACATGTGCTTGATGGTTCTCTTTTGCCAATTCAAAAATATTCGTAAGTGTTAATAATCGATCTTGCCTTCTTTTCTTAAAATCAAATGTATGTGAATATAATATTCCCCAATGGCATTTTCAGTGACTCATGTGGACCTTATGTGTGCAAGTTCATTGAGGACATAACTAGGGGACGTAAAGTTTGGTTGCTAAGCAGCAATGAGTCTCGCTGGGCTACCCCACTATGCATGGATATTGTCCTCACAATATTTAACCATAGTACCACTCAAACGAGTTATTGACAAGTAAACTGAATGTTCCCAGTTTATTTTTGTCTAAGGGCTTGCATGTTTAGGTAGCTATTTTGTTATGTCATTCTATCCACTTCAGAAAGTATGTATTCAAGTTATTAAATATTCAACCTTATACTTGTGAAGTTTGGTGACTTTTAAAATGCGTTTTGTTATTTACTTTGGTTTGCTGAATAGACATTTGAATTATGTAAGCATCTCAGGTGGTCTTGTTTAATATGCATTTATTTTTGTACAATGGCTTTGATGAAAGGTGAAAATACTCATCTCAAGTGGTCTCTGCAGTTCTGAAGCCACCTCACACACATCCTTCTTCTGGAATTGGTCATCAAATTTTTTGGCCTATTGCGTGTGAGGTGGCCTTGCAGTTGGGAATCCACCTCAAACTCATTAAGCCACTGGAGTTAGGGATTCTCAATTTTTTGTTTTTGCGTGTCAGGTTGTCTCTGCAGCTCTGAAGCCACCTCACAAGCATCCTGCTTTTGGAATTGGTCAATATTTTATTTTCCATTTTACGTGTGAGGTGGTCTCCGCAGTTTGGAAGCCACCTCACACTCAATCTTCTTCTGGAACTGGGTTTTGGTGTTTTTGTCTTTCGCGTTCGAGATAGCTAGTTTAGTTTGGAATCCACCTCAAACTCTTTAAGCCACTGGAGTTTTTTTTGTGAGGTTATATCTGCCGTTCTGAAGCCACCTGACAGGCATCCTACTTCTAGAATTAGTCAACAATTTTTTTTCCATTTGTGTGTGAGGTGGTCTCTACAGTTTCGAAGCCACCTCACACTCATCCTTTCACTGGTGGTTTCAGGTCTTTTTTTTTTTTGCACTGTGCATTTCAAGTGGCCTCAAATCTGTTGAAGCCACCTCAATCTCATACATCCACAGAGTTTGGTTCTTAATCATTAACGTGCTTGGTGTCATTCCTTTTGTGTCATCCACCTGAAACGCAATTCGTTCAGGTTATGGAGTTGATTACAATATACATAGCAGTTGTATCTATATTCTTGATATTACTCAAACGAAAGTATAATAATATTTAAATGAAAGAAAACACCAACTTGGAACCCCAAATTTGTTCAGCATATTTCTACAAATACACCTTAATTAAACCTAATTTTGACTCTCTTGAAGCTCTATGGTCAACTGCATTCATAAGAGCAACTAATATAACAAAAGTGAGAGCCAGATTACAGTAATACATAAAAGACTCGCTAGAATGCCCTAATCAAGACATATGTGGCTGCAACAAGCATAATGACTATTGCTATGGCCCACAAAAATGCTACTTTCATCTTCTCAACCTTTTCCCTAACAAACTCTAAATTAAGCTTCAATATTGCATTTTCAACTTGTAAGGATGCTGATGTGTCATTGATTTCTTGAATCTTGTTGTTTGGTTGAAAACATTCTTGCAGAATATGGATGACCTGCGTAGTTAACCATTCATCCTGCCATTCTACATAACTGCATCGATTTCCCTAATAGAAAAAAGCAACAGTAAGCATAGTTAATACTAGTTACGACAAACCAGAAGAAAGTGACCACTTACATTTTTTCTACAAGACCAATAACGTCTCCCACAATGAATGCCAATTGTTGCTACATCGATGGTAGGCCATTCTCCACAGTGGCATCTATGTCCCCGAACGAAATACTCGTCCACTTGGAACTCGAGGAAGGACCGGAAGTATATCTTTTGATCGTGTTCGTCAACACTTTCAGATGAAAAATTTGAAGAACTCATATCTTGTCAAACACTGAGTATATTTAAGGTTCCTGATGGGTGAAAACTCGATTTAAATAGCCTATTGGCTCAGTTAATAGTGCTAGCGTGTTTTAGGTTCCTAATTCGTAGTAATGCCCATTAAATGCATTTAACATCCCCTAGTAACATCATAGATTACTAAACCCAAAATCACAAAAAATGCTTTAATGTATCACATGCTCTTCTGATATGATGTAATAAGGCAACCCTAATACCGTTTTTAGTCAAATAAAATATTGTTAACATCAAGAGTAATTACAATGAAATGTAAGGAAGCATGTTTATTTATTATCAAGCTGCTAATACTGAATAGGCTGTGGATTTGTATTGTGTATATCCATCACAGATAAGATATAGCATTATCACGGGATAATGTACAACTTTCACAATGAAACCGAAAATAAACTTATTGTTATTTTACAATGCTTCATAACTTATTGTTATTTTACAATGCTTCATAACTTATTGTTATAAACTTACAAACAATAGATATGGTTATATACACAAAATTTGGACTAACCATTGTTTTCAAGTAGGATAAGTAACTTTACATAACAATAGTTAGAAGATATGAGGCATAAAGGCTAATTACATTATATATAAATTCTGTATTTTTTTCTTTGTGCTACAGTAAATATACGGAACCTCATAGATGATTATATACTTCAAATGCTATATTAATTTTAGACATAATACTGGATAATTTTGCTTAGGCCATCACAGATATACCCCAAATGGTTTCACGCAGTATAGACAACCATCATACAAAATATAAATCAGACTAAGGTATGACGTGGGCTATTAAGCGTCTTGACAACGTCATCTTGGGTAATCAATACCAATTTTTAGGGAAGGACGACGTCGTTTAGGTGGGCTTTTAAGCGTGTTGTCTTTGGCCATATACTTGAACATCATTAGATTTAAGGTAAGCCTAATTATGTTTACAAACATAAACCAAACAACAACAAGTGAAAGCATTGTCTGGTCAGAACGTTTGAGTTTCATCTGTTCGGTTTCTGACCTAATCAGAAGATGAATAGTGTCTTATCCTCTGCCTGGCAAACAAAGGAACTCTAACATGGAAAGAATAAACAAAAGTTGTCAAGCAAGCAAGAAAAAGGGAAAGGAAACCGAAATGGCAACAAGGAAGAGAAGTCAAGAAATGAACAAAGACAGGAAAATTGGAGGAACGCCATCTCGTAAGTCATCATGAACACCTAGTTTTCTCTCTTTTAGATACTTAAGTCAACGCACTTTTTTAATTTTAAGGGTTTTTGTTTTAACAGGTGCCAAGAGATCTAAAAGAAATGACCCACTTATTGCTAACATTGAACCATTACATCCTAAGGTCGGCATCGATGGGTCAACCTCTGGTATGTCAGGCGTGAGAATTTTTGCGAAACAACCAACAGATGCAAAATCAAAGTTCCTTCGGTAATTACTAATAATTAAGGAGGAATCGATTGCGCTCGAAGAACTTGGGGAAACACATATTCCATCTCAAGTAGATGAAATGGGGTGGCGAAAGGTTGTCGATAAGCCATCTCGAATAAATCTGACAGTGATATATGAGTTTTATCACAAGATAAACTCATAGACATTTACTGAAACTAGGGTCAAGGTACGAGGAATTACTGTTCCATTCAACCCAAAGGTATTGAATGATTACTTCGGTAACCCTCACTCTGAAGAACACGCTGATGTGTTCCCTCCTGATAACGAGTACATCAACAGTATCGCACCAGAAATTGCTCAAGAATTAAGGAAGTAACCCACTGGCAAATGGAGGGGAGGTCAGTAGAAAATTGACCATAGAGAATTAAGTGTTGATCTAGCCTTCTTGAATGTGTTTGTTAGCAGGGCGATTTCTCCTCGGTTGCAACATAAAAAGCTAAGAAAAGACCATTCATACATCATTCTTAGCATAAATAGAGTAAAGAGGAAAAACCTAGGGTTACTCATCTGCAGGAGCTTGGAATACCACATCACTAGGGTAAAGCATATTGTCTTTCCATCAATCATAACAGCAATGTGTGAACGTGCAGGGGTTAATGTAAAAATGGAGACATATCGGTTTTTAAGACCTGCAACACCACTAGGAGCTTGGGCTTTCAACAAAATGGCTTTGGCAAGAGGGGAAAAACCCATACCTGATGACAAGCCCCTTGTCAGAAACCGAAATGCTAGTCAGGATATCATCACAGAAGTACCAGAGGCTGGTGGGTTGCAAAAGCAGTTGTTGTTAACGCCACTTGAAGGGCAAAGAGAAATTATTGATTTACTAAGACAAATTAACAACCGGATAATTGGCGGCAATAACCAAGGTACCATTATTCTTCATAACGCTAATGATGATGCCAATAATAATATAGATGTGAATGAAAATCATGTGAATGAAGTACATGAGTTGGGGAATGCTGGGGATGAAACAAATGGTTCTAAGACTAGTGGTGAAAATGAAATTAGAAATGAAGTAGATGTGGTGGGGAATATTGAATTTAGCTTGGATAAGAACTTGAGTGATAGATAGAATGATCTTGGAATTAACGTTGATATAGGGAACTTGTGGACTAATATTATAGCTTTAGGCGCTGAGGCTGTGAATGGGATAAATGATATGAACTAACTTGCTTTAACTCAAGGTCATCAAGGTGAAGATTTAGGGATAGTTAGAGTTGGTAATGTAGGGACAGGATGTGAGAGTAGGGATTGTAGAAATAGGTGTTCAAATGGAAATGACGATGTCAATAGTTGCGTTGAATCATTTGTAGAACCAAATGTAGCAAGGAATACTTAGACAGTTGGGGAAGAAGCTAATGTAGAGGAGATTAAGCTAATGTTGCAAATGCGACTGAAGTGGTTGATGACCTCTGCTGGCCACTTGGAACTCGAACCTGAAAATTGCAACAAATGTATGTCTTTGTGATGGCCACCTGAGACTCAAACCTAAAATTTGCAACAAGGCAGAACATTCTTAAATTAATAAGAACAATATCGTTCAGTGATCTATGAGTGCATGATGACAAATAAGTACAATTCATTAACAACACGTCCCAATTCATTACAAAAGAAAAAGTAAAAGCATGCGTCTTTAAACTAGTTCGTTGCAACATTAATCTCCTCTGGACAAATAGGATGAGTTTCCTCTAGAGATTGATGCAGTTGCGGACAAGTTCGATAATTATGACCAGCACCACCACAATGCCGACAATGCATTACTCCATGTCTCCTGAATGATGTTGAAGTTTCGGCCTGTGCATTGCTAGTGCTGCCCAAGGAAGATGGTATTGAATTAATTTGACAATCAACGTCCGAATGGCCGGTCATACCGCAATTTCGATGTAACGTCCGCAAATCCGGCCTAAAAGTTAAATCATTTTGAAATCATGTATTAAATTATTTGTATTTGACTCGATATGATTTTTGGAACTTAAAATATCAATTTTAGAGTCTTGAATTTTTTAAAATTCTTTGAGTGAAAGTCGAATGTCTTAATTGGGTTAAAATGATTATTTTTGAAAATTATGTCCAGAAGGTAAAATAGTAATTTCAAAATCCGAATTTAGAAGTCTTAAATTGAAATGGTTTATTAAAACTTGTTTCAAACTAATTTTTATTTAAAATAGGTCTAATTTGGAAAATATGAAAATTTGTTTAAAACTAGTGGTTTTATTTTAAATTATGTTTTTAGGTGAATTTAGAAGTAATAAAAGTTTTCTAAAGAAACCCCGGTCCATTAGCTCATTAGTCAGTATGTATATAAATGTAGTTTTCTTACTGTAAAGAGAATTTTTCATCTCTTCTATTTCACATTCAAAAACCCTAAATCCCTTTTCTCTCAAAAAAATTCTGACTTTTGGTCTACGCTGTCCACTTCCAAATTCCCGTTACTTTTTCCATAGACGTCTAATTGACGTGATTTCAATGGCTATGGAATCCTCTTTTATTCCTCTACAAACCATTGTAACCCTTGAATTTCAAACCTTGCCAGAATCTGCTCAGTTTGTCAAAAACCAGACCTGTCCGTCCAGAAGATGTCAATTGTGGAATCAAATTTCAGATGGTCGTAACTCTCTCGTTTGAACTTAAAATAACTTGATTCTAATTGGGTTATCTTTTTCTTTCAATTTTCTACAAATTTTATAGAGACTCTATCCTCATATTCGTGCATCTTTTTGGTCGAATGTGGCCAAAATCGAAACGTCAGTCTATAGAATTGCTCCAGTGACGAACCATATTGATCTGATCATATCTTCTTCATCCTGATCTCCGAACGATGTCAATCCAATTGAGTTTTCTTCATTGTTTTGTCCTCTACAAATATCATGAAGACTTCATCCGCAAATTCATGCGATATCATAGTCGAAAATAGTAAACTCTAAAATTGAACGAAACTGATTTTATTCTGTATTATTTATTTTAGGTTGTTATCGTCGTCCTTTATCGTTCAACCGATCGCCGTCCTCTTTTCGATTAGACTAGGTTTCTTTAGTTGCACGCTACATGTTCGATCTATTGTCTAAGTGTATCATTGTTCCTTGTTATTGTTAGGCGAAGCGGACGGTATCGAGAATCGTACCGGTGACGCCTAGCTTATTATCGTCGAAAGAAATGTTAGCAATGTCGTTTTATACTCTATATCAGTTGTTGTATGTTTTATGAATGTGCATTAACATGGTTAAACAAGATAACCACATTAATTGTAAATTGATAGAGATAGATAGCGAATGATAGATTGATGAAGATTGATTACGATTGTTGATATATTGCTGATTAGAGATATTGATAAGTCTATTACATGTTAGACTTAGGCTTTGGTTAGTTAGAGCTGGAAATAAACGGATAAGACACTAGTAAAGTACCCGACAAATTATTGATTGAAAGTCAATGGATTGATATAATGGAATTGTTAATGCTAAATTGAATTATGTGTTTTGATCACTTAATGAATCAGATAATGATTGTCCTAGTCATGTTTGAAAATAGTGATGGAATGACATGTCATTAGGGGTAACCGAGATATCTCAACATATTGAACAAATAGGTCTTTTGGTTTAGCTAACCTCCATTGAATGAAAAACTGAGTGACGACTCCTATTTGGTATGACAGCACCACAGATTATTGGTGGTCTTCAGACCTAATTGATGAAATCTAAAATGTGGTAGTTCGTCCTAAAGTAGGGAATAAATGGCTCTACGGATTTCGGTCTTCGGACCACAGATTATTGGTGGCTTCGGCCTAATTGGCCCCGTTTCATTATTGATCCTAGATTAGTGGCAGTCTAATAAAATTTGAAACATAATGTGATTGTTATTATATGATGAATGCTAGTGGATAGTTGATTGCTTAGAGGGTTTTATATGGATATATAGACCTATATGGATGCCTAAGAATGTTAATTGAATATAATGAGTATAATTGGAACGTAATGATTAATACACCTTATTGATCTCGAGAATAATATGGAAATTGGACGGGTTTGTATTGTATTATGATTAATTGCTAGTCCTAGGTGCATTGTGTGCCAAAAATCATGATTGTATGTTTAAATAGATGCATTGCTTGTATTTGTTTGTGTGTGACTTGCTAACCAGACATCGATAGTCTGACGTTGTTTCTTCTCCCTTTTTCTTGTAGATATCTATTAAAAATGTGAAACATGTGATCGAGCAGATTGAAGGTCGCATTGCACTCTTTTTATGTTTTTGGAACCCATATTGTCAGCATTGTTTTCTCATTAGTTTTAAAGGTCATGTAAAGGCCATTTAAATGTTTTTAGTTTATATTTCTTTGGACAGATATTTGGATATTGTCATTTATTGAATAAATATTACGGACAGGTTATTATGATTAAATGAGCTATACGGATTTCTTTTCAAACAAATTGTAAAGATTATGTTATTGATTTCAAAATAGGTTCAAGAGGGTTATTTTAAATCCGATTATTTTAATATTAATATTTATTTCCGCACCTATTGTATTGTATGGAACGAATATATAGAGTGTAATGTGGCGCTCCGACTTCCGCTTGCGGCTCCACCGTGGTCGGGGATTGGGCGTTACATTTGTTGGTATCAGAGCTAACCTGTTCTTGGTTGCTTCTTGTCTGTGTGCTTGTGTGTATTAGTTATAGGAATTGTTCATAAAATATTTTCAAAAACTCATGACATTGCATGCTTAAAAGTTACATACCTACCGCTCGATCGCTTGGAAACTTCCTAGTCATTTTTAAAATGAATATATGATCCTGAGTTATCGTTTAGGACATGTTATCTAGAGTTTTAATTCTATCAATTTGTTTCCGAATAGAATTTAAAGAATCTTTCGTGATCTGGATTGGTGGTATTCTTGGGGTAAAGATGCATTAGAAATGCCTACCACATCTAATATTATTGAACTCGTGAATAAATTGTAACACCCCATATTGAGACAGGGTTAAAAGGAATTGAATTGCTACCCATATCACCAATGTGCACATTGTTTTTCGGGAGCCCAAAACTTGAGAACTCCAAAGTTCAGCGTGCTTGGCTTGGAGCAATCTTGGGATGAGTGACCTTCTGGGAAGTTTTCCCGGAAATCATGCTTGATGGGACAAAACTCGACTGATATTTATGTTCACAGTACTCAATCGAAATTCCTATCAACGTCTAATGTAGTATTTAAGATATTGTCTCCACAGGGATTGTAAGCTAAGAAACATCTTTGAGACTAAGGTTTAATCTGAATTGCTGAAATGAATTAGAGAATCATGGAATTATAAAGTTGAGGTGAAGTAAAAGTATCAAGTACTCTATTCTGCAATTGATCTAAACAAATAATAAACAGATTTGCTAGATCTGATTTCAACTAACTTCTCATGCAAATTTCATCTTAAATCACAGATTTACCTTCTCGATTCAATTTAACAGATCTCAATTATATAGTTGCATATATCTCTATACTACAACCTATACAACTGATTTCATCTTAAATCACAGATTTACCTTATCGATTCAATTTAACAGATCTCAATTATATAGTTGCATATATCTCTATACTACAACCTATACAACTGATAAGTACAATCTGTAGAAAAATGGATCTGTAGTCTATCTCTAGTACTACGATCCTCTGTTCTCATATCTGAAACCTAATCTCCATCTCTGGTCTAAATCAAATCTCAGATTAACAAAATTACGTAACTCTCGTCCTTGTAATTCAATTAGCTCATGAAATCCAGTAGATCTGACTATAATTGAACAAGAAACTTTGCATTTGAAATGATAATCAACATCAAGATTCAAGAGATCAACAGAGCTTTTAGCTAGCACATCTACTATAGCATATTCAATCAAACACAGAAAATCATCATCGACATGCTCAAGATCTAAATCTTACCAAGGAAGATTGAAGCTAGACTCTGTCACAGTTGTTGCTTCACAATCTTCAAGCTAAATCTCAATGATCAAGAAAAACATAGCACAAAACTTCTTCAAGAATCTTCTCTGAAGATGAAGAAAATAAGCGTATAGAAGAATCTAGAATTTCTCTTAAAGTATAACAGAATGTCAAGAGTGAAAATCAAACGTCTAAAAACTGTTTTTCTCTAAAAAATTTCACCACTCATTGCTTCATCTGAGCTCCTATTTATAGAGTTTGGCTCAGTGGCAATTTCGAAATAAAATCAACACAAATAGGCAAAGTAACATTTTTTTTCCCATTTAAGTCACATGTTCCTTTGCTTCATCTGATTTGGTCTCTCTTTCTTCTGAATTTGCACGTTTTAGCTCCTTTTTCAAAACTTTTCATCCAAGTCCCTGTCTCAGCAATAATAGTCTAGAATTACTGGAAATGCATTCAATATCTCATCTTTTAGTTTTAATTTCATTACATTTATACTCATAAAAGATGCTAAAAAATAGGTAAATTTTAGACTTATCAATTACCCCCAACTTAGCCTTTTGCTTGTCCTCAAGCAAACAGACTAAAAATCTACTGAGACAGCAATCAGTGCAAACTTATATCATAATTCAAAGCAATTTATTAAGTAAAATTTTGAAAATTTTCCAAACAGTGACCAGTTGTTCTTTCAAAATTTCCAATCAACTATCTCAAAAACTGGTCATTTTCTTCATGTAGCAAAGTATCTGAGAAGATCTAAGTAATTGAGTATTGAAACTACTTCCTCACTATAGTCTCTTATAAGTGTTTGATCTCTCAGAATCCTAAAGGTTACTCACTCAACACACTAGTCACTTCAAGAATCAGAGTTATGTACCAAGGCAAATGTGATTCTAGTGTTTCACAAGAACGTATGAAGAAAATTTTAAGAACCTCACGAACATTGAACTTCACTCCTACACTGTACAGCACTTAAAGGTTCCTAAGTTTAGTACTGCCTCTTTATCTGCCTTAGAATCTCTGATTTGTAAATATAGGGAAAATGGGGTCAAGTTGCTTATGAAAGAAAGGAATTTCTTCAAGGAATCAAAGTTTGGACATACCACTAAATTCCTCTCAATCCCTCAAATCTTCACTCTTTAGTATTTCCCCACTCCATGATACTTTATTCTTACAATACTTTATTTATAAACAATGCTCAATTCACTTGATTGAATCGGTTTTTTTTTTTCATTTTTTTTCAAGCGTATATTCTGCTTTAAGCAACTTCATAAACACTTTTTCAGAAAATCCTCACTTCTCATCTTTTCAATCCCAAATTTAATGGTAAGTCCAAAGGGTAGGATTGAGAATATATATCTATCTTTATGGTTTGGACTGGATTAGGGACCAAAGAAAAGGTTTTAATGAGAATGGAAACAAGATGGTTTACCTCACAAGATATCAAGGTCTGGTTATATCAAGTAGGCAAAAGCTATTTAGTAGTTTCACTCACTCTCTCAAATCAGATCATTTTCCTTGGTAAATTAAAAACAGACTTTACCCGACCAATGCCCTGTACACTTGAGGAATGTATGAGAAATTCAAAGCAAACCTATGAAGGTTCTGATTTCTATGGAATAAAATTTTCAGATGAATGTGTTTAATAAGGAAGAGAATAAAAATAACCCCTTTCATGAAGAAAAAGGCACAAAATTAAGCTCAAAACCTCACATTCCACCCAAGGTTTTCTCCACTCTTTCCTTATCAAAACTCATCAACTTATTCACAATTCAAAACTAACCAGAATCTTCATCAGTGTTCAAAGAAATTTATCAAAATTTGCTCATCAAAACTGCTTGTTTTGAACACTTGTTTTGCTATTTGAAAACTCATTTTATGAAAAACTAAATCACTTTGAAATATGAGCAATGTAAGCTCAATCATGCACTCGGACCTAATATCCTAAAAAATAAAATCAAACTATACACTAAACACAAAGAACAATAGCAACGTGATTGCTACCCCACCCCCAACTTAAGAGAAAGCATTGTCCTCAATGCTCAAGAGAACCAAAATGAATAGAAAGAGATGAGGGAATGTATAAAACAATGAACCAGAGAGTTAGGCAAAGTACCTGAATGTCGCCATTATCAGAGGATAAGTCGCCCAAATTAAGTGCAAAAAGAAAATTAGTTAGGCGAGATAACAATAGTCGAGAAGAAATCGATCGCTAACTTAGGCTAAATACCCAGGCGAAATATAGAAATCGCCAGTTTAGATTGATATAGAAAAATAATGTCATGGCGAAATACAGATCCTGCAGGCGAAATATTAGGCAAGATAGAAATGTCGCCAAAAAGAGAAATCCAGAATTATGCGAAATAAAAGATATATCGCCTGAACCATTCGCCTGTATCAAATGAAAGAATTTACCAACCAGGCGAGAAACAGAGATCTCGCCTTACATAAGGCGATCATATTGGCGATTGAAGTTCCATCTCGCCTCAACACACTGTTTCATGAAAATCCTTGCAGAGTGACCTGTAAACTTCAAAAATCAGAGTGAGACATGGTTTCATAGTTAATGTTATTACATGTAGACGCAATTCACTCAGCTTTAGGGAACCCCCAACTTAAAATCAAAAACTCTCTGTAATAGTTATTAACTAGCAATCACCTTACTCTTTTAACAGACAAAAATAAAGACAAAAACAATCAATCACATGACTCTTAAAAAAAATAAAAAGAAAGACACAAGGAAACACATTACTCTTTACTAACATAAAAAAAATTCACATTACTCTTTTGATGACTAAATAAAAATCAATCTTTAATATTACAAAAGAGTGTTTATCACAGAAAAATCAAAAATCGTCTAAGGAATCATCTGAAGATTTGGATTGCTGAGAAGCCTTGGTCAGTCTCCTCTTCTTGGGCTTTCGGACTAACTTCTATATTCTTGGACGAGAAGATGCTGGAGATGAACTTGGAAGTGTATTGTACCAGGAGATGGTACCCTCAAATTTAAGTGCTCTAGAACAGACACTCGAACCTTAGCCTCAATGTCAGCAGCAGCTCTAGTGGCCATTGCTCTAGTCACTCTTTGAGAAGATCCCTCCAAATTTGACTTCTGCTTCCTCTTGTACTGCTTAAGAATAGGTGGATTTCCCTTAACTGCTGAAATGCGGTCTTCATCATCACTGACTTCCTTAGATTCTCAAGTAAGAATCTTCCTTTTTCTTCTCAATGTAGGAGGATTCACTAGAATATAAGTTCTTTTGATGTATTCTCTAATCTGCAGGAAAAATTCAGTTCTAAATTTATTTGGAATCACTAAGGCAAAATCCTTGTCCCAAGGAGATCTGTTAGATTTCTAGTCCCAAATAAGAATAGACCTGATCTCTATGGTGTGAATCTGAAAATTTAAAGTTATAGCAGTTGATGGAGTTTCCAAGGTAGGACAGTCCTCTTCATCACTGTCATCTCCAACAAAGACAGGAGCCAGCAGATGCCACCACTTCCTACTGTTTCTCTCAGCAATCTCCTGAGCATATTCTTCATCTGTGATGAGGTTGTCTTCACTCCCCAAAGAACCACACTCAGAAATATCATCATGATCAGCTTCAGAATCATTGCCACTGTCTCTAACGCCTTGGCTAATAGCTTCAGTAGGATAAAAAGGTACTATGGCTAAAGAGTCATCAGACTGTTCCATAGAATGGTCCTGAGAGAAAATCCCCATCCTTGATAAATTCACCAATCTCTGAACCTCTGGATGCAGAATGTAAAGTCTTGGAATATATTCCTCAATGAGTTGTGGTGAACTCTCAGTTGTGCAACTTATAAGCCTGAAATTATCAAGAACCTGACCAGTTGACACACACATTACTTGAGTTGTTTGCTCTTCATTCAGCTCTAAGAGATCTTCCTCCTGTTGATGATCATCAATTTGAAATTGAGAACTTGATCCCTCACCACCTTCATAACTTGATACTGGCAATCCTGCAGCTTCTGCAAAGTAGGCCAACAATTTGCTTTGTTCTTCGATTTCTGCAGTATCAATCTCTTCACAGTCTTCAAAATCTACATCTCTATCATTACCAGTGGTAGATTCCTGTATAACACACTTACCTCTGTCCACAGATCTTTCATCAGCTTCAACAATTTGGTGCAACACAGCTTCTGATGCTAAGTCCAATTGCTCAATTAGACTCTATTGACAAACAACCATTTCTTCAGTTGACTTTGTAGGTAATTCAGGTTGAGTATCCACTACATCTTCTTGCTCATGTTGTAGATTTTCTTGACTGCTTATAGGTTCTTCCACCCTTGGTGGTTCCTTAATTGAAGTATTGGTTGAGAATCTGGCAAAACCCACTGGAGAGGTGTTTTCTTTAGCCTTGTGCATCTCCCATATTGTAACAAAATCTTGTGGAGTAGAGATGGATTTGAAGAACTCAGCCAGTTTTTCTTCAATCTTTTTGTTTATCATGTCAGAGATTGAAGCATCAAGCTGCTCCCTTGATGAGGTCTCAACTGCCCTTCCACTTTCTTCTCTATTGCTATTAGTAGGAGCTGATGATAGTTTTTGAATTGGTGCTGCCGCTGTAGTAGGAGGTGAAAGATTACTTCTCTGAACACCTGACTTTTTAGTTTCCCTTAAAGTCTTGAGCTCCCTCACTTTTTCTATTGCTTCAGTGCAGGTAGTCTCTTTGCCACCCCTACTCTCCCAGAGTCTTAATTCTAACCCACCATTGTGGGGTTTAGCATCATTCAACCATATATCTTTCTTCCTGCTCTGGACTCCACATTTTTCCAACAAACCCGTAATGAGGGATGGAAATTATAAAGTTCTCTGTCTAGACCTCTCCTTCCTTAGACTCTGAATTCTCCTTTTTAATTCTGAGAAGATCAACTGCCCCAAATGAATGAATTTCCCTTTACTAAAATCTCTGAGAAACTTCTTCTCATCAGCAATGAACCTACTGCCCTTGTTTCGAGGCATCACATTATCCCTCAGCCAAGTTAGGCATATGGCAGTGTGAATGTCCAATTCACTTGCCAACACATCCCTTTCAGATCCCTGAGTTGGATGCTGAAATCTTCTCAAACTCCTCAATTCATCCTCAGTAAGCTCTGAGGCTGCCATTCCTCTGTCACCTTGATGGTTGGCCTCCATCAGTCCATAATAGCTGCAAATGGACTCTTGTGATATATCTACTTGATGGCCTCTGATTTCGAATGGAGTGTCCAACTCCTCTGGAGCCTTGTCATAAAATTCTTCCATCAGAGTTGTGTTCACCTTTTTAGGTTGTGCCACCAACTGCTTCATAAACCAGCACCAGAGGTAGTTCCCAAACCTCTTGTCTTCAAACTCTTCTAAAAGGAAACTCTTCTCTTGCCAGAATTGCAAGTTATCCTTCTTAGAAGGGCTCTTAAGTTTGGACTTGTCTTTAGAAACTTTTGGTGAACTAGATGTCACCTTCTCCACAACTGCTGCTTGCTTTTTAGATAGTGTAGACTTGACAGCAGACACACCCTCTTTTCAGCATTTGGTGTCTAAGGGGTTCTCGGTGTGCTTTCCAAACTCTTTTTCTTACTAGAACCAATTTGCACCCCTTTCTGCTTGGGTGACTTGGGTGAAGATGGGAGAATCACCCTTACTTGATAGTTTTTCTCATCATAGATCTTCGGTCTGGCCGAAGTCTTGGCTTTCTTGTTCTTTTTGGTTGGGCTAGGAGAGTTGTCGCTCTTTCTTTTTGCCATAATCTGAAATTTGAAATTCATTTCAACAGTTATAATCGTATGACAAATTGACGGAATTAAAATTAAGCAGCACAACAGCATTATCAACAATACACGGTTTGACAGTATGTCGCAACATGAGTTCAGCATTACACAATACATTCAGCAATCAAGCTCTAACCCATGTTTTACAGCTTAAAACTAACAACTACAGACAACAATGAACTTATAATCATAGAAATGAAACACCCAACTAAAAATAATCGTTCACGTTCATTATAAAACCCACAGAATTTCGACAGCATTACCGTTAACACAAATGCCCTTTTAACACCCTACAGTTCGATCACAACACAAATAAACCTAAAACAACTATCAACTTTCATAAGACAGAGAGAGAAGAAATTAAACATACCTTGTTGGTTTATTGTGAATGAGATCGATCGACAAGAAGAATTGAAAACAGAGAATCGCGATTTAGGGTTTGCAAACACTTGAAATCTCAGAGAGCAAAGTAACGGCAACGGTAAAATCGAATTAGGGTTAATGAATTAATCAGAGAATAGGTGCAATGATGAAAGAACTAGGTAGAAGGCGTAGAGTTCTAGCTTCGCCTCGTGTCATCCAACGGTAACAATTGCAATGCACCTATTTAAGTGGCGAAATAATTTATGTCGCCTAAAATGCAGGTGTTGTAAAATTCAGAAATAGGCGAGAAAGAATGAGTTCGCCTTAAACGACCTAACTGGCAATAAAAGTGGCGACATATTGATTATTTCGCCTTCAAAAGGGGTTCTGGCAAATTAAGTGAGGCGAAATGACTACTACCTCGCCAAAAATATTTTCAAAAACAGGCGAATTTCCAGGCGAAATAATTGATACTTCGCCAAAACCAACTTGTTGTCAGGAGAAGCATCTTGGCGAAATAAGATTTTAGCGTCAGAAAACATACCTGGTTGGCGAGATAAAATGGCAATGTATTGAATTCTCGCCTCACTCTTCTCGTCACTGGGCGATGTATCAAGGCGAGATTCGTCATTTTTCGCCTTCGCAAAAGTAAAGTAGGCGAAGTTTTTGGCATGACTCCTCTTTCTCGCCTTCACCCGGGCGACCACTCATGGCGATTTTCCCTATCTTGCCATCTTTAAAATGTCAATATAGGCGAAATGAAGTTGTTCCTCGCCAATTGATAAACAGCTTTGGCGAGTCTTTTGGCAATAAAATTGACATTTCGCCTTCTTCTTAAGACTCCAGGTTCATCTGAATAAAACAATTATTTTGTAAAACATGAACTTGGTTAGTTAAAAACTTACACAATTAATTGATCATAGCATAATATTTCCAAAGAATAATTGTATACGGAGTATGCTTTGTTTCAGGTCGTTAGCATCGATCAAGGCAAGTTTATTGTTGGTTTCCCATTATATCTACAGGATCTGAGATATAAAGAATATCCCTTGTCCTGTAGATGTCTCCCCCCCCCCACATATTGCTTGAGTCTCTATCCATTCACAACAAAAGAGTCAGTGGACTTGTTATCAAACAATTCAATAGCTCCATATGGGGAAACACTCTTTATTCTAAATGGTCCAGACCATTTAGATTTCAATTTTCCTGGAAAGAAACTAAGCTTGGTATTGTAGAGCAATACATATTGTCTAGGTTTAAACTCTCACTTGACAATCTTCTTATCATGGTAATTTTTCGCCTTCTACTTGTACATCTCATGATTTTCATAGGCTTCAAGGCGCCATTCATCCATCTCATCTAGTTGTAGAAGCCTCTGCTTTCCTGCTTTTTCATAGTCCATATTCAACAGTTTTACAACCCAATATGACCTGTGTTCCAACTCCACTGGCAGATGACATGACTTGCCATACACCATCCGAAATGGTGACATTCCAATTGGAGTTTTAAAAGCTGTTCTGTAAGCCCACAGAGCATCATCTAGCTTGAAGCTCCAGTCTTTTCTGGACTCATTCACAGTCTTTTACAGGATTCTTTTTAATTCTCTGTTTGAAACTTCTACTTGACTATTTGCTTGTGGATGATAAGCTGTGGTAACTTTATGGATTACTCCATACTTCTTTAGGACCTTTTCTAACAGCTTATTGCAGAAGTGAGACCCTCCATCACTAATTAATACCCTGGGTATGCCAAATCTAGTGAAGATATTCTTCTAAAGAAACTTCTCCACTAGCTTTCCATCATTGTAACGCATGCAACAGCCTCTACCCACTTGGATACATAATCAACTGCTACAAGTATATACTCATTCTTGTTGGATGGAGGAAATGGTCTCATGAAATCAATACCCCAGACATCAAATAACTCTACTTCTAGGATAAAATTTTGGGCCATTTCTTGCCTCTTGGAAATATTACCCATTCTCTGGCATCTATCACAACTGGCCACAAATGCATGTGCACCTTTGAATATTGATAGCCAATAGAAACCACATTCCAGAATTCTTGCTGTTGTTCTTGTTCCGGCAAAATGACCAGCATATTCTGAAGAATGACAGTGCTTGATGATGTCCAATGTTTCTTCATATAGGATGCAACGTCTTAACACTTGATCAGCACATCTCCTAAACAGATATGGTTCATCCCATATGTACCTCTTAACCTCATGAAGGAATTTTTTCTTCTAATGACTGTTTAGAACTTCAGGTAACACTTTACAAGACAAATAATTTGCATAATCAGCATACCATGGATAAAATGTTACCTCACACAGGAAAAGTTGCTCATCTGGAAATTGTTCATTAATGTAAACTTGAGCTTCCATATCCTTAATGTGCAGTCTTGAGAGGTGATCAACTACTACATTTTCAGTGCCCTTTTTGTCTTTGATTTCTATGTCAAATTCCTACAGCAAGAGCACCCATCTTATCAGCCTAGGTTTAGACTCTTTCTTAGCAAATAAGTATCTCAATGCTGCATGATCAGTATGAATGATAATTTTAGACCCTAAAATGTATGATCTAAACTTATCCAATGCAAAGACTACTGCTAGTAATTCTTTCTCAATGGTGGTGTAATTTCTCTAATCTTCCACCAATGATTTACTAGCATAATAAATGACTCTGAAAAATCTCTCCCTTCTCTGTCCCAGCACTGCACCTACAGCAAAGTCAGATGCATCACACATGATTTCAAATTCAGAATTCCAATTTGGTGGAATTATGACTAGTGCTTAGACAAGCTTTTCCTTAAGCTGCACAAAAGATTTCAAGCATTCATCAATAAAATCAAATTTCTTTTCCTTTTCTAACAGAACACACAGGGGTCTAGCTATCTTTGAAAAATATTTGATAAAACGCCTATAGAACCCAGCATGTCCTAAGAAACTTCTGATGCCTTTTACATTGGCAGGAGGGGTAAATTGCTTATCACATCAATTTTAGCTCTGTCTACTTCTAATCCCTTAGCAGACACCTTATGGCCTAGAACAATACCCTCTCTTACCATAAAATGGCATTTTTCCCAATTGAGGACTAGGTTAGTTTCCTCACATATTTTAAGCACTTTCTCAAGATTATTCAAGCAATCATTGAAACTGTCTCCTACAATGGAAAAATCATCCATGAACACTTCTAGAAACTTGCCTATGAAATCAGTAAAGATAGCTAACATACACCTGTGAAATGTTCCTGGTGCATTACACAGTTCAAAAGGCATCTTATTATAAGCAAAGGTTCCAAAAGGACAGGTGAAAGTTGTTTTATGTTGATCACCAGGTGCTATGGGGATTTGGTTATATCCAGAATAACCATCCAAAAAGCAAAAATAAGGGTGTCCTGCTAGTCTATCTAACATTTCATCAATGAAGGGAAGGGGAAAATGATCCTTTCTAGTGGCATCATTCAAAATTCTATAATCTATGCACATACGCCAGCCTGTAACAGTTCTAGTAGGGATCAACTCATTCTTTTCATTTTTTATCACAGTAATCCCTCCCTTCTTTGGTACACATTGCACTGGACTAACCCATTCACTATCTGAAATTGGAAAAATAATACCTGCATCAAGGAGTTTCAGTACTTCCTTCTTCACAACTTCCTTCATGGTTGGGTTCAATCTTCTCTGAGGTTGGATCTTGGGTGTATGTTTCTCCTCCAAGATGATCTTGTGTGTACAAAAAGTGGAGTTGATTCCTTTGATATCTGCTATCGTCCATGCAATGGCTTTCTTGTGTTTCCACACCACTTGGAGGAGGCTTTCCTCTTGTTCATCTGTTAAATCATTGGAAACAACAATAGGTAAGCTAGAATCCTTAGAGTTAAGGAATGCATACCTGAGATGACTTGGGAGTGCCTTCAGTTCCAACTGTGGTGGTTTTTCAGTTGAGGGAAGCGTTGACTCAGCAGAAGGTTGTATATCGCTAATGTTGAGGACAAAATGAGAAGTCATGCATTCCAGCTCACCACTGTAAGCACTTTCCTCTGGAATGTCCATATCCACATCATTTATCAGTACATTATTCAATGGATCAGAACTTCTCAATGAAGCAATCTTGGGATGGGTGACCTTTTGGGAAGTTTTCCCGGAAAGCATGCGAGTGAGGACAAAGCATGCTTGATGGGACGAAACTCGACTGATATTTATGTTCACAGTACTCAATCGAAATTCCTATCAACGTCTAATGTAGTATTTAAGATATCGTCTCCACAGGGATTGTAAGCTAAGAAGCATCTTTGAGACTAAGGTTTAATCTGAATTGCTGAAATGAATCAGAGAATCATGGAATTATAAAGTTGAGGTGAAGTAAAAGTATCTCATGACATTCATTCAATAAAAACTCAAGTCAGTACTCTATTCTGCAATTGATCTAAATAAAGAATAAACAGATTTGCTAGATCTGATTTCAACTAACTTCTCATGCAAGTTTCATCTTAAATCACAGATTTACCTTCTCGATTCAATTTAACAGATCTCAATTATATAGTTGCATATATCTCTATACTACAACCTATACAACTGATAAGTACAATCTGTAGAAAAATGGATCTGTAGTCTATCTCTAGTACTACGATCCTCTGTTCTCATATCTGAAACCTAATCGCCATCTCTGGTCTAAATCAAATCTCAGATTAACAAAATTACGTAACTCTCGTCCTTGTAATTCAATTAGCTCATGAAATCCAGTAGATCTGACTATAATTGAACAAGAAACTTTGCATTTGAAATGATAATCAACATCAAGATTCAAGAGATCAACAGAGCTTTTAGCTAGCACATCTACTACAGCATATTCAATCAAACACAGAAAATCATCATCGACATGCTCAAGATCTAAATCTTACCAAGGAAGATTGAAGCTAGACTCTGTCACAGTTGTTGCTTCACAATCTTCAAGCTAAATCTCAATGATCAAGAAAAACATAGCACAAAACTTCTTCAAGAATCTTCTCTGAAGATGAAGAAAATAAGCGTATAGAAGAATCTAGAATTTCTCTTAAAGTATAACAGAATGTCAAGAGTGAAAATCAAGCGTCTAAAAACTGTTTTTCTCTAAAAAATTTCACCACCCATTGCTTCATCTGAGCTCCTATTTATAGAGTTTGGCTCAGTGGCAATTTCGAAATAAAATCAACAAAGAAACACAAATAAGCGAAGTAACATTTTTTTTTCCATTTAAGTCGCCTGTTCCTTCGCCTGAACCAAACGACATCTTCCTATTTTGCTTGTCATGATCGCCAAGCTTCAGCTCCTTCCAGGCGAAATAACCAGAATGTTGCCTTAATACGTCGTCTGATGCTCAGGCGAGATGACCTATTTCGCCCAAAACAACTTTTCAGCTAACATCTCTTTAGGCGATATCTCATCAAATGTCGCCTGTGATAAGCCATAAGTTTGGCGACATCCCACTTATTTCGCCTACAACATCGCCTCAAGGTAGGCGAGACTTCATCTTCATCGTCTACTTCACTTATCGAGAAGGCGAAATGCAAAGGCAAGGGATCTCTAAGTCGCCTTCCTTACTTTACTCTTTGAGGCGAAATTGTCTCTATGTCGCCTGCTACATCACCATCTACTTCAAATCATGGCGAGATATTCAGGCGAGTTTTCTTCTTCAGCAATATCATTTCGCCAACTTCTGACTTCGGATGAATTTCTGATTTGGTCTCTCTTTCTTCTGAATTTGCACGTTTTAGCTCCTTTTTCAAAACTTTTCATCCAAGTCCCTGTCTCAGCAATAATAGTCTAGAATTACTGGAAATGCATTCAATATCTCATCTTTTAGTTTTAATTTCATTACATTTATACTTATAAAAGATGCTAAAAATAGGTAAATTCTAGACTTATCAATGCTGGAAAGCGTAATGGTGGTCTGTAGGGCTAGTGCTCAGCCTTAAGACCGATAGTAATGATGTGGCGCCCTGCCACTGCGCTTCGGGTTCATCCGGGGGCGGGGGTCGAACGTTACAAATGATATTAGAGCAACCCTGCGACCGCGAGTGCGCCTGTGGACATAAGAGCCCTAAGCATTCGTCTAGCGGGGGTAAAGGTTTTGGGAATGATGTGGGTAACCACAACGAGAACCTTATGTCCTAAGGGGGTGGATGGTAACACCCCATATTGAGACAGGTTAAAAGGAATTGAATTGCTACCCATATCACCAATATGCACATTGTTTTTGGGTTTGGCTTGGAGCAATCTTGGGATGGGTGACCTTCTAGGAAGTTTTCCCGGAAAGCATGCGAGTGAGGACAAAGCATGCTGGAAAGCGTAATGGTGGTCTGTGGGGCTAGTGGTCAGCCTTAAGACCGATTGTGAATGACGTGGTGCCCTGCCACCGCGCTTTGGGTTCATCCGGGGGCCGGGGCCAAACGTTACATTCGACATGTTAGTACCAGATTCGGACAAGAATCGGGAAAATGACCAACGATACCACACTTTGAACATATTAACTGCGGGTTCTGACATGTATCTTCATTGTGACCGGTAAGTCCACAATTTCCATAAATCGATGGGGCATTCTGGCAAGTAGGACGAGAGTGTCCTACCAGACCACAATTTCCGCACTTCTTATTCCTATGGAAACTCGCCGACTAAACGAATTCTTTTTTCCTTTAGACGTCCTGCTTGTTTTTCCATGATCATTGGAAGAACCACGAATCTTGCAAACTTCTTGGGCCTCCTGCCATGCACCCTTATTAGGAAAAGGAAATATGGGTAGGGAATACGCACCCTCCAAATACTCCTTACTGAATTACCTATGACAAAGATGACTAACACTAACACGTGCAAACCTGTCATAATTTTAATACATTGTAATTACTTAATATGTATGTATCCCGAAATGAACACAATTAGTAAATATTACCTCACATATGTGATAGCATGAAAACATGGCAGTCCATCCAAATCACACCTATTACATGTGCATGATTTCTCCACGATGTTTAATATTGCATCACCTAGCTCCTCATTCGTGACTTGATACTTGACACTATCTTGAATTGGATAGACTTGAGATTTCTCAACAGCATTTTCACACTCTTTTAGATGATCTTTCACAGCTTCTGTCATTGATGATTCAAGTTTAGCGGCAGATGCGCTCCTAGCACAAAACCACTTCTGAACCAAATGCCTTAGAAATTCATGAGCGGCGGTTATTGGAAGTTTTCGGGCTGGAATTATTGTTTTATTTAAAGACTTAGCAATGCCAGTTCTCATGATTCTCCATCTTTTTCTTGGACAAAATGAACGGGACCACTTGTCCGGTCCAAGCTTTACTAACGCTTCATGCATTTTTAGACAGATGTTTATAAGACTTTGCAACAAAGTCAGACACTCTTCCTTCGAGTATGAATATGCCGTATTCCATAAGACATCAAGAATAAAATTTTTTCCCTTACACAAGTTGCCTAGATTACTCTTCAAATGAAAGTAACAATTTGCATACGGAATTTCGGGAAATACCTCTTCAATAGCTGGAGGAATACTCTTCCCCCGATCAGTAACAAGTAGCAAATCATCCAAAATACCAATTGCATCACGTAAATTTATGAGGAACCATGTCCAACCTGGCACGTTCTCTTTCGGGGCAAAGCCAAATGCAATAGGATATATCATATCCGAACCATCCAGGCCCATTGCTGTGAAAATCACTCCCTTATGCTCACCTTTCAAATAAGTAGCATCCATGGCTAGTATCGAACGAATATACTTTTTAAATCCATGAATGCATTGCCCTAATGCAAAGAAAGAGTACTTAAAATTACCCTTTCTATTAGTCTGAATGGTAGTGATGGTGCCAGGGTTAGTTACTTTCAACATGTGGAGATAAGAAGGCAGCAATGACCAAGATTCTTCATAAGTACCGTATGCAACTTGCTCAACATATTGCAAAGCTCTCCAGGCCTTGCTATACCATAATCAAACTGCCCATCGGGCGCGAACTTCACTCATTATTGTTGCAGGGGTAAATTTTGAGTCAGCAACCCGAGAGGAGAAAAAAGAGCCAATAACCTTCGTTGTCACCGTTCTCCTCTCTGCTCTATCTAGATCACAAAGGCACGTGTAGTTGGGATTAAAAAATGTCACATGAAACAAAAGAGAATCGGCACTACTTTTTCTTGCTCTAAAAGCAAATTTGCATCCCTTCTTCATCTATGTGCATACTACTTCCAAACGCGTTTTATTTGAACGCAATGCAACAAGCGAAAGCTTATTCTCAAGAGCAAATCTCCCCACTGCAAGGTTCATGGCGTCCTTACTCCAAAATATAGAACCTTGAGTAAGATCGCTCAAAGCATATGGAGTGGATAATGCATATTCTCTAACCTCTTTAAAACCAAAGTTATCCATCCCCGGTAGCTCCCATATTTGACGACCATTTACACTTGAAACACCGGCAAATCCATCACTACCAACCTCGCTATTACCATTGCGATTCCTATTTTCTTCATCATTGCCATTGCCATTACCACCAATATGTCTGTATCATCATCATCCACATCGTCGTCGTCATCATCATCATTATCATCGCCTCCTCCATCATCATAATTTGTTTGAACACAATCAAAAGCATCTAAACCACCAGTTTGATTTAATTCACGTAAATCCTCATCGCAAAAATCAACATCGGTGGGTATCCTATGCACCGTATTGGTTGCCGATTCAACCAAGTTCCTCTCCACCTTTTCCACATGGACAAATTTGTGTTCTTGACACATAATATAACCTACATCATCTTCGTCTACCATCTTAATCCTCATCTTCCCACCATCCGGAGTATTGAGAAAATAAAACAACCTCAACTTGAACTTATTCTTATCAATTGCCCTCTTCACATGGGCTCTATCAACTAATTGATTAAATGTAACATCCTTAGGAAGCATGACAACAGTTCCTTGACCCCCATTATAATTAACCCCATAAAAAATCCCATCATAAATAAACACAACACTAATTAGATTAATAACTTCTAGCTATTGTTGAAAGTCCTGAAAAAATCAACCTACACCAAATAATGGTCAACAAAAATAAATCCCAAAAAATCAATTCCAATAATAGCTATGAATTTCATTTCCACCAAATTCAACTAAAACCACCACAAGAATTTACAACAATACAACAAACACAGATCCTAACAACAACAACTAAAACAAATACCACAAATCCTACAAAAAAAAAAAAAAACAAAACCCAACAAATGTAACCAAATTCACTTCAATTGCACCCTATTTTCATCCTTCAAACATCCACTTCACCAAATTTCACAATGCCCAAAATAAAGTATAAACCCTAGAAACAACAAATGGTCATCCAACTACAAATTCACATGAAAATAAATGAAGGATGCTAATGAAGTTTCTTCTCGACTAACCTTTATATATTCTTCACCACTTACTTGAAGCACCTCACCACCATTAGAATTTTGAGCAATAATGGAGGTAGAGAGAAGAGAACCAATTACGTATTTCTTTAGATGTTGATGAGGGGAGACATTTTAAATTGATTACTGTTTATATGGGCATGTATGTAATTTCATTTTTAAAATTGAGGGCAAATGGGGGCTTTCAATTTCTTTATTAATTTCATTATATATTATATCAATTTTTTTAAATGAAATGGCAAAAGAGTCCAAAAGGATCATTTAGTGTAAAAAAAGTTGTGCAAAGTTTAAAAGTGTAAAACTAACTTTGATGGGTCTATTAACTTAAGTCCAACTTTCAATTTGCTATTTATGAAACTTTCCCTTTAAAGAATAAGGTAATAATTCTAATTCATATATATAGACAACATGTGTTGGGTTCTACTATTTGTGTATTAAGTAGCTAATTAATCGGCAATAATAATAATCAACACAATATCAGTTTGACCGGTAATCAAAAATATAATAAGACATTAAAATTTTTAACATCGAAAACTCTTCGATACGAAAAGAAAAACTACGAGATCTAATCCAATAAAATCCTCCACCGATATTAATTAGTGGATACACCAATTTTCTCTAATTCCACTAGAGGTGCAAAACAACCAATAAACAGAGTAGCCTTCACCTCTCAAAGCTAATAACACATCATCATCTCAAAAGATGGTAAATAACTAAGACACAAGGAGTGGAAAGAGCTAACCAAAACTAGAATACGAAATCAAAGACCCTTTTACAATTGCTAGTGACCGGTTGTAGAGTATGATGAGATTGATGAAACAAACAACACCCCTTCTCACCATTTCTTCTTCACTTGAACTCTCTTATGTTTTTCTCTATGTTGAAGCCCTCTCTAAATCTCCACTCTCTTGTTTTTGTTCACTCACACAAACACGCACAATGACTTGTGTCATTTTCTATATCACAACCTTTCGAGCTTCTCACACCTTCTGACCTCTCTAATACACTAAAATAAATGCACAAATGGTCTCACACCACATACTTAGGATATTGGTCCCACCACTAAAATGAAATACCACAACAAATCTCCCCCTCACACTAAATGGTTGGAAGTACCTCGAAGTACCATATCAAAAACTTTTCTATAAATAGAGTTTTCCTTTCATCAAACTCTTTATCATCTTCTTCAAATCATTCTCACCGGTATGAATCTTCTCCCGTTCAAACAACTTAGATTTTAGTGCTTTTTGTATCTATTGGAGTCTTTGAAAACTTTTTTTTTTTCAAATTTGAATTTAAAATTCTTAAAATGAAATTAATTTCATTAGTGAATTTATTCCTAAAATTTAAAATCAATTAAAATGTTAAAACTATTAGCATAAACTTAAAAATTTTAAATTATAAACCTCAGAAAATTTGGGAAGATTCAGACCAATTTAAACAAAACAAACTCCCTGTCGTGGGGTTTGTGTCACGCGAGTGGGAGCACTCAAATTAATGGTTGATTATTTGTGGGTGATGATTTGTTTTGGGCCATTAGAGGGAGTGGTTTTTGGAACAATACTTTCCTAGAAAATCTTCAAAGGTCCGGAGACCGTAACAAGTAAAAGATCTATTTATCAGAATTATTGCAGCAGGTGACAGGTATAGCTTGTTGTTTCTTGGCGGCATTGTGACACATTAATCCCATTGACGAATAACTATAATTTGCACAGCTGAATCTGCAGTTTGTTTGTCATATTTTTCTAGAAGAAGCAACTTTTTGGGAGGAGATTCAGGGCAAAATCCTGAAAACGTGTTTGAAGGAATTTGGAAGAGATGTGGAATAAGAAATAACTATAATGGCAATCTCTACAATACAATACAATACACGAAGATTTGGGGAAATTGAGTCAGAAGTTGCAAATAGGCACATTCGATGAGAATGCTCTACAAGTACATGGAACCTTATGTTTCAACAAATCATGTCAATTACATAGATCTTGACCTGAGAACCAATAAGCAAGAAAACACCAAGAAACCAGAAAGCTAGAAGCAGTTGGGGGTTTAAGTATTTTAAAGGCAGAGTAGAAGCACAAAGTGGAACCTCAAAATTTCTTCAGTAGTGAACAAAGCATACAACAAATTGAAGTGCACAACTAAACTAAACTAAACTAACATGAGTTTTGTAATAAATTTTCCTATATTAACAAGTATTTCATTAGAGTAGAATCAATAACTTTACACTGCACTTCTCAATGCATTAACTACAGAATTAAGAAATTGACATCAACAATAGCCTGCAGACAATAAATTACACTAACACGAAAAGAATGCTTAAAATGATAAATAAGGTGATTTTCCAGAATCTTACAAACAGTTAATAATCTTTTTTCTCAGCAGTTTTTGATTGAGGAAGTGTTCCAAAAACTCGATCCCATAGAGCTGAAGTGATCCCAAAGCCTTTATCCTGGATCCTAAAATGATGGTTCAAGTGATATCTCTGCAGAAGACAAGCCATATGGAGTTAAGCAGTTGATTGTCAAGAAATGAAAATGAGGTAGTGATGAACCCTTACCTTGAGTCTTTTAGGAATCTTTCTCGTAGGCTGACCATGATGCACATAGTAATGGGTGACGTCGTAAATGACATATCCAAGTAAACCACCTCCAAACAAGGCTGGTGTTGTTGAAGGAGTGGAAAGAAGCTTAAGCACATTCCAAAACTGGCAATGATGATCAACATTAACAAATAGAATAACTAAACATCTCATGATTATATAACGAAATGTATAAAGGAATTGTTCAAACAAATTTGTGGAATGACAGGAAAATAAGCAAGAGCTGATAAGTAATTAAGAAAACTCTTAAATTATAAGAATCTATATCTTTTCCATACAACTACTGCCTAACTTTAAAAGACATCCGAAATTGTAACGTCTAAGCACATTCCATACTGTGGCTGTAGATGAGTCAAGTCCGAGTTACTAACATTTCCACTTTGGATCAAGCTTGTACTAGAAGAGCCTAAAACATCGAGTGCAAGCTTAAAAGTAAAAAGCTCTAAATGAGAGTAGTATATTTTATATATTTATATAAAAACAAAAATTATATTATTATATCCATAAAACAAATATTTAATAATTTAATTCAATTTATTAAAAGGAACCAAGCCAAGCTCATATTGCGTCTCATAATATCCATGTTCAAGCTTGGTAACTGAAAACCTCGGTGAGTTTAAAATTGAATCCAAGCCTAAACTTCTCATGAACAAGTCAAGCTGGGTATAGGTAAGCTCTTGCTCGGCATATACAGTCTTGAGGCAGCACTAGTGGGGCATGGAATCTAATTTCCTAGGTGGCCCAGGGATGGGGTCAAGGCATATGTCTTCTGTTTAGTATTATATCACTGAACAAAAGGGTTTTGATTCCTTCAAATTTAATATTTTAGATATGTAAGGAATTAAGATTTGGTTAATAATGTATGTATGGTTGCTATTAGAAAATGAAAATAGGAATAAAAGGAAAGAAAGAAGAGAGCCAATGAGTCCAAGTGAAACTCCACAAAATGCCCAACCCAACAGCAGGTGGAAGCACCCTCTTGAAAACAGCGCAAAAGACAGAAATTACATGCAGACAAGCTACTACCCTCAACTCCCTGATGTTTTACATTTTATAAGATTAACACTAAATCAAATTAATTAAAAGAAAAAATAGATAAATAAATAAAAATAAAAATATAATAGCATCTTTATTCGTGTCACTACCCCAATTTCCAAGCTCCAGTTTAGTTTTACATCAAAATATCACCGGCCAGAAGGGCTTTACTTCTTAAAAATATATATTTAAGAACTTAGATTCCGTTAATAATATATATTTGTTTTCTATTGGAAAATGAAAATAGGAATAAAAGAAAAAACAACACGAGAACTAATGAATAAAACGAAAGCTACAAAACTAGACCTGCCCAATCTGCAGGCCCAAGCACCTTCTAAAAACGTTGCCAGTCAGCAAGGACTGAAACTACAAGCAGACAAACTACAGAGGAAAACCTTTTCAGAAAATAAAATAAAAAAGTAAAAAATAAAAACTTGCAGATTTAAGAGCATGTGCTATATACACTTTTTCAACCATAACAATATTTTAGTTTCGAAAATTTGGTCAAGAGTAATTCTTTAGCACATTTAGTTTAATGGTAAGGTGTATGTTCATGTAGAAATAATCTTAAAATGACATGATTCAGAAGTAACTAGATCATAAAAGCATCAGTTTAGCCAAGACACACTGTCAAATTTTCAATTTCAGGCATAACTTGCATACCGGTATGCATAAAATAGCTGTTGCAGTAGGAGGAAAAACTAGCCGTAGGCCATCCATAGGGTGCTTATGATGACAACCATGAAGAAGGTAGTGTGCTGTATTTCCCCTGAAAAAAAAAAAAAAAAAAAAAAAAAAAAAAAAAAAAAAAAGAAAAGAAAAACAAAGCTAGCAGCTTCAGTATAGAATATGGATTTCAGTAATTAAAGTTGATCTGCAACATATACTTATGTGACCACAGGCAGACATGCAATTATGTGTGAGATGAGAGAGATATAACAAACACGAACCAGTAGCTCTTTGTTTCGATGTGAAAAAGAAAGCGGTGTAAAGAGTATTCCAGCAATGTCCAAACAAAAATGCCAAACGCCACCATCAAAAGAATCTCAGGAATCGAATGACCCATTCTAAAAGACATTGAGATGCACCAGCAAACAACTGGCAACCAAATGGTAGGAATTGCCCACCAGACCGTGCGAGTTAAGAACTGTTGAAATTAAAATGAGTTAACATAATATCATCAAAAGGTAAATGCTAATAAACAAATAAAAAAACAACAGATAAATTATACCAATTAATAATTTGGAAGTCTGAATTTATGAGAATATAAACATAAAGTACGAGTATCTCTCAACAAGGAAACATTATCGATTAGAAACAAAAAGATATAATAAATGTATCAGTTATTATATCACTCAATAAATCTGGTGCATTATCAAATTATCCATAGAATACTGGAACTTACAAGATTTCCAGGAGAATTTAAAAAATATTTGAAATTGCCACATTTTATCTCCCAAATCACAGACAAACAGTGATATAGTTCTGATATTGTTTCCATGTGACGAAGAAATAATACAAAGAGTTGTAGGAAGTTAACGTTATTTAAAGAAACTTTATCATGTAGGTTCTAGAAAAAATAAAATAAAATAAAATAAAATGCAAGCATACCTCCCAGAAGTCACTTTCGAAAAATCGTGGACCTTCTTTGCTTACAATTGGCTGATGAACCCACTCCTGATAAGCTTCTCCAAGATGACCAACCTAACATGCGTTCCCAATAAGTTATTAAGACTTACTTTCTACTGAAAGGGTGGCGAGATTAAGTAAACAGCATCCAAACAATTGATATTTATTAAGTTTCAATAACAAATAGCTAGTTAAGGTATAGTAAAATAATGGGAAAGCAAAAGGTAATATTGCCAGCCGTATATACATTGAAAACCACTGAAATGCATCGAAAACAAACTTTCAATATCAGCAAAAAAAAAGTCACCATTAGCAAATCTTGACACCCGTCACAGTCACAATGACGAGGATATAACTCAACACAATTAAATGATCAAAATATGTTCATACTAAAGTATCATACTTTCAAGATTGACATTGTATCTCTTAGCTGAAATCAGCTGTGCAAGTTCCACTAACATACCATATAATGCTTTAAGAGATAAAATGGTTAACAATCTACCTGGAAGACAAGCGCTTTGTTCAAATCAACAGTGAACTCCTGAGCAACCATCTCGGAAACCTGCTATCCTACCAAAGCCAAACCTAGACCCGAATAAACGGCCAAGTCAGAAAAATGCAAATCAAAGTACAAACAATACAGAAAAAGCAACATAATATCAAAAGGAACAGTTTTCTTCCGCCCAAAAAGCATCCAGAAGCAATGCAATTTGCTATAGCCAACACTGTAAAGTTGTCATTCCCATTGAAAATCAATTTCATAAATTGTCTAAAAATGGTCCTTGCTAATCAAATAAAATCATGACTAAATATCCACCAAAAAAGAAAAAGAAAAATCTCGATAATGACATCCATAACCATTGAAAAATGACCTTTGAATCAGTCAAATTAGAAAGAGTCAATGATAAATCAAATCACAGACCAGCATATACACTACGGTTTCCGTGGATTTCTCTACACCATTGATCCAAGATATCACATCCAATCAATTAATATCACACCAAACTACAAAATAAAACCCAAGATTTCCCTATAACTCTCCACAGCTTTTCTTCTTCAGCTCCGTTTCCTCAGCAATGTAATGCAATCCAATTGACTATAACTCAAGAATACTTGCCAAATAGCAAAGAACACAAATCTAACCAAAGAAAAACCACATCAAACTAAGATTATAGAAGAGAACTAACCGATAAAGTGCAAGGAGGATATGAATCAGAATTCGGTGAAAATGATAGTGGAAGACTTCTCTCTGACTGCGACAATGGCAGCAGCGAGGAGTAGCAGTGAGAGAGTAGTGTTTGAAGTAGAGGTGATGGAAGACCAGTGGCGATAAAGCGAGAGAATTGGGTTCGATAGTGGTATTATTTGGCAGTATAAATATGGAGAGATCGGGGCCGTTGGTTTTGAAAATCATGTGCGAATCAGCTAGGGGATCTTTCACGTTGGATTCCGACGTTTGCCAGCCTGGCACTTTCCTCAAGACAGCTTATTTCGTGCGGTTTTCTTTTTTTTTTTTTTCAAATATTGATTTGTCTTCTAGGGAGGTCAGCGACTTTTCAACCGTTATATGTTATAAATTCAGAGAGTTTATTACCAATGTAAGTTGAGGATTTGTTTTAATAGAAGGGTGGGTTAATTTCAAAACCACCTCTTTTTGAAATATTTTATTTTTATTATTTGATTTTAAAAAATTTTATCAAACAATTCCCAAACCATTCTAAACTAATATCACTTTTCATGGTGTGTGGCTGGTTTTTATGTTTTTATTATTTATTTTAATAATTCTTAAATTTTTAGTTTAATAATTTCAGTAAATCTCAAATATTTTATTAAATAATTTAAATAATATTTTAATTTAAATTATAAGTTTATCTTAATTAAACAAAAAGTTTTATATTTAAGAAATTTTTAATTTTAAATTATTAATTTTAGTAATTTATAATTTTAATTTCTATCTTTTATTTTTACTAAACTAAATACATTATGTTTTAAATATTTTTAATTTTTTTAGTTTATTGTTTTTTTAAAAATAATAATAACTTATTAGTTTTAATTTTTAATTTTACAAAATTACAACTAGTATAAAAAAAATTTAAAATTTTAATTATTTTATTTCATTATTTGAATAATTTTTTTAAAAAAATTTATTTTTATACATACAACAAAAAATTACGTAATTTAAATAGTTTTTAATGAAAAATTGAGTTTTAAATAACTATTAAATATACCAATATTTTTTTAATATTTTTTAAATTTTAAATATTTTTATTTATTGATATTTATTTTTGAAAAACTGTAAAATTATAATACAATAATAATATAAAACTTTTTAATAAATTTTCAAATATACTTATAATTAAATAATCTTTTACTATAGATTTTAGTAAATTAAAAAATAAAAATAAAACAAAAATTATTAAAAATTGTTTAACCGAATATTTAAAAATTATTAATTTACACAATATTTTTTAATTTAGTTAATTTTAAAAATATAAATTTAAACTAAAAGTTATTTAAAATTATTTAACCAGACATTTAAAAAAATACTAAACTATATAATAATTTATTTTAGTTTAGTAAAAATTTAAATTTTTTGTAAAAATATTTAAAGTATTTAATAAAATATTTAAATTTTAGTTAAATTATTAATCCAAAATTTTAAGCATTATTAAAATTAAATAATTAGCAAAATCACTCAAAATACAAAAACCACCAACATCTCATCGAAACTACTAGTGGTTTTGGTGTTGGGTGGTTTTGGGGTTGGTTGAGTAAAAGTATAAGGTTGGCGAAACCTTATTTCTATCGCCAGTGTTTTTTCTTTGTTGTCGGCGAAACCTTGAACCTTCGCTAGAGTCTATCAACAAGTTAAGTAGGAAGTTGGTGACAACCTATGTCTATCGCTCATGTCTATGACCTTGATACAGGCAATACCTCCTAAAATATTATCATTCGCCAAATATATCGCTAAGTGTTTACGTCAACCAAGACTTCAAACTCGTCATGTATCTTCGCCAAAATATAAGCGATACTTTGAACCAGTCGTTGATCTTGTCAAAATTGTCTCGCTAAGTCTAAGCGATAGCCTTTTCCTTTGATAAGAATCACTAGTCATTCTCGCCAGAAGTCAGATGACAATTCCTCAGTTTTTAGGTATCGCCAAACCATATTGCCAGAAGCCTTCTCAATATTGAAATCATCTCCATTAGCCTTGCTATTAAGGCAAAACCTCTCCCTATCGCCTCACACTATTGTCAAGCACTATTTTGTTGTCAGTTTTCTTTTTAGTTTCTTCTTCTTGAATTTTCCTTTCCAGAAAGGTATTATAAGTCTGATTTAGACTTAAAACGAATAAGTTATGACCATTTTAAGTTTAGAGCCTATTTAGGGTATAATCAGTATATTTAGCCACTGTAAATGGTAAAGGATTACTTACTACTCAATAATGAACCAAGGATGCTTTAGACCATTTCAGAGTTGTTTGATTTCTTTTGTACTCTTTTGTTTACTTCTGTTTAAGGCATCTGGGGTTGTCAGGTAAGTTGCGTATGTTGTATGTTCATGCTTAATTGTTAATTTAAGAAGCATTGTATGTATGTGGATGTTGGGCACTGGCTTACTAACCAGACATTCGATAAGCTGACTTTATTGTTTCTTCATTTTTGTTTATATGTTAATTTTCTTGATTGAGATGGAAAATGCTGAGTTCAGACAGTCAGGTGGAGTAGTAAGGATACACATATAGCATCACATGCATCAGCTCTGTCATCTAGACCCATGTTCCAGCACTTTTTTTTTTTCAGTTTGACTACTTTCTAAATTTTTGTAATGAATATTATTTTATTTTAGTTATAAACCAGATTTTAAACGTTGTGTTTTCAAATTGTGAACCTCGATGATTTATAACTCTGACGATTATATATAAAAATGATTTGATATTTAAGTTTTGATTAAGGATTCAGTCTGTAATATCACCCATGTATTTCATTAATATAAGTTCTATTTGGCATTATATATCTACATTGAATATTGGGATTTGTTCAGTACGTATAGGTATATATATGTTGTCTGTCGTGACGTCCCTGCATCCGTACATATGTACATACGTCTATAAGGCGGAGTTGTTGGCAAGAAAATTTGGTGACAACTCCATCTAATATTTTGCTGACTAGAGTTATATTGATATCTTATAATTATAAGATATTAACATGGGACTTGAACAGTAGTTTCTTTTTTTTTTTCCTGAAATTATTCTTATGTCCACACTTTCAAAAGTGATATAAATATTTGTGAAAATTTTAAGAAATGGGCTTTTTAAAGTTTAAAATACAATTATAGGCCTGTTTTGAAAAACATACAAAAACAGGCTTTTAAAAGTTTAGTTTTCACTCCATAGGCCGAGTTTCCCAAAATACCCCTGAAACTTTACAATTCACAGATGCTGTGAATTATGCTCACAATCTGTGAATTACGCTCACAGTTTGTGAATTACGCTCACAGGTGTGATTGGCCTATGGAGTGAAAATCAAAGTTTAGTTTTGCAAACTTTTCAAAAGTGGTTTATAATTGTATAGTAAACTTTTTATGGCCTAAAAATCCAATGAAACTCTAAATATTTTGATTCCATATGAGTGAAGTAATGGTTTTGCTTGAGAGGAGAGATGTGTTGATCACATGATACGATTAGATACGAATAATTAATGTGGACACATTTAGATACAAATAAATGATTATTAATAAATATCTTTACTATCTTATAAAAGCCGCGATAGTTCGTCTTACATTATTTTTTCTTTTTTTATCCTTCTCATTACGTTTTGCATTTTCTTTTTCCTTTTATATCCCTCTTATTATAATTGCTGTCTAACTTTGTATTTATGTAATTACACATATAAGGATTTAAATGACAAAATCCAAGGTAGCTAAAAGAAATTGTACATGTGTTCTTCATTCAGATACTACTGTTCATCATCTTCCTCCTGTTTTGTTGCGCTGTTACTTAGAATATGTGAATTTCACTCTCCCACCTCGTCTTCCCTAAAAGAAAAAAAAAAATTGAAGACTTGAGAGGGACTCAATTGACTTAAAGAGAAACATGGTAATCACCATATTCGATCAGGAGTTCCATTCAACACCTTAGTCTCTACGACGTCTGCTTCGACGATCAATTCTGACTCTCCTCACTCGCACCCCTTCCTTCGTTGACTTATGGATCTCACGCCCCTTCCTTCATCGACTCATGGATCCAAGAAATCGAGAGGATTCACCGTCGTCGTCTGGAGGAGAACTATGTGCTGAAGGTGGGGAAGACGATGGATTTGAGAGAGTGATTTTGGAATTGGAGATCGGTTACTATGAGCAAGTGCGATCAACCTCAGCTCCTCCTTACTCAGATTCAGTCAAATACGTGTGGTACGTAGGTGAGTCGGTGGAGAAGGTTAACACAGCGGAAAATCACACATCATTGACGTAAAATCCAAGCTGGAAAGTGCACAACCTCACGCCTTACAAAATTTTACATGGTTTAAATTGATTCGCAAGTTTAAGTAAAAATGCTTCGTTTCTTTGTATTTTAGTCTGTTCGATCTCATTACTGCATCTTTCATTCAGAATTTAATGCTATACACACTTACTACATATTTCGTGTATTTTTATTGAAATTATGCGGTAACATGTGAATAATCAATACTATATGAAATTAATATATATTTAATAATAGCTATTCTATTATTAGTAAATATATTTTTAAAATTAAAATAAAAAATATAAAATTTGTATCTTATTAATTTATATTTACTAAAATATATTTTATATTTTAATATGATAAATAATTGTATTAAAATTAATTTAATATTATATTATTAAATAAAATTAATTTCTAAAATCAGAATGGACCGGCCGGTCGAACTGAAAAAATTGGGAACCAATCATTCATCCGATTTGATTTTATTTAAAATTAAATTTTTAAAGAATCAGTGGGTTGGAATCGGTTACCGATTTTTTTCATTTTTTTATTTTTTTTAAAATTAAATTTTATAATTAATATATATATTTTTAATTTTATATAATTTGTTTGGATTAATTATTTTTATTTTTTTTTATTGTATTTGATTTGTTGGGTTTATATACATATACATATATATATATATATATATTTAAAAGTGTATATATATATATAACGAATTTGAAAATTTGGAATAATTTTATTATTTTTTATTTCATTTAAAGTTTACTTTAAGAATGTTTTTTATTTATTTGTTTGATGATTAATATATTTACTTTTAAGTATGTGTAATTATAATTTTATTTAGAAATATACTTATTTTTTAATAGATGTAAACTGATTTAATATTATTTTTTTTTATAATATACCGAAGTAATTATTTTCAAAAAAGTAAAGAACCCCGTTCAATTCGATTCAACTCCGATCGGTTGGACCCTAAAAATCCTGAACCTCTTTGATACCAGTTTGATCCTTGGTCCGGTTTTAAAAATATTGCAAAAATGTATGTGAAAATGATTTCATTTAAAAAAAATTATACTTTTAAAAAAATTGTCTATTTTTAAGAATGGATAAAACTTTTATTTTTATTAATAATATCCTCAAGTAATGATATAATGTTGTTATATTTTTAATTATTTTTTAAATTTATATCAATATACCTAATATTGTTATATTTGTAATTTGCATTCATAATAATTAAACACATTTTTATCTTTGATTAATAATTTATTAATTAATTCAATCATAAATATATGATAATAATTTTAAATAAATTAGAAATAATAAATATTATTTATTCAGTATCTTAAATTAATTAATTATTTATAGTTGTCCCATTTCAACAAATAATTATACCATAATTAAATTAAAATTACTAAATAACTTTGTATTAATATATTATGACAATAAATTCAATTTTTTAATAAGTTCAATTTTTTTCCAATTAATAATATGTTATAGTATTTTATTGTTTAATTTAAAGATTAAAAAGAAAATTTTAAAATAATAAGTGTAAAATATAGTATGAATTCTTTAAAACATAGTAGGAAGGAAGAAGTTTAAATATTTATTTAACTTTTAATAAACTAAATATAAAATGATTTTATTAAAATATTTAAATAATTTTATAAATAGATAAAAATATTTATAATGAATAATATATATGCATATGTTATAAATGGATAAAATTATTATAGTATAAAGATAAAAATAAAAGTTATTTTCATTTTTGTTATTTTATAACTTTTATTTACATCATATAGCCCAACTTTAAAAATTTTACAAAAATAATCTTTCAAACTTTCACTTTTAAAAAATAACCAAATTTACTATTTTATCCTTCTGTGAAGATCTTTTACATTGATATGTGAAGGTGGTTTGTGAAGAGGACCTTCACATATGTGATGGTCTATTTTTAAAAATCAAATTGAGTGGCTCAAAACTAGAAATAAACTTCTATTGGTTTAGTTTTGAATTTTTAAACTTTATTTGGTTTATTTTATATAATTTTCCCATAAATTTTTTATAAAATTATAATAAATGAAGTTAGCCGAATATTACTATTTGTCACTATAATGATTTGAGTTTTGAAGGAAATATAAAAATATTAACACTTATAAAAGAATATAAAGTTTTTTATATAAAAAATTCATCAATTTATTGATATTTTGTGTTTAATTTATTGATTTGCTTTAGGGAGGAGAAGATGAACCATATTCAAGTGAGTGTTCTTGTAAAATAATTATAAAATAGAAATTTATTTAAAATTCAAAATTAGTTAAATTTTTTAAAATTATATTTTCAAAGTCCACATTATTAAATATATAATTATAAAATTAATTACATAATATATAATTTATAAACAAAATTTAGTCAATAATACTTTCGTGTGTATATATGTATATATAAAGAAAATTCATACTTTTGGGCCATGTGAAATTTAAAAAACTACTTTTAGCCCAACATTTAATTTACTACAAAACTAAACAATTGGTAAAATAATTTAATAGTATCCAAACTATTAAAAAAATAAGTAAATAAAAATTAAATGAAAATAAAAATTATAAATATGTATTTATTAGAAACCCCGAAATACCCTTAAAACTACTATCAACCGTTGTTAGAACAAAATAGAGTAATTATCCTTCTTCACAATCGTTTCATATTCACACTTCCTCACATCTCTTCTTCTTCACAAATCAATCCATTCTTCATCTCCGTTCATCGGCATCTTCCTCATTCGCTCCAATTGACCTCTCGTCGCTCTATCACCATCATTTCAAAGTTCAAGTTAATCAAGAAATGGGGAAAAATCATTACATAAAAAGCCATCAAAGCCAACTGGTGCTGTCGTGACGAAAAAGGTGGCCATAAAGACGGCGATGACGAAAAAGACAGTAGTTACGAATCCAAAAAGGCCGGTGACGACGAAGAAGCCAAACATGAAGGTGCATGTATTGCTATTTAGTTGGTTTTTTAATGGAATTCATTTTAGAAATAGCTATAATTGGGTTTGCTGATGAAATTGATTTGATTTTGACTTTATTGTGATGATTTTGTAATGAAATAGTTTCAGGAGTAATTGGGTTTTGATATTTCCAAGTGTGTAAAAGCTTCCATGTGTCCATGTGTTGTTCTGATTGTAATGGTGACATTATTATTATTTTTTTTGTTGATGAGGTTGTTATTGTTAATATATGTTATTGTGTTTCTATGATTTTGTTTATTAAAATGGTGCTTCCCGGTCTGCGAGACCTCGAAACATGTATTTGTATCGTACTTCCTGGTATAGTTTAATGTAGATGTTGTTATGAAGGGGCTTCATGGTTTCATACACCGTGAAGCTAACTAATTTTTTAACTACTTCCTAGAGTAGCTGACCGGGAAGCTAAGTATTTATTTTTGCTTCTTGGTTTCATTTATCAGAAGCTGAAATAATTTTTAACTATTTCCCGGTCCTGTTTACTGGGAAGCAAACTATTTATTTTGAGTTCACTTTTTATTGCTAATGTGAATAATTTGCAGGAGAGTGATGGTTTCGGATGGAGGATACCTCTCGCCTAAGTCTATTAGAAGGATACTAGACCCAGATGTCTAGTTTAGTACAGCCAAAATCAATCGGTGGATCGGTTTCTTATATGAACACGTATCCGGCAAGAGAGAAGATGTAACAGTTCTGAGTGCCAGTCTCTTTGTAAGTCATTTGTTGTTTTATATCCATATGTTACATGTCCATCATTCTATGGTTTTGATTGTGCAACTCTTGTTTTTTCTTTAGACTTATATAATGGGCGAGCAGACGAACAGCGAGGAAGAAGACATTAGACCTTTCTTCATGGACATTGCTAGAGGGGTAGATAATAATGAGATGAATGTTGCATGAAGTGAGGTCAATCATGTAAGTTGATATAGGGTGCAGGTTTCCAAATTTTCTTATTGTTATTTATTGTCGAACTTAAGAGGATATGAAATCATACACAGCTAATATTCCCAAGTCATGTGCACAGAAACCATTGGATTCTTTGTTTGGCAACTATCAAGCGTAAAGAGATTCTATTTTTTACTCTCTTGCGCCTAAGGTTACTACTATGCTGCAACACGTAAGGTCGTTCGTCACTTTCTTAGATAGGATGTTGAAGAAACTGGCATATGAAGTAACTATACATATTCCAGAAGATGATTGGAAGGTGTTGGTTGCTAGTGAAGCCCTAGGTGTACCGATTCAGGCTGATGGGTAAGTAGAATCCCTCCTACTTATCTTGGCTTACTTTAGTTGGTATAAATTTGGATAAGTAACTATATTTTTGAAATTGTTACTGCAGAACATCTTGTGGTGCTTATGTGTGCATGTACATTCGAGACATTTGGACAAATAACCTATATGGTCATTCGGAAAAAACAATAGAAATAGTTGTGAGGATTAGAAGGGAAATTGCATATGCAATGTACAAGCACTCTGTGGAGTGCGAGCCAAATTCCAACTTGTCATTAAGTGACAGTTAAATATGTAGAAGTTGAAACATTTGTTTATGTTTAATATTTTTGACATAGAGAAACCATATAGGATGTAGGTTGCTTGGACATTAATTAGTTTATCTAGAAGTTGGAACATTTATTTATCTATATTTTTTGACATTTATAGTTTATGTGTGTAAGAAATAAGTTGGAATGCAGGTCCCTTTGACATCTATTAATTATCCTTTGAGCAGGCGCCTTTATGAATTAAACAGGAATTAGTTTGTGCATGCTTCCTGATCTTTAAGACCGGAAAGTGTAAGCCAATTTATTATGCTTCCCTGTCTACAGTACTGGGAAGCAAAAACACAAGCTTCCTAGTATAAGACAGTAGGAAGCTGAAGAAATAAGCATACACTTCCCGGTTAGCATGATCGGGAAGCATCATTATACTCAAAACTAGCTTCCCGGTATGGAGAAACAGGAAGCAAAGTCCTATTTTACTAGCTTCCCGGTGCTTCAAACTAAGAAGCGTAGTGTCAAGCTTCCTGGTGTGAAGAACAGGGAAGCAGGCAAATTAGAACTTAGCTTCTTGGCCCTCAATACCGAGAAGCTAGTTTTTTGAACTAAAAATCTTTCAATTAGTAATATGGTATAGGAAAATGACCCTAAAAATACAATGGACAAATTCCAATAGACGGGTAATGTTATATAGTTTTTTAGCGCAAGATGGTTACCAAAAACCAGCTTCCCGGTACTAAGGACCAGGAAGCAAAGTCCTATTTTGCTTGCTTCTTGGTTCTTCCAACCAGGAAGCATGGTGCCACAGCTTCCTGGTTTGAAGAACCGGGAAGCAGGCAAATTAGCACTTTGCTTCCTGGCCACAATACCAAGAAGCTGGTTTTTGGAGCTAAAAATCTTTCAAATGATCGATTAATGTGTCCTAATGGTGTAGTTGATAACATTAAATGAAAATGGTATCTTAAATAAAGTAGGTGTTACTTTAGTGCATGACATGGTTGCTTGTCGCGAACAATGTACTATTATATAAGACTACGAAACATTATGTTTTTAATTTTTCTTATGCGATGAAAATATGATATATTAATGCTTACACGGTCTTTAACATGCATAATCGTAATCGTTATGTTTTAGACAATTGCATCACCCCTAGGCAGACGATACATTAGCTATATGGCCATGTGCATAAGTAGAATTGAGTTAAATTAGTAATATGGTATAGGAAAATGACCCCACAAAATACAATAAACAGATTTCAATATACCGGTAATGTTATATAGTTTTTTAGCGCAGGATGGTTACCAAAAATTAGCTTCTCGGTATTGATGGCCAGGAAGCAAAGTCCTATTTTGCATGCTTCCCGGTTCTTCAAACCAGGACTGGTTTGAAGAACCGGGAAGCATGCAAAATAGGACTTTGCTTCCTGGCCATCAATACCGAGAAGCTGGTTTTTGAAACTAAAAATCTTTCAAATTATATATTAACTAGTAAGTTTGGCTCGCGCTTCACGCGAGGTATTATTATTTTTAGCATGTATATATATTATATATTATTTTTATATAATAATTATATATATAATAAATTAAATTTATAAATATGTGATGCTCATTTTTAAATAAAATAGGAAAAGATTATCATCCGAGAAATTTAGGATATTAAGTCATAAGTTTGATATTCTTTAAGTGTACGCGTATTTTCAATTATTTAGTACAATTTTGCTTTAACTTAATTTATATTTTCATTTAATAAAATTAAAAAATAAAGAAAAATATAAATTAATTTATTTATTTCATATACTCCCTCCGTCCCTCAAATCTTGCAACATTTCATTTTTGCACATTTGCCGATGCATAATTTCAACAATAAATATTTTTAATTATGCACGATTAAAAATTACGGTAATTTTATATTTAAAAAGTAGAAATTAAAACGAATAAAACAATATCTCACTTGACTATATTTTTTCTTATACACAAGTCACAAGATGTGAAATAAGTTTAGTTGATGAATAGTGTAAAAAACCCTAATGTTGCGACAAAAATGGGAAGGTGGTAGTATAATTATTAAATTAAGCCATAAATAATTATTAAAATTTTAAAAATTAATTAAAATAAACATTAGTAAAGTTTTTTTCCAATAATTAAATTATAACGATTAAACAAAGCCACCAAATCATAAATAATTTTTGTTGATGATAATTTAGAATAAATTTTATTTTAGTTTACTTGCAACTAAATTATAAAGAAATTATATAATAAATATGTTGAATTAATTTATTGACTAATCACACTATTTACATTTTAAAATAAATGAAAAGCTACAAATTTTGAAATGATTGAATTAATTTATTGAAGACATTTCAATTTTCAACTTTAAATCCAAATAATAGTTTTTCACGATAATTTAAAGGTGTATATTTAATATTTATAACATTAATAATATATATATATGTTGAATTTAAATTTAAATTTCACCTTATCTTTTTCCTACTGTATTAAGAGTCAACCATTAATTAAAAATGTAATAATTAATTATTAATTATATAATTAATGGGATAGAAAATTACTATTATTGAATGAATAGTGTTTCACTCTATGATTTTTTTTATTTAAAAAATGAATGTTAAAAATCATATTAATTTAATATGATAGTTAGTAAATGAAGGGAATACACACCATCTAAATTGATATTAAATAACAATAAATAAAATTGATTGAAATGGGAAGAAATTAATATTTGAAAAGATGTTTTGAATTAACTGATGAAGAGCTTAATTTGATTGTATTTTCATTTATTTCAATTAATAAAATTAGATAGAAAATAGAAAATAGTAAATACTCACCCATTATTCAAATATTGTATAAATAAGATATAATATAAAACCAATAGTAAGACAATCATCAAATATAATAAAAATATAATGTATTAATTTAATACAAGAAAAGTTATAAAACTTGAATTATTGATATGATTTTTTTATGGACATAATAAAAAGATAAAATAATATATATATATATATATATTTATGCATATAATCCAATTAATAAAAAAAATAGAGATTTAGATAGACCGGAAAATCTTCAAATAAAAATATAATATATTATGATTCCAACTATTTTAACTATAACCGATAAATATTTACATATTTTTTAAAAAAATCATAAATCTACTCGATTAAGATGTATGAACTAAATGATAATAAACAAACTTTCTAAATAAAATATATATATATTATTAGTACAACAAAAATAAAAGGTTAAGAAAAAAAAAGATCAAAATAAGGAAGTCTTGGTGAATAAGAGCCTTTGATTTTTGCGATATTCTCTAAACCCGAATTTTGTGCTATTTCGTCATTTAGTACATGTAAGAATAGATAAACACAAACAAATCATTAGTTTAAAGATATATATATATATATATATATGTGAATAGTATAAAAATAAAAGAAAAATAAATAATATCTAATTAAGAGAAGAAGATTTCCTGATGAACAACTATTTTTTTAAACCTTAGATTCCAATTTTTTTAATATATGCATTATTTAGATGAAACAATAATACAGAATTAGTGTCAACAACAAAAATTATCACTATTATAACAAAAAAAAAATTATAAAAATTAAAAAAAAAATCAAATCTTACCCAAAAATGTGAGAAGAAGCAGAGACTCTTGTGAATCATATTTTTATTAGATATATCTCTAGAAACATAAAACCAAATTAGAGAAACGGATCAAATAAAAATAAATTAGTATTAATATTTAAAAATAATAATTAATAGTATATACAAAATAAAAAAATCCAAATACCATATAAATCTTAATATTTCTAACCTAAATAAGAGGGAAAATTTAAAAAAAAAAAAAATCGACTTCAATCATTTCATGGTTATAGATGTATTAGACAATATCCAATATATATATATAAAAGAAGTTAGAAATACGTTATAAAATAATGAAAAAGACTCTCATCTCTAATCTAATAAATACTCTTTTAATTGATGGTATTTTTTAAGAATATTCTTAGAATAACTCATAAAAGAAGAAAGAGTGTTGACACGTGTTATTATTTAACTAGAACCAATTTCTCTCTTTTTTTCTATGCAATAATGTTTTTGAGTGTAAAACTATTATATTACTATTATTTTGTAAAACCATTATATTACCATTTCTTTGTAAAATCATTATATTACCATTACTTTAAGAATCTGGAAATAGACATTTACTCTCTCCATAATAATTTAATTATAAGTAGAAGGTCATAATGAATGATGAAGTAGTAGTGTCAATTGTATTTTGTATATAAAAATTATGAAAAATGAATGGTAGTATTACTTAAGTAAATTCTAATCTTGATGTGTTATTACGTGTATAATATGTTCATATATGTGAAAACAGTTGGATTGCAGAACAATTTTAATTAAAAGAAAAAAAAAAGAAAAAAAAAGAGTATTTGGATTGGCTCACTTCCTTCAACCTTATTCAACCTTTCTTCCGACAATAACATATATATATCATTATTATAACCATTCACACTGCACCATCCACAAACCTCAAAATGTAAGGGATGAGTAGTTCAACCATTGACCTTTTGATTTAATACAGGTACTGTTGTCTTAGACTGGTTCTTAAATGTTTCAATAAAGTTTGTTTCGCTTCAATATTAATCATTGACTTTTAAAGAAGACCAATTTTAAAGTTTCATATATTTTGCCGGCACAAGTCTTTTTCAATATTGATGGTTTCAATTTTGAAGTTTGACAATATGGAAAATGTAAAACCATTGAAATACTAGTAAAAGTAAAATTTAATGACATATGCAGCTTAATAACACACTATATTTTTTCCTTAGATGTATACTGTCAAATATACATATAAATATTTGCCGGATATTCATATATGTTTAAAAAAAATAATTTTTTTCTAGTTCCAGTGGACCATTTTAATGTATGGTAGATATTTTTTTAAAACTTTCTAAATGTTAATGCATTTGAATCCCATCAAAGTGTTAAATACATCTAATATTTTTCTTAATTTCAATGTTTGAAAAGACTCGTGTGATAAGTTTCATGAGGTTTTCCATTATTTTATTGTTGTGTTATGTTTATAGTATAGTGTTACAGTAGATATCATCTCTACCACAATTAATAATACAACTACTAACCAACAAAATGGTCCACAGTAGATGAAGTCAAATTACTTTTGATGCTAGACATATTCCGATGAGATGCTACTGCTCTTACCTTTATTCATTTTTCAATGTTGAAGCAGCAAACATTGTTTTACCTCACATGAATTCTGTATTCATTAAATCTTGACATATTTGCAATTCAAATCAATTTATGTTTGCGAGTTTCAATACTGATACATTTATGTTATAGAAAATGATACCGATGCTTTCCCATGTGATTTGACTTCATCCCATGTGATTTTGACTTCATCCCATGTGAATGTATTATTCTCCTGTACATATTTGTATGTTTTGTATTGTACAACTTGTGTCATTTTATTGAACCTTAATACCATATATCCCAACCCATACTAATCAAAGCCCAAATGAATCCAAAATACTTTGTTGATATATTTGTATGTTTTATATTTTTTTGGATGATATTATATGTTATTTGGAAAATGATATCTAAGATGGCGGTTTATTTCTTATTATTATTATTATTATTATTATTATTATTATTATTTCAGTTTAGAGCTCAATTTAATTTATAAAAATTATTTTAATTTAATTTTATTCACATCGAATTGATACATATTCATAATTATTTTTAGTTATGATGAAGTGAATATTAAAATATAATTTAATATACCATTTTTAAAAATTTAATTCAATTTAACATCTCAATTGTAATATTTTAAAGATTATGTTTCTGTGGATTAGAGTTACCTTTAAGGTACTTTGAATCTATCATATTAGAATTTATAATAAAATAATTAAATAATAATAGAAGAGAAAATATGAATATAAAAATAATTTTTTAAAAACTTTTCTCTATTTATTTATTATTTTAAATTAAAGATGAGATCAATTTAAATTTAGATATAGATATCTTTTAGATGTAAGTTTAGAAGTTATCACGCTATCTTTTAAGTATCCAATCCACTTCCCAGCGTATTGATTACTAACTCTTTCCGTCCTTCTATAAGTTTCTTCTTTGATTTTCTTTCTAACTCCTCCAATCTTCTTGTTCGATCTTCTTTCTATCTCTTCTATCTTTGATTTTCTTTCTAACTACTCTGTTTTTTTTTTCTTGTTTTTTTTCTTTCTAACCCCTTCACTTTGATCTATCTTTGATTTTGTTTCTTACCACTCTCTGTTTTTTTTTTCCTTGATTTTTTTTTTTCTTTCCAGCTCCTTCAGTCTTTCTTCTTTGATTTTCTTCTGTAATCCTCCCTTTTCTTTTTAATTTTCTTCCTTCCTTCATTTTTCATTTTAATTTTCTTTCTCCCTTCCTTTTTCTTTTTTAAATTTCATTTTATGATTTAGTAATGCAAATATTTTACCTCTTAAATATAATAGACTCATTTAATCTCAACATATGCAGATACTTCACTTTCTATCAAAATAAACACCCATCCTTTGCTATCATTACATATATAACATCCATTTTAATGGAAAAATGGTTAATTTGTATATATTTGGTCGAGAAAATATGAGATTTATGAAATATATGCGGACTTGGCTAGAAGTCCATCTTTCTTTATTCTTTTGAAATGAATGAAGGTAAAAAATATTTGTCATACTATAATATGTAGTAGCCCACTTATGCAGTGGTGTGTTTTGAATTAGGTTGACATGAGATGAGTAATATACCTAACCCTTTCAAAAATTTGAAGACAACCAAAAGAGATTTTGGTTTTAAAGAATGCATTAATGATCAACAAAAAGAAAAGAGGTCAAAGAACCAAAAGAGCCACATTTCAGCTGTTTCTCCTTCTCCATCTTTGAAGGAATGTTGGAAAACATCACTAATCTCATGACATTTCAAATAAATGTACATTTACAAATCCAATGCATGAAAATGACAACATAATACTCATGGCTATTACTTAATTTGCATTATTAACAAAAACAAAATTATCTTACAATAAAGTATTATTTTGGTGAGATTCATCAACAATTCAAAACTCATTTGTTTTACAGATTCAATATCAACTTTATTCAATTAAAACACGATCTATTCCATAATCTTAGCGGATTATTCCAGACTTAGGTGACATACAAATAAAAATTATAAAAATTACAATCAAACAAAACAAAATGTAATAAATTAAGTTGGAGTGATTCTGGTCACTCATCTTCAATCTGCTGTGAGGGAATGGTTATCTTCATTGGAGAGGGAGGAGTCATTTACAATTAAAAAAAATATATATTCCAAATGCATATATATATATATATTTATATTCCATTGCAATAAAATATATGAAAACATCACGACAAAATTGAAATATATGATTTACAGTTCATTTTATTTAGGTATAATAGCTCAATTATATTGTATGGAGTTTATAATATCTACCCCATCTATAGATCATAATAATTAAAAATAAATAAATATTTTAAAAAAATGATTTTGAATGATGAAATCATTAAGATGAAAATTATAAAACTGTTAAAGATAAAATCTAGTGACATATACAGTCTAATAACACACGGATTTTTTTTGTCAGATATATATGGTCAAATATTTTGTGATCGTGGACTATTTTAATGTGTTCCATATTTTCTTAACTTCTTAATCATTATTCCAATGTGAATGCATTTGAATCAGAATTAGATCAAACTCAGTTCCAGTATTAGAAAAGAATCTATGATGATGAGTTTCCCGAGGTTTTAAATTATTTTATTGCAATGTTATGTTTATAGTATAAAGTAAAATTTGATATGATCTATCAGAGGCATAGCTAATAATACAACTACTAACTAACAAAATAGTGCATAATAAATGAAGTCAAATTGCTTTTGATGCTAGACATGTTCTGATTCCCTATATTGAAAAGACAAACCTACAAAACACCATTAATGGCAAAAGCAAAAGCTGATGAGATGCTTCTGGATCTTATATGGTATTTATTGAATCTGGACATGTCAGCAATTCAAAGCAAAGCAATTTATGTTTGTGAGTTTCAGTGGTGATACATTTATGTAATGGAAATGCTAGTGGTGCTTTCCATGTGAATTTGACTTCATCCCACGTGAAAGTGTTCTACTATGAATATGTATTTGTGTTTTGTATCATAGCATATAGTCAACCACAAGACCAATTAAAGCCCAAATACTATTAATTTAAGATGAAATCAGGCATAAAGTTGATGACTTGTATAGTCTCATAATTATCCACACTACTCACTGTTTTATTTGTTTCCAGTCTTATGATAATTAAACACGTACAATGCAATGAATAATGGTTTCACATAAATTAGATTAAATTAGATTATGTTGTATCTAAAGTTTATTTAAATGGTCATTCAACCTTGGATGTTCCGACAAATAAGCAGGCCAAATTACTAAAAAAAAATCTAATTCTTATAAGAAAACCTACTGGTAAATAAATATTTAGCATACCAATTTTAAAATTCTAATTCATTCACTCAAGATATCATTTTTTTTTTATTAGAGCTACACCTAAATGTAGTGTATTGTGAATTTACCCTAACAAGATTTATAATAGAATAAGTTTTCTCTGTTTATCATTTTTTTTTAAAATTTTAAATGAAATCAATATCTTTTAGGTATATCCATTTTTCACATTATCACCTGATCTTTCCGTATATATTTATCATTGACTCTTTCTATCATCCGCCTGCCTCTTTTTAGATTGTTTTTCTTACTCCTCCTGCCAGTCTATTCTTCAAATTTCTTTCTAACTGCTCTGATCTCTCTTCTTTTTTTTTTTCTTTCTAACTCCTCCTATCTCTCTTTTCTAATTTTCTTCTCATGATATTGTAAATGTAGATTCTAGGAACTTCACCTCTTGATTTCCTCTTATATCTCTTCTCATTTTCTTTCCAACTACTCTCGTATCTTCTCCTGTCCCTCTTCTTTTGATCCTCCACTCTTCATTGAACCTCTTTATCATTTTGGTTTTCTTCCCATCAATCCAAAAAAACTACAGACACTTTATCTTCTCTTTAATTTCTTTGACCTCTTATATCTATCTTAAATATGGTTAGTTTTTAGCCGACAAATTATGAGATCTATGAAATATATAGGTTTGGTTTGTTTGGGCTTCTTCTGAGACGAGTTGACAGATTTCTCTTTTTCTCCGCTGGGTTCCTCTAGTTCATTCTCTCCATCATTACATGAATCAATTTCTTCTTCATGTTATTGTAGCATCTAATGACTTTGGCAAATCCATCTTTCCTTCTTCTTTACAATCTCACAAAATAAAAATTCCACTGTATCTCTTTCGTGAAAGTCTACCTTAATTTGTAAATTTCTAAACAAGAAATGAATGAAGGTAAAACTATTTTTGTATTTTTGTTTATACAATAATGTTTAGTATCCCACTAGAATGACCTTTTTTTTTTAATAATATTTATGAGCATAAAACTATTATATTATCATTATTTTAAGCATATTATCATTATTTTAAGCATATTAATAATCTAAAAATAGATATTTAGTATACTTTCTCCATGATAATTTAATTTAATTATAAGTTTTATATATATATATATATATATATCATTTAGTATTATATCATTTAGTATTGTCAACTGTATTGGCATATAAGTGTATTAAAGATTTCCATTCACTTCTATGTCTTTTGTCTAATTGACAGACGTTGATGGTGATGTTGATGCTCTGAGAGAGAAGAACTCATGCGGGAGAGGAATTGGAAGGAATGCATTTATCTAAAATATTATGTTAAATAAAATTAGCAAATAGAAGACTATCATAATGCATTTTGTTTTGTTTGGTGTTAATGATCTATTTTGTTTTGTTTGGTGTTAATGAATCTGATGATACTGATGCAAAATGAATTTTATTAAAAACATATTCAACTATAAAAAAATATGCAGTGAATAAAGCCTGATTCAAGACATCTTTCACAACTTTTTCCTCCAGATTGTGAAGCTTAACCCAGTCAGAAAAGCACCAAATAATTATCGGTCTTAGACTTTTTTATTTTATAGGTTTCATATTTTCTCTGGTGTTATTAGGAAAAGAGCGGAAGAAAATAGATGGATCCTCCATATTGTGATGGAAGCTGGAGAGAGAGAGATTGGTGAGTTGTGATGATCTGTATTAGTAATATATAAAGGGGATTGTTATTTCACACATCCAATTTACTACACATAACACTTTTTCCAATTGTAACCTTATAATTTATATTTTTTATATAAATTTAAATTTTATTATAATAAAATAAATTTATTTATTTAATAAATATTTATTCCTTTTATATCCTTCATTAATTTTATATTAAAACAACACTATTTTTAATATAATCAGAATTTAAAAAAATAATAAAAAATATTAATTCTGAATATAAAATTTAATATAAAAATTAAATATTATTATTAATTTTTTTTCTTCAAACAGGATGATGTTTTCTAATCCATTTGAATTTCCTATTCCTCTCTTCTTCTTCCCAAATAGAATTGCTTCTTAAATTAAATTCTTTCTAACTTTAATAGAATTGCTTTGCTTTACTTCTGTCTATCCATATGATAATTTAGTAAGTTATTTTAATCTATATTAATTATTAGATCAAATTTAATTTATATTAATTATTAGATTAAGGTTAAATAAGTAATTTTAATATTATTGTAAATAATTTATAATTTTATTATATTAAAATTAGTAAAGTAATTGAAAGGATATTTAAAGTAAATATTAAAATATATTATGGATATTTTAGTAATATTAATGCTACCTGTAGTAATTTGATTGTGTGAAATAACAACCATGTATATAAAAAAGAAAGATATGTATGGATGAATTTTAAGGTTTCTAGTTAGAGAGCGTCTTAGGTGTTACATGTAACACACTATTTTATTGTGTTACAAGTTTCACACGTGTGAAACCATTCATGGTGAGAAAACTGGTTTGCCTATCTTTTTCTTATAGGTATTTGTATATCTGTTAAGATGCTATATGTACCTGTTTGGTTGTTTTTTTGTGTCTGCGAGGTTATTATCTGTGCCTGTGTTTCATGTATCTGTGTCTGGCAATTCTTATATATATATATATATATATCTGTTGAGATGCTATATGTACCTGTGTGGTTATTGTTTGTGACTGTGAAGTTATTATATATGTCTATGATTTATGTATCTGTGTCTGTTCAATTCTTATATATATATATATATATATATCTGTTGAGATGCTATATGTACCTGTGTGGTTATTGTTTGTGCCTGCAAATTTATTATTTGTGCCTGTAATTTATGTATCTGTGCCTGTAATTTATTATCCTACGTCTGGGTCTTATTTCATCTCAAACTCGGATTAGGAACCCACGGTAGTAGCAACAGAAGCTTCTTTTGGATCAGATCCCTCGGTCTCGGTGTTAGGAATGGATTAAGTTCCAGATCTAGTTTACGCTTTTGTTGACGACACAGAAAAAGATCCCGACCCATCAACCTTTGAAACAGCAGATCCTTCTTTATTAAACCTCCGAACTAAGGGATCGCGCAAGAAGATTGGAGAAGAATTCAGTGAGACCCCTAAGATTTGCCGATGAGATCGCCTCCACGGAGTTAACCGACGAACTCGAGCTCCAGGCGATGCTTTTTCTTTAGAAGAGCTTTCAACTCTCCTTTAGAACTCACAGTCTCACGTGTGTTATTGTGTTTCAGAAACACCCAAGACTTTGCGTTCTAGTTATAACAGGTTTATAATATTATGTGTTATTGCTAAATGTTTTTACATAGAAGTTTTAATACACATAGCTTTTATCAATAAAGTCTCTTTGAATATTAAGTATTGAATTGAAGCGGACCAAATTTAAAGTAAACAGTGATGCTTTCAATACTAGACATGTTCTGATAAGATGCTACAACTATACTACTTTTGTCTTTGTTCATTTTTAATGTCGGAGCAGTAAACATTATTTTACCCACATGAATTCTGCATTCATTCATTCTAGACATATTTGCAATTCAAACCAATTTATATTTGTGAGTTTCAATACTGATATATTTATGTAATAAAAATGCTACAAATGCTATTTATGTAATAAAAATGCTACAAATGCTTTTCGATGTGAATTTGACTTCATCCCACGTGAATGTATTATACTGTATATACTTATTTGTATGCTTTGTAATGTAACCCAGACCTTTATGTATTTGTATATTTTATATTATTTTTAGGATGATACTATATGCCCGTTTGGAAGATGGTATCTGAGATGGCGGTTTATTTCTTTTTAATATTTATTATACTTTAATTTAGAGCTCAATTTAATTTATAAAAGAAAAATATATTTTTATTTAAATTTTAATTTAATTTTATCTCAGTAGGTTTATACATATTCATGATTATTTTTAGTTAGGCTCAGATAAATATTTAAAACATAATTTTATATACTAATTTTAAAATTTTAATTCTATTCAACATAGCAATGGTAATATTTTAAAGGTTATGTTTCTGCTAGTTAGAATTACCTTAAAATATAATGTATTTCAAATCTACCATATCAGAATTTATAATATAATAATTAAATCAATATTAAAAGAGAAATTTTGTATATAAAATTATTTTTTTTTAAAAAATTTTCAATTTATTTATTATTTTAAATTAAAGATGAGATCAATTCAAATTTAGATATAGATATTTTTTTAGTGTAAGTTTAGAAGTTATCACGTTATTTCTTTAGTTATCCAATTCACTTCAAATATTTCAACTCATATTAATCACTCACTCTTTCCGTCCTTTTATGAGTCTCTTCTTTATTTTCTTTCTTCTCTGGCCTCCTTACTAGATGTTCTTTCTATAAGTGATGCCGAAAACGTGTGTGAATTGGCTGAAAGAGTATTGCGAATTGAATAAGAGGAACAATTCATTCGCTCAATTGGTTTACTGAAAAATATAATATCAAGTCTGCCTCTTAGAAACCCTAAACACCCCTTTTATAAGGCGTTACTCTTAACCCTAACAAAATAATTCCAAAATTACGAAAAAACCCTTAAAATAATAAAAGTTCAAAAAACCCCTCTAAACGATCCTGAAACACCGAAATGCATCGTAGCTCATCCCCAAAGGCGGTGAGTTTGATTCAGATCACCGTTTCGCTTCAACCTGTCAAATTTGGGCCCTAAATTCCATACCCAAAATCAATGCCGAAAGCCCGGTGCATCATATTCTCCACTGCTAGAACGAAGATTCGTCCTCGAATCTAATTCATCTTCACCAACAGCAAGCTCTCCAAGTTCTTCTTCGTCTGTATGATAGGGCGATAAATCTGCTTTATTAAAAGTCCCGGATACATTGTACTTACCCGGCAGCTCGATCTTGTACGCATTGTCATTTATTTGCTCTAGAACCTTGAATGGACCATCAGCTCGAGGATGTAATTTGCCAAACCTGCCAGCTGGGAATCGTTCTTTTCTGAGGTGAATCCACACGAGATCACCCTCTTTAAAGACCACTCTCTTCCGTCGCATATCCGCCCTCTGTTTGTACTTCATATTTTGCTTAGTAATTCTGTCATGAATTTCGGAATGCAGCTCCTTAATTTGTTTTGCGTGTTTATCTGCATCAGAACTGAACTGCTTGACTAAGGGTAAAGGCGCGAGATCCAGAGGAGTAATTGGATTACGCTCGTAGACTATCTCGAAAGGACTTTTGCCCGTTGTTCGGTTCTGTGACCAGTTATAAGCAAACTCTGCCTGAGGTAGCACCGCGTCCCACTGTCGTGGATTATCACCAACCAGACTTCGCAGTAAATTCCCCAAGCTTTGGTTGACAACTTCTGTTTGCCCATCGGTCTGGGGATGATGATTTGAGCTAAATTGCAACTTGGTTCCCATATGCCGCCACAGAGTACGCCAAAAGTGACTTACAAACTTCACATCACGATCTGAGGTCATAGTTTTAGGGACTCCATGCAGCTTGACAATCTCCTGCAAAAATAAACGAGCAACCTGTGAAGCATCAAAGGTCTTGTTACAGGGAATAAAGTGGGCCATCTTGAAGAATCTGTCGACCACCACCATTATGGAATCTTTATTCCGCTGTGTCCTCGGTAATCCCAACACAAAATCAAGACTGACATCTTCCCACGGTGCAAGCGGAACAGGTAAAGGCATGTATAATCCAGCATTAGTACCCTTCATTTTGGCCATGTGACATACTCGGCACTTCTCCACAAAACGTGCCACATCACGCTCCATTCGAGGCCAGTAGAAATGCTCACACAGCAAGGCCATCGTCTTATCAGTTCCAAAGTGTCCAGCTAAGCCCCCTGCATGACTCTCAGTAATAATGGACTCTCTTAAAGAACACATAGGGATACACAACCTATTTCCCTTGAAGAGAAAATCAGCCACTAACAAAAATTGTTGGAACAGACCTGTTTGACACTTCTTCCAGACATCTCCGAAATACGGATCATCAATATATAATTCCTTTAAAGAGTCAAAGCCCAAAACTTTTACCTGCATTGTAGACAACAGGGAATGTTTTCTACTCAATGCATCTGCCACCTTGTTCATCACTCCAGCTTTATGCTTAATTACGAAACTGAAAACCTGAAGCAGCTCCACCCACTTCGCGTGCCTAGCATTTAGTTTCTGCTGCGCATTAATATATTCAGGGCTTCATGGTCAGAATATAAAAAACAAACTCCCTCGAAATAAGATAATGACGCCAATGCTCTAAGCTCCGTACTATGGCATAGAATTCTCTATCATATGTCGAATACTTCTTCTTTGCTTCATTCAACTTCTCACTGAAAAATGCCACCGGTTTATTTTTCTGACTCAGTACACCCCCAATACCCACGCCTGAAGCATCACAATGTGCTTCAAAAACCTCATGAAAATCAGGAAGAACCAAAATTGAGGCTTTAGTTATCTTATTTTTCAGCAACAGGAATGCCGCTTCCGCCTATTTGGTCCACGTAAACTTACCCCCCCTTTAGACAATCCGTAAGAGGTGCAATGATAGTGCTGAAATCTCGGAAAAACCTCCGATAAAAAGATGCTAACCCATGAAAGCTGCGTACCTCATGGATATTTTTAGGAGTTCCCCAACTTGTAATGGCCTCAATCTTCATTGGGTCTACCTGAATGCCTTCCTGCGATACTATATATCCCAAAAAAGTCACATGATTAGTTAAAAAGTGACATTTCTTCAGATTGGCATATAACTTCTGCTCCCTCAAGGCCTCAAACGCTGCTCGTAGATGTTGTAAATGTGTCTCAATCGAAGCACTATAAATCAGGATATTATCAAAATATACGACAACGAATTTGTCAATAAAAGAACGAAAAACTTGATTCATCAGTCTCATAAAAGTGCTCGGCGCGTTAGACAATCCGAATGGCATCACCATCCACTCGTACAGGCCATCTCTAGTCTTGAATGCCGTTTTCCACTCATCTCCAGTTCGCATTCTGATTTGATGATACCCACTCCTCAAGTCTATCTTCGAAAAGACAGTAGCCCCATGTAACTGATCAATAAAATCGTCAAATAGCGGAATGGGAAAACGATACTTGATTGTAATTTTATTGACAGCTCTGCTATCTATACACATTCTCCACGTTCCGTCTTTCTTAGGGACTAATAATGCCGGCACGGCACAAGGACTCATACTCTCCCTGATCGCACCCTTTTCCAGCAACTCCTGCACTTGCCGCTGCAGCTCTTCATGTTCCTTAAGGCTCATTCTGTATGCCGCCTTATTAGGAATAGCAGCTCCTGGGTTGAAGTCCATATGATGCTGAATGTCTCTCATTGGTGGCAACCCAGGTGGCAACTCCTCCGGTACAACGTCAGCAAACTCCTCAAGTAAGGGCCTGACTTGTGAAGGGACTTCAGGACCCACAGTATTTGGCTCTACCACTACAACAGCAAAAATTTCAGAGGCACGCACCGCCTCCTCCCGAAATTCTGATCTGGACAACATATTATTCTGCACTTCTTTTCTCAAATCGGTAGGGCCCAGGGTAATAGCTCTACCATCCTTCTTGAAACTGTAGGTATTTCTAAACCCATCATGCTGCGTTTTTCTGTCAAATTGTCATGGCCTTCCCAACAAGATATGGCAGGCGTCCATGGGAATCACATCACACCACACCTCATCAGCATATTTCTCGCCAATCGAAAACTGCACAAGACATTTCTTACTAACTTTCACCTCGCTCCCCTTTTTAAGCCACGACAGCTTATACGGTCGAGGGTGGTCCTCTGTTTTCAGCCTCAACTTCTCTACCATAGTAGCGGAAACTACGTTCTCGCAACTTCCCCCATCTATGATCACAGTACATACTTTTGCACCACTAGTGCACTTAGTAAGAAAGATATTATGCCTAAGCCACGACTCATCTTCCGTAATAGCAATATTTAAAACTCGACGAACGACTAAAGACTCACCAGAATCTGCATAAATCACTTCGTCCTATTCTGGCCTCGCATCCTCTGGTTCACCATCAGATTCATCATAAGTTGGTTCTCCGTCATAGTTTGGATTCTCGACCAATGTCACAATCTGACGATTAGGACAATCTGCAGCAAAGTGTCCCAACCCCTTTCACTTGAAACAATGCTTAGCAGCAGTCCCTCCCCTGCTATTTCCCGTGTTGCTCTGTTCCCCTTTCGCTGCAGGTTCAGAACTCGCACCCTTAACAGCGATTGGTGTCGATTTTATTGCGGAACTCTCTCATTTCCCTCGAAAACCTTTACCGGGCCATCGATTCTGAAATTTGGATGCACTGCCTGTTCTTTTGCATTGCGACTCCACCTTTAAGGCCAATCGACAGACATCCTCATACGTCCAATACTGTTGCAAATGGACAACATCAGAAATCTCTGTTTGTAGACCAGCCAGAAACCGAGCCACAGTCTGCTCTTCTTCCTCATCCACATCACAACGCATCTGCAACCGATCAAACTCCTCGGTATACTCCTCCACTGTCGAATTGCGCTGTTTGACATTGTGATACTCGATAAACGCCTCTTGCCGGTCATGACAAGGTAAGAACTTTCTTTGCAGCAATTTCTTCATCTTGTCCCATCGTTTCACCTTCGATTTTTCTTCCCTAACACGCTGTTTTTTAACGTGTTCCCACCAAATCGAGGCATGTTGTCGCAACTTAATCGCCACAATTTTAACCTTCTCTTCCTCAGTGAAGTCCTTAATATCAAAAACTCTCTCCACAATGCGCAACCAATCGATAAACTCATCAGGATGAGTCTTACCTTCAAACTCAGGAATCTCGATCTTCATTCCAAAATTCCAAACAGGTGACCGATGTCCAGGTTGCATCCCCCGATTTCGTCCCTGGTTTCGAACCCAAAAAGGGTTGACGTCTTCCTCCTCGTATTCGGATGTCGCATCAGATTCCTCACCTTCGGATTGAACATCCAACCCCACCTGCGCGAGTTGTCATTCTAAATCCCGGATCCGCTGTCTCTGTTTTTCAATTTCCACGTTCGCGGGTCTCTGTGATGCGGTGGTTCATCTACTTCAGGAACGACTCCACGCCCCCGACCACGACCTCGCCTTCCACCACGACCTCCACGATTATTTTCAACCATTGAGTCAAAGCAACCAGAGCTCTGATACCAACTAATGCCGGAAACGTGTGTGAATTGGCTGAAAGAGTATTGCGAATTGAATAAGAGGAATAATTCGTTCGCTCAATTGATTTATTGAAAAATATAATATCAAGTCTGCCTCTTAGAAACCCTAAACACCCTTTTTATAAGGCGTTACTCTTAACCCTAACAAAATAATTCCAAAATTATGAAAAAACCCTTAAAATAATAAAAGTTCAAAAAACCCCTCTAAACGATCCTGAAACACCGAAATGCATCATAGGTGGCCAAAGGCGATGTGTTTGATTCAGATCACCGTTCCGCTTCAACCTGTCAAATTTGGGCCCTAAATTCCATACCCAAAATCAATGCCGAAAGTCCGGTGCATCAATAAGTCTCTTCTTTATTTTCTTTCTCCTCGACCTCCTTATTAGATGTTCTTTCTATCTCCTCTACTCTATCTTTCACTCTGGTCTTTCTTCTTTGATTTTCTTTCAATTTCTTCGGTACTCCTCCCCTTTTTAAACCCCCATCTATCTTCTATTTTGTTTCTAACCACTCTGGTACCTCTCCGCTCTTTCTTCTTTAATTTTCTTCCATACTCCTCCCTTTTTCTTTTTTGATTTTCTTTCTCCCTTGATTTTCTTTTATACTCCTCCCTCTTTCTTTTTTAATTTTCTTTCTGCCTTTGTCCCTTCTCTCTTCTTTTATCTTTTTGTCTTTATTATTTAATTTTCTTTCCATGAATCCCTAAAAAAAACATTTTACTTTACCTCTTTGTTCATTCTTTAATTTTTTTTCCTTTTAATATTTTAAAAAATATCTCTTAGATTTCACTATCATTACATATGTAATATCCATTTTAATGGATAAAATAGTTAATTTGTATATAGTCGGTCGAGAAAATATGAAATCTATGAAACATATACGCAGAGACAACCGGCTACTAGCTTGGAATAGTTTCTACATCTTGAGTATGCATTAACCATCAATGAAAAGGAAGGAGATGAAGGAACCAAAGAAAAGAGGTCTGTCTCTGAGCCCAACCCCGTGGAGTACACCTTATTAGGTGGCGTTTGTCACCGCCGGGGTGGAACCACGTAAATCCGGTGTTTTGTTTGACTTTGATTTTCAGATTCTTGGTTAATTGAGCGGTTACATGTTGTATTGATTACAACAAAGTGGTATCAGAGCTTAATCGCTCGCTTTCGAAACCCTAGTCTTTTGTTTTAAAGGTTTTTTGTTTGATTCTTCATTTCTAACTTGTGTTTTGTTGTCTTTTGCAGGTGGCCGACGCAACCCCTGTCGACGGCAACGAAAACCTCAAGTCGACATTTATAGAAGAACCTTTGAACAGATCTATTTCTTCTTGGAGAATGACATACAAGATAGAGAATAGGGGATTAAAGAACCATCACAGAGGACTGCCGAAGGGTGGACTTGAATCCACTGGAGGACAAGCTGGAAATATTAGCGGCTGAAGGCAACCCTAAGAGAAATCGGGGTTGAGGAGGAAAGTAGGTCCAAAAGGATCTGTTGCGGAGCAGCTTAGGACGATTGAGCATTTCTAAACCCTAGCCTCTTTATTTCTGTCTGCTGTGTTAATATTCATTGATTCTTTAAAATTGCTTTGTGGCTTTGTGGTGACTTTAGGTCTTGGCTGAAGGGATACAAGCTTAGTACTTGTTAAAAGTCCCAAACCGTTTGCCAGTATGGAACAGACAGGCTTGTTTGACCTGGCTGAAGGGATACAAGCATTGTTCTTGTTAAAAGTCTCGAACGTCCGCTGGTACGAAACACAGCTTGTTTGAGGCCCTTAGTCTTATGTTGTTGTATTTGTTTGAATCTGCTTTTGATCTTGTATGTACTCTGTATTTTTGGCAGATTTATGTATCTCTCTGTTGATCTCAATGGTCTTTTGAAATTAATTTTATCTCTGTTTTGGCCGTGTTTACATCTGATACTGATTTTGGTATCTGTGGTTTCTTGAACTTTTCTCTGTGTTGATTGTCTATTGTTAAATTTAGGCTGATAAGTAAATTCTTGGATCATTTGTAATTTTTTATGTATCAAGATATCTTTTACCTATCTCTTTGTTGCCTAAATTGGTTTGATAACCTGCATATTTGTCATATCTGTCATTTGTGTTTTAACTGGATATCTTTAACATAAATCAGTTTGTATTTTTTTTATGTTATTTATTAATACTCTCTTTTTGTTGAGTAATAACAGGTGCTTCTTTGAGATTATCTTAAATGATTAATCTGCTATTACAAGATTAGTTCTTGATATTTTTTTGAGATTACAATTAGTGGTAAATGTGTATGATTATTTATTATTAATCTGTCTTGGTGACTCCACTTTTTATGCTTGCTGTTGCTTCTTCGTGATTGTTTGTAGCCATTTGTTGGCTTTGCGATATTCTCCGTGGATATGTCATGTTCTTGTTACCGTTGTAATCATTTGTAGCTGTCCCATCCTTGTGATTATTTGTTATTCCCCGTTTTTAATGTCTTTGTGACTTTCTGCAGCTATATATCTTTGTTATTACTGCAGTTCCATGTCTTTGTGACTGTCTGTAGATTTATTTCTTTGTGATTATCTATAGTCTTATATCTTTGTGATATTTCTTTGGTTAAATTGTCATATATCTTTGTGATATAGTTGTGATACTTTGTGATTAAATTCACTTGTATGGTTCTGCAACTTTTGTAATTATGTTTATCTTTATGATTATACTTTGTACTATGCTGAACCTTGTTTTACTTGTGAATTTTATTGATATTGACATGAATTTGTTGATTCTTTGTGAATCTGTGTGATAAATTCATTTTTGTATTATCTTGTAGAAAGATAAATACTGCATTGTTTTGTTTGCCATGAACTGTTGGTCTTGATTGCTTTTGTATTGCTTGTTTTTTGTGGGGTCAACATAGCTACATACCAGAATCCTTTAAACCATCAATTTAGTGGTTTGTTGAAAAGAAAATTTTTCATTAGTTGTGTTTTCTTTGAACCATTTTTGCTTCTTCAAATAAGATTAATATGTTGTTTTGTAAAGTGTTTTGAACTACAGTTTTGTATATTTTTCTTTCTAAATATAATAGTTAGTCTATTATCTTTAAATTGGAACATACACATGTTTTAAACTTGTTGTTTGTTTTTTTTTTTTGTTAAATTTCAGATATTTGTGTTATGTAAATTTTTAAAATTCTGTCTTGATTAGCACATACCTAGTTATTAGTTCCTGGATTTTTTCTTATTAAAATGAATGTTTTAATCCCTTGATATGAATTGATACATTTCAATTTTTGAATTTTTCAAAAGGATTAATTTTCTGCAAAAATTCTTTAGGATGGATTTTTAAGAGGTTGATGTTATCGGTTTACAAAGGTTTTGCAAGATTAGTATTTATTTTTAACTATATCAGTGTTTGATGGTTAAAATTTAATTTGTTTCTTTTAGATCAAATCAGGTTTTTGATCTGTATTCAACCATTATTACTAAATTTGAAATTGAAAAGATTGTGAAGTTTTTTTTTTTTTTTGGGTTTCCTTGGTGATATTAAAATCAGAATTTGTTTGCTTTACTCTATAGATTTTTTTAAATTTTCATTAACATCTTATTTTAAATTAATCAAAATTATAGTGGCTACTTTGCGATCAGTTTATTTTTAACCTTTGAAACAATTAGTTTGTTCAAAATGAACACTTTAAATTGTTAGAATTTGTAAACCTTGTCAACTAGTTATTATTTCAGGATTGGTTTGCTTTGTAATTTTTTTTGGCAGTGCTAATCAGACATTTTAATTTGTAAGGTACTTGGTTTAAACACCTGAATCAAATGTTTTTATAAAATTGTTTTGTTGGCAGTTTGAACCCTTGGTTTGAATTCAAGTTTTGTGTTTTTAAGAAGTAGGAAAATATTTGTTTTGGTTCATTAAAGGTTCAATGGTATTGTAGATTCTAGACTGCCCCTATATTGCCTTTGTGTCAAATTTTTGTAATTACTTGGCTATAATATAGGATATAGTTCATATTGTTGATTCATTTTATATGGAAATAGTGGTCTCTTATTGCAGTGCTTGTCTGTTCTTAGTTAATTGTCTGTTGATACATTGGACGGTTGGTTCTCCCAGTTTTTGACTATAATTGTCTAATTATATGGTGATTTGTTGGCTTATGGTCATCTTAATGATGGATGGGTATAAATCTAGGCTGTACTCAATTTTTTGAATTTAATTTTGGTGTGTTGCTTGGACGTAACCAAGAAATTTTAAATTGTGTGTCTCTGTATACTTGTTAAGTATCAAAAAATTTTTTGAGTGTTTACAAAATAGTTGAAAATCTTCATTTGAATAAAAATTAAATCTATCTTGTAAAGAATTTTTTGTAAATGTTTACTTTGTGCTTGATTCTAATTCCTTTTCTCAATTTCCAGCTAAAATGATTTTTTAAATTGCTTTAAAAGCATCAGTTTTTTAACTTCAATTTTGACCATAAAATTGAGAAGAAATTCATAGATTTTTAAGTGAAAACTTGATTTTTTTTGCAAGAATCATTTTATAGTTTTTTGTCAGCCTAGAATATGTTGGAGTTATTTAACATGTACCCATTTAACTAAGAGTCAACAGTAGCCCATATAAGGATCCATATATGCTTCTTTATGAGTGAACTTCCTTATATTATCTGGTTTTAATTGTTTTTTTTTAACTGAAACAGGTACAGGTTGGATGTTGGTTTTATACATTCTGCTTGATTATTTTTAAATATGTGAACTTTTACTCAACTTTTCTTGGAAAAGAAGTTTTATGTTGGCATATATTTGGTTACTTTGTGGTCTTAAATGTTAAATTTTGTCAAGTAGAACTTGGGATGACAATCTGGATTAACTCTGTTGTGTTCTTGGTGTTGTATCTAAGATTGTTTGATGATTGGTTGAGTTGCAAGTTATCTGTTATTGCTCCTTATACTGCTAATGGTTGATTATTGATAATAGTCTGTTTGGAATGACTAGTTTTTCAGCTTTTTGTATATGTAATATTTGATAAATGTGGAATATTTGGAATGACTTTTCAGGGGAAGTTGAAATCTTAAATTGTTATAATCATGAAATCATTAATTTGTTATATGTTTTTTTGTGAAATTGTTCTCATTAAGTTTCTACTTTTAAAACAATTCTTGGTTCAAAATCCTTTTTTTTAAACCTTTAGATGAGTGCACGCATCTATTGACTGGTTTTTATATGAGGTACTATATGATTTCGGCCAAAATCATGTTTCTCATAAAATGCTTTTAATTAAGATTTTCGGTAAAACCAAAAGCTGGATATTGTAAAGCTTATGTGGTTTATTTTTGAAAATTGGAAGGAATTGTTTGGACATTGCCTTTTCTGAATGATTAAGATTGCTATATTACTATATTTAGTTACATATGGATATGTTATGCTGTTTTGACATTGGATTGATTTCTGACTGTGTTTCTTCCTTTCTCTGAAGTTTCCACTTTGTGTGGTTTATGATAATTTTTTTTCACATTTTCTCTGCTACTGCAACATCATACTATTTTATTTTGTTAAGGCATAAACTTTAGCTCAACATTTGAATTCCAGTTTTAGTTGCAGGAAGCTAATTCTGATGCTATGACAGACGATACTTTGTGTCTATCATAACAGGATTCTACAACTCAACATCCAGATAAAGCTTGCTTGATAGAGACTATGGATTAAATGAATCGTCAGCTTGCTTGATGTACAAGTTTCTTTGCACCAGGATCAGTTTGTTGAAAGATTACTTGTGTTGTGCAAGGTTCTCTTTTAAGCTATTTTTAAATAGTTGTTTTTGCTGGGCGATGAAGATATAAGGCTGTGGATGGCACTGGTGGATTCCTTGTGGTATGTAATTTGTTTGTATCATTGCTTTTGTAAAATGTATGATTCAAAGGGGAAGTTTGTTGTGATTTGTATCAACATTTTACAAGTTTGTTGATCATGTTTTGGGCTGTCTTTGTTGGTTGAGAGCTGATGGGCCCTGGACATTAGTAAATCCAACCCATTATGCATCTGACCCGGTCCATTCTAAACCCTAGGTATTTATTCTTTCTTTTTCTAGAGAGCAGACATTGTAGCATCTTCTCTTCTTCTTCTTCTCTGCTCTGGCGACTGATTTTAGGGTTTTTATGGTTTTTGCGATCTGAGAGAGTTTTGTACTCTCCTCTTCTGTGTAACACCACCACCATAGTGCAACCGGGCCTCTGAGCCCAACCCCGTGGAGTACACCTTATTAGGTGGCGTTTGTCGCCGCCGGGGTGGAACCACGTAAATCCGGTGTTTTGTTTGGCTTTGGTTTTCAGATTCTTGGTTAATTGAGCGGTTATAAAAGATCCAGATTCGAATTTTCGCTATCTTTCTTCCTACTGTTTCTCCTCCTTCAAGCTTCCACCTTGGAAGGACCATATTAATGTATAATTATCTTTTTTAATTCTGAATCATTATTACTGGAGTGTAAATGCATATTTGATATGTTTCTCCATTTTAATATTTGAAAACAATCATTAGTCTCATTCCATTTCAAATAAATTTATATTATACAAATTCAATACATGAAAATGACAATACAATACTCATGCCTATTACTTAATGTACATTTAAAAAAAAAATTAATAATAAGATGATATTCTGTAATCACCGTCTCTTACTCTTTCACTATTCTTGTCTTCTTCTCAATTTCAACACTCAATTTCAACCCATCAACCAGTTTTTCGTAAAAATGTAGCCAGTATCAACAGTATTCAATTTTTAAAACAAAATGTAACAAGTGTTGGAGTGCTTCAGGTTCACCAATGTGAAGTATTTCAATCTCTGCTATGAGGGAATGATTAAATGATTATCTTAATCTCCAGAGGGAATAGAGAATTTTTACAAAAAATTACATTGAAAAAATATTCCATATGCATAAAAATATTATGCAAAAATATATATTCCATTGTAATAAAATATATTAAAACACCAAAATTGAAATATATGATTTACAATTCGTTTTATTTAGGTATTACAGCTTAATTATATTGTATGGAGTTTATAATATCTGCAAAATATAGATAATAATTAAAAATAAATAAATTTTTTTTAAAAAATCATGAATTTTGAATGATGAAATTATTAACATGAAAATTATGGAACCATTAAAGTACAGTTAAAGATAAAATCTAGTGACATATATACATAGCTTAATAACACACTAACGTTTTGGTCAGATGTATACTATCAAATACTGTGAGATGGTGGACCATTTTAATGTAAAGTAGATATTTTCTTTTCTTAACTATTATGTATTTGAATCAAATCAAACTCAATTCCAGTATTTGAAAAGAATTTATGATGGGTTTCCTGAGGTTTTAGATTATTTTATTGTAGTGTTACGTTTACCGTATAAAGTAACAGTTGATATGATCTATCATAGATACACCTAATAATACAACTATTAACCAACAAAATATTGCACATTAGATGTAGTTAAATTGCTTTCCATTCTAGACATGTTCTGATGCACTCGAAAAAACAATCCTATGAAACACCATTAATAATAAAAGCAAAAGCTGACGAGATGTACTGAATCCTATATTGTATTCATTGAATCTGGATATCTCTGCAATTTAAACTAAGCAATTTATGTTTGTGAGTTTCAATGGTGATACATTTATGTTATGAAAAATGACACTAATGCTTTCCCATGTGAATGTGAATATGTTCTACTGTTGAATATGTATTTGTATTTTGTATTGTACCATATAGCCAAACACCACACACATCAAAGCCCAAATACTATTAACTTAAGATAAAATCATGCATAAAGTTTAAACTTGTATAGTCTCATAATTATCCACTATTTTATTTGTTATCATAATTAAACACGTACAATGCAATAAATAATGGTTTCACATGGATTAGATTATGTAATGTTTATTTAAATGGTCATTCAATGTTGGATGTTCCGACAATTAGTCAACTAAACTTACTTATGAATTCTGCAACATCCCACTCATATGGATGGCAATGGGGTGGGTTCGGGTGGATTTTTAGTCAATCTGAACCCGCCCCGGTAGTTTTACAATTAATTATAACCCGCTCCAACCTGCCCCGTCGAGTTCTTTTCATGTTTAAAAAATTCAACCCGCACGAAGCGGGTTTTTAACCCGCCCCATCCCAACCCGCTTTATTATTAAAATTATATAAATAATAAATAATAAAATACTACACCAATATACAACATTAAAAAAATACATAAATAGCATTAAATTCTATACAATTAAAAAAATTTAAAATAAAAATAAATTAAATATTGAAATAATATTAATAATATAATATTATATTATAAAATTAATTAATATACATCTATCGGTGCGGACAGGACGGATTTTGATAGAACCCGAATCCACCCCGCCCCGGAACCGGTTTTTCAATTGGATTAAATCCACCCCTTTGCGGAGCGGTTTTAAACCCGCCCCGACCGGGTTAAAGCGGGACGGGAACCCGCAGGGTGGATTCAAATTATCATTCCTACCCACTCATTTGTTTAATCAGGAATTTACCATTATATTAGGAATTTCATAATGATTTATGAACAGTTATTTTCAATAAAATAAATAAACAACTTTTTTTTATTACTACTCGTAATGATTACCCTGAAAAATATATTTGAATTCTCTTCCGTGAGTTAAAATTTTATTTTATGTATTAAAAGCCAATACTAAATTAGTAGTAGTATTTAGAGGTCACACATCTCATTTATATTTCATGTATTCCTCCCTCCCACTTTAAATGATCCAAATGAATTTTTTATTTGTTCCATTTGAAGTGTTTTATTCAAGATGAAATTAGGAGTGAATTTATTATCCATACTAAAGTCTAAGGGTATAATTAATGCAAGTTCATAGATCATGGTTATATTTGTCAATTCATTTGATATTTCTATCTAATTAAATAGTTTGATTTATTGATTTGAGATTTAATTTAACTTAATTATGGACATCATTGAAATTTCAATAAAACTGGAGTATGAATACAAAGAATTAGGGGTGGAATTATCGCTTCTCTCTACGTATTTGTATGTTTTATATTATTTTTAGGAGGATATTATCAGGCCTGGCTCTTAGGGGTAGCTGGAGGGGCGACCACCGGGGACCCCTCGTGGAGGGGCTCTCAGAGCCTGAGGTAAGTTAAATTATTTTTAAAAAAATGTAATTTGATGTTAGTTTTTTAAAAAAAAAATATTAATTACTGAAATTGGATTAATTTGATGTAACCGGACTAGTTTTATATTACTGTTATTTTGGTTTGTAGTTTCGAATTTGTTTATCTCATGATCGTCATGCTAATTTATAGTATTGAATACTAGTATTCATGTTTACATTATTTATGATCATATTAAAAAAATAAAATAAAAATAATTTGAAAGGGCCCACTTTATCACATTTGCCAGGGGCCTCCAAAAATACAGAGACGTCACTGGATACTATATACCATTGGGAAGATGATATCCAAAATGGCGGTTTATTTATTTATTATTATACTTCAATTTAAAGCTCAATTTAATTTATAAAAAGTACAATTTTATTTAAATTTAAATTTATTTTATTCACAGTGAGTTGATACATATTCATATTATATTTGTTTTTGGTGATGATGAATAAAATATTTAAAATATAATTTAACATATCAATTTTAAAATTTTAATTCAATTTAACATATCACATATCAATTGTAATATTTTAAAGCTTATATTTCTGCTAATTAGAGCTACCTATTTAAAAGGTACTTTGAATCTACCATACCAGAATTTATAATAAAATAATTAAATCAATATTTAAAGAGAAATTTAAATATAAATTAATTTTTAAAAAAATCTCTATTTATTATATAAATATCTTTTAGGTGTAAAGTTAGAAGTTATCACTTTATCTTTTAAGTAACCAATCCACTTTACATTTAGGAAAAAACAATAATAAAATAAATATAAACTCACTCTTGAACACTTCACATCTTTCCTATTTATTACTAATTCTTTCCATCCTCTTATAAGTCTCATTTTGATTTTCTTTCTAACTCATCTGACCTCCTTATTCTATCTTCTTTCTATCTCTCGGGTAGGGATGGGGATAGTCCGGTCCGATCCGAGTTTGGTTGGAACCGGATCAGACCGATTAATATAACCGGTCCAGAAAATTTGGATCGAACCGGACGATCAAAATATTGGAATGACTGGTCCGGTCCCAACCTGTCCCTATCTCGGTCCAGTCCAGTCCAACCGGGTTAGATTTTTCAAAAAAAAAAATTAAATATTAAAAAATAATATTTAAAAAATTATATATAAATCATATCTAGTATAAATTAAATACATACATTTTAATGTCAACTTATAATATTATAATTATTCACCTAAAATGTATTTATTCCTAATAAATTCAAATTAGTATAATTAAATTAATTAATAATTATAATAAAAATTAAAATTTTACTATCCAATTAAATTCCATCAATATTATAATATAAGTATATGGAATTTATTTTATTTTATTTATATTCTTAATATGTATATATTAAATTAATAAATAATATTTTTACTATTAATCGGTCCGGTCCGGTCCGGTCTCTAAAAGCATGGGACTGGACCGGACCGACAAATATAGTCGGTCTCAATTTTTTGGACCGAACCAGGACCGTTTGGACCTTGGACCGACAATTTTCAGTTCGGTCCGGGTTTTATGTCCACCCTTACTCTCGGGTCTATCTTCGATTTTCTTTTTAACCACTTCGGTCTTTTTTTCTTGAATTTTTTTTATTCCAACCCTTCCGGCCTTTCTTCTTTGATTTTTTCCAGTACTCCTCCTGTTTTCTTTTTAAATTTTCTTCCTCTCTTCCTTTATTATTATTATTTTTAATTTTCTTTTATGATTTAGTAATGTAGATATTTCCCCTCTTAAGTAAGATAGACTCATTCAATCTCAACATATGCAGATACTTCACTTTTGAATTAAAATAAACACTCATCGTCTCTCTTCTTTTATCCTTCTGTCTTTGTTATTTAATTTTTTTCCATAAATTCCTTAAAAATATATGCATACACTATACTTTACCTCTTTGTTTATTCTTTAATTTTTTTTTAATACTTTATAAAAATATCTCATAGTTTTTACTATCATTACATATATAATATCCATTTTAATGGATAAAATAGTTAGTTTGTATATATTTGGCTGGGAAAATATGATATCTATAAAACATACATGGAGAGACTGTCAGGTTTGTTTCTTGACTTAGGCAGAACTCCATTTCAAAGGAAGATTTGGAAGGAATGTATCCGTCTATGCAATGGCGGATGCAGAAATTATAAAATTGGGACATCATGTTAGATTTGCTATTTGTTAATTAGTACCCGATATTTATATTGTTTATTTCAATAAATTTTATATTTAAAATTTAACGAAATGATAAAAGAAAATATATTAATTTAATTTTTTTAATGAATTTTAATATTTAATATAAAAAAGTTATATTATTATATATTTTAATATATTTGATAATATTTTATATGATTAATGACATGAATTTAATTTTATAAAATATATTTATAATTTTATTTTATTTAAATTTATAATTTTAAATTATAATTCAAAAATATGAAAACATTATTTATTAATAGTATGGAGTTACTAATTTTGGTTATATATTAAAATTAATATATAACCAAAATTTTAAAGGGAATTTGTTTAAAGAGTGCTATGGTAGTTTAAGATTTGATTATATTAGTTATAACTTATTTTATTATTTAAATTAAATAAATAGTATTGAAATTTGAAAAATGAAAATGATAAATGGAAACTATTAATATTAAATCTTGAACATATGCAAGATAGTTTTAAAAAGTCCAAATAAATATATTACTATTTTAAGAATTTTGTATAAGTAACTAAAATAATTTTGTGCATTTTTATAATTACTGATTTTGGTTATGCTCATTATCATATATGAATGCTATGATGTTATATATAATTTATATTTTTTTCAAAATAATGAGAGACATTTTGTCTCCCAATTAATAAGGTAGATCCGCCTCTACTTCTACCTAATCCCTTCAAAAATCAGAAGCCAGAGGAGACAGTAGACAGATAACCAGCTACAAGAGCTTTTACCTCTAGAGGATGCTATGAGTTAAAAGAACCAAGAAAACAAATAAATGTATATTTGAGCTATTTGAGCTTCCGGTCTCTCCTTCTCCAAACTTCCGCCTTTAATGTAGTCAATTCTGAATTATTATTATAGTGTAAATACATTTGATAATTTTTTTAACAATCATTAATCTCATCATATTTCAAATAAATGTATATTTTACCATTCTAATGACAACACAATACAATATTCATGGCTATTACAATATAGTATATATAGTATATTTTGTTTTGGTCGGTATTTGTGGTACGACTTAGATTTCATATTTTCTCTAGTGTTTATGGTGAGTCCACCATATTGTGATGGAAAGCTAAAGAGAGATGTGGCTTGGTAATACATAATACATGCCTTCATCAATTAAGTCTCTTTGAATATTAACATTGACCTGAAAGACCAAATTTAAAGCAAGCAAACAGGGATGAATATGTCGTCAAAACAGGTCTCCTCTCTATCAAACTATAGAGATATATATATATATATATATATATATTATATATATATATTCCACTCCAATAAAATATATGAACATCATGAGAAAATTGAAATATATGATTTACAACTTTTTTAAATAGTTAATCTTAAAAATCATGGTGGTATTCATTTCATTTAGGTATAACAACTCAATTATATTATATGGAGTATATAATATCTACTAAATATAAATCACAATTAACAGATTAATTGAAGATAAAATATAGTGACATATACAGCCTAATAATACAGTTTTTTTTTTTTAAAAAAAGAAATAGGGATAATCCTAAAAATCCCATGAAGGTTTGGAAATTTCTCCATTTTACCACTTTAGTTTTATTTTTTACCATTTTACGATTGTCCGGACGAAAAATGTTAAAATTTTTAAAATTAAATATTGGACTTTGATAGAGCTCCAAGAGACGAGTCTAATGGTGATGGTTCGCCGAAAATTGGTTGCTAGACGGAGGAGAAATGATAGAAAAATCAATTTTCGACAATTTTTAATTTCATTGAATCTCCTTTGTTCAACCATCGATCGCCGAGAGACCACCATTATTAAACTCATCTCTTGGAGGTCTACCAAAGTCCAAAATTTAATTTTAAAATTTTTAACATTTTTCATTCGGACAGTGGTAAAATGGTGAAAAATAAAACTACAGTGGTAAAATAGAGAAATTCCAAAACCTTCATGGGGTTTTTGGGATTATCCCTTTTAAATATATACTGCCAAATATACATACTAGTATTTGCAGGATGTTCTTAGATGTTTAAAAAAATTGATTTTTTTTTTCTATGAAATGGATCATTTTAATGTACAATAGCTATCTTCTTCAAGTTCTAAACCATTATTCCAATATGAATGCTAATATGAATGCATTTGAATCGGATCAGACTCAATTTCTTTGTTTGAAAAAAAATTATGATAAACGTCATGAGGTCTTTGATTATTTTATTGTAGTATTTACATGCACAACTGAAATACAAGTACTAACAAATAAAATGGTCCGCAATAAATGAAGTGAAATCGCTTACTAGACATGTTCTGATCCGTTCAATGTATTAAAAAAAAACATATGAAACACTATTAATGGCAAAAACAAAAGCTAATGAGATGCTACTGGATGTATTCATTGAATCTGCAATTTAAAGTAAAACAATTTATGTTTGTAAGTTTAAATACTGATACATTTATGTTATGAAAAATGCTTTCTCATGTGAATTTGACTTCATGTGAATGTGTTCTACTGTGAATATGTATTTGTATGTTTTTTATAGCCAAACCCAGACCATCAAAGCCCAAATGAAACCCAAAATACTATTATCTTAAGATGAAATCATGCATAAAGTTGAAGACTTGTATACTCTCACAATTATCTACACTACTCACTATTTTATTTGAGTCTCATGATAATTAAACACGTACGCAATGAATAATGATCTCACATAAATTAGATTATTTAACATTTGGATGTTCCAACAAATAAGCAAAATTAGACAACTAAGCTTACCTATGAGTGCTGCAACATCCCACTCACTAGTTTAATCATCTATATTTATATTTTAGAAGTTACCATTATATCAAAAATTTCATAATGATTAATGAACAATTCTTTTCAATAAAATAAATAAACATAACCTCCCAATCACTGCTCTTATAATAATTTCACCGGAATAATATATTTGGATTTTTTGGTGTGAGTTAATATTTATTATATCAATTCTAAAATTCAAATTCATCACTAGAAAGATCGTGTTTTTGCTAATTACAGCCATACCTAAATTTAGTGTACTGGGAATCTACTATGATTAATAAATAGAATAATTAAAGGATGGAGGTAAGGTAAATAGCACATCATACCACATCATATAGCACTTTAGTTTCCAGTTTTATCCATAATTTTTATTTAAATATTTATTTTAAAATATAAAATATTTAATTTAAATATAATTATATAAAAAATAATTATTATTATTTTCAAATTTAAAAAAAAAAATAAAAACCTTAAAAAAGTGGAGAACAGTTTTTATTAGAAAAATATATACACACTCGCGCGCACTTAATAAACTCTATGCTTTCTATATGTACTCTCGATAATTAAAATTATTAAATTAGATCATAATACTTCGATTCAATAACAGCTGCACAACAATTAAATAATTTATACCTAAGTATTTGTGTGGTTGTGACTTTTTTTAAATGATCATATGTTTCTCCAAGATTATCATCCATGAATGTTGAATTGTTAACCATTAAAGTGTTATATATCGTATTGAATTATTAACTCTTGAGTTGAGATATAAACTAAACTCATGAGTTTATGTATATACTCTCTCTGTCCGCTTTAAGTGATGAAAATGAATTTTTTATTTGTCCCATTTTAAGTGTTCTATTTAGCAATTTAAGATAAAATTAAGAATAAATTTACTACTCTATCCTTATTAAAATATAAGAATGTAATTAATGTAAATTTATAAGTTAAGGTTATATTTGTCGATTCATTACTTAATTAATATAGTTTGACCACTTTCTTATTTTATGTGCTCCGTCCATTTTGATCACTTAAAGTGGGACGGAGAGAGTATTAAACTTATATGTAATATACTTCCACTATATATATGTATTTCTTTCATGAAAATCCACTTTGCTCATTAAGGTAAAAATATTTCTTATGCAATAATATTTGGTACCCTACTGAAATCAATGTTTCTTTTTTTCTATACAATAATATTTTTAGTATAAAACTATTATATTACTATTACTTTAAGAATTTTAATAATCTGAAAAATAGACATTTACTATACTCTCCATAATAATTTAATTATTAGTACACTCTATTGAATGATGAAGTAGTACTGTATTTATATGTATATATAAAGTATAAAAACTGATGGGTACTATTATTTAGGTGAAATCTTAGTAGGTTCAAAACAAATTCAATTCAACTAAAATAGGAAAAAAGTAGGTTAATTTAATATATCTTCAAAATCAAAAAGAAAAAAGCATTTCGATTTACAACGGCCAAGATCTTCTTTCATTTGAATGTTTTTGTCTCTAATAATGGAGCAATTGAAAGAGGTGGTGCAGTGACTGAGAGAGAACTCGTGGTGTCTCCTGTATGAGATTGGCTCATTTCCTTCAACCATTCAACAACAACAATCACCAAGACGACGTATTTTGACTTCTTTCTTCTTCTTTTTTTTCTATATTATAGGCGAAGCTGTGATTTGATTTTGAGGGCCGGTTGTTTATCCAAATTGGCCGTTTATTTTAAGTGATTTAATTTAAGTGATTTAATGTATTTGTGTTTTCAAAATCTGAATGGTTCAGATAAATTTTTTCCCTTAAATCCGAATGGAAAATGTCTGAATTCATTTTTCTATATTAATTTATATTATTATCCTTTAATATTTTCTTGAAAATTGTGTTCTCCCTTAACATAAATTTCAATATACGAATTAATTTTATTTAACTATACATTTATTATTTATTGTGAATTCTAATAAAAATAATAAATTTTAGGGAGCTGTTAAACATCCAGAAAATTAATGTCCAGAATGAATGTACATAATGTGTTTTACAAATTTATTCAGTCAAAAATACCCTTTCATTTATTAAATAGTTATTTTGACTTGATATGTTATTCTCTCCTTCAAATATAGTTAATGCATCATTTCCATAAAAAAATATAATAAATTCTCTCCATCTCTCTTCTCTTACAATTAATATAATTCTCCTTTTGTGATTATTCTCACCGTTTTATTTTTCAATTCTAATTTTTTCCATATCAAACTCTATATTATATATTTTAAATTTTAAAATAAAATTAATTTATTGATTAAATAATTTTTTAAAAAATAATTTAATATAATAACCAAATTTAGTAATTCATAAAATTATTATTTATAATACAATATATGTAGTAAATTATGAAACTTTTTTAATTATACTTTTTGAAGTTAACAATATTTTTCAAATTTATTAGATTGAAAAGTTAAAAACTACATTTCCAATTATATACAAGTATATTGGATTATTATAGTATATTTTATAAATAAATCAATCTTGAAGAAATAAAATTTTTATTTTATAAATAATAATAAGTATGACAACCATCTTAAATTTAATCTAATTCAATCCACCTACATGTGAATAAATACAACATTTACATCTTGAAATATCTTAAATTTAAATAGCTATCAAATTTAGAAGAACGAGAAGTTGGTAGTTGAGCTTATTAAATACATAGTCAATTCATTTTAGCTCCATCTCAAAATCAATGAATATGTATCATGTTAGAGCAATACTATTGTAATTCAAATTATCTTATATGATTGTAATTCAAATTACCATTCGTATATATAATTACTTAAATATAAATACATGGTAAATTTTGTGTACTAAAAGGGACAAAATTACAAGATTGAGAGAAGACACCACAATATTGTGATTAGAGAATGACCTAAGATCTTTAAGGGCTGCCATGTTATTGGCCGAAATTGTTACGACCGAAACATCAAGGGCCCTAAGCCCCACATGTTCAAATCTGGCTCGAGTTGGATTTGGTCCGAGATCAAACAACTTGCAACTGAATGTATTTCGATCATGGTTCCTTTGTTCGAAAAAAAGTGTTTATGAGGTCCCAATAAGATTTCGGTCGGAAGCACATTCGCCTAGCTTCAATCCCCTTTTCCTTTGTCAAAAAATTCTACCACCCAAATCTAACAAGCCCATTCAATTATGTTTTCCTGATTATATCGAATTAGTGTTAGCATTCCAAGTTAGGTATAACAAACTTAGTACTGCTAACAGACCTAATCCTCGTAAAAATATGACCATTTGATCCTCTATAAATAAGAGAGGCCGGGGATGAATAAGAGATTCAAATTTCTGCAGCGATTAAGCCATCTTTCTGTAGCCTCGTAATTTAGTTAAGTTTTATTTGACACCAGAAATATGATTTTAAGATTGAGATAAGACACTACAATATGACTTTATATATAAGAATTTGTGTAATCATACTTTAAGGTTGCGGATTAAACTCTAAAGTATGAAACTTAAAATTTTGATTTAAATATAAATTCAAATGGCAAAAAAAAAGTATTATTTTCTTTATTTCTATTTGAGTTCTTTTTAAAAAAATCCAATAATGACGTATTGTTGATATGATGCCCTTATCATTATATCAAAGCAACGTTAGAAATTTATTATGGTTAGGATATGTGTCTCTAGCAAGTAATTAGGAAATAGATTAAAACTCAAAATATAAAAACTTTCCAAATGTACCGAAATAAAAAAACAAACTAGTTAATAACTTAATTGGTAGGGATAAAATATTTTCTCCTAGCCACCAAAGTATTAACAATTGTACAATATTTGTGAAAAATACTTTTGCATACTGAAACCAGATTATTCAACGAATGGTAGTAATACCTAGCCAAAACAATTCGGTTTGTAGTGACTACCAAATATTCTTTCCTAATTTGTTTTCTTTTCAACTATAGAATACCAATCTACTTAATTAGCAACCAAATAGTAAGAAAATAGATCCAACTCGAAATGATAATCTAATCACTTATTAAAAAGATAATGGTAGTCATACTCTAAATCAAACTAATAATAATTAACAATTTAGTTATTTAAAATTTAACGTTATATTTATAATATATATATGTATAATTTGAGTTTATTAGACTAGGTATATTTAACTTGATTTTGAGGTCGTAGGTATATTTTATAATTTTATAATTTGTTTAAAAAAATAAAATAAAATGATCAATCCAAGTTTGATATCAGACCATGGATTTCGGAATTGATGTGAAATTGTCATTTCTAATTATTTATTATTTTAAATAATTATTACTTTTTATTTAAATTTTATATAATTAATTTATAAATATGTTTCAATTTTTTCCCTAGATTTATTCTATATTAATATTTTTATTTTATTTTAAAATAAATTTTTTCATATTTGGACACAATTTATTTTTTGTGTTGTTCTTTTAAAAAAAAAATCAACCAAATATTCAATTTATGAATATTAGATAAAATTTAAATAATTTTTTAAGTTATTATATGAATGAATTAGTAATAAAGAAGGTGGAATTTTAAAGGATAAATTATCCTTTAAATAGATATTTAAATAATATAAATAATAAATATATAAAGGAGAGAGAATTACAGCATGATTAAATATGAGTGTTAAATGCAGTACTAATTTAGAAAGGAGAGAGAGTATGACCATTATAATAAGTAAGAGAAAGAGAATATGGCTATTAATAGGTGAGAGAAAATAAAAGGGTAAATATGGAAGTGAATATTGATTTAGGAGTTTCTGTACATTCTGGATGCATATTTTCTGTACAATAAACATTTCCCTAAATTTTATTATTTGCGCTAAGATTTATTATAGATATGAATTTATTCTACACTTGTAAATTTCAATAAATATAATAAATATTGTCATGTAAATTTTAATAAAAATAATAAATATTGTCATTCTAAAGTTACAAAAAAAAATAATAAATGTTGTTATATTTTGAATGAAAGTAATAAACATTCACATTCAAAATTTCAACGAAAAATTATAAATGTCTTGAGATTTTCTAGGGTGTTTTGTTCTATTTTATATTTATATTGTAAATTATTAACTACAATTCATTAATGAATTTACAATAATTTATATATAATAATTAATTATTATCATTATGGATATTTATTTGATTTAATTCCACAATTATTAAAATATTACAAATATAAACATTCATATGAATTATAATTATTTATTTTAAATATTATAAATTAAAAATTAAATAAAACTATTAAACTATCAAATATTTAAAAAATTATAAAAAAATTGATAAAATGACAAATTGTAATTAATAAGAAATCACTTATTTTAAGTTGATTATCAAATTTAAATAATTAATTAATTAAAAATATGATCATTCTAAATTTAAACAAATAAATAAATATTATCATTGTTAATTTCAATGAAAATAATAAATATAGTCATTCTAAATCGAAACAAAAAAATAAAATAGAATAAATGTGATTATATTTCCAATGAAAATAATAAATGTTCACATAATAAATTTCAATAAAAATGGCATTCTAAATTTCAACAAAAGATAATAAATGTCGTTAAATTTTCTAGTTGGTGTGTTCTTCTAGTTGGTGTATTCTTCTATTTTATATTTATACTAGGTAATAAACCCGTGCATTGCACGATATTTGTCTTTTTCTTTTTTTTTAAATAGAAAATTAATATATTATTATACTAAATATGTATTAGTATTTTTTTTTATTTCTATCCGTAATTACATAATATTACAATAAATAACTTTATCATTGAGGATGGGGTGATATGATTTGATTTTAAAATTTTAATTTAGTACTATAAAAATATAAGAATTTTAATTTTATCAATACGTAGAAAACTCTAAATCATTAAAGACACATTCTAGGAAATGGAATTCCATTTTAAATTCCATCTTTCTTAGAAAAAATAGAATACAAACTCAAATAATTGAAAATTATGAAAACCGAATATCTCAAAAAGTTAATTGCAATAGGAGATCATGTATTTATTTATTTATTTATTATTATTATATCAATAGGTAGAAAACTAATCATATGTCATTTTTTTTAATTTCTATTTATTTTAATTAGAAACAAACAAAATATTCCGCTCTTTTATTATTATTATTATTATTTATAGACAAACAAATACGGTTATTATCATATTTAGGGTGTCAAATTTATTTTATTGAAAGAAGTAACTAAGTTAAAAATAATAATAAATATATTTATCATTTTTAGTTATATAGCTTAAAGAAACCATTTTTTTTTGTTAATATTTTCCTGTTTTGGACTCTGAACAACTTAAGTGAGTAAATGAATAAATAAATAAAGAGTCCATTGGATTTCTAGGTCATAAAAAGTTTACTATACAATTAAAGGCCACTTTTGAAAAGTTTGCAAAACTAAACTTTGATTTTCACTCCATAGGCCATTCATGAGCGTAATTCACAGCATCTGTGAATTGTAAAGTTTCAGGGGTATTTTGGGAAACTTGGTCTATGGAGTGAAAACAAAACTTTAAAAAGCCTGTTTTTGTATGTTTTTTAAAACAGACCTATAATTGTATTTTAAACTTTAAAAAGCCAATTTCTTAGAATTTTCACATAAATAAAAGAAGAAAATGAGAATAATGAGTATTTACTATATTGTATATTACATATTTTGTGCGGTTATACACTCCTATTTAAAAAATGTTAATTATAATTTAAATCTATCGTTTTATGTTATAGCTTATCAAACTTTTCACAACATAATTTCAATTTTCAAATGTATAATAATTTCTCAATAACTTTTTTAAATATATTTTTATATAGTATTTCCAATGTATTAGGTATTCATTACTCTTAAACTAATTAAATATAAAACTACCATGAATATCAACATACAGTTTTATATTTGAACCATATATCAGCTACTATATGTAATATTAATTTACAATATTAAAATTAATTATTATAAAAAAAAACTTAGCACATATCTTTATAACTAAAAATAAATTATTTTTTTTATTATTGTATCATTATTATTACTATTATAAGTATTATTATTTTATTGATTTAAAAGATATAAATAAATTTAAAATATTTAAATAATTATTATATTGTATTAGTTATTTAAATTTTATTCCTTCAAATATTGTAATTAGACCGATACATATTTTATCTCTAAACTATTTTAACTTTACCCTAAAGATATTTTAATATTTGGTCCTTTTAAAACTAACAATTTTGTCATTTTTCATCATTAAAATAATAAATTCATATCAACGGTCTTAGTTAAAAGGAAAACTCAGGGAGTATAATTTATAATTGGAAAACCTAAATTCAAAATTATATAAACACTAATTTATAATTATCAAAGATAAAAAGGAAAATAATATATATATATATATATATGTATATTCACATATTTAATAAATGATAGTTTTAAATGGGTTGTTGATGTTATTAATTTTTTTTATAATCATGTTAATGTAAAATAAGTTAATTTCAAAAAGGTAAATTGGAAATTTTTATCTAAATGATTCATATGATAGTCTTACTGCTTCATTTATTTTATATGAGTTGTCAGAAATAAATTCATTTTAAGAAAATATTAGTTGATGATAATAGAGTTTAGAAAAATTAAGTAATTAAATAGTAATATACTTATTTGGTACGACATATGCGTGTGAATTTTGTTTTTCGCTCATAGTTGCATAGTTGTTTCGAATAGTGAACTAAAAAAATTATATAAAAGACAACAGTTATTTATTTATTTTAATTTGATTATTTCATAGTTAGTAATAACCTTACTATAACTCTCGGTTTTTTCAATTTAATTATTTCATATTCTACTAATTTATTATCATTGGATAACCTTACCATAAAATTATGTACATTAGATAAATTAGCAAATCGACTAATCTATTTGATTAACTAATCTACTTATTATAGTTAAGTGACAACTTTACGTAAATATAAAGTAGCCAAAGTGTTCATTCAAGTATTAAACATATAATTCATTATTCAAATTATGTCATACATTAGTTTTATTTTCATATTTATTATTTTAAAGTTTTATGGATTTTATAACCAATCAATTTTATACTTTTATTATTGGATATTTAATATTTCTTTAGGATATTATCTTTTTAATCAATTTTATTTATTCAAGTCAATTAAATAAAAAATCAAATTAATTTATTCTTTTAATATCAATTTAATCATAAAATTAATTAAAATCTTTTCGAATTTTGTAACTTTTCATTTCTTTTTAATTTTGTTTATTATCATTTACTATAGATAAATTAAAGTAATTTTTTTTATATTCTCTTGTCAACTTATTATTACTATTATTATTATTAAACTAATAAATTCAAGAGTTAAAATTATGACCATAAAAGCCAATAGATTAAAAAATAATAATAATAATAATATATTATGTTTCTAATAAACATAACTGCACAAAATTATCTAATTAATTAAAAAATTATATGGTAAAAAATGAATAGATATAAAAATTATTGTTTCAAGTCATATTATTCATAAACTTATTTAAATTGATTTTGATTGACTTATAAGAAATTAATAAATTTATTTTATTATGGAAATAAAATACAAATAACTCAATATATGTAATTTATTTACATCCAATTTATATATATATATATATATATATATATATATATATATATATATATGCGCGCACATGCGTATATAAGTAATTTACAATATCAAATAAAATTATTATAAAAATTTATTAATTGTTGTTTATATTATTCATATTCTCATCCCATAATAGTCATCGTTATGGAAATGAAATAAACATGTCCACATTGTAAAAGAGAAGAAAAATATTTTAAAAAAAAATTTAAATGTTAATTTTGATAGAATGAAAATCTTACCATTTTTAAGTTTGAGGATTGTAAAAGATTAATATATATATATATATATATATTAAAGTCATCGTGGAAGTCACACATAATAAAAGTGTTCATCCTATATGCATACTACGCAATCAACATACAAATAATAAGCGGAAAAGGAAAAGGGAGATTACTGTCAATTAGTCGACGATAAATCTCCTGGAAATACCGTTTAGTTCACCGGCTAAGAACCCCAATTGCACTTCTAGAACAGGAACGCGGAATCTCTTCAAAACTTAAACTCTTGGAAACCTTGGAGTAGGTTTAACTTTGCAAACACTGTTTGCAATTCACGTTTCAGAGAATGCTCTGAGATGTGAAGTTTTTGGGATGATTGAATGAATGAGAGGAGGACTCTATTTCTAGTAGTCCTTGGCTAGTTCACTTGAACTAGGACTCATTTGAATTCAAACTCTTGAATTCTAATATCCTGATCTCTCACTAATCCATTGCTTAATGGACAAGTAAGTGAGATCTGGGCCGGGCCTATCTTGGGTGGACCTATCACCCAGGCCCAAAGGCCCCAAGCCCACATCTATATAAGGCTTGGGCCAGCCCATATTTATTATAAGTCCAACAAAAAGAGAATATAAAAATAACTGAAATCGATCGAAAATCTTACAATTTTGAAATTGAAAATTTTAAAATGAAAACACTTGAAAAGAAAAATATTTTTTAAAAAATAAAATTATTGTTTCAAAATATATGAAAACAAAATATTAGAGTAAATTAATAACAATGATTGAGAGGCGGTTTACATTTTGATTTAAAAGATAATTTGAAGATGCAGAATAAAATTGAATTACAGAATGAATAAGTGAGTCTAACTATTATAATATGCAATTATTTTGAAGAAAGTAGTAGTTTTATACGTATTTTAAAAAAAAAATTAAAGTTTAAATCAAAGAACAACCGTTAACATCAATATTTCCAATTCAAAACACAAATATGCTGAAAAAGAATCCATAAAAAAATTTATCCTAAGAAAGAAATTAACTCACCTTAGTGATATCAACATATTATCCATCAGCATCACCTCCAAGCTCAGCTTCAGGAAACCTCTTAATAAACCTCGAAAGCCCTCACCAAAAGTGAGACAATAATCACTGCGACAACCACCACATCACTCAAACTCGTCACCATCGCCACATTCGTTGTCTCATCTAAATAACTACACCTCTTCTAACACTACACCAAAAATTAGATATAATAACGGTTATTTTGGAGTTTTAATAGCGGTTTGAACCGCGGTTAATACGAGAGCTATTAAAAAGTGGGGTATATACCATAGCGGTTGTAAACCGCTGTTAAAATGAAGAAATAGATAGCAGTTATTATGAAACCGCTGTCATTTATTTATCATCCAATTGCAAACAAAGCGCTATTACATCATATTATATTATTGACGTTTGGTGGGAACCGCTATCAAATCTAGTATTTTTGTTAGCGGTTATATGATTAACGTCGGTAAAGGTATATTTATTTTTTTTAATATTTATATTAAAATTTCAATTAGCCTATACACACTATAAATAATTATATTTAAAAATTTAAATTTATATAACAAAATATATATTTCACATTAAAATTAGCGTAAATTGAACACAATATTTAAATAGTAATATCAATATAAACATAACTGCAAACTAATAAAAGTCTTTACATTGTACAGTCATGTTACTGACAAATATATGAACATATTGTCTTCAAAGCTATCCCTGATGACATTTCCCATAACTTCATGTTAAAATTAAAATCCCTTCCTGCATAATAGCAATAAAAAATAAATGAAAATTCATTCAATTCGACTAATCATTATCTTTAAACATTTGACTTAAAAACTAATATTAGATATCAATAGCTTTACTCATCAATTAATTCTTTCAAAATAGTACTTGATTAATTTTCGTTATTTAAATAGATCTCAAGTCGGTTATCCTTCTTCAAAAATTAAATCTAAGCAATACTGAATATATAAACTCCTTTATATTAACTGCAGTGAAAATTCGACAAAGAATTAAGTATAGTATTTTTTTCAAAAAAAACTACAATTGCATCACAACATCTAACTAATCATTTAATAATCTAATACTAAGAAACGTATTTAATTTTAAGACTTGCAAAAGATGTATAAGACACTAAACACACAACTAAAAATCCATAAACAACACTAATAACAAAGTGTCGGTGTAACACTCCGACCTCCACCAACACCACCATCTTCAAGTCAATCCATTCATATTTAACTATATACATGATTTTAATTTTGAGATAATAAAAAAGTAAATAATCTTTAAATATTTATAAAAGACTAGATTATGATTTTTAAATTTTAAAAATTTTAAAAATAAATCATAATAAGTGTACAATTGAATTTTCAATTCACTATTACAGTATTTAATAATCCCAAAAATAAAATCACCCACATATAAGTTTCTTTAAGATAACAATGATATATAATTGAGTTAAGAAAGCAATTATAGTCACACACGAAGGTTCATAACACACAAGTTCATTACTGCAGCTTCATGTGATGATATTATATGTGCTTCTTTGTTACTTTTTATTTAAATTCAATTCATCACAACAACTACTCTTTCTTTGGTTCAACTTGTTCCCATTACTAACTAATCTATCTACTTTATTTCATGTCAGTAAAAAGTTGGCAACATATTAATTTTGTATAGACCTCAAAATGAACATCCACCCATCTATAACCATCCACCTCATCTTTGATTTTCATTCTCTCTCCCTGTAACAGTACTTATTATTGTAGGCATATATTATCACGAGATAGAGGCACAATCTTTTAAAACTAATTTCACTATTCTAGTACAGTAACAGTACTAGCAGAAGTTACTTAGCAATTACTTACTAATGAAAAGTCTTTTTCTTCTAATTTTGTATTTATGTTCTCTTACTATTTCTAGAGAATCATTCATGTTCATCATCTTTAAAGTTGGAGACATAAAGCAAAGAATAGAGCATTGAAAATCACATGTTACATTGTATACTGTACACTTCTTGACACTAGTTTTGTCCTAGTTACTTTATTTCTAAATATATATATATATATAACTTATAAATCATTAATTCTAAGCCATCTAGATTACAGGATTATCGAGAAATGAAAACAAATAGCAGAACTAACAAGCTTCTAAATCCAGATAAGTCAAGCAACAACCACACAATGTGTAAAAGATAAAGTGCCTCCAGAGAATATATAATGTCAATGAGGAGAAATGTGAAGTTCAATTATGTGTTGGAATTCAAAGTGTATATAAGAAGAGTAATCGCTGTAATTGCGTGATATTATTGATAATAGTTATGCCTTTTAAATAGGCCAAATTACACAGAATTGGAAAGAACATAACTGCTGCACTGACTACACTACTAAAACTTAGGAACAGATTATTGACCAAGTAAACTGACACCTAAAATTAAGCTTCTTCCATAAGACTAGGACTTTATTGACTTCAAATCATATTCAACCCACCTCCTTGATTCGAAATCACAGACACCGAGTAGACTCCTGAAGTACAGAAATTTTCCTTTGGGCAGTGGTTTCGTAAGAATATCCGCTAACTGATCATGCGTACTGCAGAACTTGATGTCCACAATATTTTGTGTTACCAAATCTCTGATGAAATGCAGCCGTGTATCGATGTGCTTGGTTCGACTGTGTAGTGCTGGATTCTTGGTCATATAGATAGTCGACTTGTTGTCGCAAAAAATAATAGTTGGACCATTTTGCTTGTGCTGAAGTTCACCTAAAATTCCCCTAATCCACACTGCCTGGCAAGTTGCAAATGTGACAGCTATGTATTCCGCTTCCGTACTTGACAGAGCTGTTACGGGTTGTTTCTTAGAGCTCCATGCAATAGCTCCTGATCCTAATGTGAACATATGCGCTGAAATACTCCTCCGATCGTCAAGACAGCTTGCAAAATCCGAGTCCGAATATCCATACTATTTTGCATCAGAAGACACTTTAGGATCATCTGAGTACCAAATTCCATAGGCTGTTGTACCTGCTATGTATCGAAGAATCCTTTTTGCTGTTCCAAAGTGTTCTTGTGATGGTTTCTCCATAAATCTGGAAATGATACTCACAGAATACGCAATATCTGGACGAGTATGAGTTAAGTAGATCAATCTACTAACAAGACTTCTATAAGTGGTGGAATTTGCTGTCTGTTTTCCATCTTTGCGAAGAAGTTTATCAGTTTGATTTAATGGAGTATGAACTGGAGAACAATATAACATACCAAACTTCTTGAGCAGCTCTATAGCATACGTCTCCTGCGATAGAAATATCCCGTCTTCTCCTTACTTCACTTTTAGTCCAAGAAAATAATGCAGATATCCTAAATCAGTCATTTCGAATTCTCTCATCATCTGGTCTTTGAAATCTTCAGTGATAAATTTAGATGAACTGTATAAATCATATCATCAACATATAAACAAAGTATCATAAAGTTTCCATTACCATCTCTTTTGGCATATAAAGTTGGTTCTCTTTCACTTCTTGTAAATCCGTGCTTCAAGAAATATTGATCAATGCGGCTGTACCAAGCTCTTGGTGCTTGTTTCAGTCCGTAAAGAGCTTTCTTTAACTTATATACTTGAGTTTCTTTCCTGATGATTTCGAAACCTGGGGGCTGATCCACATAGACTTCCTCTTTGAGATCTCCATTGAGAAACGCAGACTTCACATCAAACTGGTATACAGGCCATTTTTGTTGTGCTGCCAAAGCTAAGAAAATACGTACAGTTTCAAATCGGGTTACCGGAGTGAAAGTTTCCTCAAAGTCAACTTCAGCTTGCTGTGAATATCCCTTAACAACTAGGCGCGCTTTATACCTCTGAATTTCACCATTTGCACCAAGCTTTGTTTTAAACACCCATTTTAATCCGATTGATTTCTTCCCACTAGGTAGACTGCAAAGTGTCCAGGTCTTATTTTTCTCAATAGCTGTAATTTCTTCTTTCATGGCTTGCTGCCATTTTTCTTCCTTGTTTGCATCTTCAAATGTAAGGGGATCTGTATCCGTAACAGTTAATGCAAAACCACAGCGTTCATATAACTCTACTAAGGATCTATACTTCCTGGGCGCGTCTGATTTAGACCAATCTTCAGAGTAATTATTTGGATCTGTCTAGGAACCTGGGGTTGGCTGTGTCTCTGAACTTGGATTTGGCGTTGATGGAGAACCTGGAGTTGGCGTTGACATTGGTGTCATTGATGAACCTTCTACTACTGGTTGACTTGATGAACACTTGATCAAGGATGCCAATATCATCGCTGGTTTCTAAAACACAATTTTCCTGCCAATTCCATCTCAAGCTCTCATCAAATACAACATCACGTCTAAAAGAATTGATTTATTCTTAGGATCAAACAACCTATATGCTTTAGATTGTCTACTGTATCCAACAAAAATAAATTTGTCTGATTTTTTATCTAACTTTCTTCTATGTTGGGGAGTAATCAATGCATAACATATAGAGTTGAAAACACGTAGATGACTTACAGAGGGCTTGAATCCTCTCCAGGCTTCAAATGGAGTTTAGTTTTGAACAGCTTTTGTAGGTGACAGATTGAGAAGATAGATGGCAGTGGCCACTGCTTTAGCCCATAATGTATTTGGCAAATTTCTTCCTTTCAACATACTTCTAGCCATCTCGACAATCGTACGGTTCTTTCGTTCTGCTACGCCGTTCTGCTCTGGTGTATACAGAGTAGTCAGTTCCCTATGTATACCATGAATATCACAAAAGGAATTGAATTCATTTGAAATGAATTCTCCTCCTCTATCAGTGCGAAGGACTTTGATACATAATCCACTTTGTTTCTCCACAATTGCTTTGAACAATTTAAAATGTTCAAATGCCTGATCCTTGCTATGAAGAAAGTAGACCCACGACATTCTATTGTAATCATCAAGGAGTAAGAAAAAATACTTACTTCCACCTAGAGACGTCGTTTGCATAGGTCCACATAAATCTGCGTGGATTAACTCAAGACATGATGTAGCTCTCCAAGCACTATTAACTGGAAACGATCTTCTTGTTTGCTTACCGTACACACATCCTTCACACAGCTTGATAGCATTAATCTTTGGTAATCTAGAAACCATTTCTTTATCTCTAAGTAGCCTCAATCCTTTAATATTTAGGTGACCATAACGGAGGTGCCACAATGTCGATTCATCATCTTGCTTCGCTGTGAGTACAAAGTTTCCCATTCGAGATATGTCTAAAGGAAACATTTGATTATGAGTCATGGATATTGTTGTCATAATACGCCCTGTCTTCTTCTCCTTAATACAACATTCTCCAGCATCAAACAAAACTAAGTATCCACAAGACATTAGTTGTCCAACACTAATAAGATTAAATCCTAATGTTGGTACATATTGAACATTATGTAGATACTTAAATTTGCCTGGACTTGATTCTAACCTTATCGTACCTTTGCCTTCCACATCAAGAGTGTTTCCATTCCCCAACTGCACCTTCTGCTTGGCTGTTTCATCAAGATCAGAGAATAGTGGTTTGAAACCTGTCATATGGTTGGAACAACCACTATCAATAAACCAGATGTGATTCTGACACTGTCCTCTATCTGTGCTTTGAGCCATGAACAATTTTTCTTCTTCTTCTATATACGCTTCATCACCTATATCTTCTTTAGTGAACTTCGCTTGCTCCTCTTTATTCCAACAGACAGCCCGCATATGACCATAATTTCCACAGTTATAACATTGGATATTGGTCAAATATTGTCGCTGTTCATCACTGCGACCTCTGCCTCGTCTAGATGACCTTCCTTTGCTAGATGAACGACCACGAAAGCTTCCCCTGCCATTTCCTCTTCTGCTGACATTAGTATCTTGAATTTGGAAAGCTTTTTCTTAAGCTTTCTCAACATTCCTAACATTTCTGTTGATTCTTGCTTCATGGGCCTGTAAAGACCCCATAAGTTCATCAAAAGTAAAAGTAGACAAATCCTTCGACTCCTCAATAGCAGCAACTACATGATCGAATTTAGGATTTAGACTACGTAATACTTTTTCGACAATTGTTTGATCTTCAATTTTTGCTCCATAAGTCCGCATTTGACTCACAATAGATACAGCTCTTGCAAGGAACTCTGACACTGATTCTTCATTTTTCATCTGCAGCGTCTCAAATTCCCTACGCAAAGGCTGAAGTCTGACTACCATCACCTTTGAATCACCTTGAAACTCCTTCTGCAGCATTGCCCATGCACTTTTAGCCATAGTTGCTGTTGCAATCCGTGAGAACACACTATCGTGCACTGCCTGTTGAATGATTGCAAGTGCCTTTGCATCCTTCTTTCTTGTATCTTTAAGTTTGGTCTCTTCCTCTGCCGTGAGAATTGTTTCTGGATCAGGTTCTATGTAGCCCTTTTCTACATAGTCCCATAAGTCTTGTGACCTGAGTAATGTCTTCATTCGTATTGACCAAAACTCATAGTTTTCTCCTTTGAATATAGGAATGAGAGGTTGCGACGATCCCATTGCTCCACTAGTGTTGATATTCATTACGAATCTGATACTGCTCAAATGTATCACTTCTTATATTTTATAATCACAAAACTCACGTGTATCGCTCTTACTCTTTGATCCAACCAGGCTGCTCGGATACCAAATGTTGGAATTCAAAGTGTATATAAGAAGAGTAATTGCTGTAATTGCGTGATATTATTGATAATAGTTATGCCTTTTAAATAGGCCAAATTACACAGAATTGGAAAGAACATAACTGCTGCACTGACTACACTGCTAAAACTTAGGAACGGATTATTGACCAAGTAAACTGACACCTAAAATTAAGCTTCTTCCATAAGACTAGGACTTTATTGACTTCGAATCATATTCAACATTATGTTGCTCCTACATCTCCCTTAAATACATCTAAATCACTAGTTCTAACTCTTTTCCTCAATTCTAAAATTAAAAAAAAATAAAAAATAAAAAACTAATCTTTCACAGCGAATTGAGAAAATATAAATTATTCACTATGTTATACTCACATGAGGTTCAATGTTCATTAACCACTGGACCAACTCTGCACCAAATGTTGTACATTATCAACTACTTCAACGATCTACATTAACACACGTATAAGTTAATGGAAGCTTTAACATCTAATCTCGCTATCCCAACTTCAAATAAAATCCATATAATAAAAGAATCCATGAATCCTATAATAAATAAATTACAAAAATTTAAACATCAAAGTTACTCTACAAACTGTCTTTGCTAGCCTCACCAGTAATGTAATTTCTTATCCAATTTAATTCCAAATACCTTTAAATTTACCCTAAGAATGTAAATATGAAACAAAAGATAAAAACTTTAACAAATCCTCAATGTTTAGAATACATACCCAATTTTTTGTAGGATTGTTGAAAACTAAATCTTGATGTGAGAAGACATTCAAATCAGGACGAGAATAACTGTAAAAAGATAATGAAAATTGAAAAGAGCTGAGAGTTATGGCTACCATGAAGTTTAGCCTAACATAAATAAAAGAGAGGGAAGACGAAGAGAAACTAAAAAGGAAAAAAGGTGGGTAGGGTTCATTAGCATTTAACTGGGCCTACAATCTATTCAAATAAACATTAGCGGGCCTTTTAAAATATTTATTAACAGTTTAGTTGGCCCGCTAATATTAACTAGAGATTTGTTAGCGGTTCAATAAACCTATTAATTTAAATACTATATGATAGCAGTACAAAAATATCTGTTGATATAATATAGTTATAAAAGCGGATTTTACTCAACCGCTATTGAAACTTTAGAAACTTTTCAAATTCATCATACCTTCAATTGGATACCCGCTAATAAAGCTTTTATTAGCAGTTGAAAGGAGAACCGCTAATAAAAGTGGCGCTAGTTAATCTAATTTTTGGTATAGTGTAATGGGTTTTATGAAAAGGATTTTGAAGATCTATCCAAACCTATTGGGATTATTCTCCCATCCAAAGAAAAAAATATATGATGAGAATAGAGAAGAGACTCAAAGAATAAAAGAGAACGAATCAAAGGAAGAGGAAGAAAGAGAGTTAGAAGTAATGAACCATAGTGAAAGTAATAACAAATAATAAAGAAGTCAGAAAAATGTAAGGGTGAAGAATAAATGAAATAAAAGTGAATCATCAATGCTTAATTAAATTAGTGAAAATAATGAGGGGAAGAGAAAGAGAAGTAATGATGTCCACATGGCGATATTTCATTCGCTATCAATGCCACGCAGGTGCTACATGGCGAATTTTGAGACATGGTTATGTTTGCACATTTTGCTTTATATATATATATATATATTGGTAAAATATGAATGAAATTCAAAAATACTCATTTTGCTTGTTTTTCAACCAAAAGCTGAACTCTCAGCACTCCACATCAGATTGGTGGGGTCCGCTGAGAGTTCTATTTTATATAATGGTTAATCCCAAAAAACCACCGCAGGTTTGATAATTTTTCCAAAAAACCACATCAGTTTGAATTTTTCCTATTTTCCCACTATTTTGTTACTAACATCATTATTTACTGTTCAGCCAGGGACATTACAGTAATTTTATAATTAAAAAAATAAAATATTTAAAATTCTAAAATAAATTCTTTTTCTTTTTCAATTTTTCTCTTCTTGTATCTGATCTGTTTCTTCTCAAACAACCATTCTTGTATCAGATATGTTTCTTCTCAAATAACCATTTAGATCTAATTTTCCTCTAAGACAATCCATCACAATATTATTCTTTTTTTTTTCTTCTTCTCCCCTCTCTTCTCTTCTTCTTTCTCTCCTCCCGCTTCTTTCTCCTCCCGCTTCTCTCTCCTCATCTGTCTTTCTATTTCACATATACATAGATGGAGGAGATAGATGAGGTATAACGGAGGTGGAGATGGATGAAACTTAATTGACCGGCATATGGTGGAGGTCGGCGGTGCTATTCCACGTGTTTGGAATCGCAAATCCCTGCGAACAAACTGTGGGCATGTTGATGTTGTTGTTGTGGACGAGGTCACCGATGAGTATATATTGCTTTGATTTTTGGTGGATGGTGGTGATGGTTTCAATTTTTTTAAAGTCTGATTTAGAGTTTTGTTTTGTTTTCAATTTAGGAATTGATTGAGGGTTTTGATTTGTTTTCAATTTGGGAATTGCGCTGTAATGGGTTAAAGGACAGATGAGGAAGAGAGATGAAGAGGAGAAACAGAGAGAAGGAAAAAAATAGAAAAATAAAGAAAGGGGAAAAAAAGATTTTTTTAAATTTATTAAATATTTTATTTTTTAAAAATTATAAAATTATCGAAGTACCCCTGACTGAATAGTAACCATCTGTTAAATAACCAAAAAGTGGGAAAATGAGGAAAATTCAAACTGATGTGGTTTTTTGGGGAAATTATCAAACCTGCGGTGGCTTTTTGGGATTAACCCTTTATATGAAGGGAAATTGCTAAAAAACCTCTTAAGGTTTATGTTTTTCACCAATTTACCACCTACGTTCAAAAATTATCCAAAATACCTCATTAACTTTACAAAATTAACTAAAAAACTCCTCGTGGATGAAAACCGTTACTTTAAACGGTTGACCGGTTTGACTGTAAGAGTAATTTAGTCATTTTAAATAAATAAAAGAAAAAGGTATTATAAAACCTCCTAAGGTTTGATTAATTCACTATTTCACCACCTGTATTTGAAAATATATTCTCTACCTCCTTAACACTTTAAAATTAACTAAAAAAATTCCTATTAAATGAAATTAACCATAGCTTTAAAAGATAGAGATGGCCACGGTCCGGACTGACGATTTATTTTTTAAAAAATAAAATAGATATATATATATATATGTTGTATGATACCTATTAAATTAACAAGTATTATATTTAATTATTTAATTTTTTACGCCTAATAAATTATATATATATAATTAAATTATATAATATTAATTCTACTTGCATAATTAAATTCAATCAATATAATAAGTAAATATATGCAATTGTTTATATTTTCGTTACTTTTATTTATAGAGTAATATATATATAAAATAATAAATATTTTTTTTAAACCAATTAGTTTTTTAGAGACATAGAGCGAATCAGAAAGATGAAATCAACCAGCTCAAAAATTTTGGACAAATTAGAATTATTTATGCAGTGGACAGGTAAATTTCGGTTCAATTTGGATCATTTCCAGTTGGATTATTCTGGCCTCGAATTTTTTTCCACCCTTAATTTTAAATATTTGACCCTTTAGGTAGTGCTAGTTTAGTAATTTTTAAAATAAATATATTTTGGTCTAAACTAATCTTTAAATAGTTGAACTCGTTTAATATGAGTTAAAAGAAGTGAATTTCAAATACAGGAGGTAAATTGGAGAAAAAGACAAACCTTAGGAGGTATTTTAGCATTTTTTAAAAAAAAAACATACAATAAGGATGTTTTGGTCGTTTTACATTTTCCATCCAAAATCTAACCGAGGAGGTTTTTTTAGATAATTATCAAATATTGGTGGTAAAATAGCTAAAAACCTAAACCTTAGAAGGTTTTTTGGCAATTTCCCTTATATAAATATATAGATGTTGTGCCCTAATGGTGTAGTTGATAACATTAAATGAAAATGGTATCTTAAATAAAGTAGGTGTTACTTTAGTGCATGACATGATTGCTTGTCGTGGACAATGTACTACTACGTAGGACTACGGAACATTATATATATTTTTTTCTTATGCGATGAAAATATGATATATTAATGCTTACACGGTTGTTAACATGCATTACTTTAAGGAGGGATCCTAAACTATCAAAGAAAATTGCTTCCTAGTTATCGGGACGGGAAGCTACTGGCAAAAAAAAAAAAAAAGAATCTCAAAAAAAAAACCTCGTACCATCAAAAAATTTGTACAAACCAACAACACTACTATAAGGAGGGATCTTAAACTATCAAAGAAAACTCTATATGATTAACTATAAATGTCTTTATACAACACGAAACAATTTGTAGTAAGTCAAAACCCTAATAGATTAGAAAATATACCTATTACAAACAATTGAAGAATAATGTTGAGCTTTTGGAGGAAGGAATTGTGTAAATATGACTAGGTTTACATCAATTTGGTGGTACGAAGTTATGGTTGGTTGATTTTGATTTTCATGCAATACAATTAGGGTTAATTCAATTTGGGATTTCAATTTGGGATTTTTTTTAATTGTTTAATTTGGTGGGGACTATTTTCAAATTTGATGGGGTAATTTTGTAATATAACTTTTAAATTTAAAATTTTAAATATATGGGCATATTTGACTTTGCACACAACTTAAAAGGTTTGAAAATTATTTTAATTTATTTTTTAATAAGAAATGGCATTAATGACTTTTTGGTCTAGCAGATGCAAAAGCTTATGAAATTTGTTTAGTTTTGTAGGAAATATAATATTGGGCTAAAACTTTAAGAAATTTAATTGAAAGCCCAATTATGCAACTCTCCCAAAATTTTAATAATAATTTAAAAAAAATCATTCTACTTTAAAATAAATAAATAATTAAATTAAATTGTTACACTAATTTTTTTAATGAAATTTATTCAGTAATTTTTAGAATTTTATGAATTTAATTTTTATTTTTATTTTTATTTAAAAATATTTTAAAAAATAAAAAGTACATAATTGGCATGTGCCAACAGACCTAGTATCTCTAAAAAGAAAGTATTGGATAAATAATATAAAAGGAAAAAAATTATATATATATATATATATATATAACCAGAAATTAGAATTGCCAGGAAATGATAATAGACAATCATTACACTCAAAAGCAAGATACTCAATGGAAGTTAAAGAGAGGGTCTGACAACATAATGGTACCATTAGGAACAATAAGATGTCCACAACCTTTGAGTCAGTTAGCTTTAGCAAATAGGTTTAGTCCCATGAAAGCTGAAGCTCTCACTCAAACTTACTTCTGGACCTAACTCTCGTCAGATTGTTCTAAAGATCAGTTTTCCCCAAATCAATAATCAACCAAATTACCCTTATGTAGAAAGCCCTTCTTCGAAAGGATTTTTGCCCTAGAATTTGCAATGCTTCAAGACATGTATTTCAAGCAGTCTAAGAAACTAGCAGATCATTTTATTTCAAACAATCATTTTAGGCTATTTGAAGACCATTTGAAAACGCATCAGTTTTATGAATTCATCTTAGTTGATACAGAGTCAATTGGGATTCAAGAAATTCCAAACAAGAGAGATCCATCAAAGTTAGCTTTCTGTAAAGTCAAGGTATAGAGTTTGTTGACAACAGAACAATGGGGAACCCCACACATGAGAAAGTGATTCTCTTAGCCCTATTTTCCTCAAGACTTCTCCTATTAGGATTACAGCGATGCATGGTTCAAGACATTTTATAGGCAAAATCAGACACATTCCTTATCATGGTTTCTTTACTTTGACAAGAATTTCAAACTTCAGAATATTCCACATTGGTTTCATGAATGGTGGGACAAGTTTGAACCAACTGCTGATTTCCTTCCACCTCCTGTCAAGGAAGGATATGAGTATTGGTTGCAACATTTTCAGATTCATGATGACCAGAATCATTTTCCAGAACTGTTCGTATTTTATAAATATTTTAATCTTACATGGATTTTGATGTTAGATTACCAGATTCAGGATCGACAAATTACCAATATTACAGTTCCATATTTTGGGAGACAATATAAAATTAAGTGATGGAACAAGATGTCCTAGATAAGAATAGATAAAAATGCGGTTTCTGAATGGTTTTCCCAGAACTCACAGTATTGTAAGATAAAAGACAAGGAACAACAATAATATCTTTTGACAAAGTCTCAGCTCCAGGCAAAACTTGTAGCAGTAAAAAATGAAGAATAAATGACCCAAATCATGAGAGAATATCTACCAGCACTTTCAAGTAAGGAGAATAGTTCTGTTCATTCGAACGAAGACCATGAAGAGAGTAACTACCAAGATGTTGACCTATTTAGTTGTGACTTGGCAGAATATCAAAAGGTTTAGTCAAATATGTCATCTAGTTGTGACTTGGCAGAATATCAAAAGGTTTAGTCAAATATGTCATCTAGTGACAAGTTGTAGTAGATATAACAATTAAGCAACGATGAAGTAATATTACATGTAAGACAAAATATATAAATGACATATATATATAAATGCCAAGTTAATATATAGCGTGTGTTATCTTAGTGTGACAAATAATGCATATGTGTAGGTAAAAGAATAAAAGGTGAACATGTGAAGGAATCAATCATTATGTGATGAAAGACAAAATGCTAAGCAAACATGTGAAGGAGAAAATATGTAAAGGAATCTTTCCACTTTCTACTTACCAAAGAAATCGTGTTCAAGACAAGTGAAGATTAATAAGGAATCAATAATTCATCCACCTCCCCGAAGACGTATCAAGACCATAAAGATCTAGCAAAAATCATTTTATTTCCTAATCTGACGTGTCCATATGAAGAAGATCCAGAGCAATATCATGCACGCTTCTTATGCCAGATCAACGGAAGTGTGACAATCAATTTTCATGCAATCCCATCTATAATTACAAGAATCAAAAGTAGAAGAAGGGGCGGAGTTCCAGATCAACAAAAAACATCACCAGCAAAGACAACAAGGTAAACAGTTCGGTGTAAACACTTTGAACATAAATAAAAGGCAAGTACTTTTAAACAATTTCCTTTTCTCTCATCACTTATATTTTCAGTATCCTACTCCGGTTTCAATACAAATTGCAGAAGTTCTATTTTCATAATCATTTCCTGAGACCATCAAGAATTCCAACTTCAAGCATCGCTCTCCATTTCCATTTCCGATTCCAGTAGCAGAGAACATTTCTCGGAGCCATTTCCAGATTTGATTTCAATCATCACTTCCATCACCATTTCCAGTTTTGACTTCCAGCAAGGATTTCAGTTCCATCTCCCAGAACAATCTCAGATGTCATCATCTAGCACCGTTTCAATTTCATTGACACCTTGACCAAATCCAACCAATCCTCCAGCAATGAGTTGGTATAACCTTTTTGCTTTAATTTTTTTTTTTTATTATCGTCATATATCTAATATTATTTTTGTGTTTCTTATATTTGTTTAATAATGTTATTTTATTGTATTTCTGTGTTGGGTTTGTTTATGCTAGTTGATTTTTTTAAACCGTTTCTACAGTTATTTATATATATATATATATATATATATATATATAAACCGAGAATTTAAATTAATTTAATAATATTTAATATAACAACGAAGACGATAATTGACCAATTGAAACGGACCAACTCTAATAAATAGAGTACAAGTATTGATTTTGGACGGAAACCGAAACACAAGAACCCACATGCCGTAGATCTAAATAATCATACAACGAGAAGTTATGTTATTTTTTTTAAGAGGTTTTAATTATATATATATATATATATAATATTATAAAATAAAAATTTAGTTTTATCTTAGTTTTTGTGACTATACTATGTTTAATATTATAAAAAAATCATTTTATTTTTTGATATGTAATACCCAAAAGTAGATTAAATTTGAATTTTCTTTCGATGTGTAATAAAACTTGCTTCCCAGCGTTATAGGTGTTTGATATCAATTTTGTATGCTTTCTGGTACGTAATACTAAGAATTAAAATTTTTGCTTTCGGTATTACACACCGAAAAAGTATGCAAATGTTGCTTCCCAACGCGCTAGAAAGTAAACCGAAAAGCTAGTGGACATAATTTTTAAGGGATAGTTTTTCTAGATTAGATTTTAAAACTTCAAAATACAATTATAAGTCTGTTTTTAAAAATTTTATAAGACATACTCTTGCAAATCTGCGAATAGAATAGAGTGAATATTAAATTTTTAAAAATTTATTTTTACAAACTTTTCAAAAAATTTATAAAAATTTTCCCCTCTTTTTAAATTTTTTTTTAATATGAGAGAATAACAAGATAATTCTAACTTATTTTTACAAAAACATTTTAAAAAAATTTAGTTTTATACAAATTTTAATTTTAGTTTAAAAATATAATTTTTTTTTTTAATAAAAGAATCCCAAAATTTAAACAGCCCACTTTTATACTAAAATGGTGATTTACCAATTTTATATAGTAAAATAAAAAAATAAAACAAACCAGTAAAATGGCAACTTCCCTTCTTTTACAACTCTCTAAAACAACAAAGATGAGGGTAGACATTATACAAAAATGCTTACAATATATTACATGCAATTATATCCAGGTAAGCATGCTACTCGGGCTTCAATTAGGTAGACATTTCCAAATCAACTTAACTTAGTATGAAATAAATCAATACTGTTCACTGATCATCTAACTTTTTAGTTACTCTCATAGGAGGAGGAAGTGTCCCAAACACCACGTCCCATAAAGGGGAAGTGATACCAAATCCCTTCTCCTGATTTTTGTAGTGATGATTTAAGTGAAATCTCTGCGGAAGGACAAAAACAAAAATCAAACACAGAATATACCATTGCAGAATCTTTTGAGTTTCAATTCGACCGGTAGGAAGTGAATGATTGTATTCAGTTTGTTACCTTCAGTTGCTTAGTCGTGTCTTTCGTTGGCTTTCCATGGTGAAGGTAGTAATGAGTGCAATCATACATAACATACCCCATCAAGACACCTCCGAACAAAGCAGGAGTAATATGTGCAGGGGTAAGAAGCTTAAAAAAATTCCAAAACTGGAGATGGAAAGTAAGATGACTGAGAAGCAGGTTAATGACTGGTATTAAAATATCAGAATTTAAGAATTAAAGATTGCACTCAATGCAAGACATTTCACAACCTAATAAGAAGTACGAAATTTGTGGCATCATATGCTAATTCAGCAAATGTTTGCAGTCAATGTTTCTATTTGTAATAGACTTATGGTACAGAATTTGCATACCAATTAGGTTGAATTAAATCCAACATACTATAACTCAATGCTATCATATGCTAATTCAGCAAATGTTAGCGGTCCTAGTTTCTATTAGTAATAGATTTAAGGTACAGAATTTGCATACTGATAAGGTCGAATTGAATCCAACATACTATAACTCAATGCTACCTATGCAATGACTACAGTAGCAAGATATGAACTAGATATGAACTAGATATGAACTAGGGGTGGATATGGTCCGAGTCGGTCCGGGTTTGGCTGGACCCGGACCGGACCAGTTAATATAGCTGGTCCCAAAAATTTGGACCGGACCGAACCGATTAAAATAATGGACCGATCGGTCCGGTCCCAACCGGTCCCGGTCCAACCGGATTGGTTTTTTACGAATTTTGCAGTTTTTTTTTTAATATTTTAAAAAATAATTTTTAAAAATTATATATAAATCATATCTAATATGAATTAAATACAACATTTTAGTGTCAATTTACAATATTATAATTATTTACCTAAAATATTTTTATTCTTAATAAATTCAAATAGTATAATTAAATTAATTAAATATTATAATAAATATTAAAATTTTACTATTTAATTAAATTCCATCAATATTGATATAGAGAATTTATTTTTATTTTATTTTAAATATTTTATTTGTGTCCTTAATATATATTTATTTATTTAATAAATAAATATATATATATTTTTTTTAATTAATCGGTCCAGTCCGGTCCCTAGAGACATGGGACCGGACCGACAAATATAATCAGTTCCAACATTTTGGACCGGAACGGGACTGTTAGAACCGTGGACCGGCAATTTTCAGTCCGGTCCGGGTCGGTCCCGGTCCGAGTCGGTCCGGGTTTTATGCCCACCCTAATATGAACAAAACAAATTTCATTTCACTGCTTCAAGCTAAATATAAAAGGTGAGCATACCGGGACACATAATATTGCTGTAGCAGCAGGAGGGAAAACAAGTCGCAGTGCATCCATAGGGTGCTTGTGATGGCAACCATGAAGAAGATAATGCAAAGTGTTTGCCCTGCAGAAAATTTTAAACCAGCTTTAGCACACTAAGCCAATTACAAGAGAAAACTAATAGATATACAAAAATGATAAGGAGAAAGGTAATCAAACCAGTAAGTTTTAGTGTTTATATGGAACAAAAATCGGTGCAAAAGATACTCCATCAATGTCCAAATGAAGATGCCACCAGTTACAACTGGAGCTGCCTGTGTTGAAGTAAGTCCTCTTCGTATAGATAAAGAAGTAAGCCAACATGCAACTGGCAGCCAAACTATAGGAATCACCCACCACTTCGTGCGAGTCATTAACTGGATCAAAGCAGCCAGGAGTCAACAAAACAAACAATCTATAATTCAAAGGAAAGCTCATATCCAAACAATATTAACATATAGAACAACGGTATCATCAATGTTATCATAGAAGAAAAGTAAATTGTAGAAAATGTAGTTAGGTTTGAAAATAATCTTGGGATAGCTCAGCATATAAAGTAATAATCAATGCAGTCCATTGCCAAGTAATCAGTTCACCAGTCACAATTGTATATAAAAATTTATCTTTCAACTCTAGACTGGTACCAATTACACTTCAAGTCAGAGAACAATGACACAGAGGGTCTATTTAGTACTCATCAGACAAACAATTCTAAACTTAGATTTGGTCAAAAGAGAATAAGCATGGTTATTAAAAATAAATAGATAAATAAACAAAACCGAATATATCAGACCTCTAAGCCATCGTTGGCAAAGAAGCGGGGACCTTCCTTGGTGCCAATGGGTTGATGAACCCATTCATCATAGGCTTCTCCAAGATGACCGACCTAACAAAATCGCTATATCAAAAACAACGAATGAAGATACCTGGTGACAAAAAAGGGAGAATATTCCTACCTGGGAAACCAAAGGCTTATTCAGATCAACAGTGAAAGGAGCGACCACCATCTTGATCTATATAGCAGAAAACGAAACAAAGGCATGAGAAACGGTGAGATCTAACGAACTCCATTGCAGAGAATGGGGAAATGAAACCCGCATTTTAGAAAAACAAGAGTCGAAATTGAATTGAAAATTAAAGAGATAATTAATTGGATACCTGGCGGAGGGAGGGAGGGGGAGAGAATGAACTGAAGCCTCCTCCTTCTCCTGCTGTGGTGAAAGCGAAGGTGGGGTAGATACCAGCAGGGCAGGGCAGGGATTTGAATGTGATTTCGATATTGTTGGTCCACCTCACGGATCTAAATTCCATATGCCTCTCATCATTAGACGTTATTAAAACCTGTACATTTATTATGGAATATTATTATATGGGAAATTGCTAAAAAAGGTCCTAAATTTTATATTTTTCGCCATTTTACCACCTACGTTCCAAAATTATCTAAAATACTTCCTTAATTTTACAAAATTAACTAAAAAATCTTCTCGTGGATGGAAACCGTTAGTTTAAACGGTTGACCGGTTTGACTGTAGGAGTAATTTAGTAATTTTAAACAAATAAAAGAAAATGTATTAAAAAACCTCCTAAGGTTTGATTATTTCACTATTTCACCACCTATATTTGAAAAATATATTCTCTACCTCCTTAATACTTTAAAATTAACCAAAAAAATTCCTATTAAGTGAAATTAACCATAACTTTAAAAGATAGATATGGCAACGGTCCGGACTAACAATTTATTTTTTAAAAAATAAAATAGTTTTATATATATGTTGTATGATATCTATTAAATTAACAAGTATTATATTTAATTATTTAATTTTTTACGCCTAATAAATTATATATATAATTAAATTATATAATATTAATTCTACTACATAATTAAATTCAATCCATATAATAAGAGTGTGTTTGGCACTAGATATTACATTAGCGATTGAGTTAGCTGTTAAAGTAGCGATTAGCTGTTAGCTATTAAACTAGCGATTGAAATAACTGTTTGAGATGAGTGTTTGGTAAGAACAATCAGATGGTGAAGTAGCTGTTAGATATAAAATAACGTAAAAGGATAATATATTATTTTTATAATTTTTAATTTATAATATAGTTTTTTTTTAGTATTGATATTCATCTATTAAATGATTTTTAATTAAAATTCTTTAATATTGTATTCATCAATTAATTAAAAATATATAATATAATATTTATTAAAACATTTTAAAAAAATCATAAAAACTTGCAATCACATTTAATAAATTAAAATAAAATATAAATTATTATCATTAAAAAAATTAGAATATAGTTAAAGTGTATAAAAAAAATCTAGTTCAAAAGAATAATTTTTATTAGGACATTTTTATAATAACCAAAATTGAATAAGGGTAGAATGGGAGCTTTTTGATTAGCGATTTAAGGACAGCTACATCAAGTAGCTGTCAGGAAATCGCTAATTGAACATCTAATCGCTAATCAAAAAGCTACTCCCAAACACCTAAATTTCCAAATCGCTAACCTAAAATCTAATCGCTAATTAAAAATCTGCTTACCAAACACACTCTAAGTAAATATATGCAATTGTTTGTGTTTTAGTTACTTTTATTTATAGAGTAATATTATTATTATATATATAAAATAATACTCCCTCCGACTTATACTTAAATTTATAAACTTTTAAAAGTTTGAAACTTAAAAAATGAACCAAATGGATCAATATACCTTTAGAAACGCGCTTCACGACATCACATATTGAAAACTTTTATTATCTTAGTTTGAATATAATGATATTAATTTAAAAAACGATTTTGTTTTGTTTTTGTTAAAAAATTATAAAATAGATTTGTATTTATAATATATATATAATATATTAAATGCACATTAAAACGATTAAACTACACATTTCATTTAAATACCTGGCATATATAATAAATTTAAATATATGATTAAGAAGATTTAATATTAAAAAATAATTAAATTAATATTATAAATGAATTTACATAATAATTTTTATTATTTTATGTATTATATACTTCTTCCGGTTTTTATTATTTATAACATTTCTTATAATATTAATCTTTAATAATAAATATTTTAATTAGACCTAACTAAAATTATAATAATCTAATAGTTAGAAAATACACCATAAAATATATAAATAATAAATAAATAAGATTTCATTTCACTATATTATTCTTTATAGCTAATGAATAATACGTGAAATAAATTAATTGAGAAATAATGCATACTAATGTTTTATTTATTAAAAAAGTAAATACTATTTAGTAATAATTTTTTTCTAAAATTATTTTAAGCAGGAATTGGATCAAACTAGTTTGAGAGAGAGAGAGAGAGAGAGAGAGAGAGAGAGAGAGAGAGAGAGAGAGAGAGAGAGAGAGAGAGAGAGAGAGAGAGAGAGAGAGAGAGAGAGAGAGAGAGAGAGAGAGTAATTGCCAAAAACCTCTCAAGTTTTGAAACGTTTGATTTTCCACCACCGGTTTTCAAACGTTGTACCAAACCGCCCCCATTTATAAAACCAAAGCTGTTTTCTGTTATGATTGAATGTTTTCTGTTATTAAGGGCGGTTTGACACAAACGTTTGAAAAACGGTGGCGAAAAATCAAACGTTTCAAATTTTAGAGTTTTTTTTTCTTTTATAAATACCCTTTATCAATTCTCTAAATGATATATATATATATATATATATATATTCTTGTTAATTTTTTTATTTATAAAGAATAAAATATAATATAAAACTAATGGAATAAAATATAAATATCAAAATAGCAAGTGAGCATAATAAACTATAATTGCATGTGAGCATAATAATATTTGAAAAATAAGAAGATATATAATGTGTGATTACCCAACTTACTTGGAAGAATTTGCAATATTTTTTCATTTTTGATGGAGATATATAATGCATGATTACAATCGTTTTTTTTTCTTTTATTAAGTTTAATTTAGTGGAAGATTTTTTTTTAGTCCATTATTCTTTAATAACATAGATATTTACACGTTTTAATAATAATTGAATATTAATTATAAATTATATATTTACATCATTCTAATTGGTAATATATTTTGTATACCATTTTAGTTTTATCATTTTCAATATTAATTTTTATATATATTATAATTAAAATGCAGAATAATTATTCATTTATTTTAAAAGTATTTGATATTGTCATGAATTTTCATTCTAATATTTTAATTTCACAAATTATAATATAAAATGAATGGAATAAAATATAAATAAAAAATAATAAGAAAAATATATATATATATATTAAAAAGATCAAATTTAAAGAAATAAACAGGTTAATAAATTAAATTAATTTAAATTTAAAAATAAATAAAAATATATTTTTGAATTAAACTACTTTTGATAAAATATGAAGTAAAATGTGGAACAATTGAAATCTAACTAGTTAAATAATTTTTTTAAAAATAATTTAAAATTTTATATTGTGAAAACCCCCTAAATAATATCACATTTATATTTATAAATCATAACATGTCCTTCAATTTAGATGTGATAAACGTATCAATATCATTTAGAGAATTGATAAAGAGTAATTATAAAAAAAAAAAAAAAATCCTCCAAAATTTGAAACGTTTGATTTTTTGCCACTGTTTTTCAAACGTTTGTGTCAAACCGCCCCTATTAATAGAAAACATCCAATCATAACAGAAAACAGCTTTGGTTTTGTAAATGGGGCGGTTTTGTACAACGTTTAAAAACCGGTGGCGGAAAATCAAACGTTTCAAAATTTGGGAGGTTTTTGGCAATTACTCTCTCTCTATATATATATATATATATATAAACTTAACTGACAAATTATGATATCATTTGAATCCGTCCAAAAGGTAGGTTTTAGGTATTTTGCACAACTTCGTCTACTTTCTTTCCAAATTTAGGTTTTTTCTTAAAATTAAAATATTTGAATGTTATTATATATTATCATTTTCGTAAATTTATTTCGTTTATATATATATATATATTAATTAGATAAACGCATCAATTAACTCAAGTTTAAAATTATTAAAAGAATAATAATTTATTTAATATAACTCAAGTAAAATAATACTTCCTCCGTTTCTCAAATATAGTCAAATTGGATCTTATTTTATTCATTTTAATGTTTATTTCTCAAATATTAAATTTATATAATTTTTAGTTATATATTATTAAAGATATTTATATTTAAAGTTAAGCATTGGTCAACATACCCACCTAAAATGTTGTACGTAAGAGGGAACGGAGGAAGTATAATATAGATATAAACGTATTTCACAGTTAGCTGTCGGCATTATCAAGTAATATAGTTAATTAAAAAAATGAAAATGATAAATATAAATGAGGATTACCTGAGCAGAGAACGATGTTATTTACTATGGTGATTTTCTAACGAAAGGATTGCTCGTTTTCATTCTATGTTACCTCTATAATTGAAGCATCTAATTTGACTTGTCAAGAGAGTTTCATTAATTTAGAGTTGTTGCCCTTTCAACTTTGGAGCTTTATATAAACACAACAAGAAACACCAATGTAGATGAATTAATGCTGATTCAGGGTGTGTTGTTTGGCGAACACTAGTGTAGTTGTGATAGGATTAATGTTTTAAGCATGCCATTAGATGAGTAATAGAGTTACTCTGGGTTTGATTATTCTTAATAAGTTTGATTTCAGGTTGCTCTATTCTGAGGTTTCTTACATGGTTTTGCTGTGTTTGATTGAGTTGAAGCTGCACTAAAGAGCCAGCACATCTTTTGTCTATAACTGTGTGCAAGAATTCTTACATACTATGGTTAACAACTATCAACTTAAGATTAAAAATCTATTTTTTTTACAAGTAACTTTGCACTACTTTCATATAATATGAATTGTAGTATTGAATTCACTTATTAGAAGAAGGTTTGGAACTGAATTCCCTCTACTTCAACTGCATAGAAATTGTGACTCTCGTATTTGTTATCAACTGCATTGCCCTTTTACCAAATTACTTATTATAGATTGTTTTGGGCAGGATGTATATATGGCTGCAGAAATGATGGGGAGAGGTCTGGCTTCATTTGTCATGCTGCTCTTGAATTGCTACTCCACAGCAAATTTAGTCCTGTAAGTGAATGGCATTAACATGTTTTTGTTTAAAAGGTATGATTTTGTGCTTTGTTTAACATTGCATACATGTAGGTAGCTTACACTTTCAAAACGTGGTTGAAGGCAAAATGACTGCAAAGCAAGCCTTGGCTTAAATACATCTGATCTGCCTCTAATAGGTATAAATTACTCACTTTACGGATCAGAAAGAAGTTCATCTCATCAAGCATGCAATTGGCGAACTCTAGAATGCGGTGGACAGATTATCTGCACTTCCCTCACCTTTTCTTTTTCTCAAGTTATGTTAACAATTTACTTACCTAATACATTATGTTATTGTCAGGTTGTAGGTTCAAATCCAGAATGAGTTTATGAAGTTGGCAAATGATTTGCATTCAACTCATGATGACCGAGCTCGCTTTTGCTTGACTTATGATGAACTACTTCCACACTTGGCATTTTTGTCTCTGCTACGTCACATCTTATATGTTCTTCTCTACATAGCATCTACTGACTATGTTATTGTAGATATATGCAGGAGAAAATTTCGTTCGTGTTCCTTAAAGTTTCGAGCCTTATTGACTATCACAACTCACAACTATGGCATATGGATGTTGTTCGAAAATCTGAAGGTTTATGTCTCTAGCTCTAGTCATGTCACCACCCTTTTATAGGGCTGTAACTTTTTGAAAAGTCAAAGAAAACAAAATAATAAAATATGAATAAGAACCAATCAAATACGTTCAAACGCCCCCGAGGATTACACATTTTGAGTCAAAAAGTCAACAAAATCCAACCTAGTATCCTGATTGACTACCACGACCCTGGCATGGCTGACTACCTCTGGATCCAATCCCTCTTCCTCCAAAACTACCACTGACTTCAGCACCAGGAAATTGTTGAGGTTGCTGATATCCCATCATCTGAGGCCAATACTGCGGATAATAGGGTCGTTGGTATCCTGATTGCTGAGATCTAGGAACATATGGCTGAGGATAGGAAAAAAATTGTTCAGGTTGCATCTGACTCCCCTGTCCTCTCCAATTGGCCCAGTCTTTCCACCATTTTTCTTTTTCCCCTTATATGGACCATACTGCTTGTTCAGGTGTTCTTCTGCCCGATATGCTGCAGCAACCAATTAAGAGAAATCATTCAGTGGACAAGCAGTCACGATGGCCTGAATTGCACCTCTTAAACCATCTTTAAATTTAACACATCAATGCATTGTATATTCCACTGCTCCAGAATCATATCTAGATAATCTGATAAAGTCAGCATGATAATCCGCAACTGACTTATCTCCCTGCTCCAGATCATTAAACTCAGATATCTTATCTTGAAGATAAGCAATAGGAATAAAAGTCTCGCGGAAAAGTCTTTCAAATTTATCTCAATCCATTTCATTAACATCATGTTTTGCTTTGGCCATATTCTACCATTCATCTGCTGCACCCTCCAGTTGATAGGCTGCAAAAGTTACATGATTCACAACAAGTACTTCTGAAACATCCAGTTTCTTCTTTATAGATTTCAACCATTTCTCCGCCTCAACTGGATTAACACCACCCTAAAAACTAGGGGGTTCTAATTTCAGAAACTCTTTTATAGCTTGATGCTGACCAGGAACTTCACCTGTTCCTTCCTCCACCTCTGGTGCTGGGCGTGACCCAAAAGCACGTCTCCAATGAGACATCTTGATGAACTGTATATTAACAAAATGTCTTAATTAATGGTGATGTAATTCAAAAACCCAAAATAGAAAGTAAAATGACACGTTTGATCCCCAAAGAACCAAACCGGGCTCTGATACCAAAAACTGTCATAACCCTTTTATAGGGCTATAACTTTTTGAAAAGTCAAAGAAAACAAAATAATAAAATATGAATAAGAACCAATCAAATACGTTCAAACGCCCCCAGGGACTACACAGCTTAAGTCAAAAAGTCAACAAAATCCAACCTGGCAGTCAAATCCAGATAATCCATAATATATTACATCAATACTAATTCAACTTTCACCTTACATATACAGAACATAACTTAACAAAATTCTGAAGATACAACTGTATAGACTAATACAACCCAAAAAGCAACCAAAGATCCTTCAGCAAGCAACACCTATCAAGCTTGACATCCAAGATCGTCCTGAGTATCACCTGAAAATTTTTAATTGAGTAGGTGTGAGCTACTTGCCCGTAGGTTCCAATCCCGTATTCATAATTTAACCAGATATTCAGAAAACAAATCTGCAGAATTCAGTTTATTCAAATAGTTTCGTAAACAGAGTAATAATCAATAATCCTGTTTCAAATCCAATTTCTCAAATCAATAAAACAGTAACAACAATTCAAGTTACCATATCGAAACCATAAATTTCCATGTTATCAACACCGATACAATAAAATATAATATCACCGGTGCCCGTGAACCATACATGACACAACCCTGTGCAGATTTAGGGACTCGCACCCAAGGAGGCAATGTCTACCCTCACACTCTCGTGTCACGCGCTCACCCCCACCAACATATCCACAGGGATATCTCACAATAACCACTTTCCACAACAATAATATAAATCCCAGGTTGATAGCGATTCTCACAATAAACATTATATCAAAATTTCATAACTACAAATTCTGCAGATTCTTAATCAACAACCAAAATCAACTTTTCAATAGCAAAATCATTTATTCAATAATCATTTTATATCAGCAGCAATAATAATAACATTCAAAAGTATTTCTTAATAACGTTATTTAAATCTCATTTTCGAAAACCAATCCAATTAAGCATGAATAGGAGAACCTACCTGACCTCCGAAGAATTCCTTATCCCAGTATACCCGAAAATCGATAAAGATCAATCCAGAAGAGTTTGGAAATTTTGGAAATAAAAATACAGCGAGAAATGGTAACCGAAAATGGAGAATGGTGACGAAATAACTAGATAGCGGGTTTAAGGAGTTCTCGATCTCTTGATTCCAACGGTGGTGTTCATTCCTCAAACCGAAATCAGAATCGACCAGAAATTACTCTGGAAGTCGTAGGGACGTGTTACTGACGGCGTCGACGGTGGCGTTTTTTATAGGCGTTAGGAAGTGCTCTTCACAAGGAATCCAATGACATGAAAATCACTAGAATCGGATGAGCGGATTGAAAGTTATGGCGAAGTGAAATCGGAGGAGATTGTCGAACGCGAGAAGAACAGAGAATGTTCTGGTGAAGACGAGAGAAGAAAGTAAACCAGAAAGAAAAAAATAAAATCCTTATATAATAAGGCAAATTACCAAAACACCCATTCAACTTTTTAAATTTACATTTTGACCATAAAAGTTTTGGTCTCTTACAACCAGGGCCAAGGTCAAAAGTCAACATAATATTATTATATTAAACAAAGTTTACAAATGCTACAAGTCATCTATCAGTAACACCAGGCATAATTTGTGACTTATAAAATGCTTCTCAATTAATATCATTTGAAGGACTTTACGACACTGTACATGACATTAAGCATGATAAAGAGAGAGCCCAAGCACAAGGTCTTGAATCCAATGAATTTAGTTTCGATGGAGCTGACAATGCTGGTGTTAACTATGCACTCAACCGGTGAATTATACTATACACAGTTTGGTCTATTTTTGATGTCTTGTGCCTAATTCAGCTCATATTCCATCTTTTGTTGATACTTGGGATAGGTCATGGTACATACATTTGAAAATCTTATAGAATCCGATTCATTTAAGTAAGAAATGTTTATGTTTAATTGACCTGGACAAATTGTTTTTGCAGGCTTTGGATTCTCCATTCATATTAAGTGTGGAAGGGTTAGATATGAAGATGAAACGCAACATCAAAGGAGAAAACAGATATCTCGATGGAAAAGAATTGTGTCAGCTTCTTCTGTGAGCAAAATTGTGTATTTGTTTGTAGATCTATTATTTATTTATTTATTTATAAGATATTTAAATTGAGTTATTGAAATATGAGATGTTTTGAGATGTCATATTGATACTGGGGTAATTATGTTCAAAATACATTGAATTATGCTTGAGGTTTATAACCATTATTAAAGGATAACTTGTATTTTTATTGGTAATGTGGAGGTATAATTTCAATTTCGTAGTATATTTGTTATTAAAAATTTGGGTTTTATTGATTGAATTATTGGATTTATCCGTTGATGGATAAAAAGAATTGAATTTAAAAATGCAAATATAATATATCTTATATAAATTTGTCAAAAAAGTTTTAAACTACATTACCAATTCCGTCACAAAATTTTTAACCGTCTCTGTTACAAATCTATCACAATATATACTCTATCACAAATGCGTTATAAAAATTGCTTCACAAATATCTTAATATTTCGTCACAATTGTTACGGAATTAACAAAAAAATTAATTTTTTAAGGTAAAAGCTGTGATGGAACAATTTAACTTGTGACAAAATTATTGTTTCACAAAAATTTTGTGATGGAAATAAATCGTCGCTATCAATTTTGCAGGGGACTTTTAGTGACGAATTTTACGCTTTCATTGATAGAATTTGCCATCACTAAAAGTCAGTGAGTTGACGGATTACAATAGTAATTGGTGGATTATATTAATGGTTTGACCAACTGTTAACTATTAACGGATTGATGATATAGTATTTGATAATTAATTGTTTAATAATAGCACTATTAGCGGTTCAATCATAAAATAAAATAAAATAAAATAAAATTTTAAAAGAATTATTCTTTTACTTTTCATAAGGTATATTTATGCACTATTACTTTCAAATATATAATACATTGTGTTAAATATTTTAATAATTATTAATAATTTTAATAAATAATAATTTTAATAATATTTACTATTTTTATATCAAATGTTAATTAAACTAATATAAACAAAATATGCATATTGCAATACTAAAAAAAATTACAAAAATTTTTAGTAGTAAAATATTATATTAAAAGATGATACTAAAAGTATTAAATATTATTAGGTTTCACTTATTCTATTAGCATCTAATGAATATAATTCTAATTAAAAGTGTGGTGATTTGGTCTTTTTAACAAATTTATAATTTTAAAACCTTCCAAACACCCCTACTTATTATCTGTAACGGACGATTTTCAGGCCTAGTAGTAGGGTTGTTATATTTCGATCGACTTAGGGGTGTGATTAGTATATTTGGGGTTATAGAGTCGATTTCGTGATTTTCCTAAGTCTTAGGGGGTATTCTGAATTTTGCCACCGTATATAAACCTAGGTTAACCTAGAATTCGTCATAATTCACTCTATCACAATTTTGAGTGTCTCTAGAGTGAGTTTTCGTGGAGAAGTCAGATTGAGATTGTTAGAGTTCCAAGTTGAGGTTCTTTGCCGCAAATCGAGTTAAGCTCTAGTAAGTTTCGTCTCTCCCTCCCTAGATTCGGTGTTGTTCTATTTGACTTTCTATTTGGGGTTTTGATCGTTCAGATTCTACTACGTTTAGGTCTTGGCATATTGGGGGTTCAATCGTTGAGGATTCTGGTTAGAGATTAGAACAATTTCGGTATGTCTCTCGTCACTCTTCGTGTGAATTTCCGTTGCCTTTGTTGTGCACCTTTGACTCATAGGATTTGCACAACCAGGTTCTTGTTAGAGGATAGATAAGTTTCTGTGTTGGGGTGTTGAGTTCGATTGGAGCGAATTGGTAATTCCGTGATAAGATACTTTTTTATGACTAGGGTTCGTATTAGAGGGTTTAGGGTTCTATCCGGTTTCGGTTGAGGGTTTAATCTATTAGGGTTAAGTAGAGTCATGTTCTGGTGTATGGTTAATGTATTGTGTCAGCTATTTTGTTCTGTAGAAGGTTTGGACGAAGAAACTGGTCTGGCAGAGGAGTAGCGGAATGATTTCGCTGTGTTTTGCGCATCTATAAGTTAGCTTTTTCAAGTCCAACAGATTGTTTGGTGTATTATTTCTGATTGCTATATGATTCTTTATGTATATTGTATTGCTTGTACCCGAACATGTATGTATAGATACTATAGGTTGAGCTATTAACAAAACCAGTATAATAACCGGTAAAATAGATAACTGGATTGAAACCTGAAAGGTGAATTGGAAACTGAATAAATGGATCAAAATATTGCCCTTACGATAGCTACTTGGTAGAATCTATGACATGCCTAGGGATAGAGAATTCTCTCTCTGAAATAAACGGCTTGAAAGGTCAATACTGATACTGAAAATGCTCGGCTTTGGCCATACTGATACTGATTACTGTTACTAGGCTTTGGTCATTCTTCTTACTGTATTGTTTCCCGTTCTAACTAGCTACTTTGGGCAATACTTTGGTAAAATTGAAATCTAATAACTGCATAATTGAGTTTGCTGTTTCGATCTGATTTGTGGTTGTTGTGTTGAATAATCTGAGCTGTTAAATAAGTTGGTAATTATACTGTTTGTATGCTGAATCAGGATTTAATAAAGTGGCCACATAATCTGCTAAGTTACTGCTGTTTTTGCTTAAGAAATTGAGTAGTTTATGCTAGGAACTGAACAGGCTAAAATTTGGGGAAAATATAGAAAATTGAGTCGAAATGGCCATAGACCTATCAATGAAAAAGCGAAACCCCCATGTGCGCGTGGTTTGTATTTCGTTGGTCGGCATAACATCACTTAGACTAGAACCTCTAAATAGCAACTTAAGGACTCGGTAATAAGAATGAAATTGATGAATGATGTGGTTAATCACTTAAATGAATAATTAGCTAGTTGGTAGGATTGTTTGGTATGTTGTTTGCTTTAGCAGATTCTAGGGAATCCATAGAGACTTGCATCGTGTGATCCCATGATTAGAGCCAAGTCTAGGGTATTGCATGTGTATGTTGGAAAAAAACTGTTAACTTAGACTAGTTCATAGTCTAACGCTGCTTTTATCTCTTTCTTATACTTTGTAATCTGGGATTAAAACCCCAGGTTGAGTACAGGTACATCGATCAACTAGGTGTTGTTTCATTTCACGGAGCATGGCATCCAGCCACATATTCATCTTTTATCATTTCTACAATTTAGTTGTATTTCGGGATTTCTTTTTCTTTAAACTTTGGATACTGTATTTGAACTAGTATTAATCTATTGCTGGTTATTGGAACTTGTAAACACTTTAGAACTATCATTGCTTTGGATATTGAGATACTGGGATGTATTTGATTATCCTAATTGATTTAGGTTTATATAGGTGAATTGTTTTGCATATATAAACTATTACAAGTTATAAATACTACATTAGGTGTGTAGCGTCAGGCTCCTATCCTATGGTTCTACCAAGGAAGTGCTTTGCCATTACACTATCAAAGTTTAAAAATTAATATTATTTACCAAATCAAGTAACTAAATTGGTATCAACCAAATGAATTACTTAAATTAAAGGTTTTATTTTAACCAAATCTCTAAGACTCCTATAAATGCTAACCTTTAATTAAAAAGTTTGTTCAGCAAACATGCTCATAATATTGTTGGTAGATTTATGTTTATTTTATTATTAGCATGTGTTAAACTGTGAGTCAAAGATTGTTGGCTGTTTTTATGTGATTTTCTAAAGATTAGGAAGAGATTTACGTTTCTATTTTGAGAACAAATTGATTTACTGCAGTTGTTAGTGTAGATTATGATTCCTTAATTTTAGGGTTTTAAAGCTTATTTAAAGGTTAGAATTTATTTCTAAATATAAGTTAGAATTATCAGCCTTTGTCTTTTCTACTGTCTTTCCATCTTTCAGTGGTATTAGAGCCCGTGTGAGGATGTGAGAGTTCAAACAATCTTTGTGAGTGTGAGAACCAAAGTGTCTCAGTGAGTGCGAGTGCAAACACGAGAGTGAGTGTAAACACTAAACAGAATCCGTGTCTTATTTCTCCTTTGCAATATGACCTCAGAAAATAATACTAATTTTGTACAACCAGGGATTCCTCGTTTTGATTGTCACTGTGACCATTAGAGCATGTTGATGGAGAATTTCCTACGGTCTAAGGAGTTTTGGTCTGTTGGTGAGAATGGTATCGACTCACTTGTAGAAGGCGTCATTTTGATAAATACTAAAAAAATAGAGTTTGGAGCAAGAAAGTTAAGAGATATGAAGGCAAATAATTATCTCTTTCAAGTTATTGAGTGTCCCCTATTGGAAACTATCCTTTGTAAAGATACCTCAAATGATATATGTGATTCAATGAAGAAAAAGTATCAAAGCTCTGCACAAGTGAAGCGTGCTCAATTTCAAGTTTTGCGAAGGGATTTTGAAACTCATTAGATGAAGGCTGAAGAATATGTAGATTTGTACTGTTCGAGAATAATGGAGATTTGAAACAAGATGCTTATTCATGGAGAAATATGGATGATGTTACCATCGTGGAAAAGATTCTTCGTTCCATGTTGCAAAAATTTGATTATGTTGTTTTTTTTTCCATTGTGGAGTCAAATGACATCGATTAAGTTTCAATGGATGAATTGCAAAGCTCATTATTGGTAAATGAGTAGAAAATGAACCGTAGTTCAAAGATTTCAACGATGATCAAGCTTTGCAAGCTTTTACTACTACACAGTTCTCTCAAAGTAGAGGCCACGACAGAGGAAGGGATCAAAGTGTAGGCAGAGATAATCAAAGTAATAAAGGTGGGGAAAAAATATGGATAATGTTAAATTTGAAACATTGTATTGATATACAAGGAGTATATGTGGTTTTTTTTTTAAAACAATTCTGGGTGATTTTTTTTTTATTAATATGATTAATTTGGAACACTACATAATTGTCCTTGGTCAATGTTAAATTTAAAGGTAAAATTAGACGAAAGTGGTTTTTCCTCTTGAATTTTAGTGGATTTTTTTTTATATATTTTTAAAAAAAGTATTTTTTTTTCCCTTTGAGTATTGTAATAAATTTTCATGAGTTTCTTGAATTTCTCTGCCTAAAAGAAAAAACTTACAGCTATATGATATCATAATTCATAAAGTGTTATATCTCTAAACTAAATTAGAAATAAATGGTGCATATTTGAATTTTTAAATATATTTATTTCCATTTATTGGATGTTGATTAATTAAATTTCCATTCATTTCATTTTAATTTCATTTTCACTTTTTACGATTCACTATTTTATTATCTATTAGTGTTCTTAAAATCACAGCAGAATTTTCCTAAACATTTCCAATGCGTTTTCAAAATCATCAATTTCAATAGATTATTTATACGAGTCAGCTTGAACCACAGTTATATTATCGCTAAAGATTTTTTTAAGTCACCGGCTCCATTTTTATGTTTTTATTTTTAAAATATTGCTATTTCACTATATTAAATGATTTTATTTCTTCCATTTTTATTAAATTCATTACAAATATTATTTTTAGTGTAATGTTTTTCAATCTATTTTTATTTAAGAGATTCTAAAAATATTAATCTCTCCATCCCACTTTAAATGTATGTTTGGCATTAGATTTTTAATTAGCTGTTAGATCAGCGTTTTAGATAACTTTATCAATTAGTTGCTCGATTAGATTTTAAATTAGCTGTAAAGTTAGCTGTTTGATTGAATGTTTGGTATTAATTTTAGTTTTTAAATTAGCTGCTATATATAAAATTACTAAAATTTATTACAGATATAAATATAATTCAGAAAGTAATGATATAATTAATTATAAGATAAAGGTTAATAAAGTAAATCACTATTAGCGTTTGGGTTGAAAGCTATCTTTGATAGTTTTTTTAAATACTATCTTAAACGCTAATTAAAACGCTAAATACTAATTGAAACACTATTACCAAACATGCATGTTTTTAAAAAGTTAGTATATAATCTAAACGCTATCTAAAACGCTAATTAAAAAGCTTTCCCAAACACACACTAAGTGATCCAAATAAATTTTTTATTTGTTCCACTTTAAGTGTTCTATTTATCGATTCGAGATGAAATTAGAAATGAGTTTACTACTCTATCCATATCAAAATGCATGAATATAATTAATAGAAGATTATAAGGTAAGGTTATATTTGTCAATTCATTTGATATTTATATCGAATTAATGTATTTGGATCAATTTCTTAATTTATGTCCTCCACCTACTTTGATCACTTTAAGTGAGACGGAAGGAGTATATCTTAAAATAATTTTTTTTATTACTAATAAATCATTTTATTTTAAAAATTACTAATTTTTACATATTTAAACACAAAATTCTTTTACATTTTTACTTATTCAAATATTCAATAACAACATTTTAATATTTAGAAGTGTATATTTAAATTTAAAAGGTTTTGCTAATATTTTTTAACAAAAAAAATATCTAAATTAATTAAGAAAAAAAATCTATTAATTATGTATATGCTATATTTTTTTTTAAAGTCTTACCACGGCCACCTCCTGAATGCACGGTCCATAAATGAAAATAAATCCAGTGAAATCCGTTCTTAAATGAACAGTCTGAATATGGAAGTAAATCGAGCGAAATTCCCTTGACGAATATAGATCCAACGAAATCTACTTGCCACTAAACGAAACCACTTGCCACTAAATTAAGCATAAATATACATATTATCTCTTAATAATTACAAATATATCCCTTCTTAATAATTATTCCCTCCAATTTTTTTTTAAAAATTTTTTATACTTATTAAGAAAACATTAAATAACATATAAAATTACTCAACAACCCATAAGAGCATCTCTAGTGGAATGTGAATCTATTGGTTTGCACATCCACGTGTACATTCTAGATTTTTTATTAAAACAATCCACTCCACTTGCAATGTGAATTTACAACGTGCTGGTGACGTGGTAGAAAAAATAATAGAGGGTGTAGAGTAGAGCTTCATTTTCCACGTCCTAGTTGACGATCTCAATCAGCATTTTTAATATTTTAAAATTGTAATACCATATTTCTATTTAAATTATAAATTAAAAAGGACATAGAAATTTAATTTTAATGGGTTATAACTTAGGGAAATCCGAATAGACAATAAGAGCATCTCCAGTGGAATGTGAATCTATTAATTTCCACGTCCACGTGCACATTCTGAATTTTTTATTTAAAAAATCCACTTCAATGGCAATGTGAATTCACAATGTCTTGGTGACGTGGTAAAAGAAAATAATAGAGGGTGTGAGGTAGAGCTTCTATTTTCCACATTCTAGTTGACGTATGAATCAGTATTTTTAATATTTTAAAATTGTAATTACCTTATTTCTATCTAAATTATGAATTAAAAAGGAAAAAACTTTAATATTTTAAAATTGTAATTACTGTGAACTATTTTAATTTTTTTTCTCTAGAAATAATATTTTTGGCACATCATTATCCACAATCCACTTAAACCATTGGAGATGCTCTAAGCACCGTGGACTACTTTTAATTTCTTTTCTCGAGAAATACTATTTCTGACACATCATTATCTACATCCTCTATTTACAATCTTCTATTTACAATGTCACATATGTCTCGATTTACTACACCATTGGAGATGCATTAATTAATATATTTCTTTTCATCTAGTATTTTTAGTAAATAAAGTATTTATTTTCTGTCTTTATAAATGGAGGGGTAGAATATCCAAATTTATTAAAAATGTATCTTGAAAATATAAAGCCATAGTTATTTTAAATATTTGAACTTTTACTAAAACCACAAATGAAATGAAGGGAGTACCTAATATGTCAATTAAGAATATGGTAACCCATATTTAATCTAGTTAATTTAGATTATAATTTTTTGATATATACCTTCATATTTAACAATGAAATCAAATATCTCCTTCGATTCACACAATACAATTTCACAAGAAAATGAAACTTCCATTTTCTTTACTATTCTTCATCACTTCAATTCTTCTCCCTCCATGCACATCATCAAATCCTAGTCAACTTTCCATCAACACCTTCCTCCAATGTCTATCAAACCAAACTCACCCCCAATATCCAATACTCGAATCCACTTACACCCCAAACAACGCATCTTTCCAACACATCTTAACCAAACCCTTATCAAATCTCCGATTCTCAACTCCGGAAACTCCCAAACCACTAGCCATCATAGCAGCCAAACATGTATCACATGTCCAAACAACCATCTTATGCGCAAACATCACCAAATTGCAAATCAGAATCCGAAGCGGTGGTCACGATGTTGAAGGCCTCTCGACTATATCAACCGTCCCGTTTATAATCCTCGACATGTCCAATCTCCGAAATATCGACATCGATGTTGTCAATGAGACCGCTTGGGTCGAGTCAGGTGCCACACTCGGAGAACTTTATTACAAAATCTCGCAAAAAAGCAAAATTCTCGCCTTCCCTGCCGGGGTCTGTCCGACAGTGGGAGTCGGTGGTCATTTTTCCGGAGGTGGGTATGGTAATTTGATGAGAAAATATGGTCTGTCGATTGATAACATTATCGACGCTCGAATTGTTGATGTACATGGACGAGTATTAGATCGAAAATTAATGGGAGAGGATCTATTTTGGGCTATAAGAGGAGGTGGTGGAGCAAGCTTTGGTGTAATTTTATCTTGGAAAATAAAACTAGTTCCCGTTCCGGAAAATGTGACAGTGTTCAACATAAACAAAACTCTTGATCAAGGAGGTAGCGATGTTTTCAACCAATGGCAACACGTGGCTCATCAGCTCCCGAAAGATGTTTTCATTAGAGCAATGCCTATCGTGAGTGATAGAACTCTAGCGATTCGTTTCATTGGTATGTTTTTAGGCCCGGTTGATGACCTTATCACATTGGTGAATAAAAGATTACCAAAACTAGGTTTGCGAAGAAATGATTGTAGAGAAATGAGTTGGGTAGAATCTACACTGTTTTGGCAAGAGTACCCAATTGGGACCCCGATAGAGATTTTACTTAATAGATCACAGAATCCGACAATATTTGCCAAAAACAAATCGGATTTTGTCAAGCAAGTGGTACCTAAAGAGGAGTTGGAGAAGATATGGAAGAAGATGATTGATGTTGATATTAATTTATGGATGCAATGGAACCCCTATGGTGGGACCATGAGTGAGATATCGGAATCGGATACTCCGTTTCCTCATAGGGCAATGTTGTTCAAAATACAGTACTTGGCGATATGGGAAGATGGACGGAGGACGAATGATGTGATAAATAAGTTGAGAGAGTTTTATAGTTTGATGGGTTCATATGTTTCGAGGGATCCTAGGGAGGCGTTTCTTAATTACAGGGATCTTGATATTGGTAGCGTTGCTGGGAATGATACAAGCTATAGAGGAGCAGAAGTGTATGGGAACAAGTATTTTAGAAGTAACTTTGAAAGATTGGTACGGGTGAAGAGTATGGTGGATCCTGATAATTTCTTTAGATATGAGCAAAGTATTCCCCCAACTATGAGTTGATATTGGTACGTGGAGGGTGTAAGTACGTGTAATGAAATAAATTGAATAATTTACTCAAACAATTCCTGTTCATTTGAATTTAGGGTAGTATATCATATTTTTCTATGCGAATTCCACCGATAAATTTGTAGAACCGAAGGATATTCCATAATATATAAATGTATGAGTAACATTACCGAGTTTATAGGGGAAGTATTTATGGTGGATTTCATTTAATTCTAGATTAGGATGGATCATATCAGAACTAAAATAATAAATTTGAATTGATTTATATAATCTTATTTCAATCATGATTTTTTTTAAATCCAACCTATTAAATGTTAATGGTTTTGTTTTGTTTTTTTTAAAAAAAAATATAAAATAGATTTATATTTATAATATTATATATCTATATAATATTAATACACATAAAAAATAATTAGAACTACATATTCAAATTATCTGTTATATATACATCCTCCGCTTTTTTTTATCTGCTACACTTGCATAGTGTTTACTATTCATTCATCAATCTTGTTTTTTATATTGTTACTTACGTATAAAGAAAAATATATTCAAGTAAGATCTTGTTTTATTCGTCTTAATGTCTACTTTTTAAATATAAAATTTTTATAATTTTTAGTTGTATATAATTAAAGATATTTACCGTTAAAATTAGGTCTCGAATAGTGTGCAAACAGAGAGTGTAGTGAATAAAAAAAAGTAGAGGAAGTAATAAATTTAAATATATTATTAAGAAAAGTTATTATTAAATTAATATTATAAGTGAATTTATTTAATTATTTTTATTCTTTATATATTATATACTTGAATACTTCCTCTGTTTTTTATTATTTGTAAAAAAAAATTTTGCATAAATATCATCCATATTTAATGATAAATATATTTAATTATAAATAATTAAAAATTATAATAACTTAATATTTTAAAAATAAATATTAAAAGAAATAAAACAAAATCTCAAATGACTATATTATTTTTTATATATAAAAAGTATTTGAAACAAATTAATTAATAAATAGTACACGCCCTTTATTAAAAAGCGAATGTAATATTCAATAATAATTTTTTAAAATTATTTTAAATTAAAATTGAATCAAACTAGTTATATTAGTCCGTCTTATTATTATTATTTTCTAATGACATATTTGGTTACCATCTGAATTCGTCTCAACAGCTCCGGTTTTAGGTATTCGGCACACCCTCATTTACCTCCGGTTGTTACATGCTTATATTTTCAATGTTTTTTTTTTCTTTTATTTTTAAAAATATTTTTTTCAGATAAATGCATCACTTGACAAGATTCTCATTAACAAACCCAAAATATGCTTAGTTTTTAGACACCTTACGGGCTTATTTGAAGTCAAGTGAGGCACATGTGTTGCAATGGCCTTAACTTGGATTAATATTATATGCATTGTAGGTTGAGAAAGATATGAACGGTGCAGACTTCGACTTTAAATCAGATGATTTTGAGGGTTGGAATTCATATAAATATTTAACGGAAGAGTATAATGACAATAGTGATCCACAATTTTAACACACATTTCACTTGGTCTTAAATATGTATATAAAGTGTTTATTTGAATTTTTTTAACTAATTTTAATTGTTTAAATGAAAACCTGAATAGTTGAGGTGTTGTTTTAATGGTAATGGAAGCAATGGATGATATAAAAGCGAAGAAGGAATCAATAAGGTGAAGAAGCATGTAGGAAATGAAGAACGTTTTAGGAACATGTGAAAGAAGTAAATAACTATGAAGAGATGTTTCCTTGCATGCTGTGAATGACCTTGATGTTTGTATCATTAAGATATTGGTTTTTTTAAAGAGAAATAAAAAAATTAAATAAAAAAAAAAAGAAATGGAATATATTTTATTTTGGTTATGTTTTTTTTAAAAAAAAATAAAAAATTATTGGATATATCAATAGGTTTTATATAGTCTCATTCTTAACAATAAAATAAAAATTAAAAATAAAATAAGAATTAAAAATAAAATCTAAAGATTTATGGAGTGACTGCAGGGATATTTTGAATCATTCTCCAACACTTCTCCTTAATTCAAAATTTCTTATTAGAAAAATATTGTAATGTATCGTAGACATGAGCATGGTTTTAGGCATAGTCATTGGTTGTGGTCATTGGTTGTATGCATGGACATTGATTGTGGGCATGGGCATAGTTGTAGGCGTATTTTACCAAATCTGCATTGACATGGTTCGGCATACGTTATAGATGTATGTATGGTTTTGTATGGTTTTGGTTGTGAGTATATTGTTATTGATGTGGGCATAGTTTTTGATATGGGCATATGTATGAACATCTTATTTTCTTCGTCTTCATATCTTAATCATCTCCATGCTTCTCATCATCTGGATCATCCGGATCATCTTTATGATTCTCATCATCTAGTTCATGCTTCTCGTCTTTCATCTGAATCATCAGGTTCATCTTCATTTGGTCGTCTGGCTCTAATATCAATTGTAGTTTTTTTTAATAAATCTCTAATTTATTGAGGATTGATATAAACTGGTATATATAACAATCAGATATGAATGCCTTTTATAGGCATAGAAATATGAAACGTTGAGCAAAATCTGCTCAATATCTCATCATATAAAAAATTTAAAATAAAATCAAATATCTCATAAAATCTTATTGGATCAAATTTTGAATCAAACTCCAACATAAGAATGATCTTACTCTTTTAAAATCTGTTGGCGGTAAGTGACAAGGCACAAAATATACAATATTTATAGCTAATTTCTCCCATGATTGTTGAACTAAATTAATGATTTTTGTACTGAATTGCTCTATTTGGTTTTTATGCAGTTTGGGGGTTAAATTACAATTTAAACTTCAAGTTAGATTTTACAGGGAAGAATTTGATCTTTCCTGATTTTTCTAGTTTTAGGTTTAAATAAGAGTTTCTAATACGATGCAAGGGAGCTCAGTTTTATTTCTGAGTTCTGAGGTTTATTTAGTTTCTCCATTTTAGGTTTGAACGTTGAATTAATAACGATGATGTTAGCTATGATCATAGCTAGTTAAGTTATTTTGATCTAGTAAAGTTTATTAGTTTAATTATTCGTGCGGTGAGATTTGTGCTTTAATATTTATTTCTGCAGTATTCATCACGTCACTGTTGTTCATGGTTTTGGTTGAATGTGTTTATTTGTTTGATTAGTTAATTCGGCCGGTTAATTGATCAATTAGGTTAACACATAGCTAGTTAACAAGATTAAATACGTCGTATTGTGTGAAGTTATGATCATAGGTTAATGAACGCGCTTTGTTAATTTGTTAGCTATGACCATAGGTCTTTCTATTTCTTAAAGCAATCTACAGTTGAACCTGTCAGGCGCTTGTCGGGGTTACTGATTAGGTTAGGGACTAATTAGAATGCGCTTGTCCAGTTAGTCTAATAGCTAATGGAAGATTAGGTGGTTAGGCGCGACATCAACTGTTATAACTATGGTTACTGAATTGAAATAATTATACTTAGATTCGATGATCAACACAATAATTGACTATAGACTTTGCTGGATTGTTTCTTCTATTGATTTACTTCTCCACAATTTTAATCTAGTTTATTTTGCCTATCAATTCCAAAATCTTAATTACTTCACCGGTTATTCACAAAATTTGAATTGATTATATCGTTCTCTGTGGTTCGACCGTGTTCACTACTGTCTTTAGTATTTAGCAGGATTATTCTATTTTATTTTTGACGGATTCGACACACGTCAGTAAGTTGGCCAGATCAAATAACCAGATGGAGAATAAGAATGTGGGCTACTCTTGATTTACTCCTTTTGTAATGCAGAAAGCATTTGGAAATTTTATAATATAATTTGTAAGGTTTTAATGTGGGAATCTCTCATCATTGTCATTTTCTATTCAAGAAAAGACTTCCATTTTTGTAATCTTTGGGTCGATGATGAGAGGGGTATTTTTTAGTATTATGAGAGATTTTGGTCTTTCCTTGGACATGGCAGTAAACTGTACCATATTTGGGTTAAACTTGTTGGTATTACAGTCTATTGAAAGTAGAGATATCGTAGACTATTTAAAACACAGTGATTACTTGCAATACCTTGAGTTTTACTGAAATGAAAAAAAATCTTTTAATAGGTAGATTAAAGAATCTGTTTTTCCTTGATCATAGGAAATTATCTTGATTGAACAACAAAATAGAAAACATTGAGAAAACAAACTCACAAATAAATCCCTGAAGATTAGGACAAAGATTGACTAATTCAATCTATCTGAGTATATCAAATTTCGAATCATCATTCAACAGCCTCCCTTGATTCGAAATCACATACACCCGACATACTCTTGAAGTAGATAAACTTATTCTTGAACAGAGCTTTTGTCACAATATCTGCGAGTTGATTTTCTATACTGCATTGCTGAGCATCAATTATATTACTTGCTACTAGATCCCTGATAAAATTAATACTTGTATCAATATGTTTTGTTCTGCTTTGTAAGGCAGGATTCCTTGTCATGAATATTGTTGATTTATTATCACAGAAAATAATTGTGGGTTTCTTTTGCTGATGTTGTAGTTCTGCTAGAGTGCCTCTTATCCAAATAGCTTGGCATGCAGCGAATGTAACAATAATGTACTCTGCTTCAGTGCTCGATAATGTAGTGATTGGTTGTTTCTTTTAACTCCAAGCAATTACTCTAGAACTTAAAGTAAAGACATGTGCACAAATACTCCTCCAATCATCCAAACAATGAGCAAAATCAGCGTCTGAGTAACCATAGAGTTTCCCATCTGCAACTTCATCTTACTTTTGTGAATATCAAATTCCATACCCACTATTCCTGCAATGTACTGCAGGATTCTTTTTGTTGCTGTAAAATGGATCGCTGCTGTAAAATGGATCTTTGATGGTGTGTCCATGAATCTAAAAATTGTACTTACAGCAAATGCGATGTCTGGACATGTATGAGACAGGTAGAAGAGCCCTCCTACAAGACTACGGTAAGAGGTTGGATTTGCAGGTTCTTCTCCATCATGAATGACAAATTTTTCATTATTACTCCAAAGAGTAATAGCTGGACTACAATGTAGCATCCTAAATTTCTTTAACAAAGTTTTGGCATACAACTCCTTTGATAGAAAAGTACCATCAGCAACCTGTTTTATCTCTAATATCAGAAAACAACGTAAAACTCCTAAATTTTTCATCTTGAATTCTGTTTTCATCTGATGCCCGAACTCCTGTATCACCACATGGGAAGACGCTGCAAAAATCATACCATCTACATATAGACAGACCGTTAAAAAATCACCATTATCACACCATTTGACATAAAGTGTAGGCTCACTTTCACTTAGTTTAAAATCGTGGTTATCGATGCGGCTGTACCATACTCTCGGGGCTTATTTAAGTCGTAAAGAGCTTTATGACGTTTGTAAACCCATTCTTCTTTTCCTCTGATTTCAAATCCTTGTGATTGTACAACATATACTTCCTCTCTGAGATCACCATTAAGAAATGCAGACTTGACATCAAACTGATGAACCACCCACTGTTGTTGAGCATGCGAACTGTAGATGACATGATTTTTGCATCATAGACATCAAACTAATCGGTGATGACATCAAATCACATGAAAAATGCAAACTGTCTCAAAGCGTGCAACATGTGAGAAAGTTTCATTATAGATGATGCCGACCTCTTTTGAATACCCTTTCACAACTAATCAGGCTTTATATCTCTGAATATTTACGTTTCCATTAAGTTTGATTTTGCATACCCATTTTAAACCAATTGATCGTTTGTCAAGTTGTATATGACATAGTGTCGAGGTCTTATTCTTATTGATTGAATCAATTTCTTTTGTCATTGCTTCCAGCCACTTTTCTTGACCACAAGCTTCGAAAAATGAAGTAGGATCTACAACAATTAGTGCAAAACCACATTTTTTTATAAAAATAAACTAATGACCTATATTTTCGTGTATTGGAAGGTGATGAGGAATCTGCTTGTGAGGTGTGGCTTGGTTTAGACAGGGCTGCAGATATAGGCACTGGTGTTTTTGGTGTGGAATCTGTATCAGTTGTTTGTTCATCTTCTTTTCTAAGAGGTGGTTCTTCTTATTCTCTAGAAAGTGCAACATCAGCATCTTGGGTTATCTTTGCTGAACTTTGACTCTGCCTATTCTAGATCAATTGTTCGTCAAAGATAACATCTCTTCTTGTCAGGATTTTTTGACTCTCCGAATTGTATAAGCAGTATGCCTTGGACTGAATACTGTATCCAACGAAGATACACTTCCGTGACCTTTGATCCAATTTACGCTGAGCAAGTTGATTAATAAAAGCATAACAAATTGAACCAAATATTCGTAAATGACTAACAGATGGGGTAAATCCATTCCATCTTCAAATGGAGTTTGATCTAATACAGCTCTGGCGGAAGATAAATTATGGAGATAAATAGTTGTACTTACTGCTTTAGCCCAAAGTGTATTTGAAAATTCTCTTCCCTTCAACATACTGCGAGCCATTACAACCATCATACGATTTTTGCGCTCTGCAATCCTACTTTGCTCGGGTGTGTATGGTGTAGTAAGCTCCTTATGAATCCCTTGATCTTTATAGAAAGAATTGAATTCTGCAGATATGAACTCCCCTTCTCTATGTGTTCGAAGTGTTTTGATAAACATGCCACTCTTTTTTTCCACAAGATTCTTGAATTGCTTGAACTTCTCAAAGGTTTGATCTTTACTAGTAAGGAAATAAACCCATGGCATTCTACTATAAATCATCAGTCAGTTACTACCTCCAAGTGATGTTGTTTGCATCGATCCACAAAGATCAGTATGAATAAGTTCAAGACAGATACTAGCATGCCATGCACTCCCAACTAGAAAGGATTTTCGAGCTTGTTTTCCATATATACACCCTTAACACAATTTAATATTTTTGATTGCTAATAACCCATAAACCATTCTGTTATCCCTCCAAAATTTTAAACATTTGGAGTGAAGATGACCATACCTGAGATGCTATAAGTTGATTCATCTTCTTTCGTTGTTGCAAGAATAAAATCCCTAATGATGGAAACATTAAAAGGGAACATATTGTGTTGTGTCATTGTAATTGTGACCATAAGTTGTCTTGTGTTCCTCTCTTTTATACTGCATTCACCATTATCAAACAATACCAAATATCCATAAGATAACAATTGACCAACACGGATAAGATTAAAATCAAGTGCATGTACATATTGAACATCCCATAGAAACTTGGATTTTCCAGGACTAACTTCAAACCTTACTATACCTCTCCCTTCTACATGAAGTGTGTTGTCATTGTCAAGCCAAAACTTTTGCTTATCTGATTCATCTAGATCAGAAAACAAAAATTTGGATCCAGTCATGTAGTTTGAACTAGGGATGGCAATGGGTCCAAACCCGACCCGAATCCGTTAACCCGAACCCGAATCCAATTAATACACCCAAATCCAAATCCGATCCAAATCCGTGAAACTTAAATGGATTCGGATAGGGTGTAATCCACGGGTTCGGGTTAAACCCATGGATACCCGAAAATTGAAAAAACATTTGATTAAGTGTTGTGTTGTAGATATCTTCCTAGTCAAGAAATCAAATTTCACATGCATCCAAATTATTTTGTTAGGCCAAAATTGTCTTTTTATTCTTCTCATACGTCTAACTCCACTTTCCAAATTTGTATTTATTTTTATTAGTCATTTTCAATTAAATAATAACTATTATTGCATAATAGATATACATGCACCAGTTTTAGTATGACTGATGGAATATTAATTATTAATATAAAAAATAATTTAATTTGAAATATAATTATTAGATATTGTTTGAGAGTATTGTTTTTAGATATTAATAAAATAAAACTTAATTTTTAAAATATTAAATTTAAAATAAATAATTATTAATATAAATAGTTACATCAATTATAAAAAAATCATAAATAATTTAAAATTTTATTTAAAAACTAATAATTATTTAATTTATTTTGTTGTGAAATTTTAAAATTAAAAAAAAATAGTGGGTTCATGGATTTGGATTAAAATACCCAAATCCAAACCCGCAATAAGAAAATGATTGAAATTATATCTAAATCCATAAATCCACGAATCCACCAACTCGAATCCATCATGGATTTTATGGATGGGTATCCATGGATTCGTGGGTTTATAGATTTATTTGTCATCCCTAGTTTGAACAGCCACTATAGATAAACCGGATATTTTTCTGACATTCATAATCACCGAGAGTATGAGCCATAAATAGCTTTTCTTCGATGTCACCATCAGTTACTTCCTCAACTTATTCTTTTTCCCAATTTGTTTGTTCTTCATTATACCAACAATCAGATTTAATATGATCGTAGTTACCACAGTTGTAACATAGAATATGACTTCTACCTCTTCCAGAGACTTGTCCTCTGCCAGAATATCTACCATGAAAATTGCCACGAGAACACCCTCTTCCTCGTCCGCGTTTGTTGCTGCCATTATTATCGTGTATTTGAAATGCTTTTTCTTCTTCTTTCTTCATAGTTCGGTTAATTCTTACTTCATGAGCTTGGAGAGAGTCCATTAATTCATCAAAAGAAAGAACTGATAAATCATTTGATTCTTCTATAGCTGTTACAACATGACCAAATTTATGAGTTAAGTTGCGTAGCATCTTTTCGATGATACTTTGGTCATTAATGGTTGCTCCATAACTTCTCATCAGGCATGTGATAGTAGTCGTTTTTTTTTAGAGAAAATTAGATACAGACTGTAGACTTACATCATTTTTTTTAAGAGAAAATCAGATACGGACTCTCCAAACTTCATTTGTAAAGTTTCAAATTCCCTACAAAGAGCTTGCAACATAACCATCATCACCTTTGCATCTCTCTAATACTCCTTTTGTAAGACCACCCATGCCTTTTTTGACGTAATAGCAGCAACATTTCTAGAAAAAATAGTATCAGGAATTGCTTGTTGTATAATCACCAAAACTTTTGCATCATTTATCCTCATGATGTCAAAAATCCTCATAATATAAAATGATGCAATTACTAAGGTTTCCTACACGCAAGTGCACGTGATCAAGTAGTAAAGTGAACTAAATTCAAGTTGTCGAACCCACAGGGATGAAAGCTAATCTAATATCAATTCTATAAAATTCCCTTTATCTAAGCGTAAAATTTATGAGAGTGAATATTATGAAAATTCAAATAAAACTAATTTCTTAAGGTAAGGATTCAATATAGAGTTTAAGTTCTAGGTCTACGAATTCACCTCACTAGTAACAAGTGGAAGAGCCAGCCCAAACTTTAAAGGAGGGCTAGTGGCCGATAACTAGTAAACGTGCAAATGTATATATAACATCTTTGGACATAATATACTCCAACCATGGAAAATCAATATTTCAATGTGATTGAAATTTCCTATTTGTTTTTCCGAATTGGATTGTCGGAAAATCATATGCTCGTGGTTGACAAGGACCATGAAGAACATATTTTCTTCTAATTTCATCTCTAATATGAGGATCATACTCATGTATAGGCTTTCGTAACGCAGGATCAACAATAATCTCATCATCAACTAACTCTACCCGTGCTCGCTTTTCACTTGTATCACCAAAAATTTTTCTGGCACTCACCTCTACATCCTTAAAATTTCTAATTTTAGAAAAACATTTTTCCATCTTCACTCCTAATTTAATAGAAAATTCAATTATAAACATTTAATTGAAAAAAATAATAACACTTAATTCACAAATAATTTAAACAAATTCTAATTAAAAAACCCTAAAAATAAAATCATAGACATTAAAAGAAGAAAACGAACCGCATAAGAGACAAAAACAATCGATGATAAAAGACAAAATTATTGACTTCTCGAGAATTGAAAACTCCAAAAATACAACCAAAGAAATTAAAAGAATAAAACAAACCGCACAAGAGACGAAAACAATGAATGATACTTCTCGATAATCGAAAACTCCAGTGTGTTCGCTGCAATTACAATGTATGCGTCAAATTGAGAAACCCTAAAATAAAATTTTAAATAAATATAATTATAGAAATTAAAATAAGAAAACAAACCTCATAAAAGACGGAAACAATTAATGATAAAAGACGAAATTATTCTATGTGTATTATAGTGTTTGTTGATATATGTGGGTTCTCGATGCTTGTACTCTTATTTATCATGTGATTCAACTTAAAACTATTAAACTTAAAATAAATTTAATTCATACTTGAAAATTTTGGCGAGCCAGCCATGGGCTGAAGCCCATGCTAGCCCTGGGCTGGCTCCGCCACTGCTAGTAACCCATCATGCCAAATATATCAACAAGCTTTTATTCTTATTTTCTAGGTTTGACTATTCCCCAGATTTTTTCCAAACACACATGAGACTATCTACCTATCCTAATTCCATATTCCTATGTGAATAGTCTAGGTAAACGCATTAAGAAACACCTATCCTTGAATATATGAATTTTATGTTCTATTCCTAGCAACATAAACACACACATTCTCTTGCCCTAATCTAATCTAATAAATCTCTTCCAAGCATTCATCAAATCACTAAATCATGCAATTGGTGATCAAGCAAAGCAAGCATTAAGCACAGGCAAGAGAAAAAATAAAAATTGTCTCATTCATAAAAGTAATAATCAAATTTGGGTTACATGGTTCGGCTACTTCGTAGCCCTAGACTGGGTGTTTAGTTACACATAGCAATCATGTATACTCTTTCTAACATAATCATTCCTAAGAAGTGAGAAAGAGTTCACCGATTTTCTGTTCCTGATATTGCCTTCCGAATGTTGATCTTGAACTTCCGTGTTGCTTCTCGCAGTAGTCTCTTGTTCTGAATCCAGCCAAAAGTACTTTCAACATCTCAAAACTCCGTACTTATAGACTTCTCTGAGAAATGACCAAAACACCTTTTAACAGCAGGTGGAATTCGCCCTAATTGGTCTCTGGCGACATAATGCCCTTGTCGCCAGACACTACCGCACCTTGCTCTTTGAAATTGCTCAATACGTTTGCTGGCGACAAGGCTGGCAAAATAAGGCCCTTGTCGCCAGTAGCTACAATGTTGAATCCATTTGAAGTCGTTGAGTCGTTTGTTGGCGAGTCTGGCAACATAAAGGCTATGTCGCCAGACACTTCAGTGAAGTGCTCTCTCACTTCCTTCTTCGATCGACTTCGTTTCTCAGAACTTCAGCTTTCTGTCCATATAATCTTGATTATCGATCTTTTACCTGTTCAACTCAATTACCTGAAGCATCTTAATAAATTCATCAAATACCAAGATAATGCTCTGGGTTCATCACAAAAGCTTAAGAATTAACAGGGAAAAACTTATATAAGTCAGAGACTTATCACGTCATCTCTAGCAATTTGGTTTCCTCTTCTAATCTAAGACTAGTTCCTTTTACTAACTCTTTATAACCATTTTCCACAATATTCTAGATGTAATGTCCCGACTTTGGGGCTAAATGATTTATTGTTCGTGAACCGATTTTGACTTTCAAAGTTATGAATATTTTTCGGTGATTCTTGAACAATTGAGAGTAATTGAATGATATATTGCTTATGGAATGGTTGTAAGATTTTTTATCAATATTATTTTGGCTTTACGTCTGAACTGGTAGCGAAAGCGAAGTCGAATGAAAGAGGAAACAAAGATACGCAGCACTGGCTGTGCTAGCGACATAAGCCTTATGCCGCTAGACATTTTGCCAACGGTGGTGAAATAGGCTTTATGTCGCCAAAAAACAAATTCTGCAAACCAAAAGAGTTCCTCTCAATTGCCTATGGTGACATAGGCCCTATGTCGTCGGCCTTGTCGCCATACACTGAATCGAGGTTTTTAAACCCAAATTGACCGAGTCTCTTTCATTCGCTTCATCTCTCTCGAATCCTCTTATCGTGCGATTATTTTCTCCCTCGAATCCCTCGTTATCTCTTCATCGGTGTGTCTCGATAAGTTAATCTATCAACCCTAGATTGATCCTCTATTGGTTTAAGCAGGATTGTTATTATTGTTAAGGGTTATTAATGTTGGATTATGGTTGGAGTGCTTTTGGTTGGTTAGTTTTGATAGGAACCCTTGCTTTGGGGAAAATGGATTAGTCATGGAATTGATTCGGGGTTTTAGGTTGTATCGCTAGCGTTTCGTTTATCGGTTGCTTGATCTCGTTTTCTTAGCGATTAGAATAGGTTTTGTTATTCGTGCGCCACGTGTTCGACCAATTGTCTAAGTGTGTTCTTATTCCTTGTTGTTGTTAGGCGAAGCGGATGGTGCCGAGGATCGTATTGGCGACGCTTAGCTTAACTTGTCGACGGAAGATATGTTATCAATGTCGTTTTATACTCTATATGTGGTTGATATTGTTTTATTGAATTGTGTATTAATTTGGATAACAACCTAATCACATGAATTGTTAATTGGTAATAATAGGTATGGATGATAGAATGGAATAATGATTGCTGCTATTGCTTGGTTATTGTTGGATATAGATACGCTAATAGGCATAATACATGTTAGACTTAGGCTTTAGTTAGTTAGAGCTGGAAATAAATGGATAAGGTACTAGTAAAGTACCCGACAAATGTTGATTGTAATGTGGAATGTTAAATTGACTTGTGTGTTTTGATCACCTAATTAATCAATTAATGATTGCCCTAGTCATGGTTGAAATAGTGATGGAATGACATGTCATTAAGGGTACCCGAGATATCTCAAACTATTGGAAACATAAGACTTTTGGTTTAGCCAACCACCATTGAAAATTGAGTGACGACTCCTATTGGGTGTGACAGCACCACCACCTGTGGGCCTATTGTATTGTGATCTTTGGACCTAATTGATGGAATCCTAAGGTAGTTGTCTGTCTCGAGGGGATAAACAGTGTTATGGATTTTGGTCTTCGAACCCTATTGTGTGGCTTCGACCTAATTGATCCCATTTCATTATCGATACTAGATTAGAGGCGGTCTAAACAAATTGGAACCTTAAATGTGATTGATATTGTTTGATGATTGTTTAGAGTATGATTGATTGTCTTAGAGGTTTAAATGAATATAGAGAACCTATAAGGATACCTAATAATGTCAAACGTATATAATGAGAATAATTGGACAAGATGAGTAGTATAGCTTGTTCAGCATGTGACTAATATTGAAATCGGGCGGGTTTGTATTCCCTTATCCTTGGTTGATAGTTTTAGGTGCATTTGTATAGACCTCATGATTATATGAATTGATAGACGCATTTTTTTTGTGTTTGTTGGAGTGTGACTTGTTAACCAGAAATCGATAGTCTGACATTTTTCTTCCATTTTTCTTGTCTCACCTATCGAAATGTGAAATAGGTGATTGAGCAGATTGAAGGTTCAAGCATTGCATATTTCATGTTTTTGGAATCATATTAAAAGCTGTCATTTTCCTTTAGTTTTGATTAGTTTTGGAAGGATATGTAAACCTTTTTAAGCATTTTGGTATATTGATGTTAAAGGTCTATTATTATGGGATTTGTAAACCATTTCAGATAATTCCTGTTCATTATATTTTGGTTTCGTTACTTTGGGAATTGTAAACTTTTAAGTGGATGTTTATTATGAATTGCAAACAAGTCTTATTTTCAAATGAATTGTGTGGATTATATTATTGTTTTTGAAATAGGTTATTGATTCCAATTTATATTCGTCTATTTCACTCTTTATGTTTATTTTCCGCATTTATTGTATCGAATGATTGAATGTAATGTGACATTCCGGACTCCGGTTGCGGTTCGCCATAACCGGGGGTTGGGCGTTACATTTGTTAGTATCAGAGCAACTCTGCGACCGCGAGTGCACCTGTGGACAGAAGAGCCCGGGGCATTTGTCTAGTTGGGGTAAAGATTCTGGGAATGATGGGGCCAACCACAACGAGGATGTTATATCCTAAGGGCATGGATTGTAACACCCTGTATTGAGGCAGGATTAAAAAGAAATGAATTGCTACTCATATCACCAATGTGCACATTGTTTTTCGGGAGTCCAGAACTTGAGAACTCCAAAGTTAAGCGTGCTTTACTTGAAGCAATCTTGGGATGGGTGACCTTCCAGAAAGTTTTTCTTGAAAACATGCGAGTGAGAATAAAGCATGCTAAAAAGTGTAAGATGGTTTGTGAGGCTAGTATTCAGCCTTAATACTAGTCAAAGAATGATGTGGTACTCGGCCACTGCACCTCGAGTCATCCGGAGGCGGGGGCTGGACGTTACACCAGAGATCTTGAGATCTCTGCAAAGTTTTCATTCTGCTAAACCGGAATTGGTAATTTTCTCCTGCTATTGTGTTTCTCTCTTATGTGTTTCTCTCCTCACGCTTTGCAAGCTCTGATACCACAATGTTGGTATTACAGTATACAATATATTGAAAGCAGAGAGATATTGCAGACTATTGAAAACACAGAGATTACTTGCAATACCTTGATTTTATTGAAACAGAAAGGAAAAAAAAACTTTAATAGACATATTACAGAATCTGTTTTTCCTTAATTATAGAAAATTATCTTGACTGAATAAACAACAAAATAGAAAATATTGAAAAAAAAAACTCATACTAAATTTAAGTGTTAAAATGTAAATAAATATAATTATTAAAAAATTAATTTATAAATGATTGATATTCAAAAATTAATATCTAAATTTAAATTATTTAAATAAATAAAATAATACTTAATTTTTAATCAATTAAAATAATTGATCTCAAATTAATATCAATTAATAGATTTTCATCAATAATATATTCTTTTATTTTCACTAATACTTAATTTTTAAATAAACTGCTCGGTATAACCTCCTGACTGTTGTTACAGAGAATTCAATTTAGTTGGACAGGTTAATGTTTTTCCTCACACTTGCTTACAATTTAGTTTGAGGGATGCTAATTTAGCACTCGCTAAAATTGTAGGCATGTCTTTCCTTGCACTGGCATTCATCAACGGGGTTGATAGGAAAGAAACACTTGGAACCTTTGATCATGGCAATGTGTTCCTGAGATAGATTCATGTCAACTCTTTCATCTATCGTTACGGTCAAGCTCTAAATCCAGACGATGAATTTATGATGAAGGTTTACATTCCATGGACAAAGGAGAAGAGACCAATACCTAATGATGTTGCATTATTAGACATGCTGGATCAATTTATAGCCAGAGACATAAAGACCATTCATTTTTATGTGGATTTGCTGCCCCTACAGACCTTGCTAGGGGTGTGCATTCAGTTCGGTGAAGATCCAATTATTTCAGTTCGGTTAGGTAAAAAGACCGATAACCGAAATTTTTTAAAAGAATTGAAAAAATTGAAAGAAACCCATAATCAAATTTCGAATTCCAAAATTAAACACAAATCACGTTTTTCTCATTATCTTACACAGCTCTTCCTCTCAAATCACTCTACCACCACCATAATCATCACGGTTGTCACCTATCAAATCGTCGTTGTTGTTCATTCATCTTTCTCTTTTCTATTTCTTTATGATCTGGTTCTCTATTGTATCTCTCTTGACAATCTTTCTTTCTCATACTAGGTAATAATCCAAATCCAATCATGTGTTATCTTAATTTTCTAACAATTTGATAAGTTTTAGTGATTAATAATAGACAGATCTGGATGATTGGGGAAGCTCTATTTTATTTTTAATTACTCGTTTATGTTTCTAATGTATTTAGGTATGAGTCAATCTTCCTCACCAAATTCAACAGAGAGGCCATTGGCTGCAACTGACCAAGGGATTATAGAAAACTCAAACCGTGATATGCCAATGCCAAACCAACCTTCTATAAGATATGCTCAACATCAATCTGCTGCTCAACTTTCGGGCCCTCCTCAACCTTTTAGTTTTTGGCTGAAGCAAAAAACTATGGTGAAGAAAGCAAAAGCTTGGGCTCATTTTATCCCGTATAGGGATGCATCAGGTAATGACAGAGCTAGATGTAATTATTGTGGTGCTAATTATGCTTGCAATAACACTAAGAATGGCAGTACAGGCATGAATAGACATCTAGGTAAGTGCAAAAATAATCCTTAAAATTTTATTGTGGCTGAAAATCATAGTATTGATGAGTATTTCCAAAGTGTTATAGGTGACAATAGGGAAAAGTCTTCTGAAGTTAAGTATGATTATGATGCCACTAGAAAAGTTTTACTTGAAATGATTGTCATGGATGAGCTTCCATTTAAATTTGTGGAGAATGAAGGATTTAGAAGATTTATGAGTGTTGTGTGCCCTTAGTTTCATGTCCTCTCTAGAACAACTATAACTAGAGATTGTTTGAAATTATACTATATGAGAAATCTAGGTTAGTAAAGTATTTTGCTCAAACTGGTCAGAGGCTTTCATTGACCACTGATTTATGGACTTCTAATCAAAGAATCTCTTTATCAGGCTATTTTTTTTTATAGATATGAGGATTGTGATTCTAATTTTAGGGCTGATTTATCAAGTGATGGACCTCATGGGAAAGTTGGTTTAACAAAAAAAAGGATAGGGAAGTTTTTCGGGCGACTAGTGAAGGTTCTTCAAACACTTTTCTGGATGAAATAACTGATGTCCACGAAGTAATGAAAAAATGACTTTCAAGTAATGATGATGAATTGGCAGATATGGCTATAAGAATGCAAGCTAAGTTTGATAAATATTGGGGTGATATAGAAAAAATGAATATGATATTGTATGTGGCAGTCATGCTTTATCCTCGTAGTTAATTTGTGTATGTTTCTCATACTCTTAAGAATATGTATGGAGAAAAAGGTGAAAGGATGAGTGCAATGGTAAAACAAGCTGCTGAAGCTGTTTTTAAAGAATATAAGAAGATTTATCAATCTGCTAAGGCACAAAAAACCTCCTCAACAAGTGGTGATAGCTTATTAATCGGTGGAAATGAAGGTGGTAGCAAAACAACTGCTGAAAGGGAAAGGGCGACTATTAGGGAAAGTAGAAAAAAAGAAAAAAGCAAATGGCATTTGAAGTGGGAGATATCCAAGAATCCGAGTTAGAGATATATTTGCTTGAGCGAATGGAAAAGGAAGATGATGATTTTGATATATTAGATTGGTGAAAAAAGTACAGCCTTCGTTTTACAATTTTATCGAGGATGGCAAGAGACATCTTTGCAATGCCAATACCAACTATGACTTCAGAATCTACTTTCAGCACAGAAGGAAGGGTTATTGATGACTTTAGAGCTTCATTAACTCCTAAAACGGTGCAAGCTCTAATTTGCTCTCAAGATTGGTTGCGAGCACACCAATCAAACGTTATGAGGAGGATTTTGAAGTCATTAGAAGAATCGAAAGAGGTAAAGTTACTATGTTACTATATTAATCTGTTTGTTTGATTACCTTACTTGTTGATTAATCTATTTGTTTTCATATTATAAACTGCATAAGTCTACAAAAGTTCAACCTCGCAATTTAATGATGTTGAGTTCGAAGCCTCAAATATCATTGGAAGACCATAAGGTATATTTATATACATACTTTGCAAGAATTATTAATTTAAATATTAATGACCTGCATATCAATATTTCAATTCAATTACTAAAAGTAGTAGTAGTGATAGAATGTTTGAAATATATATATAGTTCAATGTTTAAATGACTAATATATTTACTGTCCACTGTCACAGAGCACTAGTCTAGTTCAAGTTTAAACCTAATGTTCATTTTTTTTTAAATGCTAAGGATTGTGTTCTTTGTTAGGTTGAAGGTTCATGAAGGTTCAGGAGCGTGTAGCAGAGTTTATGGAAGGTTCAGGAGCATATTCGTTATTTGGTTTAAGTTAAAATTTTTAGTTGTATTTGGAAAGTGGGTGGTTGATTGGTTCCTTTTGAACTGTGTAAGTGCATTTTGCTCTGTATGTTGGATTTGTTTATTTGTTAGATTTGTTTTAAAGTTGAAAATTCTTATCTGTTATTTCAAGTTCTATTGCTAATTTACTATGTTTATATGAATTTGGTTATTTGCAAAAGATCTATGGCTTGATTGATGGTTTTATGTGATTTTGGGGGCTTGTATTTGGTTTATTAATAATTTTGATATGTGTGAATTTGGGGACAATTATTTTAATATGGGCAACATGTTTTGAAATTGTATTTTGTTGATTGTTTGCACTGTAATTATCTGTTTCATTTGTGTGATATTCCTCAATTTTAGCAGCTTAAATGTTTGTTAAAATATCTAAGAGAAGAGTATTCTTCATGCATTATTATATTAATTGATTTAGACAATTATAATTGTTTTATTAGTAGATGGTATCCTGCTTAACAATCTGCTATAGACTTGTCTTGTTTTTCAGCTGTAGATTTGGTTTTTTTTAGCTGTATAATCATTAAACACTCTGCTAAAAAATTGTCTTGTTTTTTCAGCTCAAAATTTTATGTTTTGATAAAACAATATGGGTTTTCTTTATTGAAACTAATCAGGCATGTTCACTAGAAACATTGTCGACCATCAGCATATAGGCATGTTTTCAAAACATTTGTCTTTTGCATTCTATTCGGTTTTATTCACTTCAGGACCTTTTACATGGTTATTGGATGCTTGACACGGTAAAAAGGGAAGTTTAATGCTACAATTGAAGTGTTTTGCTGTTTAGAGGGACAAATTCATGTTTTATTCAGACTATGTGCCAACTAGTTATGAATTCATTAGGTTTAAGTGTAGTGAAAGTATTAGATTTACTACATTGAATGGCATGTACAATATTTATTCGTACAATCAAGCATAGAAATGTTGACATGAGCATAGTAGGTGGGGTTTTCCATGTTATTCTATAGAAGTTCATCATCAAACAACAGAGACTCAGAAATAAGCAAACTACCTGTCCCTATCTATCTATCCCTGCATGATAGTTTTTTTTTCCGATTATTAGAAATACAATACAAATAAGTAGACCATGTTATGATGTAGGATAAGATTAGTAAAGATCATGTTATTAATCCCATCATGGATTAGATTACATGCAAGTGTGGACCACTCCAACTAATCAAGAGCTCATCAGAATATGGTCATGTGACCTTCTCAAAACATGTTTGTAAAGAAATTCTGCAAATTGTAAAAATCGATTTTCGATTAGGACCATAAAAATTTGGTACCAAACCGAACCAAATTAAAGATCGAATTTTAGAAAATCGAAGATCAAATACCGAACCAAACTTCATTTTTAGTTTGGTCTATACCAAAATTTTAGTTTTTGGTTTGGTCTTCGATACAGACTGAACCGTACACACACCCTAGACCTTGCGACCAGGTAATGAAGGTTATGACATGCTTGATGAAAATTGTACAGAAGATACATATAATACAAGCTCATGTACTCCTTCATTTCAAGGCACATGTCCGACCGATGGACCAATAATAATCACTGATGATGAGCAAGACCAAGGTAGGAGGCTAGGAATGGGCCTATTTGTGCTGACTCTTATAATGAGAAGGGCTTGCGAATCCTAGTTAATATGCCCAACAATAATAGTGGTGGGATTGGTGGGAGTGGGTCAACACAAAAAGACAGAACAAGCGGTGGCAATTTGTCCCCAATTGTAGATGAGGAGTTAGTGATGGAAGAGAGTGGTTCAGATGACAATTTTCTCTCCCCTTTTGCTTATTCTGATGACTTGGAGATCGACTCGACAGATAGTGATTTCGAAAAAAAATTCTCTCCAGATGGTGAGCAATATCAGGCTTTATTTGGAGGAGATGATATTTCAGATCCGACCTATGTGGAAGAAGAAATTTTTGTTTCTGACAGTTCTCTGGATGGAAGTTTTGAAGCTGAAGATGATATCTCATATCCAAATTTAGAAGTGCCTCGTCAAAATGATGTCAACGAGGTTCAAATGATGGCATATCTGATGCAGATGAGTGTAGGTTCATGAATAAGGATAGTAGATACCAATTAGGCACAGAAAGTGATACTAGCAGTAATGGTGATGAGATTGGTTAGGGGACTAATTTTGGGATCCCATTTAGAAGAACAGATGGTGGAAAAATCAAGCTCATAGTCGACCAAGTTTTTTTATGCAAATCAGTTCAAGTAGGTTCTTTTACAATATTCAGCTTAAGAAGGTTTCAAATTGGATAGGATAAAAAATGAAAGTATAAGAGTCACGCTTTGTTGCAAGGCAGAAGAGTGCAAATGGAGAGTTCATGCTAGCAAGACAGAAAGCAAAGTTTGCTTTTGTATAAAAACACTTAATGATTAACATACCTGCATACAAGTGAACAACAATAGAAATGTTACCTCGAGTTTTATTGGAAAAGAATTTAAGAATGTTATCCGAGCGACTAAGAATGTTTCTGTGGATAATTTGAAGGAGGTGATAGTCCAGAAGTATGGTTTGGAAGTTCCAAATCATACTCTGTATAGAGCCAAACAGTATGCTTTGGACCAGGGGATATGTATTGGAAAACATTAAATATACTTTTTGTTGCAGGTTTAATTGGGGATATGTTTTTTACTTTTTTTTTTTAAAGTTATGGCATGAAGACATTATGTAGCCTTCAAAACAAAATAATCAATGTTTTTACTATTATTACAGGTTGGTTTTGCTTTGGTTTTATGTGTTAGGAGTAATCATCTTAGGTCATAATGATACTGCTCTATTTTAGTTTTTATATAACTTGATTTGCTTTTTGATCTGAGCTTTTGATGTTGTGTTTTGAGAACTACATAAACTTTTCCATGATACTTTGGGATGTTTATGTTTGATGATGTACGGTACTCTCAATGAAAGATAATATTTATTGTCTTCTAAAATTGCTTAACCACCTTATGTACATACATTGTAGTTGCTTAATACATCATCTGTCGTTTTCTTAAAATCTATTATGCATACCAAACCAGAATATTACAACTGCTATTACAGTAGAAAGTAGAATAACTACTAACATAGTGTTAAATATTGCAGGCCCAAATTTGATCAACCTAAAAATAGAATCATATTGATGGATGATTCTATCTAATTTGCTTTGGTTATAGTTATTCACATGAAGTAATCTTTCCAATTTACCTTCTATGTTGATAATGTGTTCTTGCTTGACCTTTTCGATATTGTCGCTTTCCATGAGAGTCACAGAACTATTATTTGTTTGTTTTGGCCAAAATCGAAAATATCCACACTTCTTGTTGTTATCTTCATTGGGCAAGAAAAATATAATCTATTTGGATTGTAGTTGACTCTGAAAATCGAACAGCAGGTCTTCTTCAACAATAACATCTTTCATTTTCGAATTTGATCTTACCAGAATTGCAACCTATATTGTTGCATACCTAGTAACTTAAAACATTTGCAATCAAATTTAGGAAGGAATTTATTCATTAGTATCTTCCAAATAAAATAAATTGATGATAATTTTTCCCAATAAATAGTGATTATCTCCATTACTCCCCAACATAATATTCATATCAATAGTGTTAACAAAAATAGAAACTTTTCAAATTCAATAATTTATTATTATTATTGTTATTATTATTATTGTTGTTATCTTTTGAAAAAAAAAATTCATTACTCTAATTTCAATTAAGAATTGATTTAATTAAAATGTACATTTAAATAAACTTAAATAGATATCAAAATATGTGACATTCACATTTCAAGAATTGAAATTTATTGATCCACGTTTACATCTAACAACTGTCATCTAAATCATAATTGCCATCTCAATAATAAATTTCTAACCATAGATATTTGGATTCAAATTACATCATAGATATTTGGATTCCCATTACATCAAATGGTTTTAATACAATCACAATATCACTGTGAATATCTGAACTTTAAATTCATGTGACACATTCAGACAATATTATAGATATTGGAGTCCACAGTTACGTCTAAAGGCTCTAGAACATTCATCATTTCAATATTTGAATTTAGATCTTAGTTTCGACATCCATGGACTCTAATAAGCTCATTATAATGATCTTAAAAGTTCCGACATCCATATAACGAGTTTTGAAACATCAACAGCGACTATCAATATTTGAGTTTAGATCAATTTTATTTCTATAGATTTAACGGTTTGAATACTTTCATGAGTACTAATATTTGAGTTTAAAATAATTTAATAAATCTGGTTGTACCCGATAGTTCATCTTAAATTGTATTATACTAATTAGAAAAATAAATAAATTTTAATGTATATTAAAATATAATGGTAAACAAATCTAAATAGATATCAAAATAGTGAGACAATATATTCACATTCCCACAATCAACTTTTTTTCTTCAATATTCTCTAAATCACAATTCAGATCTCTAGAATAAATTTATAAACCTATATATTTAGGTCCACATTTACCTCCAAAGGAGGTATAATTTGAATTCAGGTAATACGTCCAGACAATATTAAATACGGAAGTTAACAATCTACCTCCAACAACTCTAAAATGCTCACCCTATCAATATTTGAATTTAGATCTTAATTCCGACATTTAAGCTCTAATATACTCACTGTATTCACCTTAATAGATCGATCATCTATTATCTAATGGTGTTCTAATACTTAGAGGACAACAAATATTTGAGTTTAGAATACTCTTAATAGATCCGGTGGTATCCTATAATTTATCTTAAATTACATTATATTAATTAAAAAAACAAATAAACATTAAACCTCTCCCTAATATATATAAAAGCAATTAGAGCACATTGTTAAGATGTGTAGGAGGAATATCATGTGTAAAATTTGTTTTTGTTTTTGAAAAGGCAAGAACGGCGATAAATAATAATTAAAAGAGGCGTAGAGACAAAAAAGTAAAAAACGCAGGGAAGCATGATGAAAGAGCACGAGGTTCTCATGTCCTTTTGATTCATGCTGTGCTGTGCTTTTCCAAAAATTGTTTTTAAGGATGGGCCCAACCTCGGGCCCATCCACTCTATCATCATTATGATGACACGGGTATAGCGTGCCCACTAGCCGCTTCTTTGGTCCCACCCCTATCTTTTAATTAATCCTGGAGTTTAGTTTGGTGATAGACAGTGTGTGTTCAAGCGACTAACTAAGACATATCATAACAAAACAAAAGTAAATATTACAATTAATATTAATATGCTTAATAAATTTGTCATAATCATTGTACGGTCCAAATTGAACCAATCTAAAATTTTAAAAAAATTTAAATAATTGAAATTGGAAGTATCCCTACAAATATTTGGACAGGATGAAATAAATTTTAAATAACAATGGATCTGATTTTTTTTTTTTTACCATTTAATTATTAAAAATATATATTCTACTGCATTTAAATATATTTTAAAAACTTCATATTATTTATGTTGAAATATATAAAAATTTATATTATTTATTATTTATGTGGAAATATATCAAATGTGTAATATAATATACTATAATATAATAATCATGCATCATATATATAAAACAAAAAAAAAATACATTATATAAAGTTTATATTATTATTTGGGAAGTTTCATTTTTATCATTCCAAAATTTTAATTTAGGTTAATAGATTTTTGAAAATTTATTTTAAATTTATAAACTTTTAAAAAAATAAATCAAAATTACCAATATACCCTCCATTCATAACTTAATGGATATTTTATGTTGCTTCATGGATATTTTACAAATTTTCATAGATTTTATGAATGCCTTAAAAAAAGTTCGTAAATACTTATAGTGAAGAGGTGATAAGCAAATTTTGTATACACTTTTATGTCAAATTCTCTTATCATTTCTAATTATTTTTGTCTCTATATGAAATAAAAATGGGTGATTTGTATTTTTAGACTTTTTTATTAAAAAATTTATATTTTTAGACCAACATTAAAAATTTTACAAAACTAAACTTTTTGAATTTTTTTTTTTTTTTTTTTGCAAAAAATAGATCAAAATGATCATTTTACCCTTCAATATCGAGAAAAAACATATCCGGTATCTTCCCGGTGTTACACACAGGGAAACTGGCAAAATTCAAGCCAACTTCTCGATGAGTAGTACCAGGAAACGAATTTCAGCTTCCTGGTACTACACACCGGGAAGCAAATTTTAGCTTCCTGGTACTACACACCGGGAAGTTGGCTTGAATTTTGCTAGCTTCCCTATGTGTAATACAGGGAAGCAAATTTTTGCTTCCCTGTATTACACATAGGGAAGCTAGCAAAATTCAAGCCAGCTTCCCGGTGTGTAGTACCACACAAGGAAGCAGGCAAGCCTGCTTCTCGGTGTGTAATACAGGGAAACAAAATTTTGCTTCCCTGTATTACACACCGAGAAGCTGATTGAAATTTGTTTGCTTACCGTGAAGCTCATTTTCTGCAATTTTTTTTAAAAGTTTAGTTTTACAATTTTTTTATAAAAAAGTTTAAAAGTGTAAAAAATTTAGGGCTGGTCTAAAACTAAAAAAAAAGTTGAAAAAATTTAATTTTGCTTATTATCAGAATAAAAATAGTACAAGAAAGAGCATAATTAGTTCTCAAAAGCAAAGAACTTCCAATTCTGACCAATCCGACAACCAACTGCTGGATTCAGTCTCATACCGCTAGTCTGCAGGACATGAAATTTGAAATTTGCATTTGAATGACAATTGCCTAAAAGTCTTCCTCTCCTTAGCAGTTCGGGGAAAGAAGAACAAAAAGTTGTGTTTAGTCTGCCACATGATTGTTTCCTACCAGAAAATACATCTTTGCGGTATAGTTCATCTTATGATCCGATATGCCACCAACAGAGGATCGTTCCAACTTACGAAATGGTGGAAAACTAATTCAATACGCGCATGTTTTAAATTTTCAAAACACTACTTCGCAAGTAAGCAGTGTAACTTTATAAATACCATTGTAACAATATAATAGAAAGCTTTGGATATCTGAATATTTTTTAGTAAATTTTGAATTTCATCTTAATAATTAATGGCTAAATTTCTCTAAGTGTTTGAATTGTTTTGGTTCACAGTCTCTATATCTTCATTGTCTCAATTGCTTTGATTCTCAGAATCTCTTATCTTTTGAATCTCATCTTCCTAGATGAGTCCTCTATAATTCTTTATAGAGCTTTGTTACTTCTATAGTAAATTATGTCTTATAGAACTAGGAAATGTGTTGAGTTTGCTACCTCCTAAAGTTGAAGGTCCGTGACAATAATCAGCAAGAAATCCGACTATTGTAAATGTATACCCATACTTTATATAAGTAGAATTTAGCTTAGGATCTATGATTCAAGGTTCAATTTAAGGTGGTTGAGATTGCAAAGATTGTAAATTAAGTCTTCTAGGTTTTGAGTATCAAAATCTTCATCCAAACTGAGCGAAATGCAATGTTCATCTCAGGCTCATCTTCTTTTTGCTCTTCAATTTAAGATAGTGATTATCTTATTATTATTGAGTAGGAGTTCATATACTAAGTAAACTAGTTAGATTTCTTATTGATTATTCCTTGCGTATCACTTTCTTCTCTACTACTGCTCTCAATTTAAGATAGTGACTCATCCTACTATTGTTGGACCATGAGAAGTAGCCAGAGTTCCATTAGTGTGTTTAGTCAATGAGCACTCTGGCTATGTTATTATTCATTGAGTCATCCTAATTTCTACCTAACGTTCTTAATTTAACGCAATTGACTAGATTTTGATATTTTTGAACCTAGTTGGTGAACTGGTTACCTTTTGTATTCCGTTATTTGGATATCATATCTCGAGGTGTCATGACCTCAATTTAAGGTAGTGACTAGTCCTATTCGTACCGATTAAGGTTATGAGTGATTATTCTTAAAATCCTCAATTTGAGTCATAAGTTGTGTGAATTCTTTGCAGTCCATCAATTATGTGAAAATTAGAGTCCACCTTCCATCCTTTCTTCTATCAGCCCGCCAGTCATAAGCACGTCACTTGTATCGACTAAATCATTCAATAAACATTCTTCCATAAACACTTCAATCACTCTTCCATCCTGTAGCAAACCAACAGACTACTCAATCTAGTGAACAACTAGAAAGTGTAGATCTGAGATCCTAGAAGAGAGTATATCCCTTGTCAGAGAGACACGGCCATTTCCACTTAATACTCGCTTCTATTTCTGAATTTCTACCTATATGTTGTTATTCTAATAATTTTATTGTTAGTCTTAAATAATGTTTAGAAAAATATTTTGATAAAAACAACCACAGAACCAGTTTATGAGGGCATATATATTTTTATGGATCCCTTAGGATGACACCCGAATAACCTATATCACGGTAAGACCAAATATTGTCTTCATCATTGGTTAAACTTCTTTAGATTTTATAAATTTTGCTCTTAACCCATTTTTATCTACTTGTTAGATGTTAACTTAATACTAACATATTTTTTTATAGGTGAGAAATTCTAGTGTAAGTTGTAAAGTGAAAAGTATGTTGGTCATTTTGGATTATTTTTTAAATTTTCAAACTTTTGAAAGATTATAAACTTTAAAAAGGAAAAAAAGAGTTAGTGATGGTTCTTTAACTTAAATGTAAAGTTTGAAAGACCCACTTTTCATAAAGTTGGTTTTGATATATATATATATATTATGTTTTATGTATTATATAAAATAAAATTTTAATTTTTTCAATATTTTTTATCAGATCAACTCCAATTTCAATTTTTAACCAAAAGATAGAATCAATTTATTGAGAACATTCTAAATTTAGAAAGCATTTTCGTAGTTTATATTCAATTTTGTATTAAAAACTTATTTTGTTACTTACATCAAGAAGTGACTTTAGAAAATTTGAGATTTTGCAAGGAATTTGCTAAGGAATATTTGAGTTTATATTGCATATATTATCTTATACGAGTAATGGTAGGAACTACTTAGTTTGCCCACTATCTCAGCTCACTTCTTTATGGCAAGACAAGATTGTGTGAGGATTAATAAAAATAAATGAGTTATTTTCTATTTTATTCATTAATCTCATACAATATTTTGGTAGACAATCGAAGTTGTACAATTGGTTCTCAACCAATATTCATTTTGTATACTAGGAATTAAAAGGGAGAGATAGTGAAAATTCTTTTAAATGAGCTTTTTAAACTTCAAAATTTGACCTAATCAAAATTAGGGTCGGGTCGTATTAGGGCCGGGTCAAGTAACATACCTAGTCAAATTTTCTTGACCCTAGCCCGGCCCGGCCCTAAAATAAAATAGTCAGGGTCTGACCCTAGCCCTAGCCCTGAATGGACAGGGCGGGCCTCGGGTCGGCCCTGACTCTAATATATTAATAAAATTTATAAATATATATATAATTCATCAATTAAAACTTAAGTATCAAATATAAATAAAAAAATATAATCTAACAATTAAATTAAATTAATTCCAAAATCTTACTTTGGATTTCTCTTCGACCACAAATTTAGAAATCTTGATGTTGATATTTGTTATTGCTTATTTCGTTATGAAATCAAAGATTTAATTGTGACAATTGTGGAAATTTGTAGATTTGGGGTATTTTAATATAATTTTGGCGATGTGAAAATTTTTTAGGTTTAGAATTTGGTATAAATTCTATAAATATAAATGTTAATTTATATAATTAAATTTAATATTATAGGGTCGGGTCGGGCTAAGAGGGTCAAAACATTGATTCTAGCCCGACCCTATATTATACAAGGTCCCTTATTTTTAGGGTCGGGCGGGTCCCCGACCCTATGACCAGGTCTATTCAAAATACAATTATAGACCTGTTTTGAAAAACATACAAAAATAGACTTTTAAAAGTTTAGTTTTCACACCATAGGCCAAGTTTCCCAAAATACCTCTGGATCTTTACAATTCACAGATTCTGTGAATTACGGTCACAGTCTGTGAATGACCTATGGAGTGAAAATCAAACTTTAGTTTTGCAAACTTTTCAAAAGTGGCCTATAATTAAATAGTAAATTTTTTATGGCTTATAAAAAAAAATTCCGGAGAGATATCATAAATCAGTTTTTTTTATATATATATATATATAATTATCATGGTATCATGGACATGGCGAATCACAAACAATGAACATTAGATTTGTTGATAGAGTACAAATATGTCTTTATTGCCTAGATTAAGCAATAAGTAGTGCAAATCTCTTATTAACATGGTGATTCGGTTGGAATTTAAGATAACTGAGAAGATTAGGGTAAGCGGCGGATTATTGATATGTAGGCTTACAACCATATGATGAGTGTAATTGATGATCTTCAAGATATCAAAGAGATTGTGCGTTATAATGTGAGATTGCAAGATGTAAATAATGTTACAACAACTAAAGTGGGATATATTCTTCTAGCTAAATATTTTTATTCTTGTCTTTTATTTGACCTACTTAAATTACTATCTAATTTTCATGCCTTAACTAATAGATCATTATAGTTGTTTTGTTCAATTCATAAACTTATATGTTTGACATAACCACACTTTAAGGATTTTAATTGGTGTAAACAAGAAACATGATGGATTTTACTATTCAAGGTGTGATGCAAGAACAAGTAATAAAGATAAAACACGGAACATGTCTTAATGTGGCACAAATATTTAGGTCATCCATTATTACATGTGACCAAGTTAGTTTCTATACTTAGTTGTAGGTAGTACGATGATCAATTAAATAAAAATTGCCATGTTTGTCAATGGGCAAAGAATAATAAAAATGAGGATTAACAATCTAGCATTGGCAGATGATTTATTTATCTTCTACGGTGCATACATAAGTATAACTGCTTGGATTACTTGTATGCGTAAGGAATTTCAGGAAGTTTCTAGCTTGGCTGTTAATAATCAGAAGAGTGAAGCTTTGGTTTTTATAGTTTAAGATGATTTAAAGCTGAGCGTAGAAAACGTACTGGGTTTTAAAGGAGGTTGTTTGTCAGTAAAGTATCTTCGTTTGCCTCTGATTTCAACAGGTTTATCTAAGGTGAATTGCTTACCTTAATTGAATAAATTTAGCAAGTTGATAGGAGGTTGGATGGGGAAACATTTATCATATGGAGATAGAGAAGTCTTGTTAAAATTTGTCTTAATATCTTTACCTGTATATTGGTTCATGGTCTATAAATTGCCTAGGATTGTAATTATTATTATGGAAGTTAAATGTCAACCTTTGTTATCGAATGAGGCTGAGAAAGATAAGAAAAATCTGGTTGTTTGAAATGATTTATGTAAGCCTAAAGAGGAAGAGGAATAAGCATGGTCAGATTTGCTAATATAAATAAGTCTATGATGGTTTAAAACATTTGGAATTTTCTTGTAAATAAAATATCCATATGAGTAAGTGGAATTATGGAAAAAAAAAGTCGTGAAGGTTTAGCTTTTGGGGAATTACTAAGAAGTCTAAAGACAACTACTATTGGAAGAGTTTGATTAGTTTAAGACAAGAAGTTAATAATTTATTCACTTACAAACCTAGAGAGAATAATATATTTAATTTAAGCTAGGATCAGTACTGGAGTCTGGTGCCTTAGTGGATGCTTTCATGATATTGAATGGAGGGACATAGACATTGGTAAAAGTACTCTGGTATGTAATGTTTAGAAGAGGGGTTCCTGGAGACTGCATGTTGCTTCTTGTGATCGTATTCTTGAAGTTTGAAAAATGATTAAGAAAGTGAATATTTCAGGTGGAGATACACTCTGCTGGAAGGATGATGATGGTAGGTTCAGTGTGAAATCAACTTGGAAGAATGTTAGAGAAAGGAGTGAGAAAGTTAATTGGTGGAAGTTAGTGTGGAATAGCTCTTTCCTTAATCAAAGCTTTATCTATGGTTGGCCATCAAATGAACGTTATAGGTGAGAACTAGATTAGGAAAATGACTACTTAGTATTGATACTAGATGTGTGTTGTGTTTATAGTGTCTGAAATCTATTCCTCATCTCCTTTTCTTTTGCTTTTTCACAAGGAAAATATGGAAAATAATTCTTTTATTATGCAAGATGAAATATACAACTCTTTGTTTTGAAAGAATCATCAACAACCTTTCTAGTAAAGCTAGTGGAAAATCTGTGAAAATTAAAATAAAAAAAGTAAGTTTATTTGTTGTTGTTTATAGTATTTGGAGAGCTCGTAATAATGTTATTTTTCATCAAAAACTGCCTAATGTGGAAGAGACTTGGAAGGAAATTAGTGTTACCATATTTAGGGGTGGGAATAGGTCAGGCCCGGCTAGACTTTTGGTTAAACAGGCCCGGCCTGTATTCTAATATTCTGGCCTGAGTCTGGCCCACAAACCTATTACAGGCTTGTATTATAGGTCTTGCCTGACTTTTTAAAAGTCTGTTAGGCCTGAAAGTATATTTAAAAGTTTGTTAATAACTATTTATATTTATAAAGGGATAATGTAATTGTGGGTACCTATAGTTGTGCAAAATTTTCACTTAGATACTTCAACTTTGCGAGGTTTCACATAGGTACTCCAACTTGCAAATTACAGGTCATTTAGATCCTTCGGTTGACGTGGCGCAATCTGTGAGTAGTACCTACATGAAACATCTTAAAGTTTGAGTACCTATATAAGATTTAATTTTCAAGTTGAAGTACCTATATGAAATCTCACAAAGTTGAAGTACCTGTATAAAGATCTAATTTGCAAGTTGAAGTACCTATATGAAACCTCGCAAAGTTGAAGTATCTAAGTGAAAATTTTACACAACTATAGGTACCCACAATTACATTATCCCATTTATAAATAAAGTATTATAAATAAAGTATTGGATTTTATATTATAAACAAAATGTTGGGCTTTAAACTATAGGCAAACTTGCCAATAGATTTAATAAATAAAAATACATAGAAATAATATATGGGCCGGCCTAGGGCTGTTAATGAGACGAGCTGGCTCGCGAGAGCTCGCGAGCTGGCTCGTTAAAAAGCTTGCCAAGCCGAGCCCCCATCCGAACCCGAGCCGAGCTTCCAGCCTTAAGGGCTCGAGCTCGTCGGCTCGACGAGCCTTCACGAGCCGAGCTTACCGAGCCGAGCCTACGAGCTCTCGAGCCGAGCTTTCGAGCTTTTGTTAAAAATAAATTTTAATACATTAAAAAATCAATAATACACCCCATGACCTAAAAGGGCTAAAACCCTAAAATTCATTAATCCTTTTCCAAACATATCAACAGTTTTCTATCTCCTCTTTTACCCTTCCATTTTCTTCTCCATTTGCATCACCATATTCACCATCACCAATTGATATCTTCAAGGAGTTTAAAGGTTAGTGTTTTTTTTTTTTTTTAATTTCTATCAATCTCTTTTATCTTCCTTGTATTCTTACTCCTTTTTTCTGAAGTTAAGGATAACATTGAAGTTGTGAGAAAATGCCTTGTATGACCTTTATAATGAATATAGTTGTGAGTTAGATTCATCTACAAGTGTGAATGTTGAAGATGATTTGAACATTAATTCTTCATTGAGTGATGAAATTGTTATCCACATGTCAAATTGATGCAAAGAGTAGCAAGACAAAGGGTTGTTCAACCAAGGAGGTCTGATTTAGATGAATATTTGAACGAGCCTACATACACCATGGGTGCAGGGGAGTCTATAGGTTCATTTGATATTTTACTTTGATGGAAATCTCGTCAAGAGAAGTATAGAGTTTTATCAAAGATGGCTGCCGATATACTCGCTATTTCTATTACAACTGTAGTTTCTAAAGCTACTTTTAGTGCCGGTGGTCGAATCATTGACCCATATCGTGCATCATTGGACCCGGAAACGGTGCAAGTACTAATTTGTGGAGGTGATTGGCTTCGTCATACTTATGGTTCTAAAAACAATAAGGTATTTATTTATTTTTACTTTATAATTAATATAGGAACATAACTATTATTTTCTAACTATATGTCACATGTTATGTAGGTGAAAAACAATAATAACGCCAAGGAGATTGACTTGTCTATGCCGAATGGTGATTGAGCATGAGCAAATGAAGTTTGTGTATTAGCTTTATGGTCTTCATATCTTTCATTTGGTTTGCAAGGAATTTTTCAACTTTTATTTATGGGTTTGTAAGGACTTTGTGATGTTTATTTGCTGGACTTGTGATTACTTTGTTGCATAAGACTTGCATGGACTTTGTTTTAATATTATGGACGTTGCTACTCTTATTAATGGGTTTGTAAAGACTTGTAAATTTTATGGCTATGGCAATATTAATTTCATGGATTTTATTGGTGGAAGTTTGGTAAATATTTGAAGATTTGTGTGCTTAACAAGTCGTAGATTGAACTAGTGTATACGAGCCTTATAGGAGCCCAAACGAGCCATAAACGAGCTAAAAACGAGCTCAAACAAGCCAAACGAGCTTAATTGAGCTTGAATTGTGCCGAGCTTTTGGCGAGTCGAGTTCGAGTTTAGTCTCAAAAGCTCGACGAGCTTCGAGCCGAGCTCGAGCCGAGCCTCGAGCCTAGCAAGCTCGGGCTCGGATAGTCTCATTAACAGCTCTAGGCTGGCCTATTAAATTTTGAAGACTTTTACCATAGTTTGAGCCTGACTTATTTAATTAAGTAGGCTTTTGAAAAGGTTTGAATCTAGCCTATTTATTAAATAGACTATGCTAGCCCATACTTTATACATGTCAGACCGTAGGGTCCTGAAAGGCCGGCTGACCTATTTCTACCCTTAACCATACATGGGGAATATCTGTTCATTTTAATATAGGTTTTAGTTTTCTCGAAGTTTTTTAATTCTTTGTTTAAGTTGTAGCTAATTTGATATTTTTCTTTATTTTATCAGTTAGTTATTTGCTTTAGGTTGTGTTTTGTTCTAGGTTTATATTTTTGGTCTAGGGGATATCTTTTTTAAATTAATAAAATTTCTTCAAAAAAAAAATTACTTAGATTTTAATAATCAAATAAAATTATTAATTATTTGGTAGGTAAGTGTTATAAATATAGAATAAAATTTTTCTCATAATAAATATATTATTATTATTACATAAATAAATTTTTTTAATATCCCATTACTATATTTTGGTACCATAAAATATAGTATGTATATTCAAATTAAAAACTGCGCTGGACATTGATGGAGGTGCAGTACATTATTGAAATATTATCATTTTCAACTATTAGAAAAGAAAAAGAAAAAAAAATTAAAAATTGAGAAATCAAAATCCTAAATTAGAAACAGAAAGGTCAAACCGAAAATTATCCAAAAGCAAACAAGCGTGAATTGAAAATATCGAAAACAAAAATCAAAAACAGAAATCCTCTCTGGCAGAATTTACTTGCCAAAAAACAAAAACTAGTACAGTAGAAACAAATAACGCGTGACAAACCATTGATTTCCAGCATGAGTACCAACAGCAGTAATTGCTCCCTCCCTCCCTCCTATAGTCTACATTTAAATAATTGTAATAATAATAATAATAATAATAAATCACATCACCAACTACACCACACCCTCTATTTCCTTCATTTTCATGTACACAAACAAACACAATCAATTGATTTGCTGCGAAGCATTCAACAGCATGCCTCTACCATGGAAGAAAACCAAAGTTGCCACCATCTCCCGCTTCGTCGCCGATCTCCACTCTCCCAAACACGGCGGCTCTCTCGTCGTCCAGACCGGCTTCCCTACCTCCCTCGTCGATCTCTTTGTCAAGAATCGCGACCGCTTGAAGAAGAAGAAAGGCGTTAATACTACGGAGATCGAAACCTCGCGCGAAGACGACTCGGTTAGTGAAGTTTCGATCGGGACTTGTCGTCCTTCTGTTGGAGAATCTGAATTAGGTGAGTCGAAACGGTGGATTAGTGTTTTGAAGGTGTTTATTGTTTTGGTTCTTGCTTTGTGTGATAAGATAGTTGTCGGTGTTTTGACTTTGTCGGCGATTGTGCTTCGTTTGCTTGAATATGCAGGTGTTGATGAGTTTGAAGCGTCAGCTGAAATTTGTGAAGAGAGTGAAGAAATTCAGGTGGTGGAGGTGGAAGAACAAGTGAGGATAAAAGATGTGTTGATAGATAGTTATAACGATGATCGAATTAGTTCTAAAAGTAGTAAATTTAAATTAAAACTTAGAAGATTGGTTCCTAAGAAGTTGAAAGAGTCAAAGAAGAAGAAGAACAAGTTGATGAAGAATGAGGTGGAAATGGAAACGGAACTGAAGAACAAATTGGGTAGATTAATTGAGCAAGAACAAGATCAAGACCATGAAAATGATTTCGATAAAGAGGAGGAAGAAAGAGTATCATCAGATTCAGTGATAGCGAGTCAAAATCAGTTTCAGGAAATCAAACAAGAAAATCAGTTCCGGAAAATCAAACAAGAAAGTTATGGGTATCTGATTCTGATATTGATTGTTCTTGTTGGACTTACTTGGGGTCGAATTCCGGCGCTTTTGCTTCTACTTCTTTGGTTTCTGATGTTGAAATTTATTGGTTATCATCACTCTAGCAAGTATTTGCTGTTATAGAAAGAAATACAGAACTGTCCAATCTAATTGTTGGTGGATCCGAATTTGATTGTGTATTGAATTGTATATTACACAGATACTAAATACAACTTTTCTTCTCTGTGAATCCTGGTACATGAGCACTGATACCAGGCTTCTTGTTGGTATCAAATTGTTTCATGTTTCTTCTCAGCTGATTAGCTTCAGACCATTGACCTGTCAGAGCATAGAAATTGGATAACAAGACAAAGGTTGCACTGTCCTGGGTATTTATCTTCATTATTTCATTTGCAATCCTCTTGCCAAGATTATGTTCCGAGTATTTCACGCAAGCACTCAATAGAGTTTTATAAGCTATAAGCTTATCCACACAAGGCATAATTTCAACAAATTCTTCAGCTGGATTCAAGCTTCCTGATCTGCTTAACAGGTCGATTAGGCAACCGAAGTGCTCGATCTTTGGCTCGATTTTATAAACTGTTGCCATTGCTCGAAACAATTGACAACCTTCAGTGATCAATCCAGAATGAGTACAAGCAGTTAACACAGAAACGAATGTGGCTTCGTTGGGCATAACTCCCTGTCTTTGCATCTGCTTGAAAAGGCCTAAGGCTCTGTTACCTTGACCGGAGTTTGCTAGCCCTTCTATCATTGTTGTCCAGACGAAAACGTCTTTTTCATCGCTCATTTTGTAAAATATGATCAAAGCCTCCTCTAAACTACCACACTTACAGTACATGTCTATAAGAGCTGTTTTCACAAACATATCTTGACATATGTTATTTCCATTTATAAACTGATGAACCTGTCTACCAAATTCTACATTTGATAAACTCGCACAAGCTGAAATAGCCCCAACCATGAACTTCTCATCTGGTACCATACCCGTACCAATCATAAGCTCGAAAAGCTCTAATGCCTCCTCTGGCCTTTTCGCCTTAACATATCCATGTATCATCGCACCCCACATAACAGAATCCTTAACAAGAACACTGTCAAAGATTTTGCGAGCTAAATCTATCAGCCCCATCTCAACATACCCATTCATAATAATAGTACAAGACAATGCATCCCTCCTTGAAACCATTCTATTAAACAGAGATAATGCAGTATCCATATCGCCACTTTTGGTGTACATTTCCAAAAGGGCATTCTCCAAATTGATCGAACATTCAAGTCCTAGTTTAGTAACAAAGCAATGAACTGCTCTTCCACAATCTATCTCCACTTGTCTCGCACAAGCAGAGAGTACAATCACAAATGTGATTCTATCAGGTCGAGTATCTTCACAAATCAATCGCTTGAACAAAATCAATACTCGAGCACAAGACTTCTTACAGTTATTATAGAGTCCGAGGAGGGTATTCCAGCTGACAATATCTGAACAAAATCATACTCGAGCACAAATTACGTGCAGGGACAAATACGGCAGTGTCAAAGACAAAGTAGAGTTTGTACATGTAGATAGACATATAGAATGTTAACTACATGGGCATGTAATTCTCGACCATTAGAGTGTGAGAGTAGACGTGAGCAAGCCTTGAAGAGAGGTGGGTAGGTGTATTTATCAGGTTGGTTGGTGAATAAGAAATGATTGTAAATGCGAAGGGCTTTAATGGGTGTGGGAGATTTAGCATATGCTCTGAGAATGGAGTTCCATGTGGGTGTGGAGTGAAGGCTGGGGCCTGTTGTGATGGCTTGAGCGACGAATTGATCTATGACTGTTGCGATCTGAGCTGTGTTTTGGAGGATTTCAGTCTGTTTGAACCAGAGGCTGCTAGATTTTAGCTTTCGTAACTGCATCAGTAACTCACTTCCTGAGCGAGTCCTTTACACTGTTACAAATGCTTCGTTTGTTTAACTTCATCTGTACATCATTTTAGTCTACCTGTCATCTAATACTCATTCAATTTTATGTAATTTAATAAAACATACAAAATTATGCAACTCTAATAAAGGGAACAATGAGACTGAATTATAGCATCCACCAGCTCAAAATTCTGGAAATAGATTAGTAAAAGTTCTCTAGAAGACATTCAAATAAAACAAAGCTAATTTAGCAAGGTCAACTGTGTTTTAACTATCATTACATGTCCATATTTAGACTAGGCAACTATAGAGTACGCAGAATCCTAAGATTTTGATAGAAGAAACTAGCTTAGCCTGAAGCCCTTTTTTTCATGATAATTTGGCAAGCATCAGATATCTTATCCAAGACGTCTCCACCTTTCAGTGTACAAGTTTTTATTACCTTTTGTTGCAGGTCGGATCCGTTAGCAATCTCAAGCTCAACTTCATCAATGCAATGCTGCCAACATGAGACAGGACGTGATTTGCAGCAAATGAAAATACCATCTTCGTCAATTACTGGTTTCTTGTATGATATTTGCATCTGCAGCATGCAATATATGTGGCTATTAGTAAGGTTGGCAAAGTGTATAGATCAAACATAGTCAACACAATAATCCCACCTGAACTTAGTTTTATGTTCAAATGAACTAATACATTATCAAAACTGATGCATTTGAACATGTAAATATCAATGATTAGTAAACATAGACCAACTATTCAAGTACCTTAGTCTTAGAGATTATTCAAATGATATTGGTTCAAATTCTAATAGAAGATAGGAAATCTTTGGTACCTTGATGATGTATTCTTCTGAAGGAGATTTTAAATATGATATAATTAAAGACTTCAAATGGGGTGAAGTCCAGAGCAAGCCATCCGCAACATCTTTTATTTTATAGTATCGACTTTGTGTAGAATTAAACTGATAATCTAAAAGCTTAACACCATGTAATGGAGAAGGCAGGGTTTGTCTGAACTTGCGTGGAGGGACTACAACCTTCAAAAGAAATATGTCAGAAACAAGAACATAATAATAATAACAAGAAGCCAAATAAAAAACTACAAGAAATACAAACCTTAGTAAAGCAAGTGGCCAGTTCCATATCCACTGGATGACAAAAATTTGCAAGAAACAGAATGTTTTTCTCATAGCTGACCTTTTTATCTGAAGATAAATAGAGATCAACTTTTGACAAAGAGGAAGTGTTCGAAGAGAATGGCACTGCGACACCGGAATAACAAAAATAACTTAAACTGAGAGCATCAAGCTTGACTTCGGCCAAATTCTTACACCAACAAATGAACAACTTCTGAATACTTTGACTTGAAACTTCAGCACACGTTATATTGTTACAAGAATGAAGTTCCAAATGCTCAAGTAGAGGCAACTTGGGAATCACATTTGAGAGCCACATATCATCTATGAACACTACGCGCAATTCTAATCTCGTTAAGCTTCTACAACAACAACTGATCTTATTGATCCCATCCCGTGACCCTACCCCATGAATGGATAAAAATTGTACATTTGACTCTTTGATTTCCACGCATTCAAGTTCAACATTTTTTTGTAACCTAATATGATTAATTCTCTTAAGACCAGATATTTCAAAAGTTTGAAATGCATAGCATTCTTCAAGACTCATCTCTTCAACCAAAGGGCAACCTGCAGCTAAACTTTTAATCCCATTATCCTCAATCTGAACTCTCCACAAACTCAATTTCCTCAAAGAAGATAAATTTACGGCATTACTCGCCACATGCCCTGTGAACAACTCTAAGACAAATAATGATTTCAACCCAAAGATGATTTGTGGAAAGTCATAACTATACAGTCGACTCCAGGGAGTACTCCAGAACCCAAGTCTAAGTTTCAGCTCATGCACATTACTCGCCACTGCATAGCATACACATTGCTCCAAAAACGAAGCAACTAGTGGATCCCGTTCTCTAAAAAAACTTATCTCAAGTTCAAACCTTTTCATACTTAACCCATCCCTACAGATACAGTTTCGAATTGACCGCTCTATAGATTTAAATAACTTCTTCCTTCTCTTTCGAAATTCCTGAATCGGTACCAATCTGTTCAAAGGATGAGGGTCAACAATGGCTGTGTTCAATTCCACAACTGGGTAGGTACACCAGACTCTTTCCCATCTCTTAGACAGTACCGATGTTTGAACAATTTGCTTGTATGGAAGAGACAAGAAAATATGGTGCAATAAAGGATCAGGCAATTCCGATATGAAATCCAAGGTCTCAGTTCTTCTTTTCTTCATTATTTCAAAACTTCAATCACCAAAATCAATGACTAATGATAAGCAAGCTAGTCTCAAATAACCTAAAAAATAATTTAAAAAAAAAAAAAAAGAATTAGAGACTTATGATATTAAACATGCAGAGGTGCGAAGTTGTAATGAAGAGCTCATTTCCACTCCAGGAACAAAACTAAATTAAAAATTAAAAAAACAGCAGCACAAAAGAACACAAACAGTGATCAAAACTGAAGATCCATCCCTACCCTACTTACAGCTGATTTTTACACAAAATATACAAATTCACACAAACCCATTTTCCAATAACAGTCAAAAATGAAATATTATCAAAAAAACAGGTCCTTACATCATCTAATTTCCCAGGAAGCCAACAAAAAACACAACAAGAACAACAAGGGAAGAGTAAAAAGAAACCGAAATAAACAAAATAAAAATGAAGAGTTTAGAACAGAGTGTGAAATAGCTACGAAACCTGACAAGTATCATTCGAGTTCCGTCTCCGGCAAGGAGAAATGTGCGATTTGGAAGAGGTAAGGGCTAGCTGTTTGTAATGTGATGAAGCAAATGCATGTTTTAGATTTTTGAGAGAGAGAGATACAAATAAAATAAGAATGTGTTGTTTGACTCCACTAGACTTAGTTTCCCAATGGGCCGGATCGGATCCGATTGTGCTATATATCATATTCTAATATTTTTTTTAAGGTGATCTAAACATTCATTGAATGGATTTATATAAAGTAAATAAATAATAATATTTATTAATTTTAATTTGGTAATTTTAGTATGAGTTTGGAAATATTATAAATGTGTTATATACACCATATTTAAACTAAATTTAAACAATTTATAAATATTATAGTATATATATTAAAAATTCATATTTATACTAGTATTTAAAATTTGTTAGATTATTTTTTAAATTTTCAATTATTATTTGAATTTAAATTTGAATTTGATCCGAACTATTTATAATTTAATGTTCATAGTATAATTTTATAAATGTTTGGAAATTTATTGTATAAAAATTTTTAGTTACAATATAATTTTAATCTCAATATATAAATTTTTTTTCAATTTAGTTCTAAAAAAATGAAATTTTATTTTAATTTTGTACTTTACAAAATTAGATTTGATATTTTTTGTTTAAAATTGTAATTTTTTTTTAGATATTGAATGGGTTAAAATGACACAAAAGAAGCAAATACAAGAGTTAAAATGAAAAATTTTGTCAAGTGTAGGGACTAAATATATATTTATTGCTAAACAACATCAAACAATTATCATCTTCATCAGTTTATTGCTACTGTCTCGCTGTGTTCTAACACTAGATGGAGTATTCCTCAAATAATCGTTGTAACACTAGATCGAGTATTCCTCGAATAATCGTTGTTCGGTATTCTATTGATCTGACTACAATAAAATTAGTAGAAAATTTCAATGTTACTCGAAAATATTCGGTCAATTCGGTTATTTCGACTACTTAATTTATTTGAACCAATTCGGTTTACTCGAATGAACACCAATTTTCTAGTAGGATTAATATTTTAATTGCTTTTTATTATATCATATTATAATATTATGATGTCTGTAATCATTATTATAGAAAATTACTTAAAATAAAGATTCCTTTATGCTAATCAAGTTCTTATTTGAATGTAATATAATTTATTAAATGTTAAAAATATATTTTTATTTTATAATTTAATTTAATCAATAATAAATAAGTTCACTAATTATTCGCACAATAAAATCTGAATACTTCCTAAATAGCCAATTACTTGTTATTTCTATCAGATCCTAACGAATTAGCGAATTTTTCTATGTTGGTCTCGCCAAAGCTCGATTTTCTATGTTGTTCTCGCCAAGCTCGATTCCTCAAATACACGATTGCTAATTTAGAAATTGATTATTATGTTAGGTAGAATATTTTTATTATCATAAATGTTATATAAATGGTTGAAGAAAAAGTTGCACAGGAACCACCGAATATGATTTTAAAGTTAAAAAAAAATAAAAAAAAATTTATCAACTATATCAGGATAAAATGTTAAATTATAACCTATATCTATATCAACTCTTTTTGGTGCAACCGATGAAAGTAAACCTAAAATCATTCATTTTACAAGTTTCAAGACATAAAGTTATGATATACTCCCTCTCCGTTCCACTAATCTTGCAACATTTTCTTTATGCACATTTGTCGAGGCATAATTTCAACGGTAAATATCTTTAATTATACCGGACTAAAAATTATGGTAATTTTATATTTGAAAAGTAGACATTACAACAAATAAAACAAGATCTCACTTGACTATATTTTTTCTTTCGTATACCTAAATCACAATATACAAAATAAGATTAGTCGATAAATAGTGTCTAGAACCCTAATGTTGCAACTAAAATGGGACGGAGGTGGTATAAGATATGGAATATCAACTAAACTTATATATCGAATATCAACTAAACATGTTGCTAACTAGTAATCAAAGGAGATGACTATTATAAAGCCTCAATAACAATAACAATAACAGTAAAATTTTCCTGTTACGATTCACCATATTTATTTACTATTTATTTTTGTAATTCACCACATTTACAGAACCACTGAAGACCAAAGTTACTGGTAAAAATATTTTCTACAAAACAGTTAAACTTTTGAGCAATATAGCACAAAATTAAATCCATTCAGTATAGGGCAATAGCACCTAAATTGTAACCAAGTATCTTGAGTACAGGTAATTTTAATCAGGAACAAAGCCAGCGCCATGAGGTTTTGATATACCACCAAATTCTTCCAAGAGTCGTTCAATAGTCTTCCGAGACGTTATCTTGTCTATCTCAAATGCTCTCATTTCTTCCGTAAGACCTGCATTCCATTCATTGCATATCCCATTCAAATTCACAGGCAATACAGATGACTATTAATGGAAATGTGAACCAAGATCCCAAATAACATATCATTCTATGCAATATGATTCTGATCAGATATAGCCTAAAGGCACCTCCCAAATCTAATTTCGTAATTGAAATGGCATCTTGATGTTCAAATTTAGTTTACGATACAAATTTAAATGCTTGAATTTCATTTTGGAGAAGAGCTAACCTGGTTGATGCATAACTGTGAGTGGCAACTCCGATGCATTCAAACTTAAGAAGGATAGCATACTCTTCATAAGCTCCCCGGACTCAGAAGAAATTAGAATTTCTCTCTTAACACCAAAAAATAAGAATAACATTATTTTAGATTTGTAAAGAAGGAAATAATCTTTAACATTACGCAAAATAAATTTCAATCAAAATATAGTATTGTTTATTTTCTCATGTCAAGTAGACGCTGCAAAATCTCAAAAATGTGTAGTGAATTAACTATTTTATTCAAAAAAAAATTAGTAAACACATATAATGTTATTCTTCAATGCTAGATATCTTTAAAAATGAAATGAAAGAGTACCGAAATTTATGTAATAACTTCATTTTTTAACATTTATCAACTTAGCTAACAACGTACCAAAATCTACCCAATTTTTCTTAAAATAATGAATTGGACAATTTTTAGGAAAAAATAAATAAATAAATTAGATGGTAGTTCCATCTAATAGAGAATGTTAGTATAAATTCAAGTATAAGAAAGTTAAAAAAAAAAAAATTGATGCGTAAACCCAAGGAAAAAAAAACTCAATTCTTCTCACTCATGAGTTAGAAATGTCTACTGTTTTTAATTTCAAAGGAATTAGAGATAGAAGTTGATGCACAAAGGACACTACACAAACCTTGAAGTTGTTATCTGATGCATAGTAACCTGATACAATCATGAGCAACCGAACTTTCTCCAACTCTGAAACAAGTAAATGTATATCAGCAAAGAATCCAAATTTTTGATGTTCAATTGTTGGGAGGGAAAGAATGTCATTTAGAGCCTTTTATAAACATAGCAGTAAGAAAGTTTTGATATTAAAAGCATAATACTTTTCCTTCACCTCCAAAGCTCATTACTTTAACTTTTTAATGATAGAATACTTGATAGTATCATAGCATATAAATACAAGAATCAAATTCTTTATGTTTCTAGAAGACATTTGAGAGTAGAATCAGCTTCGAACCATGGATATGCTTTTAGAAAAATGAGTAATCCTCTCTAGTCCTTCATTTTGTTCTTTAGTTTGTACAATAGGTCAATAGTTTCGATTAATAACTATTATTATTAGGATTTTTACACTCTAATAGGTTAATGCATGTTCCTACTCATTTTGGTCATTTATATTGCATTTTTCTAAAGAGGAAAGACAATTGTAAATATCACAACTTTCTGTTAGATCCTAAGAAAGTCTAAAGGGTAAAATAGTCTTTAGTATTTTTACTCTATTAGTAGTATAAATAGGCAGACACAATAGAGAGAAAGGAACATGAATGAATCACTAGAGTGAGTGAATTTGTGAGCCCTAGGCTGGAAGATTACAGAGATCTTCATCAATTCTCTGCTTGCGAGACAGATAAGGGTCTATAATTCCTTATCATTTACCTTGTAATTAGTACTATTTGATCTTTAATAGCATTACTATCTCTAGATTTCATTGAATTGAGCATCAAACCTAACACTTTCTTATAGCAGATTTATAGCGCAACAAAGCACATTAGCAAAGACTAACTTGTGAAATTGTTCATTTAATTATTAGAACAATATTATGTTCCATAGTTGATTCTAGAAGTCAGGATATAACAGATTCATCTTTTCCATAAGAATAAAAATGAGAATTTTAAGGTATTAAAGCAGTAATCTGATAGAAAATTGGGAAATAAGAAGTACATAAATCAGCATCCATAAGAACAAGTATAACAGGAAGACAACACAGAGAGGAACAACTATAATTAAACTGCACTACGTCATTAATCTATAAGAAAAAAATAAAATCGATAGTTTTGACTACTCACGCCGGAAGTATTTTATTTCATGAGGTGAAGCACTCTCCTGAGTCAGGAGCTGCTCAATTGAAATTCCAATAGAACTCATTCCAATGTGTGATACAATCAATCTTGAAGCAGCATTTTCCGATTTACCTAGTATGGAAAAACAAGAATTTCACTGGTCAAAAGAAAGGCAATGGCTCAAAATTGTTCATCATCTCAGTGTCAAAGGGGTTATTTTTAGGTTATTCTGAACACGAACATGCATCTCAATCCATCTTTCACTATGATAAACTGTATAATTCAACCTTATAGTAATATTTCAATTTGAATTATCTATGGCCTTAGTCAGTTGAAGATTATTTTTTTAAAAAGACTTGAGGACTTGAATTAAGTAAGAAAGTGCAACCATGTTCAGATTTTCAAGTGGCAATATGTGAACCTAATGCAGGTTCTTACCTACTCTTGTCCATTTTCTGAAATCCTTGAGCAAAATATCAACTATGTTGAGATCTGATACATCATACATTTTATATCTCACTGCAAAACAATAGTTTCTCAAATAAACCCTTAAAATTAAGACGAGAAGAAGAAAATAAGAGGCAAAAAACATTCAATATTAAATATACTAAGACACATGCACATCAAGATCAAGGAGAATACATATTTGGTAGAGACCGTCACATCCGAAACGCCCAGCACCATTGATCAATAATGTTGAGATGTACTTATCTTTGGAGGTACAATGCATACTTGTTAAATTACCAGTATCTACAAGTATACCAGCTAGCTGCATGCAAAACATGAACATAAAATGAATTGACCAAGTAATTATTTCTTTTAGACCAATGAAATTGGAAGATGAAAGAAATGAAGTCAAAAAGTTCTGATTTACAATGTAAAGTTTTGAATCCTTGGTCCTAGGAAAAAAACATGTCATAAGGTATGAGAGTTATTCTAATTTATAACTGAATTAGTGGGTTAGGAAGTTTAAATTGAATGAGACATTCCATTATCCCCATTTTTCAGAAGTAATAAGATATAATTCAGAAAATAGACATCAGCTTAAACACATTACAAAGACAGTAACTCCAGAGTTCAGCAGTAAGTACCAAAAGTCTACTGAATCTTTGCCCAGCTAAAATCTCTGGTGACGTCATTGCAAACTTTTCAGCAACTACAGTACAGCTTGAGCAATCCTGTACAGAACAAAGGTATGATAAACAAGACTATAAAAAATAATTTATAATAAAAAAAATTTTAAAAAAAAATCTAAACATGGGAAAGTTGGTTACTCACAGATAATACATACTGGTTCTCACCCAGAGTGCCTTTGGTTTTCAACACCCTCACACAGTTCATATTATAGTTGATATCTATTATCTAAGAATGATGCTACTACACAGCTATTTACCTTTTGTATGACTAAAAGTATAGATAGTGGTCAATTAGTGGAGTATCCAAGGGTCCATAAAATGATATGATGTTAATAGAACACGCCCACCGTCACTAAAATCCACCTTATAAACTGATTTTATATAGCTGCTAAATCAGTTCACTAAATTGATATTTGTATTGCTGTTTATGTATGAGAGCTTGCTATTGGGCTCTAATATCAAAGTTCAACTTTTAAAACTACTAAACATTAGATGTTATTAACATGCCATTTGCTGATCAACTTATCTAGCCAGCATCATAAGACCTTCCAACATACTTTTATGAGAAGAAATTTAAAGAGAGAGGGAAAAAAGATATTAATTAACAAGCCATAAGTTTCATTATGGTACCTCCTGAATAGTGACAGTCTCAACCCAAGGGTATGTAGATTCACCCTGTACATTAAAGAGACAAAAATATCTTAAAAACCTTTCCAAAAAATTATTATCAGAATTTTCCAAAAATGTTCTTGCACATCTTGGATTCACGAAAAGATCATGTGATTCAATATTAATTAATACAAAACAATCACTAACCTTGCTGCAATTGAATATTTCTACCACTGACCGTTTTAGTGCCTGCACTAGGAGGAGCTTAGGTTATGATTCCGAACAGTCTTTGGTAAAACGAAAAATGTGTCCCAGGAAATTTTTACCTCTTGTTTGACTGGAAGCTTGTGACTGTTTACTAGAACTATTTTAAGACTTCCAAATAGATCATAATAAGATAGGTCAATCTGCTCAAAGTGGTGCCATGTTAGTGAGAAAACTTCAGTCACAATGACTAGTTCAAATATTAATCATTTCAAAATCTACTCCTGTGACATGAGAGGAGATGAAACTAAGATATCAAAATTTATATCCAAATCATTGGATAACACTTAGAAAACCAATTTAAATGGAATAGTTGGGAGCTAGCAGTTCAGCAGTGAAAATAACTAATAGAGTTACAAGACAAAGCAAGAAAAAAACTTCTCTTCCTACTTGTGTATCTACATTGACCTCAACAGTATCATTTATCCATGTCAGCCTTTAAGATTAATGATTCGCCAGTCAACATACCTCATCTTTGAAAATCAAGGAAGACAAGTCTATTTGGCATGAATTTAATAACCATTTGATCTCAGCATTAGATTTTAGGTCTGCTCTTTTCATGTTGATGACAGGCACAGTGCATAACAAATCATTTTCATTTGTCATATGCAAGTAGAAGGCAAATGTGATGGTTGAAACAATAGACCCCAGTCCTGTGAATGATCAGATAATTGTTTAGCATGTCCTAATTTTCAAGTAATGCAAACAGCACTTAATGCATGAGTTTAATGTAATCATTTACTACTATTTTACTGTACATCAATTATATCAACTTACACATTAGAATTGGGAACACTATCCATGAACAAGACCTTAAAGATTGCAATAGGCTAGATATACAGAATATGCACCACTTAAAACTTCCAAAGCAATATAATAGTGAAAGAGAATAACAATCTGACCTAATAAGTAAAATGCATTACATTTTATATACGTTTTTATCTTCCATGGGAACAATACTGAACTATATTTTTTCCACCAACTTTTATAGATACAAAGTTCAATGAGATTGAATACACAATATCACAGTCACTTTCCTCATCAGACAAAATAGCTCAATTCTAACCCCCTTGTACTTTTCTCTCACAGGCACTTGAACCCAAAAGCTCAAGGATTATGCAGTATCTACCATGGAGCTCCTAAAATTGAGACATTAATTCTCTATCAAAGTCCAATATTATTATCCAATGCTTTGATTTAATCTTTCAAGCATCAACATCAGCTACTTGTCTTTAGAATAATTGCTTCAATAAAAGGCTTGGTATTATTAATTTAAAAATGTTAGCTTAATCTATGATGATACAAGCCAGCTGCCAAAGCAACAGTAATTAGCAACTACTATAATCATCATACCGTTATTTTCAACAATATCACTCAGTTTTTGGTTGGATAGAAGCCGTGTATGCAGCACAAGTAATATGAAATAAAGCTGTATGGCAGGTGCATGTACTACATAGACTATAAGAAATAAATAAAGCTTAGTGAGAAAAAGATTGTAAGAAATAATTAAAGCGGATTACCAGAGACATTGTGCCCAAGTACAACATGTAGGAACTTCCCAGGGACACCTGAACTGACGTCATCTTTTCTGGCTTTCAAATATTGGTTAAGCCAGTCAATGCCTTCACATGATTCCAATATTTCCATCTGAGGTGAAAACCCATTATAAAAAGAAGCTGCAGACTGAGGAAGTGGAATCTTTGAGAGGGCCGACTCCCTTTTCTGGATACTGTATGATTTCCCCGATGTTGGTTTCTTAATTTCGGGGGACATACCCCACACACTTGATTCCTTGCCCAAGTCATTGACATCGGACGTTAAATCCGGCTCACTAGTCGGAAATGAAAATGAATTTCTTTTGGCAAACTGTGACAAAGTCTCAACAGAAGATTTTCCCAGAGGTTCAAGCAAAGATTCAGAGACTGTAGTATCGTCTGATGTAGAGTCCATGACATATGTGGATGTATCTGAATCGAGTTTATTCTGCTCTTTGTCAATAATTTCTGATATAGACTGAGAATCCTGCCCATTGTTGGCATTACTTTGATCAACAGAGCTAGGAGCTTGTTTTCCCGAGCCTTTAGAGAAACTCTTTAAAAGTCCCCTGTAGTATGGATTATCCCTTCCACGAACATATTGATCCTATAATTCCAACATTAAAAAATTATAGTAATAATAAAATCAAATTAAAAAAAATATATTGTTAACAAATATTCAGATAGAAAAGAAACGCATGAGTTCAACAAAGCCTTAATACTAAATATAATTTCAATTGAAAATACAATTATGTAATCTAATAATACAATTATGTAATCTAATAATACAATTATGTAATCTAATAGCGAGATACGTAAAATCGAACTTCAATTTCAGTACCTAACAAAGAAAATTCAATGATTAAGGTTTCCGATCATCATGAATAGAAACCCTAACAGAACAAACCTTGGAAACTTTCGAAGACTTCATGATCAGGAGAAGCAGAAGCGAAGCCAAGACGGGAAACAGTACTAGTTGAAGTGTATACGAAGATAAGGAGGTGATCGGGCGGCAGAGAAAGAAAACGACACTGAAGAATCATTGTGTACTTCGCCATTGCTAAGCTCTCAGGGTCCGTTTGGACGCACACTGCATGCATATACAAAGAATTATGCTACAGACTGCGCGTTCGAGGTTTTTCTTATCGGTTGTGTAAATTATTTTGGATTACGAGAGAAAAATGACAATGACATCGTTCACGAATGGGATGTTTTGCAACTTCAGAAACAAGAGTTTGTTTATGCGGAATTTATTTTCTGCGGGTTCAAAAATTGGGAAATAACAGGACTGCATTCTAAAACTCGCACTAACTTTGTTTTAGCGGCACTTATCGTACACTAATCCTCATTAAAAAGTGATAGATGTATGTGGAAATTTTTCCAAATGGATGTAAAAAGTTTGAAATATAATAATAGACTGGATTTTAAATTTATATAAAGGGAAAATTGTAAAAAGTGAACCATTAAAAGTTCACTTAAGTTGATGGCCTCAAAATGTATAGTTAGTTTTATCATCCAATTCAAAGTTTGCTTTCATGGAATGAGCCTACGTTTTCAATATGCCCTTATTTATAAAAATAGTTTACCAATATATTTAACAAATGCAATTACTCTCTTTATCTGTTGGTAGTTTGCAACGTCCTATTAACTTCACAAGATAGCATTGAAGCTTCACATTCATCCTTCACAGACTTCAATCTCATATTCTGGCCGCCGTTAAAACTCATTCCTCGACCAGATCTGAAGCGTTTACTGTGGGTAATCAGGTTAGAACTCTGTTCTTTCCTTTAAATGTGTTGGATTTAGGTTTTTATTTGACGAAAATCGAATTCGAGGTTTGTTTCCAATTAACATCAACGGTGGACATTGTTGTCGAAATGTACTATAGTAGTTTAGGTTGAAGTGTGTTTAAGGTTTTAATGCCTTTGAATGTTTCGGTTGACGTCGACGTGGATTTGAAAGGGGTTTGTTTGTAGGATTTATGTACGATTTGTTAGTTTCGCTTTATTTGCCGATGGGTGTCGAGATTCAATGTTTAGGACTCGATTTTTTTGCTTGTCTCTGCCAAATCTTGTTTCTTGTCTTTTAATAATTTGTTTGCTGATTCTTTGGAAGTATAGTATTCAGTAACAATGTTGGTGTATGTTGTTGAAAGTCAATGTCTGTTGTAAAGTTTGTTATATGAGATGAATGTCTTTGTCTAATATGGGCAATGTGATATGTATTTGTCTGATATGGGCAAGGTGATATTGCTTTATGTTTAAACTGATTGGTAGTAGTTTTGTTTGTATTATACGGTTCATGTGGCCCCGAAATTGTTAAGGACACATGACATGTGTCAGTTTGTTTATTGATTACAATTAAGTGTGTTAGTTTTGTGTTGGGATAGCCTACGGTTGCCTAAATTTGATAAAGGAATGAGTTGCTAATTGGTTTTTGGTGTTGAGACGATTCATGTGGTCTCCATTTAGGTAGGGTCACTTGATAATGCATGCATTTAGTCACAACTGAGTTAAGGTCAGACGAAATTTGGTAGTTGATGTTGCATTAAATGTCGTTCATGTGGTCACCATGTATGGTACATCACATGAGTGTCTCAGTTATTTTTTGCATATGATGACATTCAGGCGTCTACCATAATTGTAATGTCACATGAATGGCATATGAAGAAACTATCGTGAAACGGGTTCATTTTTATTATTGATTCGAGTTAAATATTACCCGTTAGTTGTCTACTGAGAATTATTTATTGATTGTCAAATGGATTTTTTTCATTATTGATTTGTGTTAAATATTACCTGTTAATAAATATTGTTAGATGTTTTACTTAATCATCCTTTGATAAATGTTATTGTATGCATAGTAAAGAAACTTATACAAGTTATTCTAGGACATACATCTTATATATTCAACATGGCTGGCGAATTGGTAAGCTGATGTATTTATAGTTTTGTGTTTAATTGCTGACCATTGTGTCTATATTTAACATTTGTAATTTATTTAAACTGTTTTGCAGGTTGATTGCAATCCTAAGTTTATGTGGGAGGCCTCTAGAGGGATTTCACATTAGAGAGTTAACAATAAATGTAGGCCAAATGTCATTACAGATTTGCTTAATGGTTCTATTCGGAAGTGTAAATTGATTAAGTTCATTAACAATTGTCCTTGTCGCCATTTTTTTAAGTTGGTAGAGGAAACGAGCGGAAAAGATCAAATTTTCTACGACAAACTTGTACTTAGGGTGCTAGCAAATGAAATTAGAGTATTTAATCAGAGTGAGGATGAGTTGTGGTTTCATATTGGTGCGTCTGTTCATAGATTTGGAAAGTAAGAGTTTACTTTAGTTATGAGTTTAAGGTTTGGAAAGATTAGCACAACAATTTTGGATCTTGACAAGCAAAAGCTACCAGTAACAAATATTTGCTATAGACTATGGCCTAAAGAACATGGTAATTTGAGTCCCAATGAAATATTGTCTCTATTAGAAGATTCTGATGTTGAAGTTGAAGACTATAAGAGACTAGTTTTAGTTATTGTCGTCCATGTTTTGGTATTTGGGATGACATTGGAGAAGGTTATTAAGAATTTGGTTTGGCATTTAGTTGATGATCTTAAGATGTTTTTGAGATTCCCATGGGGTACATTATCCTTCTCCCATACCATTTGTGAATTGAGGAGAGTTGTCACTACAGATTTGTTAGATAATCCAAGAAGGGGAGGACAATATATGGATTTACATTTGCATTTATGGTAAGTGTAATTATTGTATGCATTATTTCACATAACTGTTTTTATTTTTCTAGCTAATATCTAAACATGTGTTCATTTAGTGGTGGTTGGTCGAGGCATTTCCATACATGAGAGAATTGATGAATGTGAAGCGACTTAATAGGGTAGCCTCAAAGGAGCTTAGATGTGTGAGATGATCGCTTCACAATATTAATGCGAAGAATTATGATGAAGCTATCACGGTAAGTATTGTTATATTTATTTCAATTACGATATTGTGTAGTTGATTGTTTATGAAGAATTGTATGTTGTTGTCATTGCAGAGGAGTGGTGAATCCACGTTGGAGCCAAATGAAGAGGAGGCTGGTAGTTGGTATATGAAGCACTTTGATCATAATCAATATTTAGTCCTGATATAAACCAATTAGGGGAGGACGTTGCTGAAGAAGAAGGAGATGAATCATCAACTAATTGGGATGATTTGTTCGAGGAAAAAGAAGCGAACGAAGGTGGTAAGGATAATACGGGTGACACTTTCAGTGATTTTCTGTCAGAGGTAAATCATATTGTTTGTTCTAGAATTCTGTATTCCATTCGAAGTACTTTCATCATTTCTTTGATCAAATTTAGGTTGGTATGTCACATCCGTAATCTGGGGCTATTTGTCTGCTTATTTTGAAATTTTTCATAATTTTTTATTTATTTTCGTTATAAGGGTAAAATTGGTATTTTTTAAAAATATTGACTTTTTCAGTTTGACCAAATGATTTGACTAAGTTGACATTTGGGTTGGTTTTGAAAATAATTTTATATTTGAGTTAATTTTGTAATTACTTTTTACACGGGGTTGTTTTTAAATTTATGTATAAACATATGGGTGGGTGATGATATTTGCCACCCATATAAATTGAAAAGAGTGGTTTTTGATTCATTATTTACAAAACTTAGAAAGAGTCACTTTTACGTATTGTTCTTTTCTCTCAAAATAAGAACACTCACCATTATATATTTCTAAGCTTTATTGGTGAGATTTCACTTGGGTTTTGTGTGGCATTGATTTCTTCGCAACCTAAGTAATGATTTCTCTTCTCTTTTTACTTTAAATCAACTCTATATGATTTGGGGATTTCGCCATATTAGGGTTTGATGATTCGAACTATGATTTCAACAAATTGAATTGAGGTTTTTGCTTATAAGGGTTTGGGTCTTAAAACCCTTGATGCAATTTCATAGATGGGTCTTAATTGAGTTTTAATTGATTTGAATTACTCTTTGACATAAACCCTAACTTTTGTGAATTGGGGATTTATGAATTTATTCTTGATTTGGTGTAGACCAAGTCGGGGATCGTCAACCGGAGTAGATTCGGTAGTGTGGATTAGCGAATAAGGTTACTAGCCGTTTTTACGCCCTCACGTTTGTCTATTTTTGTTGGTTTGCTTGTATGTAAATTGATCAAATTTATACAAGACGAATTCTGATTGGAATAGCTTAAATTGCTGCATTTTTTACATAAACTGTTTGGGTATATTGCTGTCATATTATCTGTTTATGATCGGACATGTGAACTAGTGTCCCTATCTGTCTGCTATTTGTCTGTAATTTAAAATTGGAATTCTATAATCTGTTAAAGTCCTGTCCTAAGGTTAATACGATAAGACCAGCATGCTGTTAGGGAAAACTAGATGTATACATCGATGTGTGATTCCGTATATGGCCTTGATTGCCAACCACTTTCTAGATGCGACGACATCACTTTTGGAGCTTTGCTCACTGTCTGGATGCGACGACATCACTTCTAGGATCTTTGATCCACTTCTGAGGGTTTTACCCTATCTGTCTGTTTTCTGTTCCCGATTTCTGTTATTAAACTAAAGACGGGTCTGGTAAGTTAAACACCTAAATAATTAGGTAATATGAACCCTGTGATTATGAATTGTTTCTGCTTCTGATTATGTATGTTTGATATGTTTGGTTTGATTCTGTTGATGCTCGTTATTGTCTTTTGGGATCTAACTTTGGGTAGTATAAATTGTGACTCCTAACTGGCAGTAGGTGTTAGGATTAGACCCATGTGATAGTTAGAACTGGTATAGCGAGCGATATAATCTAAACTAGGCTAAAAATGTGCCAGTGTTCGTAACCGGATTGTATTCCGGACTAGGTACCGGATTGTCACTTAAAAACTGGAAAATTGGACATAGGATGGTCTCTGGCCGAGCTCCTTACCGAGCTGGTTACCGAAATACTATTCGGTCAGCTCTGAGATCGTTAGATTCACTCTATGACCGAACTAGTTACCAAACTGTAGTCGGTATGAGTCTCAGAAGACTGTTCAACCTCTCTGACCGAGCTCTTCACCGAGTTAGTTACCAAATTACAATTCGGTGTGTGTATAGGAGAATTGAAACTCTTTGACCGAGCTTCATACCATATTAGAAGCCGAACTGTCACTTAAACCTTCCTTGGAATCGTATAATTGCTCTCTGACCGAGCTATCTACCAGATTGCTAACCGAAATATTATTCGGTAACTCTAGTGATGCTCTCTAACCAAGCTACCTACCGGACTGTCTACCGAATTACAATCTGGTAAGTCTGGTAGTGCTCTCTGCCCAAATTACATGCCGGATTGCTTACTGAACTACTATTCGGTTTCAGTCTCTCTTCTGAAAATAATTTGACAACTCTAAAACCTTTTTTCAGACGGTAAATGCAAAAATCTGTAATCACTTATCCTAGATCACTTAAAGGGGATTATATTTGGGATAACTTGATTTGATAATCAACTTGTTTGCTTCTGTTTGTACCCTTTGGTTGTTAACTAACCTGCATATGTGTGTGACATGCTATCTGTTTAATAAGACGCATCTGCTTATGTTTGTTGGGCATTGGCTTACTAACCAAACATCGATAGTCTGACCCTTCGTTGTTTTCATTTTTGTTTTGTATATTTGAACCCTTTCTGGGAATGAAAATTGCTGAGTTCAGACAGACAGGTGGGATAGCAGGATATCACTAGCATCGAGCATCACATGGCATCCTTTTCAAAATTGGATTGCATTTCTGTTTTACTTTAGCTAGACTTATTTCTGTATTTGTACCCGCTGCACCATGTTTTGGGATTTATTTTCAGATTAAGTATTTTTGAACATTAAGAGTTTATTCTCGAATTATATTGAATATATTTTGAACCATTGACTTTGGAATTATAAGATCTATCTTCCAACTTTGATTTCCAATTCTCAAGTCTATTATTTGTATATTTATTTTCTGTATCTGTTTGTATGTTTGTTATCTGTCTCCGCACCAGTAGCATCCGGACTTTGCGTTCCCTTTCCGTCGGGGCGGGGGTTCGGGTGTTACATGGTATGAGTTAGTTAATAAGGACAATTGAGGAATTAGAACAGTTCAAGATGGAGGCTTTGTTGAAATTTGAGGAGTTAGAGGAGTTACGAAGAAATTTTAAAACTCAGGAATTGTCGTTGAGTCAGCTTGAAAACAAGGAATGTGAAGTTAGCCAGACTACTACTAATCAGGTTAGTAAGGGTTATGTCCAAGTTATTGTTTAAATATTGGCCGGGTTATAGTTCTAACACAGGATGTTTATGGAAAGGTTCAAGTCGATAAAAATAGAGTGGAGAATAATACACCGAAGGCGGAAAAAGATGATGTTGGAAACTAGGCAGATGTTGACATTGAAAAAGGTGAAAACAATTCACAGGTGAGTACAAATTCCGAAACTGAACATGTTTAAAAGCTATTTTTATATATATATGTGTTTAATAATTTAGCACATTGCCTAACTGATAACGTTAAAATCATAACTTTAGTTTGGTTATTTAGGATTATAGTGTTTAATAAACTTTATAATTTGTGTACATTCTGAGTGCTTGATATATGTTAAACTTAAGAGGTTTTTGGACAGCTAAAAATCGATGTTGAGAAGGAGAATATATCAATCACCTTGAAGGTACATTAAACATGTTTACAGTGAATAGTTTAATCTAAAGTTATTCTCACGTTACCTTTCTTAGAATTCAAGTAATTGAGATGTAATCGCAATTTAATTTGTTTATAGGGTCACACGGTAAGGCGCAGTCAACGGTTGAAAAAAAGGCAAGCTTATGATAACACGCCTGACACACATTTTGGAAGGAAGAAAGTAAAGCAATTTAAAAATGTGAAGTACTCAACAAGTGCCGCCGTTGAGGAAACTGGCGAGGGGGATGATTGTACTGTGATAGGGGTGACCAAAGGAAGCAGGTAAAAGAAAACAAAATGTCATTAGCCTGAAGGAAAACATCCTAAGCTAAATGATATAGTTCCCTTATTAATTGGGATAATGTTTCCTTATCCAGGAAATCTAGTGCTATATAGAGAGTAGAAGAACCTTTGATGCTTAAATCTTTTTTGGATTCTGGTAACCCTACAAAGTGAGTTTGGTCTAAACCTTAAAATTTAGTTATGATTATCTAAATAGTTGTTAAGTTTCTTAAAGTTCCACATGTTGGGTTTGTTTAATGTGAATAGGAATGCAGGTCCACATGTTTATTATTTTATGTGACTGTTAATAAATATATATTTGTGATGATAGGTATTATCTCCCTGGGAAAATTGAGTTGAAAGCAGAAAGGTTAAAACGATTGCTTGACAAGCATGTCTGGTTTCAGGGGGAAGACATAAATATGTACTTGATTGCAATGAAGCTTGAAATTGAATGGTGTGTTGATCACAAGTTTGGTATTTTGGGAACGTATTTTTCTCACAAGTTAGGCAATGTTTTGATTATGAAGGGTCGAAGGGAAAAGTAATTGATCATCTAAAGAATATGGTTGTGGGTAAAGGGTCGGACGAGAATGAATGTCCTCCTTGGTGGGATCTTGATTATGTGAGTGTTTAATTTCTTGAGTTTAAGTAGTTAGTTATTAATTATGGCTAATGTGGTAGAAATAAAAATAGGACTTAATAATTTATTGGGCTTTTGCAGGTTTGTTTTCAGCTCATGTTTTTCAAGGTCATCAGGTTGCTGCTATGCTTGATATGTACTGCGAGAGGATTTTAGTCATCAATCCGAAGGCAAGCTCTGATGGAGCTAGTTTGTTAGCTGACCAATTCATGCAACTTTCTCACTTGGTTCCACTGCTGCTACAAGAGGCAGGTTACTATAAGCATAAATTGGATGGAGTTGGAGATACTAACCCTGAAATCTGGATGGTTCATGTCATTGACAGCTCAGTTATTCCAATTCAAAAATATTCGTAACTGTGTTTACCATATTCTTGCATGCTTCAGTTGTTTAATTTATCAAATTGTATGATTGCATGTTTTTGTGATGTTAATTTGTCCGAGACTCTTGTGGGCCATATGTGTGCAAATTCATCCCGGACATAGCTAGTGGTCGCAATATCTGGTCTCTAAGTACACATGATAACGATTGGGTTGTTCCATTGCGGCAGGATATTGTCAATACAATATTTAAAAACAGCAACCCTATACAATGATCTTCTAGTATTATGTCTAGTGAATGAAACTGTAAAATTTGAACTAAATGTTAACTTGTTGTGTTGCATCTGATATGTTTAAGGAATCTAGTATTAGGGTTACATTTTGTATTCTCTATTACCCGATTTATCGAAAGATAACTTCATGATACAGTGAAGACAGTTTGGGGCTTAGATGCATTTTTGCAATCATTGTATACATATAGGCCTTGTTAGTAGTTGATTCATTAGAACTGTGCGAATCAGGTTGGATTCAGAACTCTACATGTTTGCAATCTGGGTGACATTCAATATTCAAGGTCACCAAAAACGCATTTGGATGCTGGAATCTATTTCATAGTTTTATATGTTATCATGCGCTTCTTGTGACTTCCTAATGCTAAGGCCACTTTAGACGCAACTAGGCAGTCGAAACATTGTTATCCAGTTCAGATACATTTCTGCTTCCTCTGAAATCATAATTCTAAAGGCCATGTTAGACTCAAATGGACACTGGAATTATACTTAATATTTTAGTTACTTCTGTGCGCTGCCTGTGACATCCTAACCCTGAGGCCATTTCAAAAGCAAATGGACACTGGAATATTGCTTAATAATGCTTAACATAGGTGTGTACTTCCTGTGACTTCATAATCATATGGAAACTTTAGTCGCAAATGCCCACTTTAGACACAAATACCCACTTTAGACGCAAATGCCCACTGACATATTGATCATAAGTTTACAGATTCTAGTTTCCGCTTCTTGTGACTTCGTAATTCTATGGCCACTGAAATATTGTATCAATTTTAAGTCTCCAGGGTATTCGATTCGCTTAGAGCGCTTTGGTGGCCACTGTAGTAGAAGGTCAATCAAGTCGCATATTAAAAACAAAAAACTTTTGAATTACGTTCAGAATCGATTGAGTTTATGGTAATTCCAAATTTGGGACACCAAAAATTTACAACAAAATAACTATTCATCAAGTTCATGGTCCATATAACCCAATAATACATGAAAAACCTAAACACGAATTCTGAAATACACGCAAGCTAACACAATAATGAGAATGACTGCTGCAAATAGTATATGTGTTCTGAACTGTAGGTTCTCGCATTTCTTTCTTGAGTTCTCTAATTAATTTTCAATATTGCATTCTCTACTTGGATGACAGTTGTTGTATTAATGGTTTCGTGTATTTTGTTATTAAGTTGGAAGACTTCTTGTAAGATATGCATAAACCTACAACATATCCATGAATCCTGTCATTCCTTGTAATTACATCGAATTCTCTAAATGAAATTACCACATGTTAGCCCATTGATGGTCTAGAGTTTTCGTAAATCAGTTAGAAAAAGCCATAAATACTCTTACATTATTTCCACACCGCCAGTATTGTCTGCCTGTATGTAAACCAGACATTTGGAAGTCGCTAATGGGCCACTGTCCACATTTACAGCAATGTCCTCTAACGACGTACTTGTCCACCTCAAAGTCCATTAAAGCTCGAAAGTAGTCTCTTTTCGTTTCGAAGTCAGAGCTTTCCTTTGAGCTGTTGAAGGATGACATTTTTTAGGCAACTGTGTTTTTTAGGGTTTGGGATGGAATGTTTGAGGCAGTGATGCATTTGGATGATGATTATATATACGCGATTTTAATTGGTTTAGGGTTCATTGTTTTAGGGTCCTGAAGTCCATCATAAGATTTAATATCATTCACGTGACTAAATCATACAACGTCATAAACAAATTCCAACATTACCCTAAATAGGTTCTAAATTAGGAATCAAATACATGAAATATAGCAAAGTAGTTACAATCACTATGCTTTAGGTTAATATTAATAAAAAAATTTCATATCAATAGTTTTTAGTGCGAGGAATGACATTCACAAAATATGTACTATTCATTCACATAACAAATCAATACCATCACATGGATAAAGAAAGATTGTCCAACCATCTGGATGGAAAATTCAAACTAATTATTACGACACCATAAATATTTTTAGAAAATTATAAGTTGTTCCGTCTCCTATGCTGCCCTATCTTTGTGGTTATACTCAGACGAAACTCTTCTCGATGACTTCTATTGTTAGCATTGTCAATTTCTTGTGTGATATGTTTTTTCTAACATTAATAGTCTCAATCCAGATCTTTTATCTTTAACTTAAGAGTTAGTATCTCTTTTTGATTTTATATATTGTTCTTGACTTTTATCAATTTTAATCAAATTTACAAGTGAAGGTGTATAGGTTTTGATTGAATGGGTTAAACGGGTTAAATATATTACTACATAAACAGGTTAAATGGGTTAATGCACAGACAGGTTATATGGGTTAACGCATAAACAGATTAAATGGGTTAATGCACAAATAAGTTAAATGAGTTAACGCATAAACAGGTTAAATGGGTTAATGCATAAATAGTTTCAAGAAGTTAACAGATAAACAAGTTAAATGGGTAATCAAGTTTCACGATTACAAATTTTGAGTTATTTAACCAAATTAATCGTGTTGACACGTTAACATGCGTATTAAATCTGATTCACTAACACAAATTGACACCCCTATATATAACGTATTCATGTTATTACATGATATATGTTAGGGGTTATAATGTTTTGGTGCATTCGTTATATTATGATTACTGTATTCACTATTCTATTAAGTTAAGATAATAATCACTCACATAATTGTTACAAATCCATCAAACGTCAAAATCGATGGTCTGTTTCATATAATCTTTACATTTCATTTCCGGTTATGACTTCCACAACATGTTTATATTTGGAATATAACACCGGATTTATCAAGTTGCTTAAAGTGTTCATGTTAAAGTATAGGATGACAACGTAATTTAGTTTGCAACTTTGTGTTTCTTTCCTTTCAACATAATTACTGTATTATCTATGTGGGTTTCAGTCTAAAGACTTATAGTATTGACGAATGGGTTGGACTGTGTGAATTTATATATGTTTACAGTCTAAACTTAGACAGGGGCCGTCTGAAAGGCATTTGTTAAACTGACAATAATTAACTTCCTAATGATATCCAGCGAGTCCATTTAATGAATTTAACTCTATTTGTTAACCACGCCAACGTCTATAATTAGTGCATTTCTAAAATACCATACAGGTGGCCACGACATAGCGAAAGTCACATGAATGGAATATTTACCAGTTTAATACTTTACAACAAGATTAAGTAAGCTGACATACTTTTCCCCTAATATCTTTGTCCTCATAAAACGACGTCAACAACCCATTTTCAAAAGAGCGTCATTTCAAAAAAGTTGTACAGGAACCCCTCGCATTCTAAAAAGTGTTTTAATTTCAAAATAACATACGCAGAACCCTTCAAATTTCAAAGCAATATACGCCTAAGGCCTACATCTATTCCATCTCCCGTCGAATGACTACTCGCCCTACCGAGACGGAAGCAAGTCCAAAAACTCGTAAGCATGCATGTGTATTGATTTTTCGATTACAGGGTGAATATGCTTTGGTTTGTTGCTAACAACATTCTGCTTTTATAGTTTCCAAACGAACTAAACAGAAAGAGCCAATTCGCGTTGATGTCGAGCCTCTTTGACCTAAGGTTAGGATGAGTGGGACAAAAAGGGGAGATTTAGGAAATGGGATTAAAAATTTAAAATTCCCAAATGATTCCAAGTCTAAGTTCCTTTGCACTCTCCAAATAATCAAAGAAGAAGGACTAGCGTTGGATGAATTGGAAGACAACCGATTCCAACACAAGTGGAGGCAATGTGATGGGAAAAACTTGTTTTGAAGCCTACTCGTATCAACCTCAGTGTTGTATACGAGTTCTACCATAAAATTGATTTGCGGAACTTCATGGAAGCAGGTGTAAAGGGGCGAGGAGTTAGGGTTCCCTTCAACCCTAAGGTTTTAAATGACTACTTTGGCATCCCAAACGATGAAGAAAGCAATGATGATTTCCCAGTGGAGAATTAATACTTTGTATCCGATAGGTAAGTGGAGGGGCGGTCAACAGAAGATCGATCACAGAGAGCTTAGTTCTGATATGGAATTTTGGAATGTGTTCATTAGCAGAGCTGTATCGCCAAGAATGAAGCACCAAGAGTTGAGGAAAGATCATCCCTACATAATTTCCAGCATTTGTAGGAGAAAAAAGCAGAATATAGGCTTGTTAATCTGTAGAAGCCTTGAATACCACATCACAAAGGCAAAGCAAATAGTTTTTCCATCAACTATAACAACTATATGTGAGCGTGCCGGTGTGGGTGTCTCCTCTAAAAGTGACTTGTTTTTTAAATCTGCAACAGCTTTGGGAGCAAGGGTCTTCAATAAGATTGCGTTGGTAAGAGGTGAAAGACCATTCGGGACAATGATGACCCTACCACATCCAGAAAATTCGTTAGGCATGGTGCTGCTACTTCATTCCATGTTGGATCATCTTCAGATGCTGGAATGACAGGAGATCAGATGGTCACTTAAAATCAGTTGCTAATTCAACTACTGGAAGACTAACGTCAAATCATAGAGCTTCTGTAGATGATGGACAACAAAATGCATAATGGTTCAGTATTGTGGCTCCTAGTAATACAAATATTGTTGTTGTTGATAATGATGATATGGGTTTTAGAAATGCTAATGGGGAAGGGTTTGAATATGATGACAATAATTTTGGAGTACATGAAAATGATAGTGTTGCTAATGATAAGGGTAGAGATAGTTCTTTCAACTTGTAGATATGGATGACACTGTCACAGGGAAGGGTGATGACAATGATATAGGAGTATATGATGTATGGAATGAAGTATTGTTTGTTGGGAGAGCATCAATGAATGTTGTCAATGATGTTGTTACTAATTTAAATGATGAAACTAGTTCAATAGGGGAACCCCATGTTAATGTTGGTAAAGTTCATGAGCATGATGGGGCAGGGCACCAAGAGATGGATGTTCATTCATTGACTGTAGGGGAAAATGAGAATGCTTTGGTGGGTAATTTGATAGGTTTAGATGAATGTGCCGATGTTAATGATGAGGAAGTTGAAGCTATAGATAAAGGTGGCCAAGAGGTTCAGAACATACCAGTTGGTGATGGTGAGAAGGCTATGGTGGTTTATGCCGGTGATACAGGTGCACACCCTGATGTTCCAAATGAAGCAGATGACAGTGATGTTGCTGTACTAGAAGAAACAATGCAGATAGTTAATGCTCACGACGATAGGAAGGATGACGCAATCGATGTTTGAAGACTATGTTTGGTTGTCATTAGCTTTTGTTGGTTAGTTTAACTTGAAAATAAACTTCTGCCACACAGTATTTTGGAATTGCTATTTGGTGTGGTATATTATGTTTGGTATTTCGTTGCAGAACCTTTTTGTTAATGTTACCTTATTTTGGATGTTGTTTTGGGTTTGTTTGATATGCTGTCATGAATTTTATCTTCTTATGATTGTTGTGCCAATTAGATGTCTACTTTAGTGGCCATGTGTTTACATTGACTTAATTTTTGGCGGATATTTAGTTGGCAAACAAATTTTCAATACAGAATAGGAATGCTTCAGACCTGGCCTTCAGAAATAAGTGGTCAGCTGACATTCCGTGTTGGACTTATGGGATAAAATCATTCCTGTATTGTAATGGTACTTAGGTGGCCACCAGTGCGTGCATCGCCATGTCAAGTGAGGCCCGAACTTTCTAAAAATGAAAACCACTTTACAGAGCCTATTTGCGTCTCGGATGACTAACAAGTATAATTAGTCTGCTCAAACGCATAAGCCCTTCATTTCCTTTTGACATTCCAGAATGTAGATGCGACTGAGGTGGCCATTACCATATAAGGGTCACATAAAATCCATGTTCTGATGACATTCCAGAATGTTGATGCGACTAAGGTGGCCATTACTATTTCAGGGTCACATAAAACCCAAAAACATTCATTGTCAAGCTCAAAATCTCAATAATTAGTTGCGTCCCATCTAGACTCAGATAAACACAGTGCCACCCTAAATACATATCCTTATTCGAACATAGATCCATCACAGTGTGCTAACGTACCTTAGGCGGCCACCATATGCAGATGACCACTTTATAGCCAAAACTTAAAATTTAAGGAAAGACTATCCACTCAAATATCCATTACACTAGAAAATAAATTACAACACTTGATTTAACCAGAATTCAATTGTTAGTTTCGAATTGTGATTCAAGTTCCAAATGGAAATAATTTTAAGTAATAATAAGTTATGCACAAGCATAATATAAACACTAAAATGTAGTATAATATTGAACTGGTTATACTAACGAATAACATAATCGTTTCATACTTCAGCTGTGCGTTGGTCACTTGATATTTAGGAATTGGCTCAACAACCGGTGGAATATGATGAAGTTGTGAACAGGTACAAACGGTGTGTCCTGCCCCACCACAATGTCGGCAATGCATAACTCGCCTTCTTTTGTTTGAAGTTGAAGCATCAGTATTTGTTGCAGTAGTATTACCTAAAGAAGATGGTACCGACGGAATTTGACATGATTCATTGGAATGACCCGTCATACCACATTTTTGACATGTCAGTGCTGGATTTGGATAAGAATTGGGAAAGTGACCGACCATACCACATTTAGAACATATCAACTGAGGATTTCGACATGTACCCTCATGGTGACTAGTAAGACCACAATTTCCACAAACCAATAGAGGATTTACACAAGTAAGTCGAGAATGACCCAACAGACCACAGTTTCCGCACTTCTTATTCCTATGGTACTCACCCACAGTTTCCCACATTTGACGCCCATTTGCCCTTACACCACCTCCAAATCCACCTAAACTTAAACCAAAGTCATTAACACCATTATCATTGACATTGGAATTATTGTTTTTATTACAATTGCCGAGATTAATGACTTCATTACCATCATCTTGATCGTCATCATCCAAATACTCATCTTCATCATCATCATCATCGTCAAAATTTGTTGTAACATAATCAAAAGCATCTAAAACACCAACATCATTTAATACATGTAAATTCTTATCACAAAAATCTGAATCAACTGGTATTCTATTGTCTCTATTTGTTGCCGGCTCATTCACATTCCTCAAGATACATGATTGCCTACCATTTTTCTCCTCCTTTTCAACATAAATATGTTTATACTTTTGCATCATTACATATCATACATCATCTTCATCTACTATTTCCATCCTTATCTTCCTACCTGCAACTGTTTTAAGGAAATAAAACAATCTCAAATTGAAATTATTCCTATCAATTGCTCTCTTCACAAATGCTCTATCAATAAAAAAAGTTTCAAACTAAAATCCTTACTAATGAAAACAGCAATTAGAATACCTTCTTTATAATCAACCCCATAAAAAACACCATAAAAATAAGCACAACACCTACTTGAGCCATTGCTTACAACTAACTAATACAACTACAACTTATTTCAACCAAATAACACTTTTATTCTAACAAAATCAAATAAAACCCAATAAATTTGTCACCAAAAACACATACCTTAGAGCCAATTACATAACTTGCAACCTCCTTTTCAACTAATTTCACCTTCCCCAAATTCACCAAAACCCTAGAAACGTTAATGTCAACCAATACGTAAATTTAAAAAATCAATTTTGAGAATAAGGATAACGGAAGTGTGGTTTCAACTCACCTCTATAAACTCTTGAACAATTAATTGAACTACCTCACCACCAATGTATGCTTGACAATCAATGGAGAAGGAGAAGTGGGAGAACATATTTACGTATTTTTAATGGTTGTGTGGGTAGATAGGATTTTGAATGCTTCACTATTTAAATGGGTCTATTGGTCATTTCATCTAATAAAATGAGGGTAAAATTGGTCTTTCACTTTGTCTTTTCTTTTTAGCATTTTCTTATCAATTAATTAAATACAAAAGGGTAAAAAAAGACCAAAAGGTCTATTTCTTGAAACAAAACTTTTGCAAAGTTTATAATTGGAAAAAAAAACTTTGATGGGCCTAAAAACTTAATTGGATATTTTGTTTTGCTATTTGTGAAAGTTTCCCTTATATAAATTTAAACTTTATAAAAGTTTATTTTCATTCAATAGGCCAAACTTTCAATTTTATCATTGTAATTTAATTATAATAACAAAATTGTCATTATGTATTATTAATATATAAGACAAATATAATAATAATATGAAATTCCACGAATACCACTTTTACAAAACCAACGTTTAAAAATGAATCTAAAATTGTTTCTCTCCAACCGCTTAATTGACCCAATCACAGACATTGCTCACAGCCTTCAATCTCACCCCTTCAACTTCAATTCAAAACCAAAAGCAAACTTCTATCTCACAGTTTGAAACCCACCGACCCACATTTCTCTTCTCTTCTCTATTACCTAGTTCATCGAAGCAAACCCACTTTGAACTCTCATCTCTTCTTTTCTGTATTCGCCGAAGCAAAATCACCACTCTTCTTTTCTGTGTTCATTGAAGCGAAACCACCGTTGGATGCAGATGACCGTCACATTTCATTGCTACTTCACGGAGGTAGCGTCACTGTCTATGGTGAGTTTTGGTTTGCTCACTGTTGGTCGGCGTTCGTCACCACCTATCCTAATTGGTTTTTAATTATTTTATTTTATTTTCAGATTTAACATTGTCGAGGGTTGTCGAAGGGTTCATGGTATTTCAGGTGAGTTCATTGTTACTTTTTGGTTCTTCTGGTGTTGTGCAGTGGTTTTATTGCATGTGTTATTGTACTTGTTTTAGTTGTTCAAGTATTGTTTTGTACATTTAGCAAAAAGTATTACTTAGGGTTAGGTTTTTAATTTAGCTTGTTGCTTTGTACTTTCTGGTATTGTCTATTATTTGCATTTTTGTTGTTGATGTCAAATGACATCTGTTTTCAACATTGAGAAGTCTGTGAATAACATTCACAATCTTTATTCATTGGTGTTAGAATGGTAATTGTAGTTTGGATTGGGTACCTTAACTAATTGTGAGATACTATATTTTTTAAAGAAACTTTGTGACTATTGTTTGTTTTGATTGTTTAGTGTGTTTTTTTCATTGTGAATAATGATTAATTATTTATGAATTGTTTAAAATGAATTTTTTGTCTTTGTGTATAATGCTTATGAAATGTTCACTGTCAAGACGTATTTGTAAAATTTCCAAAGTGTCTGATTATCTGTAGAGTTTATAGTTTATGCATAAGTCTGTCAATTATATTCACATTTTGTGAACTATATTCACAGTCTGTGAGTTTTATTTAAGAAGAAATATATTTAATTCGCAAACATGTGTATTGCTTTAAACTTTCGTTGTGACTTCTAATTTCCTTCAATATGAATGTGTAGTTCTTAAATAATACCTTTCATTAGATGTGACTCATTAATTTACAATTTTCAGGAAAGTGTGTACAAAAGGAGATGGACAGAGCCGATAGATAAACAACGTGTCAACTATTTTTCTTCATTCAAGATATTCAATAGCATGAATGAACTGTCTAAAAAACACAAAAAAATGGTTGAATTTTTTATAAGTAGTCCGTTTAGGCAGTTTCTTGAGTGTGTCCGATTTTTTGAATACAAGCAGTAGCAGATTCTAGGTAATTTGTTGTTGAGATTGCTGGCGCATAAAGTAGTTGTCCAAGACCAATGCTCTGATGAAATATGGTTTGAGGTCGATGATGTGCTGCACAGGTTTGGCAAATAAGAGTTTGTCGTCATAACAAGAATGAAATTTGGGGAGGCGAATGCTGATGACATGCAGCAGCCGAAAAACAAGCCTCATGCGAAGGACAACTTGTTCTTTAGGGTTTTCTACAAGGTTACAGTTTGTGGAAATACATGGGCAAAAAAGCTTTCCTTTCCTGATACTCAAAAGCTTTTTTGTGTTTTGATTGTGAATAATTTTCTTTATGGTTATCCTATGACTAAAATGATAGAGAATTTTCCTAGACATCGAGTGGAAGACCTAGATGCATTTTGTGAGTTTTCTTGAGGTGTGATGTTTATAACAGAACTATAAGTGCACTGAAAAGTCTGTTGTCTGACAAGCTATTTCAAAATAAGGTATTTGGTGTAAACTTGTATTGTTGTTCATATGCTTTTGTGGTAAGTATTTTTTATTTGTTTAATAAGTTAAATTTGATTAGAATAGTTGAATTGTTAGGTTGAATTCTTATATTTCTATTTGTATCTTTTGTAGTGGTAGATGTCGGAAGCCTTCAAGCACTTGAGGCCGGTGTTAAACGTAGAGGGACTAGAAAGGGAAGAAGAAAAGTTTCTAAGGTGCGTGAAGCGGGCATTGACCTACAACTCAATTAAGAATTTTAGGGGGCTACCTAAGGTAAGTGACTGGTCATTTGCTATTTTTAAAATATTTCTGGGTGTAATTCTGATCATTATTTGCTGATATGCGATGTCACTATTATTACTATTCACAGTCTGTGAACATTGATCACAGTCTGTGAACATTGATCACAGTCCTCTAACCGTTTGTGAATAATTTATGAAATGAAATTATTTTATATCCATTTAGTAAATGACTTGCATAAATTTACAGGAGGTCGGGTTGTCAAAAATTCAGCATAATGAAGTTGAGAAAGTAGCGTGGTACTTGGAAGGGTTTGAAGCATACATTGTCCGTGCTGTTGACACTGACGTGAATGTCAACATTAAAATGGGTGAAGAGAATTCTAAAAAAAAATTTAGGGGTGCCATTAGAGAGGATGACGATGATATTGAGGACGATAGCGATCAGGAGCTATCAAAATTTGTTATGCAAAGGTGGAAGCAAAAAATTGTTGATAAAGAAAGATTCCTTCAAGTGAGGACAAAACAGTTGGAGGAGAATGAGAAGATTTAAGACCGACGGTTGGAAACTGTCAAAAATAAGCAAAAATGTTTAGAGAGGAGGTTGTATTTGTGTGAGTTGCTGCTAGGAATCACTTCAAGCCCTGAACAGCACCACAAGCCAATGCAAGTATATTTATTTTGTCCATATTAGTTATAAATTGTCAATTCAAGTTAAGAGTTTTTAATTTTAAGATGATGTGAACTATATTCATAGTCTGTGAATTGAGATGAGTTTAGTCAAAATTTTAAAAATATTTGACCTCTATGTCTATATTATTTTAGAAAATGCCAACTGATCATGTCAATGAGGACCATTAAGTTCAACATGATGTGACTGAAGTTAATCATGATGCTGAAGAATTTCATCAAGATGGCGATAATGGAGATCATGGTGGTGCTAAGGATGTTGTGGAACATAGAGATATGCGAGCAGAAGATGAAGGTCAAGAGGCTGAAGCCAGTACAGAAGTAAATGTGCAGCAAACTGGCAAGGTATAATAGTAAAAATATTTAAGTTTAAGGTTATAATTGTGCAATTGATTATTATAATTGTGACCTGTATTCACACTTTGTGATGTGTGAATGAGGTTCACATGTTTATTCACCCTTCGTTAAGAACTAATGATGTTTTACATTTTTGTCATTTTTCAAATTGACAAGAAGCTGAAGCTGATGCTTCCCATGATCATGATGGCCTTGACCATGATAATGTTGACAATGATAAGAACCAACCTAAAGTGGGAGATGAATTTCCTATTTATGTCATCACGGATGTTCTGCAGGAAATTAAAGAGAGTGAAATTCAAGTAAACAATGATATGATGGTTGACTCGGTTGCAAAACCTGTTGTAACAAAGAAAAAGAAAGTGAAAAAGAAGAAGCTGATGAAGTCAGCTGAAGAGAAAAAGAAGATTCTAACAAAGGCAGCAGAATCTATAAGGAAGAGAAAAAGAAAAAAAAAAGGAAAACTACAACAAGCAAGAAGCAGAGAAGTGGGTGTGTGATGACACGCCGACTAAAGAAGATTGGAGAAGAGAAAGAGCAAGAGGAAAAAAATGGAAGATAAGGATGGAGACACCAAAATAGTGAGGTAGAGGAAGAAGACTTGGAAAAAATAATGACAAAGGTAAACCAGATGGCAGTGGGGGAAATGGAAAAGGAGAAGGAGATGGGGGTGATGGAGATAAGGGTGGGAAAAATGATGACAAAGGTGAAGAAGATGGGGTGTTGGAGATAAGGGTGGGGAAAAAACAAACTCTTATAATGGAAAAGATATTGAGTAGGTTCCTTTAGATGAAGAAGTTGGGAGTGAGGTTGACAAGGAAGAACAATTGACTAAGGAGGAGTTCATTCTGTTGAAGGTCAGTGTTGGTCCACCTGAGCACCATGAGAATAAACTAGATTGGCCACAGGGTTCGGAGCCTATCTTCTTTGATGCTTGTTTGGGATACCTCCCAATTCTGGAGAAAAAATTCCCGAAGAGGATAATGGCTCAAGATGAAAGGTTTATGGATTTTATTAAACAAGAGAAGAATATAGTGTGAGTAGTTCGTAACTTCTTAGTAATATTCACATGTTTTGATTACAATTCACAGTCTATGAACGTCCATTCACTAGAATGTGAATTATAATCATAATTGTGTTACTGCTAACCCATTTTTCTTCACGTGTTATTATTTAGTCGGCATGTGGATCATCACTTCATTAACAGCAACATGTTATCTGAGAGCTTGCAAACAAAGTATTGATACGCTAGTACCAATATTGATCCTTTTACATACACGTTGAAAAAGGTGTATGGCAATTAAAAGAAGAATTCTGCTATCCTTAGTACCTTATTCTTTTCCTAGCTGACCTACAGATGGAAACGGGCTCTAAATTCACCTACAGGAATCATGAGCATGGAATGTCAGCCTAATTGGATTGAGATTATGCATGGTTGCCACTATGGGGATTTTAAATGCCCGCCACGGTAGGAACTTTATTCTGTAAGTATGGTATTTAGCATAAAATGTCATTTACTTCAATTTTATTTCATTAAAATTTAAATTGTAGTTGTCACAATTTCCTACAGGTATGTTTCCCATGTAATGTCGATGCCAATCACTAGGTCATGTGTGTGATATATCTCAAATCCCATAGAATTATATTGGTGGATCCTCTTTTTGAAAGCCAACATAGCGTAGACAATGGTGGTGTGTTGCCTGCACATTTCAAATGTTTGTCATTCATGCTTCCTGTGATTCTTTCAGCTGCAAAGTATTATGACCATATAGAGGATCGACCACCAAGGCCGTGGGTAGTCCATGTTGCAGATAATCATCATATTCCTCAACAATGTGCTTAGCAAGTTGATTTTACCTGACCCCAACCCTTGGTTGCTCAAAACATGAGTAACTAGGATAGTAGGATGATGGAGTAGTACCCACTCATACTCAATTGTTGCCAAAATATTATGAAATGATGTGTAGTCTCATAATATGTTATGTGTAGTACCAGGAGGCCCATCTTTGCCTTTTGGGATGCCATGTGAACAACATTAGTGTACTGTAATACATGATCACAGACTGTGTCCCGTAATCACGAGTTGTGATCAACGATCACGGTGCATCCAACAAGAAGGGGAGTTAGACAAATCATGTATAGCACTAATAGTACCAGAATTGGTACTAAAAAAAATTCTTCAATATATTTTTATTATCAACCTTAATTTCTTCAATATATTTCCATACAAGATCTTTTTTGGAGAAGCCATTATTACTTTAAAAAAATTATGTAATCAAAAGATGAAAAATTACTAATAAATATGATAATTAAAATTAAAATTATAAAAATATAATAACATTGTAAAAATACTAGATAATTGAATCTAAAACACCAATTAGTTTAATATTTTTTATATAAATATTATTATTGGTAAATCAACCACTTAATCACCTGTCTAAGCATATACTATCCACTAACTATATCTATTATCTATCTACTGAGCATTATATAAACCACCTATCACCGTCTAACCATGAATTCAAGATTCCACTATAAATTCAGCACTACTTTACTTTTCTTCTCACTAGTGCTCTTCCTTATCCTATTTTTTTTCTCTATGTCATCTTACTACTCTTTCTCATATATAATAAAAACTATATAAAGAATATAAACTAAACAAAAGGAAGGAGGAATGAGACTTACCTTCAAGCAAAAGGTAGAAGATAGTAAAATAAGAGAGAAAGGATTCTGAAGTCCGGAAGAAATCGAGAGTTGAAAGACAATAGAAGAAGAGAATTTTCAAGTTTAATGTTTTAGGTTTTCAATTTTTATAGGTTTTTGAATTTTTGTTATAGTAGTTTTTATTAATATTTTTTCCGTTTTTAATATCTAAATATTATGTGAACGAAAATTCAAAGATATAAAATGAAAAAAATGAGTTTTGATAAGATACGTTATTAGTATGGCTATACGTTATATACGGCCGTCCCTTGCCCTTTTTGTCAAAAATGGTTTGAATTTTTAATTCTCCAATTAATTATCTCTCACAAAACAGATAAGATTCGCATCTAGCAATGCATCATGACCCCCTTTATTCTGAATTGTCCGTGGTTCAAATAGTACCTCTCAGTAGCTAGGAATTGTAAAATATTCCTTTTGTCATCTCATATCTCATTCGAATTTGAGTATGAACTAGATATCAAACTCCTTGTTAAAATGAATATACAATTCTAACTCCCAATTACTATTTTCTTATATTAGAAATCATTTTACTCAAATGATTTTTACCGTGAAACTCTTTTCACAAACACACGCACCTTGGCTAAGGATTTACTGAGTAAAGTTTCTAACAAGAAACATTGAGATATCTCTCCTGTCATCAGTAGTAATAAATCATTTGTTGGTTACTCAACTAGTAGTTTGTGCTACACCCAATAATCACCCTATAACCAAACTCACTGAGTTTACGAGGAATGACATGAAAGTGCAAGATGTGATACTTAGGATACTTTGGAGATCTCAAGTCTAAGGATATTTGCACTTACCACTACTATGAGATTGTACGCTGATATAAGATGATTTTTCCATGTGTAATCTTATTGCAGATCATCCGATGAACTTACTCCAAATAAGCGTCCATGTGTTTACTTTAAATATCTCGTATGCCTACAGATTAATAAGAACTACTGCTTAAACTCGTTACTAAGTATAACACATGTTAATCTGTCCGCATTAGTGATATTTCATCTCACTAATACTATGATTGGGGATATTTAAATGCATATGATAGGAATCTCATAATCATGAATCATTCATAATTTCCTTCATACCCTAATTATCATTAGGGATTTTATATACAATTAAATATATCGAATTGATAATAAAGATGTCTTTTATTCTTAATAACAATAAAATAATCCATGATCGATGAACCAAACTCCGACACATTACTAACCGTAAATATGCATCCTGCCGCATCAAATAAAAGAAATCGAATATTACTAACAGTAAATATGCATCCTCCCACATCAAATAAAAGAAATCGAATAATTATCCTTTTAACTCTGGTGGTCACGATGGTCACAGGAGCTCCGAGTCAGTGATTACAAAATCGGTTGAAATTAGTTTATTATCAATTTAATATAAAATTAAATTAAATTTAAAAGAGGGTTATTTTCATTTTTTTTTATTTTATAACTTTTATTTATACTATATAGCCCAACTTTAAAAATTTTACAAAAATAATCTTTCAAACTTTCACCTTTAAAAAATGAATCCGATTGACCATTTTACTCTTCTATAAAGATCTTTTATACTTATCTATGAATGTGTCAATGTGGTTTACGAAGATAATTTGTGAAGGTGTAAATGTTTTTTTTTTTTTAAATCAAAGTTTGGATAGCTCAAAAATAGAAATAAAGTTTTTTTTTTTTTGTTTAGTTTTGAATTTTTAAACTTTATTTGGTCCATTTTATGTAATATCCCCTTTAAAAGATCTTCTCTTCTTAAGATTTATGTTAATTTATTTTATAAAAAAGACGTTAAATATAATAATATAATAAATATTATTTAAATATGTTTAATAAAAATTAATACATATAAAAAATATTATTATATATTAATTAAAATATATTTATAGTGTAAAATAATATTAATATTATATATAAACAATATTATATTACACATTTATGTATAAAAATATTAGTTATATCAATTATAAATATAATAAATATAAATAAAATAAAAAATAATTGATTTGAATTTATATTTTAAAAAACGAAAAGAAAAGAAAATTAATTATGTGTTGTAAAAATAAAAATAGAATTAGAGGTAGAGAGAAGAAACCAAATAATTCATATAATTAATTGAATGGATCCAATTAAGAAACTTACAGATTGATCTTCACTTGCAATTATATAGATGGATTGATCTTCACGTATAGATACACGAATTGATGTGGTGAATTAATAAGAATAAGAAAGATAATCAGTTCAAGAAGAAGAAAAACGTTGTTGTGATTTTTATTTTATATGCATATATAGATGAATACAAGAGACATGGGTCACAACACAATCACTGTACACATGACGTATGTCAAGTTCAGAAAGCAAAATGGATATGCGTGACGTTTGTTGAATTTGTCAAAAATAAATAATTAGTTCTTTTTAATAACTGTAGTAGTGGGAAGTAGGGTCGATCCCACAGAGAACAATGATTGATTTTACTTTAATGACCAGTTTAGTGAACAAATGGAATTGGGGATTTTGAGATTTAATTTAATTAAAAAAATTAAAAATAAATAAATAAATAATCAAATAAAGTAAACAATCCAGCAAAGTCAATCGAACCAGTTCTGTATTGATCATTGAAACTAAAAATAAATTATATCAATTCAATAAACCCGGTTATAGTTGTTGACATCGCGCCTAACAACCTAAACTTTCCTTAGATATTAGACTGAATGGACAAGCGCCTTCTAATCAACCCCTAATCTACCAATAACTCCTACAAGTGTTTGACAGGTTCAACCAAAGATCGCATTAAGAAATAGAAAGACTCGAATTCATACCTAACAAGTCAACAAGTGCGCTTATTTGAATATGATTATAAAAATTTCACAGCACGACGTATCACATTGATTGCTACTTAGGTCAAATCAATTAAACAATTACGTATTTAATCTATTGACTAGCAAGATGCAAACCTATTTAATTAATTAATTTTCCATATTAATCAATCAAATAAATTAATATATTCAACCGGAAACCAATAAATACAGAAAATTTATAAATACTAAAGATATAAACAATTAAGAGCAACTTTCACAACACGTTGAAATGGAAAGGCGACTTTACTGAATTAAATTAGTTTAGCTGGCTATGAGCATAGCTAAGTGCCAAAGGCACAACTTAATATGCCATAAGCACAGCTAAAACCTTATTCTAAAAACTACGTACCGAGAAAATGAATAACCTAAAAACTCAGAAATAAAAACTAATCCCCCTTACATCATATTGAAAACACTATTTAAACCTAAAAACTAAAGATAGAAAATCAGGAGAGATCAAATATCTCCCAATAAAATCTAACTTAAAGTTTTAAACTCAAAAGCATAAACTAAACAAATTGTTGATAAGATAAATTTATTCTTCAGATCCTTTAACTTTGACTTAGTGGACTTTGAATTGACAAATTATCTCTACAGCATTCATAAACCTTCAAGTTTATAATTTGATCCACAAACTGCACAAAAATATCAAATAAAACAATTAAGTACCAAAATCATCAATTTAGTCTAACAATCATAGGAGAAATTAACTTTAAATATTACATATTTTGCACTCTGTCAATGCGCTTGACACTTGGAAGCAAAATAAGAATGGTGGAATCTACTTATTATGTACTAGATTTCACAACACCCCCCCTGGATTTCACCATTGACTATCTCGTTAAAATCTTGCCAAGAAAATCCAGTGGGACAAAAATTGGACGAAGGAAAAATGGGTACAGTTGGTGAATCCAGAATTACAAAAAAATTCTCCCCTGGTTGACATCACCCATAAACTTAATTTTCAAATTTGGAAAGTTTCTACATCCCAATCTCGTAAACCAGTTTCTCGAATGTTGATGTCAGTAATAATTTCATTTATAAATTAGCTAGATTATTGAAAGATCGGATTTGCTTCACATTGATTTGACTAGTATTCTGAAGCTTGTGGGTGTAGAAGAATTTGAGGGAAATATGTTTGGTACGATCTTCTTTGATATAACCTTCTCAAACTTGGGCAATGCATGCTGCATTATTTTCAAATATCACTATTAGCCCATTCATAGTTTGGTAAATACCATATGAATTCAGGATATATTAGATCATTGACCTCAACCAAATAAACTCTCGAGTGGTTTCCTGTAATGCCAAGCATAATTCGAGGATGTGGCTACTAAAGTTTGTTTCGTAGATCTCCAGGAGATTGCAATACCATTATACGTAAATATGTAACTAATTTGAGAATTTTCTTTATCTAATCTGAAAGGTATCCAACATTGGCATAACCAGTCAAATCTAGAGATGTATCAGAATTAGTATAAAATGATCCCAGATCTTTTGTACCTTTCAGGTAACGCATAATATGTGGATTCCATTCCAAAGACGATAGGTTGGGGCAGAACTATATCTTGCTAATAGATTTATAGCAAACGAGATATTTGGTCTTATACATTGAGCCAAATATAATAGTGCACCTATTGCATTCAAATATGGTACTTCAGGACCAAGTATTTATTCTTTATCATCTTTCGTTCGGAATGGATCCTTTTTTAGATCAAGTGTTCTTACAACCATAGGAGTACTTAATGGATGGGCATTATCCATATTGAATCTTTTCAGAAACTTTTCAGTGTATGCTGATTGATAAAATAATATGCCATTTGATTTATGTTCAATTTCCAGACCAAGACAATATTATGTTTTTCCCAAATCTATCATCTCAAACTCCTTTTTCAAATACTAAGCAATTTGTTTATTCTTTTCAAGAGTCCCAATGATATTCATATCATCCACATAAACGGCTATAATAGCAAAACCAGACCCTAATTTCTTAATGAAGATACATGGACATATAGTATTATTCTAGTATCCTTCTTTTATTAAGTACTCATTAAGATGTTTATAAAACATCCTCCCAGATTGTTTTAATCTAAACAAGGATTTTTGTAACTTAATAGAATATAAGTTTCGAGATCCTAATCTATATGATTCAAGTAATTTCAATCTTTCTGGGAGTTTCATGTAAATATCTGAATCAAGTGATCCATACAGATATCCATAAGACACATTTCTAGTTTCTCAAAAATGGTAAGACCGATCAGAAATTGGAACGTAATAGTATCCATTACTGGGGATTAAGTTTCATCATAATCATTTCTAGGTCTTTGGAAAAATTCTTGAGCAACCAAACATGTTTTGTATCTCACAATCTTATTTCTTTCATTTCGTTTTCGAATGAAAACCCATTTGTAACCAACAGGTTGAACATCTTCTGGTGTTTTCATTATAGGTCCAAAAACCTTTCGTTTATTCAGAGTTCAACTCTGCCTGGATTGCTTCTTCCCATTTTTTCCAATCATGTCTATTTCTGCATTCTGCCATACTACGTGGCTCATGATCATTATATAAAATATCTACTACCATCGTGTAGGAAAATAAATCATCAATTTTCATTTCATTTCTATTCTATAATTCCTAATTGAAATTTACATAAATTTCTTCATTTTTTGATTATGATATTTCTTTATCATTTCCTCCTTCAGAAAGATTATTTTCAGATATCTCAATAACTTCTAGGAATTTATTGGATGTGGTTTTAGGATCCAGATCATTTTTTTCCTTGGAACTGTATCTTTTGAACCAGGTGGTCTGCCATGCTTGTGGTGTGGGATAGGAGTTTCATTTGCTATTGTCTTTTGAGATTGTCATTCTAGAACATTTACCCTTGCTGGTACATTAGCAGCTTCTATATAAGACTTGGTTATTTTTGAAGTATCATTAAATGCATCTGGCATTCGATTAACTATCATTTGTAAATGTAGCATCCTTTGAACTTCTAGTTCACACTATGGAGTAAGTGGATCTATATGCGCTAAATTGGGAACTTTCCATGCTAATTCAAGTATCTCTTCTAGAGAAATCTTTCCTTTTCCAAGTGACGAAAAATTACATTCATCAAATTGACAGTCAGCGAACCTAGGTGTAAACAAATTTCCTATCAGTGGTTCCAAATATCTAATAATTGATGGAGAATCAAAACCCACATATATTCCTAATATCTTTGGGGTCCCATTTTTATTCTCTGAGTTAGAGTAATGGGTACATATACAGCACACCCAAATGTTCGCAAATGTGAAACATTAGGAAGATGCCCAAATACTAACTGTAATGGGAAACATTGGTTATAAGCTGTTCGGAAACTACAAATCAATGTTGTAGCATGCAATATAGCATGTCCCCAAATAGTTACTGGTAATTTCGAGCGTATTAATATAGTTTGCGCAATTATCTAAAGGCGCTTAATTAATGATTCAGCTAATCCATTTTGGGTATGAACATGCGTTACTAGATATTCAATATCAATCTCAAACACTTGACAATATTTATCAAATGCTTTTGATTCACTAGCATTATCAAATCTTATACTCTTAATAGGGTAATCTAGAAAGTGAACTCGTAATCGAGTAATCTGTGTTAGCAGTTTAGCAAAAGCAATATTACGAATAGATAACAAGCATATATGGGACCATCTTGGGGATACGTCTATCAAGACCATTAAGTAGCAAAATGGTCCAATAGGTGGATGAATGAGTCCATATATATCTCCTTGAATTCTTTGTAAAAATGATGGAGATTTAAATCCTATTTTTGTAAATGAAGGTTTTGTTATGAATTTTCCTTGAGAGCATGGAATGCATAAGTCCCTATCAATCAATAGGATTTTGTAATTTCTATGTGAATGCCCTTCTGAATTTGCAATTATTCTACACGTCATTGTATATCCCGGATGCCCAAATTGATCATGCCAAAATTGGAATATTTTGGGATATGAGAACTTCTGGTTCTCGATAACATGTATTTCAATTTGCCTGATTGTTGTATAATATAATCCAGATGATGAAATAGGCAGGTTTTCAATCACAAGCTTCTGGCCTGCTCTATTTAAAATAATACACAAATATTTGACACCATTTTCATCAACTGTTTCAATATGATATCCATTCATTCTTATATCTCTGAAACAGAGCAAATTTTTTAAAGATTTGTGAGAATATAAAGCATTTTCTATATTCAATTTAGTGTTATTTTGTAATAAGATCGAACCTCTTTCGGAGCCTTCTATTAAATGTACTGCACTTGATATGGTATCCACCTTAACTTGAATTGGTATTAGTTCCAGAAAATACTTTGGCGCTCTCAGAATGGTATGAGTTGTAGCACTATCGACTAAACATATATCTCCAGACATAATTAATTCTTGATTCAAATCCGTAACTTTTAATAAAATGAAAACATAACATCAATTTAATGGAAATGTAATATTCATAACTATTTACAATCAAAAAATCAAAATTACATTCCATTTTATTTACAATCCAAAAAATAAGGAAATTCACTCACTTATAGGTAATGGTCCCATCACCAATCAAGTGATATATCCTTCTATTAAGATCTTCAAAGAAACCAACAGTTTCCAGATTTGATATGTCGACAGGACCAGTATCACCATCGCCAAAAACATCAACCTTATTTGCTTCATTATTCTTTTCGTTTTCTTATTCACGTCTTAGCTTCTAATAAGCTTCAGCTACATGTTTATGGGCGCGACAAGTCCTTGAATAACAAGTGGGGGAACCACATCTATAACAGGGAACACGATTGAACTTTAAACGTTCTTGAACTTCTTTCCCTTTGCTGGAACTAGCATTGTAAACATTCCACTTCTGGGGAGCATGGTGTAATAGCGGTTATAAAAAAAACTATTATAGTATACCTTAAATGTCGAATAAATAACAGTTTCTTTTTGAACCGCTATTGATAAAATGACCCTTTAATAACGGATTTAATTTATACTGATATAAAAAGTAATAAGTGATAAATTATTTCCTCCTAAAAATATATTTAATAGCTGTTGCTGTTATAACCGCTACCTAAGCAATTTTCTGTGCATATTTAATAGCAGTTATTTTGAAAGCATTATTAAAGTGTGTTAGTAAATAGTAATGGTTTTATTTTAAACCGCTATTAAAATAACCCATTAATTCAAAAAACAAACCGGTTTTTCTTCAAACTGCTATCGTTTAAATCATTCAATTCCTTCAGCAGCACCATTACCATTTTATTTATGCCTTTTCACAAATTTCATTATTAGAGAAAGCAAAATGGAGAGTGCGAGAGTCTTCTCTGCCTCTGCTGGCTTCGACAAGTTAAAGATCTCTTACCATGAAGGAGTTGCAGCGACATTCTTGGCATCTTCCACCTACGGTGGCATCTCGTCTCTGATATTTAAGTGTTCTTTAAACTGTATCCACCAACTAAGTGTCAAGATACGGAAGAACATCAACAACATCAGTATCATCCCGGGTGTTGCAGCTTCTTCGTTGAACAATGCGACTCGTCACTAGTTGTGGCAACATCTATAACATCTACACTCGTTGTTGCCTCCACAGCTCTGCCCCATCTGTCGTGTATTTCTATTAGTGATGAAAAAGTCGTAGGTGTTTGACAAATTGAATAATGCACAACTGGAGGATCTCATTGATTGGACCAATTAGTCCTCTTTTGAGCTCCGATTTCAGCCTCACCCTTTATACTGGTATGTGCATAGTTAATATTGGGATGTATTGAATCTGTTCTCTTTGTCAGGAGATAAATTATTTTGTTGTGGTTTTAATTTGAGTATGTATACTAGGCAATGATTGATTTGTGTATAATTATTGGGTGAAAGATTAGGTCGTTGTATTCTAACTGCTGAAAACTGCTGAAATTATTGATATGAACATTTGACTAGTTTATTTTTTGTTATAATGGTTATTTTGTGTTGTAGGATTGATTTGTGATGTTGTTTTTCCTACTGGATGTTATTATAGGAAATGCATCGGCTAGTAAGACTACTTATGTCCATTGCAAAACATGTCATGGAAGAAGTACAACAATTTTTCTTTTCTATCTTGCAAGGTTGTAGAGTTATATATATTGAACTTCAACCTCTATCAAATCATTTCGTCTTTCGGGCTTCATTGCTATTCTCATTACTGGTTATGCCCAGGTAAATGGTTCTTATTGGAGTGTTTTTAGAAATATAACTTGTAAATTAAAGTTGTTATTTCATAATTTAATACAGATGGTGAAACTCGATAGTCCTGTTCCTGTGGTTGTGAAGACTTGGTTGGAACTTTAATGTTTGGGGATTTTCTATTTGTCATTTTCAGCCACACAATGATGAAAAACTTGAGGTTTTTTTCGTTCTTTATCACCATGTCGATCTTACTGGCTTTTCTTAAAGGGTACAAATCAATATTCTTATGTTTGTTAAATTAATAAGAGCTTCTTAAAGGCATATTATTAAATTGATAGGAGCTTCTTAAGGCATACTGTAACGTCCGCAAATTGAGCCTAAATTTTGGGCCAATTTGAAATTTTTAAAAGTTTGATTTTCGATGCTTTCCTCATCGGAATAAATCGAAATACTATTAAGGGTAATGATGAGATTAGGAAAATTTATTTTGAAATGAAGACTAGGATCAAACTCCTTTATTTAATTTGGAATTAAATATTTAGAAATGGACTTTAAAACCGAAATTGGGCTTTTAGAATAAAACTTGATTCAATTGGAAGCATGGAGTCAAATTATTTTTGGACATGGAAAAATATGAATTTTGAACCGAAGTGATAAATTTCGGTAAAATTATCATTTTGCCCTCTTAGCAGAGAATGCGGATTTTTAAAATTGATGGTGGCTTTTGATTCAAAACTTGAAAATAAATTCTTGGAGAATTACGGAATAGTCGGAATTGAGATTTGGTGGAAAACGAGCTCGGAATTGGATTGGGCCCAAACTTGGCCCAATCTAAAACTAAAGCCCATATAAACACCCACACCACCACTAACACCTCTCATTTTTCTCTCTGCTCCCCTTCTCCTCTCATTTTATGTTTTGCTCTTCTTCTCCAACAAAACCCTAACTTCAATTTCTTCTTCATTTAATCACTTCAATCACCATCAATCTTTCCATTAACTTCACCAACAACCTCCATGGAGTTGATTGATTGTTATTTGGGTGTTTAAAGCTTCATTCTTCAAATGTAATTTTCTCTCTTCTCTCTCTACACTTGAAGGTTTTTGAATTAATGGTATGGGTTTTGTTTCATGATGCTTATAAATTGGTTTTTGAGTTGATTTTAAGTGTTAAACATGTGTCTCTAGCTTCCAAAAGGTTTAAGAGATTTAAAGCCCTAATTTTCATTATTTATGTTTTGTTCTTGTTTGATAAGAAATGATATTGATAAATAGATGTTGTTAAGTAATGATCCTAGGATGTTGGTAAATGATTTTGGATTGATTCCAACCCATTTGTAGAACCCTAATCTCATCTATTTGTGTTAATGCCCTTAATAGCTATGTTATGGTGATGCTTGAATTGTATTGAAGTCTTGTGATGATGATTGTGTTGATATTATGCTTGTAGTGTGTTTTATAAGTGTTAGAAGAAGTCTAGCAACTCACTAGAATCACAGAAAGTGAGCTTCTAGCTTGTGATCGACTTATGCGATGTTCGTATTTCCGTTTTTAGCTCTATACGATTGATTGTTATTGATTTATGCTTGGAATCCATGTTTAATTGCTAGTATGTCATGAAATTGGTTAAATAAGATAACCATTAAAAGCTTGATGTGATGAGCATTATTACTATGCTAGGGCGTTATAACATGATTGTGATGCATATAGAATCATGCTAGGCGCTGCCTTTGGGAATTGAAGTTTGGGTGGACCATGTCCAAATTGTTTGGGATTTGACGGAGTTAGGGTAGAGACTTAATTTCCGCAATGCATTCTTGCTTGAATGATATGATTATGTGTATTGTGGTGAAATGGATTGAATTTGTTGTTATTGATAATTGACGATGATAATTGATGTTAATTGAGTCTTGAAATGCATACTTGCCTCTTGCAAAATAAATGAACTCAATGTCTTATAATGGCCTAAGATGAATTAAAGGCTAATTTGATGGCATTACCCTTTAAGGGTCTTGAAATGACTTGTAAAATAATGGAAATAGCATAATTGACGCATTACCCTTGGTCGGGTCTTAATTGAATGAAATTGATGATGAAAAATGATGATTGATAATGATACTTGGTAATCGTGGAAATGCCCCATAAACTTGCTATAGATAGTAGAATGAAAGGCATGCCTAGGGATAGAAGTACTTCGACCCATGAAGAAATCATGGTTTAGTAGGCGCGGATAGTCTACTTACGGGGTGACGGCTCCGTTTTGTTTACGGGTTTACCCGTCTTGGGATGACAATCCACCTATGGCTCTGGCGCATCCTTGTGGTGCTAGGACCGTCTTGGAACTTCGGTTCACCTACGAGCTTGCCCGTCTTGGGCCTTCGGTCCTTCTTGATCCCTTTTTCGAAAGCTATCGTATGTTTATGGGCATTCTTGTAAAAATTGATGAACTTGATTGATAACTTGTATGATTTGGCTAAAAATGAATTAATGAGCAATGGTCATTAAAACATAATAAAAACATGGAAATGATCTTGTTATTGAACTTGAAATGTTATTGATGATTGATCTGGATGTTGTATTGATGTTATTTTGCGAATGAACTTGAAAGTGTTCTTGAACTTGAACATGATGATAACTTGATGAGGAAATTGGTTAGGTGCTAGGAAAACTTCCTAATGAACTTCATAACAAAATGACATTGTTATGGATATTGAAAATTGGAGTTGATATGAACATGCTTGATAGTTAAGATGATTAATGAACTTGAATAGATAAGAGAACATGACATGTCTTGTGCATGATCTTGATGTTTGGAATGTTTGTTTTGTGAGCCAACCCTTAGTCCAATAACCTTTGTCTAGTGGTGTGATCTTGATTTGTTTTTTTTAAGTTAATATGGGTTTTAGTTGGCTTAATTGGCTAGATTATGATTTGGAAAATCATATTAAATATTTGATAATCAACTTGATGTAACTTGGTTGATAAATTTTGGTTTTACTTGAATTGGTAGAATAGGTAAGGACTTGGAAATTGAAAATTGTAGACTTGTGTTGTTGCTGCAACAAGTTAACCAAATAAGCAACTTGTTCAGTTTTGTTCACTCAAATGGTTGGGTCGCTTGAAGAATTGATTGTTTGTATGTATTGTTTGATGATCATAGATAATATGTTTAAAATTTGGTAGCATTCCGATGTCATTCGGATGTGTTTTGGAGTTGAGCAATTAGCTTAAAAACCAGCCTGGGTGGCTGAAATTTTCTGGTTTTTACCCTGAACTTTAAAACCTCCGTTCTCCCTCATCCGGACTCCGATTTAGGTGTCGTTTGCGGCTACGGATTCTTCATCGAGTCTAATTTTCAATAATATAATTTTATTACCAAAACTCAGGGCTTTACACGGTCCGTGTGGATCAACACGGTCAGACCGTGTGAGCTACTGATTTTGAGTGTCAATGGAATAAAACTACACGGTCCGTGTAGATATACACGGTCAGGCTGTGTTGTATACTATTACTCTTGGTTTTCACTTGTATTTTTGACTTGTTTTGATATCTACATTTTATTTATTTATTATTATGATTTTTAAATGATTTAATGGGCTATTTTTCATCTTTAAATTTGGAAAACTCCTCTTAGGATGCTTATCCTTCCAAATCTTGTTTATCTAAGTATTTCAAGCATAGAGATTACCTTTCTAGGAAGGTGTGATCCCATCTATGGATTGTATGATTGTAAATTGACTTGAAATTTCACTGAATATTCTTACGAGTATTATTTTTCCTCAATTGGTCGATTTTCTTAAAGGAAAGGATTTTGATATACAAAAGACTTTTATATTAAGCTAAAGGACTCATGCAAAGTCCTAAGTCCTTGAGGATGATATTAAAGGTTTCTTCTTTTAATCATTCATTTGGGTTGTTTCTTACCAATTTATTTGATTCTTCAAAAGGGTTGGATAACATATATTGTTTTTACGAATAAGTTTTGAAATGCATTTGATTACACTTGGATTTTGTAACTTAGTAAACCTTGTAAAGTTTTCAATTGATTGATTGGTCTTGTTAGAGAAATGTCATGTGTCTTGCCTTAAATAACAAAAATGTTATGTTAGGTCAAGGTCTCTTTAGAGTTGGGTTGTTTGGACTAAGAGGGGGTTTGGCTCTTGATTGATCATCTTGAATTATTACTTTGATTGTCTTGATTGCTGGTCTTGATTGATTGTATTATCAAATGATTGTCGCTTGATGGTTTGCCTTGAATGATTGATTAATTAATTAAATATTGTTTGATTGATTGATTGTCTTGATTAATTGTTGAAACTCAACTATTGATAACATGAGAAATGTAATTAACCTTAATGATTGGTAAACCATGAAATGAACATAACTACATGACATGACATGTTATGGATATCGCACTAGCATAAATGATTGCTAGGAATTGCTTGTGCTTGACTTCAATGTGATAATGTGAGCTTAGAGATGCTCACATTAGAAATGCATTGTGTATGAGAGCATGGCATATTGAAGAGAAGGTAAAAGCATTTGTATGTGTATGTTTAGGATAAGGAATGCGAACCAAGCTTGTGCCTGACCCTTCTTTTCTTCTTTTTCCTTTTTCCCAAAAATTTTGTTTACAGGTTTGATCGAGTAAGGCATATGGTTCTTAAGGCTCTCATGGTGAAGGATTTAAGTTTGTAATCATGTACATGTATATACATGTATTTGAAAGATAATCATGTTGTAAAATATATTCATGAAATATTTTGAGAAATGCTTGTAAAGGATCACTTATTTGATGAGTATTTGTACGACCTTTGTCTATAGGATTTTATTACTAAAATCTTGTTTGAGAAAATAAAATGATTATTAGTCTTCTGCACTTATCGCATTACTCGATTGGTTTATTGAAAATTGTACTTATTTTGTAAATTGATAATGTGGCGGTTGGGCTTCTCATCACGGTCTCGGCCGGGGTGGGGGTTTGACGCTACATATACTCTTATGTTTAATAACTAGTTCATTGATGAAATGATGGACCTTAGAGAATATTCAGCTGACATTAATTTTGGTAATTACTTGCACTCCTTTTCTTCAATTACTATTTGTCTCTAAGTTCAAGTATGTTGATAAGGTTATATATAAGTTCTTATGATACATGCTTTGTGATTACAGTTGGGGTCTTTGTTTTCTTTGTATGGATGCTACAAATACTTACTCTGTGTTAATGGTGATAAAGTTGGTAATAAAGAGGGAGATGCAGAGCATAGTTTAGGAATCATTGTTGTGGGTGCTTCGCATGGAGAAATTACTACTAGTCCAGCAAAAAGTCTTCAAGGATCACATGCTCATAGACCTGCTGTCTTGTGGGCTTGTATTTTCTAACTCATTTTCCAGGTAAATAAAATGATACCATCGGATAGAATCTAATCAGTTAAAATTTCCTCTCATTGTGTTTTCATTCATTTTATTTATGTATCTTTTAGTACACATATAATATTGATGTTATCTGCATTTATAAGCAAATTTTCCATTAGTAATTTAAGATCTAACAGATTCAATAAGGATATTGTAAGAGAATGGATTGTGAAAGCTTCATGGAAGAAAAGATTGAAGATAGTGAAAGGCATTGTGAGGAGAGGAATGCATTTTGCGTATGGTCCATTTTTTATTATTGTTATTGTTTATGTAATCAAATAAAAATCTGGTCATATGTGACTATATGGCGATTTATTTATTTATTATTATTTTTTAAATGTGTATGTTGGTGTTATGTATTTTATGGAGTGATATACGGTTCCCAGATATAAAATTCAAATTAAATTTCATAATTTGACTTTTAAATATTAAAATATTTTTTAAAATAAATTATACAAATCACTATTATTTGATTGAACTAGGATAGCAGTTTTTCCAGCATCCACTATCGTTGAATATTCTATGACAGTGGTTCATCTCCCAAGCCGTTAACACCTATTATAGCAGTTGTAACTGCTATCATTGTGTGAACTATAATAGTGGTTCTATACGTTATGAAAAGATTCAATAGCGATGGCTTTAATAGCAGTTTATTACGCTATTGTTTTCAAAAATGAACTGCTATTAAATACTCTTGTATGTTGTATTGGCATTTGGATTATTATATGGATGTGCATAATCCCTGTTGGAATTAGGACCAAATCCCTGACCATTTCTAGATCTTCGGCCACTTCCAGATCCTTGACCATTTCCACGTCCATTTTCATAATCATTCCTACGTCCAAAACCACGATCACGGCCGTGGTAACCACAACCACGACTGTGGTAACCATGACCACGACCACGGTCTGGATTTTTATTATAATGTGTATTCACTTCTGGGAATGCTTGATTCCAACAGGGCGTCGTAGCTAATAGTTTTCGTAGCTACCGAGTGTAGCAACACCATAGCTAATATTGTTTGGTATGAGAACTAGTTCCATAGCAATGTCATTTCAAATCCACAGCAGTGTCATTTATAAACCATGGCAAATTTTGTAGCAATTTAAAATTTTCGTAGCTAAACATTTTTTGCTAGTTTAAAATCCATAGCAAATCTTTAACAAAATCATAGCAAGACAAAAAAAAAATTATTCTCTCAATTTATCTATTTATTTCAAATAATAGATGAAGAACCTAGAAACAATTGAAATTAACAATTAAATCTAAAGTCATAACATACCATAAATCCAAAGTATATATGTTCACTAACATTAAATATAGTACTAGCAAACAACTAATGCATAAATGTCAATCCTAGAATGATAACTAATATAATATCAAAACATATGATAATAGTGACCTTATATCCTCAAACTCTTCTCTTGGTAAAGGTGGTGCAAATGATGCACGCCATTGTCTAGCTTCCTCCGATTCTTACTTAATCACTTTTAAAACTTCTCTCATCATCTCCTCTAGTCTTGTTTGTCGCTCACTAAATTTATTAATCTCTTCTTGTTATGCAGCTAAAGCTAGTACATTAGTTGAAGAACTCGAGCCACATGAGGCACCCTTTATAGGTCCAATGCCATAAATTCGACTTTTTCTCTTACTACTCGCTGCCTCAATAAATAACAAATCATTATCCACTTGAATGTTACTAGCTTGATCTAAACCCTCTCCTAAGTTGTCCAAAGTTGTTTGTTTAAGTCTCTTAAATTTTTCCCGCAATATAAATATACAATTAAAATTTTGCATATTATAAAATTATTATAAATTAAAAAAAAAAAAAGTAACTTACATAGATAGCTTGAGAGCGCTTATCAATGAACTCGGATGGATTGCCTCTTTTATCTTTCTATGTATGCATATGAAGAAAGATATCCAATTTACCGAGTACTTTTTTCTCTACATCTTTTTCCTTGTGCCAAATTGAAATGGTAAAAACTTAAACTTATAGCATGCAAATATTTTTTTTTTCAAAACTAGTTTTCATATATTTAAAAAATCATAACAAATTGTTTCCTTAGTCATAAAAAAGTATAACAACTAATAATTACCAAGTCCACCCATTATACATAACATATTGTTTCAATTATTCTCATGCAAAAGTTAGAATCAAGATAAGTCCATTGAAAACCGGAGCAGTATAAGTTCAACTCATAATAACAATACCTAACCTGCATTACCAGGAATCAAATAGGGAAAGATTTCAAATCAACACAATTACTCAGCGTAATTAAAAATAACTAAGAAGTAGAACATATTGTATAACATAGGCTAAATGAGTCTTCCAAGGTAAATAAGCTACTCCATTTGTATCATACATATGTAATATGTGATTAGAAAAATTTACCATACATCTTGTATGCTCGGCAAATTTGATTGATCCGCCACTATGCCTAGAAAGACCTGTCCCTTCCCCTCTCACCTCTATTTTACGATTTTTGGATGCTTGCATTGATATTTCACAAAATTTGGAGTCTTCCATGCTTCATGCCATGCATTCTAAATCTCATTATCAATAAATTCTAGCTGAGTTTGTTTCTTCCACTTGTGTACTATATCTCTATAGCGTGTCACTGCTCTTTTTAGCCATGCACTCCTAACTAAACCTTCAATTTCAAGGTCCCATCTAAATCATTTCTACAATAAACATCACAAATTAAAATACTACTTCAAAATATATAATTAAACACAAATAGAAATTTTTTAGTTAATATTAATTAACATACTTTGAACTCCCCTTTATCTTAGTAGGTACAAGCTTCCATCTCCAGCGCTCCTTAACCAACTTTTCTTTGAAACAATTTGTAATGGTCTCACTTACCTTATGAGAAATCTCAATAGGATAAAATTCTCCATCTCCTTCTACTGTAGCATATCTTATTACCATAATTTTTGGTAGATTTGCACCTCCATCATATGTAATACTTTCAAATCCATCTCTTTATGTTCCATTACTATCATCCATCTCTATATTAGTATTTATTGGAGATGAAAGTATAGCAGTAGCATGTTCATTTAATGTCAGAGATAGAGATATAGTGGCAGTATCATGTTCATGCAATGTCAGATTTTCAAATGCAACAACATTTTTAGTAATTGAAGTTGCTATGGTTTGACTAGTAGGGGCTACCACTGGGGCACAATAGGGGCTACTGTGTCTTGAGCGGTACGGGAACGTGTTGTTGAAGGTGTACTTAAACGAGATGTAAAATTTTCATCCTAAGCTTGACTGGGTGATGAGAAACCACGACCTTTTATGGTCCCACGTCCTGTACCTGTAAGTTATTTTCCTTTCTTTCCTCTCATTATATCTATAATAACAAAAATATAAATATTCAAATCATAAACATTTGAAGAAAATTGTTCAAACAAAAAATAGGAGTCACTTATTTTCAAATATGATAAAAAAAATAATAATAAATAATAATAAAAAAATCACTTACCTTCAACTTTTTCTTCATATAAAAGTATGGAAGTAATTTAGCAAAATAATCACGATCAAATCATAAACATAGCATTTACAATCTAACAACGGCAAATCTATTTACAACTAACAATAAAAAGCAATAAAAAGAAAAAAAAAAAAAAAAAAAAAAACAAAACAAAAATGGTCCAGCAACTTAACTAAACTACAAATATAAATCACCAGATAACTGAACAGCATGATAGAGTTGAGTCGGGCAAGTTGGATCCATATACAGTATTACTGCAGTTTAAGTACTCATTAATTTACACCACCACACCAATGTGTGCTTCGACTTTAATTCATCCTCACTTTTATACCACCATCATTATTTGTTTTATTCAACATCATTATTTAGATTTAAAAAATAAATAAATAAATAAATAAAGAGATATGCTCTCAGTAAACTTTTTAAATTTATTTATATAGCTTAGTTTGATCAAATTTGGTTACCGAATAAACAAAATTATAGGTTGTTTGGACTCATCCTAATTGATAAGAAAATATTTTAATAAATCTCATGCTTTATTAAACTATAATAGTAAGACAAAATAAGTAGTAAGAACTTTGAACTAAGGACAAAGAGACCTCAAATGTCAAAAAGAATCTAGCTCAACTCAAACCATTGAAGTGGGATTGATTTCTATTTATTACACAGCTTACAAAGCTTTCCACCAAACAATAATTAAATCTAAAATAATATCACGAACACAGTTAGATCAAGACTAAGTAACACACATTTATAAATCTAGAATACCAAAAATAACACTAAAATAAATAACTAAAAGACTTAATGAAAAAATATTTAGCATATTAAATATTTTAAAATATAAATATAATTATAAATAAACAAAAAATGAGTTCCTATATCTGCTTAACATTATGAACTAGCTTACTCATCATCACTGTACATATTAATGGATTCATCAATGTCCTCGTCGGATGAGTTGTGTTCAACAAAATCATCTGCAAGTTCTTCATCATTATTAGGCAATTCAACTTCATTTCCATTTGGATCGTGTAGTTTTTAGATAAGTTTGCATCTCTCGCAACAAATGGTTGGATAGCCACATCTTCTTGGAAAGGGGCATCAACATTATCATTTGAGTTTAATGACATGACCGATTGATTAATCGTTGATCGTTACTCCACTTTGATTACAGAAAATCAATTCACATTACCTCGTCTAAGAGATGGATACTTCACGAAACAGATTTGTTCGACTTGTGTGGCTAATATGAAGGGCTCATACTTTTGAAATCTCCTTCTATGATTAACATCCACTATATTATAAGTAGGATGTACTTTTGTACCAATATTAGGAATTGTATCATACCAATCACACCGAAATAAAACTGTACGTTTAATAGGCAAAGCCGGATACTCCACCTTCATAACTTCTAGCAAAATACCATAATAATCACTTGATACATTTGAGTAGTTTGTACCTCTAATACATACACCACTATTAGATGTGACTTTATTCACACTTTATCCCTCAGTGTCAAATTTGTAACCATTTATGAAGTATCTAGTAAATACATTGATGGTGTACAAAGGTCCCCAAGCTACATCCTTAAGGAATTGATTATCCACATGATTTTCTGGGTTATGAACCGATAAAAAAAATTTCAATAAGTTATATTTCTCTAATTAATTAATAAAAATATTTAATTTAATTTATATAATTAACGAGCTTACATGATCTTTAAACCATATTCAATTTCATCATTACTTCGTGAAAAGAAAAAAAAAATCAACCAAATTTTATAATAGATTCAAGTTTAAACTAGCGGGTTTGAGTTAAACTCGTGGGTATCCAAGAAATAAAAATTGATATTCAAGGTTAATAAAAGAAACTAATGAGGCACAATTACCAGATTGCTTCTGCTTTTGAAGTCTGGTCCAGATTGTGTTTTTCTCATTTTAATATAAATAACTATTTTCAAAATTTCATGCATTTTAATACTTTGCTAATTTATAACAACTGGTCAGACTTTTTTTTTTTTAATAATAAAATAACAGATGTGTATGTACTCTCTATCATTATAAAAATATAGAGTGAGAGGATGTTTAACTATTGTATAGAAAATAATATAGTTATATATGGTGTTAATTTAATCTCCCAAAATTTTATTTAATTTTTATTTTAAAAAGTAAATATAATTTCTATTTTTTTTAATAAAAAAAAAAACAACATTAGTAAGAATATAATCATTCAAAATGTCTTAGAAATGAATCTAAAAGCAATACTTATAGTTCAAATTTAATAGGATATTAACAAAGCACTAACTAAATAATTTAGGAAGATTTTTAATCTAAAGACGCGTTTACAAAGTTGCAGGTTGTAATGATTTTACTAGTTTGCATAGTCATACACCTTAGAAGACACAAAAATTAACGGTAAAGGACAACTCATATCCAATCCATTTTAAATATCATAGATTTTGGCTGACATTTGATTTATGAAATACTTAATAAAGAATAAAGCAATATGGATTTGTAATCTATTATTTACCCTCAAAAGCTCAGTGTGATGAGTTGAACTTGATTAGAATATATATATATATATATATATATATAACATAATCAAATGAAATAATAGGCATGAGAGGAGGAACAAGTTCTGTTACCTGGAGGAAACAATTGCTTCGTTTACATGCTTCTCCCATCAATGCTCTGCGCTCTAATCTGCCAAATTTGAAATCGAAAAGGAGTGTAAGACTAAGATTCAAAATGGATAAAAATGCAAACACATGGAACACGATGATGTCTATTATAGTATTATTGAAGCAATGACCCTATAAATGCCTGCTATTCCAAATGCATTTGTAATGCATCTAGACAAATCACAGAAAGATGATTTCTCACTCATTTGGCAAGGATTCACTCCTACCGCCTCTTAATTATTTATTTATTTTTTTTGCTAGATTACTATTTTTAAGTAATACTTTTTGCCTTTTCTTTTCAAGCCATAATTATAGGCTTCTTCTTCCTATTTAAGATCAATAATAATATAATAAACTAAATAAGATAGAACAATGTTTGATTGATGTCATTGAGACAATATGTCGAACACCCTGTATGCATAAGGACAAAATATGGCAGCATAAATGATCTTGATTGATTAGTACCCAACTTAACACAATATCAATCAATATCACCAGGAAAAAAAAAAGCATATATTATCCTATACACACCAATATGGATGTTTCTAATCCTAAAGATTCAAAATCCTAACTATGATTTCAATTCTAGACATAACCAATAGATAAGCAAAAGATGAGGGGAAGAGAATAGATGACTTACATGAAAGATGGAGAATTAAAGCACAAGAGTAATGGTGAGAAAGGTGTGTGTGTTGCGAGAAGGAGGGAGAGACCAATATATTCGATTATGCTGTGTTTAGGGATGACCATTCTACCCGTATACCCGCTTACCCGCGGATATCCACCCGCTATGGGCGGATATGGATATACCCATTAAAGTTGGCGGGCGGATATGAGTAGAAAATCTATACCCATCAAGGATAAGGATAAAGATAAAGGTATGGGTACTGTAAAATATCCTTACCCATATCCTCTACCCGTAAAATAAAAGTAAAAATAAAATAAAATATAATTTAAAACAAATTTCTTTATTTTGTTGAAGTCATATTACTTCAAGCTAACTCCAGATTTTCAAATAAAGATGTTTTTTTTTAATTATTTTGTTATATATATATATTATATATATATATATTAATTCTTGTGACTATAATAAATTTTTGAAAATCGGCGGAAAAAATTATTCACACGAGTTGAATATAAAATATTTGTATTTTTTTTTTTTTTGTAACTTGTGGTAAGAACTTCAAACACTAATCAAACTTATATTTTCCAACTATCTTATTTGAAATTTTAGTTAAAAGAGCGTCAAGATTGTTGTTTTATTTTAAATTTATTTTGTTTATAATTTGAATTAATTTCGTGATTGAATTTGAATTAATTTTGTGTTTATAATTTGATTAATTTTGATCATATCATTATTTTAAAAAATTATTATGAGGATATGGGTATACCCATGGATAAATCCATAGTTACGGATAAATACCCGCATCCTTACTCTGTTAAATTAAAAGGATATGGGAAGGATATGGATAGAAAAAAAATAGAGGATAAGGATATGGATACTTGCATATCCACTCATATCCTGCCCATTGTCATCCCTAATTGTGTTGTATCTAACAATGGCAAGTTCAGGTGATTAGTGATCAAAAAGACGAGGTGCGGTAGTGGTGACAGTGCAAAGAGCACAATTGGGTAGCAGAGACACTTTGGAATAGTGAAAGCAAGGAGTTGAATCAGGAAATAGGGTTAAGGAAAATAAGTTAAAGACTTAGGAGGAGCGAATGAAACGGTTAAGGATTGAGGACTTTGATGGGAAATTTCTCCCATATCTCCTATTAACTCGAAATATATATTTATATATATATATATATATATATAATTTCATATTATTTATTTCTTTTAATAGTTATGGTATTTAATCACGATTTAATTTTATATCCAAATATTATATTAATCAACTATTAATATTTTTTTAAAAAAATTATATATTTAAACTCTTTATATATTTATTATTTATTTTAAAAATTAATTACTTAACTCTTGATAAATTAGAAATATTAACTTTACATATTAAATATTACTCCGATTTGAATCATAAATACAAATTTTATATTCAAATTTCACTGTTGTTAATTTATGAATAAGTATATATCATTTTCAATAAATATAATAAGATATAAAATTGAGATGACTAATTGAATGTAATTTAAGGAAAAAATAATTAATTAAAATTTTGTGTAGATAAATAAATGTTATACTCCCTCCGTCCCACAAATCTTACAACATATCATTTTTGCACATTTGCCGAGACATCATTTTAACGGTTAATATCTTTAATTATACACGACTAAAAATTATGGTAATTTTATATTTGAAAAGTAGATATTACAACGAATAAAACAATATCTCACTTGATTATATTTTTTCGTATACCTAAATCACAATATGCAAAATAAGGTTAGTCGATGAATAGTGTCTAAAACCCTAATGTGGCAACTAAAATGGAACGGAGGTAGTAATAAAAAAATATGTGAAGAAATAATTATAAATAATACTAAATTTAAATTTAATAAAATATTTTTAAATTTAAAAAATAAATATAATAATCTCTCATTTATTGATACATATTTTAGTTTGTATATAACATAGCCAGAGAGTTGCTATATTGGTTATAAAATTGCTACTAAGTAATTTGTAGCTACAATTGGCGCCAAATTAATTGCTAAAAAATTTAGTTCCCTAAATAAAATAGCTACAAAATTAAAAATTGTAGCAATAGTTGCTATATTTATGACATAATTGCTATGAAGTAGTCCATAGCAACAATTGGCGCCAAAGTAATTGCTACAGACTTTTTTTTTTCGTAGCTAGAATAGCTACAAAATTGCTACATAAAAAAAAAAGAAAAAAATAGCAAGAATTATTATATTTGCAACAAAATTGCTACGAAGCAATCTGTAACTACAATTGGTGGTAAACTAATTGCTACAAATTTTAGTTCCGTAGCTACAAAATACTACAAAATCAAAAACCGTAGCTAAAGTTGCTACATTTATAACAAAATTGCTACGGAATTTTCGTAGCTAAAATTGGCGTCATTGTAGCGCCAAACAATTACTACGAATATTAGTTCCGTAGCTATCATCGCTACAAAATGGCTACAGATGTGCTACACCAACAATTAAATTAGAAAATAAATACAATTCCGTAGCTAGTACGTAGCGATACAATCACAATCTAGCTATGCTAATTTTCCATAGCTATTTTATTATTTTTTATAGTGTTTTTTCTCGTAACCAAAATCACAATTACTAAACACTTTCTGATTTGAAAGATACATTTAAGCGACAACCAGAGAGCATACTCGTGCTAATAATATATTGTAAAATTAAAAATAGAATTGGGGGTTGAAGAGAAGAAAATAAATAATTCATATAATTATTTGAATAGATCCAATTAAAAAACTTACGGATTGATCTTCACTCACAGATACACGATGGATTGATCTTCAGGTATGGATACACAAATTAATTTGGTGAATTAGTAAAAATAAAAAATATATATATGAAAATCAGTTCAAAAAGTAGAAAAGGTGATTTTTAATATATATATATATATATATAAAAGAGACATGAGTCACAACATACTACTATACATATGCCACAAGTCTAAGTTTAAAAAGTAGAATGGATATACTCTTGACACGAAGCAAAATATGAATAGTGAATCTATGTCAATAATTTATTTTATTATTTACAAATAAGATTTTTTATAAAATAAAATAAAATAAAAATAACAATAAACTTTGTGGGTTCGTGGATTTCAATAAAGGTACCCAAATCTAAACTCGAACTTACAATTAAAAAGAATATATATATATATATATCCAAATAATTTAACCTTAGACCCATCACCGGTTTCGTGGATGAGTACAGGTCTTAGGATTAGGATTTGTAGTTTTTTCTTTTTTTAATTTCCATTCCTAACTTAAATAATCCGGGATTAGTAACTTGTCCACTCGTATATAGATTAATTAAAATAGTTTTAAGAGCTCATAATGATAAATATACTGGTAGGATGTCTTGAATCATGTGAAATCCTAAATTACTTGATTTATTAGGAATTCTTTTTGGAAGGAATTTTTATTTTGGTTTTTTTGATTTATTTCCTATTTGCTAGTTTTTCTAATTTGAGGAGATTTATTTTTTCTAATTGTTATGATTTGTTTTTTCTTATTGGAAAAAACTATTAGGAAAGTGAGATTTATGATAACTATAAATAGAGGTGTCTTATAAAGAATAAAATATCCAGTTCTAAAAAGAATTACACATTGTGAGTGTGAGAAACACATTCGTGAGTTAGGGGTTTTAGTTTGGATGCTTTGGGTTGTGAGATTTGAGTGTAGTCTTTTGTGGCTATTTTGTAATCCCTTTGATCATTATAGTGGATTGTTATTATCTTCCTTCGTGGAGTAGGCACATCGCCGAACCACGTTAAATCTCTTGTGTCTTTCTACTTTCCATACTTTGTTGTTCTGTTTCTATTCTAATTGGTGTTATTCTGTCTCCTTTATTCCTAACATATACAATGCCCTTAAAAAATTTTAAGGATTGTGTGTAATGGATACATATTTACTATATGATTACATTTTGCCAGTTATATTCCATTTTGAAGGACATATGTTTCTATACTTCATCTCCGCTCGTTAATTGTGGTGTAAATGGTAAATTATAAATTAAAAATAAAAAAAGTAAAAAATATAGAGGGTTGAATGGTATTTAATCCTACCGAAACAAAGATAAATTAGTTTCATAGTACAAGTAGCCAATTAATTTGAAAATAAAAACCTTTTTTTTATTTAGGATTGTGACGAGAATTTGGGTATACTCCGGTATCCGTAATTGGTTTAGTAATTTGAAAAGACTTGAAGACTGTTTTGGAAGTGTCATATTTAATTAGGAATGATATTTTTTAAAGTGGATTCTAATTAATGTCCTTGATAATTCAAAATAGAAAAAAGATTTTTTTTAATGGTTTAGGATTATTTTGTGACTAAGTAACCTAATGCTATAAATATGGTGCTTGTATTTATTATTAGATATCCTGAGAGAACAATGTAAATATAGTTGGTTAGATTTGGGATGTGCCCCATGGGGGCCTGGGAACTATGGAAATCTTGAGTTCTAGGATCAAGTCTTGTTATCCTGTGAATGTCATATGAGAAGAGCTTGTGTGAGACTGTAACCAATGTAATTGGATTGGGGAGTGAGAGAGTAGTATTCTGGTTGTAAATGTTCTTTATTGTTACATAGTAAATTAGTTTCTCGTCATCCTGACAGCCGTGGATTTTTTTTTTTTTTTTTCCGTTTTGAATTTTCATATAAATCTTATATATTATTTTCTCTCTCTATTTTTTCTTTTTTACCTGTGACTGCCAATACTCGTCTCTGTTGTAATGAATCACCGATTTATTCAATAAATGGTATCAGTTGTGTTTCCAATATTTTTCTCGATTTAAATTGATTTAAGTATGGTTAAACTTCAGTCTGATGTCCATCCCAATTATGATATCCAGGGCAATGAAAATAACATGAAGGAGAGGCTACAGTCCGCCGACATGGTCATAAAAGAATATGGAATTGAAGTATGATATGATATCATGATAGTTGATCCGACAAACATCAAGTTTGGATTGTTTGACTAGAAAGATAAGCCACAAAATCGCTTGTAGGCCATCTCCTCAGATCTAGTGGTTGCTTACTCTTCCTCATTCACCACCGTCACCATATTTACCATTTAGTTCAAAAGATTTTTGTTTTTATGATAGCAGAGGAGTACGGGTGTGTACCGACACATCAGAGAAAGAAGAAAATCAAAAGCCATAAATGAGTATCTATAATCTGAATCGATGATATTTTGAAATACAGTTGTCCTACATGCTATCCGTACCATCAGATAATATATTTATCTGCCAACCTGGGTAGTACACTGAACCATGTCTTTCGTACAGTACTTGCCCCACGTTCGTTTTTCCATTTTTTATTTCACCTTCTACGAAATGTCACTTTGAATTTATATTTATATTTTATTATCTAACATGTTTTAATGAAACACGGATCTCATCATCATTTGCTTTACTTGACTGGTCAACGCAGTCAAATGGTTTCAGACATTCAGTTGACAATTGACCCCTAAGAGAGTTCAGAGAATGCTTACTTACTTTAGTGTATTCTTGCATTCGCTTCAAATGGAAGTGTTTATACAAAACATGTGGATAAGAGTTCAACTTCACTTTCAAATTTCTCAATCTTATTAATGAGTTCATTTTGAAATATATATATTGATACATATAATGACAAAATAGTTGGGCTAGATAACTGCAAATGTTTATATATATTGTTAGGAAAAAAAATAATATTTTCCTCTCTCAATTTTTATAAATAAAAAAATATATATATACTTCAATTTAGTTTATATGATCAAAATTTAAAAAAAAAAAAAAAATCAATAGACATCAAATTTTATAAAAAAAAAATTTATATATTTGTTAACCAATAAAAATTTAATTAATTTAATGTAGACTTAAATACTTTATAAATATTAAAATATTTTTAGAAACATATTCAATTTCAATAATAAACTTTCACTTTTTAATATTAAAATAATTTAAATTTAAATAAATATACATATATTAGATAATTTTGAAAATTGTAACTTATAATTTGATTCCAGAATTTGAACTATATATTAAAAAAGAAATATCAAATTTCAAATTATTAGTATCGTATCGTATCCAAATATCAAATTTACATCATTAGTAACCAACTATCTAAATAATACATTATAAATTTATTATCAAATTTCATTAGTTATTCTTTAATTAAAAATATAAATTTGATAAATGATTATTTTCTTTAAAGTAATGTGATTTTAATTTATGATATTCATTCTTTTTTTCTGGGAAAATTATATAAAATAAACCAAATAAAGTTTAAAAATTCAAAACTAAACCAATAGAAGTTTATTTCTATTTTTGAGCCACTCAAACTTTAATTTTCAAAAATAGACCATCACATATCTGAAAGTCCTCTTCACAGACCACCTTCACACCTTCACAAATCAGTGTAAAAGATCTTCACAAAAGGATAAAATTGTCAATTTGGTTCATTTTTAAAAAGTGAAAGTTTGAAAAATTATTTTTGTAAAATTTTTAAAGTTGGGCCATATGATGTAAATAAAAATTATAAAATAACAAAAATGAAAATAACCATTTCTTTTCTTTATCTCATAACATTTTAAAATTAATTTTTATTTTGTCAATTAATTATTAAAATAAATAAAAAAGTATGAATATACATAATAAGACTTACTAGTTTCATCATCTACTTCAGGTCTCTCTAATCCAGGTTAATAATAATAATAATAATAATAATAATAATAATAATAATAATAATAATAATAATAATAATATATTATTTAATTTTAAATTTGTTTTTACTTCTTTAATTTGCATTGATTTATTTTACATTTTTTTCTTATAAACTTTTTCTTTTTGTTAATACATATAGTTAGGAAGAGATTTTATTTATACAAAATAATTATATAAATTTATTTTTATAGATATTTAAAAATATTTAATTTTATAAATACATTTTGTAATGTTATTATAATTTAGTCATTGAAATATTTTATCTTTTTTTTTTATAATTAAAGACTTTTTTATAGATATTTTTAAAATATAAATTTAATTTTAAATATTTAGACAATTAAAATGATCTACTTTAATATTTTTTATTTTATACAAGCCATAAATATAATTAAAGAAAATATTTTAATTATAAAATATTTAATATTCCAAAAAAGCCTCCTTCAAGTATAATTTTATTTCATTTTCTAAAAATATTAAATATTTTTAACAAAATATCTCTGATATAAAATTAAATACTCAAATTTAATAAATATAAAAATAAAAAAATATAAAAAAAAAAAAATAAATAATATGGAAAGTTAAAACAATGTCAAATATAAAAAAAAAATGTCTAAAAATAATATATGAATTTGATTACAATTTACTTGTGCATTGATATTTTTATTAATATTTAATACAATTGGTATACAATATTTTATTGATATTTTTATCGTAGTTTCAATTCGAGTATATTTAATTTATTTTAGACCAAATATGAGTATAGTTGGAATATAAATCAAAACTAAATGATAATAGAGTAATAAGTAGAGATATAAACAAATTAAAATAAATTAGTAAGGAAAAAAATCTTTTGTATGGCCTGAATTAAATAAACATAACATTTCTATATGTATAGGTTTATACGATAGCATACCACACACAAAATAGGAAGTAGATTTATCTTTCAGTAACAAATTTGTAGATAGTAAGTTATTAGATTTCTAGAAACCAGATTTTTTATTTTGAATCATTCTTAATAACCTTCCTTGAATCATATACACCTGATAGCATTCTAAAATAGCATAACTTTTTTTTATAAGAACTTTGTCAATACATCAGCTACTTAATTGTGAGTTATGCATGTTGCAACGAGATCTCTTCTTTTGCAACTATATCACGAATGAACTGATACATTGTATCAATATACTTTGTTCTACTACGAAAGTTAGAATTCTTTATCACAAAAATGGTTGCTTTATTATAACAAAAGATCTCAATATGTCATTGTTTTTATTGAACATCAACTAATACCCTTATTAACCACACCACTTCACAAGCTACCGAAGTTACAGTCATATACTCTGCCTATGAAGTTGACAATGTTGTTATTGCTTGTTTTTTTTTTTTTAACTCCATATGGTTGCTCCTGATCTCAAAATGAATATGTTGGCTAAAATACTGCGACAATCATCCAATGAACTTGCTTAATCACTATCTGTAAATCCACATAATCTGAAGTTTGAGACTTCTAAATACCAAATACCATACTCTATTGTTCCAATGTTGTAAGCAATATTTTTTTTTCTACCCTAAAACGTGTCTTTATAGATTCCTGTATAAATCATGAAATAACACCAACAACAAGTGCTATATCTGGTCAAGTATGTTTTAAATAAATAAATCCTACAAGCAAGCTTCTAAATCTTTTAGTATCAACATTCTCTGAGCCATCTCCAAGCATCAATTTTTCATTAATGTTCATTGGTGTAGCTGCAAGATTACACTTGAGCATGTTAAATTTTTTCAATAAGTCTTTTGCATATTTCGTTTGAGCAACAAATGTACCATTTTTTGCTTGATGAACTTCAAGACCGAGAACATAATGTAACATGCCCATATTTGATATATCAAACTCATCATCATCTTTGCTTTTAACTCGTTTACAAGATCATTTGAAGAACTAGTATAAAAAATATCATCGATACAAAGGTAGGTAATGATAAAATCTTTATTATCTTTATTCTTCACATACAGGGTGGGTTCATTCTAAGAGCATCTCCAATTGTTCCCTAAAAATAATCCTAAATTTTAATTTAGGACATCATTAGAGAAAATCATATTCCAACCGTTCCCAATCTCACTCCCAATATTTAGGCGCACCCAAAAATTCCCTTAATTATCACTATATTTGCCTCCCTTTTTGGCATTCTCTATCCGATTTTTTAATTGATAATATATAGTGCGAGTGTTGGAGTACAAGAGTGATTTAATTGAATCGGTAATAGGTAAGCCCAATAGGATGACGTGGCAAAATTTAAAATATTTAGAAAGTGATTTATTGGAAACGGTTGGAGTACATGAGTTTTTTTGTATCCCAATAATAATTAGGAACTCCCAAAACGAGTTTTTTAGGATTTATTTTTTAGGGAACCACTGGAGATGCTCTAACTTCCAATATATCTTTTTTGCTGAAAATAACCATCAATCTTACTGTACCAAGCTCGATGAGCTTGTTTTACCCCATATAATGTCTTCCCTAACTTATAGAGTTTTGTCTCTTTGCCTTGCACTATAAAATCCACTGGTTTTACTACATAAACCTATTCACATAAATCTTCATTTAAGAATGCCGGCTTGACATCAAATTGAAAAATTATCCCGTATAATTGAGCTGCCAAAGCTAGCACGATTCTGACAATTTCGAAGCAAGCTATTGGAGAGAAAACTTCTTTGAAATCAATATTGTGTTGTTGTGCATAACTTTTTGCCAAGAAACGTGCTTTATATTTTTGAATACTCCATTCTATAGCAAATATGGTTTTGAAAACTCATCTCAATTTAATTACATTCTTATATGCTGGTAAATCCACCATGTCCCATGTTTCATTCTTCTTTGTAACCTTGATTTCCTCTACCATTTGTTTCCTCCACTTTTCCTTTTTATTAGCTTCAACAAATCTTATAGGGTTTGAAATAGAAAAAGCAAACTAACAAGATTCATATATATCATTCAAATATTTATACGAATCATCTGTTGTAGTTGAGACTGTTTTGCCTGATGATGGCGTATTTTTCTTTTTTAAAATATAAAAGAATATGAAGTCACGGGCCATTTATTCTTCACAACACCATCAATAGGAACACAATCCTTTTGTTGTTGTAGTTCGTCACTCCAATTCCAACTTACTTATCATCAAATATTTTAATATTTCTTATTAGAAAATTTTCAAATAAAAAAAATAAGATTATATAGCGTATATGTTTTGTATTGAGAATAGTAGACTATAAACCCCTACCCTCGCCCCTGGATGACAACAAAAGCATCCCCTTATTCCTCTTCCTCTATTTTCTAACTTGACGTTAGTTTCACTCACTTAAAATGTTTTTTTCTATCTTTTTTTTTCATGCAATAGATTGTTTCGGTACTCATGTGATTGAAAAGACCCTATCAGTTCATCTATTGAAAGAATGTTAAGATTTTTTGCTAGAATGTTAAGATTTTTTACTTCTCCAATAACAACCACCACATGATCAAATTTCGATGTCAAACTTCTGATAATTTTTGCAATAATAGTTGCATTAGAAATTTGTTCATCATATGATCGTATTTGACTGGCTATAGTCATTTCTCTTGACAAAAAATCATTACTTAACTAATCATTTTTCATATTCAAAGATTCAAATATTATGCCTTAAAGTTTATAATTACCATCAAAACTCTGTCATTTCCTTTGAATCCTTTCTGTAAAATTATTTGGACTTCATGTGATGTTGTTGCCACTGCAATTCGAGAAAAAAATGTTTCATGGACAACTGGTTGAATAATGAAGAGTGCCTTCACATCTTTCTTTTTTCATTTCCTTTAGCATTTCTTTAACAGCTTCATCAAGTTCTTCTTCAACTTTTAGATAAGTTCTAGAATATCAAGAAATCCAAATTTAACCTTTACACTCCACCATTCATATTTCTCACCATTGAAAATTGGCAAATAAGCTGTGAGGAAGAAACTCTAGTTGTAGATGAGAAACCGAATCTTGTCATAGAGTTAGCTATGCATTCCCTCAAGTATTCCAACTCAAATATTTCATCTTATCTGTTTACCAAATAACCTAGCTCTGATACCAAATTTGTTAGAGTATAAAACTAAATTAAATGATAACAGAGTAATAAACAGAATAAAATAGATTTATGAGAAAAAAATTTTGTTATTACCTGATTTGAATAAACATAACACGCCTATATATATATAGGTTTATAAAACAATAAACCTCACACAAAATAAGGGCTAAAATTGCCTCTTATTAACAAATTTGCAGATAGTAAGATACCCAATTTACAGGCACCAAATCTTTATTTTTGAATCATTCTTCAATATCAATATAAAAGTTAAATTAACCTCTTAAACACTAATTTTAAGTCTGGTTTTAACCTCTTAAACACTAATTTTAAGTCTGGTTATATATAAGGACTAGAGGTAGTCACGATCCCTTAATTGAGTGAAAACAAGTTTGATTTTATGGAGGATAGTAAATATAAATAAAAAAATTTTTCTAATTTTTAATTACATTTAATATTTTAAAAAAGTTTTACGCTTTAGTTGCTACTTTTGAGTAAATCTTATAGTGGTTTTCAAACTTTGTTCTCTTGTCTCATTTATTGATTTTTTTTCTTATTTTTATCATCTATTTTTTTTTTCCTGATCAGTTTCTATCTATCTTTATTGAACTTTATCGGTCACTGCGAAAGTAACAAAATTAATATCTTCATCTATCCTCAAGTTGTTTTTTTTTCACCACTATTAATCCTAATTTTTGTTATCGATTTTTTTATTGTTCCTTGTTGGTTTTGTCCATCAATTCCACTTCCATTTTTAAAAGTTGTAGAAGTTGTAACTTACTTAAGATATAAAGTTGAGTAATGTGAAAACGATGTTAATACTGGTTGTTTAGTTATTTTTGTAGTGTGGAAGTCAATTGGATAGTGTTAGATATTATCGCATCGATTGAAAAGTTGATAAAAATTACGAAATAAATACATTTAGATTTGATGATGGTTTGAATTGTATTGGAGATTTTTATGTCGATGGAAGAATTGATGATGAATATATCCAGAGATTGAAAATACGTGGAATGTAATTAGAAATAGAGGTATGACTATTATTTGATATTTTGATTAAAAAAATTATAAATGATTTCTGTAATAAAAATAATTATAATAATCTTTAAAATGGGAGGAAAACTGCATATTTTATATAAATATAAATATAAATATAAATATAAATATAAATATAAATATAAATATAAAGGGGACTAAATTACTGCTAAAGCTAAATTTAAATTTAATATATATATATATAGGAAAAGAGTTCAGTATTATAATTTATATGGATCCTTACAAAATATTAGATGTAAGATGGGTGAAGAGAGACTTGTCCAAAATGTGTAATAATTGAAAGTGGCATGCCACCAAAGGAAGTCCATGCGTGTAACTAATCAAGTTTGTTAAGGAAACTAAACAAATAGCTTGAAAGGGATGGGTACATATCTTAATCAAAGCCAACTGTCTTGTAGTGTGTATATAATTTGGTAAAAGTTACTTTCCCTTGCGAGTTTATTAAAAAGGACAAGTTAAATGATATCAACGTGAAGAAGGAAGGTAACATAAACTATTTGAGAATAATATTGTTAAGGTCCTGGGGTTGACCTCTCAATGGACGGTACACGCACGGGGTCGACTTTTCGGTCCCCACTCACCTACAAAACAAAACAAAACAAATTTTATTTTATTTTATCATTATTTTCATGATAATAAAATGTGAAGGTACCAGATTTTACATAATTTGAAAATAATTTAATAAAATATTTTAAAAAAATAGAATAAAAATGAGATGGGATATTTTGAAAAGGAAGGTTAGAAGAAGGCGTTTGAGATCACCGACGGTGAGAAATTCGAATCTGGAGAGGATATGAGTGTGGGGACATTGATTATTTAATGGTTAGGTACCATCCCTATTGCTATGCCACCACTCTTTCTTGTCTTGTCGGACCACCACTGTTACTATTCACTCTTATTTTAATATCATCATCAACTACACCACTACTTTATTTGTTTATGATCATCAACTATACATGTCCTCTCCTGCCGCTAAATATTCCCATTCTCATTTAACTACTAGATTTTTTTATGAGCAAATATATAACCACTGCTTTTTTAAATAATTTTAATTTATAATTAATTAATTTTAAATTTTTTCGATCAATATAAAATTCGATATACACATTAACAATACACCGGATTTGATACGGTACGTTTTATGTATTCAATATTTTATACGGATTAATTCGTCTAAATATATAAACTAAAAAGTAAATTTGTATATTCGTATTATATATCTGTATGGATATATTTTAAAACATTCCTTACTCAAAAACTATTTTATATTTATTAAAAATATAATTAATTTATATTAATTTTTAAAATAAAATAAATTAATAATATTTCTAAAATTTTAAAAATTTATTAATATTTTTCTATATAAATATAGATGGTATATCTATTTTATTTAATAAATAAATAAATAAAAATAAATTTTAATGTTATAATTTAAAATTTCGTTTCTAAATTTGTGTAGCAATCCTAAATATTATTAAAAATATATATATTCGAAATTAATCCTATATTATCTATATACTAAAGACAATAAAAAGTAAAAGGAAAAAATGAAACAAATTTACCAGTCTTTTATATTTATATATATATATATATATATATATATATATATATATATATATATATATATATATATATATATATATCCGTTGAATAAGGACATATGCTAATCTATTTTACAATTAAAAATTTTGTGCACTGCATAATGCTTCTTACTATTTTTTGGTTCAACTTTAATCATTTGAAAATCCATAATTTAATTCTTCTTCTGATGGAATAATTAAGAAAATAATGCTTAATTAATCACCATGTCTGATGGTGTGTATATATAAATATATGGATGTATTTGGATGGGGATTAAGAAGAATAATCACCCAACTAACATTAATTATTATAATAATACGTAGATGTCGATGTTTGGTGTGCGAGATGTTATAATTAAAATTGATTTGTGACATCCCATGAAATTGAGATTAGATTATTAGACTACACTATTGTTTGATGGCAGTGGAACATAAGGAATTGGTTTTAGATTAGCTTTTTATTTCGGACAATGAAATGGTGTGCTGTTTATGTTTTGTCTCTTTTGACATTTTATTTTCTACTATTTTTCAGAGGCAGTTTACAACTGTAGCTGTTTGTTGATTGTTTTTAGTTGGCTTTTCTTTAAATGGTCACAAAAATTGTAAGTAATAAAAAAATTATATATATAAATAGGACGTTGATTTTAGTTAGGAATAAAATAATTCTGGATAGTTATAGTTATAGTTGTACAAAATTTTCATTTATATACTTAATTTGTGAAATTTTATATAAGTACTCCAATTTTCAAGGTTTCATATAGGTATCCTAATTTGTAATTAGATCTTTATATAGGTACTCTAACTTAGCAAAGTTTTATATAAGTACTCCAACTTGCAAATTAGATCTTAAATAGGTGTGCCAACTTTGTGAGGTTTCATATAGGTATAGCTTACATATTGTGCCACGTCAATTGAAGGCTCTAAATGACATATAATTTACAAGTTGGAGTATCTATATAGAACCTTGTAAAGTTGGAGTACCTAGTTAAAATTTTGCACAACTGTAGGTACCCATAATAATATTATCCCTTTTATAATGGAATCAAAACGGTGTGATTATATTGGGATATAATAATAATAATAATAATAATAATAATAATAATTTATAATTTATTCTTTCTCTTATCTATTAATAATCCAAAAACAAATCATATAATTATAGATATAGCCTATCTTAACTAGCTTAAACGAACTTGTATTATTATTATTATTATTATTTATAAATGTATTACAAAATTTGTCAAGTGCGCTTATTTTTCAGATGTTTTGGTGGTTTTATTGGCCCAACCCAATATATTACCATAAATCTGAAGAAGATTCGCGCCTTACCCTAATCTGTTGTTTTGACCTGTCTCAGAATTCTAGCTACATAAATTAATTTTTTATATTAAGCTCATTTGTGGGAGACTTTTCTAATTTTGATATCTCTCTTGCCAACAAGGGTTTCTAGATTATTGTGGTTCTTTATGATTCTGACTCGTTGTCTTTGTGATTCTTGTAATTTTTGCTGAGTACTTTATGATACTGTAATTTGTGGCTCTTGTTGTATGTTATCTAATTCATAGTGTTACCGGGTTCATTTCTAATGAGTTCAGTGGATGTAGCCGTTTCACGGTGAACCACGTAAATCTTCTCGTGTTCTTTAATTTTCTATACTTTATTTGTTCTTGACTTTCAGATCTGTGAATGTTTGATATTATTTACTTTGATGTGTAATTGGGGTTTGTGTGAATCTGTATATTGAATGTAATTGGTTTACTTTATTATTATTTTGAAAAGTGGCTACTTATATTAGTATCTCATTGAATAGAAATCAAGTAAAGTAGAAGGGGTAATTGGTTTACTTTATTATTATTTTGAAAAGTGGCTACTTATATTAGTATCTCATTGAATAAAAATCAAGCACAGTAAAAGGGATAATCTCCCATACATGAAAGCAAGCATCAAAGAATGAAGCTTAGTTAGCATGTGAGTCCCCTCATCTTCTTGTCTATGAATCCATTTGACCTTAACATCAGATCTAAAATCTAAAAGATGCTTACAATCTAATATAACTAGACTAAAATCGAACAATCTAAAATATAACTCACTGAAATAAAATTCACCAGTTAGGAATCCACGAAAATATAACATTCTCTCAGCTTGTGCTAAATAATAAACATTAAAGTTTCTTGAAGAGCTTTAATGACTCTAGGCTCAAATTCTTCATCATAGTAACCATAAATGGCCTTAATAAAATTACCTACCTCGTCCTCGAATTGTACTTCAAAGCCATTATCTTCGGTGTCATCAGCTCCGCACTATCGACATGGCCAATCTAATTCAAAACCTCAACTTCAGTTACATGATCTTAAGCAACATGTAAATGAGTATCTACACTATACATATCATGTTGTATGGGAGTAGCATCACGAACATTCAGAACTCCATTAGCATCTTCAAATTAATGCAATACTTGCATGGTCTCATCAATAATATTTCGACTAGTTATCTGTTTATTGGTCCTAAGCATTTGATTCCTTACATTCCATAAGTTTCAAATAAGAATATTTACCGTTTGCAATTTCCTTGAATTTTTAAAATTTAGCACCTACAAATGTCACTAAAGTCAAATCATCATAACTCCTAATAAAACCCCCTAACCTCCAAAACTCTTTAGTTTTATCACATTGTACAAGCATATGATCAATATTTTCTCTTTTCCACACCAACAATCATCCACCACCATTATCTCTCTACTCCCAAGTCTTTGACAAGTAGGCAGAATATTCCTAAAAGCAATCCATACAAAATCTTTAACTTTTGGTGAAAATTTTATCTTCCAATGGACCCTCAAAGCTCCCCATTACATATTTGCACCTCACTCCCCAATACATTAAGAGCAACATAATAACTAGACTTCACACTAAACATCTATTTCTTATCATAATGCCACACAAGAAAATCTTTATCCTTTCTCAAACTAAAAGGAATATTCAAAATACATTGAACATCCCTTAACACTAAAAATCTTCATCAAATTGCAAACATCTCATCTTCAACAAAAAGCTCTTTCACCGTCATATTCTCATTAATAAAATCTCCCTATCATCCACCATAAAACCCCCTCTTTAGGAACCAATTATGTCTTACAACCAGCACTGTCTCTATATTTTTGGAGGCCCCTAGCAAATGTGATATTGTGGACCCTTCAAGTTATTTTATTTTTTATTTTTAACATGACCATGAATAGGGTAAACATGAGTTCTAGTATTCAATACCATAAATTAACATGGCGATCCATGAAATAAATAAATTCGATACTACAAACCAAAATGAGCAGTAATATAAAACTTGTCCGATTACATTAAATTAATCCAATTTCAGTAATTAATTTTTTTAAAAAAAAATAACACCAAATTGCATCATTTTATTTAAAAATTTTAGCTCACCTCCGACTATGAAGGCCCCCTCCACGCCGGCCCCTAGCAGTTGCCCCTGTTGGCGAGACCCCTGAAAATTGAAAGATAGACTTGGATCTGAAAGCTTGATTGGGTATTTTGTCAATAGCCCAACTGAGCCCAATGAATACAGAAGCACATCAGCACAAGACAAGAGCTCAAAAATAAATTGATTATAGACCTGCACACAGAGGAAAATTTGTTATGCAACAACAGACTCTAATGAATTGATGAGCTGATCCTATAAATTAGCTGACAAAAAGAATATGCTCAGCATATTCGCAACATATTTCAAGAATATTCCAAGTACATTCATTCTTGTATTTATATATATACACTGTATTATGCAGAGAAAATCAAGGAAGAAATTCATACATTTAAATATCTTCATTTCCTTTTATAAAACTTACATGGTATCAAAGCTCATTATCTAACCAACGTCTAAATGGAGTCTTTACAGAAAGGAAATCTTTCATCTACATCTTCACATCTTGATTTCACAGCTTTGGCAAAGGTCTTAAATTTCAGCCTACCCTTGAAGCTTAATAGACATAATTATGTACACTGGAGAGATCAAATCCTTACTGTTGTTCGTGCTTTGGAGTTGGAAAAATACCTCTCAGAAGACTCAGTTCCTCCTCCACAGTTTCTGTCTTCTACAACAACTGTATATGTCTTTTCTCATTCAGAGGATAATCCAGATTTCAAGATCTAGAAACGTACTGACCAGCTTCTCTTATGCTGGCTTCTTACCACCATTGGCGAACAAGTTATTGGGCAAGTGACTCATGCTGCATCTTCTAAAGAGGTTTGGCAGATCTTAGTTAACATATATGCTCAAACTTCAATGGTTAGAGTTTTATAACTCAAGCAGCAACTTTCAACTATCAAGAAAGGATCTTTAACCATTTCTGAATATATTTAAAAAATCAAGACTATTGGTGATTTGTTACAAGTTGCAGGCCACACCATAGCAGATCATGAACTGGTGTTGAGTGACCTTGGAGGTCTAGGACAAGAGTATGATTCAGTAGTAGTTCTACTTACTCATATCATGGCTGAATCTACCCTACAGGAAATACAATACTCATTAATGATGCATGAAGTAAGAATTGAGCAACAAAATACATTAGTGAACTCTATTACTAATGTTTCTGCAAATATTGCCACATTTAACAGGGAACAGAATTCAAACAGGAACAATCAAAACAATAGAGTTAATACTAGAGGAAGAGGAAATCGTGAAAGAGGAGAACGATGGACAAATAACAGAGTTTATTATCAGTTATGTTATAAACCAGGCCACGATGCACTTAAATTTTATAAGAGGTTCGATCAGACATGACAAGGGAATAATAGCAATCAAACTCAACAGCGGAAGCAACACAACATTCAACAAGTTCAAGACTCTAATCCTACTCAGAACAATCATGACAGTCAAGCCTATTTAGCTCACAATCATCAGGGATTTCAAAATTCAGGATCTCCTAGTGACACTACCTGGTTTGTTGACAGTGATTCTACCAATCATGTTACTGCAGATTTAAAGAATCTATCAATTAGTTCAGAATATGGAGGTAAGGATCAACTTATAGTAGGAAATGGTACATCTCTCCCCATTTTTCATATTAGCTCATCATCTCTTCTCTCACAAAATGAAAAACACACACCTATTTCACTAAAACAGGTTTTACATGTTCCTAAAATCACTAAAAACCTTCTCGGTATTTTTAAATCAACACAAGATAATCATATAATAGTTGAGTTTACTGATTCTTGTTGTTTGTTTAAGGACAAGAGAACAGGGAAGGTTCTGCTCAAGGGAGTACTTCAGGATGGCCTCTACAGTCTTAATTTCTCGTCACCTTCAATTAATCAAAACAGCAGCTTAACAAAAAATCACAGGTCATCTATCTATAATTTTTCCATGCCTAATAAGAACTGTCAAGCTAATTTCACACAAAAGTCTGTCAATGTTTGGCATGCTAGGTTAGGTCATCCTCATCTTAATATACTCAAACAGATTTTACATGGAATGAAATGCAATTTGGATTTCAAATCTTTACAGTTTTGTGATGCTTGTAAATAAGGGAAACTGCATAAATTACCTTTTACCACAAATCCTATTTCAGCCAAACACCCTTTAGAAATCATATATTCAGATGTTTGGGGACCATCTCCCTTTATTTCTATAGAAGGTCACAAGTATTATCTAATATTTGTGGATACTTTTACCAGATACACTTGGATCTACCCATTAAAGCAAAAATCTGAAACACTATCTACATTCATCCAGTTTAAAACACATGTTGAATTACAATTAAATTGCAAAATTAAGGCTATTCACAGTGATATGGGAGGGGAATATATTGCCTTATTACCTTTCTTAAATTAACATGGTATTCAAATTAGATTCAGTTGTCCTTATACTTCTGAGCAGAATGATATTTCTGAAAGAAAGCATCGTCACATTGTGAAAATTGGTCTAGCTCTCTTATCTCATGCCAAAATGCCTCTTAATTTCTGGTATGAAGCATTTTCAACAGCAGTGTTTCTAATAAACAATTTACCTTCTGTCTCATTCAAAAACATCTCTCCATTTCAAAAGTTATATCACAAACCGCCAAATTACAGATTCTTGAAAACATTTGGGTGTAACTGTTTTCCCTATTTGAGGTATTACAATAAACACAAGCTTGATTTTCATTCTTCTAAATGTGTTTTTCTAGGTTACAGTAATCGACATAGGGTTTATAAATGTTTATCTTCTCAAGGAAAAATTTGTACATGTTGAGTTCAATGATAATGAATTTCCCTACCTACAATTATTTCCTAAAACTGATTTGCAGACACAGACTCTACCAATAAATAAATTATTTCCTATTTCATCTCAAATATTTCCTTTGGACACCTCAAGTACTCCTTTAGCAGCAGGATCAACATATCCTAACAGTCTTGTAACGCACATTCAGGAACAGGTAAATTCTCCTTCATTATTTCATTCTCCGGTGTTAAATGGAAACTCTGATCCACCATCACCAAATCATTTTCCTACATCACCCACTACTGAAACATAATCTACAAATATCCCAACAGAATCCACAAATATCCAACTACAATCCATAAATTTACCACCAGAACCCATAAATATCCAAAGACAACTCACAAACACACATCAAATGCAAACTCGTGCAAAAAGTGGCATTTTCAAACCTAAAGTCTTCAATGCTACAATTACTAAAAGCTTGTACCGTGAGCCAGCTACTGTTAAGGAGGCCCTATTGAATCCTATTTGGAGAAAAGCTATGAATGAAGAGTATTCTGCATTGATTAAGAATAGAACATGGACATTAGTTCCATTTGAACCCTTCATGAATATCCTAGGAACTAAATGAGTTTTTAGAACCAAATATTTGCATATTGGAGAGATTTCTAAGTTTAAGGCTCGTCTGGTTGCTAAGGGCTTCAATCAAACGCCGGGCATTGATTTTTCAAAAACCTATAGTCCTGTGATAAAAGCTTCAACTATAAAGGTTATTATATCACTTGTTGTATCACACAATTGGGATATACAACAAGTTGATATTAATAATGCTTTCTTAAATGGCAAGCTTGATGAAACTGTTTTTATAAGTCAACCACAGGGTTTTGAAAACTCTAAACTGCCTACTCATGTCAGCAAGCTCTCAAAGGCTTTATATGGTTTAAAACAAACTCCACGAGCTTGGTTCACAGCTCTGAGAAATACATTATTCAAATGGGGTTTTGTTAATTCAAGATCAGACACTTCTTTGTTCTATTTTAGACAAAAAGAGACACTAATACTTCTACTTGTTTCTGTAGATGATATCTTGGTTACAGGAAATTCACAAGCAGTCATTCAACAAGTCATTCACAACCTCAACAAGCAATTTGCTCTCAAAAATTTAGGAAGTGTAAGCTACTTTCTAGGCTTTTAAGTGTACAGAAATAAAGAAGGACTTTACTTATCTCAACAAAAACACATTGCTGATCTGCTTGAAAGAGCCAACATGATGTCCTGCAAACTCTGCTCTTTGCCAATCTCAGTTGGAACTAAGCTTTCTGCCTATGATGGTTCTCTCTTCTCGGACTCCACTTTGTATAGAAGCATCGTCGGAGCCTTACAGTATCTCTGCAATACAATACCTGATATTAGTTTTGTGGTTAATCGATTAAGTCAATTTATGTCTAGACCACTCAATTAACACTGGATAGCTTGTAAGAGAGTATTGAGATACCTGAAAGGAACTTCGTCCATGGCTCTTCTATTTCGACCTTCCGTTTCTCCTTTACAACTTCAGGCTTTTAGTGACTCCGATTGGACGAGCTCCACTGACGATCGGAAATCCACAACTGGTGGTTGTGTTTTTCTAGGGGCAATTTGGTTTTTAGGAGCTTGAAGAAATAAAATACCGTTGCACGTTCGAGTACCGAGGCAGAATATCGAGCTCTCTCGCAGATATCCGCAGAAGCAGTTTGGCTCACTTCCTTATTGACTGAATTTGGATTCATAATCCCTCACATTCCGATACTCTGGTGTGATAACAACGGTGCATGATCTCTGGCTCAAAATCCAGTTTTTCACTCTCGTACTAAACATATTGAAGTTGATGTGCATTTTGTGAGAGGCAAAGTTGCAAATGGTAAGATCGACATTCGGTATGTATCCACCAACGATCAATTAGCCGATTTTCTCACTAAACCTCTAACAGCGACAAGATTGGTGTATCTTCTCTCGAAGTTGAATCTCGTTGAAAACCCTAGGTTTAGTTCGAATGGGGGTGTTGACGAGACCCCTGCAAATTGAAAGATGGACTTGGATCTAAAAGCTTGATTGGGTATTTTGTCAATAGCCCAATGAATACAGAAGCACATCAGCACAAGACAAGAGTTCAAAAATAAATTGATTATAGACCTGCACACAAAGGAAAATTTGTTCTGCAACAACAGACTCTAATGAATTGATAAGCTGATCCTATAAATTAGCTGACATAAAGAATATGCTCAGCATATTCGCAGCGTATTTCAAGAATATTCCAAGTACATTCATTCTTGTATTTATATATATACACTGTATTATGCAGAGAAAATCAAGAAAGAAATTAATACATTTAAACATCTTCATTTCCTTTTATAAAACTTACAGCCCCTCCCGCCACCCCTCAGAGCCAGGCCTGCTTGCAACTCTAATATTCTCTCTATCCCCTACTCTCCATTGATCACCAAACAACTTTACTTGATATTTTAAAATTTTATTTTCACAATAGCATGGTTTTTAGCTTTTAAGCTGGAAAAAATATATAGATATTCTAGTCTAACACCCTTGTAATTATTTCATATGTAAGGAAGAAGTAAGTTTCATTTCTTATAAAACAATTTCACCATCAAAAGCAATCAAATCTTCCATCTCAATTTATTTATAATTTCTACTTAACCGAATTCTCTAAATTTTAATGTTATAATCAATAAAATTTTTAAAAAACAATAAGTCTACATGAGCTATTGTATCTAAAAAATATTATATATATATATATATAAATTAGAGGGTCAAAATGAAATGTTGACATATTGATCAAAATGAAAAAAAGGGAAAAAAAAAAGAAAAAGAAAAAGATATTAACTAGTTTAAGTAAATCTGAGGTGGAGGATTGCTCATGAACTAAATTATTAGTGAATAAATTGATAATAAGATTACGTTAAAGATGTTTGAATTTGTTATCTTTTAGTCCAAATCTGAATCTAAATTTTAAGTGTTTTGATATTCGGTGTCATATAATAATAATAATAATAATAATAATAATAATAATTATTATTATTATTATTATTATTATTATTATTATTATTATTATTATTATTAGTAAGAGATTAAAATCCTCCCAAGAAGCTATCATTGTAGACTTTTTTCATTATATTTGAATAAATTTAACTTTAAAGATATTCTAAATTAGACCTATTTATAAAAAAAAAATTATTATTATTAATTTTTAACCGTCAAGTAAGATGTATGATCTTCATATGACTGTTATATGCGAATAATATTCATTCACTATAACAACCAAAAAATTATTAGATAGGCCGTTATGGGGTTTGACTGTATATTTAATTTAGAAAAATTATAAAAAAATATATGAACTTTTCAAACTTTAATTTTAAATAAATAAACCATTCAAACTTTATTTAAATTTATAAATTTTCGAAAGTTTGAAATTAAAAAAATGAACCACATTAATCAATATACCCTTAAAAACGCGTTTCAAGACATCACCAGCCTATGAAGTGTATTTCATCAACCTTAAATTAAAAATATATTAATCATTTGGTTTATTGTATTGAAATTTTAACTTCTAAAAATTTATCAAATTTGTGTGGCCTATTAATTTAGTTCAAAATTTTATATACTTATAAATGAAAACATCCCTAATTCTAATTATTGTGGGTGGGAGTAGGAGTAAAAATAACTATTATAGTAACTATGGTAATAATTGTTTAATTATAGAGATTTTTTAAAATCTTATTTTTAGACCTTGTAAATTTTATTTTTATCTTTTTTCAAAACTGATTTAAATTAAATTTTATAAGGTTGAATTTAAAGATTAGTTATTAGTTTATAATTACAGTGATTCAAAAATACTTTACTATAAGCATCTGACATATATTTATTAATAATATATATTTATTGGTATTAAATATATATTTTAAATTTTTTTAAACGTTTTGAAGTGGTAGTTTGAATAATATTTCATTAAGTATAAATTTATATATATATATATATATATGTATATTAATTTTAAAAAAAATAAATTTAGACAGAATCAGTCAACTAAAAAAATTATACTTTTATCATTTTAAATTTTAATCTGAACTTTTTAAAAAAATCAATATAAATAGATAAACTTTAAAGATTCACTATTAAAATTTACAAAATTAAAAGTTTTATTAAAATATAGAGATGCTTGTTAAACAATTAGAGGTTGGTATTTTTAGGAGTGGTAGTGGTTTGATCAAAATCAAACATTTAATTTTTTTAAAATAGTTAGTTTGACTAATATTAACTTAATCAATTATTTGATCAAAAACGCTAATTTCTAAAACGCCAGTAGTAAGAGCGTTGGAGAGGTTTTAAAATTAGAGATTTATTGAAAAGACCAAATTACCTCACTTTTAATTAGAATTACATTAATTATATATTAATAAAATAATTGAAACGTATTATAATATTATTTAATACTTTTAATATTATTTTTCATTATAATATTTTATAATTAAAATTTTTCATAAATTGTTTTTACTATTGTAAGTATATTATTTTATTTAGTATATTATTTTAATTAATAAGTGATATAAAAATAGTGAATATTATTAAAATTATTACTTATTAGTATTATTAATAAATACTAAAATATTTAACCCATTGTATTATCTATTTGAAAGTAGTAGTGTAAAATATACCTTGTAAAAAATAAAAAAATTCTTTTAAAATGCTCTTTTACGTCGTTTTATAATTGAATCCGCTAATAGTACTATCGTTAAATAGCTAATTACTAAACATTATACAATCAATCCCCTAATAGCTAATAGTTAACCGCTAATTGAATTCAGCAACCACTAATCACTATTAAATCCCCAACTGTTAACCGCTCATTGCCAATCAGACCCATAGTATGAGACCTGCTAGGTGCAATTAGACTATATTTAAATGAGCTCCTATAAATATATTTTAATTTTTTAAAAAACAAAGAAAATTAATAAATTTATACTTTTATAAATATTTTTTACATTGAATAAAGTTCTAATAATTTTAATAGAGAAGGATTTATTTTATTACTTTAAAATTACTTTCAATTTTTATTCTATAATTTTTCTATAAATTTTTTTATACAAAAAAAAACACTCAATAAAATATATATGAACAGAAACTTCAATTCTCAATCAATTCAAATCGTTTCCGACCATTTCAAACTTAAACGGAATGTCCTCAAAAATTGAATGAATTGAATGCATGAACTCACTTTACTTACTTTATTACGAATAAAGTCGATAAACGTAAAAACTGAATCATAATTGCAGTGGTACCAACTCTAGGAGGGAAAATAATCAAATCAAAAGGAAGCATCAGAAAAAGACGAAAACAAAATTTAATTAAAAGAAAAGAAAAGAAGAGTGGGTGCTTTATTTTGTAAATTCAATTGAATAAAAACAAAACAAATAAAATAAAACGATTAATCGGCGATGATACGGAAAGCGACAAATACGAATGTTCCTTGATGTTTACACAATTCAATATCATATCCTATATAAATACCTCCCATCTTCATCACTCCTCTCCACACTAAAAACACAAAGATTTAACGATGGACATGGACAAGCTCACTTACGACATCTTCTCAATTCTCGAAAACAAATTCCTCTTCGGTTGTTACGATCAGCCCAAACACGGCAAAATCAGAATCCTCTCCATCGACGGCGCCGGCTCCACCGACGGCTTACTCGCCGCCGCTTCACTTTCTCATCTCCAAACCTTCCTCCGCCGTAAATCCGGCAATCCAGACTCTCAAATCTCCGACTACTTCGACGTCGTCGCCGGCTCCGGCGCCGGAGCTATCCTCGCTTCCTTACTCTTCACTCGCGGAAAAGACGGTCTTCCTCTCTTCACCGCCGACGAAGCTCTCACCTTCATGGTCAACAACCGCCGGAAAATCTTCCACCGGCCGGGAAACCTCCACCGGATTTTCCGCTCCAGTAAAGTAGAAAAGCTGTTGAAAAAAACATTCGGCGAATCGACGCTAAGAGATACGATCAAGCCGGTTTTAGTCCCCTGTTACGATCTGGCGACGAGTGCGCCGCTGTTGTTTTCCCGCGCTGATGCGTTGGAAATGGACGGTTACGATTTCAAGATGAGAGATGTTTGTCTAGCTACGCTGGCTGATCCGACGGTTATGGGAGCTGCTGAGATTAAGTCTGTTGACGGCAAGACGAAGATCGTAGCCGTTGATGGGAGTGTGACGATGAATAATCCAACGGCGGCTGCTATCACGCACGTGTTGAATAACAAACTCGAGTTCCCATTTTGCAATAGCGTCGAGGATTTGTTAGTTGTCTCGCTCGGTAACGGAGAGTCCGTCGGGAAACCTCTCCCGCCGTCTCGCTTCCTCCGAATCGCCACCGACGGTGCCTCCGATATGGTAATTATAAAATTAATATTTAATTCGATACTCATAAATCAATGTAGGGTAGTTGGGGCGACCATGATATAAAGAATCCACCAACCATAATATAAATTAATGAATTAATTTTTTTTAATAGGTTGATCAAGCGGTATCGATGGCATTTGGTGAGCTAAGAACAAGCAATTATGTCCGGATACAGACGAACGGGACAAGAAGTAAAGACAGCAACAAAGACATAACAGGTGTGATCGAAGAAATGATAATGTCAAACAAGAACTATGAGAGTGTGTTGTTTAAAGGTAGAAAAATGGTGGAGAGTACAATAGTGGAAAAGCTAGAGAGTTTTGCAGGTGAATTAATAAAAGAGGAAGAGAAAAGGAAAACAAATGTAATGCCGACAGTTGTGTTAAAGCAAGCAGCTGCAGCATCTCCGACACCTAGAACATCATCTGCCACTACTTTGTCCTCTTTATCTTCCTCTTAATTATGGAGTTGGAATTTTCACGATCTAAATTGGACTGTGAAGCGGCAGTCTGGTTCTAACATGGTGATATAACTACTTATAATTATTAATATATATTTGTATTTACTTGTTGCCGCTCGTGTGATCTAATCGCTTGGGCCGAGCTATTCTAATGTTTATTTTTATTTTTATTTTATTTTTTCTTTTAACATAAATTTAAGGCTTGCTTTATTGTATGATATTAGTTTTTCAATCTAAATGTCTATCTCTATGTGAAGTGTGAGCTTTACATAATGAAGCTTCTACAATGATTGTTGATTTATATTCCACATGATTTGATTTTTTTTAATTTTTTATTTTTTTTTTCAAGTTAGTGAAATGGGGTAGAGATGTGAAGGTTATGTGTAATAAATATAATTTATTTATTTTTAAGAGAATGTTTTTAGTTTTAACCTTTTGGAATTTTTAATTAAATTAATAGATCATTCAAATTTTATTTTATATTTATTAAATTTTAAAAGTAAAATTTTTTAAAAATAATAAGTAATTTAGATAGCTCTTTTTCACAACTTTACAATAACCATGAGGTTACTAACTTACAAATTTTAAAATTTGATATATTTAATAAATATAATAAATAGTTTATATATCTAACATTTCTTTAGATTTTACGATATAGATATTTACCATAATATTGATCAAGATCTTCAAGTAGCATTAGTAGAAATATATATATATATATTATAGTAGAAATACATATATATATATATATATATATATATATATATATAAAAGACCATAACCCAGGATGACATGATGATGTGTGTATTATGTATGATTGAGACTTTTATTTTACAAATTTTGAGGTATTTTTTACAAATTAGCGTGGTTAGCCATGGGATACTCATGTAAGTTAATACAAGTTGTTCTAGATAGAACATTGGGTACAACACTGTAAGGTTCTTCCTAAATATCAATGTAATCGATAATCAAATGATATATAAATTAACAAAAACTTCTTTATATAGTTATTCGGTAAAATACAACAAGGTTCCTTCTTAGTATCAGTGTGATCGACCACTAAATGCTCATATAAGTTAATAAAAATTGTGCACGTAAGTATACAAAAGTTGGTTGAAATAGGACACTAGGTACACATAGTGTGGTTCCTCTTAGTAATACTGTCTTTAGCCATTGAATGCTCACCTAACACTCTTTTATTGAGTATATATTTGTAATATTTGAGTTTAAATCACAAGTATGAAAACGAATAATTAGAAATGATTAATATAAGTTATATCTATAATGGATCAATGCCAAATTTTATATTTAAGGCCTGTATATATAAATATAAGTTTCTTTTACTTAATAAGGGAATTTTCCACGTGGTCATATGCAATAGGAAATTCTAGCAAATGTTCTTCTATATTCTTTATACCATTAATCACATAAGATAATTGATTTTTCTCTTGTTCTCCTAACGAACCACCCGATTCTCCAAAGATCGTACAAGCTCTGTTTTTGTTGTTTGAGTTTTATAAATTTTTATTTGACATTTAGAGCTTGAAGTTGTTGAATTGCCTATTACAATTGTGGGTCAACAGTCATGGCTGCCACAATAGCGTCGAACCTTTACCCTAGTAAAACTTAGTTGCGAAGCCCAGTGCCACATCAAACCATATATATACACACACATACACACATAATGGAGTACATACTCACATTTTATGTTAATCACATCACTAACATATTCACATTCATATACATATACAATTCATCATATTGAAAATCACTTATAATTATAATGAAATAATATCATTTTACAACATATTTCCAATAAACCCAAACGTAAATATAGCCAAAAGGATTAAGTTTTATGTTTAACTCATTACTAGGCAAAATCATAAGTAAATAACTTAGATAAAAGTAGTTTATATAGATAAAAAGTCTAAAAAAAGTGCAGAAGTAATCACAATATATGAAATGCATGCTTTATGCAGAAAATCCACTCTCAATCATCAATCACCCATTTGATAACTTGAAAAAATTACATAATTAAAAAGAGTAAGGGTAAAAAAATGATTAAGCTTTCCATGACTAGTTTACATTTTTATACCCTAACACATACATACAAGTATTTATTTATCACTACCTTGTCACATATATGCACACAATATGACACCTCTATTGAAACATCACTAATGTTTCCTTAAGCATAGAAGTCATACACATTTCAATGAAGTATCTAATTCATGAGACAATATTATTATACATATAACTCAGTCGATCAATACTGGTTAGTTTTTATAACACATATTGGTAATGTTTTATACAAGCAATTTCAAAAGTAAATTAGTACATTTGGAAGCTCAAATATGTTCATTTTTATGAAAATGGATGAATCATTCTGTAAAGTAAGTTTGATCAACTATGTCCAATATCCAAAATGTGTTATAGAAACCTTAAGTAAATCATAGGAACAATTTGAAAAACTTAACTAAAAGTCAATAACTTTAAACTCGGTCAATTGTAGTTAACCAAATTGGTTTTTGATCTATAAGAAAGTGAACTCTTGGTTATATGATTAATGATAGAGGATATATGCCCTAAATTGCTTATCTTGAATCTTTCAAATGTGTTTGTGTTGCATAATAAGATAGATATGTGATGATAACGGTAACTATGTGCCAAATGTGCTTATTAAAGTATAAAAGATAACAAATATCTAAATTATGGTATTGAATCATGTTAAAGATTAGATTGCCCTTATTATGGCATGTCATATGGAAACCCGAGAATGCTCAAACACGTTGCATTTATGTAATTATGGGTAAGTGGCCAAAAACTTAAAAACTGAGTGATAACTCCTAAAGGGTGTGACTGAACCATCACCTTTAAGCTTAAAGTGAAAGAAATTCATTTTGTGGTTATCCGACCTAAAATGGGGTATAATCGGTTCCACGGATTTGGTTTTCGGACCCTAAAGCAAGCTTAGGTCCTCAATTTTGCTTTGACATTAAAGTTTCATTTTCAATACCTAAGTCAGAGTTAAGGACAAATATTTAAAAACTCAAAATTGGTATGTTTTGGCTTAATTGAAATGTGAATTATATGCTTTGGACGTAACAACTTGGTTGATATTAAATGCGGTGTTTTGGAACTTGACTAAGTAAATAGTTGTTAAACATTTTTTAGTGCGATTGAATAACTTGATAGAAATCTTAAATTGAAAGTAAATGGACATTTGGAACTTAAATGATGAATTAGAGAGATTTTAGATGGAAAATGCCCTGTTTTTTGCTATTTTGAATTACTGGGCATCTTTGTTGGTGCCTTGATCAGACAAACCAAGACGCAAGATAAGCTGCCAGTAAATCTTGACAAACATCAAGGCATCTTGGTAAAGCAGACTAAGACGTGGGCCAAGACACAAGTAACTCTTGGTACGTTTTTGGGCACCTTGGCATGAGGCTTATCCCAAGGGCCAAGATATAGGTCACGATATCAGAAACCCTCGGTACTAATTTTGGTGACCTAGATGGTAACTTGGTTCTAAGGATGAAGATGCGGGCCAAGATGCCAGAAAATCATGGTACCGATTTGTGTACTTTTGTCTTTACTCTGGTAGCTTGGTCAAAGCAATTAGGGTGCGAACCTAGATACTAAGTACCCTTCCAAGCCTCTAAATGTTAATTTTTATTTTGGAAATACTTGATAGCGATTGTGTGATGAAATATGTGTAATCTAGATTGCATTATCTGTGCTCATAGATGATGATTAATCAAGACATATCCTTGTGTGTGTTTATTTGAGTGCGAGATTGTTAACCAGACATTCGACAGCTTAATGCTTTTCTCTCTGTGTTTTTCTTTTCTTTTCTTTTATATAAAAAATGATAAGTGATCGAGCGAGTTAGAACCATATTATTTGTATTATATATTCGTGAAGTGGTGGCTAGGAGATCACCATTTGACGTTTCTCTTTATGAAAGTCATCATGTTTTACTTAATGCTACATGAACTTGTTTGGTTTGAGGAAATAAATTGTAAAAAAAAAAAAAAACTATAATACTTTGACACTCATGTACTATTTTCTTAAGCTCATGGATTTGGGGACTTATCTTTATATGATTCTGAATTGCCTTATGATATGAATTGCTTAAGAACACGTTGAAGCAAAAGTATTTGAGTTAGATGAATCTTTATCCGATATTTGTTTAAATGATTATATGGTTAAGAATTTTATACAGTAATATTTCGGCCCGGTAATCGTGCCTCGGGTCCTCCGAGGGCAGGGATTGGATGTTATACTAATAAGGACATAAGAAAATATTTGAGACCTAGAATTTTCAAATTTTATTAAAAATACAACTGAAAGTTTACACAAACATGCTAGGATCATATAAATACAAAAATTAAGTCTAAAACTCAATTTTGAATTCCTTAGACTCTAGGGTTTACCAAAACAAGCTTTAATGAGGTGAAGTTTTAACAAACCTTCAAGTAGCTCTTAATACTTCTTTTAGAGGTATATGAAAGTATTAATAGAGGGGTTTTGTGGTTAGGTGAAGTAAATGTAGGAGATAAATACTTGGTGTGGGGAAAGTGCTAGGAAAACGTAAGATGGAGTGAAAGGAGGAAGAAGAAGAAAATGGGTATTACATTATCAGTGTATGGGGTCATTTCAAGTAGTTAATGAGATCGAGGTTGATTAAGGTTTGAAATCAATTTGGAACCAATCAACCCTAAGTCCAACACACGATACTTTCTAATTCCCTCATTTTTCGACTTCTTGCAAATTTCACATTTCAAAAATATCTTAGAGTTCTCATATTCATTTTTGCTTAAAAAATCCATCTTCGATTTATAAAAATTTCTTTAGATTAAATTCTTTTGGAAACAAATTCACAATTTTGATTTAGAATCGGTTTCGATTGTGGCATTTAGTTTCAGTCTAATTCTCTTAGCCTAAATTTTATCTAAATAAACTACTTCGAAATTCTCCCTCTTTATAATTTTGAAATTTACTTTTAAAAAATAATTAAATCTCAACATAAGAAAGTTAGGTTCATTATTTTAGATTTTGCAAACTTTGCATGCAATGGATGTGGTTGTTCCTCTTCAATATTTATGATATAACTTATTATATATCTTATCTCTTCAGTTGCTTCCTCTCCTTGTGATTAAGATCTATAGTGAAACCTCTAATTTTTACAACAATTGTTCCATTCTTAGACCTAAAACATCTTTATTAATTGATTTTTTTATTTTTTCCATAAATGTTGACTTCTTGCATTTTGCAAAAATGATAATAATGGAAATACTCGAGCATTCTTTATCATTTTCTAAGCTGGTCTTATACATGGAATTAACCACCAACGAGACTACATTCTATCATTACTTGGTTGCTCGACTTGATCATTTTCTAGAAAGTTAAGCTACTTTTATATCTATTATTAGTTTCTCCTAAATCCTAATCGGTTCTTGAGAAGTTACTGTACTAATGGAATTAAAAAGAAAAATGTTCACAAGCTTAGCTTGATTTCTTATTACAATAACATTAATAGTATTCACTAGTTCTTTATCATTTCTAAAAGGCTCATTCTTCTTCCTCAAACTTTTCTCCCATCTAAGCAATCCTATTATTTTTGAATGCAACCTTGGTGCTAAATTATATTTAATTTTTCTTTATTAGTATTCTTAGTAATCAACTATGCTTCAATTTTCTTGAGTTATTTAATATTGCCTTACAACCTCATCAGTCCATATGGTTTAGAGAGCCTATTGCAAGAGATAAGAATTTGTAGCAACCCAGCCTACGAAGACCACCATTATTAGCGAAATTGTTATTTTGAAACAGAATGATACTAATATGTAAGGAGTAAAACCTTTTACTAAGATTTAAAATAGTAAATCATTAGTGATAGGTTATATTTGAAACATTAAATGTTCAAAGGAATTAATAAATTGCTTTTCATTAAAACAAACTACATCGTATCCATGAATTCAACCCTAATTTGAAATATTTATATACATCTTTAAATTAGAAGAAACATCTCAATTAACCAATTCTTAAGGTGATACAAAAACATATGAAATCATAATTGTTTGAAAACATAACTAAATGAATATTTTGAAAATAAGTTGGGTTATCATTATTACATCACATTTCTATATCAAATTGCACTATGAATCCCTATCCAAGCAACACATAATTAATACAATAAGCAAAATACATGACCCAATGATTGAAGTGTGGAATTTTTATACACTTTTAAACTAAATTCTATAATATTTTCTTGTAATTTTTGTCCTTATTTATTAAGTTCCTTATAGTTTTGTAGGAAATTTATTCAGTTAACATCACATAGGGCAAAATGAATAAAATTGAAAAAGGAAACAAAAGTAGTACAAAAAGCATAATCAACGGAAAGCAAGAAATGTACCACCCACAAATTGGGCCAATTTAAATTTTTTGAACGTTTGATTTTCAAAAATTTTACGACGGAATAAATTGAAAATACTATTAAGGGCAAATATAAGATTAGGAATTTTAAACTAAAATTTGAAGACTATGGTCAAAATGGACATTTGAATAAAAATCAATATTTTAAAATGAAAATAAGTTTTTAAAATAAAACTCATTCAATTGGAAGCATAGAGTCAAGATTATTTTTGGATTCGAAAAAATAAGATTTTTTTTTAGCAAAGCGTCATTTTTACCCAAATTGACGCTTTTACTTTTCGTGAGCAGAAAAGTCGAGATTTTAAAATAATTGGTGATTTTTTTTTATTAAAATTATAAAAATATTTTCTGGAGAAAAATGGAAGTGTCAAAATAGAGGTTCGGTGGAAATTGGACTCAGAATTTTATTGGACCCCATCTAAACCCAAGCCCACATAAGTGTACCAACACCACCCAACACACCACTCTCTTCTTCATCCTTACTCTTTCTACACAAACAAAACTCTAACTTTCTCTTCACAATTTATTAACCACTCAATTTATTGCTCCAACAACCTTTAAAAAGGTTATTAATCACACTTTGGCATTCTAGAAGTGTTTTTAAAACTTCAATATAAAAGGTAATTTTCTCTTCTCTCTTCATTTCCCCTTCAGAAATAGTAACTTAGAAAATGATGGTTGAATTCAGTTCTAAAATGATTTTAAATTGTCTTTGGGTTGATTTTGAAGTTAAATCTTGAGGATAGCTTCCAATTGAATCTTGAGGTCATGAACCCTAATTTTCCATTTTTGTAATGTTCTTGCTTTATGAAATGATTTTGTATAATATTGAAATTAATAGGCTGATGATCCTAGGTTAATAGTAAGTGATTTTGGATTGATTCTAATCTATTTTAAAAAAACCCTAATCTTATTACTGTGTTAATGCCCTAAATAGAGTTGTTATGTGATGATTAAGTTATGCTGGAATCATGTGATGATGTGGATGTGTATTAATAAATGTAGTATGGTAATTATATGTTAGTGATGACTAATAACAAGTGGTAACCCTTAGGGGAGTGACTTCTGACTAGTGGATAAACAGAAGTGAGGTTTGTATTTATGTTTTTTAGCCTATATTATTGTATTTTATTGAATGATGTTTTGGATGTATAAAAACTTGTCATTATTCCATGAAATTGGTTTAATGTGTTAACCAACCAACTTTATGTGTTGTGCATTATTTGCATTATGGGATGTTAGAGCATATATGATGCATGTAGTATCATACTAGACACTGCCCTTGGAAAAATGAAGTCCGGAAGGACTAAGTCCATATTGTTTGTGAATATGAAAGGAGATAGGGTAAAGACTTAAATAGCGCATTGCATTCTTGTTTGATTAGATATTAATGCCAATTTAATATTAATAAATATTGGTGATTAATGATCTTAATCAAATTGGCAATGAAAATGGAATTGTAATGAATGACTTCATGGAAATGTGTTGATTGGATGATTGGCATTGTGATATTTAATAATTTGGCTTAATGAAAATATGATGACTTGATTGAATGACTCATTGGAAACAACGTGTTTTAATGAGCAAAATGTGGTAATAACACTAAGTGCTCTTAAACTATCTTTAAAGATAGGATGAAAAACATGCCTAGGGATTAGAAGTACTTCGACAAATAAATCTTTTTTTTTTGTACAGAGCTATATTGAGACTTCGGTTCATAATGATTTTGGTTCATAAAAGACTTCCATCCATATTGAAACTTCGGTTCATATTGGGACAATGGTCCATATTGAATCCTATTTTCTATTCTATGGTTTGTTTTTGGGCATAGGTTATTAAACTTGAATAATGCCATTGATGATGTATTAACAATGTTTTCGATATAGACGTGATAATTTCCTTGGTGAAGGGCTTGATAATTAGCTTGATAATGGCTCGATAACTATCTTGATAATGGAATTGATAATGAAATTGATAATGAAATTGACCTAATGGTTAATGGATTTGATAATGAACTTGATGATGGAGATAACAATAATATTGATATTAGAATCAAAATTGAGATTGATGTGCTTAGTAAATGAAAATGACTAATAATCATGTTTTAGTAAAAGTATTCTTGTGTAATCTTGTGTGTACCTCACCATCTCTACTGGCTCATAATTTGATTATTGTAACTCATGTGAAATGGTATTAATATTGCCTAATTTTAAGTTAACTAGTTTACATCTATGAGTTATAATTGGAGCAATATGACTAATGTGAATAAATTAGCTTAACTTGTCATAAAGGTGAGTGGATGGAAACTTGTCTAACTACGAGCATATGGTATGATATGACTATAATCATGATGTTTTTGAATGTGTGTTTGATTAGTCAACCCTTAGTCGAACTCCCCTTATCAAGTGTTTGTGTGAATTATTATAATTATTTTTTTTATCAAGTTAAGATGTGAAGGTCAAGTTCTTGTCCAACCTTCTTGTGAGTCATTTTGGGGGTATGTTGTTGTCTTGTAAGATGGTTGAGGTAGGTATCTTATTGGTATATTTGTTTTGGACTAAAGTTTGATCTCTAGTAGTGTTCGTGAAATTGTCTAGGCGGCAGCCTAGGCTTTTTGAGGCCCAAACGATTTGATTTTCATATAATTAGAAGTGAAAATTAGTAACGGGCCTAGGCGCCCAACTAGGCAGGCTAGACAGCCTAAATCGGTTTGGGCGGCGACTAGGCGCCTAGATCAATTTTTTTTTTTTAAAAATCGATCCAATACTAAAACGACGTCGTTTTATATAAAGCAATACGACATCGTTTTGATCATTTGTTCATCTTCATCCCTTTTCTTGTCATTTTTAGATAATTTTATTATTGATCTATTTGGTTTTTGAGTTTATAACTTTGTTATATTTAGAATTATTTCATATAATTGTTTGTTGAATGAGATACTATGAATTTTTAGATAGTAAATTATGTGATTAAGATCTTGTGATAGTATAAATGAATTGAAAAATCTAATATTATATTTTTTATATTAAAAATTGGATAAATATTGAAATTTTTATTAAATTTAATTCCGGTCAAAGTCAAATGTTGACCGATAGTCAACACCACCTAGACCCTGCCTAGACTGCTTAGCTCGCCTAGAAATGGTCACCGATCCGATTCCAATTTTCAATTTGACAAACATTGGTCTCTAGTGATTTAGACCCTTGAACCCTTTTGGTATTGTTAACAACCTTGTTGAGCTTGTTGCTCTAAGTATACAATTTTACTTATCATAACGGGTTGGTCATGTAGGCCACCTGTGCAATTTCATACACTCAAATGGTTGGTCGATGATTGATTGAATTGTTTGTTTATGTTGTATGACATTCATATTTGATGTATATGAGCAATAGTTAGGTAATTGAGTGATTAAAACACATTTTATAACTGAGCAAGTCGCTCAAAAAACCAGTCTGGGTTGCTGGTAGCAAAAATGTTGAGTTCTAGGGTTCCAAATTGCCAGGCAATATGGTAGGCGGCTAGTCTCATGAAACTTTGAAAAGGCGGACTTTAATGTTGGGCGACTAGCTAGTCACCCAGCTAGTTGTCTGTCTAAGCGAACTTGAAATTTTCAATCTAGACGACTTGCTATGTAATTAGCTAGTTTCCTAGCAAGTCTCCTATCCCAATTTTCATTGACTCTCCAAATGACTTGTTGCGCGACATTCGTCACCTAGTAAGTCGCATGTGACTAATTATGACTAAATTTTCAAACTTCATTGTTTTGTGTTCAATTGGGTTTATTCAGGCCTATAGCCTATTGTTTGACTCATATACCCTCTATATCTAACTTAATTACCATAGGAAGCATATTTCAGATTGACCCGGGTTACAGGAATAATTATTGGTTGTTACTCGCGGAACAAATAACCTTGGTACATGCATCACTTCATATAAGATAAGTGATTTTAAGCCAGTTGTGACTATGAGTTTGTATTAAAGTCTCTTTTGTTTACTTATGCTTCCAAGGTTTTCAATCTTCTCTAAGTCTAATACAACATCCGATCATTTGGAAATTGAATTTTCATAAATTAAGAATTACTTGTTTGAAATATCTTTAGCACCTTGTGAATTGTTCACGTGAGTGTTATTTTCTCATCAGTAGACCTATTTTAGATAAATTAATTTTTGAAAAGTAAAACCCCTTTTGAAGTCTTTAGTCGCCGAGAATACTCCCTAAGGACTTTTATCTTTCAACCATTGGTTCCAATCATTTTTTTATCTATCTATCCTTAACTATCCAAGGATTATTTTACTATTAAATAATACATTGTCGAATATCTTTTAAATATGTTTGAATAGGCTTGAGCTTTGAAACTTTAGAATCCTTGTAATGCTTGTTAATAGATTGATTGTCCTTATAAGGAAATTGCCTTTGTTTCGTTATCCTATAAGTATCGAAAAGTGCTACTCCATTGGTCAAAGGTCAAGATCTTCTTAGAGTCAGGTTGTATGGGCTAAGTGTGGGGTTTGACTCTTGATTAATTTTTGATTGAATTGCATGATAAGATACACATTTTACCTTGCACACAAATTATTAAGAAACATGTAAAATGTAAGTAACCTCAATAAATAGTATATCATGAAATGAATATGAATGTGTGACATGGCATGATCATAGATACACTAGCATGAATGGTTGCTAGCAATATGTTTTTGCCTTATATGAAATAAGGTAAGTTTAGAGATGCTCATAATAGAAATGCATGATGTGTGTGTGCATGCAAATCGATGAAAAGGTAAGAACATATATATTTGTTTGTTTTGAACATGGAATACGAACTAGAAAAATGTCTAACCTTTCTTTTTCTTTTCCCCATAAATTATGTTTATAGGTTCGATCGAATAAGGCATGTGAATATAGGACTCTCATGGTGAATCTTCAGTTAAATATGTACATAAATACATGTATTTTGAAAATTTATAACGCTTCCAAATAGATTCATGTTGAATTGAAAAATGTTTATAAGATATCATTTTATTTATTTGGGATTTATATAAATATAATTTATATGATTTTACTCCAAAAATAGTATTTGAGAAAATAATATGTTTATAAGTATTCCATAATTTCTTATTTTTTTTATAACCAAAGAAAGTGATTCCATTAATAAGACTGTATGACATGAATGTCTGAATATATCCAAATATATAACAAAAATATGTTCAAAACATTTGCAGAATTGATTTCACTTAATTCGAAGAAGTAGAAGCTTTTCCTCGATGCAGATTAATCCAACCAAGCTACAAAATCATATGCTCTGCTAACACCTTTCTTTGCCAAATTATCAGCGAAAACATTAAATCCTCTTGACTTGAAGGTAAAAGAATAGTCATTGATAAGAGCCAATTGATTCTCAATTGTGTTGAATAAGCTAGCGAATTTCCAAGGTCTAGAGGAAGAATTGCCTGACAACCATGAAACACAATTTAGAGAATCAAGTTCGAATATCACCTGGGACTTTGAAGAACACAGAAAAGAGAGAGAAACATCTAAAGCTTTGGCTACGACATGCAACTCAACTTCATTTGATTCCATGATACCAACATAGTAAGAGAATAAACAAATGACATGTCCAAAATGGTTGTGCAGGACACCGCCTATACCTGAAGCACCCGGCTTACCTAAAGATGAACCATCAGTATTCCATTTGAGGAAGTCACTGGAGGTGGAGTCCAACAACATAGTGCACTTTTTTTGCATGGAAAATTATAAAATTTAATCGTCTCAGAATTTAAGTTATTACTATTGCTCTTTAAAAAATCAAAGTCCTTAACTTCTTTGATCCAAAATAATATTCCGGCTAGAACAATTTGAAACAAATATGAGAGTTTAGCAACTCTGTTACCAAAAATGAGATCATTCCTTTTCAACTAAATCAACCAAACCGAAGCAAGAAACAGTGTTGTCCAAATTTGTTTTTGAATTTTACCCGTGACTAATGAGCACAAATGAACAAAGAAATCATTGAATTAAGTCTGTGGATAAAAGCTTATTCCCCACCAACTTGTAAGACTATATCAAAGAGCAGAAAAAGAAGCACAATGTATGAAAAGATGGTCAATATCTTCCAATTCTTCCCTACAAAAAATACACTGTGCCGAACCCAGATCAAGCAAACCTAAATTTGTCAAGAAAGATTTGGTCGAGAGTTTATTCTACAGAGCTAGCCAAAGAAATAAAACAACTCTTGGAGGGACATAATTGATAGAGAGAGAGTTGCTTTAAGAATTGATTCATGTGGGGAAGAAGGGGAAATCTGAGGGTAAGCGAGGTAAGCTGACTTAACTGAGAAGTTTCCATTCCTATTGTAAGTCCAGATTTTTTTAATCTTTTCTATGAATAGAGATGGATACAGACTTCAAAATATTTAATAGTACCTTAAGAGATTCAGCTTCCTAAACAAACACGCAATTCTCTAGTCCAAGAGAATTTCCAACACCACTCAATGCCATGCTAAAATCCACACTCTAATACAAGAATCTCCGACCGAGTACATAAGCAAATAAACGAGGAAACAACATCTTCAAAGGCATGTTTGTGACCCATATGTCTATCTAAAATCGACAAGAAGCACCATTTCCTACTAGAATTTTTATTCCATCAGAAAAAGGTTTGATCACCTTAGTTTTTCCAATCTCTTTCCATAATGGAGAAGATTTTGAATTCAATAAAAGCTGGGGATTTATACAGGAATCAACAAGATATTTTTTAATCAATTTCTACCACAGATCATCACTTTCAGGATCTAATCGCCAAATCCACTTGAATAGCATACAACTATTCTTATGCTCAATGGAACTAATTACAAGACCCCCCAAATCTTTTGATCTAGTCACCAAATCCCATCTCACTTTAAAGATTTTCCTTTTCTTGGAAGATCCACCCACAAGAATTATTTCAAGATTGAATCTATAGACCTTTTTCCACAGCTTTTGGGGCTTAAAAAAAGCGAGGAAGTATAAAGACATGGTTGATAGAGAAGATTTAACTAGTCCAAGATGCCCAGCTATGGATAAGCAGTTACTTTTTCACCCTGCCAATTTACTCATTAACTTCGTCAAGACAGGATTCTAAGTAGAGATGCGTCGGGGATTGGATCCAAGTGGGAGTCCTAGATAAAGACTCACTAGAGATTGGTATTTACATCTAATTATCCGTGAACATTGAGACAACCATTCATCTATCAAGTTAAATCCCATAAGACTGCTTTTTGAAAAATTTATAAAAAGTCCGGAAGCAGTAGAGAATATCCACAACAATCTTTTGATGGACATGGTCATTTCCATGTTTGGCTCTAAAAAAATGAGGGTATCATCTGCAAATTGAAGATTTGAGAATATCAAACTAGGATCAGTGGGATCAACTGACAGACCTATGAAAAGACCATTATGCATAGCATTTTTCAGAAGGCATGAAAGACCTTCAGTCGTAATAATGAAAAGTAGGGGAGATAAGGGATCTCTTTGTCGAAGTCCTCTTGAGAGTGAAATTTTGCTAGAAGAAGAGACATTGACTAAGAAAGAAACTTTTGTTGTTCGAATACAATTTCTAATCCACAACCTCCATTTATCACTAAAATTCATAGCTTCAAGAACTGAATTGATGTAGTCCCAGGACACTGAATCGAACGCTTTATGAAAATCTATTTTTTAGAAGCAGGCCCTTTTATTTTGAACAATGCAAATGGTGGATCAATTCATTCGCAACTATGAAAATGTCTAAAATTTGTCTACCTCTAAAGAAAACTCTTTGTTCTACCCCAAAAACCTCACTAATAAATTTCTTAAGACGATTGGAGAGACATTTTGCGATGATCTTATACAAACATCCGACTAAGCTAATTGGTGTGAAATTTTTTAAGGTTAAAGTGCTTGATTCTTTTGGAATGAGAGTGACGAAAGAGTTATTTGGACCATGTGGTAGCAATCCATTTTCATGAAAAGATTTCACCATCTGAACTATATCCGAGCTTACCATATTCCAACACTTTTTTATAAAACCGAAGTTGAAACCATCTGGCCCAGGAGCCTTAGAACTTTCACAATCCCAAACAACTAATTTGATTTCTTCCATAGAGAAAGGTTCTTCTAAAGATTTGGAAGAGACCCCAGAGCTCTTGCTGAAAAAGTGATTAGGGAGCTTAATTCTATTAAAATTCTTTCCTTATAAAGATCCCTGTAGAATTTGGTTATTTCAGCTAAAATAAGGAGAGGGTCTGATATCTAACTATTAAGAGTATCAAGCAATGTAATGCGATTCTTAGAAGCTCTCTGTTTGGCTGAGAGATGAAAGAACCGAGTATTTCAATCACATTTGGAAGACCATGAACATCTTGCTTTTTGCCTCCAGATTGAATCTCTGTCATTAAATTTGAACCACAGATTGTTGACAAGAATCCTTCTTCTAGTGTCTAACTAAACTTTAGGAGCTCCTTTCAGGTTCTCATCCTCAGGATCTCTATCAATCAATCCAAGTTTGTTCTCAATTTTTTCAATGACCTTATCAACATTTCCAAAAGACTCTTTATTCCATTGAATCAGATTATTTTTTATTCTCCGCATCTTGGTATAAGTATTGTCAGAATCTTGACAGAGACTCCACCAATTTATGATGTTTGGAATAAAATCTGGATTATGTAACCAACAATTTAAGAACCTGAAAGGTTTTGGACCCTAATTTTGATCTTTGAAAGTCAACAAAAGAAGAGAGCGATCTGAGAGCCCTCTAGGAAGGGAGTGTTGCGAAGACATGTTAAAAGAAGTAAAACATGCTTCGTTAAGAAGAAATCAGTCAATTATACTCCAATAAAGTGAATTGGACCACGTGAACTTTGAACCTGAGAGAGAAGTATCTAGTAGCCCACTTCGACGCACAAAAACTGCAAACACAGAGTCCTTTGAAGAAAGTCTACTTGGACGGCGTTCTTCAGGTTTAAGGACTGTATTAAAATAACCAACTATTACAAGAAGGGAAGAAAAATCTGTCCCGTTTAGAATTTCTTCCCAAACTGAAGCCTGATCTTTACCGACATGAGGAGCATAAACAGCTATTGCAATGGACGGTTTCCGGGCCTAGTAGTAGGGTCGTTAATTTCAGTCTTATTAGGGGGTATTTTAGTATGTTTTGGACTTTAGAGTAATTTTTGTAAATTGTTAAGTTTAGGGGGATATTCTGAATTTGCCACCATATAATAAGTTAAGTAAACCCTATAATACTCATAATTTCCTCAATAACATTTTGAAAGTTCTTGAGTGAGTTTCATAGAGTGAAAACCGGAGCTTTGCCTCTAGGGTTTCAATTGAGGGTTTCTTGGCTATTGCCGAATAAAGCTTTGGTAAGTCGTCTCTCTCTCTCCCTAATTTCGGTTTTGCCCTTTTTGATTTTGGGGATTTAATTATTAGGGTTCTGTTTCGTGTAGATTTTTCTAGAAGATTGAAGAGCTCCTCGTTAGGGTTTCGCTTGGGGTAATTTGGGGTTTAATTTGGTAAGACACGTCTCCTGATTGGGATTCGTATTAGAGGGCTTAGGGTTGTATTCAATTTTCGGCTGAGAGCTTAAGTTGTTGGGTTCTATTCGAGTCATTGTTCTGTTGTTGGTTGATTTATCGTATTGCTTGTTGTCTTGCAGAAGGTGTTGGCGAGGAAGCTGCTCAGACAGAGGAGTAGAAGATTGTTTTTTTTTTTTGTCGTGTTCTACGCCTATATAGGTTAGCAGTTGTTTTGGGTCCAATAGATTGGTTGTTGTACTGTTTATGTGTGTTGCATGTGTTCTGATTGCGTATTTTGTGAAACCCAACCCGAAACTATCTCTACAATTGCTTAAACGAATTATATACGTTGTCTTGTATGTTCGAATTGGTGAAATTAATTGTTAAACTGATGAACTGGGTAAAAATTGGGCTGTTAAACACTGAAACTAAATTTGGAATGGTTGCCTTAGGATAGCTCTTGGTAGAATCCATTGCATGCCTAGGAATAGAGGATCCTCACACTGAATCTAATGGCTTGAAGTGCCAATACCGATACTGAACTGCATGGCTTTGGCCATACTGAATTCTGATACCGGGCTTCAGCCAACACTGCTACTGTACTGATATATATATATTCTGTTTTCTGCTGTTAGTTACTATGGGCAATATTCTGTAAATTAGACTGTTAATGGTTAATTACATATTCTGTGATTCGTTGTGATTGCTGGCTGTTGTTTAGGGATAAACTAAACTGTTAAATAGACTGGTAATTTAACTATTTGTAAGCTTAATTGGACCTAATGTAGGGGTCATGTAATTTGTGTGTATTGTTGGTGTTATGTTTAAGTGTTTATGTATTTAAGCTAGGAACTGAGTAGAATGGAAACTAGGAAAAATCTGGAAAATTTAGTCAAAACTATCACAGAACCTATTAATGAAAAATTTTCTTCCTAGGGCGCTGCCTCTAGACCCCGCGAGGGAGGCTTCCCTCGACTTCGTGTACGCATGACTTGTATTTTATTGGTCGGCATAGCATCACTTAGACTAGAACCTCTAGATAGTAACTTAAAGAACTCGATAATGAGAATGAAATTATGAATGCATATGATTAAACACTTAAATCAATAATTGGTTGGATGGTAGGACTGTTTGGTATGTTGTTTGCTTTAGCATATTCTAGGGAGTCCGTAGAGACTTGCATTGTGTGATCACATGATTAGAGGCGAGTCTAGGGCATTGCATGTGTATGTTGGAACTTAATCTGTTAACTTAGACTAGTTCATAGTCTAACAGTACTTTTATCTCATTCTTTCTATTTTGTAAATCTGAAATTAAAACCCCAGGTTGAGTACAGGTACATCAATCACTAGGTGCTATTTCACTACAAGGAACATGGAATCCATCAGCATAACCATCTTTTACCATTTTTGCCATTTAGTTGTATTTTGAAACTTTTCTTTAAACTTGAGATTTTGTATTTACACTAGAAATTTTGCTATTGCTGGCTGTTGAACTTGTAAACATATTTGGGTTGTTATTACTTTTCGATATTGAGATATTGGGATGTATATACTTATCTTTGATGGATTCAGTTTTATTTAAGTGATCTGGTTTTGAAATTATAAACTGTTACAGGTTATAGATATTGCATTAGGTATGTAGCATCATGCACTTATCCTATGGTTCTACCAGGGAGGGGGTTTGTCGTTACAACTATCATTGAGCACTTCCAATTTGTAGATTTGATCAAACCTGTCACCGAGATCTAATTAGGCCTTGAGACATGCTATGAGATTTCAAAAAAATCTAATTGCCATGAGATAAGGATACCCCCACTTTGGCCTTGTGCATCAACATCTCTCCAATCGAAGGGCAAGTTTCCCTAAATCATATTGAGATCTTTACCATTCAAAGAAGACATCTTGGTCTCTTGAATAAAAACCATACAAATCCGCTTTTTTCGAATCAATGAATTCAACGAATTTTTTTCATTGAGGAATTTAATCCTCGAATATTCCAAGAGAGAAATAACATTAAGTAATCTGGAGGTGCTAGATCACACTAACAGAATTTCACACAACTCATAACAAATCATTTATCCTCGTCAAAGAACTCAGAATTCCAAGCCTGCATATATGCTTTATCTAGACTATTAATCAGCTTCACAAATTCAGGTTTTTGTTAAACAGTAACAATGCCTAGATGATTCGCAATCTCCCACACTTTTTCCTCTTCTGAGATATCATCAGAGTTAGACTTCATGGATTGATTTAGAATAAATCTTTGATTTGAAATTCGGATACAATCATCATAGATAGAGTCATCAGGGACCAAATGAAGGGGATCTTGAACATAGTTTGATTATCTTTCACAATTATTTCGTTCATCAGATTGTAATTTGAAAATAAGTATGTAACTATTATTGTCAATGTACCAATTAGGCCTCGCGTCTCAGGTCACACTAGAGTGGGGGTTCGATGCTACAAGAAAATATTATCCAGTTCAGCTAACACTAAACAGTTTGAATATTTTGCAATGAGAGTCCTCTATTCACTTTTTCTTTCTCTGAAGCAACAATATGAAGATGAAATATCAGCATCAGTCTACTCCCTACTTGAAAATCTAAAATTGAGAGCAAACTCATCTAGAGCAGTGCATTTAAGACATGATGGACTATAAATAGAGGATTACACCAAATCATGAAGTAGGGAAAAGTTAATTTTGTAGGTGTGTGGTTTGAAATTTCCAAACCATGGCGTAGAGAGCAAGCAGTGTAACTCTATAAATACCCTTATAGCAAACAGAAAGGTGCCTTTTAATTTTTTGATCAACTTTTATATCATTTGAATTTTAATCATGAGTGGCTAATTCTCTTAGAGTGTTTGAGTGAATTTTGGTTCGTCGTCTCTAGATCTTAAACGTCTCAATTGTCTAGATTCTCATGTATCTGATCACCTGAATCTCATTTTCCTGAATGATTCACTGGGAAATTATCACATAGATTTGCTAACTCTGTAGTAATTTCTATTTTATGAAACTAGGAAGTGAGTGGAGTTTGCTACATCTGAGAGTTGAAGGACTGTGACAACCTTCATCCCTAGAGATTTATCACCCTCTTCACATTCTTATTCTCTTTGATTCAGTTTTGAGATTCAATTTAATTGAGTGACTAATCCTCCAATTACTAATGAAAATCTGAATCTAATTGAGTGATAAAATTTATATTTTCTAAAATCTTAATTATTTTTTCATTTATTTGGTAAATATTATATATTCTTTTTAATTAGTTGATTAATATATTATTATAAATTTTAAATTAAAATTTAAAAATTATTTAAAAAATAAATATTAAAAAATAAATATTAAAAAATAAATATTAAAAAATAAAAAATGTATATTATAAATTCAAAATTATTTTTTAAAAAAGCAATACTCTTTTAGGGATCAAACACTCCATTCAAACAACTAACTATTACTTTAACAACTACAATAACAACTAGCTCAACCACAAGTGTCAAATACACTTTAAATTAGAAATAAAAAAATATATCAAATAATTATTTGTTTTAATTATAAGTTAAATTAAATTAGCATTACCAAAAATTATATCAATAATTCATTTTGTAAAACATTAATACTAACATGACGTTTGCAAGCTTCATACTTGCGAGCTTATCGATATGTTTGTATAGAATGATACAACTAATTCTTTTTATAAAATATAAAATATAATTATAAAACATAAAATAATAATAATAATAATAATAATAATAATAATAATAAAATTTCTGTCAAATTCTTAATAATACCAATTTTTTATAAATTTCTATTCAACTCCTAAATTTTCTAAATATTAATTTTTTTTTATAATATTAATTAATAATTCCGTATAGATCATGCCAAAAATAATGTATCATATCCATATTTTCCATCATTCCCCATAATAACTATCCTATTTTTATTATAAACTTATATTTATTCATTAGTTTTCTTCGTAAATTTACAATAGGACTACCGATTTGATGGTTATTCACTTCCACCAAAATTGAGGATGAAGTCATTTCCTACTTAGGAGTGCAAATATGAGAGCAACAAATGAAGAAAGAGACACAAAATGTAATTTGAAGGCTATTCTTCAACTTGAATACAATTGAATTTCATGTAATTTGCAAGCTAAATGTTTTGACAGTCCTCCCTACAGCGCATCCACCAAAACATACATCGCTTTCTGAGCTCTAAACTTACAATATACCAAAAAATACCCTATAAATAACTGACTGCAACGCAGCATTAGCTGAAGACCCTATGGAGCTTCCTCTTCTCTCTCTAAAATGGCTGAAGTACTCTCCTAATTTTAGAAAATGGAGAGGTTTCAGTAAAAGGCAAATACTAATGAAACTCACATTGTTGTCTCGGTGTTGCCCAGAAATGCTAAAGCTGATCGTTGTATATCAGTAAACCAGTCACGCTGCTTGAAGTTCGAATGAAGTGTTGGATGTCAGTATGCTATAATTCCACAGTCAAGTTAAATGTATGGAACAAAACCTACACAAAAAGAGGAGAAAATGCAAAGAATAATATGCATTTTTTAGTAATAAAGGATGACAATAGAGAAGAAAATGACGACTTTGAAGAAAAAAAGATGAAATATATACACTGAACCAAGCCTGGACCTAAGGACTTACAAAACAATTCTGCTCTCGCATGGCTCAAGTCGTAAAGGTATCTGACTTTTCGTTGACTGGATTCTGCTTACTCTTCGGCTCAGGCAACTTTGACAACACCCAATCAGGTGAATCCGAGAGCCATAGTACCTGACCTGTTTCTTTGTGCCTGAAGTCTGGGGATTTTTCTGTCAGCTGCAAAGAAGAAGAATCAGGAGATGCAAAGAGAAACTGCAAGTCGGATGACTACAAAAGAAGTCCACAAACTCACTTTATTCAATCTGTTATCCCACCATTTACTCGGGTTTTCCACCATATTCTTCCAGAGTTCTTCATCTACAGATACAAAACATTATAGCGAAGTCATAAACATTTACTTAAGGAGTCAATCAAGAAGACTTATGCATCAAATTGACCTGTCCTATCCAGTATTTGTTAATAAGATAACTACAGAGCCTCAAATGTCAGTAAAGAGTGGGTTACACGAAAAATCTGAAAACAGTCAGGGTGAAGACCTGTGTAAAACTACACCAGGTACACCCAGCATTAGTTGACTTTTCTTAGCCATATGTGGTTGAGGCATTCTCAGGATTTCATCTGTTAATCAGGTTTGCCCATGTGAATTTTGTGTGGTTTTATAGTGGTGGGCAGTAGGACTGACTTCCAATGGCCATGGTTGTTTGGCATAGATATATAGTGGTGGTAACCTATACTAGCCATAGATTTGGTAGGTACTTGTGGTTGTTCAGGTTGTTGGACATTTAAAATTCAATGGAACGATGATTGCACTCACTCAGCTCTGACCCAACGACCATCAGATGGAACCAAGAGTAACTGGATTCAACCTGTGAACAAGTAATTTCCATTTTAAATCCAATAATTTGTGCTTTCGTTGTGTTAGATTGACCAAAAATGCCATAAGGTGTCCAGCCCTGAGGTAATGGTACCTACGCACTAGAAATTTTTTATATGCACCAAGTACATACACGAGCTTTGCAAACTATGAGACTAGTACAATATACTTAGGTTCACAACACTTCCTTAAAAAGTGGGGAAAGTGAAACCAAAATCCTAATTAATGTAATGAATATGAAATACTAAAGAACTCTACAAGAAAATAAATTTGATATCTATTATTATCAGCATATGTGTTGCAATTAAAAAGCAATGCCATCAAAACAATATCCACACTATCCAACTTTAAATCTAGACAAGTTCAGATATCTTCAATGTGAACTTAACTTTCTAACAGGAAATGATCAACTTATTTACCTGAAGCTATTAAATGTTTAAAATTATGTTACTATACCTATATATAAAATAAAAATAACAATTAAAAAATAATTTTAAAAAAAAAAACAAAAACAGAAAGACAGAATAAAAATGATACCTTTAGATTTCTTTGGATGTTTGGATTTATTAGCGTGAAACTCTTTCGCTTTAATTTTATTCAATATTTCATTTGATGCGCCAGTAAGCCAAAGAGAGACTGTACCATCCCTGCGTTTGAAATCAGGATGTTTTGGTTTCACCTGTTAAAGCAACTTCTGGTCAGAGAATCCACTTGTAATAATAGTCCAAACATAGCCAAAGGGAGAGATTGTTCACCGTTCCATCGAGCTTTTTGCTACGAAAATCCAACCAGTCATTTGGATTATCAAGAAGGTCAGACCAGGAACTTGAGTGATCATTCCTTTTGCTAACTGAAAACAAGAACATGCCACTGTGTTAATGATTCTCAACACATAGTTTTCTTTCTTGCTCTATTTTTCCAGCTAACCAGCAGGAAAAGGATCTTATTATGTTGTTTTCAAGTAGGAAAGCAATAATTATGTGAAATATGAGTTAAGATAGTAAACTGATAGTTCCGGACTCTCAATATTGAGTTTTTATAGACAAGATCATAATATCTTATCTCTTTAACTTTTTACCATTCACTTGTCAGGACTGTCAATGTCATACTAGCATTTTAAATCTACAGGATATAAGATGTTGAAAAGGAACAGTTAGGTTAAGCAAATACAAAATCTATAGACTTCTAATTCATGAAGAATTTCCAAGAAATCTCCCAAATAAAAGTAATAAAGATAAATTAAAATTCAGAATTCCACTAGATGAATGTATAAGAAACAACCATCTTCCAATATTGGAAGCATATATCGAAACAAAGTTTTTACTGAACTGTGTGAATTACCCTAACTTTAAAGTTTTTACTAGTTATCAGCAAAAAGAAAACAGCAAAGGAAAACATGTTAAAGAAATTGAACTTTAATCGAAATATTGAAAAAACAAAAATAAGCATTAATCACAATGTATAATGGCAATCCCATTTCATTTCAGTTTCTCTTTGCAAACTTTGAGAACGTAAAAGAATGTCGTAAGTTACAGATTTGCAGCACAGAAAAGTTGTAAACAAATGAAGCAATGCCGAACAATAAAAAAATTAGAACTAGTGTCAAAACTTCATGCTACAATGTCTTCCAAGATTTGCTTAAGACTTCAAATAATATACTTCTTGAGTTCACCACCCACTCATTATAAATAATATAAAAATGAAAATAAAAATAAATTTAAAAAAAAAGAAAAAAAAAAAAGAAAGAAGAAGTTGTTTTCCACCTTCATTTCTCAAAAATTCAAATTGTAAGAAATACAAATTGTGAACCTCACCCTACACCCATAAGGTGACAGCCAACAGACAATTTGCAGAGAAACAACAATCAGATATACCAATTACCTGAATTGTGAATGGACACCTGTTCTTGGTAATCAGATGAAGCTTTCTTTGTTCGATAATATTCCTCAATAAAGTTAACACTGTGCACCATAACCTGATATGATAAAAGTTCATAGGTTAATCTGGATAATAGATATTAGTTTTTCAATGTAGCAGGCTGCTGATAGACAAATACAAATTTGAAGTGAGTTACAAATATTTAACAGGCCATCTCCAAATCACAGTAAGTGCAACTATGAGATACCATATATTGGATGGGTTGATAAAATTAAGATCAAAGCAAGCATGTAGTGTTTTTAAATTATGTATGGTACTTTCAAACTTAAAACTTGTCTGAAAATCTTACAGAAGAGCAACTAAAGCAAAATTGATTTTCCTTATGAAATTAGGTGCTTCCTTAATTTCAATTATATAAAACTGCAGCGAAACATAAAATTAAACCTAGAATCTACAAGTAAAGAAGTGAACAAAAGAAATAACCAAGCAAGACATCACAAATCTATAGCAATGTACCTGGACATTAACATTTCCCTGATGAGTAGGTGAATCAGCAAACAATTCACCAGCTATATGTACACGATCATTAGGTTTGAGATGAGAAGCGGCAACATGAGCCAAATCACCTTCAAAAATCACAGGAATCCTAAACAAATAAAAAATGAACAAGAATTCAATCAAGCGAATCAGAGAGCAGAGAAAAGAGAAACAAAAAGAAGTACCAAAGTGGAGGAGAATGCTTGGAGACAATCTGATTGATGATAGTTGCAGCCCAGACCTTGCCATCGGATGAGGACTTGAACTGAATAGGCATGTCGACATAACCAGTGATGCTGATGGAATTAGCAACCTTAACCTGATATGGAATTTCGCTGGGCCTCGGCCAATTAGTCGCCAGTGCCTTGGCTTGGGTACTCAGAGAACTTGGAAGTAGGAGACTACTGTTTCTGCGGGCGATTTCTACTACTGTGCGACGAATCCAGTTCATTGTGCCAAGAGTGTTCCTTTGTAGAGTCTCGCTGCTTTCACTTAGGTTTACTAAAGCTAGCAAATTGTAGAATCTACAACCGGCTGTGCATTTAGCACTGGTTTATTGTTTGAGCTTCCTAGTATGCTAAGCGTGCAAGGGGCGAAAATAAATTTTAACTTTTTTTTTTTTTTCTATATATATATAAAACAAAGTGTGATAGTTTACTTATCTTGAAAATACGACACATGGCACACACGTGACAACTGTTTGTCCAATTATAATGTGCCACGTGACACTAAATCCCCACCTAAGAAACTTATAAATCACTTATTGCTTCCACTTCCTCTCTCTTATCAATCACTTCCTACTCTTTCTCTTCATCTACTCCCTCATTAATTACTTCATACTCTCTTCGTCTACTCTAATGTCTTTTTTTATACTCTAAAGTATATTTTTCTCTTCTCTCACATATAAGCCGATTGATAAAGTTAGTCACATATGTAATTTTTCCTTCTAATGTTACAGATCCTATCTACACCTGGAGTCCGAGCCAATCCCCTATCGGTCCTGCCACCACGAGGAACAAATGATCTCTAGGCTTGTGATGTTGAGTTCGATTTGCTGTTGTAAGTGTTTACATCTCTTCTTTTATTGATTTGATTTGTTATGTTTAGATTTTCTGTGATTACATACTTCGAAAATACTACATGTGACACTTCATATTCCAATCAAAGTATGTCACGAAAACATTTACCACACCTCTTGAAGTGAAGTTGATAGTTTTTTCTTTTAAAATAGTTATATTTTTTAACTTAAATATTTACTTAGCAATCAATTTTTTATGCGTACAATAACCTTTCAATTTCTTAAACCTTCATCTCTATGCATTACAAACAATGTATTTTTTTATATTCCGTAAAACATTTGTCTTTTCGTATCAATTCCTACGCTATAAAAATAATTTTTCACACTCTCTTCATTCTAATTTCGATTTCATAGATTTCAAGTTCTATCTCAAATCAAAAGGTGATTGTTCTCATTTCTTCATACACTCTCTTCATTTTAATTTCGATTTCATAGATTTCAAGTTCTGTCTCAAATCAAAAGGTGATTGTTCTTATTTATTCATCCATATTGTCATATATGTTTCTTTTATAATTTTTAGATTTCTCCCACTTCATTTATTCTAACATTTTATTTTATAACTTTGTTATATATTGGTTTTTTTCCTATTTTTTTTAGCTTTGACAGTTGTGTATACCGGTGCACATCCAACTAGCGTGAGTTTCTCTCTCTTTTTTATTCATGTTGTTTCTCTTGTATTATTGTTTCTATTGATTTTTTTATTCTTTATTAGAGTTTTTTCTATTTTATTTTTGTTTTCATATGTGACTATGATTTGTATAATTATACGAAGAGTAATAAATAAATAACACTGCTAAGAATTTTCTCACGTAAATCAATTTTCACAACTTTGATTCTTCTGTCTTTGAAGACATGGATTTTATAAGTTTATTCATGTGCAATAGATTTGATACTTGTACTATTTTTTCATGTTGTCTGTTCATTTCTCAATCTTCTTCTTCAATTCCTCCATTAAATCAAACTAAACATTTTCTCTTAATCCTTTTCTTATTCTACTATTTTTTTTCCGATATCAATAGATTATTTATTTTAAAACTTTAAAAATTGATTTGGTATTTTTCTTTTCAGGTATTTTTCTTCTGTATTTCCAACTTTGAAAAATGTAAGATTCTAATTTCATTAAATTCAATATATTTTATTGCATTTTCTTATGTTTTCTGTTACGTAATATTTTTCTTCTCTTTTACTAGATCATATTTGTGTCACTCTCGAGACAATGGGAATAAAGAGATGGAGAATGAAGATGAATAATGAAGACAACAATTAATTTTTTTTTAAATGATTTTGTTTTATATTGTAAGTTATTGTAATTAGTTACTTTCATTTTTATTTCACAATAAAATTATTATTTTTATTTATTAATAGTCAATAAAAATCAAAATTAGATCATTTTATAATAATTTGAATATAAATTATATTCTTATATCTAATTATGTATTTTTTTTTCACAAGTCTTTCTCTGGGTAATTTTTATGTAATAATGGTTAGAATTAGAAACTTAATTTAATTTATTGAGCTCGGAAATTTACCCTCAAAATTAATTTTGAGTGGTTTGAAAAAATTTATCCATATTAAACTAGATTTATTTATCTTTATTTCGTCTATTTATATATATATATATTAGAAATTTATAAATTAGAATATTCCTTTTTAATTTTATAAATTTGAATTTGTGATTATTATAATTTGTATATTTATTAATTACTTAATTTCTCAAATTGAATGTTGGTTGGAGTGATTTACTTATTTTAAAGTATATTTAACAGTTATTTTTTCTATACCTCATTACTTTTATATATGGAAACCTACACATTAGAAATTTATATTTTTTTAATTTTATTTAGCACCATATAGTTTTCATAATCATAATTATAACTCTCATATAGTTTTCATAATCATAATTATAACTCTTGAATTTATAATAATAATAATAATAATAATTTTAATAATAAAAATAATTAACTACATAATATAATAAGAAATGGATTATGGATAAGAGAATATGAAGTATTGACTTTAATTTATTATATTAAATGATAATAATAAAATTTAAAAAGAAATGAAAAGTTGCGAAATTTGAAAAGACTTTAATTAATGTTATATTTAATTGGTATTAAAAGAATAAATTAATTTAATTGTGTATTTAATTGACTTGAATAAATAAAAATATTAAAAAATACTGCTTTAATAAGACATTAAATATGCAACAATTAAAATGTCAAATTAATTGATTATCACATCCCAAATTTTTTTAATAATAACTATGTAAACAAAATTAATATAATGAAAAGTTACTATATATTTTATACTTAAATGAATAATTTATTTAAATTATTTGAGTTGGCTACCTTAAATTACATGTAAGAGTCTTTCAGCGGTAACAACAAATCAGAAAATTAAATTAGTAACTTATATAATTATGTATTATTCTATTAAGATCATCTAACAATAGTAAATTACTCAAATATCAATTAATTAAATTGAAAAAAAAAATTAAGTATTGCCTTCTATCTTCATTTTTAAACACGTACTATACAACCCATATTGTCAAATATAAACGCAAATATGAAAGCAAGACTCACCCAATAAAAAATCTATGTCCTACCAAATATGTATAGAACCAATTAAATTATTAAATTTTCCTAACTCTATTAACACAAATATATTTACAAAGAATAACTTGAAAAAAATATATGAAGCATCACATCAACAGGAAAATTAAATTTTCTTAAATATGAATATATTTTTCACCATTCATAAATGGAGTTGAGATTGTCCTATGAATTGTTAAATCATGATTTTTCGAGTAGTCTTCAAAAAAATTAGTTTATTTCACATGTTCGGGATTAAAAAAAATTAAAAAATTAATATTAACAATAATCCATTATATTTGACCAAAAAATATTTAACTTTAACCTTTACATTCACTTTTTCCTTTAAATCTTTTAAAATTATTGCTTACTGTTAATCTCATTTTCAATTTCGTTTATTCAATATTTAAATTATACTCTATAATCATTTTTGTTTTTCATTTTTTAAATTAAGTTTTCTAATATGAATTTCAGTGTTTTAAAAATCGCGTCTAGGCGCTAGGTGGTGTCTAAACACCTAAAAAATGGGCTAGGCCGCAGTTCTAAGCATTCAACAGCCTAGGCGGCGTTTAGGCGGTCCAGAAGACGACGCCTAGGCGGTCAATATTTAAAAAATATTTTTTTTGAATTTTTTATTGATATATTTAATTATAATAAAATAAGTCTATATATTATTTATGTAAGTTTATTTTTCATTCATTTTATATAAACATAATATATAATCATATAATAATTTTTTATAAATACAAATAACATGTATAATTTTTCACCACATAGAGTAAAACGCCTAAAACCACCTAGGTTTCCGCCTTGCCGCCTAGGCGCTAGGCATCGGGTGACTGTCTAGCACCGCCTAGCGCCTTTTAAAACCTTAATGAATTTATTAATGTAATGATAAAAAATGACAAAATTACTCGAGTTAAAGCACAAAAAATAATATAAGGATGGAATGAGTAAATTTAAAAAGATCGAGGTTAAATATATAAAACTTTTTTCAACGACGAAATCAACGAAATTGTATAGTTCGAGAACTAAAATTTACACTAACTCTTGTATATTCTATAACTAATATTGGATAATAAATTTTTATATTTTATTACTCTATTATTCCAAATCAATAAAATAGTAGTAGTAATATATGTTTACTCATAAAGATACATAAAAGATTTTTTTAAAAGAAATAAAAAAAATTAATTTTAAATATTATGAGTCAATGTTATATATATATATACATATATATATGTATACTTTTCTATATATTTTTAAAATAAAATTATATATTGATATTAATGATATTTTATATTCAATTAGTTCGAGAGTAATGAATATTTAAAATATTGAAAAAAAAACTATATAAAAATGTATCTAAAATAAAGTCACTGATAAATTATCATAAATTTGAAATTATCTTTAAAAATATTTGATAAGCTCTAATATAAAATGATAAATTTAAATTATAATTGATATTTCTAAAAACGAGTATAATCGCTGTTTACACTCCATTTTTTTAATCAATTTATTTATTCATTTATCCATTTAAATTGTTGTGAATAATAGGGGAATATCAAGTTTTTTCGGATTTCTCTAAACTATATAACTAAAAATTATAAATATAATTATTATGATTTATAACTTAATTATTTCATTTTAATAAAATAATTATAAAAACCCTTAATATCATAATAACCATATTAATGAAATTGTTTTTTTTTTTCCAAAATAGAGCAATGAAGTACACATCATTATAGTGTAAAATGGAGTAATAAATAATAAGGATAATGATGACCTCTCATTGGAATAAACTTCATCATGACATATCCCGTTTATACCATTTTCAATTGTTTTTTTTTTAATTATGTTTGAGGAAAGTTGTTATTATCACATTATCAAAATGGTGCTTAATGACTACATATTTCTTTATATGTTAATAAAATTTAAATTTTATATTTTTGTGATACTAAACTAAAATCAAATCATATACCTCATCCTAAATTCGACTAACTATTTATTATAAAATTAAATATTATTTATAAAATATATTATTCTAATTACGGTTATACATGAAATTTAATATATATTTCTGTTGAATATATAAAATTATTTTTTTAAAAAATTATTATAAAAATGATATACCGCGCAACGTGCGGTTCTGTTACCTAGTTATAATATAATCGATATGATTTTGCGGGTTGACCATTGGTCTGTCATATTAATAAAATATCTAAATTTTAAAATAATTAATTTATATAATAACTAAAATTATCATTTATATAAATTTTTATGCAATAATTTTTTATGGTATAATTTAACAATTTAAAAATTAATTATTAAGGTATTAATTTGATTGTGAATCATCAAAATAATAAAATTAAATCATTCAACTTTAATTTAAATGATAATTTTTCGGACCTTTTAAACTTCAAAATATAATTATATGACTGCTTTAAAAAAAATTTAAAAAGCAAACTTTTAAAACTTTGGTTTTCATTCCATTAGCCTAATTTCTCAAAATATATCTGAAAATCACATGGTTAACACTTGTGTGAACTACGTTCATAGTTGATGAGGAATGACTTAAAGTGTAAAATTCAAACTTTTAAAAATTTATTTTTGTAAATTTTTCAAAATAGGCCTATAATTGTATATTTAAACTTTTGGCGATCTTGAAAAAAAAATCCTTAATTTAAAGATAAAATGAATTTAAATACTAGTAATATAAAATAATTTATTATAAAGTGGGAATATTTCCATTTTACCACCGCAGGTTTGTCATATTAGTCAAACAACCTTTATAGTTTCATTTTTAGTCAAAAAAACTAAGTTTTAGAATATTACATCCATTTTATTTTTCATCCGTTAATGGATGAATAGTAACTAGGGATATTGTGATAATTTCAAAAATTATTTTTAAAAAAATTAAAGCCAAAAAATTTAATTTTTTTTTAAACATTGAAAATTACGAAAATGTCATTGGTTACTGTTCATTGACTGATTGATGAATAGTAAAGTTGACAGAGTCTGTTAAAAAGTGGAGATTTAGTAAAAATTGAAATATCGGAGATTTTTTTACTAACATGTAAAACCAGCATTGGTAAAATGAAAATATCCCTATATAATATATATTTTTTTATTTTTAATTTATTATATATATATATATATCTATATATATATATATATATTTATAGATATATAATAAATTAATAGTAATGAAACCCACGCGAAAATGAAAGAATTTTTTTAATTAAATACTGTAATTATATTCACTATTACAAGTAGTAGTGGTTTGTCCGGCGGATAAATAACCCATACTTTGTCAAAACAATTCTATAAATATCCTACCCATATTTTTTTAAGGTGTGAATATAGTATTTATCCGATATAAATATACTTTTTATATATATATATATATACATATATATATATGCCATAAATTGATTTTATAAAAAAGAAAAAAAACTTGATAAATTTATTACGATATTATCTTCTACGAATTGGGCTTGTTTGTGATTTACTTCCTATTCTAATTGGATAATTGTAAATATTCTAACATAATTATAAGCTATATTTTCTTTTTTTTTTTTTAAATTAAGCTTCTTCATTAAGAATTAGGTTGTCCAACATGTATATATAGAACTTAATTGGGATTGAAATAAAATCATCAGAAAATCTTCACAAATCTCTTTTCTATTTTTCTCATTGTATTAGAGCAATGTTGAAAACCTAATTTATTTTTTTCTTTTCTTTTACTATTATTATTATTTATTATTTATTACCATGGTAGGACAAAAGCTGATGGCGAGACAAGCAAGAGAGCAGCTCTCGATCTCAAATGTCCCTATTATCTACATCCATCTGATCATCCTGGCATGAATATATCTCCTGTGATTTTAAAAGATGATAACTTTCAAGAATGGGAAAAGAGCTTGCAAAACTCTTTTTGCACTAAGCACAAACTTGGTTTCGTGGATGGTAAGATTTCTAAACCTAATAATGATGCGACTGAGATTGAAGATTGTTGGAGTGTTAATCTCATGCTTGTTGGTTGGATTCTTCAGTAAATTGAATCGACTCTTCGTTCGACTGTTACCTATCATGAAACGATTAAGGAATTATGGGAGGATCTGCATCAACGATTTTCTATTGGCAATGGTCCTCATGTTCAACAATTGAGATCAGATCTGGCACATTGCACTTGAAAAGGTCAAAGTATTGCAGAGTATTTATGGAACGTTGAATAAGATATGGGATGGGCTTCAAACTTATGTGAAGGTATGAGGATGCACTTGTCTTTAGGTTAATCATTTACATCAGGAACGTGAGGAGGAAAAGATACATAAGTTTTTAGTGGGTTTAGATGACGATTTATACGACACCGTTCTGTCTAATATAATCGCTCAAGATCCTATTCCCCTATTAAATTGCATGTATGCTTTGGTGATTCAAGAATAATGTCACAAAACAACGACGAAGGATCATGAAGTCCGTAATGAGGCTGTTGCATTTGTTGTCGGTGAGAATTCTCCAAAGCGTACCGATCGACCTCTTTGTTCTAATTTTGGTCGTGTTGGTTATGATGTGGCATCATATTTTAAAATTATTGGATTTCCAGATTGGTGGCATAATGGGCGTGATGTTGGTCGTGGAGTTGGTCGTGGCTGTAGTACAGCGTCAACATCTATTAGTGGCACTAGTAAAAGCGGCACTAGTTCATGTCAAGGGAAGCAAGTACTGTTGTGCAATACTGTTCAATCTGCCTCAAATCAGACTTCTATAACTACCAGTTTTACTTTACATGATTGCACTAACTTTGTGCTAGTCCTATCAGATGAATAGTGGTCTACGGTTGTCAATATGTTCAAAACTCTTGCATTCAATTCAAATAAAAAGTTTTCTAGTATGTCATATTCCAATTGGATTCTGAACACTAGTGTATTGATGGAACACACATAAATGTTGTATAAGAAGGAACTGTTGTGCTAAGTTTCAAAGTGAAAATTAAACATGTTTTATATGTTCCACGATTGACGTGCAACCTGCTTTTCTTTTCCCAATTGATTAGAGATTTGAAATGCATTATTACACTATCTAACAAGTTACGTGTGTTACAAGATTGCACTTCGAGAATGGTGATTGGAGCGGGTGAAGAAAGAAATGGGGTTTATTGGCTACAATTCATTGTTCCATTCAATAAAGGTCATCATGCAAATGCTGCTGATTCTTATCAATTATGGTATCAATGCTCGGTCATCCTTCTCATCAGATTATTACTCTTCTTCCCAACATTAGTAGTTATGTTCCTCGTGATAATGCACCTTATGACATTTGTTTTAAATCTAAACAAACTCGTGTATTGTTTTCTATCAGTTCTAATAAAGCTAAAATTTATTTGAATTGCTTCATTGTGATGTGTGCGGACCTTACAGGTGCATCTTATTTTCTTAGAATTATTGATGATTTCTCTCGTGGTGTTTAAGTTTATTTAATGGCAAGTAAGGTAGAGGTTGTATATCTTCTACGAATTTTTTGTGTTATGACTCAAACGCAATTCTCTAAACTTGTAAAAAGGATTCGTAGTGATAATGGTTCTGAATTTGTTGCATTGAAAAGGTACTTTGATGAACAAGGTATTCTGTTTGAAACGTCCTATGTTGCTATACCACAGCAAAATGGTTGTGTTAAGCGTAAGCATGTCATATTCTCAATGTTGCTCGCGCTTTTTGCTTTCAAGGGAAACTCTCATTAGACTTTTAGGGGGAATGTATTTTGATGACCACTTATCTTATCAATCGTACTCTTTCTATACATTTGATGGAAAATGTCCTTACGAACTTATCTTCAGTCGCACACCATCTTATGATCATCTAAAAAGTTTTGGGTGTTTATGTTTTACTTTCGTCAATTCCTCATGATTGAATTAAGTTCCACTCACGAAGTTGCAAATGCATTTTTGTGAGCTACCCATATGGTAAGAAAGGATAACGGTTGTATGATCTAGATACGAATGAATTTTTTACATTAAGTGACGTAATTCTTTATGAAGATCAATTTTCTTATTATAGGTTTTCATCTTCTGAGCCTCTAGTCATGTCTACTATTCCTACTTCCGTAGCATTTGATCCATCCTCCATCTCTCTTTCAACTATTTCGTTGCCTTCATCAGGTATTCTTTATCCTATAGCTAACTTTGTAACATATAGTCGATTGTTTGATGCACATGTTTATTTTTTGGCATCCATTATTATAGGTTCTGAACCTACCCATTTTTCTGAAGTTGCTCGCATTCCTTTTTGGCGTCAAATAATGTGTAAAGAAATTGCAACACTAAAACAAACTGGGACTTGAATTCTTGTGGATTTACCACCTGGAAAGAAGACTATTGGCTGCAAATGGGTATTAAGTATAACTCTGATGACTCCATAGAGCACCATAAGGCTTGTCTCATTATGCTTGAAAATCGGCGAGTTGCTAGCATTCATTTTAACGAGACATTTGCTCTTGTTGCTAAGATGTCTTCTATTTGTGTCTTTCTTAGCGATGCAACTATTCAAGATTAAGAGTTACATTAAATGGATGTTCATAATGCCTTTTTTACATAGTGATCTCGATGAAGAGGTTTACATGTCTTTGCCTCCCGATTATTCTCACACGGCTGTTGGAAAGGTTTGTCACTTACAAAAGTCATTATATGGTCTACGACAAACTTCGTAAACTGGTTTGCTAAGCTTTCTACGACTCTTAAGGCTTTCCAGTTTGTCCAATCTTATGCGAATTATTCACTTTTTTCTTTAACCAAACATGGTTCAACTATTCATGTTCTGATTTATATTGATGATCTTTTAATTGCTAGAAATAATTCAATGGTCTTTAAAGCTTATTTGAGTCCATGTTTTCACATGAAAGGTTTGGGGACTTAGAAATATTTTCTTAGTATTGAAATTGCTCGTGGTCCATATGGCTTATTTTTATCTCAACGTAAATAAGTCCTCGATATTATTATTGAAGTAGGCCTGCTGGGTGCTAAGCTATGCGAATTTCCCATGGAGCAGAACCATCAATTGGCTCTTTCCACTATCTCTGGATTTCATATTTTTTTTTATTGAAATTAGCTATTATATCAAAATGAACAAAAATAAAATACTCTTAAGATATTAAAATTATAAATTTAAAATGATAAAACATAATTCACAAACCGTTAAACTCTGATCATAGCTAATCTTGTGCACACATTAATGATTCTAATGTCTTATGATAAAGTTTGCTACGATGAGGACTCACAAATCGACCTCCATTACTAAAAGCAGACTCAGAAGCAACGTTGAAACTAGAATGGAAAAAATATCTTTAACTATGCGATGTAAAATAGGATATATTGCAGCATTTAGATTCCACCATGCTAGGATATCAAAGTGCTCTTCAGTTCTTGGGATAACTGACTCCTTTAAGTAATAATCTAACTCAGTTTTTACATAAATAGAAATAACTGAATTTTTGGAAAATATAATCATCAAATGCCAAACACAAAGTAGGACTTAATCTTGTTCTAGTAGACATAGAATCTGAGGAGTTAGAAACATTCACCAAATTTTGTGTGCTGCTGTAGAACTTAACCTGATATTCTTCAATAAACCTCAATAAAACTGTTTGAGCCTTATCAATTTCAACAGCTGCATATTCCCCAAATAATATAGGAAAATAAAAGTCAACTACTTTGAATTTGTATTTTGGATCTAAAATACAAGCAATGGCTAAAATCCCATTTGAAGTTGCTCTAATAACTATTAAATTTCTAAGCTATGCTTGCAGCCATTAATTGAACTCGTGTATTTAATGATCTACTCCACTCAAAATACGAAATTTAATGTCACATACAATTGGGAGAAAACTACTCATAGTAAGATACTTGTTTCCAGAAAGATTTTCTGTTGCCTTATAAAAAAAATCCCCAATTTATCACAAATTTGACTAGCAATTCCCAATCATCTTCAATTTGCACACACTTATATTGATTGTCTCTCTGTCTTAAACGAGGAAACATATTCTTAAAAATCAAAGCAGTGTGAATCATCAAATATGTAGAATTCCATCTAGTCTTACAATCTAGAGCTAACTATTTTGTGATTTTTATGTTTGTCTAACGCACAGTTTCAATGAATTTTCTTCTCTTTTAGGTGTAGATGACAAATAAAAAACACTATTATGAATTCTCTCAATACTTGATTTAATCAATTTCAACCAGTCTTTCACAATTTGATTTAATACATGAGCTGTGCAGCGAACATGAAAAAATCTCCACCAAATATAAGAGAGCTATTAGAAAGTCTATCTACTAACATATTGATCATGAGGTTGTTGGTGGAATAATTATCCACAATCAAAGTATACAACTTATTCAATATTCCAATCTAATAAGCAATCCATCATCACATCAGTAAGAATCTCAGTCGTGTGTGGACATGGAAAATACACAAACCTAATATAATTTTTAAATTTAATGACACTTTTCAGGAAAAATATAAAAATAAAATAATATAAAATATAAAAGTCAATGGTACATACCTAATAATGCGACTTTGCAATCTCTATGAGTCATCCACAAAATGAGCTGTAATGGTCATAAACCTTTTTATTTGGTGATGCGTTGTCCACCTATCGTTGTAAGGGCAATCCTACTCTTCAAGCTTTGAATCATTGTAATAGTTTTCTCTTTTTCATAATCATATATCTTTAGGATATCACTCTTCAAAATATTCCTATAGTATTTTAAATAAAGGTTGAAGTGTGTCAATAAACTTGTGAAATCTTTTATGCTCCACTATGCTCAATGAATATTCATGAAGAATAACCATATTAGCTAGCTCCTTACGATATTTATCTTGCTCAAATTTGAATTGTTGTTATTCAGACCCTCCTTATTTAGTTTTGACACCTTTCATTATCTGCGCCACATCTTGAAATTGCTTTCGATGACATATTTGTAAATGAATTTTCAAAGGGGAAGTTCCTCCACTTTTTTTAGTTGATAATTTTTTCTTGCATCGGTTACAAACAACTATCCATATATCATTTTGTTTCTCTCTTCTGAATTCCTTCCAAACTTGTGATGTGAGTCTTTTTCCATGTTGCTCAGTGTCAATTTGAATTTCATTCTCACCCAAGTTATTAATTTTCACCCTGACGAGATTGAGGAAACAAATTTCCTGGACTTTCTTTTATATTTCTACCTTACATGACACTTTTTTCAGTAGATTGTGATGTAGACATGATAAAATTTGATTAACCTGAAAAAAAAAATATTACAAAGATTATACAAGGAAATTATGTTTACAAGATGGTTGTTTTTTTCTTATATCATGATTAGAATTAGTAAAATATGAATAAATGTGCTATACCCCCTCTCTTTTTTTTCTTCTTTTTAAATTAGACAATGACATTATATAAACATAAAAACTTTGACGACACGAATAAAAAGATTGAACTAGTTTAAAAACAAAAAGAAATTAGCTTAAACATGATATTCAACTCATAAATATTTTCTAAGGCTAATTTTCTAGTGTTAATTATCACAAAAAAATTAATAAATAAAAGAAAGCAAATAAAAAGCCATACATTATGCAAAAATCTGGTGCTCTCTTGAAATATTATAACTTCAATAAAATAAACAAAATTCTTATTAAAATTTGTTTGAGATTGTGAGATGATAGTGAGAATAAGAAAAAGTAGAGAAAAAAGATCATGTGATGCGAGCGCAACTGCACTTTTTAGAAAGTTTAGGGTTTACATTATGAGTTTTTTTAAATGGCTTCTTGTTTAAAATAAATTTGGGTGGACATGGGTTTCACTAATAATATAGAATTATAATTATATTGTTATTTTATTTTTAAGTTTATTTTACATGTAGAGGATATAGGTAAGGATATTTTACCGTACCCATATCCTTTTCCTTATCCTTAACGGGTATAAATTTTCTATCCACATTCGTCCACCAGTCTTAATGGGTATTTCCATATCCGCCCATAGCGGGTGGGTATCCACAGGTAAGCGGGTATAATTGTCATCCCTAGCTAACATGTCGCTCTATCACTAGTTATTTTGTTATGTTGAGTTGTTCTCCTATATCTTGAGAAACAAATAAGCAACATACTATCTCCCGTTCTTCTCCTGAGACTGAATATTGCTCCATGACTGCCACGTGCTATGAACTTACTTGACTCAAATCTCTTTTGAATTCTATTGAGGTTAATCATTCTCAACCTATGCGCTTATTTTGTGACAGCCAAGTTGCGCTTCATATTGCTGGAAATCCTATTTTCCATGAGCGTACGAAACATTTTGAAATTGATTGCCACCATATTCACGATTAAATTTAGTGGGAATGAGTCTCCCTTTTCCATTTTCGCACAATTGTCCAGCTCACCAACATTTTTACCAAGGCTCTCGGCCAACAGCAATTTCAAACACTTCTTTGCAAGTTGGGCATTACTGATCTTCATGCCTCAACTTGAGGGGGAGTATTATGATATTATCTCCCACAAATTTGGCTTGTCTGTGATTTACTTTCTATTATAGCTATATAATTGTAAATATTCTAGCATAATTATTAGCCAAATTTTCTTTCTTTTTTTTGTTAGCTTATTCATTAAGAAATTAGGTCGCACAATATGTATATATAGAACCTAATTGGGATTGAAATAAAATCATCAGAAAGTCTTCCCAATTCTCTTTGCTAATTTTCTCAAAATTATGGTTAATATCAACTTTATAATCATATATTTTCATTTAATAAAGAGAAATCAGCTTGAATATGATTGTGATTGTATTATAATCTGTATGAGTATGGTAATTAAGATTTCATTTTAAAATAATAATAATTAATACTAAAATTTTGTGGAAATTTGAAATAAATGGTGATAATAAATTTATAAAAATTTATTACAACGCCATGAAAAGATTTAAAGTGAAATAATAATTTAAAAAATTCAAATTTTCCATTTATTTTTTCTTAATCTCTTTTGTAAAATTAATATAAAATTATATGAACATAATTACATATTTTCTTAAAAAATATCATAACTATCCATTTTAAATTATATTGTTACATTTTTTTTTAAGTTTGAGTAAGTAATAATTAACCCATTAATTAGTTAAAAAAATCAATTCAACTAAATATGATGGATAGATCTCATTCTATAATTTTCTCACGTAAAAAATGGTGTTTTACAATAGTAACTAACTTAAACTTTTATATATATATATATATATATATATATATATATAAACTTATCCATCTTTCTTACCGGCTATTTTTTTCCATTCATTTTGTCACATAATTTTTCTCTAAATTTTCAAAATATACAACTAAATTCTTAATATTTTAAGACATAATCACCACGAAAGCCCCAATTTGATCCAACTATGAGAGGTTTCATTTTAACCCCTCAACTATCTCATATGGGGTCGATTTGCCCCTTTTCACCTATGTGGTAGATGATGTGGATTGTTGTATATATTTGACTATGGATCACGTGTCACATCATCTGTGGCATAAGTGAAAATGGCTAAATTGACCCAATGTTGAATAGTTGAAGGGTTAAATTGAAATATCGTATAGTTAGAGGGTCAAATTGAAAAAGTTAGTCAAGTTTAGAGGGTTCTGTGATCATTATGCCATATTTTAATTACATTACAATTGACCAAATATATTGTATTTATATTCACCAAACTAAATTAAATTTGCAAACCACAATTTAAAAATAAATATTATTAAAATTATTCCTATATTATAATTGATCTATATTGCATTTATATTCACCAAACTAAATTAAATTTGCAAACCATAATTTAAAAATAAATACTGTTAAAATTATTCCTACATTATAATTTATATATACGTTACTAAAATGAATATGATTAGTATTTTACATATCAAATTGCAATCTCAAAATATCATTAGAATAATATTGTCCTACCATATAGTATAATTTAAGTGTATAAATATTTTATTTTCATCTCTAAGCATGTCTCTAATGACGATGTTAATATGATAATTAGATATTTGTTAATTGATCGTAAAACCTTTTAAATTTTAATTTTGATGCGTTTTCATTATTAAGTTCTTACTCTATTATTATAATAATTTTATTTTTCCATTGGTAGATGAAAGAGCCTAAAACTTTATACTTTTAAAATGAAAACATAGGTTATGACTATTTATTATTATTATTGTTATTATATTTTTAATCTTAACAAAACATTTCTTTATATACAAAATTAATCAATATTTATATAATGATACTTTAATTATTATTTGCATGTGTATTTTTATTTTTTCATTAATGTTTATACCGGTAATTCAAAAATAAATACCTTCCTCTATTACTTTTATAAATTATGTTTTAACATTTCCTTTATTCCAAATTATATAAATATTTACTATTTTAAAAAAAAATGGACTATTTTAGTATTAAAAATTAAGTAGTATTGATATCAAATAAAATAAATACTATATTAAATTAGAGATATTTTAGTAAAAAGAATATTGGATAGCGCTTTGTACATCTTCCACTTTGCATGCAATGAGATGATTTCCGAAAGTTTCCACATGGACCATCCATCATGAAAATTTTCACACACTCATAATAATGAGGATTCATATGTTCTTCTGGTATTTAAGCACGACTGATATCGATAGTAGTTGGATACTTATTATGCTCTGCAAGAAAAAACAAGATATGTGCATGAAGCAATCCTCGTTTTTTAAATTCTATTGTATAAATCACTACATAATGAACAAAATATAAATAAATAGATGAAAATATTTATTTACTATAAGGAAAATTATATTATTGAGTTAATGAAAGAGGAAAAATGTTTACAAGTTGAATGACATACTTGTTTTTACTTACCAAAAAATTTATTTTCCCGAAAGTCCTTAATTAAGTGATCCAATTTGATTTTGAAAACCCTACTTTAAATATTTGGATGATCCTCAGGATTTGGACCTTTTTTTCTATGAATCTACAAATTTTAGGCCACTTTAGATTGTAGGTGAATGTGATGAACAAATCAGGATACCTAACCCATTTGCATATTGCCATAGCATCTTGATAAATTTGAAGCATGTATCGAGCACCACTAGTAAAGCTAAAAGGCAGAATTATCCTCTTTCCTTATGAAGAGTTATTAGTTTCCCCATTCAAAATAGCATCTGCTAATCCTTTATTCATCTCAACTCTCAATTGTTTTTATAAGTCCTAATAAACATCAGTCGAGAAGATTCTATCATTGTATATGCATCCGCAACAAATTGTTGAAATAATCGTCGAGAAGATACTATTAAAGGAACTTCATTTCTTCTTTATTGTATCTTGAATGCAAATTCTCTCATGCTTACACATTGCCATCCTCTACTTGATCCCTCATCTTGATTAAATTGAATGTCTTCTCGATAGCCATCTTTACCATATGGAAAAGTATGGGATATTGAAGACTCATGTCACGTCCATTAACTAGGGCTAAATTAAATTTAAATTTTTTTTTATTTGACTGATTTTGGAAAAATTTTTGAAACGAGGTAATGTTTTGAATTAAAAGAACTCCGGTTAGTTTATTTGCGATTTATCAGTGGTTAAGTGAAAACCTAAGTTAATACACACAGGAAACCACATTCAGCCACCAGAAGCATTATTCCAATTTTTCCTCTTAACTTTGAAAAAAACCTCAAACACCAACTACTAGCACTGTTTCATTTAGTCACTGTTCCATTACACTGTTTCATTATTTTTGCGCTGTCAGTTTGAAAGTTTCTCTTAAAATTAATTTGAATCTTAAACTGAGTTTTCAAGCTAAATTTGTATGTGTTGTTTTGAGTTAATCGATTCTTTAAACTCAGAGTTCAATGTTTGGTTGGGTCTGCTTTTTAATGTCTCATTTGTCTGCAATTTGAAATCCTAATCTTCAAATTTCTATTATTGTCTGAGTTTGTTATTGATTTTGGTTTATCTGTTGTTTAGGTGACGGAGTAGATGAACGTCATCCGGAGTAGTCCTACAGTTGGATTAGCATTCGAGGTTAGTAGCCATGTTTAAGCCCTCACTTATTTATGTTATTGTCTGTTCTCTGCTGCATTAATATGGGTTTAACCAAAATGTATAATGAAACATGAATATGTAATCTATAGTAGGAATGTTGCTTCTGATACTACTGCTTTACTTGCTGCTAAATGGTTCAAATTTGAACTGCTATGAAATCTGTTGCATGCTAAAACCTACAATCTGTTTAATCTAAAAAATAAAGCACTATTCGAAGTAAGCTAGCGATAAGACCGGCATGCCGTAGGGATTAGATATATACATCGATGCATGAAAATGTACATGAATTGATTGCCTTATAGATGTGATGACATCACTTTTTGGGATCTTTGATCCATTTTTCTAGAGCTTTGCTCAATCTATCTGGGGTCTCTGACCTATTTTCTGGAGCTACGCTCACTTTCTATTTTTGTTCCTAATTTCGTTATTAAACTAAGGATGGACATAACAATAATAATCTGAACACTCTAGCATAAGTTGATGCACTCTGAAGTTTGATGTATTCTGAGTATATAATCTGACATCATCTGTAAAGCTCTATAATCTGCATCATAATTTAATATGCTATAGTATAATCTATCATTCTCTGTAAATCTAATATAATCTGAGCCTAATAAGACTGCTTCCTTTGAGATTTGATGCATTCTGGACAAGTAATCTATAATATGTGAACTTTGATGAACTTTTGTATTTGTACTAATGAATCTAAACTAAAATGATTGCCATTATTGAGTTAATATATTGCCTTTAGACTAGATTGTGGCCTAACATGTTAATTTTAAGAAGACTTTAAAAGTTGAAATTAAAACGAATTAAACTTAGAGTAATCAACCATCGCCTAAGTACTTCGCCAGTAACAAATCCCTTTTGGCGACACTGAAATCTAACCTTAGAAGTATCACTTAAGTCCATCACCAAGATAAATAAGAGTTAGGCGAAACCTATTTCTGAACTTATCCTCATCACCAAGTTCATCGCCAAACTAAGTAGAAGGTTGGCGACACCTATTCCCATCGCTAATGTCCATCGCCAAAGTGCAGGCAATACCTCCTAAACAGTTGATCATTCACCAAGTATCTATCGTTAAGTGTTAGGTGTTACCCAAGACTTCAAACTTCCTTCGTCAAATACCTTCGCCAGGATATAGGCGAAACCTTGAAACAACCGTTGAACTTCCTTTAATTGCCTTACCAAGTTTGAACGAGGGATGACAATGGGAAGGATATGGGCGGATATGCTAGTATCCATATCCTTCTCCTCTAATTTTTTTCTATCCATATCCTTTTAATTTAATCGAGTAAGGATGCGGGTATTTATCCGCGGAAATGGATTTATCCATGGGTATACCCATATCCTCAGTAATTTTTTAAAATAATGATATGATCAAAATTAATCCAAATTCAATCACGAAATGAATCCAAATTATAAATAAAATAAATTTAAAATAAAACAACAATCCTGACACTCTTTTAACTAAAATTTCAAATAAGATAGTTGGAAAATATAAGTTCCATTAAGGTTTGAAGTTCTCACCACAAGTTACCACCACACAAAAGAAAAATTATATTCAACTTGTGAATAATTTCTTCCGCTAATTTTCAAAAATTTATTATAGTCACAAGAATTAATATATAAAATAAAATAATTTATATATATATATATATGTGAAAATATGGAGTTACTTTGAAATAATATGACTTCAACAAAATAAAAAGAAAATTCTTTTAAATTATATTTTATATTATTTTTACTTTTATTTTGCGAGTAGATGATAAGGGTAAGGATATTTTAGGATACCCATATCCTTATCCTTGACGGGTATAGATTTTCTATCCATATTCGCCCGCCAACTTTAATGGGTATATCCATATCCGCCCATAGCGGGCGAGTATCCACGAGTAAGCAGATATGCGGGTGGAATTGTCATCCCTATGAACGATACCATCTTCCTTTGATAAGTATCGCTTAATACTATCGCCAGAATTTAGGCTTCCTCATTTTTCAGCTATCGCTAAGCATCGTCCGCCAGAAACTTTCTTAGCATTTCAACTATCGCCAATTTCATCTCTAACATTGTGGCACTACCTTCAAATATCTCCCAAACTATCACCAAGCCCATTTCATTTTTCATTTTCTTTTAAACGTCTTCTTGAAATTCCCTTTCCGAAAAGTAATTATAAGCCTTATTCCAACTTAAAATGAATAAGTTATGACCCTTTAAAGTTTGGAACCTCTTCAAGGTATAACCAATTTGTTTAGCCACTGTAAGTGGCAAAGGACTTAACTACTACTCATTTGGGAACCTCAAACGCTTTAGAACAATTTGGAGCTATTTGATTTCTTTTGTACTCCTTGTTTGCTTCTTTTTCAAGCAACTAGTTTGTCAGGTAAATTGCATGTGTGCGTTCATGTTAAATCACTAATATAAGACGCATTGTGTGTGTGGATGTTGGGCATTGGCTTACTAACCATACATTCAATATTTTTACCTTGTTGTCTCTTCATTTTTGTTTTGTATGTTAAATTTTCCTGATTGGGATGGAAAATGCTTAGTTCAGACAGTTAGGTGGTGTAGTAAATGACACATATATCACTTCATGCATTAGTTCTGACATTGGTTTTCAGATTTGCTTCTGCTCACATTTTGTATTGGATTTCTCTACTATATTATACTATTTCAGTTGTAAAGCAGATTTTAATCATTATGGTATTCAGTTGGTTCAATAATAGTTTTTGGACATTGTATTGCTGCACATTAGGTTTGTACTTCAGAAATGTTTCTTTCATTAAATGTTTGATATTCTTTTTAGTTTTGACTATATATACATATATATATATATACACTTTGTTACTCTGTTTGTAAGATCGTTTATTGTGGCGTTCGTTTTCTTGCAACTGTCTGTAAGGTGGGGGTTTAGAGGTTACAACCCAAATATGCAATATTTAATTCGTTTATCATTTTCAACTGTCTAGATTGAGTTTTTATGATCATACCTCTATCAACTTTTGAAAGATCAAAGTCACCCACCACTAAAGCAGCTACTTCTGAAATTGTTGGTAAATTATATCTCCTTGCATCACTACGCCTTTTACCTATTAATTTAAGTTTCACATTCGATCCACCTTCTTATTTACATGTTTCTCCAATCTCTCTAAAACTCTTAACAAAAACATTGTGTTCATCAAGCATTTGTTTCAAATCAGCAAAAATATCAGCATGGAGTTTATTTATGTTTTGACCATGGCTGAAAAGAAATAAAAAAAAAAGAATTACTTAAATTAGCACGTAGATATAATTTTAATATTACTTTTTATAGAAATTTATGATTTATAATATATTGTCTTATCTATGTTACATTTCAGAATAAACCAATAGCTTGGAAGTAAATATTAAATAATACTTATCTTATAGTATGAATTCTATTTTCCACCTCATGTTCTGTATCATAAATGTACTATGCAAACTTTGGTTTAGAACCCTGAAGAGACAGTAAACTTTCTATTTGGTGGTAATTTTGACCATATAATTTAAAGGTTCTTTTGGCCCTCTAGATTGATTGATAGAATTATCAGCATTTCCTCTCATTGACGTAAAAGAGAATATTGCATTATAATTCCTTATATTATCTTTAATGGTCACTTCTTGGCGCTATAAAATAGAATAAATCAATATTTACATGTAATATTAAATGTAATACATAAACAAAATTAAAATATAAGTTATTTTTTACCTGATCCAAACAAAAATCTTTCTAAAATTCATTGAGGGTTCCTAGAATTTAGCAACTTTATCTTTCCTCGCTCACAACACATTAAGAACTTTGGTCTTCTGGATTTGTAATGTTTAGTCAAACTTTCTTCATACCAAAATAAAACTCCACAATTTTCACATTTATAATAAGGATCTCCTATATCTCAATACTTTATTTTTAAGAGAGAAAAATAAAATTACGAAACATTGACTTTTTATCAGATGACCCAATATGAATATATATATATATATATATGTTACTTACCTTCATTATATATTTCTCCAAACTCAATATCATTTCCGGAAAAGAATTTTGATAGATAGATTAAATATTAATATTTGAATTTTTTAAAATTTGCTTACAATTTTCTAATATAATGTTAGCATTATACATACCTTTAGAATCATTATCGACATGATCATCCAATAAGTTTTTCATATATCCTATTGTAAACTTCGAATATTAATTTTTAAAAAATCACAAATTGGCTAAAAATAACATATGCTATAAAAAAACTAATTCATAATAACATATCTTAAAAGAATTCATTACTATTCTCATACTCAAATCCTATTAATTTTTTTGCAGATAAAAATTAAATATCAAATATATATATATAATATCTATCTAAAATTAAAATATTTATATATTTACCTGGTCCAATTGGAATGTTTAAATCAGAAATAAGATTATTATTATCTCCATCTGCATCTATACAATTAATTAATTGTTAATAAACTATATACTATTTTTTATTATTATTGATCTATAACTACAATTAGAAATAAAATAGAAATATATAGTCTATGTTTTCAGCCTTATAATTTATATATATATATAATTATAATTATAAGAGTATTAAACGTAAAACATAACATATATCTCATGTGTTAACTTATTTTGTAAAATGAGAAAAATTAAATTTAGTAGAAATTTATCATTATTCGTATCTATTATAGAAAGTATAATCTGCATAAACTATGATAACCAAAATATTATTAACATTTATAAGTTTTTCCTATTATAAAACTTTTCAATATTTGATATAGAAGTAAAAGTTAATAAATAATCACCATCATACCATCTTATTTTGATATAGAGTAGCATAATATTCTTGAGTTTTATATATAACATCCAATTTCATAACAAATCATTTGTTTTATATTTCTCACCTTTGTAATTTTGTGATCTGTTGTCACCTTTGTTTTCATGCATCCCACCGGATGAACAACTATGAAATTGTGATTGTGTGGAGTTTATAATATTTTAAATAATTATATTTATTTAAAAAAATTTAAAAAAAACTAACTATTTGTCAAATTTTCCCTGAAATATGATATTCTAGCATGTTGAAAAAGTGGTGATGAAGAACTTTGTCCTTTACTAATATATGAGCACCAAATATGTGCAGTAGACTTACGACCTGATACTTTTTTTTTTGTTTTTGAAAATATAGATTTATAAAATGAATTAAGAAATAATTAAATTATAATATTATATACATTGAAAATATCTATATCTATATATATATATATATAAAAGAGTGATGAAATTTGTGATGGAATTCAGAATCTAGTTATAAATTTACCTTTTATACTTTGGGTTTTCTTTTTTTTTTTTTTTTTGATAAACAACTTTCAAAATTTTGCAAGTATCATAATATTCCAAACAATTATTAAATTCAATAATTTGATTAAGTAAATATATATATATAATATTAGAAAGGAAAAAAAATAAACTTTGTAAAAAACATAACCATTAATCAAATCTCACATTACTTTTATTTTAATAGTTATTATTCGAAAGTTGTGTGGATTTTATAACCAATCAATTATATATTTTTATTATTGGATATTTAATATTTCTTTAGGATATTATCTTTTTAATCAATTTTATTTTCTTCAAGTCAATTACATACAAAATCAAATTCATTTATCCTTTTAATACCAATTTAATCCTAACATTAATTAAAACCTTTTGAAATTTTGTAACTTCTCATTTCTTTTTAACTTTTTAATTTATTATCATTTACTATAAATAAATTGCAGTCATTCTTTTATATTCTCTTAAACTCAATTAAATTATAACCTTATAAATTCTGAACTTATATAATATGATAAAATACATTAAGTTTTTAAAAATTAAAGACTGAATACCTACATAAAATATGTTCTTCAATATTCTAATATAAGTTACGCAAATAATTTATATTAAACTCTTTCAATATAGAGAATTTAAATAAACAAGTATAAGTTTAACATCTTCATTGTCCTTAGATTTAATTAGTAATTGAAAAAAAAAAATTAATTTTAAAGTTGACATTTATAAGTGTGACAAAACCAAATAGAAAGTTGATAATTTTTCTCTCTCTCTCTCTCTATATATATATATATATATATATATATATATTATTTTAGCTATTATCTATAGGGATGGCAAGTAGAACCGGTTCTCAAGGAAATAGAATCCTTATTAAACCCTGTTAAATGGGAAGAAAGAGCATGCATAAAAGAATTTGAAAGGAATTAATGTGAATAACAAATTATCTTGGAAAATGCATACTAATAAATAATAGTATTTTTATCTTTTAAAATAAATAATTAATAAATGCTTACATTTATTGTTTTTAACTTTTATTATACTTTTTATTTTTTAATTTAAAATAATTTGTTTATATAGTTATTAAATGGTAGTTTAAGAAAATAAGGCAAAATTAAGGATAAGACCCTACCCATATCCATACATTAATTTAGTAACTATAAACTATTCAAAATGAGGTAAACATGGATTATTATGTTGTTCGAGGGAAGAATGAAAAAGGCTCTGAATTGGACATGAAGAGAATAAAGATAAAATAAATAAATAAATAAATAAAAGATTATCATTTTCCATTTATAGAAGATGAAAGAAGAGTTTAAAGAAATGAAGATGAAGGATGGAGAGATTTTAATTTTCAATTATTAAATTTATTGAATCATTAATAGAGAATGAAAATAAGATAAATGATTGATGAATTAAGAGAAATTAAATAAATAAATATGTATATAGATAAATATTTTTGAAATTTTGTATTTTCATAAATAATAAACTAAACTTCGAGTGAAAGATAAAAATAAACGTAAGGAAATTGTTTAGCGTAAAAAATGGATGTTGTATATGAATATAATCTTTTAATATCTTCAAATTGTTGATTGTTCTCATGATTCTCTTTATATGATAAGGTATAAACTAATTTAAAAAAAATAAAAAAATCATATAAATTAATTCCATATCACTCCCAATGAAATACTTTTAATCTTTTTTCTTAATAATAATAATATTATTTAATATGCACTAATTCAATTTATAAGATTATTTATTGTATTAATTGAAATTCACTGCATTTTTCTTAAAATATCTTTCTATTTCAATTTCCGTATTAATACTCATTGAATAAGACAATTAATGATCGTTAATTTATAATAATAATAATAATAATAGTAATAAATCTTTATCTTACCCATTATAAATTTGTTTAGGTATGATTTTATTAATATTTTTTATTTTCTTCCACGGTGACATTCTATTATCAAACCATTAAAAATATTTTTTTTAAGGTTAAAATATATATGTTTAAGAACATAAAGAAAAGAAACATTCAATATATTAAAAATAAATTCATTTTATTGAGAAATAAAAAAAACATTTATCTTGTACTATCATACATATATATTCTAGTTTTATTATGACTGTGTTTCGACATATTAAAAATATATAAAATATAAAGACTCACATGTGATTAACAATATTTTACATTTTTAAATTGATAATTTTCATATAAATATCAATAAAATCAATAAATTATAGCTAATAATAATATAATTAATCTTATAAAATTTTTCATGGTTAAATCACAATCTAAAATATGTTAATTTCAATTATATCAAAATAAATTCAAAAAATTACTTACAAATATTACAATTTTTGTATTAAAAAAATGTATAAAACTTAAAATCAAATACAAGTACAAATATACACATATGCAAATTAAAAAAAAAAAAAGAGTTCACTTTGTCATTCTGTTGTTTGCAATTGTTTTTTCGAGAATCTCAAAATCTCACAGAAATCAACTTATCTCCTTTTTTTCTACTAAGCTTGAGAAAAGTTAATAAAATATTAAATTTCAAAATAAGAAAAATAATTATAAACTAAAACTTGTATTAAATAAATAAAATTAATAAACAAAATTAAAATGAGTAACAAACACTAATTTAATGTGATCTTTAAAAGGAAAACAAATTATTTGAAAATTAATATGGTTGCAAGTTGCAATGAATAATTAATAATTAGTACGGGAGACAAAATTATAAAATATGAAAATGATTTAATTATGGTATAACTCATTATGAGATAATTATAAAATAAATATAAAGTTGCTCACTAAAAAAAATTAATTTATTGATACTAATTTTAATTTAAATTTTTCATTTTAAAGGATGTTATAATTCTAAATAATTGTTTTAAAATTTTCAACTTCTTATTTTGAAGGATGTTATGATACTAAATAAATGTATTAAAAGGAATTAAATATTTGAAGTGAAATGTATTTTTTTTTTCAATAAATAAAGTGTACATTTAGTAAAAAAAAGAATAATTAATTGAAATTACTTTATATGAAATTTTAAATAATATTTTTTTACTATATAATTTTTCTGGAAAAAAAAACATTTATTAAGGAAAAAAATTACTTTAAATTATAAAAATTAGAAAAAGAAAGTTGGAGAAATCATTTAGTGAATTAAAGAAAAAAATTGATTAAAAGAAAACAGAAGAATCTTTATCATATAAAAATAGATAAAAAGAAAAAAAATAAATTGATATATTTTCATTTATTAAAATAAAAAGGATAATGAACCTCTGGCTCCTTATAATTGGCACACTTTACCGGTTAGCTTCGTGTATGGTTATTTTTTCTCAACTGGCTTCTTGTACTTATTTTTTTCCTAGTTGGCTCCTTGTACTTGTAATTTTAAATTAATCCACTCCTTGCATCAATTTGAATTTTCACATGTGTTTCACGCGCTTGACACGTGTAACAAATAACACACGTCATTGACAGTTGGATGCCACATGTACTAGATTTTAAAACGTTGATATCATGTGTATAAGATTTCAGGTTAAATGTGCAATTAGTATTTTGATCGTCAACAAAAGTCAAGATTGACGGAAAAGGTGAGAAGAGAGTTTGTTTAAGGGACAACCAGATCGTTATTTTAAGAGAGAGGTTCTGCAGAGGAAAAGGTACGATTGCACCTGGATTTCAATATATGTGTTTCTAGGGTTTATGCGGGTTGTGGTCTGGGTGAAGGACGGATCTAGGGATTTTGGTCGCTCTCGTTAGTTTGGATGCGTTTTATCTGTGTTGCTTTTTTGTGGGTTTAGTTTGCCAATTCAGTGCGACCATAATGAAAGTGAGATGAACCATAATTTTATGCGATTATAGGGTTTTAAAATTCATCAGTGTTATAATCTAGAGGTAAAGTGATTTTATCGTTGTTTGTCTTTGTTTGTGGTTTTTATCAAGTGAACTTTATGGATAATTTTTCTAACAATTTTTAAAATAATTTTTTAACTCCACACGCGCTTATAATAACGATTAACATCACGCTTGATGACAACTCGGATGTAAGGAGCAGATTGTTTTAAAATTACAAGTACATGGAGCCAGCTGAGAAAAAAATAAGTACAAGGAGCCAGCTGAGAAAAAAAATAAGTACATGGAGCCAGCTGAGGACAAAAATAATACAGGGAGCTAACCGGTAAAGTGTAACAAGTATAGGGAGCCAGAGGTTCATTATCCCAAATAAAAATAACTATAAAAATTGAAGAATCATGAAAAAAAAAACAAAATTAATTAATTACATTACATGAGATTAAAGAAAAATCAAATGGAATAGTCTTCAAAAAAATTACATATGATGACCTAGAATAGGAGGTTTTGGATTATCATAGTCATAATAATAGAAAAAAAAAAACCAATATAATTTCTTTAAAAAATCTGGAAGAAAATGGTATCTCCGCAAAATAACTGGAGCTTCTACATGGTATCAAGATGGAGGATAACGACAGAGTTGTCATCGTTACTACTTCATTGACTTTTGTGCTCGAGAATCGTCGTACTGAAGTCTTAAAACAAATAATAATCAGAACTTAAAAATAAAAAATTAAACAAAATTCAAATCAAACTCATATCGAAGAAAGTGAAAGTAAAAAAGAGATCTGAATCTTACGAATCGGAGAAGTCGGCTTGCTTACTTGTGACGTAGAGAGACGAAATTCAATTGATAGATAACAGGAAAGAGAATGCAAATTGGGTAATGAATGGTTTTGGAATTTGAGTAGACTTTTTATATAGAGATGATCTCAAATGAAAATGAAGAGAAAGGGTTTTAGGAAATAAATGGGGAGAAAAAACTAAGATGGTAAAACAACAATCAATGACATGTGTAATTTTTTAATGAGAAGGTCTTGGGTGTTACATGTAACACAATATTTTATTGTGTTACAAAGTTTCACACGTGTGAAACCATTCCTGGTGAGAAACTGGTTTGCCTATCTTTTTATTATAGGTACTTGTGTATCTGTTGAGATGCTATATGTACCTGCTTGGTTATTTGTTTGTGTCTGCGATGTTATTATCTGTGCCTGTGTTTCATGTATCTGTGGCTGGCAATTCTTATATATATGTACCTGTGTGGTTATTTGTTTGTGCCTTCTGTTGAGTTATATCCACTTAAGGTTGAATGAGAAATCCGAATCCATATGATCTGTACACTCGTCCGAATCCAGCTTGCGAAGCAGGGTCAGTTTGGAAAGACATTGTATTATCGCCTTCAAGATTGAACATTCAAAAGGAGCTCAAGTATTCAATCCAGAAAGTTGAAAGTACCAAACGAATGCTTGTTGATGGCTGATGTGATGGCTTTTTCAGGGATTTTTGAGATTGATAAGATTAATTCTTGTACAAGACTCAGGTTTTTGTTTATGTTCTTGCTATATTGAATTGTATCAACTCCTTGGGAAAATTAGATTATAAAAATGAATAAAAGTATTTGTAAAAGTGCATAACTTTGTTTGTCTGTCATATCAATAGCAGCCTCTGTTAGTTGCATGAATGGTCAAACTTATCAGTTTTGTTTGAGCATGGTGTTTTGATTATATTGATGTATTAAGATAATTAGCAGTTGGTAGTGTTGTAGCTAAAATGGACTTCTTGATTTGAATAACATATCAAGTTTATTTTTTTAATTCATTGGTACCAAACAAAAGCATATTCTGCTGTGTGGTTATTCTATATATATATATATGTACCTGTGCCTTCTGTTGAGATGCTATATGTACCTGCTTGGTTATTTGTTTGTGTCTGCGAGGTTATTATCTGTGCCTGTGTTTCATGTATATGTGTCTGGCAATTCTTATATATATGTACCTGTGTGGTTATTTGTTTGTGCCTGCGAAGTTATTATCTGTGCCTGTGATTTATGTATCTGTGTCTGTTCAATTCTTATATATATATATCTGTTGAGATGCTATATGTACCTGTGTGGTTATTGTTTGTGCCTGCGAATTTATTATTTGTGCCTGTAATTATGTATCTGTGCCTGTAATTTGTGCAGTTGGGAAAGGAGATTTATTTTAAAATCCTGATCCTGATCTTCGAACTTTCTCTCTGCTTGAAGTCAAAACAAAGCTTGAACCAGGTCACAGGTTGAACCAGGTCACAGGGAAAGCTTTTCTTGCTAATCTGGTGCTAGGAGCTAATCATTATACGGATTTTTCGCGATACTTTTCGAACATTCCGAGATAATCACTACTCGACGAGTTAAGCGAGACAATTGAAAGAGCCCTAGGAGTCCCGGGAAGATAGAGGCAAGACAAGCCAATCCGCTATTCTGCCTTTGCGCAGACTGATCACTCGCGGCACACAAGCTATATGATCGATGATTCCAATGCGCCTCGATTTCACATACTTCTTCGTTTTCTCGTAAGTCGCACGTGTGTGTTTCTGAAACACAATAATTTATTGTGTTTCAGAAACACCCAAGACTTTGCCTTTTTTAATTGGATAATAGGTGCCACATAGGAGTCTCTCAAGTAAGGTAAACTTCCTCATTTTGTTTTATATATATATATATGGCTTGAAAAATTTCTTCTGGATGTTACTTCCCTTCAAAAATATGATAAAAACAAAAAAACAAAATCAAATAGGGAAACAAAATTATCAAAATAACATAAACAATTGAATAATATATTTGAGATACCTTAATAATCATTCGAATGAAGAAAAGAGTTAGATGAGCATAAAAAGAAAGATTAACTTTTCATAGGTGGATAATGGAGAATATGATTAATTACGATTTAAATCAAATAATTATAGAATTAAATGAAAATAATAATAGAAGATGAAAAGACGGATTTAATATTAAGTTACAGAGTTTAAAAATTTAACATAAATTTATTTAACGAATTCAAAATCAAAATTTAAATAGTATGACATAATCACAATTAATTTAAAATTTAAAATTGAATAGATTTAATTATTTTACATTTAAACTTTTTAATTAAATTCATATTTAGTAATTTAACAAATTAAAATGAATAGTTATTATATAAATTTATGGAAAAGTAGATTTATATTTTATTTTTTAATAATAAATTTAAAATATAAAGAAAAAAATTATTTATTTAAAATATTTTCAAAAAAAATTATATTGTATTTATTAAAAAATTATATTGTAGTTATTTTATTAATTATAAGTGGGACAGAATCGTGTACTTCATTTGATGTATCCACCCATTCCTTTCTGTTTTCTATTTATTCTCTCAATAATTTACAATAATTTATTTATTTTTAAAAAACCATTTCTCTTCATTTCGTATTTATTCTTTCATTAATTAATTTATTTAAAAAAATAAAATTCATGTGTTATGCTTGATTTTGAACAAATTGTTCGTGCCAATGATTCTCACACATATAAATACACAAATACATTTATTTTGCCTTCTTCATTTTATTTTTTGAATCCATCAATTTCTTTTGGTTTTCTATTTGTTTTCTCATTAATTTATTTATTCAAAAAAAAATATGTAGTGGTGAATGGTAGAAATAGAAATAGATAATTTATACATAATTTCTAATTTAATATGAAAATAAAATATTTTTATTATTGATATTCGCAAAATAAAAATAATAGTTATTATAAATAAAAGTAACTAATGATAAATATAAAAAATAAAAAAGAAATTTAAAATTTTCTAATTCAGGCATGACGGTCATGCAAGACTCTGATATTCATATCATGAATATTGTGCTCTAGGAATTCCTCTGTAGGAGTTGCATGGGATTAGGATACACCCAATCAGTGACATAAGTGTCAAAGACACGTGAGAGAGACAGTTACCCAAAATGGGTAAACTGCCACCAAACATTCAAAACATGATTATTCGTGTTATTATTTTCCTCTGTAGGAGTTGCATGGGATTAGGATACACCCAATCAGCGACATACGTGTCAAAGACACGTGAGAGAGACAGTTACCCAAAATGGGTAAACTTCCACCAAACATTCAAAATATGATTATTCGTGTTATTGTTTCAGTATCTAGTGGTCAATTAAAAACAGAGAAAAAAATAGTTTCTTCTACTGTATTATTCTGGAAAGAGTACTAACACAAGAATGAGATCTTGAACGTTACATTGCTTAGATTGCATCTAGTTGGTGAAACGAGGAATTCTTCTGAACGTGATCATTCCCGACCAAACGAGAAGTTGAATAGTAAATCTCTATTTTTCTTTCTCTTTTATTTGTCTTCTTTAAACTGATACGCGTGTTACAGTATACGTGTTTGCCTGTTTACGTGAGTATAGAAGATGATTGAGTTTGACTGCTATTAAAATTTCTTACATGATTTGAATTTATGGCCACTGTATATATTAGTGAGTCATTCAATCCATAAAACTTTTAGCATCAAACTACAATCATCATTAGAAGGTGGTGGTTGTCTCTCTCTGTTAGCAAATGTGTCATCCAAACATTGGTTAACAACATAGTTTTTCACCAATTCTGAACTTCTCCAAAAATATTAACATAAAATGTCATTTTAACCATTGTAGTATTTTTTTTTTCCGAATAGGATGTCGTATCCGGTCTATATATATAAATTTTGAAATGAATTTTGAAATGCTAATAAATTTTTTTATTTCTTAATTGTCTATGAATTTAATAAAAATATTTTATACTTTATTATTTTGATTCCATAATATATATTTTAAAATTAGTAGTAAAACTTTTTAAAATATTAGGAAATTTACTAAGATTTTTGCCAATAATAACAATAAAGATTCTGTCACTAAAATCAAATAGAAAAGATAGACAATTGTTACAAATAATGATTAAAAAATCTATATTTTTGCACCTAAATTGTAAATAATTAAAATTAAAATTATAAATATAAAATATAAAATCAATAAATATAAAAAAAATTATTTCTTATGTATCTAGTAAATAAATAAAAAAATATAAATAATATAAATAAAATCTCTATAAATTTATTAATATTTCAAACAAATAAAATGAAATTGCAGAAGATACGCAATGAGATCAAATACAAACACTGATTCACAATATATTCATATAACATGAATAGATAAATCAATAAAATAAATTGACACAAAATAGATATAAAAAAATAGAAGAAAATAAAATAAGCATAAGCATACCTTGATTTGGAGGAAAATAATGATTCATAACCAAAGAGCAACATTTTAGAAGACAATATAAATCTGTATATGCCTATGGATGAAGTTTCACATTATACCTTACATTATTCAACTACAGAATAGATGTTAGCATAATACCATAAATTATATGTTAACATGTCATTAAAAATTCAATATTGAACTTCCACAACAAAATAATACATATACATGCTTCTAGTACCTAAGGTAGTTTAACTGTAAAGAATTAATTAGAGTCCGACATATCAATTCCAGTTTTTATTATAATATGTCCTAAATAATATTAATCACTGTCAGTATGATGGAAAACCCAAGAAGAGAGAACAGAGACATCACCACTGATTTTGTAACGCATCATAAATGTAACGAGGAAATAACTGAAATAGATTAAATAAAATAAAAAAATTAAATAAAAAATAGATAAATATTAAAAAAAATTATAATAAAGATAAATATATTAATAAAATATTAATAAATTAAATTATAATCTAATTTAAATATTTGAATTTTAAAATTGATAAAAAATAGTGAATATCCAAACATTAATATTATATAAAATAATCCTATCCAAATTTTATCTAATTCTTTAGAATGAGTTTTATAAAATTTGATTTAAATTTATAAATTAAATTTTGGAAAATTTATTTAAAACATGCTCAATTTAGAAAATATAATATATTTTCACATATGACCACTTCAATATAATTGTAATTCACTTATAAATATTGAATACATCATGCAGCCACAGAAATACGTATAACCATATTCATTCATGTATCTACTTTAATACATGCATTTAAACACAAATGCAGGAAAATAATATAGATAGAGAATAGAAAAGGAATGATGGATTAATACTGTTGAAATGTTGGTTGGAAATGATAGATAATACTATTGAAATGTTGTTAATACGGTTTACTGTTGAATTGGTGGTCGGAAAGATATTACTGTCAAATACAATTCTCAAATTACCGAATTAAATACATCCAAAAATCCTTCTTCTCCTTCTTCTCCCGGATGTGTTTTTCATAAGTGTAAAAATTTCTTGATTACTTTCTTTCTTTTATTTGACAAACTTAACATCTCTGTTTTCGCGATCAAAATGAGAGAGCAATTTCAACTATGGGAATGAGCTTTTTGGATGGATTACTAATCTATATATATAAAAGGAATGTTCACTAGGTTCCGCTTATTTTAATTTAATAACGAACTTATTTTAATTTAATAATTAGCCTATTTCAATTTAATAACGGGTTGGATTAAAATATATAAATTTTTTAATCAATTTTAATTTAATAATGGACCTATTTCAATTTAATAACGGGTTGGATTAAAATATATAAATCTTTTAATCAAATTTTAATTTAGTAATAAGCTGAATATATTTTAATCCATTTCAATTAATTAATTTTGCATCATAAATCAAATCAATCTATTCAATTTAATAATTGGCCGAATATATTTTTATTCATTTTAATTAATTAATTTTACATCATAGAAAAAAATCAATCAATTCAATTTAATAATAGGTAAATTAAAATATATAATTTTTTTAAATCAATTTCAATTTAATAATAGTGAAATATAATTTTAACCATTTAAAATATAAAAGTAGCTACATAGCATTGTTCTTAATATAATTTCATCATTCAATTCTCTTCGAACTATAAAAAAAAAAAAATAATAATAAATGTTGGAGTGAATGAATTGTAATATAAAAAAAATTACGATAATTTAATAAACAATTATATTTTATTTTTAAAAATAATTTAAATTATCAATTATAAAATTAACAATATTTTTATTAATAAATTATAAATAATTTATTTTTAATCCATCACAAATTATTAATTTAATAATATATATTCAAAGCCCAACTCAACAAATGTATTTTTAAAAATAAAATTTATAAAAATAAAACTAAAAAAAAATTTAAAATTTCTTAAAAAGCCCATTTTTAAATTGTTTTAACTAATTAACACATTTAATTTTCTTTTAAATTAAAAAATTATATAAAAGAACATGATTCTAATAAAACCCAGGGCACAACTGTAAATAAAACATAAAGTAAGTGTGAAAAATGTAACACGAAGGCATTTTGATATTGTAAAAGGAGAGACAGTCGGTTTTGGATACGAAGTGCTCAAATAAGAAGAATCGAGGAAGAAACGGGCTTATTTCATTCACTGTAAAAGCAGGCTCAGCTATCTACAATACAACACATCATATCATCAGCAACTCAGAAGAGAAGATAATTAGGGTTTCGATGGGGAAGAATGAGAAGACGGGGCTTGGAAGAGCATTGGTGAAGCACCACAATCAGATGATTCAACAATCGAAAGATAAAGACGTTTACTACAGGAATCAGCGAAAAAAGGTGCTCGAGTCCGTCACCGATGTTACCGACATCGATGCCATTATTGAACAGACCGACGAGCCTCCTATCGATATCCACCCTGTCCCTAACCTCCACATCGACTTGTTAGTCTCTTCTCCTTCTATATATATCAATTTTAATCATAGTTTTGAATACCTGAGTTTTTTTAATTGTATTTTTTATTCGTTTATAGAGATGATAGGTCGACGACGGGTGAGATGATTATGACAGCGCAGGAGAGGAAAGAAGAAGAGGCTCTACATGCTAGCAGTCTTCGAGTCCCTCGCAGGCCTCCATGGAATGCTAAGATGTCTGTTGAAGAGCTTGATGACAATGAAAGACGATCTTTCCTGACTTGGCGACGAAGCCTTGCCAGGTAGAATAATCTACTCTTGTATAAAGTATTGGATGTGTTGTTGTTTTGCTGGTCTTTTATCTTAATGAAAGCTCTATTGCTTTCAGACTTGAAGAAAATGAGAAGCTTGTTCTTACTCCATTTGAGAAGAACCTTGATATATGGAGACAACTTTGGCGGGTGGTCGAACGGAGTGATCTGGTATACCTTTTTAGTTATGGTGTTTTATGTTATTTGCCTTATTGATACTTGGTGCTGTCGGGATAAGAATCTAATCAGCTAGTGTATTTTTTCAGCTTGTGATGGTTGTTGATGCGAGAGACCCTTTATTCTACTGCTGCCTTGATCTTGAGGTAATGTTTGCCTTTTAAGAGTAATTCAAGAGTACTCTAATCATAAGTTCTTACCTTTATTCAATTTATACTTTCTGAATGACTAACTTATTTATACAAAGTACTTCAAGAGTTATTTTCATTTTATATTCTTATCAACATTACCTTTTTGAGAACTACTGAGCTTTTGAAGGAAAAATTCTATCAGTGTAGTGAAGCCACGGCTTTGCTCAACATTTCCCATGCTTGGAGAGTCTAATCAATTTAAGAAACTTTTATGGTTGACATTAGATGTAGAGAATTAGAAAATCGCTTGAAGAGGAATTGTAGATGTGATAGCCATAGAGCAACAGAGGATGTCTTGCCAATTGGATGAATAATGATGTCCTTGCAATTGGATGAATAATTCTGTGGTTTGAGACTGTTCTTATCATTTCGATTAGATAATTGGCATAACTAGTCTAGAAGTCACCATACGGTAGTTAAAAAGGAAAAAAAAAAAAAAAAGGCTAATAAAAATGTACCACATGGATGCTGCTGCCATTTTTACTTCAACTGATGGTTTAATGAAATGTGTGTATGCTTGTTGCTGAATTTTGAAACCTGTTGGAAAACAAGTCTTTTATATTCTAATTCTAAAAAATTAGATAAAGAGTTGAAACATTTATCTTTTGTGCTGGAATTTATGTGGTGGCAAATATGTATTTATAAAAATTTACCACACTTGGACTTCTAAAGATATGTAATGTACACTAAATTACCACATCACTTTTGAATATTAGGTTTATTAGGATTAACTTTTGACTTGGAAAAGTGGTGAGAAGAAACATGACTGGAAATGTGAAGTTGATATAATCTATGAGATGTTGCTTCTGGTTTCCGTCTTTAAGGCATCATAATACAAGTTTTACTTATAATCTATGATATTCTTTTTATTATTGTTGCAGCTTTTGAAAGTTCCATGCATCTACTCGTTATTTGGACTTCTGCCTATGACTGGGTGTTATCTATTGCATGTTGTCTTGATTTTGTTGGAGGAAATCATATCAGCTAATCTTGTTTGTGTTCAATGCAGGCATATGCTCGAGAAGTTGATGAGCATAAGAAGACATTGCTTCTGGTAAACAAGGCAGATCTCCTTCCATTTCCTGTGAGGTTAGTGTCACTTTAGCTGTTAGTTTATTCTCTTGAGGTGATCTGATGATTCTACAACCGCTAAGTATTCCTCTATCATGATATCAGGAAAAGATGGGCAAAATACTTTCAAGATCATGGGATTCTCTTTGTGTTCTGGTCAGCTAAAGCTGCTACCGCGGTGCTAGATGGTAAAACAATGAGTGGTCCATGGAAGACACCAGATAACCAGCAGTCGATGGATGAACTTGATACAAGAATATATGGCAGAGATGAGCTACTGGCCAGATTGCAGGCTGAGGCTGAGGAGATAGTGAAACAGAGGATGCAATCGGGTAGCAATAATTCAATCACATCTGACTCTCAGTCTATTGGTGGAAAGGCAGAAGTAAATGTAAATTTGATGCCAAAGAATGTTGTTGTTGGATTCATTGGTTATCCTAATGTAGGGAAAAGCTCAACAATAAATGCGTTGGTTGGCCAGAAACGAGCAGGTGTTACCTCGACACCTGGAAAAACAAAACATTTCCAAACAATAATCATCTCTGATAAGCTGACTCTCTGTGACTGCCCTGGATTGGTATTCCCATCTTTTTCAAGCTCAAGATATGATATGATTGCTTCTGGGGTGTTGCCGATAGATCGGATGACTGAGCACAGAAAAGCTGTGCAGGTTGTAGCCAATCGTGTACCTAGACAAGTCATTGAGGACGTGTACAGAATAAGGCTGCCAAAACCAAAGCCATATGAACCACAGTCACGGCCTCCCTTGGCATCAGAACTTCTGAGGGCATATTGTGCTTCACGTGGGTACGTAGCCTCAAGTGGATTGCCTGATGAAACTAGAGCTGCTCGACAAATTTTGAAGGACTTCCTTGATGGAAAGGTACCCCACTATGAAATGCCACCTGGAATGCCTGAGGAAGTCGAGGTAGAAGAATTTCAGGGACCCAGCTCATCTGAAATACAGGAGTCAGATGCATCCGATACTGAAAATGCCCCAGGAAATGAAAATGAAAATGCACCTGTTCTTGAGCATGTACTGGATGATCTCAATTCATTCGACCTGGCCAATGGTCTTGATCCAAAAAAGGCAGCTGTTAAGAAGTCAAAGGTATCCCACAAGCACCACAAGAAGCCTCAGAAGAAAAAGGATCGTTCATGGAGGGTTGGAAATGATGATGGTGATGGAATGCCAGTGGCAAGATACTTCAATAAGGCTCCAAATTCAACGATGCACCAAATACAAGAAGTTCCCTAAAGGCATATTAAAATGCAGTTGTAAGTAGTGTCATGATTTGTTTTACTTTAACTTCAGATTGATTCTCCAACTAATTTAATTATTTAAATCCATTGGTGTGTTTGGATGACATGGTAATGGGGTGCATAATGTTGTTTGTACAATATTTGTATGCACGAATTTTTGCTTTGTTAATTAGCAGTATTACGAATTATTACTGTTCTATGCTCCTACAATGTCTGCTGTGTTATTGAGATAGCAATAGGAATATGTGAATGAAGATGACTTGTATTCTTTTACAAGTCGTTCAAGCATTTTAGATAGAGGGAAAAAAAAAATCCGTAGTCTGGTAAAACATTGGATTATTGAAAATATACATTTAAGATCGGAATTAAGCAGCAAATTTCTTAGAATGTGGTTAAGGAAATGTGCTTCAGTTCAGTTTGGACTGTGAAAGTAGAACATAGATCAAATATACATTCAATTTTACAAAAGGTTGTTTTTAGATTTTTAAGTTTTTATTTTCTAAGTGGTGGGAAAGGAAGGAAGGGAAGGGATGAAATACTTTTGGATGCTTTATTTCACAATGGGAAGAGATGGTAAGGGTAGTGACTAAGCATCATATGTGCAACATTTATGCACTATTTCATTAGTTATTTTGAGGATATTATTGTGATTTTACACTAATTTGCCCTATTTTTGTGAATATGAACAGTTTAGAGGTATTTGTGCAAATTATGAAAATTTCTGGAATTAAAGACCAAAAATGCAGAAAGTCAAGGATTGAAGACAAACTTTCACATCTTTCAAAAGTTAAATCAGAGATTATACTGGAAAGGATTTTGAGGAGATTTTATGGGTTTTGTTATTTTTCTTAACGGAGTATATTTACTCTGCAGAACAGATAGTTGGATGATCTTTTAGTTTTCTGAAAATACTTGGAGAATGAATCATCTTTAGTTTTTCTATCTGTTTTTTTTTTGTACATTTAGTTTTATTTTAGACAATGATGTTGATTGCGCCCATGGGGTGCTAAACTAGTCTGCCCAGCTAAACGATTGATTTAATTAATTCGTGTTGTGAGATCTTTGTTTCGTTGCTTTATCTTTTAATATTTGTGTAATCTCTGTGCCCATAGTTAAGGTCATTTTGTGTCCATAGCTAAGGTCATGTTAGTTTTATTTGATTAATTGATTAAGCGCGCGATTGGTTAATTGAGTAGACTAATACACTGCATGTTAGATAATTCGTAATTAATCTGACCTAGGTAGTGTTGAGGTTCCACAATCATAGTTCAAGAACTGTCGTACTGATTCATTGGCTATGACCATAGGTCTTTTCTAGTTCATATTGCAATCTACGTGTTAGATTAGTGATTGATTCGAATGGTCGTACCCGGTCAGTCTAATAACTAAGGAAAAGATTGGTTGTTAGGCACGTTGTCAATAACTATAACTGTGGTTATTAAAATCGATAGAGATATCTTTTGAATCAATGATCAACACATTAATTAAATGATCGGTTAGCTGGGTCTTAATATATTTGATTGTTAATATTTTGTGTTTTAGCATTCAGTCCAAATTCACTTTTCAAACCCCCATTTACATTACTTGGTCAATATACAATACACAATTGATAACCGTTCTCTGTGGGATCGACCCTGTTTACTACAAGTTTATTTGTATTGCAGGTTAAATTTATATTGACGGATTCGACACCCGTCAAATTTTGGCGCCGTTGCCGGGGAACGGTATTTATCAATTTTGTTTTTGTTTATGACCAGATTTTTTTTTCTTTCAGTCGTGCCTTACTTGTGCCCATAGCGTCAGATCAAAACACGTATCCTAAAGATGTTTGACGAATGGCACTCAGAACCAGACCTAACGACAAATGAGGTAAGTGGTCTTTCTTATCAAATTCAAGAGTTAACTACTGCCTTACATCGTTTGGTTGCAGTTAAAGGTCAACAGTCGTGCCCACAATCAAGGCCATGTGGAATTTGTGCAGCACCTGAACACTCTACTGAAGCATGTCCAACATGGCAATATGATACAGCGGAGCAACTTAATGTAGCAGAGTTCTACGATGAGCAAAGAAGATATGATCTCTACTACAACACATATGATGAAGGATGGACGGATCACCCTAATATGGGATATGGATCAAGGAACTATCAATTGAATGAACCAGTTCCCCAATATCAGAATAACCGATATTCAGGTAACTCTTTAGTTGATATTATTGAGCAATTGGAAACTAACACGCTTCTATTTCAACAGGAGACAAATGTCAGCATCCAAAATCTGGAGAAGCAAATGAGCCAACTTGCGACTAATGTGGAAAAGTTAGAGTCACAAGTAGAACCTTCATCGCAAATTGAGATCAATTCCGAGAGCATCGATGCAGTGATGTTGATGAGTGTGAAAGAGTCATCCGACTTAGTTGCAGGGAAGGACTGTGCCCGCGACCAATGGTCACAGGAAGAAACCCTAGAATCAGATGAGCAAGGCTGTGCCCACGACCAAATGTCACAAGAAGAGACAGAAATTGTGAAACCTCATTGTGTTGTCCAACATATACCCAAGGAGTCAAAAATCAAGGAAACCCTAACTGATCCCTGTGCCCATAGCGAAAAATTGAAAGAAGAAATTAACGTGGAAACCCTAACTCAGGGGAAGAAACCATGCCCACAGAGAATGGGATCAGTTGGAAAAAGAAATCAACGTCAGAACTGATGACCGTGCTGTACTGGAAAAGCCAAAAACCTTAGAGGTCAGACCAAATTTTCCTAGCAGACCCGAGGAGCCAAAAATCATGGAAACCAAACCTCTATTTCTCGATAGAAAGGAGACTAAGGAGGTCAATGAAGAAAACGAGATTTTTGACACTTTCAGCAAGGTTGAGGTTGGAGACACCAAAACGTGGCATGAACCAGAAACGTTCCAACATCGGGTAAGTACCATTCCTATTTTTCTTATGCTCATAACTAAGTCACGATTACTCTTTGTTATGCAGGTGCCACAGTTGAAGTTATATTACAAAGGGTTTCGGGTTGGAATATCAGATTGGCTTCACCTTGATTCTGCGATTTGTGTTAGATGAAATTCGAAGTGTCTAGCTAGAGACATAAAACCAAGACGCTATTGGGAGGCAACCCAAATTTTTCTTAGTTTTATTTTTATTTTATTTTATTTTTATTTATTTTTCTTTCCTTTTTCTTCTTATTATTATTATTTTTTATATTTCTCTAATTTATTTTATTTTATTTTGTTTTATTTTCAATTATTAATTTTAATTTGTTTTTATGAATATATATGTATATATTTTAATCTTAATTTTATTTTACTTTATTTCTTTATTTTTATTTTATGTTTTTTTTCTTTTTATTTAATATTGAATTATGATATTTAAAAAAATAAATAAAAATATATTTTTTGCATACATATAATAAATATATAGTTAGAATAATATATATAATTTTAGGATTTCTAATTTATTTTTCTTTCTTTTTGCAGGAATTAAAGTCAGAAAAAAAAAAATAAAAAACAAACAATCAGAAGTTTAAAAAAAGAAAAAAAACACGTGAACAGTCACATTAAACCCTAGCCGCCGCACGCCGCCATCGTCTTCCTCCAGCCGGTTGCGACTCCGTCGCGTCTTTCTCCAGTCACCTTCGACAGCGTCGGCTTCTCCGTTAGCGTTTGCCGTTTCGTCGCTTTAGCGACTCCGACGCTTCTTCTCTTCCGGTCATCGACGGAATCTTCTCCAGCCGCCGCAACTCCTCCAGGCATCGTCGTCTCTACCGATTCTCGCCTGTTTTCAGTCACCGGGCGTCTCCAACGTATTAGCGATCTCCATCAGACGCCGATCCCAACCGCGACAGTCTCCGACGATCTCAGCGATTCTCCAGTCGCTGCAACGTCGCGATTCCTCCAAAATCGATGTCTTCAACTCTCCAGCGCCGTCAGTTTCTCTCCGCCATCTCCAGTCAGATCCTCTACGACAGTCTCCAGCGCCGCTTTGTTGTAACCAATTCGTCACTCTCTAGGCATTCATCGCTTCCGATTCTGTTCAAAGTTAATTTCAAGCAGAACAGCCAGAATTCAGTCCAGCCGCCTTTAATCATAGTTCTTCAATTGCATTCCAATCTACTTCCGGTTTGCCGCATCTGAATTTTGGTACAATTTCTGATTTATTTTCTTATGGTGAAAACACATTACTATTTTTAAATGCCGAAATTAGTCAAAGTTAGTTGAAAAATCCGGAAAAGGAAGTGTGTGTTTATTGTTTTCAGATGGACAATCCGGAGCTTGATAAGTGAAGTAAAGAAAAGTGGAAAATTTTCATACGAGTTAGAGGCTGAAAATGTTACGTGGGGGATTGTTCTGCTTAGTTTTTCCTACCTCTACCATTTTCAGGGAAGTGTCTGTCTACATTTTATTGCTTATTTTATGATTGATTGATATTCCATTGGGACAATGTATGGTATAAATGTGGGGGAGGAAATTCGTTATTCTTTGTTAGGTTTATTTTTGTTTTTGTTTTTATTTTAGGAAGTTTTTAGATTTTATTTTAGTTATTTGAATTTTTGGGATTTTAGTTATTTTTGGGATTTTAGTTTTTCCTCCCTATTTCTTTTGTTTCTCTTGTGTTCTGACTTTACTTATGCCCATAGGATATGCTATTTTGTGCCAAACAAACTTGAATGTAATATGATTTTTGATTGATTTGGGAGCTTTAATTATGAAACTTAATTTTTGTGTGTACTTAAGACATTAGCAGATGCTTCTATAGCCTGTGATAATTTAATTTAGAACTCACCCATGCTAGATACTTGCAAATAGGGAGCCAGTCAGCTAGGAAATAATATGGCAGCTTAAAAAAAAAAACCGTTGATCATGTGACTCAGTATCATCAGCTAGGATTAGTGGATCGGCGCTAATCTTCCTTAAGTTATTGTATGTATGGAGCCGCTGGTGGTAGGAGGATTTTCCCCTATTAGGGCCGAATACAGTCCGACTAAAGTCACACATTCTTAGTTTTTCCATTTTCTTTCACTAGCCAGAATAGGTGACACGACACTTGTTCTCCTTAAGTGGCTTATGTACGGAGAAGCTAGTGATTGGAAAGAGTTTAGTACCTTTTTAGGACCGTTTTAAACTTGGAAATAACTGGGAGTGTTGATTTGAAATGTCTCACTGGTTGTTTAGGGTAAAATTCTCTCAAAAAAATAAAATAAAATAAAAATAAAAATAAAAAAAGAAGAAAAAAAAAGAGAAAGAAAGAAAGAAAGAAAGAGAGATACCCGACCAGTGTCTAATAAAGTTGTTTTATTTTGCTGGCTGCTTTAGTTGTGTATAATAATTTGACTGTCTTTTATATTTGCTTGTGGCGCTGGTATAAGTGATTTCTTTTGCGAATCATCACTTGCTGTCTTTGCATCTGCTCTAATCAAAGATAGAATTAAAGTTTGTGTGCTTAATACATGATAGCTCTCTGTCTTTCATTTTTCATGTTTTTGGTGATTTGAGTTACTTGTGGGCACCGTGGATTATGGTTGATTACTTTTGGGCAGACAGTTTTGTTAGACCACTTGATTTTTCTTTTGAGAGTGAGTTATGGGCATACTTGAGGGCAAGTATAAGATAGTGTGGGGGAATTTGACTAAGCACCATATGTGCAACATTTATGCACTATTTCATTAGTTATTTTGAGGACATTATTGTGATTTTACACTAATTTGCCCTATTTTTGTGAATATGAACAGTTTGGAGGCATTTGTGCAAATTATGAAGATTTCTGGGATTAAAGACCAAAAATGCAGAAAGTCAAGGATTGAAGACAAACTTTCACATCTTTCAAAAGTTAAATTAGAGATTATACTGGAGAGGATTTTGAGGAGATTTTATGGGTTTTGTTATTTTTCTTAACGGAGTATATTTACTCTGCAGAACAGATAGTTGGATGATCTTTTAGTTTTCTGAAAATACTTGGAGAAGGAATCATCTTTAGTTTTTCTATCTGTTTTCTTCTTTTTGTACGTTTAGTTTTATTTTAGACAATGATGTTGATTGCGCCCATGGGGTGCTAAACTAGTCTGCCCAGCTAAACGATTGATTTAATTAATTCGTGTTGTGAGATCTTTGCTTCATTGCTTTATCTTTTAATATTTGTGTAATCTCTGTGCCCATAGTTAAGGTCATTCTGTGCCCATAGCTAAGGTCATGTTAGTTTTATTTGATTAATTGATTAAGCGCGCGATTGGTTAATTGAGTAGACTAATACACTGCATGTTAGATAATTCGTAATTAATCTGACCTAGGTAGTGTTGAGGTTCCACAATCATAGTTCAAGAACTGTCGTACTGATTCATTGGCTATGACCATAGGTCTTTTCTAGTTCATATTGCAATCTACGTGTTAGATTAGTGATTGATTCGAAGGGTCGTACCCGGTCAGTCTAATAACTAAGGAAAAGATTGGTTGTTAGGCACGTTGTCAATAACTATAACTGTGGTTATTAAAATTGATAGAGATATCTTTTGAATCAATGATCAACACATTAATTAAATGATCGGTTAGCTGGGTCTTTTAATATATTTGATTGTTAATATTTTGTGTTTTTAGCATTCAGTCCAAATTCACTTTTCAAACCCCCCATTTACATTACTTGGTCAGTATACAATACACAATTAATAGCCGTTCTCTGTGGGATCGACCCTGTTTACTACAAGTTTATTTGTATTGCAGGTTAAATTTATATTGACGGATTCGACACCCGTCAGGTAGCCTTTCCATTCTCTGCTATTACTTTTCTCTAATTTCTTCTCCCAAAATTGGGAGGAAACTGATGGAAAGTTATCTGTCCAATTTTACCAAATTGCTACGTTACACAATTATCCTTTGAAAGTCGGTTTTCTAATGATTTTGTTCTTTTTTCTAGTTTCGGCAACATATCTGTTGTCCTATATTTTCCCTTCTCTTCTCTTCTACTTTCACTGATCTCTTTCCTCCATCAAACACTAGTTTGCTCAATTACGGAGTTCTATTCGAGCTGTATTTCTGCAAGGAAAAGGAGACATTTGGAGCTAAGCTTGATACAGTTGTAGACATATGTGCAGAGGTATTGATGCTTTCATTTGGTTTAGATTTTGTGTTTCTTTGTGCTATTTGATCCAGAAATAGAGAAAGTAAATAAATAAATAATTCTCTGTAGATCAGGAGTAAATATAGTAATTTAATTTATTTTTTATTTATATATTTTTTATATAAAATATTCTGATCTCTCTTGGTTTTAAGATGTATGATCTATTTTTTCTTTTTTCTCGTACATTTTTGTTTTAAGTTTGAAATTTGTTTGGTAGTTCGTTTGGTTGGTGTTGAGATCTGAGCTTGAAAGTGATTGACTTTCATTGAATCTTTAGGAAGTCTGGGATCTCATGATTTTTTAAAGTGGAATGGAATTGACATTAGGAAGTCTTTCTTTTGAAGTTATGGGATAGATCTTGAAGTTGTAAGCGAAAATTTGTAGATGTATTGAACTCGAATATGGTCTACTGGGGTTTTGTTGGGTTGTTATCTAAGTCATAATTAGACTCAATTGGACTGTGGGAGTAGGATTGCGAGTTAGTAAGTCCGGTTGAGAATTGAATTCTTTGATTTGTGTATTGAGTTAGTCATGTGTCTGTCAAAGTAGAAGTAGTTCGATTTCTGCTTGGTTGGCTGAATTATTTGCAGATTTATGATCTGTAGTGTAGTTTATGCGCGAACTGGGATTTTGTTATCTCTGTGGATCTTATTGGTTGTGTTGATAATTAGATTTAAGATTTCTAAGTTGTCTTTGAATTCCATGATTTTAATTTTGGAATTGGGTGGTGTAGGTTGAGTTTGGAGAGGGCTAACTTGTATACATGTCTGTGGTATAAGGGTTTATTAGTCTTCTAATGGCTGTGGTTGCTATATTCATTCTTTGTATAGGCCCTAATTGCCATCCTTATCTCTGAGTTAATATTGTTTCAGTTACTTGCAAATTGCAAGTCTGTTTCAGCCTATTCAATTGCATTCCTAATTCCTATCTTTTGTGGTGCAGATTTCTCACCTTCATGGTGCAGCTCCTTTGCTGGTGATATTTACTTACTGGACACTCACTATTTAATACTGTTGTTTTCTTTTTTATTTGATACTAGGATGTTAAAACTAGTTAGTGCAGAATGAATGAGTCCATGGAAATATTGGAATATATACATACACATATATAATTTAGAGTGTTAGATTTTTGGTTTCTGGTAAGATATAATATTTATTTATGAAGGTGGTGATGATTATTGAATGGATGCTTTTTGAGGATGATACAATACAAGTGTGTGGTTGGTAAAGGATTTTAAATGAAGTTTTAAATTAGATTTAAAAACTAAAATAAAATTATGTGTTTGATAACAAATTAGGGCATTTGTAATTAATAATTACCTAATAAAATTTTCAAATAAATGTTATTTAAAAGAATTTTTTGTTTTTGAAATTCGTTTTAAATTCATTAGTTTTTATCTATTACTAGGCCGCAACAATTTTTTCAATTTTTTTTTATAATTACATTTTAATAATAAATAAAATTTTAATTATATTTTTATAAAAAATAAATGTTATATCACCACTTTTATCTATTATAAATTTATCTTTGTTTTCTTCATTTAATTATCAACTTTCTGATTTTATAAATGATATTAGAAAAGTTTAATTTTATTTTTCAAAAAAATATATTAATATTATTATTATTTCTATTTTTCAATGGTTGTCTTTATTAGATATGCATATTAAAAAAAATTGTATATATATTTTAAAATTATTATATAAAACTTGTTTAAATCTGATGGTCAATATTTATAATTTTAAATTAATAATTTTACTCCAATTTTCATATTTATTTATGATTTTTAATAAACTATTTTTTATTTATTAAAAAAGTTATAAAATTAATGTACTACAATGTAAAGTTCAAATAAAGATGGTATAAACATTATTACCATTAAATAATATAATTATTATTTTATTTATAAAAAATAAAATAGAAAATATAAACCAATCTATCAATATAGACGAATATAATTAAAAAAATGAACTTTTATTTTAGTCGGACCAGTGGATATAAACTGATATTACTAATATTTACTCATTTATTGAAATAAAATCAAATGTAGCAATTAATTATTTAAAATTAAATGATTATATATATATATAATATATTTAAAAAAAATTACATTTTAAGAAATTTCATGAAAAATTATTTGATTTCTATTGCGTAATAAAAAATTTATTTTCAAATATCTAAAATTATATTTTTCTTAAAGAAAAGAAAATAATAACATTAATTAAGTTGCATAGACTCGGATGCCTTGTAAATTGGAAATTTATTCTTTTTTTAGATATTTATTTTCTTTAGTCTAGAATTTTTGACAAGTACACCATAATTAAATTTTATATTATATCAAACACCTCGCATCTTATTATAAGTTAATTATTTAGGTCATTTCTACTTTTGAGTTTGGTTATTAAATATATATATATATATATATTTAGATCCATACAAAAATTCTTACAAAATTAAAATTTTAAAAATAAAAATTTAAAAATAGATAAATTGACCATCTTACCCTTCAATATTAAAAAAAATAATATATAGCAATTTTTCAGTATGAAATATCAACAAATAGGTAAAATTGAATTTTAATTTCCATATAATACCATAAAGTAAATTATGGAAGAAAAAAAAAATAGAAGAAATAATTCTCAAATTAAAACATAAAAAAATTTTACCTCACACACCACACAGATAAATAATTTTCCTTTTAGAACAACAAATCAATAGTGACAATTACTATCACACCAACAATAAACTTAAACAAAATCAAATAGGATAATGGAGGAGTCACTTGTACAATAAAAAAAACAAACAAAATGGCATATTCAGCATAGGCAAATTTCAATTCAATCTATGTTAAAAATTCAACTATCTCCCTAATTAGATAGATATCAAGTGAATTCACAGTATTAGTTATGGATCTACTGTTGACTTGTTCCGATCAAAATGCAATATTGTATTGATAATAAGGGTAAAAAATGAAATGGAACAGTAAAGCATGTTGAAGACCAACTTATTTTCCTTTTTATATATAGTACTGGATATATTTATATAAAAGAATTTCATATGAAGCACAAATTGCTTCCATGATCCTTTATTAAACTGGTAATTAAATTGATATTAACTTTTAATACATTATTTATAAATGTCATGCCAAAATCCAAATATTGTTTTACGTCGATTTTATAATATAATTATTAAAAATTTTATTTGAGACCATACCTAGTACTGTCAAAATTGTGACCGTGACCGTGGTCAGCCCGTGACCGACCCGTCCGTCACGGGTGTGGTTAGAAAAAAAAAATGAAAAAAATACTACGAGCTTTTGGTGACCAAGTCCGTTTGGGCCCGTTATCGTGACGGTCAAACCACAGTTGACCGTGGTCAAACCCGTTAATATTTATTCATAGAGAGCTATTTTTGTTGCAACCACAATGGATTGAACAATTTGTATATTAACACAATTTGAAAACAACAAAAATTGTACATAATGATCAAAATTATTTTTTATTTTGGTATAAAAAATAAAATAATTGAATTATATAAAAATAAAAATAATTTTTAAAAAAAGACGGTCAAACCCGTGACAGTCCCGCGGATGGGCTTGATCAGTTTGTTTGTTTTTTTTATTATTATTTTAAGTACGGGCTTTTTAAGATCGTGACCGGACAGTCAAGGGTCAGACGGTCACAAATTTTCGTTTCTATGAGTATTTTTCTTATTTTTCAAAAATTATTTTATATGAGTGTTAATTGGTATATTATTTTTGCTTGGGTCATTATATTGAAATGATCTCTATTTTGACATGAATCACCTCAACTTTTTTTAATTTTTTTTATTACTATCAATTATATTTTCACCTTGACTTATGTAATAAACTTCGAATTGTCTTTCTCTTCTTTATATTCCCTAAGAGAATTTTTACGATCACAAATTTTAAACTACTAGTTGAAGTGATTCAAGTCAAGGTGGAGGTTTGTAGGGATGCCTTAAATTATAAGGAATCCTAAACTACTCGATTCACTAGGAATCCTTTTTGGAAGGAATTCCTATTTTGGTTTTGGATCTATTTTCTATTTGTTAGCTTCCTAATTCGAGGGGATTTTTTCCCCTAATTGTTATGGTTTGTTTTTTCACTATTGGAAATAAACTATTAGGAAAGTAGGATTTGTGATCACTATCAATAGAGGTGTCTCATAAACAAGAAAGCATACAGTCTTAGGGGTGGGCATGATTTTCGGTTTTTAACCGAACCAGATCGATCCAGACCAACCCAGACCAAATTAGTCGGTTTTTGGTCTTATTTGGGTCGGTCCGGTTTCAATTGAAAAAAAAAAGCCATTTAGTTTCAGTTCAGTTTCATTATTCAAAAATCGAACCGACCCCAAAAAACCGATTCTAATTTCAAAAAATTAAAAGAAGTACTAAATATAACAAAACCTAACCCTAATTTAGTTTGTTCGACAAGAAAGAGGGCATAGTAAGTCATCTCACAGTTAGTGGGACACCCCAACCAGAATGGCGTAGTCGAACGCATAAATATAACCCTTTTGGAAAAAGTTTGTTGTCTACTGAGTAATTCTGGATTGATGCAAGACTTTTGGGTCGAGGTTGTTGCAACAACTTGTTATTTGGTGAATTGTTCTCCATTCGCGTCAATTGAGTATAAGACTCCTAAAGAGGTATGGTCTGGTAAATTTGCTAATTATTCTAAATTACGAATATTTGGATGTCTTGTCTATGTTCATTTGAACAATGGAAAGTTATAACCTAGGTCAAAGAAGGACATATTTTTAGGTTATCCGAATGGTGTGAAGGGATCAAAGTTTGGCTTACTGATCCAAAGACACAAAAATCCATAATTAGCAGAAATTGCATCTTTGATGAGAATACCATGCTTCATCTAAAAAAGGAAAGTGTTAGTTCTGACACTAAGGTGGAGAGTTTTAAGAAGGAGAACAAAAAGATGCAAGGTATTAGGATGGAGTCTCCATATGAAAATCATAAAAAACCAAATGAGATAGAGACTGAAACCATTGCCAGAGGAAGGCCTATAAGAGAGAGGTTAATGCCTTCGAGATTTAATGATTATGTTACCATATCTTGTGTTGTTGCAAAAGAAATTAAAGGATATGATGACTCAGTCATATATACTGAAGCCGTCTCAAGTGATAATTCTGGTAAGTGGTTGGTGGCTATGCAAGAAGAGGTGGAGTCGCTTTACAAAAATAAAATTTGGGAACTAGTAAAGTCTCCTATTGGAAAGAAGATCGTTGGATGTAGATGGATCTACAAGAAGAAGAAAGACATACCTAGGGTCGAGAAAGCAATATATAAGGTACATGTGGTTGCAAAGGGCTATAGACAGGTGCAAGGTATTGATTTCAATGATGTTTCTTCACCTGTTGTTAAACAAAGCTCTATTTTGCTTGATTTAGTTGCTATTCATTATCTCGAGTTAGAGCAACTAGATGTAAAAACTGTGTTTTTTACATGGTGAACCGGAAGAAACCTTATATATGTATCAACTAGAAGGTTTTGAAATTGAAGGAAAAGAAGACCATGTTTGTCTACTCAAGAAGTCATTATATGGCTTAAAGTAGTCACCTCAACAATGGTACAAGAAGTTCCACTCGTTTATAATGACACATAGTTTCACAAGGAGTCATTCTGATAACTGTGTTCACTTTAAAAATTTATCAAATGATTCATATATTTATCTACTCTTATATGTCGATGACATGTTAATTGCTGCCAAGAATAAATCTGAGATCAATAATACAGAATCGGTTAAACGGTGAGTTTGAGATTAAAGATTTAGGATGATCAAATAAAATTTTGGAATTAAGATTAAGCGAGATAGAGCTGCCGATAAAATTTACTTAAATTAAAGAAGTTTCATAGAGAAAGTTAAAGAGCGTTTTGAGATGAAAAACGTAAAACCGGTAAGTACTCCATAAGCTTCTCATTTTAAGCCTTCTGCTGATTTGTCACCAAAAGTTGATAAGGACATTGAATATATATTACAAGTTCCTTACTCTAATGTTGTTGGTAGTATCACGTATGCAATGGTGTGTACTCGTCCTGATAACGCACATGTTGTTAATTTAGTTAGCTGTTATATGACTAATCTTGGAAAACAACATTGACAAGCTATAAAGTGGATATTGATAAATTTGAAGGGTACTACTCATATTTGTTTGGAGTTTGGTAAAGATAAAGGGAATGTTGTTGGTTATGTTTATTTTGATTATGCCGGAGATCTTGACAAAAAAAGATCGATTACATGATATGTTTTTACTTTTGGAGGTTCTGCAATTAGTTGGAAAGCTATCTTACAAGCGACTGTCGCATCGTAAACAACAGAGGCCGAGTATATGTCCATGGTTGAGGCTATAAAGGAAGCAATTTGGTTGAGAGGATTGGTTGGTGAACTCAGCGAAGATTTGAAGGTGACGACAGTCCATTGTGACAGTCAGAGTGTGATTCATCTAAGGATTAGATGTTCCATGAATGCACCAAGCACATAAGCATCAAGTACCACTTTGTTCTAGATGTGATTTCTGAAGGCAATATTACAATTCAGAAAATTGGTATTGAAAATAATCTTGTTGATATGATGACCAAGTCCTTATTTACAATCAAGTTCAAGTATCGTTTGAGCTTGATTAGAATTTGTGAACGTTAAGATACCCTTACGGGATATAAGGAAAAGAAAGACAATTCGAAGTTTGTTTTATGGGTCAAGGTGAAGATATAATTGATAGTGATCAAAGAAAGAAGATTTAGAAAAGTTGAGGTGATTCAAGTCAAGGTTAGGGATGGCAATAGGGCGGGTTGGGGTGGATTCTTGGTCAACCCGAACCCGCCTCGATAGTTTTATAATTAATCTGAACCCGCCCCAATCCGCCCTGCCGGGTTCTTCCCATGTTAAAAGATCCAACCCGCACAGAGCGGATTTGAACCCGCCCCGCCCCATCCCAACCCGCTTTATCATTAAAATTATATAAATAATAGATAATAAAATATTATCAATATACAACATTAAAAAATTCATAAATAGCATTAAATTTTATAGAATTTAAAAAATTAAAAAATTAAAATATATTAAATAATTGAAATAATATTAATAATATCATATATAGTATTATAAAATATATTTATTTTACTTTCAAAAAAATAAAATATATTTATTTTATAATATAATATTATAAAATTAATTAATATATCTACCGGTGCGGGGCGGGACGTATTTTAATCAGTGTTTGAAAATTCGGAAATCGGAATCGGGGCAGCAACCCTAAAAAACGCCTACGCGGCTGAGGTGGGGCCTAGGCGGTCAAAGCGTTATTGACAAAAAAAAAATCAAAAGTCAACGATTAATGAAATATAAATTAGATAATTATTTGTTATAATTGTTAAAGTGTATATATATATATTTATATATATATATATAATATACTAATATTTTATACGTTTTCATACAATTCAATCAAATATTTTAAGAATCAATTCAAACCTCACCATTGAAAACTAATGAAAATTACATACTAAATTAAATCACAACTCATATGCAAAAGTAAACTTGTCAAGTTGCTTTGAATTGACATAAAACCAAAGCACAACACAATCCAATATGTCAAAAATCAATTCACATGTCCATTTCTAATTAGCAAAATTCACTTACAAAACTTATCAATATAGAAAATTACAATGACACATTTATCAATAATTTTAACTTTATATTATAATATTACATACTCATCGTAAACGAAGCATAAAATAAAGTAGCATCAGACCATCGAAATTCGAGTTACTTACCTTGGAGACTAGTGGCACTAGTAAGAGAAAAGGCTCACCGTCACCAACAAGCAATAAGATTTGATCATAAAAAAAATGAAATGAATTTGTAATTTAGAATTTTATTATTTTAATTAACTTTTTAAAAATTGATATCCCAAAAAGACGTCGTTTTGATGTAGATGACGAAAGCGATTTGATCCGATTAGTCCGATTTAGGCCGCAATGAGCGCCTATGCATTCCATTAAGATGACTATGGCGAATAACTCGAATTGAACGCCCGACTACCCTAAATTCACTTCAGTTAGCCATTAAAACACCTAGGCGAGCGCCTAGGCGGTCTAAGCGGCCGAGTTTTCAAACACTGATTTTGATAGAACCCGAACCCACCCCGCCTCGGAACCAATTTTTCAATTAGATTGAATCCACCCCTATGCGGGGCGGATTTAAACCCGCCCCGACCGGGTTGGGAACTCGCGGAGTTGATTCAAATTGTCATTCCTAGTCAAGGTGGAGATTTGTTGGGATGCCTTGAATCATAAGTAGGGCTGCAAACGAGCCGAGTATATGAAGTGTTCATGTTCGGCTCGTTTGTCAAATATCGAGCTCGAACTCGGTTCGAGCTCGACGAGCTTTATAAATGTTTGTTCAAGCTCAACTTGAAAATTTTTTTCTATGTTCGAGCTCGACTCGTCTAAGCTCATTTAAATTAATCGAACTTAGCTCGTTTAGTAGCTCGTTTAAGTTAATCGAGCTTAGCTCGTTTAAGTAAATCGAACTCAACTCGTTTAACAGCTCGGTTAAGCTCGTTTAACAGCTTGTTTAGTAGCTGTTAAATCGAGCTCATGTAGTAAAATTAAAACAAAAATAAATTCATCTTAAAGTAAACCTAAATTAAAAAAATTTCAAACCATGAGTTCATTTTCTCGTTAAAAAAAATACTAATAGTATCAGATAAATCTAAGTTCAAAATATAATTTAAAAAGAGTATTCATAATAATGACAATCATCCAAGTTGACCAATATGAAGCCATCAACCATGACTAATCCGCACAACATATACGTAACATATAGTCAGCAACCATAATATTTCAAACTAGCAAGAACTCCTTGCTCTCTTGATCCATACCCTAGAAAACAAGAAAAAAAAATTAACTAGAAGGAATATATATATATATATAATTATTTCAAAAAGAAAGTTGAAACATAACAGTAGAGGAAGTACCTTTGGTTTACTTTTTATCCCGTATAAATTCCTCAACCAATCTGCCCCACACAATAAAACTTGGACTGTATCAGCCCCTAGAGAAGAACGATATGGATCAATGACACGACCTCCAACACTAAATGTAGACTCTGAAGCCATTGATGTTACCGAAATTGCTAGAACATCACAAGCAAATCTTGACAAAATCTGAAACTTCATACTGTTCGCTCTCCACCAATCTAAGGGATCAAACTCTCTCACCTCATTCTCATCACAAATAAACACACCATCTTCCAAATAAACATCAAGTTTAGACTTTGGGTTCTCAAAAGAATAACTATTTCTAATAAATTGATCAAATTTTCTCCTCCCACTAGTTGTCAATTTACCACCAACAGGGGCTGCTACATTAGAAAGAGTAGTTCTATCATCATCTAAATCATTTCTAGCATTCCTAACCCCATAAAGTTCCACATATTCACTAAACATCTCATACAATGTATTTTTGATGGTGGAAATATACTGAACAACATCCAAATTAGACTTAAAAAGAGAGGTAGAATAGAATTCAACCACCTTCATTTTAAACCTAGGATCTAACACAGCTGCTACAGAAATCAATAAATAACAATCACCTCAATATTTATCAAAATTTACCTTCATTTTCTCTGCCATTTCTTTCATGTAAACATCACTACATTCACTCTTCTCATCCAACACTTCTTTGATATTTGCAAGTTCAGGAAAGAAAAGATTTGAGGTTGGATATTCACTTCCTACAAAACATAACAACATTTATAAAATATAATTAAAACCTGAAAATAAATTCTAAAATATATAAATGAGTAAGAAAAACTATTTTTTTTTTAAATAACAAAAAGCAATAAAGTAGTAAAAATATTAAACCACATATAACTAAAATAATTTTTAAAAAAAATTGTGTACCAATTTTTTATTTTTTTTTTAAAAACTGAAATAATTAAAAATAAACTAAAAAATTGAAATAATTAAAACTAAAAAACTTGAACACTGAAACGATTAAAAAATTGGTACCAAAATAACAATTATATAACTAAAACAATTAAAAAATTGGTACCAAAATAACAACAATAAATAAATAAATAAAACAATAAACCTGAACACTGAAATAATTAAAAAAAAAACAGAAATATTAAAAATTTAAATTATTTAACTAGAACAATTAAAAAAATTGTACCAAAAAAAAAACATAAATAAATAAAAATAACAAACTTAAAAATTGAATAACTAAAAAAGTAGAAATAATTTATTTTTTATTTTTTTAAAAAAAACTGATTTTTTTAAAATAAAAAATATACTAAAAATTTAAAAAATGAAATTAAAATAAATTAAAAAATGGAATTATATATATAGTAATAAAAAGATAAAAGAAAATTGTACCTGAAATCATCTCCGTCACTTCTTTGAAAAGTTCTAAAAAGGAGCTGACCTTTTCGACCTTGACCCAATCATCATTTGTTGGACAATTCATATATGATGTATCTTTCTCTTCGTAATCTTTGAACACATCCTTAAACTCCAAAGCACAAGATAACATGTCATATGTAGAATTCCAACGTGTAGGGCAATCAAGTACCAAACGTTTGCTAGGTAATTACCAACTTTTAACAACTTCACTAAACAATTTCAACCTAGCAGTCGATGCTGTAATATGTTTCACAGTTTCTCTAACATTATGTATGATCTCATCTATCTCATCCAAACCATACTTGACCAAAATATTTAAAATATGAGCACAACACCGAACATGAAAAAAATTTCCATCAAAAGGCAGCCTTTTTTGGTAAGACAAAATATCTTTCAACTTCCTAATAGCAACGTCATTATAACTAGCATTGTCTACCGTAACTTTTGCTAGTTTGTATCCTATATTACAATCAGTTAAGCATTGATTAAGCACATCACAAACAGTAGTTCCACTATGTGGAGGAGGGATACTAACAAAACTCAATACTCTCTTATGCAATTTCCAATCACATACAAAATGACAAGTGACAACCATGTACTCAATCTTTTGACATGATCTCCAAATATCAGTAGTAATTGCTACCCTTTTGGTTTGTTGCAACAACTCCAAAACCTTCTTTTTGTCACGTTCATAACTATTTACACAATCATTTTTTAAAGTCGTACGTGAAAAAGGCTGAAAACTAGGAGCAACTTGCTTCATCAAAATATTAAACACTTCATACTCAGCAAACACAAATGGTAACTCATGAACCATAATCATATGAGACACAAGTTCTCTAATCCTAGCTTGGTCATATTTCCAAGGCCTAAGAGTATTAGCACCATCAGATGAACTAGTTTGGAAGCTTAACTGAGATTGTCCAGAATTAACAAGAATACGTTTAGGACAAGAATCTAAATGCCGCCTATATTGTGTGGTGGTTCCAGTTTTACTAAGTTTAAATACCAATTTACAGTGCTTGCACTTAATATGTTGAATGATATCACCTAGTTTTACCTCTTCAAATTCATCCCATACCTTAGATATTTTTTTCCTTGCCCTCTTTCCATATCCAACGTCATCTGCATTTTCTTGATTGACGTTTGACACATTAGCATCAATGAGTGTTGTTGGTGCTTCCATACAAAGAATTGATGAAGATTCTTCACTTGATATTATGAACCCAATTGAAGATGAACCACGAGAATTATTTTCTTTTGCTTCAGTGCCAATAAACATTCCTACAAGTTAAAATATATATATATATAAGCAATTTGATTTGAATTAAAAAAATATAAATTAATTAAAACAACTAAAATAATTATAAAAATTAAAAATTTAAATTAAAAAAAATTGAAATTGAAATTTACTAAAATAATAATTAACCTAATATAATAAAAACATATACATAACATAAATAATTTTTAAAAATATATAAGATATATAACTTAAATATTTTTAAAAAAATAAAAATAATTAAGAAACTGGAATAATAAAAAATTGAAAAAGTTATTTTAAAATATCTAAATGATTAAAAGAAAAAAAAATAGTTATTTTTTTTCCACAGTACAAACACCACACAAATTAGCAACAAACATACCTAAAAATATAAAACAATCGAATCATGTGGAGAACGATAAACATCACGAATAATAGCAACGAACTTAAGAACTCACTTAAATAATCAATTATTCTCGATACACTCAAAACATAAAAAGAATAAAAAGTAATACAAACAATAGCTACGAACTTCACATAAACCGAAACTTCACATGTACCCTATTTTATTCAAAAACTAATATTCATTATACAACAAATAAAAAGAACATGACTAGAGTAATTTTATTATAGTGTTTTAATATCATGAGATTCTAAGTTATATTAGACAATGAAATTTTGAATTATTAGATTGAATAAACAAACAATTCAAGTGAAATCTATATCAAAATAAATAAAGAAGAAAAATAAATAAAATAGAAAATTAATTTAACTCACCACATGGTAGAGAATGAAGTTTGATTGAACGCAAATTTCCAAACAAGGCTAAAGAGACTCGACGCTTGATGACGGAAAAGTAGAGAGAGAGGCAGTGGTAGGGATGGATGTTGGAATTACTTGACGGCTTGATGACGGAAAAAGAGAGAGAGAAGGGGGTAGTAGAGATGGGTGGTGGTTTGGAAAAACTAATAGTCATAAGAAATCTAAACCTTAGGTTAGATAAATTCTTTTAATTAATTTTTTTAATTTTTTTTTTTAAATTCGGCATCTACCTTAATTTGGGCATTTTTTTTAATTTATTTTTTTATATAAATATATATTACAAAATTTGTCAATTGATTATTATTAAAAAGAAATATTTATTAAACGAGTTATAAATGAGCTCGTTCGCGAACGCAAATGAGTTTTAATCAAACATAAACGAACTGTGAACGAGTCTGTTCATGAAAAAAACGAGCCGAACAAGGGTCTGTTCGAGCTCGGCTCGTTTATTAAACGAGTTATAAAATTTTGTTCGTGATCGTTCATTTAAGTGTTGAACGAGCTTTGACCGAACTGTTCATGAACCGTTCACGAGTGCTCATGTTCGTTTGCACTCCTAATCATAAGGAATCCTAAACTATTTGATCACTAGGAATCCTTTTTGGAAGGAATTCCTATTTTGGTTTTGGATATTTTACCTATTTGTTAGCTTTCCTAATTTGAGGGGATTTTCTTTTCCTAATTGTTATGGTTTGTTTTTTCCTTATTGGAAATAAACTATTAGGAAAGTAGGATTTTTATGATCACTATAAGTAGAGGTATCTCATAAAGAAGAAAACATCCAGTCCTAAAGAGAATTACATTTGTGAGTGTGAGAAACACATTCGTGAATTAGGGGTTTTAGTTTGGGTGCTTTGGAATGTGAGATTTGAGTATAGCCTTTTGTGACTATTTTGTTTAATATTTTGTAATCCCTTTGATCATTATAGTGAGTTGTTATTCTCTTCCTCTGTAGAGTAGGCACATCGCCGAACCATATTAAATATCTTGTGTCTTTTTCTACTTTCCATTATTTTGTTATTTTATTTCTACTCTAGTTGGTGTTTTTCTACCTCATCTCTTCCTAATATATATTATAAATATATCAATGTCACATGTAAGCTAAAAAAACCCACAACTTCTATATATAGTAGTGGAGAGGAAGTTTAGTGAGTTAAACTTTCCATGAATAATAAAAATTAGTTAAAATAAAATATACTGCATAAAGAAGTAAGATAATATATTTTAAAATAATAAAATAGACTATTGGATACTCAAAATATTTATTAGTAAAGTTATATTTAAAAAATAAAAATGAAAAGTATATATATATATATATATATATATATATAGACGTCACTTATCATCGCACAAAATGTACTATATCAGTACACAAATATGTAACTTGTTCATAAAACTGATGCAAAATTAGAAAAAAAAAAAAAGAGAAAAAAAAACTTTGATTATTATATATTATTAATATCTAGATTTTGATCTATATGAATTTTAAGATCTTATAATTGAATCCGGAAAATTAAAGATCTTATAATTGAATCCGGAAAATTAAATATTATAAACTCGTAATTAAACTTCTAATGGTAAGTGATTCATTTTAGTGTACGAACGACACAAATGTCTTAATGTTATGTTTGGAACCATGATTTCATTTGAAATTGAGGAGTTCAATTTCATAATTTCAAATTCTTAAATTTGAAATTTAAGATTGATGTTTGGGAATTTGTGAAATTTAAATTTCAAAATCAAATAATTTTTTTGAGAAATAAAATATTTTAATTTTATAATTTATAATATGATCCTGCTAATAATAAATATTTGATTTTTTAAAAGAAAATATATTAATGGTTTCATCACACTCCTACTAAGAAGTTAAAATTTCAAAAATAAAAATATTGGCTCTAAGAATTAAGAAAGAAGATAATTAATTAGGAGATTAATTTATAAAATGGTAAGATTTTAAGAGTGAATTTAAAATGATGTATTAAGGTGAATTTGATTCAATTTTTAATCAAATTCCTTAGCCATCCAAATACTAAATTTAGATAAAATTCTTTATTTAAAATGAAATACTTGTATTTAAACAAACCATACGTCAATTGAACAAATATAATTAATATATGTATAAATAAATTAGTGAGAAGATAATTTATGAGTGAAACTTCCGATATATTATAATAATTAGTTGAAATATAATATAAATAAATAAATAAAATAATATATTTTAAAAAATAAAAAATATATAATTTATCACAAAATCAATGCACAAAAAGTTAGAAAAAAATTATTAATATATAAGGATATTTACTTCTTCTTTTTTGGAAGTTAAAATGAAGTTTGAATATAAAATAAAATCTTAAAAAATTAAGTATAAACTATTTGAAAAATGTGAGTTTAAAAGCTTTTTTAATTGATATTTGTAAATAAATATGTTTGATAAATAATTTAAATAAATTCTGATTTTCAATTAAATTACCATTAAGAACATTTTTAACTAATTGTCTACCTTATTATTTTTTAGTTTATATTATTATTTTAAAATGATGTTATGTGAAATTTATTATACATGTATTGTTAGGTATTAAATTGATTTGATTTTTCTTTTTTAGAATGAATTGGTTCAATTTTTTTTTAAATTAATTTGTTTGAGTTTGAGACGATGTAATTGGTCTTATAAAAATAATTTTAGAATAAATGGACAAAATTATTATTTTTTTTAAGTGAAAATAAAATAGAGGAGCAAAAGCTCTCTCACTTATTTATTCACAATTTTAATTTAATAAAAAAAATGCCTTATTTAATGGTAAAGCTTTTTAATAAGACATGATTGGTCAATTTTTAAGAATGAATTTATTTGATTTTTGAGATGATATCATTAAAATTATAAAATAATTTAAGAACAAATGGACTTATAGTTTCTCTCTCCTTATTTATTTGGTCATATTTTTAATTTAATTAAAAAAGTTTGTTATTTAAATGTAGAGTTTCTTATAAAATTTGGTTGAACTTCTTTTATGAAGATGATTAATAAATTTTAAGTTTAACCAAACATAATTATATATAAATTTATATAGATTAGTGAAAAAACTTGTATTATTATATAGGTATAACGATCTCAAGAGCCCTCGAATTTGACTGTATTTTTCAAGTTAGCCCTCAAACTTTACGGAGGGTCAATTTAGTCCATCAACTTCCAAATAATGGGTTAATTAAACCATTTTGCTAATGTGGATACTGACTTGGCAGTAAAAAGAGTTAACTTCAAAATGTCAATTAAGCCCTCCACATCAGCAAAAAAGGACTTATTTGACACAAAATTTAAAAGTTAAATGGTTAAATTGACATTTCGTGAAGTTGGAGGGTTGACTTGAAAAATATAACCAAATTTAGGGGCTTGTAAGACCCTTATGCCTATTATATATTATTATTATTTATTATTATTATTATTATTATTATTATTATTATTATTATTATTATTCAGATTTTGGATTAATGCCAATTCAAAATTTTTAAAATTGAATTCAAAAGTTTGAATATTATAAACTCATAATTAAACCTCTATTGGTAAGTAACTCTTTTTAATATAGAGAGGGCATCAATGCCTTAACTTTGATTTGAAAACCAATTGAATGAAAATCTCATTTATACAGTAGTGGAGAAAATAATAAGAGAGTTAAACTTCCAATGTGGGATAACAATTAGTTTAAATATAATGTATAGACAAATAATAAAATAATATATTAGGACATTTCATTTTTAACCATTTCAAACTTTAAATTAAGCTAATAGACCATTCAAACTTTATTTTAAATTTTTAAACTTTTGAAAGTTTAAAACTTCAAAAATAAACCAAATTGACCAACATGCCCTTACAGACGCGCTTCACGGCATCAACAGTCTGTGGAGCGCGCTTCACCAACCTTAAATTAGCTGGTGAAGTGCGCTTCACAGCCCTGAAGCGCATTTTTAAGGGTATATTGGTCAATTTGGTTTATTTTTAAAGTTTCAAACTTTTAAAAGTTTATAAACTTAAATAAAGTTTGGATGGTCTATTTACTTAAAGTTAAAGTTTGAAAAACTTATATTTTATAATTTTTCCTTATTAGTATAATATAGATTTTTATTTTAATATAAACTTCTTATTTAAATGTAAATCTTCTTATAATATATTGTTGAAATGATTTTTAATGAGATGATACATAAATTTTAAATTCAAAACAAACATACATTATATATCATATAGATTTTGGATTATTGTCAATTTAAGATAAACATATCATATATATATATATTATAAATTTTGGATTCATATTAAAAATTTTTAAATTGAATTCAAAATCTAAATATCATAAACTTATATTTAAACCGCTAATCACAGGTAGCTCTTGTAATACCCAAACCCCCGCCTTACAGACAGATGCAGGGAGATGGATGTCACGACAGAAAACATTCATATTATACTTATACTTATATTGAACAACTACCAAATATCCAAATAGAACTTATATTACTGTAATAGACAAAATAATAAACTGGATACTTAATCAAAGACTGGACTTAAAATCATCTGAATACAAAATCATAAGAGTTCGAAAATATAATGTTTCAAATTCTGGTTACAACTGAAATAGTTTAAATAAAGTTTGGGAGTTCAATACATAATATAAGCGGAAGCTAATCTGAAAACCAATGTCAGAACTGATGCATGGAGTGATATATGTGTGCCTTGCTATTCCACCTGACTGTCTGAACTCAGCATTTTCCATCCCGATCAGGAAAATTAACATACAAAACAAAAATAAAGAAACAATACGATCAGACTATCGTCTAGTTAGTAAGCCAATGCCCAACATCCACACACATACAATGCTTCTTAAATTAACAATTAAGCATGAACATACAACATATGCAACTTACCTGGCCAAACAGAGACTTAAAACAGAAGGAAACAAAAGAGTACAGAAGATTTCAAACAACTCAGAAAGGTTCTAAAGCTTAACAAGTTCCTTAAGGAGTAACAAATGAATTTGATACCATTAACAGTGATTAAACAGATTAATTATGCCCTTTAAATGCTCTAAACTTAAAACAGTCATAACTTATTCGTTTGAAGTCCGAATCAGGATTATAATAACTTTTAGGAAAGGGAAAATCAAGAGGGAGAAGACTAGAAGAAAACTGGCGAAGAAAAGGGTCTTGGCGAAATATCTAGGCGACATATATATTTCGCCTCACCCTAGCAAAATCTATAGGCGACATATATATATCTCGCCTCACACTGGCAAAACACTAGGCGATATTGAAAAATCTTGCCTCAGCTTCAGACGACTTGTTTAGGCGATGAATGAATCAGCGTAATTTCTCCTGACGACTTTTACTTGGCAGAAAAAAAACATGTTGGCTCAATTTCTTGGCGAGGAGTTTGGCAACATAAAAACATGTTGCCTACATTTTTGGCGACTTATTTGGCAAGACAAAAATATTTTGCCATACTTTTTAGGCGCGGATTTTTGCAACATAAAATCATTTTGCCTCATTTAAGGCGACTTATTTGGCAAGATAAAAATATTTTGCCTCACTTTTTAGGCGAGGTTTTTGGCAATGATTTTTAAAAGAAAAAGTCTCGTCTAGCATTTTTGGCGAGGTATTTGGCAAAAACCAATGACTAATACACTGTTTCTTTTAAATATTGACGAAGGCATTTGGTGAAGTATTAATATTTCAGGTAATTTCGCCTGAATACTATCGAAGTAACTTGACGAGATTTTAACTTCAAAAAGAGGTATCGTCTAAGTTTTGGCGAAATTGAAAGGCGATGGACACAGGATGTTGCCAACTTATTACTTAGCTTAGCAATATACTTTGGTGAGTGTTTAAAGTTTTTTTTGCAACAGGCGATGACACTGGCGAATGACAGAAGGAGTCGCCTCCCTTACTCTAAGCTTAGGCGATGTACTTAGGCTGAATAATTAAAATTTCGCCTAAGTCTAATTCGTTTTTATCTCAACTTTTAAATCTTCTTCAAATTAACCAATTAGGCAATAGTCAGTCTAAAGGTAGCATGTTAACCCAATATTAGCAAGTAGCTCAATTCAGAAATCATCAAGGCAATCATAGCAGTTCACAGTACACTTAAAATTCAGATGCAGATCATATACCATATTACATATCAAACATCAGATTTTTCAGAGAATGACATAAACATATATTAGAGTATATCAGCTTGTCATGCGGTTACAGAACTTAACAGATGATGCCAGATTATGCATTCAATATGCATCAGATTTCAGAAATTTATTATTAAACACAGAAAACATCAGATTTTAGATTATTTGCCTGTCTTTAGTTTGATAGCAAAATCAGGAACAGAAAATAGGTCATAGACCTCTTACTTATGAGCAAAGCTCCAGACAAATGGATCAAGGATCCCAGAAAGGTTGAGCAAAGCTCCAGAAAAAGTTGATGTCGTCACATTCAGAAGGCATTCAAGGCCTGTACTGTTTCACGTATCGATGTATACATCTAATATCCCTACGGCATGCCGGTCTTATCGCTATCATACTTTAGACAGGACTTAGTTTCAGATTATAACAGAGTATAGCTTTCAGCATTCAACAGATATTTCAGCAGTTCACATAATAACCATTTATCAGTAAGATGAACAACAATATCAGAGTATATCATAGAGTCCAGATTCAAATTTCAGTATACATTAAGTTTAGTCCATGTTAATGCAGCACTGAACAGACAATAACAGACATAAGTGGGGGCTTAAACATGGCAACTAACCGAATACGCTAAGCCAACAGCAGGACTACTCCGGTTGACGTTCTCCTACTCCGTCTCCTATACAACGGACAGAACAAATTCAATAAGAGACTCAAACTACACTAGAAATTTAAAGGTTAGGGTTTACAACTTGAAAACAGAAGCGACATTGAAGAACAGACCCAACATAATCATGAACATATGAACTTACATTCACACTCGAAGAATAGGTTCAATGGAAACTTTCAGATTGACAGCAAAAACCAATGTAACAGTGAAAGAGAGTTACTGTTTGAGTTTTTCAAAGTTCAGAGAAAAGAGAAGAAAGGGGTCTGGCGGCTAAATGATTGATGTTGGGGTAACCTAGGTTTTCACCTAACCATAGATAAATTGTAAACAAGCCCACCAAAGTTCTTTTAATTCAAAAATTTTCCCCATGTCAAAAGTATTTTTAAAATCAGTCAAATAACAAAATAAGTTTTAAATTTTGCCCCATTTATGGACGTGACAGCTCTACCTCACTTAAGAAATTTCGTCCCTGAAATTACCTTGGCTAAACAGATGCGAATATTGTATTCTCATGACTTCTTTTGGTTCCCATGATGCTTCCTCTATAGCATGGTTACGCCAGAGAACCTTAACTAGGGGTATAGTCTTGTTCCTCAAAACCTTTACTTCCCTAGCTAGAATCTGAACTGGTTCCTCTTCATAACCTAGATCAGGTCTGATTTCCACAGTCTCATGAGTAAGAATGTGTGAAGGATTAGAGCGATACCTTCTCAACATCGATACATGGAAGACATTATGAATCTTCTCTAATTCAGGTGGTAAAGCAAGTCTGTAAGCAACAGGACCTATCCTTTCCAAAATTTCATATGGTCCAATAAAATGAGGTGCCAGCTTACCTTTCTTACCAAACCTGAGCACTTTCTTCCATGGAGATACCTTTAAGAACACTTTGTCTCTAACCTGAAATTCAATGTCTTTTCTCTTAAGGTCAACATAGGATTTCTGCCTATATGATGCTTCCTTAAGTTTCTCCCTGATCAACTTTACTTTCTCTTCAGCTTCTAAGACCAACTTTGGTCCAACCATTCGAGCTTCATTTAACTCAGTCCAGCATAATGGAGTACGACATTTTCTACCATACATCGCCTCATAAGGAGCCATTCCAATACTTGCCTAAAAACTGTTATTATAGGCAAACTCCACCAAAGGCAAATACTTAATCCATGATCCTCCAAACTCAATCACACAACATCTGAGCATATCTTCTAAGGTCTGTATTGTCCTTTCGGACTGCCCATCAGTTTGTGGATGGAAAGCAGTACTGAAATTCAGCTTAGTTCCCATAGCTTCTTGAAATTTCTTCCAGAATCTAGAGGTAAACCTAGGATCTCTGTCCGAAATAATAGTGGACGGAACCCCATGTAACCTCACGATTTCCTTCAGATATAACTCAGCTAATCTTTCCAGTGAGTAGTCTACTCTGATAGGTAGAAAATGAGCAGACTTAGTCAAACGATCCACTATCACCTAGATTGCATCATACTTCTCTCGAGTTAATGGCAACCCTACAACGAAGTCCATTGTAACCCGATCCCACTTCCATTCAGGAACAGATATTGGCTGAAGCAAACCAGAAGGAAGTTGATGTTCTGCCTTAACTTGCTGACATACTAGACATTTCCCAACAAAATCAACTATGACTCTATGCGAGGCCACCAATATAGCATCTTCAAATCCTGATACATCTTGGTAGCACCAGGATGCATTGAATACACCTGTCTGTGCGCTTGAGTCAGTATCTCAGTTCTCAAACTATCAACCAAAGGCACATATATCCGATTACCAAAATACCAACTACCATCATCTCGGTAGGATGCTTCTGTTTTCTTACCTTGATCCAATTTCTTTGCCCACTCCAAGGTTAATTCATCAGTTTTCTGTGCTTCCAAAATTCTAGCAGTCAAATCCGGTTTCACCACCAACTCTGCTACTAGAACATCATTCTTTAGACCCAATCTTGCCATCATGGCATATAAAGCATGCATGGATTTACGGCTAAGAGCATTTACTACCACATTTGCTTTGCTAGGATGATAATTAATTTCCATATCATAATCCTTTAGAAACTCAACCCACCTACGCTGCCTAAGATTCAAATCTTTCTACACAGGCACGTATTGTAGGCTCTTGTGATCAGTGTACACATAGCACTTTGCACCATACAGATAATGCCTCCAAATTTTCAATGCAAAGACAATCGCAGCCAACTCGAGATCGTGAGTAGGGTAATTACGCTCATGTGTCCGCAATTGTCGTGATGTATAGGCAATCACTTTCTTATCTTGCATAAGCACACAACCAAGTCCATGCAATGAAGCATCACTGTAAACTACATAGTCCATCCCTTCAACCAGCTGGACTAAGATTGGAGCTTCAGTAAGCAACTTCTTCAAAGTATCAAAACACTCTTGACACTTGCTTGTCCACTCAAATTTAGTCCCCTTATGCAGTAACTTAGTCAAAGGACCCATGATAGAGGAGAATCCCTTCACAAACCGATAGTAGTAACCTGCCAAACCCAGAAAACTCCTTACCTCCGTGACATTCTTAGGTGGTTTCCATGCCATCACTGCCTCAATCTTCTTTGGATCAACCTTGATACCATCCTTAGAGATAATATGACCCAAGAAGGCAACTTCTTCCATCCAAAATTCACATTTAGATAATTTTGCATAAAGTTGTTTCTCACGAAGAGTTTGCAAAACTACCCTCAAATGCTTGGCATGTTCTTCCTTATCCTTAGAATACACTAGGATATCATCTATGAACACCACCACAAATTGATCCAAATATGGCTTGAATACCCTATTCATCAAATCCATAAACACTGCAGGTGCATTAGTCAAACCAAAAAGCATAACCACAAATTCATAATGGCCATACCTCAAGTCTATCTTTGAGAACACCCCCGCTCCTCTCAACTGATCAAATAAATCATCGATCAGTGGAAGAGGGTACTTGTTCTTCACCGTAAGTCTATTCAGCTGGCGGTAATCAATACACAGCCGAAAAGATCCATCTTTCTTCCTTACAAACAAAACCGGAGCACCCTAAGGTGAAGTACTCGGCCGAATATAACCCTTATCTAAGAGTTCTTGCAACTGCACCTTTAATTCTTTCAACTCTGCTGGTGCCATCTTATATGGAGCCATTGATATAGGTGCGGCACCTGGAATAAGCTCAACAGTGAACTCCATTTCTCTATGTGGCGGCAAACCAGGAATTTCTTCTGGAAAGACATCCAAGAATTCATTCACAGTTGGAATAAATTTCCCATCAGAGCGTGGCTTATCTACTTCAACCACATGAGCCAAGAATGCTTCACAGCCCCTTCTAAGCATCTTATCCGCCATAGCAGCCGAAACAACCCTATCAAGTGGATTTCTACGGTCACCAACAAAAGTAACCCATCCATTCGGTGATTGAAGAGTAATCCTTTTCGCCTTACAATCCATCACTGCTTTATGTCTGGACAACCAGACCATTCCCAAAATTACATCAAACTCATTACTCTTTAGTTTCAACAAATCTCCCAGAAATGTGATTCCTCCAATCACAATAGGTACATCACGATAAATTCGATTCACAACCTCACAATTACCCAAAGGGTTAGTCACAAATAGATCTCTATCAGTCAGACTAGACTCCCAACCCTTATCCTCTAAAATTCCACTACAAGCATAAGAAAGTGTAGAACTGGGATCCAATAAGGCATAAGCAGGAGAGTCAAGAATCGAAAATGTACCTGTAACCACATCAGGAGTATCAGCTTCTTCACGACCTCTCAATGCATAGGTGCGAGCAGGAGTCCTCGAATCCCTCCTAGGAGCTCCAGACTGAGTGCCACCTCTGTTAGCACTAGACTAAGGTGCTTGCCTATCATTCCTCTGAACTGAGTTGACATCTCTAGAAACAGGTGTTTTGTCAGAACCAGTACCCTGCTGAGGATGTAGACAGTCTTTGATCATATGGTCCTTAGCACCACACCTGAAACAACCACCCGTCTTCCTGAAGCATTCACCCGGATGGTGTCTATTGCAAGTAGTACACAGAGGAAAATTCACACCACGGTTGCCTTGAGTATGAGCACTAGCAACAGATGGATTCGGCTGATTGGCCCCTCTAGCACTCCTATTTGGCCGAGACTAATTTACAGAACCACCTCCACTTTTCTGAACCTGAGTCTTGCCTTTCTTACTATGCTGGCCAACAGCAGCAGGTCCACTCTTGGTATCCCTATCACGTTTCCTATCCTTCTTCACCAGCAACTCAATGTCCACAGCAGCTTCCACCATCTCGTGGAAATCATCAGTTCTCAGTGTAGCCAACAACTTTTGAATTTCAAAATTCAGTCCATACCTGAACTTGCGACATCAATCAGCTGGAGTTGGCACCATCTCCGGTGCATACCTACAGAGCTTTACAAAGTCATTTTAATAGTCCAAAACTGATCTATCTCTCTACTTCAGATAGAGGAATTCAGTCCTTTTCTATTCTGCCCAAGCATGCCCAATATAGTTCTTCTTGAACTGCTGACGGAAGAACTCCAAATTGACCACTACTTCTTGGTCCACAGTTTGAACTACACCTTCCCACCAACGTACTGCCTCACTTCTCAAAAGTGAAACTAAACATTCCAACTTTTCAGCATCATTACAACGAATCTCGTCACATACCCTTGACATATCACTGAGCCAATTGTCAGCCACTTCTGGACCCTCTTCACCAGTCCCCTCAAACAATTCAACTTTCTTCTTAGGAAGTTTCTCAATTGTAGACCTTTCATGTCTAGCTCATCCTTCTTGCAATCCTCGAAGGATAGCAGCAATGTCCTGAAATGCCTGAGTCGGAGCAGCAGCAGTATTAACGGGTATACGATTCTCATCAGAGGTACTGCCATGTCTAGTAGGGGGATTACGACGTGGCCTTCCAGCCATAATCGGAAATTAGCAAGTCAATTTCACAAGATCTGGAAAAGGGTTCAAAAGTAGGTGTTAGCAAGGTACACAACTTTTCAGACTTCATGTCTGTATGCAATGTCATGTATGCAATGCATGAATTTTTTTGAAAACAAAGTACAAACACACTTAACTTCTAATGCACAGCAAGAAGCAACCAAGAACCGGTGCTCTGATACCAACAAATGTAACACCCAAACCCCCGCCTTACGGACAAATGCAGGGAGATGGATGACACGACAGAAAACATACATATTATACTTATACTTATATTGAACAGCTACCAAATATCCAAATAGAACTTATATTACTGTAATAGACAAAATAATAAACTTGATACTTAATCAAAGACTGGACTTAAAATCATCTGAATACAAAATCATAAGAGTTCGAAAATATAATGTTTCAAATTTTGGTTACAGCTGAAATAGTTTAAATAAAGCTTGGGAGTTCAATACATAATATAAGCGGAAGCTAATCTGAAAACCAATGTCAGAACTGATGCATGGAGTGATATATGTGTGCCTTGCTATTCCACCTGACTGTCTGAACTCAGCATTTTCCAATCCGATTAGGAAAATTAACATACAAAACAAAAATAAAGAAACAATACGATCAGACTATCGTCTGGTTAGTAAGTCAATGCCCAACATCCACACACGTACAATGCTTCTTAAATTAACAATTAAGCATGAACATACAACATATGCAACTTACCTGGCCAAATAGAGGCTTAAAACAGAAGGAAACAAAAGAGTACAGAAGATTTCAAACAACTCAGAAAGGTTCTAAAGCTTTACAGGTTCCTTAAGGAGTAACAAATGAATCTGATACCATTAAATGTGATTAAACAGATTAATTATGCCCTGTAAATGCTCTAAACTTAAAACAGTCATAACTTATTCGTTTGAAGTCCGAATCAGGCTTATAATAACTTTTCGAAAAGGGAAAATCAAGAGGAAGAATACTAGAAGAAAACTGGCAAAGAAAACGGTCTTGGCGAAATATCTAGGCAACACATATATATTTCGCCTCACCCTAGCAAAATCTATAGGCGACATATATATATCTCGCCTCACACTGGCAAAACACTAGGCGATATTGAAAAATCTTGCCTCAGCTTCAGACAACTTGTTTAGGCGATGAATGAATTAGCGTACTTTCTCCTGGCGACTTTTACTTGGTAGAAAAGAAACATGTTGGCTCAATTTCTTGGCGAGGAGTTTGGCAACATAAAAACATGTTGCCTACATTTTTGGCGACTTATTTGGCAAGATAAAAATATTTTACCTCACTTTTTAGGCGAGGATTTTGGCAACATAAAATCATTTTGCCTCATTTAAGGCGACTTATTTGGCAAGATAAAAATATTTTGCCTCACTTTTTAGGCGAGGTTTTTGGCAATGATTTTTAAAAGAAAAAGTCTCGTCTAGCATTTTTTGCGAGGTATTTGGCGAAAACCAATGTCTAATACACTGTTTCTTTTAAATATTGACGAAGGCATTTGGCAAAGTATTAATATTTCAGGTAATTTCGCCTGAATACTAGCGAAGTAACTTGGCGAGATTTTAACTTCAAAAAGAGGTATCGTCTAAGTTTTGGCGAAATTGAAAGGCGATGGACACAAGATGTTGCCAACTTATTACTTAGCTTAGTGATATACTTTGGCGACTGTTTAAAGTTTTGCCTACAACAGGCGATGACACTGGCAAATGACAGAAGGAGTCACCTACCTTACTCTAAGCTTAGGCGATGTACTTAGGCTGAATAATTAAAATTTCGCCTAAGTCTAATTCGTTTTTATCTCAACTTTTAAATCTTCTTCAAATTAACCAATTAGGCAATAGTCAGTCTAAAGGTAGCATGTTAACCCAATATTAGCAAGTAGCTCAATTCAGAAATCATCAAGGCAATCATAGCAGTTCACAGTACACTTAAAATTTAGATGCAGATCATATACTAGATTACATATCAAACATCAGATTTTTCAGAGAATGAGAGAAACATATATTAGAGTATATCAGCTTGTCATGCGGTTACAGAACTTAACAGATGATGCCAGATTATGCATTCAATATGCATCAGATTTCAGAAATTTCTTATTAAACACAGAAAATATCAGATTACAGATTATTTGCCTGTATTTAGTTTGATAGCAAAATCAGGAACAGAAAATAGGTCATAGACCTCTTACTTATGAGCAAAGCTCCAGACAAATGGATCAAGGATCCCAGAAAGGTTGAGCAAAGCTCCAGAAAAAATTGATGTCGTCACATCCAGAAGGCAACAAGACCTGATGTCGTCACATCCAGAAGGCATTCAAGGCCTGTACGTTTTCACGTATCGATGTATACATCTAATATCCCTACGGCATGCCGGTCTTATCGCTATCATACTTTAGACAGGACTTAGTTTCAGATTATAACAGAGTATAGCTTTCAGCATTCAACAGATATTTCAGCAGTTCACATAATAACCATTTATCAGTAAGATGAACAACAATATCAGAGTATATCACAGAGTCCAGATTCAAATTTCAATGTACATTAAGTTTAGTCCATGTTAATGCAGCACTGAATAGACAATAACAGACATAAGTGGGGGCTTAAACATGGCTACTAACCGAATACGCTAAGCCAACAGCAGGACTACTCCGGTTGACGTTCTCCTACTCCGTCTCCTATACAAAGGACAGTACAAATTCAATAACAGAATCAAACCACACTAGAAATTTGAAGGTTAGGGTTTACAACTTGAGAACAGAAGCGACATTGAAGAATAGTCCCAACACAATCATGAACATATGAACTTACATTCACGCTCGAAGAATAGGTTCAATGGAAACTTTCAGATTGACAGCAAAAACCAATGTAACAGTGAAAGAGAGTTACTGTTTGAGTTTTTCAAAGTTCAGAGAAAATAGAAGAAAGGGGTCTGGCAAAAACCATAGATAAATTGTAAACAAGCCCACCAGAGTTCTTTTAATTCAAAAATTTTCCCCATGTCAAAAGTATTTTCAAAATCAGTCAAATAACAAAATAATTTTCAAATTTTGCCCCATTTATGGACGTGATAGCTCTTTTAATATACAAAGGTCACTAATGCAATAAAAGTTTATGTTGAAATGAATTGGATAAAAATATCATTTATATAGTAGTGAAGAAAATAATAAGAGATTTAAACTTTCGATGTGATATAACAATTAGTTGAAATATAATACATAACTGGAAAAAAATAAAATAAAATATTTTAAAATAGAAAATAAAATATTAGCATTTATCACAAAATTAATGCAAACATAGCTTAAAAAACAACGCATATATATATATGGGGTATTTTCGTTTTTCCACCCATTTTATAAAAATAATCCAGAAATCCGCGCACTTTTAAAAATAATTCAAAACAGCACCCATTTTCATGTAAAAAGTGATTTTGGATAAAGATTTGGTAGTCACTCTACTTCTATATTGTTTTTATTAATTGCATATATTTATTTTTATATCATCATTATTAGCCAAATATTAAATTACGTTGTTTTTAATAAAAATTAAAATAAAATAATTTTTTTAAAAATTTAAATTAAATAATACATTTTAATTTATTATCTTTAATAAATAAAATTCAAAATAAATATGAATTTATTTCATTTTATTTTTTAAATTAAATAATATATGAAATAAATTCATAATTATTCTGAATTTTAAATTAAAAATTAAAAATTAAAATCTATTATTTAACGAAAAACTTAAAATAAAAAATTATATTTTTAAACAAATTCATATTTATTCTATTTATACATTGTTTTACATTTTTATTAAAATATAATTTTATTTTTATTTTAAGTTTTTCATTAAATAATAGATTTTAATTTTTTATTTTTAAAAATTCAGAATAAATATGAATTTATTTCATATACTTCCTCTATATCAATTTAGTTGCAACATTAGTATAGCAAACACTATTCATCAATCAATCTTATTTTATATGTTGTTTATTATGTATAAGGAAAAATATAGTTAAGTGAGATATTATTTTATTCGTCTTCATGTCTATTTTCTACATATATAATTATTATAATTTTTAATTGTGTATAATTAAAGATATTTACCGTTAAAGTTAAGTATTGGATATCGTGCCGAAGAGAAATGTTGCAAGTAAAATGATACGGAGGAAGTATTATTTAATTTTAAAAATAAAATGAAACAAATTGATATTTATTTTGAATTTTATTTATTAAAAATAATAAATTAAAATGTATTATTTAATTTAAAATTAAAATAATTTTATTTTAATTTTTATTAAAAAATATAATTTAATATTTGGTTAATAATGATGGTATAAAAGTAAATATTTAATACAATTAATAAAAACAATGTAGAAATAGAGTAAAACCAGCCAACCTTTACCCAAAACCACTTTTCACATGGAAATGAGTGTAAAACCACTTTTCACATGGAAAGGGGTGTTGTTTCGAAATATTTTTTAAAGTGGGTGGATTTTTGGATTATTTTTATAAAACGGGTGGAAAAACGAAAATATTATATGTATATGTATGTATATTATAAATTTTTATTTTAATTAAAAACTTCTTATTTAAACGTAGATATTCTTATAAAATATATTTGGTTGAAATTGTTTTTAAGCTCAAATACACATACATTAATTTTATATATATATAATATTTTTTTATTCATGTCAATTTAAAATTTTTAGAAATTAAATCCAAAAACTAAATATTATTAACTCTTTTTTAAATCTCTAATAATGACAATTAACTCTTTTTAATATACAAAAGGCATCCATGCCTTAGAAGTTGATGTTGAAATGAATTGGATGAAAATCTCATTTATATAGTAGCGAATAAAATAATAAGAAAATTAAAATTCCGCTGTGGAATAATAATTAATTAAAATATAATATATAGTTAGAAAAAAAGGAAATAAATATTTTAAAATAGAAAAATAGAATATTAAAACATTTATACGGAAAAACATCCCTTATATATATATATATATTAAAGTTATTGATTTTATCAAAGATTAAAATTCTTGTCCTTTTATTCATAAAAAATAAATTAAGAAATTTTCATTCTTTTATGCATTATGCATAATGAAAATATTTACCCGTGAGCAACTTTACTCATGTTAAGAGTCTCCAAATAAATAGCATGGTAAATACTACTACCTCCGTTCAATATATATAAATATATATAAATAGAGAAATTTTCTTTTTGAGTGTTTTATTTATACAGAGATTTTATTTTAAAAAGAAAATTTTAAACTTTAAATATCTAATATACCCTTTATTTGACTCAACATAACTGTTTTTCTAATATTACATAATTATATTACAATCTATTAATGATGAATTAGTTAAGGGTAATATTAGAAACTATTTTTCTTAATCCCCGTGCAAAATCAGCTTTCTCTTTATAAATTGAACGGAGGGAGTATGAAATAGGTGAAGTATGAAACAAGTACTTTAAAATATATGTGATTCTTTCCATTTGTACACCTTTCAATTTATTATAACCATGAGATTTAAATAAATAAATAAATCCTCCCATATTTATATATATATATATATATATATAGAATATATATATATATATATAGAAATTGTAGTAGATTATAAGATTATTTTTTAATTTTTATTATAAATTTAATTTCTTATCATTTGAATTTAATTGAAACTAGAATTTTGGACCCATGCGGTACACACGAGTGGTAATATATATATTAAATATATTGTTTTGAAAATTCTCACAATCAACAGATAAACAAATGAAAACTCTATCGCAATTGAATAATCTATCAGTTAATATCCAAATCAACCGAAAACAGTAACAAAAGAAAACAAAATTCAAAAGAGATGGTAACAAATCTCGTTAACCAGATCTAATTAGATACGAATCTCTATACAATCTTGATCTTTTATGCTAAAACCAAGCAAGCAAAAACATAATGAATCTCATTGCTATCAATTCGTTTGGTGCCTCTAATGTTAAAGCACCCTTAATAAAAATCAATACGTATATTGGTCTTGCGGTTTTCATGCTCCAAGAGAAAAAAAGTCATTATTTAACTTATTAGATAAATTACATGAATTATGTGTATTATATCATTTAGAATTATGTGTAAATATAATGATAATATAATCAATGGTTTAACTTATGAATAAATATTATGAGCATTCAATTGTCATAAAAAATAATTTTAAAGCAATAATAGGAATGAAAGTTAGACAATCACACTATAAATTATTTATGAAATAAAAAAATAAATACAAAATTAAAATTTTCCAAACACATAACAAACTATTACTTTTCCTTCTTAATGAGTTTCATGACAATTGTGGAGGCCGATAGATCTTCTCTATCAATTGTTTTTTCTTAAATAAATTATTATGGTGGACTCAAGGTAAATATATAAAGTAGTTGTAGAACAAACACTTTAGTTTACTTAATATGACAGTAAAAGTCGTGTTAGAGGGTACTCGAAATTATAAACATGAACAAATTGCATGTATTTATGAAATTACATTCATTCAGGTCTTGGAAGAATCCACTAGACCCATAGTCTTTTGCATGAGAATATCATAGGATAAAAATAAGTAATTATATTTCACACTATTTAACATTTGTTTTCAAGAGTCACGTGTGTTGCGAGGAGTTACGTGTGTTTCCTAATATTGGCAAGTGAGGCAAATAATGTTTATGACTCAACTCATATTGAATGTCCCATCTGTGCTTATGTTCAGTTGTTCTTTGGATGTGGAATTATAGAATTATATTTGGTAAATTACTGATTCATTATTCTGAATTTTTATTTTTATTCGTTATATTTATGTCATCTGTATTAGTTGTTGTCATGCATAGTACTGCATCTTATTAATATTACCACTCTTCAAATCAACTAATAGATGACAAAAACATTTCTGACTATTTTTTTGCCATTTGTGATTAGTTGAAAATTTTCCTTAAAAACAATGTCTATATAAATCTATACTAGATACAAATAATGAAACTTTTAAATCGCTGTGAAAATCTACAACATTAATAAATGATAATGTTGTCAATACTGAATTGGTTCCACTATTTTTTAGCTTGCATAATCTCTTTGTGCCACACTTAAATGCACATATCCTTTAGGTATGGTTTTTCGTTCTGTTGTGATCAATGTTGGATATTGTATTTTTGGATGTCATGTAAATTTGCGGGGGCTTAAATCAGATGCTCCCATGAATTTTATATGGGACATAATGCAATTTTGGGTAAGTTCTTGTCCTACACAAGTTTGTATTTGCATTTATTCAGAATATTATGGTTTACTACCATTAGGAGCTTGTTTATTGAGATTTGCATATCTAATGGTGTCTATAAATCAATTTATGGATTATATGTCTAGTAGGTAAAAAATCATTCGATAAAAGCTCAGACATCAGATCAGCCAGGAACTCTTCAAGTATGTCTTTAAAGTTGTCTTTATTTTGGTGTAATAAATATTGTGGCATTCAGAAGTTGACATATCTTATACTATTAAGCTGCTCAAATGTGAACTCTATTTGTATGTTGTTTGTCAGGAAAATTTTGCCCAGTGGTTGCATCACTTATCAAGTCTCAAGCAAAGAAAGTTGCTCGGTTCCTTCCGAACCTGAAAATGTATTGAGATCCAAATCTAAAAGTAGGTCGATAGATCACAATGAACACATCTCTCTTCTGGGTGAATGCATTGTAAATGGACATATTAATCAACCATTAAAAATCGTGGTTTGTCATCAACAAGTCAAACTTCGATGAAAATTTTACATCCTTTATCCTAGGATTGACATTTATGCATTACTTATCTTTTAGTATTATATTTAATGTTATTGAACCTAATACTTTGGATTTATGATCTATTTTGCTATAGATTTATTATAAATTTAAAATAGTAAAAAATGTTAGCTACCGTTTTTTTTTTAAATTACTACGAAATTTGTGTCGGTATATAAATGACACTGCTATGGATTTGAAATGACATTGCTATGAAACCGGTTCTTGTAGCAAACAATATTAGCTACGATATCGCTCAAATCGTTTGCTACGAAAAAAAATTAACTACGAAAATTTAGTTACGAATTAGCTACGAAAACTTAGCTATGCACAAGCTATGGAAATTTAGCTACAAAATTGCTACAGCTGAATAGCTCAATAACTACAAAAAGTTAGCGGCAAACATGTAGTTATGGAATATGCTTGCACGATTTTTTTTTAAAAGCGGAAAAAATTATTGCTACAAAATATGTGTAGCTAATCCTTAACTCCTTTAAAACGGAAATAATTTTAGCTAACGTGTTAGCTACAAATAGGGGTGGGAATAGGCCAGGCGGCCTTTCAGGGGCCTACAGCCTGGTGTGGCCTAACCTATTTAATAAATAGACTAAATTCAAACTTTTTCAAAAGTCTATTTAATTAAATAGACCAATCTCAAACTATGATAGAAGCCTTCAAAACTAAACATGCCGGCCCATATATTATTTATGTGTATTTTTACTTATTAAACCTATTAGTATATTTGTTTAAAAATTTAAAACCCAACATTTTACTTATAAATATAAAGGCCAACACCTTATTTATAAATACAAATGATTATTAATAGGTTTTTAAGCAGGCTTTCAGACCTAACAGACTTTTTAAAATGCCAGGTCTGCCTATAATACAGGCCTGTAATAGGCTTGTAGGCCAGACTCAGGCCGTAATATTAGAATACAGGCCAGGCTAGTTTAACCAAAATTATGGCCTAGCCTAGCCTATTCTCACCCCTCGCTATAAAGATTGTAGCCACGAAATCGTTTCTGTAGGAAATTTGTAGCAATGGTCGAAATAGCTACGAAATCAACTATAGCAATTCTAACAATTTTTTGTAGTGTTATCACATAACTAGATTTCATAAAATTATAAAGTAGAACATATTAGTCAATTTTAAAACACACCAAGACATTCAATTCACATCATCACTAGAGGTAGATGAAAACCAAGACTTAATGTTAGTTTGAGTATATACAAATCAAATGCAATAACTAATGAAATCCAAACAAAATGGATAAAAATACAGTAACATCATACTAACCAAAGTTGATAAAAATATAATTAATAAAAATACAGTCTTGCTTTTTATGAGACACAAAGTCTCCTAGCAGCTAGACGAAACAAAAATAATAAAATTTCATCAATATCAAAACATCCGATTCAATATCAAAATTATATCCAGAGCAAAAATTTAATAAAAATACAATTAAAAATAAACCAAAATTAACATACTAAATTAGTTCATTAGTCCTGATCATTACTGTCTTTTGTCTCAAACATACACATCTATATATTTATATAAAAGAATTCCAAAGCTTGTGCACGTGGCATGGCTAGAATCCTTCTATTCATGGTTATGAAACTAGACTAATATTAAATATTATGTTGTAAATTGACACAACAATGAATCGCACAAAACCAGAAACCAACACAATCAAACAACGCGAATTTACGTGCTTCCACCGGCGGCCACAAATGCCACCAAGGTGTACTCCACGGAGGAGGGCTCAGAGGCCCGGTTGCACTATAATGGTGGTGTTACAGCAGGTAAGGACACAAAGTCCTCTCAGTTCACAAAGACAACAAGAAGCCCTAATCGCCAGAGGCAAAACAGAGAAGAAGACGAAGTCAAACAAAAGCTACAGTACCCAGCAGAGGAGAAAAGAAAGATTATATAGTAGGTTTAGGTTAGTGGGCCGGGTCAGGTCTCAATGGGTTGGGCTTTTACTAAATTGCCTGGGCCCATTGGCCTTGCACCAAACAAAACAACCCAAAACCTGTACAATCTGCTGAGAAAGAAAATAAGTAAATATGATACAACACTACAAATCTTCCCCATTGAAACATATTTACATGTCTTAAGAAAAAAAAAAAAAAACAAGCACCTAACTGAACACCATTTAACCATTTCCAGTGCCATCCACGACCTTTTTCTTCATTGCCCAGAGTCCAGCTTTTAGATCACAGCAGCTCAATGTGGAGACTATTCCTGCAAAACAAAAACTTTTTCACAGAGAGAACTTTAGTCCCCATATCAGCAGGATTCAAATCAGTGGAGATCTTCCCCACATAAATGGTGCCATTTAGAACATGTAGCCTGATGAACTTATATTTCACATCTATGTGTTTGGTCCTGTCGTGGTATATTGGGTTGCAACTGAGCTAGAAGGCTCCTTGGCTGTCTGTCATGACAGTAGCCTTACCTTCCAGCTGCTTCACCTCCTTCAATATACCCTGGATCCACATAGCTTCTCTAATACCTTCGGTTAAAGCTATATACTCAGATTCTGTAGTGGACAGAGCAACATCAAATTGGAGTCTTGACCTCCAAGAAATACAATTCCCACACACTGTAAACAAATATGATGATATAGACTTTCGAAATTCAATATCTTTAGCATAATCAGAATCACAGTAACCAACAATATTAACAGAATCTGAATGCTTGCCGTAAACCAGCCCCACATTAATGGTTCCCCTTAAGTATCTAAGCAATCCTTTCATTGCTTTCCAATGAGCCATTTTTGGCTTCATCATAGCTCTACTAAGAACACTAACAGCATAGGCAATATCAGGTCTGGAGCATACCATAGCATACATAACACAGCCTACAGCTTCAGCATAAGGAACATTTTCCATAATAGTTTCAGATTCATGATTTCTAGTATCCTAACCATGACCAGCAGCAAGAGGAAGACTAGCAGGTTTAGCATTCAACATATCAAAATTTTTCAAAATCTTTTCAAGATACTGTTTTTGATCAATACAAAGCTGACATTTCTTCCTATTCCTAGTAATATTCATACCAAGAATCTTAAAAGCATGTCCTAAGTCCTTCATCTCAAATTCACAGCTCAAACGTTGCTTAACAGATTTCAACACATTAAAATCAGGTCCAATTAACAGAATATCGTCAACATACAGCGGCAGAAAAACTAAGGTATTGTCATTGAAATTAAAATATAAACAAGCATCAAACATGCTTCTATGAAAACCAATGGAAGTTATAAACTTATGAAACCTTTCCTTCCACTGTCGTGGGGATTGTTTTAAACCATAAAGAGACCTTTTCAGTAAACAAGCCTTATTTTCATTTCCTTTTTCACAAAAACCTTCAGGCTGTTCCATAAAAATTTCTCTATCTAAGAAACCATGCAGAAAAGCAGTTTTAACATCCATTTGTTCAAGTTCCCAATCATAGAAAGCAGTTAAAGAAAGCATGATCCTAATAGTTATATAGTGAACAACAGGAGAAAAAATTTCACCAAAGTCAATTCCAGATTTTTGAGTAAAACCTTTGGCTACAAGCCTAGCTTTATACCTATTAGGATCAGCAAAAGGGAGATTTTCTTTTATTCTAAACACCCACCTACAAGCAATCAGTTTCTTAGCTACTGGTTTTTCAACCAGTTCCCAAGTCTAATTTTTCAATAAAGCTTTATGTTCCTCATCCATTGTAGATATCCACTTATTAGCATGCTTGCAATTCACAGCATCAGTATACGAAACAGGCACAAATTCATCACAAACATCAGCATTTAGAGCATAGATCACTAAGTTAGCATCCAAATACCTAGCAGGAGGTCTAATTACCCTCCTCTGCCTATCTCTAGCAAGTGAATAATCAAGCAACTCATTATCATTAAACAGCTGATCAAAACCAGATTCATCAATATCAATACCAGTGTCAGGTTCATCAATAACAGGTTCATTCATAATAGGAACATTGTCAGGCAAAATAGTTTAAGTAGGAGCAGAAGTATTAGAGTTACTAGAATTACCAACATCAGCACTATCAGAACTAGAACTAGATACATAATCAATACTGTAATCAGATAGAGCAAAACCAGGAATGCAAGTTTCAAATTTATCACCATCAGAATCAAAACCAGGAAATTCAGATTCATTAAACACCACATCCCTGCTAATAATAAATCTATAAGATGATCCTTCTTTATAAACAAGTTTGGCACCTTTAATACCAGAAGAGAAACCCATAAAGAGACACTTAATAGACCTAGGTTCTAACTTGCCAACAGATTGATGTGCATATGCCCTACATCCAAAAATTCTAATATGCTTAAATGCAGGAAATTTACCATAATACAGTTCATATGGAGTTTTCCAATCAATAACAGCAGAAGGAGAGCGATTTCTAACATACAGAGCAGTGTTAAGAGCTTCCCCCCAGAATGTTTTAGGCAGTTTGGCCTTAAATAACATGCTCCTTACTTTTTCAAGTAAGGTTCTATTCAGGCGTTTTGCTACCCCATTCTGCTGAGGAGTGAACCTCACAGTTCTATTCCTTTTTATACCATTATCAGCACAAAACGAATCAAACATTTCATTACAAAACTCAAGCCCATTATGAGTCCTTAGAGATTTAACTTTGCAACCAGTTTCTGATTCAACATGCAATTTCCACATTTAAAACGATCAAAAGCTTCATCTTTACTCTTAAGTAGGTAAAACCATGCAAACTAAGAGTAATCATCAATGATGGATAGAAAATAAATGCTTTTGCTAAAAGTTTTGGTCTTTGTAGGACCCCACAGATCAACATGCACATACTCTAGCACAGTTTTAGCTCTAAAGACAGATTTCACAAAAGGACACGAGTTTGCTTGCCAAGAATACAATGCTCACAGAAATCAAGATTACAAACATCATCCTTTTCAATTAATCCCCTATTCATAAGAACCTTTAGACCATTCTCACCCAAATGGCCTAATCTATTATGCCATTTCATAATAATAGATTCAGCAGATTTATCTTTAACAGCAAGAGCCTCAACAGTTTCACCATTGAGTTTGTAAAGATTACCAAATTTCATGCCTTTCATAATAGTCTCTTTAGTGTTAGGATCAATCACACACACAGATCGGTTTTTAAACATGCATTCAAAACCAAGAGCATCCAAAGCACTAACAGAGATCAAATTCCTCCTCAAACCAGGCACATATTTCACATCATCCAATAATCTCACAGTTCCATCAAATTATTTGATTTTAATAGAACCAACACCTTCAATCAAGCATTTATGGTTAGAACCCATCAAAACCATACCTTCTTTAACAGTGTCAAGTTTGTAAAACCAATTTTTATTAGGGGTCATGTGATGGGTGCAACCAGAATCAATTACCCAATCAGAATCAGCAATCTTATTCACAACTAAAGCATCAGACATTTTAGCAATCACAGTCAAACCTTCACAGAAATATACATCATTATCAAAGACAGCAACAACATTAGAAGAAACAGGTTTATTCACACCATTAGCTTCATCCTTTTTCTTTTGGAAGCAATCTTTGACAAGATGGTTCTGCTTTCCACAGTAATAACAATTTCTGTCATTTCCTGTTTTAGCTTTTCCATTTTTCTTGCCTTTAGCCTTATTACCATTATTATTCTGAGATTGAGGCTTTTTATTTATGTTCCTTGAAGGTTTATGGTCATTGGAACCATGAGCCATTAACCCTTCAGGTTCAGTTTTAACCTTTTCTTCAGATGCAGTTCTAAATGTCAAAGCATTAATTATCAACTTAGTAGTCAAAGCAGCACTATTAAATGAAATGAATTCCTTAACAACACTGTGACTATCAGGCAATGCATGCAAAAGAATCATAGCAAGATATTCATCAGACAATCTATCAGATTCTTTAGTACGACTATTAAAATCCTGAACCAATCTTTTGAAAACAGCTAAGTTCTCAGCAACCTTTTTCTTTGAATCAAATTTAAAACCAAATAGACGATGCAGACTCAACAGCCTATTCTGAACATCTTTTTCAAGATAGCTCGACTCTAATGCAGTCCACAAATCAAATGCAGTTTTAGAACCAGCAAGATTAGTCATAACATCATCACAAAGATGCAACAGGATCATATGATATGCTCTTTTGTCAAGCCTTTTCTTTTCAGCATCAGATGCACCCTCAGGATATTCCTTATCTACCGGCCCCTCTACCCCATGATAGACAAGAACAGACAACATTTTCTTTTGCCAAAGGATAAAATCCTAACTCCCATCAAAGACCTCTATGTTAATATGACTTGAGCCAGGAGCTTTAGCCATATTAACCCTAGTAGTGTATGAATGATTATGACAATATATGCAGAAACAGTTCAATCACAGAGAACCAAACAAATAAGAGGACACACAATCACAAACAGACAGGTATAACAGAGGTAAATAATCACACAGAGAGTCACAAAGACAAGTATTAGTATCACTAAGCCAATACAATAATACCAAGAATCCTACACTCACTAAGAATGCAAGATAATATACAGATTCAATAAGCAATCACTAAGAGAGCAACAAATATTGTCACAGTTCTAAAAACAAGATCAATCAACACTCAGTTTATCAGATACAAGTCCAAAAACAGAGACAAAACACCAAGAATCACAAAGTCACACAAAAAACAAACAGAACAACCCCGAGGGCATAAATCAAACCCCACTTAGGCAGCTATTAGATACAGCAATATTCAGAAAACCTAATTTCTAAGTTTAGAGTGTACCTAGCCGAATACCAAAGCCGCAATATCTTCTAGTATTCCAATTTAGCTATTTCTGTACCTGTTTCCTTATTTCTTGGTTTAATTTTTTTGTTTATTCTTCTTCAAAGTTAGGGTACCTGTAGAAAACAGAGGGTTAGTAACACAGAAAATCAAAGAATGCAAAGAACAAAAAATTGAAGTATTAGGGTTTCGATGGATTGTTGAATTTATTCGTCGATCTCGATTCAAGTAAGCATTTGACTCAGATTTTTTGCCATCAGAGGGATTGGCCAGACACCTGCAGACAACAAGAAGCCAGAGTCAGTAAAAGATTAAAGAACCAAAAAAACAAACGAACCAAGAGTTAGGGTTTCAGAAATAGAGCGATTCGCTCTGATACCAATTGTTGTAAATTGACACAACAATGACTCGCACAAAACCAGAAACCAACACAATCAAACAACGCGAATTTACGTGGTTCCACCGGCGGTCACAAAGGCCACCAAGGTGTACTCCACGGAGGAGGGCTTAGAGGCCCGGTTGCACTATAATGGTGGTGTTACAGCAGGTAAGGACACAAAGTCCTCTCAGTTCACAAAGACAACAAGAAGCCCTAATCGCCAGAGGCAAAACAGAGAAGAAGACGAAGTCAAACAAAAGCTACAGTACCCAGCAGAGGAGAAAAGAAAGATTATATAGTAGGTTTAGGTTAGTGGGCCAGGTCAGGTCTCAATGGGTTGGGCTTTTACTAAATTGCCTGGGCTCATTGGCCTTGCACCAAACAAAACAACCCAAAACCTGTACAATCTGTTGAGAAAGAAAATAAGTAAATATGATACAACATTACATATTATTTACGCTTATGTCATTTTTAAAACCTTTTCAATTTTAAACTTCATTTCTACCTCTACTTTTAGTTATTCTTTATTTTCTTCAAAATTGAATAAATAAAGTTATGAAATATTAAACTTATATAATTATTTATACAAAAATAATAATTTTATTATTTTAATAAATTTTTAGACTCTACGTTTTCTAACATATAAATTGGTTACCGATCACATTTCTATATAAATCATTCACGTTTAAACAAATGTTCCTCGCTTAAACTTCAATACTCTCACATGTATTTTCATATTCTCTTATATATTTTGTTTATTATGTAAAAGAGTTCTTTCATATTTTAGAATTTATTTATTTATTTATTCTTAGGATTTATTATTGATGTTATGCAATCGAGATCTTATATTTTTCTTCAATTTGGACTTAGCAGAACTCTCTCCTCATATCTTGGTCTATCTTGCGGTAAAATCCATAAATATTTCTTAGATTCGTACTACATCATCCAGCTTCAACTTTCATATTATATTATCTTTTATGTATTTTGTTTAAATTTATATTTTTTTCTTATATTTCTATTAGTTTCATTGAAAAAAAAGATGTGTGACATATTTCTGTTTCCTCCACTTTAAAAAAAGAAATATTAGTACAATAGTTTATTCTATATCTTTTAAAATAATATACGTATTGTAGATCCTATAGGCATACTACGCAATCAACATATAAAAATAAGCAAAAATAAGGAACGAAAGATTACTGTCAATCGGTCGGCGGCAAATCTCTTGGAAACACCACTCACGTCACCGATTAAGAACCCCAACGAGAATGAACGTGGAATCTCTTCAAGTCTTGAACTCTTGGAAACCTTTCAATAGGTTTCACTTTGCAAACACTGTTTGCAATTTAATGTTTCAAAGAATGCTCTGAGATGGGATGTTTGGGATGATTTGAAGAATGAGAGGAGGAATCTATTTATAGCAGTCCTTAGTTAGTTCATTTGAACAAGAACTGATTTGAATTCAAATATGAATTCTTATCAGATTACAATCTTACTATCCATTACTTAATGGACAAGTAAGTGGCTTGGGCTGGGCCTTTGTTAGGTGGACCAATCACCTAGGCCCAATGGCCCCAAGCCCACTTCAATATGAGGCTTGGGCCAATCCATATAAGCCATAAGTCCAACATGTATGATATATATATATATATATATATATAAAATTAGATGATGTGGCATGTCTTTTTTAAGAATATAGATTTAAAATCAATTATCATATTATTTACACATTTTTCATTATACAATAGAAATTAAAAATATAAGATAGAAAAAATACAATGAACATAAAAATAAAGGGTGATTTCCAAAAAAAAACCACCGCTGGTTTGGTCTATTGGCCAAAAAACCTCGCATTTTTCATTTTTGGCCAAAAAACCTCTTTTGGATGGAATCCATGAAATTTACTGTTCATCCGTAAGTGGATGAACAGTAACTGAAGGGCATTTTCGTAATTTCCTATTTTAATTTTTTTTAAAAAAAAATCTCATTTTTTTATTTAAAAAATAAATTATTAAAAAAATAAAAAATTAATCATCTTCTTCCTTAATTTTTTTTCCTCTCTCTATTTTTTATTTTTTATTTTTTTCTTCTCTCTCCCAATTTTTTTTTCTTTTCTCCATCTCAGATCTTCTTCCTCTCCTCTCATTTCTTCTCTTCTCTCTCTCTTTCTCCTATTCTTCTTCTCTTCTCTTTCTAACTCCGTCTAACTACCACACTTTTTAATGCGTAGCCAATTTCCCACACTAGAATCAAATTGAATCTCATCTATGGTGATTTGATTCTAGTGTTGTTTCCTTATTCACCCTCATTGTTCCTTTCGAATCTTGAAAATCGGGTTTGAAATTGTTTAGATTTCATTTGGTTTTAGATCTGAGTTGTTAGCTTTTATATTTGTGTTGGTGTGTTGTTTTGTTGAAAACAGAGAAGATGAGCGTGTTTGTATATTGTTGTTTGTTTGAAAACAGAGAAGAGTGAGAGGTTTATGTGGTGTTGTTTGGTTGAAAACAGAGGGAGAGAAAGAGTATTTATAGTGTTGTTTGGTTGAAAGAGAGAGGGGGAATGAAGAGGAGAGACAAAGGAAGAGCATTTGTATTGTTGTTTGGTTAAAAATACAGACACATAGAAACACGGAGAGGGGAAGAAAGAGGAGAGAAAGGGGGAGACGAAGAAGACGAAGAAAAATGAATTTTTATATTTCTTATTTTAAAATTAAAATAGGGAAATAATAGATTTTTAATTTTTTTTAAATTAAAATGAAAAATTACAAAAATGCCTTTCAGTTATTATTGTTTATCCACTGACGTATTTTTTTATATTTCTTAAGGCGTGTTTTTTTTTTTTACCGACTTAACATTGAATGGATCTTAACACTGAAAATATGTGAATTAAGTCATTTATTTTTTTTCAAAAATTTATTTGAAATTAAGTGATTTCCATATGAATCGTTAAGATAAATTTTTTCACTTAAATCTGAATGGATTTGTTTTTGTGTGTATACTTACATAAATATCCTTTTATTAAATGTATTGATAAGTGTATTATTCCCTTAGCATAAATATTGAAATATGAATCACTATTTTTTAATTATATATTTATGATTGTGAATTTCAATGAAAATAATAAATGTTTAGTTGGTAAATTTTAGTGAAAATAATTAATATTGTCATTATAAATTTTAATGCAAGCAATTAATATTATCATTTTAAATTTCAAAAAAAAAAATAAATGTTCTTATATCATTGTAAATTTCAAATGAAACTAATAAATATTACCATTACAATTTTCAACAAAAATAATAAATATTTTTACAATTTTTTAGTGGATTGTTTGTTTATTTTATATTTATACTAGTAACATTACTCGCGCTTTGCGCGAAAATATAATTTTTTTATTAGTATTTAAATAATTATATTAATATTAATTATAAATTAGATTTAATTTTTTAATATTTAAAAATATATAATTTTATAAAATAATAATTAAAATTGTAATATATTAAATTGTATTAAATTAAATATATATATATATAATTTTTTTATAAATATAAAAAATTATAATTAATAAAATATTGTAATATTTCTTTAAATTTAAAATCATTTTATTTATCAATATATATAACATTAAATTTTACAACTAATTCAAAATATGTGTAATATTTGTACGCAATTTTATTTATATGTTAATTTTAGTTTATTTAACTTAGGTATAAAGAATAAAAAAAATATTTTAGATCATAATATAACATTATTTAAATAAGGAAAGTAATTTTTGGTAAAAAATTATAAATTAAATTAAATTAAAATGTTACTTTTACTTTAAGTTACCTAACCATTAAATATTTAGTGTTAATTTAAATTTATTTTTTTATAAATAAATTAAACCTCAATTATATTATCAAGAAATAGGAACATATTAATTTGAATTTATTTATTAATAGATCATGGTAATAAAAATTTTTTAAATTGAAAATTTTTTAAAAATATTATATTTTAATTAACTATTTAGAAATATTATATAAATAAATAAATAAATTATAATTATATTTTTCTCTCTCTCTATATATATATATATATATATATAAAAGATCTCTTAGAATCCCGTTTAAAAAATAAATTTAAAAAATCTTATATATAAAATCTTGCACATGTCAAAACATATATTTTCATAGTAAGCAATGTTTTTTTTTAATTCTAATTTTTGTTTATATGGAAAGATGTGAAGAAATATTAGAAATAAAATATACTTTATAATTTAATTAAATAAACTACTGATATATTTATAGTATAAATATATCAATTAATTAATATGTTGATTAATATTTTCAAATTTTTTAGTTTTTGAAAAATTTTTTATCATAATTTATAATATACTGATTAAATTTATATTTCACATTTTCAAATTATTTATTTTCTTTATATGATTATTTATATTTTACTTTTTAAATTGTTTATTAATTTTATTTACTCAACTAATGGAATTTTAATAACTTATTAATACATAATTATCTTTTATTTTATTTTTTATTAATTATATGTGAATTTCTGTCTCATATATATATATATATATATATATATATATATACTTTTCCTCAATTTTATTTTGATAAAATATAAGTTAATGTCCTTTCAAGATTTTTTTTGTTACTAAATAAATTTAATTCTATTCACTTTTTTATTAATTTTATCTCATTTTAATTAGTCTATAAATATTTCATTCACTATTAATGTTAGTTTTATTTTTTTATTTTAGTATTTTTTTTTGTTAAAATATTTAGGACAAACATTTAATTAATAAAAAAATATTTAAATAAAATTATTTATTAAAATGTGGACCTCTCTCTCTAGCCAAAGTAAACATAAAATAAATAAATACAAAAAAAACAAAAATATATCTATTTTTTTAATTTCAAAATAAATAAATGCATCACAATCAATTAATAAAAAGAAAAATTATAGAATTATTAATAAACAATAATATTAAAAAATTAAAGGAAGAAGGTTGGAGAATGAGAGATCACCATTAAATCTTAACAAAGATTCTGAAATCCATATTGTCAAGATTATATATATATATATATATATATTAAAGAATTAATAACCAACCACAAAATAAAATAAAATAAAATAACTAAAAACAAACCATACAAAATAAAAATAGAAAAGAAAAAAAATAAAAGTGATCACCTTCTTTTGAGAGAATTGCTTTTGATAGTAGGGAGAATGAAATGAAAAATTAAATCATAAAGACCTCTTTGTATATAGACATAATTCATAATGTAAATTTTTAATGTATATTAATATTTCGATATATGAAAAGAATCAATTTGTATATTTAACGTGGATTTAACGTATTTACAAAGAAGATGAAAGATGACATGTAATAAAAATTTATTTATTAAAAGCAGATGAAGATTTAAAAAAGGGAAAAGAAAGAGATTGAAAATAAAATTTATTGAGAAAGGAGAGTAAATGTCTCTTTCAAATTAATAAATATCTCACTCAAATCTCTATTATAATAAAAGGAGGAAATTAAGAAAGTCAATTAACCAGAAGATGACAAGTGGCTTCGTAAAAAAACAACACATCATATATTTTTTTATAAAATTACTTTTTTAGTCTTTAATTTTAATTAACTAAATTGGTTATTTCGACATTTTAATAAATTCTCACCTTTTTCGCAGATTCTGTAATAAATTCTAATATTCAATTTTATATTTACACTAATTATTATACCACATCGGAAATATAACTCATCGATTAGTTTTTCCACCACTATATAAAGAGATTTTCGTTCAAATAGTTCTCACAACGACTTTTAAAGCATTGTTACTCTTTGTAAATTAAATAGAGCTACTTGCCACTAGAGGTTTAAATAGAAGTTTATATTATTTCAGTTTTTAGATTCAATTTTAAAATTGACATGAATCTAAAATCTATATCGTTATATTATTATTATATATAATAATAGAAGGTTCTTTTTATTTTTATTTTTTTGGCAATATACATATATATATATATGTAATATGTTTAGTTAAATTTAAAATTTACTTACTATCTTCTTAAAAGAAGAATTTCAACCAAACATGTTTTATAAATTTTTTTATTAAATTAAAAATATCTATCTCTATTATAATAGAGAAAAGAGAAAACTAACAAAGTAAATTAAGGAGATAATGTGTATGTTTGACACTAGATGTTATATTAGACGTTGAGTTAGCTGTTGAAGTAGCGATTAGCTGTTAGCTGTTATATTAGATGTTGAAGTAGCAATTTGGCATGAGTGTTTGGTAATAACAACTAGACGTTGAAGTAGCTGTTGAGTGTAAAATTACGTAAACAATGCATTATATCATTTTTTACCTTATAATGTAATTTATTTATTTTTTAGTGTTAATATTCATTTTTAAACAATTTTTTCTTTCAAGAGTTTTAATTTAAAATCTACAATTTTTTAGTTATCAACTAATTAGAAAATAAATAAAATATAGACTAACTAAACAAATTATTTAAAGATTTTTAATCATATTCAATAATTAAAAATTTTGTTAAAATTTATCTAATTTAGTACAAATATAAGCTTCTAATATTATTAAGGGTATTTTAGTAATACTCATAAATTGATAAGGGTAAAATAGGAGTTTTTTTATTAGCGATTCGTGAAAAGTTTCTTGAAGTAATGTTCTGGAAATTGCTAATTAAAAATCTAATCACTAATAAAAAAGTTTCTCCGAAACAGTAAAATTGTCAAATCGCTAATGAAAAATCTAATCGCTACTTAAAAATCTACCTACCAAACATACACAATGACAAGTGACCGTTTATTAAAATGATTAAGCGTTGAAATTTTTAATAAAATTACAATTTTCACATGTGAATTAGTTAAATTAATTATTGGCTATTGAAGTGTTTTGGTCATTTGACAAAACAATTAATAAACACGGCCATTTTTCGCATGTATTTATTTCTTTTGAATTAATTACCCACCACGTGACTTTATAAAAAACTTACACACTGGTTTTTTTTTATTATAGCAATTTTAACATTTAATTGATTGAATTGAATAGTTTTTTTTTTTTTGGTCATTTTACATGGAAATGAGATGAGTGATAAATGTTTTTTTTTCTTTTCTTTTTTAAGCGTGAAACTCAATTGAATATTTTGTGGTGTGAATATTAATCTCCACAAATTTCAATAAGACTACGAGTTTCGATATACTTAATTACTTTTATTGTTATTTTTATTAATTGTATTTTAATTCATAACTTTCATATAATTACATAAATTTGTCAATATTTTCATTTTTATAAACTTGAAATAAAAAATTAATTGCAAATAATAAAATTATTTATTTCATATTTAAAATTAATAGAATAAAATTGAATGGTTAATTTTTACATCTATATCATAAATGTCATTATTATTTAATTATTTTAATTCCTGTTTAAAGAATATTAAGGATTATAATTCTTAGATATTATAGATTCTTACATAATCACTATCCTCGAAAATGAAACATTCAATTAAATTCATATTATTATTCTCGCTCCATGAATTTTGCTTTGGTAATTGTGTGAGACGATAGACATTTTACTATATATATATATATATATATATATATATATATATATATATATAAAAAAAAGACAATAATAATGTTATAAATATGCAGAAAAGATGTAATTAAAATAGATATGTGCCCTTACTATCTAATCTCTCTATTCCTAAAGTGTTTGTACATTAATATTTTATTTTAAAATTATACCATTAATTACAATAATATTTCAAATATATTACATATTCCACTTACTAAGAATATTAAATATTTTTTTAATGTGTAGTATAATATAAATTTATTTTAAATTTAAATGTTTTTATTTATTAATTGATTAGATATTTTATTTATTGAATAAAATATACATTATATTTAGTGAGATGCAAGTTAAATAGTGATGAAAAAGTTGTTTTTAAATTATCATGTTATTTATTACGTTAGGTTAGGTATTTATTACATTTTTTTTTCATTCTATGTTCACTATTTATTTGTCTATTATGTTTGACTACTCAAATTTTAATTTTTATATATATATAAATATTATTTATATATAAACTAAAAAAATATCATTAATTTTATATATAAATTAATTTCTACTTTAAATTTTGTGGATTATTGGTTGGAATTGTAAAATTTTGGAAGGAAAAATATTATATTTTTTTAAGATGCGAATTAAGTCAATAATTTTTTTTCATTTTATTAAGAGGGTGATGAACATTTAACAATAATAAATATGCTTAAAAAGATTCTTTGAATACAAGTTTCCGGTCCATGCGATTTTTTTCTTACTACTTATTTATATATATATATATAATTTAAATATGTTATTTATATTTTTTTTTCATTAATTGTAGGCAATTTTATTAATTTATATATGAACTGATTTATATAGAGAAAAGTATGTGATTTGAAATTTTAATAAAAAATAATAAATATTTAAAAATTTCAAAATAATAATAATAATATTTTTATATGTTGGTGTGATTTCTATTTTAGAATGTCACATTCATTGCAAAAGGAAAAATAAATTATTAATTTATATATATATATATATATATATAATAAATGATTCTTTTTTATTAATATTTGATTATTTTTATTTAATTTCATATAATTAAAACGATAAATATTTATATTGATAATAGAAATATATATATATATATATATACTTACCTATATAAACATAGTCTATTTAATATCTACTTGATAATTGTAACATTCTCTTTATACAAGTATTTATATGTGAAATTGATTTTTTTTTTATATGTGAAATTGATTTTTTTTTTAAGATTTCTATGATTGTAAATTTCAATAAAAATAATAAACTTTAATATATGTTCTTGATAATTGATTACTGATATATGAATTTATTTTTGTAAGTTCTATGTCTCCATGTGATTGTAAATTTCAATGGAAATAATAAATGTTATTATTTATATTTTAAAATACCATAAATTATTCATATTAGTTACAATTCATAAATGAATTTAATAACACTCTATGATTGATTCTTATTATTAGTTGTTTTATTTGAGTTCATCACCATTAAAATATTTACAATATAATTTTATATGAATTAAAATAATATATTTAGATGTTTTTTAATGGCTTACAAGCCTCAGTATCTATTCTCACAATATTTAAATAATAAAACTCAAAAATCAAATAAAACAAAACCTTTGAATTAACAATTGTTAAAAAAAAATTAGTATATAAAATATTTACGGAAATTAATTATTCTCCTTATAAAATGACAAGATTATAAATTAATAAGATAACCACTTACTATAAATTGATTATTAAATTTTAAAAACAAATAAATAGAAAAATATTGTTGGATTAATATTTTTTTATTGGGCACTTAAACTAAATACTATTTAATATAAAGTGAGAAAAAAAATATTGACTCTTAAATTTTTTTATTTTTTTCACACTTTTTTTCACAGATTCTGTAATAAAATCTAATTTTCTATTTTTCCTATTCTAAGAAAAAATATTTTTTTTCAGCTATATATTATATTTACACTAATTGTTATACCACATCGGAAATATAACTCTCTGATTATTTTCTCCACCACTATATAAAGAGATTTTCGTTCTATTAGTTTTCACATCGACCTTTAAGACATGTTGCTCTTTGAAAATTAAATAGAGCTACTTGCTACCGGACGTTTAAATATGAGTTTATATTATTTTAATTTTTGGGTTCAATTTTAAATTTTTAAAAATTGACATGAATCCAAAATCTATATTATTATATAATAATAATAATACAAGTTTTTTCTATTTATTTTTATTTGGTTAAACTTAAAATTCACTAATTATCTTTTTAAAAGAACAAGTCCAACCAAATATGTTTAATACATTTTTTTATGAAATTAAAAATGTGAATAAATAAATTACTTTATAATCGCATTCATATTATCTCAAAAATCAAATCACTTCATTCTTAAAAATCAAATCAATTCAGTACAACCAAAATAAATAATAAGTTTCTCTATCTCTATTATAATAAAAGGGAAAATCTAACCAAACGTGCTAACAAGTGGTTTCGTAGTAATGCAACACGTCATATTTTTCTATTAAATCACCTTTTTATTCTTCAATTTTAACTAACTAAATTAGATATTTCGACATTTTAATAGAAAAGTGTAATTTACTCCATAGATGAAAAATTTCCACTCTTCTTTCACAGATTCTCTCATAAATTCTAATATTCAAAATTTCCTATTTTAATGAAAAGTATATTTTCCAGGTATATATTATATTAACAAATTGTTATACCACATCGGAAATGTAGCTCTCTCATTATTTTCTCCACCACTATATAAAGAGATTTTCGTTCATTTAGTTTTCGCAGCAACCGTTAAGGCATTGGCACTCTTTATAAATTAAATAGAGTTATTTGTCGCAAGATGTTAAATATGAGTTGATATTATTTCAGTTTTTGGACTCATATTTAAATTTTTAAAATTGAAATGAATCCAAAATTTAATAATAATATAAGGTTTTTTTTTGTTGGCCATATATATATATATATATATATATATATATATATATATATATATATAAAGTAATGTATGTTTGGATAAACTTAAAATTTACTTACAATATTCTTAAAGGAAGAAGTTCAACCAAACATGTTTTATAATTTTTTTTATTAAAAATATGAATGAATAAAATATTTTATAATCTCAATCATATTATTTCAAAAATCAAATCAATTTATTCTAAAAAAATCGAATCAATTCAATACAAACAAAATAAATAAGAATCTTCTCTATCACTATCTCTATTATAATAAAAAAAGAAATCTAACTAAGTAAATTAACCACGTGATGACAAGTGACTTCGTAAAAATGAAACAATTCATACTTTTCTATTAAATTACTTTTTTAGTCTTAAATTTTAATTAACTAAATTGGTTATTTTGACATTTAAAATATATATTTTTTCTATTATATGTTATATTTCAACTAATTGGTATCCCACATCGGAAGCGTAAATCACTAATTATTTTCACCCCTACTATATAAATGAGAATTTTATTGAATTAGTTTGCATATCGACCTTTAAGACATTAGTGTCCTTTGTACAATTAAAATGTACTTGTTCTATAGGTTTGAGTAAAAGTTTAAAATATTTCAGATTTTGAATCAAATTTTAAGTTTTTAAAATTGATACAAACCTTAAATTAATATTATAATATTTTTATCTCTATTATAATAAAAGGAGAAATCTTATAAAACGAATTAACTATGTGCTAACAAGTGGTGTTCTAAAAAAATATATTAGCATTTTTATATTAAATTATATATTAACATATATTATATTACAGTCTTACATATTAACATATATTATATTATAACAAACACAAAATCAATATTATAATATCAATATTATAATAAAAAGAAAAACGTAATAAAGCGAATTAATCACATGATAACAAGTTGTACTCTAAAAAACAACACATAAGCTTTTTTTATATCAAATTACATATTAACACATAAGTAGTAATTAATTCATTAGATTATTTTGTCATTTAAAATATATTAATTTATTTGTTTCGACTATATGTTATATTTCAACTAATTGTTATCCTACATCGGAGGCATATCTCACTAATTATTTTCGCCACTACTATATAAATGATATTATGAGATTTTTATTGAATTAGTTTTCATATTGACCTTAAGGGCATTAGTGTGCTTTGTACAGTTAAAAAGTACTTGTCGCTATAGGTTTTAATATAACTTTAAAATATTTTAAATTTTTGGATTTATTTTTAATTTTTTAAAATTGATACTAACATAAAATTAATATTATAATATCTCTATTATAATAAAAAGGAGAAATTTAACAAAGTGAATTAACCATGTGCTGACAAGTGACGCTCTTAAAAAACAACATAGGTATTTTTATATAAAATTACATACATATATATAAGTATTAATTAATTCATTAGGTTATTTTGTCATTTAAAATATATTATTTTATTTTTTCGTACTATATGTTATATGTTAACTAAGTATTATCCAACATCGGAACCGTACCTCACTAATTATTTTTGCCACTACTATATAAATGAGATTTTTATTGAATCTCTATCATAATAAAAGGAGAAATCTAACATAGCGAATTAACCACATGCTAACAAGTGGCGTTCTAAAAAACAACACCTAGGTATTTTTATATAAAATTACATACTAACACATAAGTATTTAATTAATTCATTACGTTATTTTGTCATTTAAAATATTTTATTTTATTTTTTTCTACTATATGTTATATGTCGACTAATTATTATCCCACATCGGAAGCGTACCTCACTAATTATTTTCACCACTACTATATAAATGAAATTTTTATTGAATTAGTTTTCATATAAACTTTTAAGGCTTTGGTGCCCTTTGTACAGTTAAAAAGTACTTACCGCTACATGTTTTAATAAAAGTTTAAAATATTTTAGATTTTTAGATTTAATTTTAAGTTTTTAAATTTGATACACACCCAAAATCAATATTATAATACCTCCATTATAATAAAATGAGAAATCTAATAAAGCAAATTAACCACATGCTGATAAGTGGAGCTCTGAAAAAATAAGACGTAGGCATTTTTATATTAAATCACATATTAATACGTAAGTATTAATTAATTTATTAGGTTATTTTGTCTTTTAAAATATATTATTGTATTTTTCTACTATATGTTATATTTAAACTAATTATTATCCCACATCGGAACTGTAACTCACAAATTATTTTTGTCACTACTATATAAATTATATATTTATTGAAATAGTTTCATATCGACCTTTAAGGCATTGGTGTCTTTTATACAATTAAAAGGTACTTGGTAATCAATATATTTACTGACCTCTACACTCTAAAATTCTTAAATCGCATCAAGTCTCGAGTTTACCTCTTAATGAACTTAAACTCAAAGTTGGTATACTGACACTAAGAATGATTATGCAATGGTACAAGGTTGATCCTTGCAAGGTTAGGAAGAAGGGTCTTGGAAGTTAAGGTGATTCAATGTCTTACTGTTGGGTGGAAAGGTGATGATACCGTGACTTACATAGACGACGTCAGATTCGAGATTACCGTTCGAATTTAAGAGGAGACAATTCTCCATCGCAGTATCATTTGCAATGACCATAAATAAGAGACAGGAAAAATCTCCAAGTAATGTAGATCTCTATCTAAAAAGACCTATTTTTAGTCGTGGTCAACTATATGTTGTTGTATTAAGAGTAACTAATCGTAAAGGTTTTAAAAAGAAACTTACTTTAGACGAGCATGATGCTGCACAAAAACCACGACCAAATATGTATGCAGACAAGTCTTCCTAAACACTTGATGAAAGTACAAACTGAATGTTGTCCGACACTAAATTCATATATATTATCTAATAAGTTAAAGTTAAGTAATTACATTTTCTTTTCTTAGAGCAATAAAACTGCAAATACTAATATATGTATTGATTTTATAGAAGGGTACTTCACCGCAAGACGCACAAAAAGAATTGAGAATAAATGAGATTCATAATAATTTCACTCAATTTTGCATGATTTGATCTTCACAACACAAGTGACTAAGAGTGGAAAGAGCTTCGTATCTAATTAGATATGTTTAGTCATTTTTTTCATCTCTCGGATTTTGTTTGCTTTTATTGTTGTTTTTTATTTTATTGTCGTTTTTTATTTTATTGTCAGTTGATTGGGATATCGTATGGGATATTATTTGTTTTGCGAGAGATTTTGTATTTGATTATTTGTTGATTGTAAATTTTTTTTAATATATATTTAGTGTATATCAATACCCGTGCATACCGCACGGGTCCAAAATTCTAGTTAACGGAAAAGAGAAAAGATTGAAGTATTAAAAAAACACGTGTAAGGTTTTAATCGGTAAAATATGAACGAATTTGAAAACTTTTTATTTTGTGTGTTTTTCTACCTAATGGAGAACTTTCAGCGCGCCACATCAAATTTGTGGGACCCGCTGAAAGTTCTCCTTTATATATATATATATATATATATATATATATATATATATATATATTCTATAGTGTTATAAATTATTAATATTAATTACAATTCATTAATAAATTTAACAACAATTTATATTTGATAATTGATTATCATTATTATTGATATTTATTTTATTTAATTCAAAATTTATTAAAATATTAAAAATATAACCATTCATATGAATTATAATTATTTCTTTTAAACATTATAAATTAAAAATTGAATAAAATCATTAAACTATCAAATATTAAAAAAAATAATAAGAATTGATAAAAGGATAAAATTGTAAATTAATAAACAAACACCTATTTTAGGTTGATTTAACAAAAAAAACAAATAAATAACAATATTTTAATAATAAGTTATATATCATAAATAATTATTAGCAAAATAAAAAAATGTGTGTCGAATAAATCATTTTTTATTATATTTATTACATATTTTTACTTTTAAATTATAAAAATATTGTAAGTATTTTATATTTAGAAAAAAATAAATTAAAAAGATATCATTACAATAGGAGATGTTATAAGGATAATATGGTTAAATTACAAGAAAATGAGTTATTTTAAGTTTATTAAAATATTAAAAAAAAAAAAAGAAATCTTAATTGAATATAGCGTATAAAATTATTATTAATTGAATTTAGCATATAGAATTATTATAAATGCAATAGAATATGTTCAAGGGTAAAATGGTAAAATTATTAAAAAAAATCACTTATTTTAAGATAGGCAAAATATAAAAAAAAAACAAATCGACAAACATCTTAATTGAATTAAAACTTTTTCTATTTAGCACTTAAATTAAGTACTATTAAGATTTAAGTGAAAAAAACAAACAGCACCTTAATGTCTTCAAACTAATGTTAATAGCAATGTTCGTAAAATTGGAAATTGGAATCGGATCGGTGACCACATCTAGGCGGTCCAGGTGGGGATTAGGCGGGGCCTAGGCGATGTTGACTATCGGTCAATATTTGACTTTGACTGAAATAAAATTTAATAAAATTTTCAATATTTATAATATTTATTTAATTTTGAAAAGAAAAAAATATAATTTTATTGTTTTCAAATCATTTATACTATTACAACATCTCAATCACATAATTTACCATCTAAAAATTCATAATATCTCATTCAACAAACAATTATATGAAATAATTCCAAATCTAACCAAGTTATAAACTCAAAAACCAAATTGAATAACAATAAAATCTTTTAAAAAGACAAGAAAATGGACAGAGAAGAATAAATGATCAACACGATATCATATTCCTTTACATAAAACGAGATCGTTTAGTATCGGACAAATTTTTAAGAAAATCAATTTGGACGCCTAGGCACCGCCTGGACCGATTTGGACCGCCTGGTTAGGCGCCTAGGCCCATTACAAATTTTCACTTCCGATTATATGATAATCGGATCGGTTGGGTCTCAAAACGCCTAGGCCCGATTTCACGAACGTTGGTTAATAGTATCAAATAACTAATTATTATAAAATATCAATTAATATTCATAATGCTCAAAATAATAATATAAGAAAAATGAAAAGATAAAATATATGCACGTTCCCTAACAACTAAGTTGGGAATCAATATTATTTAGTACTTTAATCAATACAACAATAAAATAATTTAATAAAACACGATAAAACATAAAATAAAGAGTTGATAAGAAGTTAGGAATATATAATAATGTAATAGGTTGAAATAAAATAAGGAATTAAATTGTAAATCATTACAAATAATTTTTTCTCATTTGAAAATTTAGATGACCCTTAAAAAATTATATATTACTTTAAAAATTCTCTATCACCTAATATTTTCAAAATTATTTTATAATTTAATTAAAGTATATATAAATATATATACATATTAAAAATTATTAACCTGCACAACTCACGGCCTGTTACTTAGTTCTTTAAAATAAATTAGAATCCACATCCTAACATATCTAACGGCACTTAAAATGTGAGAATTGAAGTCAAATTTGTAGTTCTTAAAAAAAATAATAATAAATTTATTCACAATTTTTAATTTATAAATAAAATTAAAAGATTGTTTGATCTTCCACTTCGTCCATTTCCCCATTGCTCTTCCTCTAGGACTACGCTCTAATGCAGATCTGTAACGATGCAAGAGAGACCTTCCTCTAGATCTTACAATAGGAGGATCTTGAAGTCTATTATGAGGATCCAAAAGACTGTCATCTCTATGAACAAGAATGCTATTTTCATTGATTTGCTCGGCAATAGGAATATCAGTGTCCAAATATTCTACCCCATTCTTCAATTCTTCTAACCTTGCTTTGATGTAATCGACCTGAATTAGAATTCAATCCAATATTAGCAACTGCAACAAAAAAATAATAATAAAAGATAAAAGATAAAAGAAAGAAGCTTTTTGTATTTCTAATACTCATTAGACATTTTGGGGTATCAATCTTTATAAAAGATTGAGAAGTATGGACAATAAATATCCTTTCTCCAACTCCTCTTTACGTACCTATCATTCAAATAATCTATCCTCTTATGCGTCAATACCGTTATAATATATTAATATGACAAATAATATCTTTATTCTAAAAAAGCTTATAATTGCAATCCAAGTACTCACCATCAGCTTTATAATTAAAAAAAAATGTTTCCAAGTAAGTCATTCCTAATCAATCTATCATTTATTTTATGTATCTACTTCAGACATATTAGGAATTAAATTTTCATGCTCATCACTGGAAAAAATAGTTCACACTACATCATTTTGTATAAATCTTTTCGTACCATCTTGAATATATTTATTGTCGAAACTCCTTCAAGCTATCTTTCCCAAAGAACCCAGACAAACATTTCAAGGTATTATATTGTGATCTATACTCTTTCAATAATTGTTTCTCTTGTTTTTCCCTAACAGTCAACTCATACCGCTCTACAAAATTCTTCAATGTACTTATACTATTAACATAACCATCAAAAAATGTATGCATCCCTTATTTGAGTTGATTTCGTACCAGCCTAAAACATATTTGTTAGGTAAACAGAAACTCTATGTTCCCTCTCATTGTATAAAGAAACCAACATTCATTCTCACTCAATCCATTATTGGTGATAAATTAAATCCATCTTTTCTCAATTTCTTCTATTGTTATACTTTCTCCAACAATAACCAAGAATTCTTTCTTAACAGAATCATAATTCATCACACTCTTAAGCTTTTTTAAGTAACTTACTATAGATGTGCCATAAACATAACCGATGAACCGTATTATGCATAACACTAGTGAGCGCAGCTATTATACGCTCACATTTATCAGTCAAAATGTAATAAGAATGGATATTTCTCATTGTCCATAAACAAGTAGAAAACAACCACCTGAATATTTCTACGTATTCATGTGATACCGGAGTACATCCAAGCAGAGTTGATTGACTATGGAGATTAACACCAATGAATGAACACAATGGCATTTTGTATCTATTCACGAGATAAGTAGTATCAAAACTAATTACATCATGGAAGTCCTAATAAGCAACTTTTTCTTGCGAATGGATCCATATCACATTCTTTAACCGAGCTCCATCATCAAGGTCAATTAGTTGAAAAAAAAAACTGTAGCTTTCAATTGCATTTGTGATTAAAAAAAACATCTTCCATAATTAATCTTTTATTTTTGTGGATGAATTTTTGCAATCTTGTGGCAAACACTCCATTTGATCAGGACCACCACTCTAAACTTGAACCAACTTTATATTGTTTCATATACGCATTCCAACTCTACCATTTGCCTTCAATGTTTTTTCAATTGATTTGACACATCTATATGTAGGCATGAACACATGTTAAGAAATAACTCTGTCAGGAAATAACTCATGCGAATGGTTATGAAATACCTTAGTGACATAAAATTTTCCATCATTATTTAACATTGCATTTACCCTAGCTGGACAGTGACTTCTCTTACTAATCTTACTATCGCCATGTTTTTTCAACTATTTCACAAGTAAACATGACATACTACATACATTCGTGACATCTTTTGTCAAGCAACCGTTTGATAACACTAAGACCTTTCAACCTAGAATGCTCTTGATAAAAATTAAGTAGTTCATCAACGGTTTGGAAACACGTACGCGATACTGGTCCTTATTCTACCGATAGATTGTGGTCATATTGCTCTGTAGATTCATTATGTGCACCCTGATTTCTTGAATCGGTGTTATCTTCATTCACAAATCCCTCCATCAAGCAATCCTTTTTTTGTTAATTTCATTAAGATTCTATTCTCTCATTTTTAATTCATGGTTTTTTCTTCAGTAAAATCACAAAACATATTCCATTTTTTGTGGTATACTTATATCGTTGATGGAGTCATCCTTACTATGCTAGTCTTCTCTGTCTATTCCATTTATATTAACATTTAAATCAATTGTTGTTCTACTTTCCATGATTCCTGTTGTGTTGTTGAACAAGCTAAAAGAATATGTGAAAAAATGAATACGAAAGTTATGAAAGGTTGTATAAAAAGAGTTGTAAATTAACAACTTACTATGCTGGTCTTCTCTGTCTTTTCCATCAATACTAACTTTCAAATCAATTGTTGTTCTACTTTTTATGGCTCTTGTCGCGTTATTGGAAAAACTAAAGGAATCTGTAAAAAAATATTAATACGAAAGTTTGAACATAGTTGAAAGAATATGAAAGCTTGTATGAAATAGAGTAATGTAACAACATATTGATGTATATAAACATTAAAAAAATTGAAAGCATGGGCATTCAAACTACCCATCTCATTTACCCTAAGTTCTTATCTCAATATGCATCACCCACTATGACTAACTCAATTTCTTATTAAAGTAATTTTGGCAAACAAAATAAATAGGTTTGACTGGGGATTGAGGGCTATGTCATATTCTTTCCATTTGAAATTGGATATCAATCAATAATAAGTTTTAAAATTATGGTGATAGTAATAATAATATAATAATAGATCGAAGGGCCCATTAAGAATTTGAAAAGCCCGTTTCAAAATGAATTTAAAAATATTTTTATTATGTTATATACTACAGAAAAAACACGCAAAAAACATCCAAATAAAAATTAATATAAATTTATCAAATATAAAAATAGCATATTATTAATAGAAAAAATATTCATATTTACCCACCAAATATAATTGCAACTGGATAATACATTTTCTAATACATAAAAAAAAAAATATATATATATATATATATGATTTTTTTTTCATAAGATTTAGTGTTTTGGTGTTCAAGTGTCTTGTTTGGTTTCTCAATACGCAAATTAAAACCAAACATCTTATTTGAGGTGTTCAATTTTTTATTTATATAAATATTTGATGATCCAATCAAATACTCTTGGATTAATTTGATTCAGTTTCGGGTGTTCGGGTGTTTTGTTTTTTTTGGCCAACACCTACTTGGAATGAACAATTGGGTGTCGAATTCAAAATTCAGTGGAATGGAATAAATAAAATATCAAAATCAATAAAATTATAAACCTATGGGCAAAATATATGAAAGTTCATTGGATTGCAAAACTTTATCTATAAAAAATCAATATCAAAATTGACTAGGATGATAGAAAAAAAATTTTATATGTAATTTTGATACTACAAAATAAAAGTAAACAGAACTAATGAATATTTTGTATAACATTGATTGATAAAAAAATTCAATTACGATAACTTACCTTTTCTTAAGAACCAACCCAATATTTTGAAAATGAGTAATGATTGATAACATACTCTTTGTGACAATTTTTCATGCCTAATCTTATATGGCAAGAATTGATCGGGTGAAGAAATTAATGTACTAATTTTAATAAAATTTATATCCAATAATATATTGCCACATAAGGGTAGACAACGAAAGTATGCACAAAGAGTAGACTGCATAGCATTACTCTTTGAGAATTGACATTTATTAGAGTATGAAGTAAACCAAATCAAAATTAAAAATTATAGTTGAGAGAATCTTGAAGTGAAGATTACCTTTGAGTTTTACAAGGAAAGAACTTCGCACATGGGAAGGAATTTAACTTGTTGACCAAGTCATATGAATAAATTGTTTCATAATGGATTACAGAGATCGAGTTTGAGAGAGAATTCCTCATACTAATCCTCTCGGTTAGGAATTTTCATGTGATAGAAATTAGTCCAATATGAAAACATATTTAAGGAGTACTCTAACCAAGCAAGGTCATTAGGGCTCATTAGGTTTGGTATGACAAACTCTAGGTTTATGGACTAAATATGGATTTATCATCTATATATAATTACATAAAACTATATACATATTCTGAATATCTATATAATGTACTAAACAATTTTTTTTCCAAGATAAGTTTGAGGCCATATATGAAAAGCATGTGTTAATACCTATTGGGTTTCAAAAATAAAGTTTGAAACAAACAGCAAAATTCTTATCCAAATCCACTAATTTTACACATGGTTTCAATTTAAATGGACTATGGATACTATTAGAGCTAATGATTTTCTATATTTTTAATTTCAATGAAAATGATAAAATGAGTCAATTTCAAGTTTCAAATGAAAATTAGTATAACAATTAAATAGCAAATTAGATTTTTTTTATTGTTATAAATGTATACATCTATATATTTGTCAATTCAAATAATAATATAAAACTCATATTTTTAATTAATTAAATTTATTATAATTTTTAATATTTTAAATATATAAAATTTTGTTAAAAATATGGATTGTAAATATATATATATATAAAGAAAAAAAAAGAATTAAGTGCTAAATAAAAACGAAGAAAATTACTTATCTCAATATTATTATTTCAAATCTAAGAATATTAAATATTCAATTTCCAATAGAAAAATAACGTGTGAAAAGATAACATTAATACTCTCTCCAGTTTATAATAAAATTCGTATTAAAAATTAACTTTTATCCAAAATAAGTTCGTTTGTAATTTTCCACATAGCTAAATGGCTTTAGTTCCAATTTTATCCTCCAATTTCTCTCACATACTCATTTATGTATATATACATTTTCAAGACTCTTCGTAATTGTTTTACTTCTTTTATTTATAAGTATTAGATACATTTAAAATCTTCCATTTCTCAACTACATTCATTTAAATATAAAAGTTTTACATATATAATCTTCAAGAAACCATTCTTCATGATAAAGAAAAAAATCATAATTCATAAAGACGGGGAAGAAAGAGATAGAGAAGTTTTTAAATGTTAATGAAGTAAAAATAAAGGAAGAATATGAAATCAACGAAGAACATTGACGTGTGTCGATTCCGTCAAATATAATTAATTCCTGCAATTAATTGTAGATAGTAATAAACAGGGTCGATCCACTGAGAACGGTTTAATCAACTTTAATTTTGCAAATGACCTATAGAATAAAATTTGGGGGTTCGAAATGTCGATTGATGAATTAAATTACTAAAATCTTGAAATAGAATATCAATAGAGGGAAGCGATCCAGCAAAGTCCGGTTAATATATTATTGTGCCGATCATTGAAGCTAAAAATAAATATGCCAAAACAGTAACCATAGTTATAGTCGTTGACGTCGCGCCTAACAACCTAATCTTCCCTTAATGTTTAGACTAACCGGAAAAGCTCCTTTAAATTAGCCCCTAACCTATCGATAACTCCGACAAGCGTCTGACAGATTCAATCGTAGATTGCATAAAGTATGAGGAAGACCTATGGTCATAGCCAGCAAATCAATAAGCATGTTTACTAACCTATGATCACAACACCACACAGTCCGACGGATCAAACTGTTTGCTACCTAGGTTAAATCAATTAAACAATTATGGATTTAATTTCTTTAACTAGCGTGATATTAACCTAATCAATCAACTAATTGGCCAAATCAATTAATCGATCAAGAAAATATATTCAACCTAAAAACCAAGTAATTACAGTGGTGTAATGAATACTGCGAGCATAAGCAATGAAAATAAATTCTCACAACACAAAAATAACTAAACGACTTTACTGGATCATAATAATTTAGCTAGTTGTGGTCACAGCTAGCATCATTATCATAAAATTGTACGTATAAAAACTAAAACAGAGCAAAGAATGCAGAAAAATAATTCCTTAATCCCCACTCAAGAAAAACAAAACGTACCTCCTTTTCTCTCCAGAGTTCCCAATATACTATCCAAATTCTAATGCTAAAAGAATGGAAATGAGAAACAAACTAATCCGCAAATCATTCTAATTCAAATGTTCATTAATTAAAATGCATAAGACTCGGTCTTCAATTGATTCTTCACTCTTTCACTTGGAAAAATCTTTAAGAACCCCTTCAAATCCTTCGAAATCACCACTTGAGCTTCAACTGTTCATAAATCACCAAACAAGCAAAATTAGAGACAAATATTCAAATAAACCCAAAAATTATTAAGAAAAACCATGCACAAATATACACAATTTGCGCTCTGTCAAACTCCCCCACACTATCTCACGCTTGCCCTCAAGTGTGTGTCTAACAATAACTCAAGGAAAGACCAACAATGGACAAAATGACTTAACAAAGCTGCTAAAAATAGAGTACTCAAATCACCCAAACAAAAATAAAAATCAGATTTAAGAGGGAAAAGAGAGCTTGCAGTCAGGTTAAGCACACACAATTAAATTCCATCTTCAATTAATTACAGATACTAGCAGAACTATACACAATTTGAAAAACAAATCACTGTTAGTATTGCTAACTCTCAAACAAGCAAGGTAAAAACAAGTAGCAAACCACAGCTAAGCCGAACCATCTTACCACAAACCCCAACACTGATAGCATTAAAAAAAATTAAGCGAAAAAGCCTCAACTCCATAACCTCACAGGTAAAGTGTATATAAAACGGGTTAAGGAACACTCATGAAGTTGGAAACTAAGCAGAAAATCACTCAAATAATAGGCAAAATTTAAAGGACAACAAGTGAATAAAAATTGAACCTTAGATAGAAAGAAAACAAAGTAGAGCAACCCATTAGAGAGTAATCACATCGGAATTTCATGGTCAGTTCCTATCATGAGCCGGTGAGAATAAAATAAGAAAAATAAAAAAATAGCAATAGAAATTTCCACCAAACTATACAACTTGCCTACAACTTGAGACTTATTCAACTCTTAATTTCTTCCTTTTTCTGATTTTTCTCTTTTTTCCTTTTTTTTCAGATTTTTTTCCTTTTGATTTTTTTTTTTACAGGTTTTTTGTTTCTCTGCAGATTTTTTTTTTTGCAGGTTTTTTTTTCTACAGAGATTTTTTTTTCTCTTTTCACCAAAAGAACAAATAATACAAAAATTGAACAAATCAAAATAAAGTAACATCCTACCCAATATATATATACAAACCAAAGGCTCGAATCTAACAATGTAATAACTGACCGATGATTTCCCTAGACAACTATTAACTTTAAAGTTAACACCACCATGCAAAACAATCAATTCATAAGGGTCAATGAAAATTCACAAGTCGTTTTCTCAACTCTCCACTCACTCACAAAAGATGTGTGAGATTAAAAACAAATGCACTTTTACACCAATTTTTCTCAACCATCAGTGATGACAAACTATCTTACCACAAGGCTTCGTAATGAAAGCAACAAGTTAACACCCTAATCGTTAAAGAGTCATGCAACCTACAACAATGATTTCTAAACCAAATTGTACACAGTCCTAAAAGCATCTATGTATCTTAAGCATGCACGAATTTAAGACTCACAAATTAAGCAAACTCTCAAAACCCCAAAAAAAAATTTATGCAGCGTGATTCAAGTAAATCCCAAAAGCAGCAACAAGACATACTAAAAATAAGACTCTAAAATAAAATCCTAAAAATAGAAAATAAAAATAAAATAAAATAAACCTAAAGACCTAAAATCCCTCCCCCACACTTAAACATTACATTGTCCGCAATGTGAAAAGCATTGAAAAACAAAAATAGACGATGTAAAAACTTCCCTGAACACAAGTGGAGGCGGGGGCACAGCACTCTTCACGGCGCATCACGAAGATCAATGACTGCCTGCAGCTTAGGAATGAGCTCTTTAATGAGAGCAGTGGCCTCACCCAATGCACGCTCCAAGATTGCAATTCTTGCTTCAAGCTGCTCCACACGTGCATTTACCACACCCCCTGAACTACTTGTGGGCACAGCTTGAGTTCCCTTAAGTTTTTCTCCAATCGGACCTGCAGGAATCAAACATCTCTTCCCTTTCTTGGAAATATCAAGAATTTTCATAGAATTCAATTTATCCATATCCAAAGCAATCATTGAGCAGCCAACAGTAAGACTAGAAAAATTAACTGAACTCAAATTTTTAGCAAGCAAAGTGACAAAAGATCCTAAAATAAGAGGTCTACTGTTGCATGAAAAAACAGAGTTAAATTGACGAGCCAACCAATAGCCAAAATTCACTCTATGTCCCTTAACCATGCCCCATAAAAAAAACAATTCAGCTTTTGTCACAACATTTGTACTATTAAGACGAACTGAATATGAAGTGGCTAAAAACCTATGAGTATATCGCAAATGATCAGCAATGATGTTATTAGCCTTAGAATATCCCGGTTTAAAACGCAATGCACTATCACCAGTTAACTCAAAATAAAAGAGCAAAGGATCAAATTCAGCAGGATAATTGCAAAAAGCATTCACATAAGAAGGTGAATTAGCATCTGCAGCATCTAGAAAACCCAAAGCAACATTAAATTGAGTGACCGACAAAGAATGAGATTGTCCTAACAGCTGAAAACTTATAACCCCAGCAGCATTAATATCACCAGCCTCAGATTCCATAAACTCAAAACTTGATAGAAATTCAAATACAAGTTCAAAATAAGCAGGCATATCCAAATCAACCAAACAAGACCATCCAACAGCTTCAAAAGCTTTCAAAACATCATCATAGATACCCAACTCAATCATGGTAGGAACATGCAAAGATTTAATTGAGGTCAAAGGAGTACCTTTTATCTCATCAAACCTTGTTTGATGGGCTGGATTGGCGAACTGGAGGGTCAAAATTGGAGGCAGCAGTTGCTTGGCTTTGTTCTTCTTTTTGTTCATTCTACTCTGTTGTGCGGGCTGTACTGGAGCATCAATTTCAGTCTCCAAATCAGCTTTTGAAGACGGTGCTTGCTCGGATTCAGAACTGGAAGGGGCTTCTAAACGGCGAGGGCGTTTGGACACCGAAATTTCAACACTAGTACTAGCAGCAGTAGAGTCACGGCGTTGACGAGTACGACTCACAATTGAAGCGGTAGGGACTGATTTTGGTCTATGAACAGCAACAACCGGGCTCTTTTTTGGCTGCTCAGAACTTGGTCGCGGCTTTAATTTTATTTTCAATTTGGCAGCAGGAGGTGCAGGTGGAGATTTAGAGGTAGACTTACGAGATGGGGGACGACCGAAAGCAGTTCTCACCATCGCTCTTGTGAAAGTTTGGAGTGAAGGCAACTCTAATGTGTTGAACTCTAGACGGGGCAGCCGTGCAGAGCGATCAAACAAACTGCTTGAATAGAACAATGTGAAAAGATTTACGTGTTTGTGCTACGTAAAGTGGAATCGGATGTGGTGTTGTTGTGTTGCTTTGTTGATGTGGAGTCTGGTGTCGAGGCGCGGCGGCAACACGGCGATTTGGAAGATAGCTCTGATGTGCGAGTCGGTGGCTGCGAAATTGAAGAACAACTAAAAGTCAATTTAGGTTTTTCTAATTCCTCACGTGTAAGATAGCTCTTTTGTTTTATTAACTTTAACTTCTTTTTCTTCTCATCAGAGAAGTCCATTTTATTTTATTTTCTTTCTTTTCTTTATTTATTAGTTAACAAATAAAACTAATCAAATAATTTCACCTAACACTAGAATTTTTTTATTTTTTTTAACTAAAAATTTATATTTTTGTATAAAACTAAGAAAAAGTGCAGTAAAAATAAATTAAAATAGAATTTTTTTAAAAAATAAAAGTGGACTAAAAAGAAATTAATATATATTTATAATAAAATAAAATAAATAAATGAAATAAAATGAAAAATCAACAAAATAAAAAATAAAGAAAATAAAATAAAAATAAATATTAAAAAAAATAAAAGAAAGTTTGTTGGGTTGCCTCCCAGTAGCGCATGTTTTAGTGTCTACGGCTAGACGTGTACCAACTTTTACTCAGTTGCCGCTTTAAGGATCTAACTGGATTCTATCACATTGTTCCGCTTGGAACCCCTTGAAATACAGTTTCAATCTGTGACCGTTCACCTTGAAAACTTTTCCAGTTTCTAAACTTTTGACTTCCACTGCACCATGAGGAAATATGTTAACAATAACAAACGGACCAATCCACCTAAACTTCAACTTACCAATAAATAATTTTAATCTGGAATAATAAAGAAGAACTTTTTGTCCAATTGAAAATGACTTCCTGGATACGTTCAAATCATGACTTCTTTTTAAAGCATCCTTGTACTGTTGTGCTCGCAGGTAAGAATCATTCCGTATCTCCTCAAGTTCCTGGATTTGAAGCTTCCGTTGTTGTCCAGCTCTATCAAGTCTCATGTTGCATTCCTTGATTGCCCAAAAAGCTCTATGCTCTAGTTCCACTGGTAAGTGACATGCTTTACCGTACACCATCCGAAAAGGAGACATTCCAATTGGAGTCTTGTAGGCTGTACGGTATGCCCATAGTGCATCGTCTAGACGAAGAGTCCAGTCTTTCCTAGAAGGATTGACTGCTTCTCCAAGATTGATTTAATCTCTCTGTTTGAGACCTCAGCTTGACCATTAGACTGTGGATGGTAGACCGTGGAGGTCCGATGTGTCACCCTATATTTCTTCAGTAGAGCATCAACAGTTCTGTTGCAAAAATGTGTCCTACGATCACTGATAATGGCTCTTGGCGTGCCATACCTACAGAAAATATTAGACTTGACAAAATCTGCAACAGCTTTAGAGTCATCAGTTCGGGTGGCTTTAGCTTCCACCCATTTCGAAACATAGTCAACGGCAAGCAAAATATAATGGAAACCAAAAGAATGTGGAAAAGGACCCATGAAATCAATGCCCCAAACGTCAAAAATTTCTACTACAAGAACTGGGGTCATAGGCATCTGGTCACGGCGGCCAAGACTCCCCGTTCTTTGACAATTATCGCATGATTTACAGAAGACATAAGAATCATAAAAAATACTGGGCCAGAAAAAACCACAATCCAGTACCTTCTTTGCTGTTCTTCGAGGTCCAAAGTGACCCCGCAAGATTCTGCGTGACATGACCTCAAAATCGGTTCAGACTCCTCCTTAGATATACAACGTCTTATCATTTGATCCGAACAATGTTTCCACAAGTAGGGATCATCCCAAACATAGTTTCTTGAATCTCTTTTCACCTTTTCCTTCTCACCCCTACTCAACTCATATGGTAGTTTCCCTGTTACTAGATAATTAATAATGTCTGCGTACTAGGGGTGAGCTATGTTCACAGCTAGGAGATGTTCATCAGGAAATCCATCGCTCAATGGTTGTGCCGGTTCGGATGTGACCAATCGGCTCAAGTGATCAGCTACCAGATTCTCTGATCCTTTCTTATCCTTGATTTCAATGTCGAACTGTTGAAGGAGAAGAATCCACCGGATAAGCCTCGGCTTCGCGTCCTTCTTTGTCATGAGATATTTCAATGCTGCATGATCAGAATACACTATGACCTTAGTACATAATAGATAAGAGCGAAATTTTTCTAATGCAAAAACAACAGCTAAAAGTTCTTTTTCCGTTGTTGAATAGTTGCATTGTGTGTTATCAAGGGTCCTCGAGGCATAATAGATCACATGCGGCTCTTTACCAATCCTCTGACCCAACACTGCGCCCACAGCCTTGTCACTAGCATCGCACATAATTTCGAACGGTATATCCCAGCTGGGAGCTTTAACTATGGGCGCAGCTACCAACTTCTCCTTTAGAACGTCAAAAGCTGCTTTACAGTCCTCATCAAAATTAAATGCTACGTCTTTCTTTAGCAGTTGACAGAGAGGTTGGGTTATCTTCGAGAAGTCTTTTATAAACCTCCTATAAAATCCTACATGGCCAAGAAAAGAACGCACATCCCGTATGCTCACGGGGTAAGGTAAAGACTGTATAACATTAATTTTTGCTTTGTCTACCTCAATTCCACGTGCAGAAACAATATGACCTAATATCAAGCCGTGATCAACCATAAAATGGCACTTCTCATAGCTTAAAACTAGGTTAAGTTCAATACATCGCTGCAAAACTTTTCCAAGATTAAGTAGACAAGCCTCAAAGGAATCACCATAAACTGTGAAATCATCCATAAAAATTTCAATAATGTTCTCCATATAATCGGAAAAAATACTTACCATACACCTCTGAAATGTAGCCGGTGCATTGCAAAAGCCGAATGGCATCCTCCGGTAAGCAAAAGTTCCGAACGGACAAGTGAAGGTAGTCTTTTCTTGATCCTCGGGTGCAACGGGTATCTGATAAAAACCTGAAAGACCATCAAGACAACAATAATGAGATTTCCCTGCTAATCTTTCTAACATTTGATCAATGAATGGCAGAGGAAAATGATCTTTCTTAGTAGAAGCATTGAGCTTTCTATAATCAATACAAACCCTCCACCCGTTTTAAACACGAGTGGGCACCAACTCACCATTTTCGCTCTCAACTACAGTAATACCTGTCTTCTTTGGAACAACTTGAACCGGACTTACCCACTTGCTGTCCGAGATTGGATAGATCATACCGGCGTCTAGAAGTTTCTGAACCTCCTTCTTGACCACTTCCATCAGTGGAGGATTTAGTCTCCTCTGAGCTTGCCTAATTGGTTTGCTATCCTCTTCAAGAAGAATCTTATGCATACATGTTGACGGACTGATGCCTTTGATATCATTGATAGTCCATCCGATAGCTACTTTGTGTCCCTTGAGCAATTGAATGAGCTGCTCTTCCTGTTCAAGTGTCAACTTGTTGGAGATAATTACAGGCAGTGTCTCTTCCTTGTCCAAATAGACATACTTCAGATGACTGGGCAGTGGCTTCAGTTCCAAAATTGGTGCCTGCGAAATTGAAGGTAAAGGAGCTTTAGCTGCGGTCATAGCTAATTTTGGTTTGCTACTAACCTGGGGTTTCAATGTCTCTAATTCGTACAGTACTTCAGTCAGTCCTTTACTGAGTGGAAAATCCAACTCTTCATCTTCTGCTTTTAGATTGTTGCAAAGCACAACATCTAATTCATCTACTCTGCTCAATTCAAAACACTGTTGGACAAAAGAATCTACCAAATCCATTCTGCAGACACTAGAAAAATCATCAGGATGTTTCATGGCATCAAAAACATTAAATTTAGCGATCTCACCATCAAACTCCATAGTTAAGGTACCTTCATGAACATTGATTTTAGTCTTTGCAGTACTAAGAAAAGGTCTTCCTAGCAACAGATCAGATGGGGTTGTAGAAATATCCTTACTACCCATATCCAACACATAAAAATCAGCAGGAAATATCAAGCCCTGAACTTTAACAAGAACATCCTCTAGAATACCTTTAAGATAAACTAAGGACCTATCAGCTAACTGAATTACCACCCCTGTTTCTTTCAAATCACCCATTCGTAAGCATGAATATAGAGAATATGGCATTACATTTAGCGAAGCTCCTAAGTCACACATAGCTCTTCTTATCTCTACACTACCAATAGTACAGGGAATAGCAAACAAACCTGGATCCTCACGTTTTGGAGGAAGCTTTTTCTGTAAGACTGTAGACACATTCTGTCCCATCAAAACCTTATCATACCCAACCTGCCTTTTCTTGTTCACACACAGTTCTTTGAGAAATTTAGCATATTTAGGTATCTTCTTAATAGCATCAAGTAAAGGAATATTTACCTCAACCTTGCTAAAGGTTTCAAAAATCTCCTTTTCCTCCTTGGCTCTCTTGGATTCTTGAAGTCTCCCAGGAAATGGAGTTCTGGTTTCCAGAACTCTAGGTGTCTGTTGAACGGGTTTTTCAATTTCTTTTTCCTCCCGTGACCCTTGCTTGTGAGCACAGCTTTCCTCTAGAGTTAGGGTTTTATTTCTCACGTTGGTTTTTTCCTCCCGTGACCCTTGGCTATGCTCACAGTCCTTTTCCAAAGCTAGGGTTTCTTCTTGTGACTCCTGATTTTGATCACAGCTCTTCTCAAAAATGGCTCTGGCAACTGTTTTCCATTTCTAAGCGTAACTGCAGAGACATTATTTGGATTTGTCTCCGTCTGTGAAGGAAGTTTTCCCTGTGACTCCAGTCTACCCACGGTAGTCGCAAGCTGACTCATCTACTTCTCTAAATTCTGGATGCTAGCCTTGGTGTCCTGTTGAAACTGTTGGGTGTTAGTTGCCAACTGTTTGACAATATCAGCTAAAGAATTACTTGATTGTTGCTGATTCTAGCTTTGTGGCCTTTGCTGATAATTTGTCTGGCCATATCTTAGATTAGGATGATCCCTCAACCCTGGATTGTAGGTGTTTGAGTAGGGATCATATTTCCTTTGGCCTCCATAGAATGCTGCATTAACCTGCTCAGTAGAATCATCTTGCAGCGTTGGACAAGCATCAGTGGGGTGCTCTGACGAAGCATATATCCCACATGACCTTGCCTGTGAGCATGGCTGGGTCACAGCCTGTCCTGCAGCTAATTTGTGAACTAGAACCGTTAGCTCTTTAATTTGATTTGACAGGGCAGAAGAGCTTACCTCATTGGCAGTTCTCGAGGGTTCCGGGTGAGCCTTATGGTTGCCTGCAGCTGCTGCCATGGTGTCAATCAAGTCTCTAGCTTGTTGAGGAGTCTTACTTTCCATGGACCCGCCACTGGCTGCATCAATCATGTATCTCTCCATGGGAAGTAAACCATCATAAAAATACATAATTAATGACTCCTCAGGCAGTCCATGTTGTGGGCATTTGGCACAAGTCCTCTTGAATCTTTCTCAATAGTCATGAAGAGACTCCGAATCTTTTTGTTTGCTGCTACAAATTTTCCTCCTCAGTGTCGCAGCTCGTGAGGCAGGGAAGAATTTGTCTAAAAATGCCAGAACCATCTGATACCAGGATGTGATTGAACCAGATGGTAAGTAGAATAGCCATTCTCTAGCAGCATCGGCTAAGGAAAAGGGGAATGCTCTCAGCTTAATCTGCTCTTCAGTCACCCCTTGTGGCTTCATTGTTGAGCAGGCCATGTGAAAAGCCTTGAGATGCTTATGGGGGTCTTCATTATCCAACCCATGAAAACTAGGAAATAATTGAATCAAGCCGGACTTTAACTCGAATGTCCCTTCTGTTGCTGGGTAGGTGATGCAAAGTGGAGTTTGGTTGACTTGTTGTCGCCCCAACTCTCTGAGTGTACGTTGCTGTCCATTCGCTGTGAGCACAGGTAAGGTTTCACTTTCTTCAGAGTCTACAGAATATGTTGTTTGCTTTCTGAGAATCTGCTTTCTTGCTCTTGCTTCCTTTCGTAGTCTCCTAACAGTTCTCTCAATCTCTGGATCGTATAGAAGTTCTCCTATATGATCAGACCTGGTCATACACAAAAAGAAAATCAATCAGTACCGTCCCCGGCAACGGCGCCAAAATTTGACGTGTGTCGATCCCGTCAAATATAATTAATTCCTGCAATTAACTGTAGATAGTAATAAACAGGGTCGATCCACTGAGAACGGTTTAATCAACTTTAATTTTGCAAATGACCTATAGAATAAAATTTGGGGGTTCGAAATGTCGATTGATGAATTAAATTACTAAAATCTTGAAATAGAATATCAATAGAGGGAAGCGATCCAGCAAAGTCCGGTTAATATATTATTGTGCCGATCATTGAAGCTAAAAATAAATATGCCAAAACAGTAACCATAGTTATAGTCGTTGACGTCGTGCCTAACAACCTAATCTTCTCTTAATGTTTAGACTAACCGGAAAAGCTCCTTTAAATTAGCCTCTAACCTATCGATAACCCTGACAAGCGTCTGACAGATTCAATCGTAGATTGCATAAAGTATGAGGAAGACCTATGGTCATAGCCAGCAAATCAATAAGTATGTTTACTAACCTATGATCACAACACCACACAGTCCGACGGATCAAACTGTTTGCTACCTAGGTTAAATCAATTAAACAATTATGGATTTAATTTCTTTAACTAGCGTGATATTAACCTAATCAATCAACTAATTGGCCAAATCAATTAATCGATCAAGAAAATATATTCAACCCTAAAACCAAGTAATTACAGTGGTGTAATGAATACTGCGAGCATAAGCAATGAAAATCAATTCTCACAACACAAAAATAACTAAACGACTTTACTGGATCATAATAATTTAGCTAGCTGTGGTCACAGCTAGCATCATTATCATAAAATTGTACGTATAAAAACTAAAACAGAGCAAAGAATGCAGAAAAATAATTCCTTAATCCCCACTCAAGAAAAACAAAACGTACCTCTTTTTCTCTCCAGAGTTCCCAATATACTATCCAAATTCTAATGCTAAAAGAATGGAAATGAGAAACAAACTAATCCGCAAATCATTCTAATTCAAATGTTCATTAATTAAAATGCATAAGACTCGGTCTTTAATTGATTCTTCACTCTTTCACTTGGAAAAATCTTTAAGAACCCCTTCAAATCCTTCGAAATCACCACTTGAGCTTCAACTGTTCATAAATCACCAAACAAGCAAAATTAGAGACAAATATTCAAATAAACCCAAAAATTACTAAGAAAAACCATGCACAAATAAACACAATTTGCGCTCTGTCAAACATCTGTGGTGCCAAATAAACCACAGCCAAATATTAGGCTAAGATTGCTTGAGAAAATAGCTAAAAGCTTACAAATGTGATTTCGCAGAGTTGAGCTCTAATGAATAAAATTTTGGATCTTTTTCTAATCATCCCTACCCCCATTTATAGGAGGTGTTTGGGTCCTATTTCTATTTGGATTGGGACTCCTTATTCTCCCTTGAATCGGTTTCCTTTTCGGACTTGGTCTTTCATTGGGCTTGACTCCTTTTTTCTTTTTTGGGCTTGATCTCCTTCTAGGGCTCGGATTCTCATTTGGACTTGGATTCCTTCCTGGACTTGATTTCCTCTTTGGGCTTGATGGTGCTATCCGGGTGTCTCGGACCCTTCGGCCGCTGGGGTGCGTTCGGCCGCAGGTTAGTGAGCCCACTTCGGCCGAAAAGGCATTGGTCTATTTCGACCGAAGGCTTTGGCTGAGTTTGACTTAGGTTTATTTTTCAATTCGTTGAGGGTCCGCAGCTTTCTGAGACCGTAAGTTGTTCTCCCACCACAGTAAAACTGTGGTGCCAAATAAACCACAGCCAAATATTAGGCTAAGATTGCTTGAGAAAATAGCTAAAAGCTTACAAATGTGATTTCGCAGAGTTGAGCTCTAATGAATAAAATTTTGGATCCTTTTCTAATCATCCCTACCCCCATTTATAGGAGGTGTTTGGGTCCTATTTCTATTTGGATTGGGACTCCTTATTCTCCCTTGAATCGGTTTCCTTTTCGGACTTGGTCTTTCATTGGGCTTGACTCCTTTTTTCTTTTTTGGGCTTGATCTCCTTCTAGGGCTCGGATTCTCATTTGGACTTGGATTCCTTCCTGGACTTGATTTCCTCTTTGGGCTTGATGGTGCTATCCGGGTGTCTCGGACCCTTCGGCCGCTGGGGTGCGTTCGGCCGCAGGTTAGTGAGCCCACTTCGGCCGAAGAGGCATTGGTCTATTTCGACCGAAGGCTTTGGCTGAGTTTGACTTAGGTTTATTTTTCAATTCGTTGAGGGTCCGCAGCTTTCTGAGACCGTAAGTTGTTCTCCCACCACAGTAATCCCCCTATTGCCATTACTTGACTTTCGAGTATGGCAATAAATTGGTGGCCTATTTCGGTCGAAGAAGTCTCCTTTCATTAGTGTCCTTTCGACCGAGTGGTCTTTGCGCTGGATGTGTCGCCAGCTAGGATTCCACTAGTTCAGCCAATTTTCACCTTTTGCCTTCCACGTCAGCGTTTGCGTATCAAATCTTTTAAATTTGACGGCTCCTTGGCTGCTGTGCCCTAAAAGTGAAATCATTTCCTCTCTATTTAAGTGCTGGTTTGCTTCTCTCTCTTTTGTATCTTTTCAAATTAGTTTTTCAGTTTCTCTCTCTAAGACGAAGCTCAACCGCCATCGCCTCTTCCAGTGAAGCTTTTGGCTCCAGCTTTTGGTTCTTCCTTCTCGCATTCTCAAGGTTAGCTCCTGTCGCTCTTTTTCTCTAGTTTTCCGGTTGCTTTCAGTTTTGGTCTTGCCGATTTGGTCTTTGTTGCTGCCTGTTCTGTGTTCTTTTTTTTTTTTGCTGTTGGTTTTGTGGTTTTCCGGCAATTTGGCGATCTCGTTTGTTTGTCGGTTAGGTTTCCAATCGATTTCTCTTCTGCTGACTGGGTTTTGATTGTCTTTTCGTGTTTTTGCCGCTTTTAATTTTCCACGTGTACACGTGTCCGCGACTTTATAGTGCTGCCTTTATCAGTGTTGCCCTAACTTCGGTCGAAGACCATTAACCTACTTTTTTCGGTCGAGTGTAGATGTCGTCTTCTAACTCCTTCGATACGTCTACTTTTGCTGGTCTCACCTGTGACTTTTCGGCCGAAGAGGATAATGCCGAATGTTCGTCTGCTCGTAATCCTCCGGCCGAATCTAGGCCGCAGGATATTCTTCCTCCTTGGCTTAACGTTCGAAGTACTATGACGAGGGGAGAGTTGGAGGCCATGCGTTTTAGCTGCAAGTTTCCTGATTGGGTCGAGACTAGGCTTCCTAATGATAATGAGAAGGTCGATGATGTTTTGGCCGAGGGATGGGAGCCTTATTATCTTAGGCATTTTGAGATTGGTCTCAGGTTTCCCATCATGGGCCTAGTTGAGGAGCTATGTACTTGGTGCCAGATTCACCCTAGCCAGTTGACTCCACTTGCTATCCGCATATTGCTAAGTGTGGACCGCTTGAAAGAGAAGTACAACCTACCGTTTTCGGCCGAAGACTTCTTTTACTCTTACTTTGTTAAACGCGAGAAGCCGGATACTGGTAGATATGTCTTAAACGCTCGGCCTCATGGAAGGTTATTGGTCCTGGGGTTCAAGTCTAATGAGCGTCGGTGGAAAGACAAGTATTTCTTTGTCCGGGGCACCACTCGCTTGGGCAAGGGCCCGAGCTATCCGTTGTGTTGGATGGATTCATGTAGTCTTCTTGTAACATGTATTACGTTTTGTTGGTTCTTTTTCGATTGTTGGTATTGACTGTTTTTTTTTGTTATGGTTGTAGCTAGACACGGTGCTAAGAATTGTAAGTCGACTCCTCGGGCGCGCGCAAGGAGCGAGGCTATTCTCGCGCTTCCTGACAAGAAACGCGGTCACAAGAGGTTGCTGCACGAGCTACGCACGAGCCGTTTTTGGGCTTTCACTAGGACAAGTAGGTGGATTCTGATTCTAGTTTTCCAAGGTGCTTTTATGCGGTCGAATTAACGTACTTTGGATTGCAGAAATCGCTGACTACGTGATGTCGAAGCCGTCGGGTCAGCGGGCGCTTGCCATACGTGCCATCATGCGTCAAATCCAGGCTGAACAAGAAAAGGCCTTCGCGGGTCGAGAGAGTGTCTCGACCGAGGAGAGGCAGGGATCTTCGGCCGACAATGCTCGTTCGAGTCGGGCGCCGTCTGATGGCGAGGGTCCTCATGAGGCTGAGGGGACGACAGAGCAGCGGCCTACGATCGAAGAAGAAAGGAGTCCTGTTGCTCCTAACGATAGAGAGAAGAGACCGAGGGAGGAAGAGGAGGGAGAAGAGGAGGAAGAGGAGGAAGGGTTTGTGCGCCCGCGGATGCGGACTAAGCACACGGGCAGGAAGCCCTCTTCCGGTGGAAGTGGTCTCTTCCTCGAGTTTCCTGGCGATTCTTCCACTAGAAGGATTACGACTGGGATGGTAAAAGCCGCTGATGGTTTCTTTTTTCCTCAGGACGAGGAATGGTTGAATTCCCTGTCATTCACTCAGTTCAACGAAATGGCCGTTGGAGGTTTGTTTAGGGTAAGTTTTTGAGGCTCTACTTCGTGTCGGTTTCTTTTATCAACTTGTTTTTTATCTTTTGGTTCTTTCAGGCGCTTCAAGGGGCGGTGGGGATGCGTCGCCACTTCTCGGCCGTCATGCATGACCGTGGAGAGATGGAGGCGAGTGCCAATCAGGCTTCGGCCGAACTCAAAGCTGTCCAAGATGACTTGGGGAAGGTGACGGCTCAGTGTGTTGAGGCCGTTAGACGTGCTGAGGCGTTGCAGGCTCACAATTTAGGTCTTGAGTCCTCTTATAAGGTGAAGGACGCTGAGCTCAACAGGCAGGCCAAGGAGATAGAGGAGCTGAAAGTTTTCAAGTCTGCGGCCGAAGGGAAGATAAGAGACTTGGAGGGTCAAGTGGAAGTCTTGACTGAGGAGGCTGCTCAGGCCGAGGTCACCACTAGAACCTATGCTCTCGAGCAGGTCATCAGGGGGTCGTTGACTCCGGAGTCGGCGAAAATGGAGCTTGATGCTACGGCCGCTTTGCGAGAGGGTGCCGGTTTATAATGCCCCTTCTAAATGTAATCTTTATCAGTCAATGAAATATATTTTGTTGCAATTTTCCTTGTTTTCTTTATCTTCTTTCCGTTCGAGGGTCCAATCCCCCAATTTCTTTTTTCGGAGTTCTTGGGCGACGTGTTGTCGCTCGGGGCCCTTTGGATTTTCCATAGGTTTTCCCTTTGGCAATTTTCTCGGGCTGCCCTTTTATGGTTTATCTTCGCCCGAGATCTTCTGGATTTACCAGAGGCTTGCCCTTTGGCAATTTATTCGGGTTGCCCTTTGGCAATGTATCTTCGCCCGAGACCTTCTGGATTTACCAGAGGCTTGCCCTTTGGCAATTTATTCGGGTTGCCCTTTGGCAATGTATCTTCGCCCGAGACCTTCTGGATTTACCAGAGGCTTGCCCTTTGGCAATTTATTCGGGTTGCCCTTTGGCAATTTATCTTCGCCCGAGACCTTCTGGATTTACCAGAGGCTTGCCCTTTGGCAATTTATTCGGGTTGCCCTTTGGCAATTTATCTTCGCCCGAGACCTTCTGGATTTACCAGAGGCTTGCCCTTTGGCAATTTATTCGGGTTGCCCTTTGGCAATGTATCTTCGCCCGAGACCTTCTGGATTTACCAGAGGCTTGCCCTTTGGCAATTTATTCGGGTTGCCCTTTGGCAATTTATCTTCGCCCGAGACCTTCTGGATTTACCAGAGGCTTGCCCTTTGGCAATTTATTCGGGTTGCCCTTTGGCAATTTGTCTTCGCCCGAGACCTTCTGGATTTACCAGAGGCTTGCCCTTTGGCAATTTATTCGGGTTGCCCTTTGGCAATTTATCTTCGCCCGAGACCTTCTGGATTTACCAGAGGCTTGCCCTTTGGCAATTTATTCGGGTTGCCTTTTGGCAATTTATCTTCGCCCGAGACCTTCTGGATTTACCAGAGGCTTGCCCTTTGGCAATTTATTCGGGTTGCCCTTTGGCAATTTATCTTCGCCCGAGACCTTCTGGATTTACCAGAGGCTTGCCCTTTGGCAATTTATTCGGGTTGCCCTTTGGCAATTTGTCTTCGCCCGAGACCTTCTGGATTTACCAGAGGCTTGCCCTTTGACAATTTATTCGGGTTGCCCTTTGGCAATTTATCTTCGCCCGAGACCTTCTGGATTTACCAGAGGCTTGCCCTTTGGCAATTTATTCGGGTTGCCCTTTGGCAATTTGTCTTCGCCCGAGACCTTCTGGATTTACCAGAGGCTTGCCCTTTGACAATTTATTCGGGTTGCCCTTTGGCAATTTGTCTTCGCCCGAGACCTTCTGGATTTACCAGAGGCTTGCCCTTTGGCAATTTATTCGGGTTGCCCTTTGGCAATTTGTCTTCGCCCGAGACCTTCTGGATTTACCAGAGGCTTGCCCTTTGGCAATTTATTCGGGTTGCCAATTTGGCGATGTATAGGATATAAAAGAGAGTGAGAGATGAGATGAAAAATTCGTTTTATTGCTTTAAGGCGGGGCCTCGTTAAAAACCCTTTTTAGGGAGGAGAGTGCCCGTTATTACAATCAGCTGTATTTAAAATTGGTACCTTTTGAGGTGATGTATGTTCCAGCTATGCTCTATCTCCTTTCCTTCTTTCGTGAGCAGCTTGTAGGACCCTTTTCCGGATGCTCGCTCCACTTGGTACGGTCCTTCCCAACTCTCGGCCAGTTTTCCATGGGCTTGGTTTCTCGTGTTTTGGAACACCCTCCTGAGTACCCAATCTCCGGGTTGGAAGGTTCGGGCCTTGACTTTTTTATTGTATTGTCTTGCTATCCCCATTTGGTATTCGGCTATTCTCCGTTGTGCGTTCTCCCTCTTCTCGTCTGAAGTATCCCTCTCGAAGGCCAGGACATGTTCATTTGCTCTTCCATTTAGCCTTTCTTGAGGCGATAAGATCTCTGTTGGGAGTACTGCTTCCATCCCGTAGACCATCGAGAAGGGGGTTTGCAGTGTTGAGGTTCTGAGGGTTGTTCTGAACGCCCAAAGGACTTCGGGAAGGGCTTCGGGCCACAATCCCTTGGCCCCTTCTAATTTTTTCTTCAGGGAGTCTACTACCGCCTTGTTGGATGCTTCGGCTTGGCCATTGGCTTGGGGGTATCTCGGGGTTGAGTATGTGAGTTTTATGTTTAACAGGTTGCAGAAGTCTTTCAGTGTTTGCGCTATGAATTGAGGGCCGTTGTCGGTGATTATTTCTCATGGTATGCCGAACCTACAGATGATGTGTTTCCAGATAAATTTCTGCACTTCATGCTCCCTGACTCTTTCTAACGCTTCAGCTTCGATCCATTTTGTGAAGTAGTCGGTAACCATCAGTATATATCTTTTCCGACCCTGCGTGGATATTGGGAAAGGCCCGATTATGTCCATCCCCCATTTGTCAAATGGCCACGGAGATGTGATGCTGTTTAGGTTTCCGGCAGGTAGGTTGGAGTAGTTGGCGTGCCTTTGGCATTTATCGCATTTCTTTACAAGTTCGGCTGCATCTGTCTTCATGGTTGGCCAGCAGTATCCGGCTCTATGTGCTCTGAACGCTAGGCTTCTTCCTCCGGAATGGTTCCCGGCTGATCCTTCATGGAGTTCTTTTAATACTAGGTCGGCCTCGGAGAGGGAGATGCAGTTTAGGAAGGGACCGTCTATGGATCTTTTAAAAAGTATCCCTCCGATGATGCAGAATCTGGCCGCCTGGGCTCGTAGTTTTCTCGCCTCTGCCTTGTCTTCCGGCACTTGGCCATGATTGATGTATTCGATGATGGGGGCTCTCCAGTCGCCCTGTTCTATGGCCAGGGTTTCTTCATATTCAATGGCTGCTTTGGGGAGGAAAGCGTATATAATTGTCCCCGTTGGCTCGTCTTTTTGCATCGAGGCCCCGAGGTTTGCCATAGCATCGGCCCTTTCATTTTCTTCCCTCGGGATCTGCTTTATTGCGGCCCTTTGGAAGCGCTTCATGAGATCTTTGGCTATCTTCAGGTATTTGGCCATCTTTTCGTTTCGGGCCTGATATGCGCCGTTTATTTGATTCACCACCAATTGGGAGTCGCATTTGATCGTTAAATTGTGCGCTCCACTTTCTTTTGCCACCCTTAACCCTGCAATCAGGGCTTCATACTCGGCCTCGTTATTGGTGGCTAGGAATTCGCATCGAATTGCTTGGAGTATCGGGGGCAGTTTTGGGGGCCGGAGACATACGCCCAGACCACTGCCACTCTGTCTGCTGGCTCCATCTACTTCTAATACCCATTCTTCGGTTGCAGAAGTTACCAGCTGATTTACTTCAAGGTCCGTTACCTCCGCGAACGGGTTTTCTTCGAAGTCTGCTAAGAAATCTGCGAGGGCCTGGGATTTGATGGCCTTTTCCCTTCGAACGAGATGTCGTGTTCGCTGAGTTCTAGGGCCCACTTCATCAGTCTTCCGGATTTCTCTGGTGAGTGCAGCACGCTTCGCAAAGGCAACGAAGTTATTACCACGATCGGGTGCCCTTGGAAGTATGCCCGGAGTTTCCTTGCAGCGAACACTAGGCTCAGGATCGTTTTTTCCAAGATTGGATATCTTGTCTCTGCCGAGGTTAAAGTTTTGCTGGCGAAGTATACCGGTTGCTGTTTCCCCCCGACTTCTTTAACCAGGACTGTACTTACCGCGATCTGTGAATATGAAAGATACAGATACAATTTCTCATTAGCTTCTGGTTTAGCTAGGAGTGGAGGGCTGGTCAAGAAGTCTTTGATGTCCGTTAGTGCTTTTCTGCAGTTTTCGGTCCATTCGAATTCTTGTGATTTTTTAAGTGCTTCAAAGAATGGCTGAAACTTTTCTGATGCCTTTGGGATGAACCTAGTCAGGGCCGCCAATCTTCCAGTGAGCTTTTGTACGTCTTTCTTGTTTTGAGGTTCTGCTATGTTTAGGATCGGCTTGATTTGATCCGGGTTGGCTTCGATTCCTTTCTTCGTAACTAAGTACCCCAAGAATTTTCCTGCTTTGACTCCGAATTGGCATTTGGTGGGGTTCAGCTTCATGTTGTACATTCGAAGGGTCTCGAATGCTTGACTTAGATGGTGAACATGCTGGTTCGCTTGTTCCGACTTCACTAACATGTCGTCTATGTACACCTCCATGGTCTTCCCCAATTTATCAGCGAACATTTTGTTCATGAGTCTTTGATAGGTGGAGCCTGCATTTTTTAGCCCGAAGGGCATCACTTTGTAGCAGTAGATGCCCCGTTCCGTGATGAAAGCGGTTTTTTCTTGGTCGCCGGGGTGCATTAGTATCTGATTATAGCCGGAGTATGCGTCCATGAGGCTCAGCATTTTGTATCCTGCGGTCGCATCAATGGTAAGGTCTATGTGCGGCAGCGGGAACGGATCTTTCGGGCATGCTTTATTTAAGTCGGTGAAGTCGATGCACACCCTCCATTTCCCATTCTTCTTTTTTACGACCACCACGTTCACGAGCCATTCGGGGTATTGGACCTCCCTGATTGACCCATTTGCAAGGAGTTTCTCCACTTCTTCGTTGATGACCTCATTCCGTTCTCGGGCAAACCTTCTGCGCTTTTGTCTCACCGGTTTTGCTCCTTCCTTCACATTCAGTTTGTGGGTAATGACTGCTACGTCGATTCCAGTCATATCGGTGTGTGACCAGGCGAAGCAATCCTGGTGGTCCCTAAGGAAGTTTATCAACTCTTCCCTCTCTCTTCTCTCTAGCATGGCCCCTATCTTCACTGTTTTTCCCTTGTCTAGTGATATTTCGTCCACTTCATGCTCGGCCGGCTCATGGGGTGTTTCCGGCCGCGTCTGTGATTGCTACACTTCTGCCGCTTTTTGCTTTAGGCAATTGGCATAGCATTCTTTAGATGCACTTTGTTCCCCTCTTATCTGCTTGATCCCGTGTGGGGTCGGGAATTTAATTAGTTGATGGTATGTTGAGGGTATGGCTTTCATCCCGTGAATCCAGGGTCTTCCTAAAATCACGTTATAAGCAGAATTGGAATTTATTATCTGGAAGGTGGTGTGGAGGTTTATTCCTTCTGCGTACACCGGTAATTCAATTTCTCCGATGGTAGAGGTGGCTTTTCCGTCGAAGCCTATAAGGGAGATAGCCTTCCTGCGCATCGCTCTTTCGTCCAGCTGCATGTTTCTGAACGCCTCTAGGAATAGGATATTGGCTGAGCTGCCATTGTCGACTAGTACCCTCTTTACCGTTAGGTTTGCTATGGAGATTTTGATTACCAAGGCATCGTGGTGAGGGGCGTTTATCTTTCCGGCTTCTTCTTCGGTGAAAGTGATGGAGTAAAGGTTGTTCGTGCTTTCACTCCTTATGCTGTATATGCTCTGAGTTTCTCTGAGCTTTCTTTTTGCGGCCGAGCTTGTTAGTCCGCATACGTCGGATCCCCCAGCTATCATGTTAATCACCCTTTCTTCTGCGTTTGCTACCGGAGTTGGGTGTATCCGTTGTCGGTTTTTATCGGCTTCGGCCGCAATTTCTCTCCCTTTCTCAGTTAAGTATTCTCGTAGGTGTCCCGTTTTGATAAGTTCTGCCACCTCTCTTTTCAGGGTCCAGCATTCATCGGTGTTGTGGCCATGGTCTCCGTGGAATTGGCAGTATCGGGACATATCTTTCCTTGCAGAGGGGTTTTTGGATTTCTCGGGCCACCTGACCCTGTCTCCTAGGGTCTTGAGCACTGTCAGAGCTTCCCTCGTGGGTATGGTGAGGGGGTGAGGAAGTAGTTCCTTCTCCCTGTGTATAGGATCGGGGCCGGTGTAACTTGGCCTGGAGGGACCGCTGCGATCGAAGTCTCTTTGGCTTTTTCTATGATCCTCGCTCCGTCCACTATAAATCACCAAACAAGCAAAATTAGAGACAAATATTCAAATAAACCCAAAAATTACTAAGAAAAACCATGCACAAATAAACACAATTTGCGCTCTGTCAAACATCGAGGAAACAATGGAGTCCAAAAGAAGATTTTGGATTTTGAGAACTTCATCCTGATAAAGAGATTCAACAAACAATATAGGAGATGTTGAATATTTATCTCTCAGATTTGTTCTAAATTTCTACATAAAAGGAGAGAGTCATGGTGTTTTTAATGTTCGGCTTTTAATTATTTTTTAGATTCATTTTTATCTTAGTGGTGTAATCTAATGTCATTTTGTTTCAATTTTAATCTTGAAACTATTATGTTCTTGCTCTTACATTTTTGTTTACAAAAGTGTTAAATACAATATGCAAATTACTAAATATCGCACTTTTTTTTCAAGTTTACCCTTTTAGCTTCTTTATTGAGACGCGTTATGTCTATTAAGATATGAATTAAAGTTTTGAAAGTATGTTGTACATATACTATTGTTGTATTTGAATATATGTATTAATCTACAAAGTGGAGTTTTGAAAGTGTGTTGTACATATGATGCTGCAATAAATCACACTTTCAAAAGGTGCATTCAAATGTAAAATCACACTTTCGAATGATGCATTAGAAATTATGAATGATGCATTCGAATGTAAAATCACACTTGCAAATGGTGCATTCGAAAGTATGCTGACACTTACGAAGCACAAATTCAAAAGTGTGATGACACCTACGCATTCAACTTTACAAATTTCAACATCACAAATATTTAACCCTAAATCCAATACAAACCTTAAATGTTAAAATCATTAAGCAAATAGGTACAAACTGTATTGTAGTGGCATTGAAGTAGTTTTGTAAAACTGTTAGATAAAATGGGAAAAGATGGTGTATTTAGTAATTTGGGTGTTGTATTTATCAACCCTTTTTTATTAATTTATTTATCAAGTTTTATTACTATCATTTTAATACTGATATTAGTATATATTTACACTAAATAAAATATTTTAGTAATAGAACTATATAGAGACCACAAAAATTATATATAGAGAGAGATAAGAACATGAACACACACTAAAACAAATTAACCAAACCAATATTAATAAACATAACAATACACACAAAAGCTAACAATAATAACATTCGAGACCTAGTCTTTATTCTCATTTTTCTTTGTTTGTTCTAGTGACAGACTCACTTTCTTTGGTTGGATGGTAGAGATTATTTCTCTTATTAGATTTTTTTTTTTGTAATACTATCTCATAAAAATTTCTTTATAGTTCATGTATGATCTGCAAATGTAAATAAAAAAAAATGCTAATTTATGTGTGAAAATGGAAATTTGTGGTCTTTATAGTGATAGATGAAATATCAAAGAAAGCTATCATTTTTACATTAATTTTCAATATTTTACCTACTCATCAAATGGTGAAAAAATTGAAATGTATATGAAAAAAAATTAAAATATTTTTTCTATTAATATGTAAATTTTAAAAACTCGCTAAGGTGGATCACAACATCAAGTTATTTTTTTATTTTTCAATAAAAATATTTTACCTCTTTTATTAATTACTACTTTCAAAAAATTATTTAAAAATATATCTGTTGTTTACATTTCTTACTTTATTGCATTATAATATGGTCATAGTTTTAATTAGATTTTATAATTCTATATTTATTCACTTTTTGCATTATAGTAGGATCACAACCGATATGTGTAGGAAGACTGCCCTTCATTTCCCTTGCAGCTTTAATCATATTAGGGGTTTTGTAATTATTCATCCTTCAACTTTCATAATTTTCTGCATACATAACTGTAAAGTTAAGAAAACATGATTTTTTATTATTATTATTATTATTATTATTATTATTATTATTATTATTATTTGCAGGATGTCCATAAAAAGGCTTTTCAAATGCATGGATAAGCTCTTCCACCATTTTCAAACACCTTTATGTTGCAATACTTGAATGACGCTGAAAAATTCAAGATCCAAATTATTTAAATCTAGTGAGTTTGGAGGTTGGCATACTACTAATATAATATCAAAACCATGTATTGAAGCAGCTGTTTGAAAATTATTGTCACTAGGATCAACATGCGTCCTTGCATTATCTTGTTGAGTAAAGATAATATTTCTTAAATCAACTCTGAGTCACTTAGACCATCACCAATGCAAAGTCTCTCATTTAGTATCTTACGTGGGTCCCTTCATGCCACATCATCCAGGAGACTTATCCATCTAAAAATCAATATTTTACTTCAATGCAAAAGTCTCTCTGGCTCCATTTCCAAGAATTCATAGCTTTTAATTTCTAATATAATATGAATATTATGTATTTTAATTATAGTATTTATATTTAATAATTTGTGTAATTAACTTTTAAATAATTCTATTAATTACTAATATAAAAATAATTTACTATAAATAATAAATTAATAATAAAAATATATATAAATTAATAAATTCAATTTTAATGATTGTATTTATAATTAGTTTATTATATAATAATTTTTATTTTTAGAATATAATATTAATAATAATTAGAATAAATAAAAAATAAATAATAAAATAAAATATATGTAAAAAAATAAAATTAATTGAGAAAATAAAAAATTTAAATTATTTATTTCTTTTCATAATAAACCTATTAAAAAGAAAAAATTGAAAAAGTCAAATATGTCATGCTTATTTCCTCTCTCCTCTTTTTGGTTTTTAATAACTTTACACGTGTCTTCTTTTTATTTGTCCAATTCTTTTAAAATTGAGTCTCTCGTTTGAGAGACGAGTTTTTAAAAAATTGATTCCTCCAGCGCAAAGAGACTGTAAAAGTAGTTTTGTGTCAGACAAGAGACTCATGAGAGACGCCCGCTGTGGATGGTCTTAAGTTGAATCGCTGGTATGACATTTTCAATCATAAATTCCTTTATAATGTCTCTTGGGACTGAGGTTATTGGTTTAATTTCTAATATTCCAACTTCTCTATTTTGACTTCGTCTTGGGGTCGGTTGTAAGTTAACAAATGGAAACACTCATATTTTTCTTGAGAATACTTCATTTTCTTCATTGTCAAATCTTGGACGCGCCATAACAATTGAAAACATTACTTTTTCAATGTAATTCTTACTCTGACATGTGCGCAAAGGTTCCTCTTCACTAGGAAATGAATAATATTTTTCTAACTTTCTTGTCATGTAAAACTATTTTCGTCAATATATAAGTGATTCTGCAAGTGATATTATATTCTTTCGTTAGTGCAAGGGAATTTTGAGAACCCGATTTAAGTCTACTTTAATTCTTTTTTCACCCACAATTTTTAATTTTCTCATGGGACACATCAACCACTATACCATTTTGAGTATCTTTTGCTTGGTTCAAAATTCTTTTGATCGTTCTTATCTGAACAGAAACAATTCTGCAACCTCTTTGGTTGTATCTCTTTTCAACTTCCAATTAACACTTTTTTCCAAATAAATTATTGTGAATGACCCATCTTTGCTCATTTATTTATTTTTTTTATTTTCTTTACTTCTTTTTCATGTGTTATCTCTTATTTGAAATATGGGATAATGTAATTGTGGGTACCTATAATTGTGCAAAATTTTAAGTTAGGTTCTTCATCTTTACGGGGTTTCATATAGACACTCCAACTTGCAAATTACAGGTCATTTAGATCCTTCAGCTGACGTGGCACAATTTGCAAGCAGTACCTATATGAAACATCACAAAGTTGAAGTACATGTATAAGATCTAATTTTTAAGTTGGACTACCTATATGAAACCTCGCAAAGTTGGAGTACCTATATAATGATCTAAGTTGCAAGTTGGAGTACCTATATAAAACCTCGCAGAGTTGAAGTACCTAAGTGAAAATTTTGCACAACTATAGGTACCCACAATTACATTATTCCTTTGAAATATATATTAGGGATGGCAATGGGGCGGGTTGGAGCGGATTTTTGGTCAACTCGAACCCGCCCCGGCACTTTTATAATTAATCAAAATCCGCCCCAACCCGCCCCGCCGGGTTCTTTCCCTACTAAAAATATTCAACCCGCGCGGAGCGGGTTTAAACCCGCCTCATCCCATCCCAACCCGCATTATTATTCGGAATTTTGTTCAAGTTGATTTTAGGGTAATATAATGATGTGTTCTAGGGTAATATAATCAGAGTCTTAAAGCTATAAGTGTAATCAGAAGTTTCAAGTTGATTTTGTTCGAATGTTGCTATGTTTCGAAGAGAATTTTGGTGGACCACTTAGAAGCGCAGGGACAACAAGCCCAATTAAATAACACATTGAAATAAATGCCCAAATTATATATAATGAGAAGGGTAAAAAAATAGAGGGATCAGTGGTGGAAAAATAAAAGTGTGAATCAACCCATAGATTCAATTTTTCATTAAAAAATACACAAATTCAATATATCTATTTATCTTTTTAAAAACTTAAAATAGTTAATTAATTTATTTAATTTTTATTTCAAAATTTGAGGAAAGTGTAATTAGAGGTGGGTTAAAAATCCGAAAAGGACCTGATTGGTACAAACAGTCCGATTCTGTCCCAAACAAAATTTGTCACATGGACCGGACTAATAAAATTTTATATATATATATATATATATATTGGTTATATATAAATTGAATAATATAAAGTAAAATCATTTAAATACAATTATTTTTACTTATTTATATTATTAATTAAATATAATTATAAGTAATTAATTTATTACTGAATAACTTTATTTACATAATTTTAAATATATTAGGTGTACAAAATAATTTTATTAATTAAATTTGCTTTATATGTATTTATTAGGTATTATGTATAATATAAGTATAAATATATTTTATAAAAATTAATTTAAAATTTTAAAATAAGAAAATACTCAATCTGATTGGATTGGACCGGTATCAATTGGAATCAGATTGATAGGTCCAAACATTTTAGTCGGGCCGGTAAAAAAAATGGGAACAAACTATATAATCAGTCTGGATCCGATCAAACTCAAACTAGACCACTCTGAGTGTAATAGTGGATTAATTTATTTAAAATTAATTTTTATTTAAAATTATGAAATACATATAATTTTTTTGAAATATTTTAAATATCTAAGTTAGAAAACTTTTTAAAAATATTTATAAATTGATTGTGAAATTTGGAGTTAGAATCATTATAAAAATAAATAAATAAATAAATAGGAGATAATGACTAGGACACATCATTATTTGAAAATGTTGCATTAATTGGATGAGACCAAGTGTACGTTTAACACCAACTATTAGATATTGAGTTAACTATTGAAGTAGCAATTAACTATTAGTGGTTAGATTAGATTAGAAGCCTATTTGTTAACAATATTTTAAATTAAAGGTTACCGTTTAGAGTAATTTTAGAGGTTTGACTAAAATCAAATCTTTAATTTTTTTTTTTAAGTAGCTAGTTTGATTAGTAACATTTTAATCAGTTGACTTGGTCCAAATTGCTAATTTCTAAAACATGGATAGAATGAGCATTTGAGATGTTTTAAATTTAGAGGTTTGTTAAAAAAACCAAATTATTACACTTTTAAATAGAATTATATTAATTATATGTTAATAAAATAATTGAAACGTGTGTTGTGAACATCTGGATTCCACTTTCATTGTAACTTGCTAACTTTCAAGACGCATGTATATTGTTGATAATCTCCTGCCACATGTCCCAATTTTCATTGTATATATATGTGAACATTCCAAATGAATAATAGATACAATTTCTTTCCTTATGCACCTTTGTGTTACTCTGTTTCAAATTTATTTTCAATTTGGTGTTATTCCATTAAACCTTTTGGTGTTTTTCCGTAAACCTGAAGATCACATTTTCTGTGTCTGTTTTATAGGTCTGCAAGTGAAGTGAAAATCGATAAGCAACTAAACTTATCTATTCAATTAACTTTATATTTTTTTCTCTTCTACCGCAATTCTATCTTTATTTTACAGCACATTATCAGCATGAGTATGCTCTCTGGTTGTCACTTTGCCGGATCTTCAAGATCAGAAAGTGTCTGGTAGTGATGTTTTCTTTCTTGTGTGTGCTGGAAATTTTGAAAATTATGATGGGTTTGAAAATTTTTGGGAAAATACCATTATTCACTTGAGTTGAATAAATGGTGGATCTGGAAAGTTTGAAATGATAATATTAATCTGGTGACTAAAAGGTGTTCTTATTTTGAAAAAAAAAAATTTGCAATTTGATGGGCTGGAAGTTTCTACGAGAAATTATATGAAATGGTGTGATGATTGCTAGTTAATATTAAAAGTCAAAGAGTTATTTGGGACCCTCAATAAGGAGGTGGAAACAACTGAGGTTGAAAAATGTAAAGCCATGTATATAATCAAAACACATTTGGTTAAGGATCTCAAAAATCAGTACATGAATATAAAAGATCCTGCAGATCTTAGGCAAGCTCTAAAATCCAGATATGATCGCCGAAGAAAATCATATTGCCTAAAGCACGTGATGAGTGGAATAATTTAAGGTTCCAAGATTTCAAAGGTAAGAGCGAGTATAACTCCGTCATGTACATGATTGTGAACAAATTGAAAATGTGTGGGGATACAAAAACTGACCATGATATGTTGGGAAAGACATTTACCATTTTCCATCATTCTCAGACTATTTTACAACAGCAGTATCGTGAAAGAAAATTCATGAAATATGATGATTTGATTGCTTCATTAAATATTGTTGAAAGACACAACCAGTTGCTGAAAAACTGTGAAAGATGCCCTGTTGGCACCCAAGCATTCCCAGAAGTGAATGCATATTATAATGAAAATTCAGGTCGTGGTCGCAGTCGTGGTTACCGTGGTCGTGGTTCTGAACATTGGAATGATTATAAAAATGGACGTGGGAATGATCGTGCTAATGACCGAGGATCTGAAAGTGGTTGAGGATCTGGAAATGGTCAGGGACGTGGTCGTAATAGGGATTATGGACATCTATATAATAATACAAATGCTCCCTAAAATTGGAATGTTTACAATGCTAATTCCAATAAAGGGAAAGAAATTCAGGAACCACTAAAGTTCAATCCCGGTCCTTGTTATAGATGTGGTTCCCCCACTTGTTATTCGAGGACTTGTCGCGCTCCCAAACATGTAGTTGAAGCTTATCAGAAGCTGAGACGTGAACAAGAAAAAGATATTTTTGGCGATGGTAATATTGGTCCAATCGACATATCAAATCTAGAAAGTGATGATTTCTTTGAAGATCCTGATGGGAGGATAGATCACCTGATTGGTGATGGAATTGTTAACTATAAATGATATGTAAATTTGATTTTGGTTGCAAATATTTGTAAATATTAATGAAAGATATTACATTTCCATTCAACTAATTTTGTGTGTTATTCTATTGAAGTTATGAATTCAAATCAAGAAATGGCTTCACATAGGGATGCTTGTTTAGTCGACAGTGTTACAACCCATACGATTTTAAGAGATAGAAAATATTTTCTGAAATTGATTCCAATTCAAGTGAAAGTGAATACCATATCAGGTCCTGTAGATCTGATTGAAGGTTCCAGAAGAGCTTTAATCGTGTTACTAAATAACACTAAATTGGAAATCGAAAATGCATTATATTCTCACAAATCCAGAAGAAACTTGCTCAGTTTCAGAGATATATGAATGAATGGTTATCATATCGAAACAGTTAATGAAAATGGTATTGAATACCTTTATATTGTTTCAAGGAAATCAAGCTAGAAGCTTGTAGTTGAAAAGTTACCCATTTCATCATCTGAATTATATTATACAACCATCACACATGTTGAAACACAGGTAATTGAGAACCAGAAGTTCTCTGATCCTAGAATATTCCAGTTTTGGCATGATAGATTTGGGCATCCGGGATCCACAATGATGCAAAGAATAATAGTGAATTCAAATGTGCATCTACTGAAAAATCATAAAATCCTACTAAATGATAGGGACCTGTGTATCCCATCTTCCCAAGGAAAATTAATAACGAAACCCTCGTTTATGAAAGTAGGTTTTGAATCTCCATTATTTTTACAGAGAATTCAAGGAGACATGTGTGTCCATCCACCTAGTGGACCTTTTCGCTACTTCATGGTTTTGATAGACGCATTCGCGAGGTGGTCCCATGTATGATTGTTATCAACTCATAATGTTGCTTTTGCATAATTGCTAGCACAAATTACTCAATTACGAGCTCATTTTACAGATTACCCTATTAAGAGTATAAGACTTGATAATGCTGGTGAATTTACTTCAAAAACATTTGATGAATACTATCAAGTATCTGGGATTGATATTGAACATCCTGTTCCGCATGTTCATACCCAAAATGGATTAGCTGAATCATTAATTAAGAGCCTTCAATTAATTATGCGAACATTGTTAATGCGCTCAAGATTACTAGTTTCTATTTGGGGACATGCTATATTGCATGCTGTAGTTTTGATTCGTATCCGTCCAACTGCTTATAACCAAGATTCTCCATTACAATTGGTGTATGAGAATCCTTCTAACATCCCACATTTGAGAATATTTGGGTATTCTGTATATGTACCCATTACCCCAACTCAAAGAACGAAAATGGGGCTGCAGAGACGTTTAGGAATTTATGTGGCTTTTGATTCCCCATCAATTGTCAGATATTTGGAACCAATAACAGGAGATTTATTTACAGCTAGATTCGATGGCTGTCATTTATATGAAAGTAATTTTCCATCGCTTGGAAAAGGAAATAATTCTCCAAAAGAGAAATTAGAATTAACCTGGAAGGTTAAAACTTTGGCGCACTAGATCCGCATACTCCGCAATGTGAACTCAAAGTTCAAAGGATCCTACATTTACAAACGATAGTTAATCAAATGCCTGATGCATTCAATGATACTTGGAAAATAACCAAGTCTTATATTGAAGCTGCTAATATACCAGCAAGGGTAATTGTCCCAGAAGAACAATCTCAAAAGACAATAGCAAATGAAACTCCAATTCCCCACCAGAAGCGTGGTAGACCTTCGGTTCAAAAGATACAATTCCACGAAAACGAAATAAAAATAATTTGGATCCTAGAACCACATCTGATGAAATCCCAAAAGTTGATGAGATTCCTGAAAATAGCCTCTCAGAAGGAGAAAATAATACAGAAATACCAGAATCGAAAAATAAAGAAATTTCCATAAACTTCATCCAAGAGATTTGGAATCGAAATGAAATAATCATTGATGTTTTATTTTCATATTCAGTGGCAATTAGTATTTCGTACGATGATTATAAGCCACGTGATATCCAAGAATGTAAAAGTAGACATGACTGGAAAAAATGGGAAGAAGCAATCCAGGCAGAATTAAATTCGTTGAATAAATGAAAAGTTTTTAGACCCATAGTTCGAACACCTGAAGATGTTCAACTAATTGGTTACAAATGGGTTTTCGTTCGAAAACAAAGTGAAAGAGATGAAATTGTGAGATGCAAAGCACGTTTGGTTGCGCAAGGATTCTCACAAAGACATGTAATTGATTACGATGAAACGTATTCCCCGGTCATGGACACAGTCACATTTCGATTTCTGTTAAACCTCAGAGTTGCTTAAAAACTGGAAATGTGTTTAATGGATGTAAATATTGTGTATCTGTATGGATAACTTGATTCTGATATTCACATGAAGCTCTCAGAAGGACTGGAATTACCTTAATCTCATCGATCAAAATCTCGGAACCTATTTTCCATAAAATTACAGAAATCCCTTTATGGATTAAAACAATATGGGAGAATGTGGTATAACCGCCTGAGCGAGTATTTGGTTAAGAAAAGATACCAGAATAATACGATATGTCTGTGTATCTTCATAAAGAAATCAGGGTATGGGTTTGCAATTATAACAGTTTATGTCGATGATATGAATATCATTGGGACTCTAGAAGAGATCCAACAAACAACTGAATATCTGAAAAAGGAGTTTGAAATGAAAGATTTGAGAAAAATGAAATATTGTCTTGGTCTGGAAATTGAACATAAACCAAATGGGATATTGGTTTATCAATCAGCATACATATATTAAAAAGGTCCTAAAAAGGTTTAATATGGATAATGTCCATCCGTTGAGTACACCCATGGTTATAAGAACACTTGATCCCAAGAAAGATCCATTCCGTCTGAAAGATGACAATGAACAGATATTAGGTCTTGAAGTACCATATCTGAGTGCGATTGGTGTGTTGTTATACCTGGTTCAATGTACAAGACCAGATATCTCATTTGCTATAAATTTATTAGGGAGATATAGTTCTGCACCAACCCGTCGTCATTGGAATGGAATCAAACATATTTGCGTTATCTGAAGGGTGTAAAATATTTGAGATTATTTCATACAAATTCTGATAAATTTTCGGGTTTGACTGATTATGCCGATGCTGGATACCTTTCGGATCTGCATAAAGAATGTTCTCAAACTGGCTATATTTTCGCATATAATGGTACCGTGATCTCCTGGAGATCTATTAAGCAAACTTTAATAGCCACGCCCTCAAATCATGCTGAAATTTTGGCATTACAGGAAATCAGTCGATCCAAGCATATTTCTCCCAAATTTTTCTACACCCATGAGCTTCAGAATACTGGTCAAATTAATGTGAAGCAAATTCGATCTTCTAGTAATCTAGTCGATCTATTAACAAAATCATTGTCGACATCAACATTCGAAAAACTGGTTTACGAGATCGGAATGTGGAAACTTTCCAGATTGGAAAATCATATGTATGAGTGTCATCATCATAGGGAGAATTTTGTAATATTAGATTCACAAACTGTACTCTTTTTCCTTCGTCCAGTTTTATCACACTGGGTTTTATGACAAGGTTTTAACGAGGCAGTTAAATGGTGAAATCCAAGGGGGAGTGTTGTGAACATCTGGATTCCACTTTCATTGTAACTTTCCAACTGTCAAGACGCATGTATATTGTTGATAATCTCCTGCCACATGTCCCATTTTTCATTGTATATATATATGTGTGAACATTCCCAATGAATAATAGATACATATGCTTTCCTTTTGCACCTTTGTGTTACTCTGTTTCAATTTTATTTCCTATTGGTGTTGTTACATAAACCTGAAGATCACATTTTCTGTGTCTGCTTTCTGGGTCTGCAAGTGAAGTGAAAATCGGTAAGCTACTAAACTTAATCTACTCAATTAACTTTTTATATTTTTCTTCTCTCTATCCCAATTCTATTTTTATTTTACAACATGTTATAATAATAATAAAAAAAAACACTTTCAATATTAGTATTTTTTTATTATAATATTGTATTATTAAAAATTTTAAAATATTTTAGTATTGCAATAAGTATATTTTTTTTATTAGTTGAATTAATACTTGATATAAAAACAATAAATATTATTAAATTTATTAGTTATTAGTATTATTAATCAATATTAAAATATTTAACACAATATATTATATATTTGAAGGTAGAATGACATCCACATCCAATTTATGTTTCACAAAATTTCATATACTCTCCTGAACAAATAATTAAACTGATTAGGATATAATAAAAAGTAAGAATCATAGGAGTCCAATTTATAAATGAGTTCATAGCAATTAAATATAGAAATATGACACCATTATAGTATACTGCAAATGTACGAAAATGAAGGATGAGAGCACAGAGTGTATTATCAATAACTTTAGTAAAATATTAAATTATTATCCACTAAAAGGTGAATTTCACTTAAAAAAAAATATTTAGACGTTTGCAACTTAATATATATATACATAAAAGAATAACAACTCATAAATATGCAACTAAAATTCAGTTTAAGTAAACTTTCTGCTATGACAATATGAAATGTCCGTCCAAATTTGTTGAAACCACAATGGTTTGACTTGTCAACTTTAAATGACAATATGAAATGTCATTCCAAATTTGTAAACCACAATGATTTTGACTTGTTAACTTCAAATACGGATGCTTCTTATTAATGGCAACATTTTCTCAAACAACTTAGCCAGTTTATAAATAGTTGATAAATCTAAGTGAAATTAATAGTTTCAAGAGATCATAGTTCTGAGGTCATATAAAAGAGCTAATCAACAAACATTCAAGAACAATTTGTTACAACTAACAAGAATAATCATGGGTAGTAAGAAAAAAAATCAAGAAAGATAAGTCATTTGGAAGTTCATTATCTTGAAAAGGGCTAGTAATGGGAATCCACTTGCTAACGAACTTGATAAATACTGCTGATGGATGTTTAATTATGATAAAGCCTATCATAAACAACAGAGTTGAAAAATTTTCAACATAATTTCAAGATTTCTACTAACTGTTTCCAATTACCAATAAGAACTATACATACGTCTTTATGAAGGGACATGAAACACATAATCAGTTCCTTGTTTTTTTTTTTCTTTAAGTGCCAAGTGGTCTTATAAATACCCAACCTTATAATCATCAAACATAAGAACTTCCTCACAATATTATAATCATCACCAGACTCAATGTAACCAAATCTCTATATATTTTCCATGATAATAAATCCTCACAATATTATAACCTCAGTACTCAATATAAGTATAATCATCAAACATAAGAACTTCCTCACAACATTATAATCATCACCTGTCTATGTAACCAAATCTCAACATTATAATCACCACAATATTATCTGTCATACACAAAATCTCAAACCATGTTTTATGTTCTTCAAACACATATCATATAATATAATTAAAACACATATCATGTCAAATATAAAACCACAAAATAGATCTTATATCTTCCAACTCATAAGCTAGACAAAACAAATTCAATGTAAAATATAAAGAGTAAGAGAGTAAGAGTTTTGTACTAGTAAACGAGCTTCGATCTTTAGAGGCCGAAGGAGGAAGTAAAGTTGAATAAGGGAGGAGCTGCAGAGGTTTGTAAATCAGACACAACTAAGGGTGGAGAATGAGGAAATGATTGTGGAAAGAGTAGAGAAGGTTGGTGAATCACATGGAGAGACTCAAAATAGTGAGGGATGAAAAACCCTAGACTTCCCATTATCATGTTATCTTCAATCTCGTAAAAAAATTTCAGGATTTGATAGTAAAGGAGAGATGGGATTAAAAATTTTATCCGGACTTGATAGTCTTGTCTTGAGTATTAACCAAACAATAGATTGAAACTATATCATAGAAAATTGGCGTGAAAATAAAATATACAAGTAAAAACGGTTTATTGTAACTTCTTCCATTGCACTTGTTTATTTATGTTTTTATTTTAATAAAAATTTAAGTTTTTAATTTCATAAAATTTTATTATTTAATTAATATATATATTTTTAAAAACATATTTGATTGTGTTTTTTTTAAAATTTTTTTTTTGTTTTTTTATTTTACTTTAAAAGATGTAAGTGAATTTAAACTCAACCAAACAAACACTTATTTAGTTTATTTTATGATTGAATTACAAGATAGATTTATAATGTAATATATTAAATGATTGAAAAATTATATAAACATATTATTGATGTTATATAAAATAGAAGTTAATAATAACATTTATTATAAATAAATAAAATTTTTCTCATGGATATGGTATTTTAAAATGTATTTATCAACTAAATGAAATATAAAATTAATCTATATCTATATATAATATAAAGCCGAACTCTCAACAGGACCCACGAAGATGATGTGGCACGCTGAGAGTTCGGCTTTGGGTGGAAAAATAGTCATTTTAGCTAATTTTGAATTTACACGATATTTTGATGAGATTTTGACAATAATGCGATATTTTGACGAGATTTAAATTTATCTTATATTTCATCTTTTCTTTTCATTTAGTCATTTATAACCCATAAATATAAAAAACAAACGTAATAATAAATTATAAATGTTCTATATCTCTCTTTATCTTCTAACGAAAAATTGATTACTTTTAAAATTAATGAATTTAACTAACCATTTTCTCTCCTTTATATATATCTATTTCTCTTCCACTTCCTCACATTCAATTAACCACTAAATTAAAATAGTGTTATTTTTTGTCTTTCATGTACAAATATCTATTTCTCTTCCACTTCCTCACCTTCAATTAACCGCTTAATTAAAATTGTATAAATAGAGACAAATGTCATACAATTTTCTCCTTGCATTTTCATTTATCAAATCCAACAATTTCAATTTTAAATAGCGATATCTTCTATCATCGTCTTGGGAAAGAGGTTGAGAGGACCAATCTTAGTAGCAAGAGAACTGGCAGCTTTCGATTTCACCACCGATGATGCTCAATGACAATTTGAGTTCGGTCGAAATTTAACCACATCTTAATGGATGATTGGAATGATGAAATACCGCCGCGAGTTGGAGAGAATATGATTTGGAAGCTTAAGTGTGATGGCGCACCAAAATGAAGAAGAAGTCCGAGCTACTTGTATTATATATGAGCTTTTAAATTATTATTATTATTTAATAATTTGATTAAGTCTCTTGGTCTCTTGTATGTTATATAATAACTAAATGTTTGTGCTAGATTGTTACTTATCTCAATATGAGATAAGCTCAAACTTAAATTCTGATTCAAAAATCACAATTTTATTTAGTTAATTAACTATCTTGATTAACATCAATAAAATAACCAGGTAGTAATAGAATCATCATCAATTTAAATTTTCACTTAAACAATTTAGATTTATCAGATTTAATAAATTTTAAACAAAATTTAAATTCATTTTTTATATATTTAAACTCACCCTCGATTAATGGTTAAATAATTGAAATTCATCTATAATACAACGAATTAAAATTTCTCCATATTTCTAGAGAGATAAATGAAGAAATTTGTGATCATGAAACTAAGCTTCAATGATCATGGAGCTCTTTAGAGCAAAGTGATGAGTAAAACAATTGACTTTTATGTATTTATTCTCGAAACTTGGTTTTTTTTCTTTCCAAAACCATTATTTTATATTATTGTAAATAAACTAGAATACATTATACGAGGTGAATTGGATTCTCTAGACTTTTAAATTAAGAATATTTAATTTATATTTAAATAAAAATAAAAACTTTATGTTACTACTAATTATTTCACTAAAATCTTTTGCATTTTTTATTTTTAATAAAATTTAATATAGATTTAATTTTCATTTTTGTTATATACTTTAACTCTATTAAATAAAATTAAGAGTATATAATATTATTAATTATTCCTCTAAAACCATTTAAATTCTACCAATTTAATGAATTTGAATAAAAATTTAAATACATCCTTTCATATATCATCCTTCCATACTTTAATTTATAATCTATTAGTAATTAAACTATTAAATAATAAATAATAAAAATTGTAAGTAAAATATTTAATTAGACAAAATACTCATTCATGATTATAATTAAAAACTTGCTCATCTCTACAAATTAAATCTATCTCTTAAAATTAGTATTCTATATTTATATGTACAATATATAAAACTCTTAAATAATATCAAAATTAATAATTTTGTTTTTATTTATTTTTATTTAGAGTCTAAAAATTGCTTAACTTTTATATAATGTTTCTCAATTGAAAAAATAAAATCCTAAATAACTATCCCGTGTGGGTCTAAAGATGACTGTTCCAACTTCCAACTACATGATGACAGTGGTTTTCAAGAGATCAAATTCTATAATTTGTTAGATTAGGGTACAAATAATGAAATAACTTCAATTTAGAATAAAATAAATTACTGTTATTATGTATCTAATATTGTAATAATAATTAATAAAATAACGTACCGGTATTTTATATATTAATAATTAATAATAGGGTTTTTTTTGTTATTTTATAACTTTTATTTACACTTTATAGTCTAACTTTAAAATTTTTACAAAAATAGTCTTTCAAACTTTCACTTTTGAAAAATGAACCAAATTGACCATTTTACCTTTTTGTGAGATTTGTGAAAATGTGAATGTGGTTTGTGAAGAGAATTTGTGAATGTGTAAAAGTTTATTTTTTAAAATCAAAGTTTGGATGACTCAAAAATAGAAATAAAGTTTGGTTGGTTTAGTTTAAATTTCTAAACTTTCTTTGGTCCATTTTACGTAAATTTCCCTTAATTAGTGTATAAAACTAAATTAAGAATATAATGGTTTTTTCCACTAAAATGATTGAAATTCTATCCAATTATAACTTAATAAAATTAAATAATTTTAAATATCCAACATTTTTTTTTTCATTCTACCACATCTCTTATATTGAATTAAATTAATGTTATATACATTTTAAATAAAAAAACCTTTATCTCTCCCTACTCAATAATATTAAACATCTATACAATAATTAAATTTAAATATTAAATAGGGTTATTTTCATTTTTGTTATTTTATAACTTTTATTTACATCATATAGCCCAACTTTAAAAATTTTACAAAAATAATCTTTCAAACTTTCACTTTTAAAAAATGAACCAAATTGACCATTTTATCCTTATATGAAGATCTTTTACACTAATATGTGAAGGTGTGAAGGTGATATGTGAAGAGGACCTTCACATATGTGATGATCTATTTTTGAAAATCAAAGTTTGAGTGGCTCAAAAATAGAAATAAACTTCTATTGGTTTAGTTTTGGATTTTTAAACTTTATTTAGTTTATTTTATATAATTTTCCCTATTAAATATTATATTAATTACATTAAAATATCTACTGAAATTTTAAACTTATCTATAAATTTAATCACAATTTAATCTTGAGAATATAAATTATAGAAAAAAATTATTTACCTAAAATGAGTGACTTAAATAATGGTCAAATAAGTAATTGGTGGAAGTTGTTTAATAATAAAAATATCTAAATGATAAAGATATGTATGAATACAAATTGAAATGATTGAAAAATACAAATTGATAAGTATTATTAAAAGTAATATTTAAATATTTTTTTTAAGAAGACTTATTAAAATTTTATAAAATAAAAATTATAGAAGTATAATTGTATTGTTTTAAAAAAAAATTATCAATATATTTTATTCATTTTATATAAATTATTTAAAATTTCAATTATTAATAAATCAATCACCAAATATTTACTGAAATAAAATAATAATATAAAAATAAATATTTAATAATAATAATTTTAAAACGAATGATACCACACAAAGTGCGGGCATATTTACTAATTTATTTGAATAAAACTACATTTTATAAAATTAAATAATCTTTTTATAAATATAAAATATAAAAATATATATAATAAATTATTTAACAGTAATATTTTTAAATTTAAAAATTTAGACAAATATATCCGTATAAAATAAAATATATTTTACCTAAAATTACAATCAATTATCCTTAATTTAGAATTTAAACTATAATTTACCAACTTTACCAGACAGTCGCTAGAATTAATATATTTTTAAACACTAAACCTGCCGGCAAAATGACGTCTAGGATTCAAGGGTGTGTCATCAAATTCAAATCTATGCTATGGAACAAAGTAAATTTGAATTGCAGCCGTTGGATTCTCTATTTATTCCACAAGTTCGTATCTGACCGTCCACCTCCCACTACATAACTAATCAAAGTGAATCTATACCTTAGTTACGTGGATTTTATTTTATTTAATTTTTAACAAAAATATATATATTTTCGTGTGTATAAAACATTAATTCAAATTAGGCCCCACAAAGTTACACTGCTCAACCACAATTCCACCACCTGACGCGCCGCATTGTAGGACCCACATTTTGAATTCTTTACTCTTCGCAATTTCATTGGTGCGTGCAAACGCGTGTCGTTCGGAGAACTGGTTATTGACAGTGGTTCAAAGCGTACAACCCAAAATACCCCGTTTAGAGAGAGAAGGGAGGTGAGATAATGATATAGTAACCCTTTGTTTTTTGTCATTTGGTTTGTTTTCTCTCTCTGGAGCCGGCACTGGCAGCGAAGAAAATTTAAAAAAGAAAAAGAAAAACGAAGAAGCTGGGTTGAGAAGCGAGATCCGAGTGTGGAAAACAAAGAGACGAGAAAACAATGTCTGAAGAAGAGAAGTTGTTGAAGGAGGCGAAGAAATTGCCGTGGGAAGATCGACTTGTTCACAAGAATTGGAAGGTTAGAAATGAAGCCAACATCGATTTGGCCGCTCTCTGTGATTCTATTACTGATCCGAAGGACGCTCGACTTAGAGAATTCGGTTAGTTTTCTTCAAATACTTGTCAGATCTGGTTGTTCTGTGGATCTAGACGCAAATGTGATCAGAACTTCTGCTGCTGTATTTTTTAGGTCATTTGTTTAGAAAGACGGTTGCTGATTCAAATGCTCCGGTTCAAGAGAAGGCACTTGATGCATTGATTGCGTTTTTAAAAGCCGCAGATGCGGATGCTGGAAGGTGAATATGAAATGACGCTTCTGTGTTTGTTTGTATAGCAAAATTGATATTGAATAGTTCAGTGACGTGGAAGAGGTGTCGTTGTTTGTGTTTAGGTTTGCGAAAGAAGTTTGTGATGCTATTGTTGCTAAATGCCTGACTGGTAGACCTAAAACAGTTGAGAAAGCGCAGGCTGCTTTCATGCTTTGGATCGAATTGGAGGCTGTTGATGTTTTTCTGGTAGGTTTCATGTCTGCATGTTTCGTTTATTTTTTAAATTGTCATTGCATGATCTAATATTTGCTTGGTGGTTGTAGGATGTGATGGAGAAAGCTATTAAGAACAAGGTTGCTAAGGCTGTGGTGCCTGCTATAGATGTCATGTTTCAAGCCTTAAGGTTCGTGCGTGATGTTGTCCCTTTCCTTTATTTGATTATTAAGCTGCGTACTAGATTGTCATGCTGATTGGTCTCTTGATTAAATTTTAATTACTGGTGAAAAAAATTGATTAAACCAGTGAATTTGGATCAAAGATTGTTCCTCCCAAAAGAATTCTAAAGATGCTTCCTGAACTCTTCGATCATCAAGATCAAAATGTTCGTGCTTCCTCTAAAGGATTGACACTTGAGCTTTGTCGTTGGATTGGAAAAGATCCTGTAAAGTCTATTTTGTTTGAGAAAATGAGGGATACGATGGTATGTCCGTTATCTCTTATTTCAAAAGAGCAGTTTCCATTTGAGACTCCATTTTTCATTTCTATAATGATAAAATGTTTTTGTTTTGAAGAAAAAAGAGCTGGAGGCCGAGCTAGTCAATGTCACAGGGACTGCTAGGCCTACTCGGAAGATTAGGTAAATGGTTTAATTTGAATATCAGGATTCCATGCATATCTATCTTGTGTCCACTCAGATAATAAACTTAAGATGGTGATCTGTTTTTGTTTAGTTAAATAAATTGGATGGAAAATTTAGAGAACACTAAAATTTTAGGAAGGAGAATTGAATTTGTTCAATAATGCCAACAGGCTTGCTACTGGCTATGAATTAGTAATCAGCTTAGATTCTAGGATACATTTAACTCTTTGTGCTGATGTCATGCTAGGTGTGCACTACTTTCAAGTTTGTTAGGTATACTATAACTAATATTTCATTAGACCTGAACTTTCAATTTGCTTGTATTTTGAGACATCTTTAAGAAATAACAATATGTTTTTATTCTACTCATCAGCAGCCTTCAAAACTAGATCATAATTGATGAATGATTGAGTCTGAAATTTTTCGAGTGCATCTAGATGTTCAATTTCACAATACATTTTGTGGATTTTTGTTATTATTATTATTTTGTATATTTCATAGATCTGAGCAAGATAAGGAACCCGAACAAGAACAGGTGTCTGAAAATGTGGGTCCTGGTGCATCTGAAGAGCAGGCAGATAATGGTATGCTGTGGACTTTGAAATAATCCTCTGTTGCTTGTGATAATGAACTAGCTGTTATGTTGTGCCTAATGTATTTTTATTTTTACTGTTTAAATTTTGTCAGCCCCTCAGGAAATAGACGAGTATGAACTTATTGATCCTGTCGATATATTGACTCCCTTAGAGAAGTCTGGGTTTTGGGAAGGAGTGGTTAGTGCACTTTCTAAATGTTGTCTTATATTTTGTTTCTGCTTGAAGTTTTGATCACATTATTCTGTGGAACAAATTTTTGCTGCATGTATAATTATGCTGACAGTTTATATCTCATGCTTTAGAAAGCTACCAAGTGGTCAGAACGTAAGGAGGCTGTTGCTGAGTTAACCAAGCTTGCATCCACTAAAAGGATCGCACCTGGTGATTTTTCAGAAGTTACTCGGACCTTGAAGAAGGTATCCATATCTGTACAGCTGCTACAAGTTAATTCTTATCTCCTTTCAGTGCTATGAAATTTGCAATGTTTCCTAGGGAACTAGAGCATTCAAATACTTCACAGAGGTGCTACATGACCATTGCATAGTGTCACCCTAATTTTATGCTGTCCTAACCTAAAACTGAATCTGCGTAACTAAGGAGCCATTTGAGTTTTAGTTTATAGGAAATTCTCATAATTGGATCATAATTTTGCAGATAGCTACACATTAAAATCAAATGTTATTTCTGTGAATTTCATGTCTTTCTTAATCAGATTCGAAGTAATTTATTACTGACATGTTAATTATGCCTTTATAAAAATTTCTTTTTAATATCTGATTTCTTATTTTTGCTGTTTGTTGGTGAGTTGCTTTTACTTTTATTTGTTAAATGATTTACCGATACTATATCCTGACAATGCAATTTTGCACAGCTCATTACAGATGTGAACATAGCTGTTGCAGTTGAGGCTGTACAAGCTATTGGTAATCTTGCGCGTGGTCTAAGAACCCATTTTTCTAGTGGTTCGCGATTTCTTTTGCCAGCTTTACTTGTGAGTATAATCTTTCCTCTCTTTTTGTCTTGTGCTCATGGGGTGAATGTGGTTAGTAGTAAGTTTATTTTTTGCTTGATAATATCTTCTTTCTTCTTTACTACTTTCCTGTGTTGTGAAGAGATTATGCATGCTGCTGTTGATCTGTATCTTGGAAGATAAATACAAGTGAAACCTTAGCAGTGCCTTCAAAGGTTGGAAATTGTTTGGCGCATGCAAAAAAAAAAAAAAAAAACCCTGTCCTGATTTTATCCATATTTTTCATGAAAAGGGGATGGACATCATTGGTTGTAGTGTTGTTTTGAAAACCATCCTGAGCTCTCAATTCGAAGTTGGCGAAACACACTCTAACATAACTGTCCTCCTCTAGAAAACTCTTTACTATGCATTCTTCATCTTCTGGTAGTGCCTTCAGCCTAGGTTTTCAATATGGAATATTGCATCTTATTTCTTTTATCTCATTGCTATTATATCAAATCTTTTTTAGGTTATGTTTTTGAAATTGTATTATAATTTTGCATATATGAAAGTGTTCTATTGAACTATGAGGATTTATGCCTTGTCCTTATGCATATGCTCTCTAGCTTATATTCATGGACATATTTGAGGAGAATGGTTGCGCTGAAAACTTGTAATATAATGTATACCTAATTTCTCTTGCTGGCTAGATTGTTTCTGTAGTATTTTTACTAATGCATTTGAATAATTATTGTACATGAAATTTTCCTTGCGTCCGATTATTGTTGCAATTTGTTGATTCTCTGATACATTCCTTACTGATAGGAAAAACTGAAAGAGAAAAAACCTGCATTGTCTGAGGCTCTTATGCAAACACTCCAAGCTCTTCACAAAGCTGGGTGCTTGAATCTTGCTGATGTTGTTGAAGGCAGGTTTTCTTTCTTTTAACTTAACACTTTATTTTTATTACTACAAGCTGCTTATGTTGTTTTAAGATAGTCATTTCCTATGGATCAATTGACAATATGATTTTGGTTCTGGCTAGAAGAATTAAGTGCTGCATTTATCAATTTGTTGTTAGTTTTTCTGTGAGATATTTAGTGATGATGCTGATATAAATTTATTGCAGATGTTAAGACATCAGTGAAAAACAAAGTTCCACTTGTCCGCTCGTTAACTTTGAATTGGGTGACATTTTGTATTGAAACAAGCAATAAGGCTGTTGTTCTGAAGGCACATAAGGACTATGTGCCCATATGTATGGAGGTTGGTACATCCATTCCTTATGCTCAGATTTGTAAAATTTTGATTGGCAAGGTCTTCATTTTGTTAAAATACAATTTGTAGGCTGGATTCTATTTGCAGTTATAATTTTGATGAACTGGAATTTGATGCCATTAGTCATGGCCTTTCTTCACCTATAGAGGTCAACTAATAGACTTTACAAATGATTTTCCTCAATGAGTGATTAACCTGCAAAGTGTTATTATATCTATGTTAGTTGGGTGACTCTTTTCCAGTTAACTTTTTGGTCTTTGTAGGGATAGGGTTTAGGTTGTTTGTTGTAGTATGTGAATTAAATATGAGGCACTTGTCTTATAAGGTCTAGTTCACACACACACATTTATGTATAAACAGATTATGTTTTAGTTATAGCTTGTTATTGTTGAAGGAAACTGTATATTCCATTGTTGTTTTTCATCAATCTAATCCAACTGATATAAATAATCTGGATGCTGAAGCTTGCAGCGATATAAATATTTGCTATAATTAATAGCTCTTGGTAAAAATGTATATGATATCTTTCAAAATTTACATTCCCCAATTTGTTTGGTTGGTTTTTTTATTTTTTATTTTTTATTTTTTTATTTTAATTATTGTCTTTATCCCTGCTGGTGTCTTGTGCTAGAATTCTGGAAAAAATATGAATAAGATTATCTCCATTCTTTTGGTGGTGAAGTTACTGAGATATAAGTTCTGGTATTGGTGGTGTATGATTTCTGATTAAGCATTCTTCGTGTTTTGGCAATTGAGTTACTGAGATGGTAGTTCTAGTGGCGGGTATAGAACATGTGGTGCTTGAAAAGTGGCTTCTCTATTGTTGGAAGATCTTTCGGGGCAAGAAACAATTATCATTTTGCAGTAATGGTGGATTTTTTTTCTTTCTTTACTGTTTGGAGGAGCAGAGAGCATAAGAGGTCAATAATTATACAGTGGGGTTCGCTTATTATTTAGATTTATAAGGGCGTAAGGGAGTAGAAGTTAGAGACAGCTATCTATGATATACTGCTTGATTTGGCTGCTGTAATGATATGTTTGAATTTATTTTATCCTTTATCTTTGGGTGAATCGTTTGTCAAGTTAAATTCTTATTAGTTTTATACTTCCAAATTTTCTGTTTAAACAAATTATTTCTGACCTAATATTGCTGCTCATGCAACTAGATGTGGTTAATACTTAATAATGCTGGAAATATTCTATAATCTCCTTGTATATTACTTCTGTGTTTTAATTGGTTGAAGGTATGAACTATTAGTTGCTGCTGTTATTTACTTTTTTATGTTATATAATTTAGTATCTGAAACTTGTAGAGCCTCAATGATGGAACACCAGAGGTGAGAGATGCAGCCTTTTCTGCTTTGGCTGCTATAGCAAAGGTATCATTTCATCTCTGCCTTTTGTTTCATTGCGGTATATATATATATATATGCATGTATGTATAGACACACTTGCAGGCACAATTGTTTCCCCCATTTGGTTTCCACATTGATTTTTAATCCTCTATTTTCTAGTCTGTTGGCATGAGGCCTCTGGAGAGGTCTCTTGAGAAACTTGATGATGTTAGAAGAAAAAAGCTATCTGAAATGATAGCAGGTTCAGGAGGTGGTGGGTCTACTGCTGCTAGTTCAGGTCTGTAGCTCATTTTCTTTCTGTGTCATCTATATGCAATTGATATCCCATATATCATATTCTGAATATATTATTTCACTATTTGTTGTATTTTGTCATGGTATGACAGGCACTGTTCAAATTTCTAGTGCCAGTGTATCTTCTTCTATGGAGGTAGGTTTTGATTTACTTCAGATTAATGCTTTTGCTTTGATATGCAGTCCATTTTTTTGTAGTGTCATATCACGAGTGAACCGTGTTTATCATAAATGAAGTGTCTTGAGTGTTACCTTTTGTTGGATGGGTACTTTGATTAGGAATTGAATCTTGAATTAAGTATAACTGCTAGTAATCTAGTATGGTAACAACAACCAAAACAAGCCTGCAGGCCAACATATTTGGCTCAGCTATCTGAATTTTCTTTTTCCAGGCAGTTTTATCTTTAAACAATTCTCCTCTAGTTGTTAGGTCTGGATACTTCATCAGTTACCTTGTCGTTAATGTGAAAAGCACATTGTATGATATCTGTGGCATAATGAGCTTAAGGTTGGTTGCCGCTACTGTTCGGGGTGATTACGAAATGCTTTTTGAGTACAACTAAGTTGCTCAATGTGATTTACAGCTGGAAAATTGATCTTTACATTTTTCATGCATGAATGCATGTGTCAAGGCATTAGTTTGATTTGATGGTGATTTTTGCTTGGAGTGGGCATGGTCTGGTCCAGTTCGGGTTTAGGCCAACCCAAACTGGACTGGCAGACAAGTTTTTGTAAAAAAGTTGAATTGGACTGAACTGGTGAAAATGCTTTGACCAGTCTGTCCGTTCCAATCGGGTTCGTGTTAATGGACTTTTGATTTTTATTTATTATTTATTATTTTTTTAAATTATGAAATAAATTTATATACGTATATCATAAAAAAATATGTATTAAAATAAATACATACAAAATGGTAATATATATGATTAAATTTACTCATTAAAATGGTTTCTTATACATAAATTTATATGTACATACAATTAAGTTAATCCAATATTAAAATAAACATGAATAATTATGCTATATAATTAAATTTAATTAATATTGTAAGTAAATGCATATAATTATTTTTATATACACACACAACATACATTTACCTTTTAAAGATTATACATTTTTTTATTATAAACTGGACTGGGACCATTTGAACTGAACCCCACCCCTAATTCTTGCTGCTCTGAGTTCTTTATTAAAATTTTAACTCTAACATTTGCTCTCTTTAGATATAGACTTACAAACTACTTGGTTGCGAACAAACCATTTGTCTATACTAGATGTTGATTCCACGAGTTAAAGTTAAGTTTGGCACTTGTGCCCTTTCCCCTCTTTCGTTTATGCTGCGCCCATTTCCCTTGTCATGTGCTATCTCATCTTCCATTATTACAATAAAGAATGTTGGGTCGAGCAGACACTGTGTTAGCCTACTTAAGGCATAGTGAAAGTTTGTGAACAAGCTTAGCGGTTAATAAGTGAAAGCTAGTTACAATCATCCTGCTAGAGATTGGGATTGAGATAATAGTGTTCCTTATTTTTTTTTTCCAATGAATAATAAGGGAACAGAACATAAGATATTCTCATTTGCACCAACGAAATGATCCTTTTCAACTGTACATATATGTATATATAAGTATATTTTATGGGCATCTCATTGAATTTTAAATATTTTTTTGGAGTGTTTTGTATGTATACAACATATTTTATCAGTCATGTTGATTGTTCCTGACATTAAATATATACAGACTTCTGGAAGCTCATTTGTTAGAAAGTCAGCTGCAAGTATGCTTAGTGGGAAAAAGCCTGTTCCAGCAGCTGTAAGTTCGTTTTTTCTTATCTTCTTCTCTATTCAGTTTATTTTTTTTCTGTCGGTAATGTAGGTGAGATGTTTTGGGAACTTATATTGGCATATTGGTGTTGTGGTTCCTCTTTTTATTTTTCATTTTATTAGCTTTTAAGTTATCACTTTGATATATTTTGTAGCCTGGTAACAAAAAAGTGGGTCCAACTAAACCAAGCACGGGTAAAAAGGATGGAAGTGGACGGCAAGAAGCTGCCAAATCAGTTGAAGTACCTGAAGATGTTGAGGTGAATTTCTGACCTACTATTATCATTACTTATTTCTTTTGTCCTGATTGTTTACTTATCTTAACATCTTTGATGTTTGATTTGCAGCCATCTGAAATGAGTCTGGAAGAGATTGAAAGCAGACTGGGTTCTCTAATACAGGGAGATACAATTGGCCAATTGAAAAGCACGGTTTGGAAAGAACGTCTAGAAGGTTAACTAGCTTTCTTCCTTGTACTCCGCTTCTACTCCCTTTTTCTCTTAATGTGATGAAACTTTAGCAGGTTTTGGAAAAAATGTCTAGAAGGTTAACTAGCTGTCTTCTTTATACTCCTTTTTAACTCCCCCTTCCTTCTAACATGATGAAACTTTAGCAGATTCATGTCTCAAGCACTTTTTGACTTGCATCTCCCTGCAATTTGGTTTCATTTCTACCATTTTAGTTTAGAAAATAACTGATCCATGTTCATGGCAATAATTCTGATGTCAATTTTCTTGAATGCTCTACATCAGCATACCCACCTATTTTTGGCTTTTGGTGACTTTGTGGAGTAAAAATCATGGCAGTTTAATTGGAGCACTTATTTGTCTAAATGGATTGATTATAGTATGTTATAAAATCTGTGGTGAATGATTCTAGAGCTAATTGGTAATTAGGATGAAACTGGAAGCACAATTTTGTTTAGTCTTGCTCTGTGGACTTGATAGGATGTTGTTTCATCAACCTTGTCATTTCATTTGATTAGCAATATGTCAGGACATCTATTTGAAGCCTTAGCACTTATTTGATCTTTTTCTTCACGGTAAATGATGACAATCCTGCAGAAATATAGTTTAATATTTGTCTTCTTTGGGAGAGGGGGAGTTTATTAGTGGTTAGGACATGAATGTGTAGTATTATTCTAAGATCTTGGCCTTTATAGCATTGACTAGGGCCATGCTGCTCTTCTTGTTTTTGATGTATTTTTATGTTCATTTTTTCATGCTATCAAACCCTTTCCTGGAAGTAGTGTGTCTAAACTTTTATTTCTTTCAGCAATATCCTTTTTGAAACAGCAAGTTGAAGCTATGCAAAACCTTGATCAGTCGGTGGAAATTTTGATACGGTTACTGTGTGCTGTTCCTGGGTGGAGTGAGAAAAATGTTCAGGTAAGGGCTTGCCATTTATTTTTATTTTTTGTCATTTCGTTGTTGGAGGAAAAGCAACTAAGGAATACATGATTAATATTACAGGTACAGCAACAGGTTATTGAAGTCGTCACATATCTAGCTTCCACTGTACATAAGTTTCCGAAGAAATGTGTGGTTCTCTGCCTTCTGGGTGGGTATCAAGTCTCATATTCTTGTTCTTCATTTGATAGCTTATTTTTGGATCTTCTGTCCTTGACAGTTTGCTTAAGTTTTGGATACAGACAGAAACATATGTATGTATGTATATATATATATATATATATATATATAAATATATATATATATATATATATATATATATATATATGTGTGTGTGTGTGTGTGTGTCTGTGTGAGAGACTTGTACACCTGTTTTTTTTTGTGGTTTTTTTACGCTTGTCTTCCTTATAAATAGGACTAAGTGAGCGGATGGCTGATATTAAGACACGTTCTCATGCAATGAAGTGCCTTACTGCATTTTCTGAGGCAGTGGGTCCTGGGTTTATCTTTGAAAGAGTAAGTACTAGTGCCTGTTGCTCTTCTTGTTGTCATCTAGTTTAATATATAGAAAGTTCTTCAAACAAGTATCTTATGAAGCAGAGACAATTTTTAAGATTTTATTATCTTTTATTTTTGAGTTCAATGTTTTATTTAAGTCTTGTACCATCAAACCTGATTTACACTGCTGATCACAAACATGACATGGAAGTTAGGTGTACTGATTGCTCTTGATGTTTTCCCCATAAACATTATGAAATTTATGTGTTTCTTATCTGGTTTCTCAGTCGTGCTATGTTGTTTTTGAAAGTTTCTGAGTACAAGTTTTTTCTTGTCCTTTTTAAGTCTGCCGTTTACTTGCTATTGTAGACTTTGTTTCTTCTTTTATTTTTTTAATTTGTCCTTTTGAAATTCGCAATCTTTTCTAGCTATTCCTTCATTTAACGGCCTTCTTAACTCGGTTTCTACAGCTTTACAAGCCCATGAAAGAGCACAAAAATCCTAAGGTTATGAGTGAGGGACTAGGATGGATGGTTTCTGCAGTGGATGACTTTGGTGTATCAAATTTGAAACTTAAGGTCTTACAAATTAGTAAAATATTCTTCTCTATTATCTAACTATATTATATTATTTGACATTTACTTTTCTGCGCTCTTCTGATATTTAAATTGAAATTTTATTACATCTGTGCAGGATTTAATTGATTTTTGTAAAGACACTGGACTTCAGTCTAGTGCACCAGCAACTAGGAACGCTACCATTAAACTTCTGGGTGCTTTACATAGATTTGTTGGTCCAGGTAATATATCTTTTGACTCTTTAGAAATGTGTTCTTAAACAACAGAGTTGAAGCTTAGAATACATTATGCAAGTTCCAATTGATATGGGTCTAAGACTTGTAGTGTGTGGAGTAACTACCTTTCAAGTTCTCTTTCAAGGGTCTATTTGTTTCCTGTTTTGCAGACATCAAAGGGTTTCTTTCAGATGTAAAACCAGCTCTGCTAAGTACTCTTGATACAGAGTATGAAAAAAATCCATATGAGGTACGCAGTGAATAATGTCTTTCATGAAAAAAATATCTTTTGCACAAATCTGACCTCTTTACTATATTTTATTTAGGGTGCTGCTGCAGCTCCCAAGAAGACTGTTAGGGCATTGGAATCTACACAATCTGCCGCTGCTGGTGGGTTGGATGGTCTGCCACGTGAAGACATCAGTGGAAAGATAACACCTACTTTACTGAAGGGCATGGAAAGTTCTGACTGGAAGGTTGGATCCCTACTTTTTCAAAACCTGTTATCTGATTTTTTTGTGTTAGCTGTCAATGTTAGTAATGAATGAAGCAGCTATATTTTTTTAATTTATATTAATTGTTTCTTCTGTTTCCAGGTGCGTTTGGAGTCGATTGAAGCTGTTAATAAAATATTGGAAGATGCTAATAAACGCATCCAACCAACTGGAACAGGTACGGTATTGTCTAAGATTCTCTAAAGAAAAACATAGATGTTGTGATTATGTTTCCTTGTAAAAGTTTTGATGGTCATGTTATGTCTGTCAGGGGAGTTATTTGGTGCCCTTAAAGGGCGTCTTTATGACAGCAACAAGAATTTAGTGATGACAACCTTGACCACCATTGGTGCTGTTGCTTCTGCTATGGGCCTGGCTGTTGAGAAGTCAAGCAAGGTTTGTCAGATGCAATCAATGATCTCTTAATTGTGTGTGTGCTTTTGTGCATTTGAGGCCTATAATCAACTGGTTGCATCCAGGGAATCCTGTCGGATATTTTAAAATGTCTTGGAGATAATAAGAAGCATATGAGAGAATGCACTTTGACAGTGTTAGATGCTTGGCTTGCTGCTGTTCACCTTGATAAAATGGTAATTGTTCCCATCTCATCCTCACCGGTGCCTGCATTCCTCTTACTAATCAGCTTATTTATTTATTTATTTATATAAATTCTGTTGGTATAGGTCCCATACATAATAGGAGCATTAACAGATGCTAAACTTGGCGCTGAAGGACGCAAAGATCTCTTTGATTGGTTGTCAAAGCAACTATCTAGTCTAAACAGTTTCCCTGATGCTGTACAGCTGTTAAAACCCGCAAGTTCTGCCATGATGGTAAATCTTTTTGAGAATTACAAAAGCCATGCATACCTATGCAATGTGCAAAGAATTTGCAAATTATTATTCTCTTAGCATTTTGGGCTACATAGATTTTGCCAATTTGTATTAGGATAAATCAGCAGATGTTCGTAAGGCAGCAGAATCATGCATTGCTGAAATCCTCAGAGTTAGCGGACAAGAAATAGTATGTCTTCCAAAAATCTGTTGGGCGTTTAATTTTGTTTTTATTAGATGATTTTGTATTATGACTAGTTCTGTTTGTTGTGGTGTAAAAAATATTTTAGGTTGAAAAGAATCTTAAAGATATACAAGGGCCAGCATTGACTCTTATTCTAGAACGACTAAAACCTTATGGGGCAACTCAAGGTGAGTTCTGCAACTTTGTTCTTTTACTCCTGAAGAATTGAATTCTCAGTTCTTTACAACTTGCAATGGTGGTTGAGCTGAAGATGATTATTACTATTATTAATTTTCTTTTGAAATCTTGTAGCAACATCTATGTTGCCAACAACCAAGGGAAACTCCAAGGTCGCTAAGTCTGCTTCCAATGGTTTACCAAAGCATGGAAATAGGGCTGCTGTATCTTCGGTAGGTTTCTCATGTTTCAGTTACAATCTTGTGCTCTCACTAGTTGTATGTTAATGGTTATGTAATGATGTTTGAAGAGAGCTATTCCAACAAAGGGTGCTAGACCAGAGGTAGCTTTGACAGTTCAAGATATAGTTGTCCAGTCACAGGCACTATTGAATGTCAAGGATTCAAATAAGGTATTGTTTGTTGACAGGGGACTTGGTTTTTGTGTTAGCTGTTCAATGAATTGACAATTTGTAATTTTGTTAATAGGAGGATAGAGAGAGAATAATTGTCAGAAGGTTCAAGTTTGAAGAGTTGCGAATGGAACAAATTCAGGATCTTGAGGTGTTTTAGGTTATGCAATTATAAAGATTTCTTGTTTTGCTATATCAGCAGTGAATGGTGATAGATCTAGTGTAAATTGTCATTGCAGAATGATATGATGAAATATTTTAGAGAGGATTTACACAGGCGTCTTCTAAGCTCAGATTTTAAGAAGCAAGTTGATGGGCTTGAGATGCTACAGAAGGTTTGGCTTTCATTTATATTTCTTTGACGCACTTTTATCTGTTGATTTGTGCAGTCTAACTCTCTCAAATTATAAACGACAGGCCCTTCCAACTATTAGAAAGGAACTTATTGAAGTTTTGGATATTCTTTTGAAATGGTTTGTTTTGCAATTTTGCAAATCCAACACCACATGTTTGTTGAAGGTATGATATCCCGGTTCATTTTTTTTCCTTGAGGTTATGAAAGTTCAAAACATGACCTTGCACTATTATGCTGGCAAGGTGTTGGAATTTCTCCCGGAGCTTTTTGATGCATTGAGAGATGAGGGGTACTCTTTGACTGAATCAGAAGCAGCTATTTTTTTTCCATGTTTGGTGGAAAAGGTATGTTTATGTTTGTTATATGGGTGTAAAGTCTTCTCGCTCTCTTCTCTGTTGATGATTTTGCTGTTCTATATGTTAATATGTAAGAGAAAAGTAAATGGACTTTTTCAATTTCTGGAGAACCGAATTTAGGGCATAGAAATCTGTTATTTTAGCTTCTCCTAGGACACCACATCTGATAATAATGGATTCACTCTTGCTTCAAGGATGAGATATGATATGACTAATCAAATCCTTTATATTTTTGATACTCTTACAGTTACTGGCTTTTGTAGACTTCTGGTTCACTTTTGTTTCTAATCTAATGAAATAAAACAATCAGCAATGAAGAGTACACTGTCACTCTTGATGTCTCCTTAAGCTTGATAGATCTCTGGTTGTGTGTGACAGATCCTTTATCTGTGATGCTTTTTCAGTTATTGAATTTGATAGATAGGCTTCTCTTTCATCTTCATTTTCAATGAAGTTTTCACTTTAAACATGAAGGGCTCTTCTGCTTGAAGTGTAGATACTTCATTTTTTGTGTTTCATTTCATTCTGTCCTACTCCTGAGAATTGTATGGTTATTTTATAATTTATTTTATTTGCATCCTTAATGCCTCTTATTTTATTATTATTGTTATTTTATAATTGTGTTATTGTTATTTTTACTTTTCTGTAATGCAGTCAGGCCATAACATTGAGAAAGTACGAGAAAAAATGAGGGAACTCACAAAACAAATCATCCATTTTTATTCAGCAGCAAAAACACTGCCTTACATCTTGGAAGGCCTGCGTTCTAAAAACAATCGTACCCGGATTGAGTGTGTCGACATTGTTGGGTTCTTGATGGATCATCATGGGGCAGAGGTGCTGTACCATGACTTTGTCTTGCCTTACTCCGAGTATTCTGGGGAAACTTACATAGTTCTTTTTTCAACAGATTAGTGGACAGTTAAAATCTTTGCAAGTAGTTGCAAGCTTGACGGCAGAACGAGATGGTGAAATTAGGAAAGCTGCATTAAACACACTTGCTACCGGTTACAAGATTTTAGGTTTGTGACCACGTGATTTAACTTGGATTTGATCTAGGTTTTGGGACTATTGAAACATTTTGACTAACCTCATAGTTGACCTGGGTGTTTCATCATATTCTTTTTATTGGCAATCACACTATTTGAACATTCATGTCTTCATTGGAGAATGATCTCTTAGTTGCATTCAAATAGGTGTCACTTTTCTAGTTGTTTGTATTTCTGGTTTGAGTTTTTCCTGTACTTCTTGCACAAGCACTGAGCAATTATTAACTTATTAATTTTTTAGGTGAGGACATTTGGAGATATGTTGGTAAACTCACAGATGCCCAGAAAAGCATGTTAGATGATAGATTTAAGTGGAAGGTTAGTATCACTGAGTTTTGATGACCATGTGTCTCTATTTTTCTTTATTCATATCCTATTTTATGTCAGGTTCGAGAGATGGAAAAAAGGAAGGAAGGCCGGCCTGGAGAAGCAAGAGCTGCTTTAAGGCGTTCTGTGAGGGAGAATGGGTTTGTAGTGTGTTCTAATTATATGATATTGTTCTGCAGTTATGGTGATGCCTGATGAATACAACCCTATTCTACCTGAGCTTATTGTATTTAATTGAATTTTCTATGAATTAGAAAGATGAAGAATGTAGAAAAATGGGATGAGGTTGGGATTTTCTTCTTCCTCTAATTTGTTGCTTTTAATGGGACCTAAGTAGAGGACCAGTAAATAATTGTTCATACTCCATTTTCTGGAAATGATATGTAGAGGTTATTGGTGCTATTATCTGCAATTTGAGAGTTGTTTCTGATTCATTCACTACAGTAGCCGTTATAAGTTAGCTTTCCAAAATTTCTTATGTTTGTCTTTAAAAATGTATACCAGGTCTGATATTGCAGAGCAAAGTGGGGAACTTTCCCAATCTGTTTCTGGACCTACATTTATGAGGTTATTGGCTTCACATGCTTTGAATTTCTTTCAGAAGTTCATTACAATGTTCACATTATCTTTTTGTTTTCAGGAGAAACTATGGCCATCCTGAAGCTCAGATGGAGGGACATTTTCTGCCCCATACACATGCTGGTGTCACTGGCCCTTCAGATTGGAATGAAGCGCTGGATATTATCTCTTTTGGTTCACCTGAGCAGGTTCCTAAACTATGTAGTCTATTGTTAAATCATTTTCCTTATTATTTTAAAGGCATTGACCTAGTTGATACCTTTAGATGCAAAAAAAGGCTAAAATGGTTCTGATTTGTTATGAAAAATCTTAGAAGGGTAAGAATCTAGAGGAGGTCGGATGTTAGAACATGTAAATTATTGTTGAAAATTACTCCCTTTGTCCTACATAGATATCCTATTTTCCATTTTTGCCATTAAAACTTAATTATTTTAGTTAGAATAGTTTGTCATTCTTATTTTATATTTACTAATTAAGATGTAATGGAAATGATTAAATTTGTAAATTATCAAATTAGTGAGATGATAATATAAAGGATATAATAGACTTTAGTACTAATTTACATAGTAATTAATAAGATGAAAGTAGAAAGTGAACTATAATTCGGGACAGATGGAAAACAGTAAGTGATATTAAGGATGAAGGTATGCAAGTAAATTTTTGTAATAATTCTTAATTAAGTGCATGTTTTTTCAACTTTATACTTAATGCCTCTTAATTTAAGACATTTTACTTGTGAAATTGATCAATTAAGTGGCATTCAGTGTTAAGTGGAGAAAAAAAGCACTAAGTTTGTGTTTGCTTTGGATAATTGGTTTTCTACACTTGATTCTGAGGTTCAAATTTGTGTTGCAGTCTGTTGAAGGTATGAAAGTTGTGTGTCATGAGTTGACACAGGCGACCACTGATCCGGAAGGCAGTTCCATGGATGAACTTGTGAAGGACGCAGATAAACTCGTTTCGTGCTTAGCCAATAAGGTAATAGACTTGCAGTTTAATAGATATTTTCAAGGATTTCTTTCAATTCTGTTGTCCTGATCTTCTATTATGATTTAGAGTTCTCATTTTGGAACATTACTCACTACGCTAAGAATATTTTTCTCTTCTATAGGTAGCCAAGACTTTTGACTTTAGTCTGGCAGGTGCATCTTCAAGGTCCTGTAAATACGTCCTTAATACACTTATGCAGGTACTTCATCTAATTACTTTTTAACCTCTTTTAATTGTCAGAACTGTTACACTGAGTCTTGAAATGCTTCTACCTGAGCTTTACTGCAGACATTTCAAAATAGACGGCTTGCTTTTGCTGTGAAGGAGAGTACTCTGCACAGTCTCATCTCTGAGCTCTTGCTTTGGCTTTTGGATGAAAGGGTTCCTCATATGGATGATGGTAGCCAACTTTTAAAAGCTTTAAATGTGTTAATGCTTAAGATTCTGGTAAATATTCCCCATCTGATTCTGTAGCATATTTCCATGGTTTTCTGCTTAATTGATGACCTCATGGATGAGAAATACTTCGTATCGATACGCGAAATACGTATAATACTACGTATCAATTTTAAAACGTATCGTACAGACGTTATACTTGTACTTATACTCGATGGTGTTTTTTACGTTTTAATACCACGTAATACCACGTATAATGCGTATTAATATGATACGCGTACTAATACATTAAAAACTTAATTAAGAAAAAAGAAAAAAGATAAAAAAAAAAAAGAAGAAGGGTATTGATGATATTTTAAATAAAAAGACAATTTAAAGAGTAAGAAAACTTAATAAGTTTAAAAATATTTAAAGTTTAAACCTTATTTACAAATCTAGTAGCCGTTTGTGTTAGAAAATTTTAGGGGAAAAAAAAACTCTTTTAAAGGTGGAAAGACTTTGAAGAAGAAAGCTCAAAGATAGAATAACTTGCGGCTAAAGATTAAATATATACATTATAAGGTATTTTGAGCTATTTCTTTAAACATTAGAAAGTACGGGAAGTAGATATAAAGATAAGATAGCATACCAAAGTGGAATTCACAATTCCAACCCCTAGACTTAAGTGACCCACTATTTAAGAATTCGAATTGATAGATTTAAAATTTTATCGATGTTTAAATGATACAAAATGTTTCCTTTTATTCTATTTTGTTATGTTACAACTGTTTCTACTATATTTTATCGATGTTAAATTGGGTATACACCCATTTAGTATTATAAAAACTCTTAATTTTATTTTGAATATATATTTTTAATTTTTATAATTTTTAATATTATTTTATTTTTTTTAATGATACTAACGTATTAAACGTTTCGATACTTCACGTATCGTACCGTTTGACCGAACGTATCGTATTACTCAACCTTGATGACCTTTCTGTTCTTGTACAGGATAATGCAGATAGAACATCATCCTTTGTTGTATTAATTAATCTATTGCGTCCGTTGGACCCCTCAAGGTGGCCTCTGCCTGCTTCCAATGAGACAGTTGCTGCCAGAAACCAGAAGTTTTCTGACCTGGTTGTCAAATGCCTCATCAAATTAACAAAGGTAACTATCCATTCTCTCTTCTTTTTTTTTTTTTTTTTTTTCATTTCTTTTCTGAAATATTTTATGAATTCCTTTATTATCTTCCTGGAACGTTTTGTATGGATGTATGGTAGTGTCAAATTTGTGCAATTGTTCATCTTTTTACACTCGTATATGAGTTAACATTTCCCTGATCTGAGGTTTGGAGTGAGAATTTATATTATTAATCAATAATCAAATGTAGAAAACATTCGAAAGCCTTTAAATGATACTGCTACTGTGTTTCTAACTCTTAATGGGGTAAATTACTAGAACCATTAGGCAAGGAAAACCCTGAACAACTCAGATAAAATTCTTAAATACATTATTATCTGAATTGGTTTTAGGATTTTGATGGAGTGTTTGTTTGATTTTCTGATTTTTGATATATTTTTTTAAAATTTTATTTTCTTTTAACACTTATCTGATCTTAATTTAAGACATTTTACTCATGAACAAGCACCTAGTCATCTAGAGATTTAATATAATTTCTGGTTGTTAAAATGTTTATTGGGGGTTGTTTAAGGTTTGTCAATGTTGACTTGACCTCTTATTGAAAATGTGATATTGCTTCCCTGGGGCTCAGGTTCTTCAGAACACCATATACGATGTTGATCTTGATCGCATCCTACAAAGCATTCATGTATATCTGCAAGAATTGGGAATGGAAGAAATTAGGAGAAGGTATTTTTGTTTTTAATATCATTTTGCCAGTTAGATACTTGTTGCATTTTGGATTTTTCATGTGGAAAATTCTGTACCGCATTATGAATATTTTGTTGATTGCATAACTAATTTCGTTTATGTTTCTCTTTGCCTTGTGTATGTGTACTGAAAAGAGCTGGAGCAGATGACAAACCGTTGCGTATGGTGAAGACTGTTCTACATGAACTTGTCAAACTTCGTGGTGCTGCAATAAAGGGTCACCTTTCATTGGTTCCTATAGATGTGAAACCCCAGCCAATAATTCTTGCCTACATTGATCTGAATCTCGAGGTATCAAATTTGTGGAAGTCTGATTTTAGTTGACACAAACGTAAGGTCTATTTTCTCCTGGTAATCAATTTCTTTCCCCTACTTGGCAGACATTGGCAGCAGCAAAAATGTTGACATCCACTGGGCCTGTTGGCCAGATTCACTGGGGTGATTCCACTGCCAACAATCCATCTTCAGCCACAAATTCTGCTGAAGCCCAGTTGAAGGTTTATTAATAAAATAATAATAATTATTATTATTTAGTCATTTAAATTTCTATTCTGTGTTGGTCTTTTATGTTCAGTCCTACCTATGGTTTCTCTTCTCTTCCCTCATGTTGCAACTCTAATACAAGTTGGTTATGGTCTGCTTGCAGCAAGAACTCGCTGCTATATTTAAGAAAATTGGTGACAAACAAACATGTAGTATTGGTTTGTATGAGCTATATCGAATTACTCAGCTGTACCCTAAGGTAAAGCAGCTACTTTTAGATGTTACATTGCTTCCCTTTTTCCCAAGTCTTTTTTTCATTTAAATTGAAAAGTTAAATGTAATCTTTACTTTTAGGTCGATATATTTGCTCAACTCCAAAATGCTAGTGAAGCTTTTCGCACCTACATTAGAGATGGCTTGGCACAGGTATATATTACTATCGTCCTCCCAAAACATGCCCAGTATGTGTATTTAATGTGTAAGTGAATGCTTCTTTAGATGGAGAAGAATACAGCAGCAGGGAGGACACCTTCAAGTGTGCCATTAGCTACCCCTCCTCCAGCAGCATTAAATGCCTCTTCTCCTGAATTTGCACCTCTTTCTCCTGTACATTCAAATTCTCTAAATGATGCAAAATCATTAAATGTAAAGTCTGAGACAGCGAACTTTAGTCTACCCCCTTCGTATGCTGAAGAAAATAGAACTGCCGCCATATCTACAAGAGGTCTTTCTGCAGAGAATACACTGGGGGATCAGCGGAGTGAGAGATTTACAGGTGGAGGTATAACCATAACTAGTCTGTTTTCTACTTCTCAATTTTGTATTTTATTTATATTATAGTTGTTAAACATCTCATAACAGTTGAAAGTTTTACGAAAAGTGCAGTAAATAGTGGGACACTAGATGCAATTCGAGAAAGAATGAAGAGCATGCAATTAGCTGCAGCTGGTGGGAACCTGGATTCAGGTGTACGGCCTCTAGTTAATTTAAATGACAATTTAAATCAAGGATTCTCTAATCAGACTCGTCCATCGGATCATCCTGGTGTAGAGAATCCTGTTCAGGGTACAGTTCTTCCAATGGATGAAAAGGCATTATCTGGGCTTCAAGCCCGTATGGAGAGACTTAAAAGCGGGACAATTGAACATATGTAGGTGAGAGTGACATATAGACCAAACATGAGCATCTTCCTTCTCAGCCCACCCCTCCAGTGTAAGGTGCTATTTCTGTAACTGGATGGGAACGACAGAGTTACCGCATACATCTTTTCGAGTGCAGTTGCAGAGTTTTGTTGAAGTTATTAGTAATGCTTTAATATCGACGTCAGTAGTGCAGTGCATTTTGTAGCAGCAGATATAGTGTTGTATATCTTATTTAGATCTGGTATATATGCCTAAGTGATTTGATTTAATGCAATGTATACAGTATTTGCTAACTACATGAGGGTATATTTGATGGAGGTCAAGTTCTGTTGTGCAATTTTTTGTTTTTTTCTTCTCCAGATACCAGTGTAGACAGATAGGTGCAATATTTTAAGTTTTGTTAAAGTAATTGTCTTTTCGAGATTGGATCATTCTTCCTGCTACCGCTTAGTTGAAGTTCGGATTCTGGTTGCTTTATTGTTGTGAAAACGGTTCGGTATAAATATAACGTCGTTTTACGTCCATTTATACGCGTACGAGCGTGCAACATCGTTCTATACAAGGGTTCTTAGCTATACGACAGTCAACATAATACTTTTATTATAGCAATTGGGTCAGCATCCGTTGAGTCGACAAGAGCGAGCTGATCTTCAATGCCGCGTTGATTCTTCAACTTTTGCCCCTATTTTGTGGGTGTTGGTGCGGTCAACTTCCCTTTGTTCATCACACCAATGTTCAACGTTCGATTTTCATTTTATAATCTGATGGAGGAGATAGGCCAAATGACTTAGTGACACATGCCCACGTTCTCGATAAGTATATACAGTTGTTGAACAATTCCTATCCCCACTCAATCCTAGACTAGGTGCAGGTATGAATCAGGAAGACTAGGTGTAGGTATGAATCAGGGTGGGTTTTGAATTATGTAGGTGTAGGTGTAGTTGTAGTTTAAGATTTAGGCTAGGGACTGACCTATAGAGTTGGATATGGTTTTCGGTTTTAACCGAATCGACTCGGACCGGGTAAGTTGATTTTTGGATTTATTATATAAAATTTGAATCATTAGTTTACAGTTCAGTTTTATCCTTCCACCAAACTTGAATAACCAATTCCAATTAAAATAATAATAAGAAATCTATATTATTTAGTTAAAAAGAAAACTATTTTTGTGTTGTAATATTATTATTATTATCATTCCAACAAATATATACTCCCTCTCCGGATTATTAATATAGAAAAACTAACTTTTCACGGGGATTAAAACAAAAAGTTAGTTTCCACTATTACTCCTCATTATTTCATAATTAATACAATAAATTTTTAAAATTTCCCTCCAATTCTAATTTTAACATAAAAATATATTTAGATTAATTTTAAATTCCTAAAAAAATTTGGAGCAAAAATATTTTTAGTTACCGCTAAACTTTTTTTTTTTAAAACGAAAATACTAATTATTTGTAGATGTTATTTAAGATCATTGAAAAATTTTAATTTTCCATCGGAATAAAAAAAAAATGAATCACACTACTTTTAATTTGAATGAATTTTCAGAAGACTTGGCCTCAAATCCCGATGAAAGTGTCACGGTTCTCACTCAATCTGATGGAAGTGTTCCAACAATGAATCTCGCGGTTAATTTTGATTTGAATGAACTTCCAGAAGATTTGACCACAAATATTGATCAAAGTGCCACTATTCTGACGAAATGTGATGGAAGTGTTTCAACAGGCACTAATCGAGGAAATAAAAAGAAAAATATTATAGATTTTATGAAGAAATATGTTATTTCCATGTTTCTGTTTGAGATGAAAGAAGCGGTCAAACACTCAGAAGTAATCCAGAAAATTGCTGCTACTCTCAACATTTCAATTAAATATGTTTATAAGATTTTGCGCAATGCAAAGATGCATCCAAATGATAACAATTGTGGCATGAAAGGTAGTTGGAATAGGGGAAAAAAAGAATTGAAGTCTCTACAGAGAGGATTATATAAATTCCATTACGACGTCGGAGCATGATACGTTCACTAGCTGCTGAATTGGGCACATCTCATTCTTACGTCGAGAGGAGTATCAAGTCTGATATGATAAGAGTTCATTCCAATACAATTAAGCATCTACTCAATAATGAAAATAAAGCATCTAGAATTAACTTCTGTCTAATGATAGACCAATGTACGATTAACTCAAATCCTTCTTTTGTTTCAATGTATGATAATGAAAAGTGGTTTTATATGTGTGATGAAACTCGAAAGTATTATCTAGCTAAAGATGAGGAGGAACCAATTAGAAGGTGTCAAAGTAAGGTGTTCATTCCAAAAATAATGTTCCTTGTTGCTGTTGGAAGATCTAGATTTGATGAAAATAATAACCTTTTATTTGATGAAAAGATTGGTATTTGGCCGATTGTTGAGGATGTTGCTGCTAAATGGAATAGAAAAAATCGTACTGTTGGTACAATGGAGACCAGACCAATTTTATCGGTTACAAAAGATGTTATTCGAAAAGTTTTGATTGACTAGATTTTTCTTCTTCTTCTCTTCAAGCCACAAATTTGCATAAAAAATTCTAACCATCCTTAAATATATAGGATTTTCTAGAGACAATAATCCTCTCATCTTAGCATCAAAAAAGTCATCAAACTTTAAATCGACATCATTAAAATCAACAAAATCTACATACTTTTCAAGCAACAATTTTTCATGACGAATAACTTCTTCATAATACTTCTTGTTTTCATTAGAGTAAAACCCATACATTTCTAAAAAGAACGATTTGTTTTCCTTTTCATAATCGGAATCGTTTTGCTCTGGAATTTCTTCTTCTTCGTTAGAGACTTCGTCTTCCTCTGAAACTTGATATTCTTCTTCACGAACGACAGCTGTCTTTTTCTTTTTTGGAGAATTTCTTGATGAAGAGACCAATTTTCTATTCTCTTTCAGTTCTCCTTTGGTGTTCTTCGACTTTAAAACATGTAACCCATCTTTTCCTTTTACCATTATTTCTTTTTTACATGATAAAGTTATCATCTTTCTTTTTGGTGCCACTAAGAGATAAATAAGAGCTTTTAATGTCATATAGGGTGAGAGTGATTCGTTGGGGAGTGATTCGTTTGAAATGATGAATTTATAAAGTGAAACAATAAAATTACAAAACCTAATACTTAGGTGTTTTATTTTTTTAAAAAAGTTAATTATACATATTTTTTAAGAAAATATATTTTAGACATTTTAACTTTAAAAATTTTCTCTTAAGGAAAATTTCTCTATATAAATAATACGCCCAAAACAGAAATTTTCTCTATATTAATAATCCGGAGGGAGTATATATTTATTGTAATTGGTTTTGGGTAGTGTGTTCTAACATTTTTGTAATTAAATATTCTACTTTGATAAGATTATTATATTGTAATATTATATTGGGAAAATTATATAAAATAAACCAAATAAAGTTTAAAAATTCGAAACTAAACCAATAGAAGTTTATTTCTATTTTTGAGCCACTCAAACTTTGATTTTAAAAAGTAGACCATCACATATGTGAAGATCCTCTTCACATACCACCTTCACATCTTCACAGATCAGTGTAAAAGATCTTCACAGAAGGATAAAATTGTCAATTTGGTTCATTTTTAAAAAGTGAAAGTTAGAAAGATTATTTTTATAAAATTTTTAAAGTTGGGCTATATGATGTAAATAAAAGTTATAAAATAACAAAAATGAAAATAACCCTATTATATTTTTTTGGGAAAAAGAAATATTTATTTTAAAAAAATATTTTTTTTAATAAATTTGTATGTAAAATGAGTTTTCAACCTTATAAATTGATAAATTAATTTTAAATTAATATTATATGATACAATGATAGTATCATTGTTATCGATATAGTGTCGTAATAATATCATATAAATTGAATCGTATATATAATGATAGTACTAATTTAAAATACCAGACTAATCCTAAATAAAACATAACCAAAACATTAAGCCCAATAAAATCCCAAACCAAGTAAAATCAGACTAACCCAGATCGACCCGACAAAAACCAAACCGGTTGGTTTTACCCATCTATTTGGGTCGGCCTGGTCCTAAACATGAAAAAAAAAATCAAATAATTCGGTTTTGGTTCGGTTTTGCTTGGACCAACCCGGGTCATGTCCACCCTTACCCATTAGTTTTTTTTTTTACGGTTCGATTATTTTTTTAAAAATTTTGGTAAGACCCGTAAGTCTTCTAAAGTCTATGTAACAAATTTTTAAATAAGCTAGCAGGTATAGGGGCTTACGTGTTTTTAAATAAGCCATCGAATAAATATGTTCATAAATTTTTTCTTTATTTTTTTTAATAATCTTCTTAAATGTACATTAAATATAATATTAAATTGTCATATTAAATTATAAAAGTCGAAACACACTTATATTGGGCTGATCTGGCATGTTGCTTATTACAATTTGGGTTTCGCCTGAGTTCAAGCCTGACCTTATTATTAAACAGGTCAGGCCAAATTAGGTTTTATATAGGTTAAACTACTGACCCCTGACAGGTCCCCTAGCCTATTCCAATCCTTAATTAAGACTTCAGTTAAAAGATAGTGGCATCATTTATCTTGTACTTTTATGCTTTCGGATTCATTTGTATTTTTATAAATAAACTAAGTTATTTTGTTCGATCAGTGTTGATTATGTTATGTTCTTTGTAATATGAGAGATTGTCCTTCTCGAATTGGACATTACATCAATATATTTCATATTTCAAAACACCTACATGTTTAAGTCTTGTTGTTCTACATTACTAGCATTAGAGCCCTAATGATTCTAATGGTGAACACACATTGAGTACTTTCTCCACTTGAAACACAAAACACTACCCACCCTTTTCTCACAAAAATCATCAACCAATCAAATAAACACTCAACTTGCTGCAATAGCATCCGCCCAAAGGCAATGGATGCTAAGTTGCTGCTATCAAAGCCAACAAAAATTGCTATTGTAGCATCCTGCTTAGAGACTATGGATGATAGCTACTGAAGCCAACCAAAATTCAAAAGGATATATCCTTCCATCGCAAACATGGAAAAGAACCAATATTTGATTTCCAAACACCGATGAAGATGAGGTTAACTTACCTGATTGCACCGCAACCGTCCTTATATGAAGATAAAATTTCCCAAAGAAAGAAAAGTACTTCCGTTACTATCAGAAACCTGGCGAATCAAAGATGAATGTTGCTTCTTTGCATCTAAAAGGTGGATTTTTTTTTCTTGATCAGGATCGTTCAATTGTGTGTTAGGATGAATTAAAACTCGCTCTACAAGAGAATTACGGTCTAGCAGAATTTTAACAATCGCGACAAATTCCTCTGCAACATTCGACAAAATGGTACTATTTAAGAATATCATCAAGAATTTTTGGATAATCTGGAATAGTATCTGATTAGCCGGACCATTGTCTACTAAGAGTGTTTCTCAATGGACTTAAGATTTTTACTTATTTTCAATTGAAGGAGCATATTTGGTGTTAGGGATTCACTTGCCTCTCTAAATACTGTGCAAGCTAAATTGGAATAATATGTTTCTAATTTTCACAATTGTGGCTAGCAGTACAAGCTTCAAGGGTCTCTCCCAAAATATCCAAAATATCCAAAATAGCCACACCGGCCTCATTTCAATTCCTAGCAACAACTACAACAATACACAATCCTCCACTAATGTCCAGTGAAAAAAATATTTTTGAATTTTCCATCATTTTTCAAGAACCTAAAACACTTCATTTTTTCAAAAACCACACATATTCCATTGAGTTAATACTACATGCACAAACTCCTAACTTTCTCTCATATCGTTATTCGTTTAACCAAAAAATTTAAACTCAGCTGGCTGAATTGTTGCAAAAAGGATTTATTAAACCTAGTACAAATTCCTTTGCAAATCGTGTACTCTTGGTTTCCAAAAAAGAAGGTACTAGGCACATATTTTTAAACCATCGGATTTTAAATAAACTCATTTTGCTAAGTAAGTACCCCACACCTAATATTGATGAGCTTTGGATAAATTGAATGATGTACATATTTTCTCCAAAATTGATTTGCGATCAACTCATCACCAAATTCGAGTCAATTTGGAGGAAATTCCTAAAATCAGAACTCATTCAAGCCACTATGAGTTTGTGGTTATTTCCCTTTAGGTTCACCAATGCCCATTTGACATTCTAACCTGCTATGAAGGATGTTTTTCGTCCTCATCTGCGTAAGTTTATACTTGTATGCTTTGATGATATTTCAATTTTTATTGCAGGACAAAATCCAACCCTAAATTCATGTAAATAAAGCACTGTCATGACTAGAAGCTCACCAATTTATCTGAAGTTCTTAAAGTGTTCCTTTACTAAATCACAAATCAACTTTCTGGGTCATGTCATAACTAAGAATGACGTACATGTAGAAAATGAGAAGATTTCATGTATACAATATTGGCCTAGTCCTTCAAATATCAAAGATTACTAGGAATTTTAGGTCTAACGAGTTACTACGGACAATTTGTAAAAGGTTATTGATTGATTGCTCAGTCTCTGAACAATATCACAAAGAAAAATGCTTTTCAGTGGTCGCAGATGGTAGAATAAGCTTTTATCTAGCTTAAAAAGACTCTAACTACCATTCTTATTTTAAAGCTTTCAGATTTTTCACAATAAAAATTAAAATTAATTTAAAAGGGGTAGGAACTATCCTATTACAAGCAGAACATCTAGTAGCATGCCTTAGTAAAGAAATCTCCTCTTCAAACAACTTAAATCAGCTTCAAAAGTGGAAACATTATATATTGGGTTGACATTTGCTGCTCAAAACATATCATTACACATTGAAATACTTGTTAGAACAACAGACTACTACGATTTTACTATTGTGTATGATTTTACGCCTCTTGGTAAGACTTATACCCTATAATTTTACAATTGTGTATCAAGCAGGGAAGGAAAACAAAGGAGCTATTTCCTTTCTCGACGTCTATAATTAGCCAATTTCTTTACCTTGGTGATGCCACTACCTCTTGATTTGATCCAATTATAAAATCCTTAACTAATGATCCTCACATAAAAGCAATTATGAAGGCTTTGCAATCAAACCCAAAAGTTGTCTCAAAATTTTCCATTAGCGATCACAAACTTTACTTTAAAGAGAGAGTGATGATTCTTGAGGATGACAAGTTGCAGAGTGAAATTCTTTTTGAATTGCATGATACTCTAGTTGGTGGTCATAGAGACTATCTCAAAACCTTAAGCGCATCTTTGAGAGCTCTTATTTGTTCAATCTCAAACAAGATGTCAATTAGCATGTGCAGAATTGTCTACAATGTCAGTAGAAAAAGTATCATATATTAACTCATGGTGGTCTTCTTTAACCTTAGTGAATTCTTGATCAGATTTGGGAAGATGTTTCCATAGATTTCATTGTTGGCCTTCCAAAATCTAATGGCTTTGATACTATCTTGTTTATGGTTGATAGGTTGAGCAAATTTTCTTTATACCATTGGTTCATCCTTTTATAGCTAAGAAAGTAGTTGAACATTTCTGAAAGGAGATTGTTCGTCTTCATGATATTCCGTGGTCTATTGTTTCTGATAGAGATGTTATTTTCCTAAGCAATTTTTGTTAGGAACTTGATTAAGCACCATATGTGCAACATTTATGCATTATTTTATTAGTTATTTTGAGGACATTATTGTGATTTTATACTAATTTGCCCTATTTTTGTGAATATGAACAGTTTGGAGGCATTTGTGAAAATTATGCAAGATTTCTGGGATTAAAGACCAAAAGTGCAGAAGTCAAGGATTGAAGACAAACTGTCACATCTTTCAAAAGTTAAATTAGAGATTATATTAGAGAGGATTTTGAGGAGATTTTAGAGGATTAGTTATTTTTCTTAACGGAGTATATTTACTCTGCAGAACAGATTGTTAGATTATCTTTTATTTTCTGAAAAGACTTAAAGGAGGAATCAGGCTTTAGTTTTTCTATCTGTTTTCTTCTTTTTGTACGTTTAGTTTTATTTTAGACAATGATGTTGATTGTGCCCATTGGGTGCTAAACTAGTCTGCCCAGCTAAACGATTGATTTAATTAATTCGTGTTGTGAGACGTTTGCTTCGTTGCTTTATCTTTTAATATTTGTGTAATCTCTCTACCCATAGTTAAGGTTATTCTATGCACATAGCTAAGGTCATGTTAGTTTTATTTAATTAATTGATTAAGCGCGCGATTGGTTAATTGAGTATGCTAATACACTACATGTTAGATAATTCGTAATTAATCTAATCTAGGTAGTGTTGATGTTTCACAATCATAGTTCAAGAACTATCGTACTGATTCATTGGCTATGACCATAGGTCTTTTCTAGTTCATATTACAATCTATATGTTAGATTAGTGATTGATTCGAAGGGTCGTACCCGATCAGTCTAATAACTAAGGAAAAGATTGGTTGTTAGGCACGTTGTCAATAACTATAATTGTGGTTATTAAATTCGATAGAGATATCTTTAGAATCAATGATCAACACATTAATTAAATGATCGGTTAGCTGGGTCTTTTAATATATTCGATCGTTAATATTTACGTTTTAAGTGTTCAATTCAAATTCACTTTTTAAACCCCCATTTTATATAACTTGGTTAATATATAAATCAGAATTGGTAACCGTTATCTGTGGATTCGACCTTGTTTACTACAATTAATTTGTCGTTTACAGGATATTTTAAATATTGACGAACTCGGCACCCATCAGAACTACCGTTCAAAACTCCGTAGAACAAAATTGAAGATGAGTACAAGCTACCATTCTAAAAAAAGATGGGCAATCTGAAGTAATCAATAAGAGCTTGGAAGCTTATCCCAAATGTTTCGCTTAAGAACAATCTCTTACTTGGATTTCATTCTTATCATGAGTAGAATGCTCATACAATACAGGTTACCACTATTCTACTAATACCACTACTTTTTTTTAATAGTCTATGGTTGTTCTCCTCCCTTACTCTATCCTTATGTACTAGGAGAAACCTTGATTGCTGATTTAGATTAGCAACTAGTAGAAAGAGATTAAGTACTGCAGTTGCTCAATAATAACCTGACAAAATTTCAAGCTAGAATGAAAGCTCAAGCAGATTTGCATTAGAGAATTAAGTTTCAATATGAGTGATTATATGTTTTTACGACTATAACCATATAGGTAACAATCTTTGGTTGAAAGGAAATTCCAGAAGTTATCTCCAAGATTTTTAAGGTCTTGTAAAGTCACAAAGCAAATTGGAAAATTTTCATATGAGTTAGAGCTTTCATTATATTCTCACTTGCATCCATTTTTTTATGTCTCACTTTTGCGTTCAGCAAAAGGACAATTTCCGTCATTTCTACCGCCTCTACCAATTTCTGTATATATTTTTAACATGTCCTAAAAGAATAAAAGTAAGACCTCAGCGTCATTTGAGAATATATGTTTGCTATGATTCGCCATCTATAATTCAATAACTGGAACCTGTAATAGGATATATGTTTATTGCATAATTTGCAGATTATCATTTTGATGAACAATTATTCTCACGACTTGGAAGAGATGAAACTCCAATCATGAGGAATAAGAACTCATATGGAATCATAAAAAATTGTATTATCTAGATCATCGTAATGGTCAATGTGAGAATGACGTATGAAGGATAATGCATTTGCAAATGGTTGCTAATAGTTTCCAGATAATTTTACGGGATATAATTATAGTTACAAAATTCCATGTGTCGACTCGTAATGTCCCAGCTTGGCTGCTTGTACTTATTGATAAATCAAAATGGATGGTAACCAATGAGACATCTGAATTTCATAAGAAACATGGTAGACATGTTGGGTTTAAGAATATTGTACCATGAAAAGAAGAAAATAAAAATGTGAATGATGTCGAATGAATGATTTCAAAACATATTGGTTCTCCTCAAAGTATACAAATGATAGATGTTGAAAATCTCAATGAGGAAAAGACATCTGAAGAAGTACTTGAATGAAAAAATGAAGAGATTTCCATTGATTATTTGAAAGAAAAGTGGAACCGTGAAAATTATTATTGTGAACAACATGTTTTCATATGTAGTGGCTATTGATATATGATTAATGATTATGAGCCACAATCTATCCATGAATATAAGGAATGAGATGATTGGCCAAAATATAACGATGTAATCCAATCGGAATTGAAATAAAAGGTGTGCGGTGGCTATTGGTGTCATGAATAATGATTATGACACACAGTCTATCCATGAACGTTATGAACGAGGTGATTGACCAAAAAATAAAGATGTAATTCAATTAGAATTGAATTCATCGAGTAAACAAAATATTTTTGGGCCTATAGTTAAAACACCAGAGGGTGTCTAATCGATTGGTTACAAGTGAGTTTTCATTCGAAAACGAAAAGAGAGAAATGAATTTGTGAGATATAAGCACGACTCAAAGATTCTCACAGAGGTCTTACATTGATTTTGATGAAACATATTTACCTTTGATGGATATGATTACTTTCCAGTTTTTGATTGGTTTGACCAATGAGAGAAATCTTGAAATGTGTTGTGTGGTTCACTTAAAACTGATATTTTTATGAAACTCCCAAAAGATTAAGACTTCCAGATTGAATAAAGATAATGAATTGTATTCAGAATAGTTACAACGATCCCTGTGGGTTAAAATAATCAGGACGAATGCGATACAAGCATCTAAGTGAGTATTTAACTAAAGAAGGGTATGTTAATGATGTCATATGTTTATGTGTGTTCATACAAAAATTGGAAACTAGTTTTTCTATTCTAGTAGTCTATATTGATGATATGAATTTGATTGGGACTCAAGATGAGATCCAAAATACTAATGAGTAGTTAAAACCGGAATTGAAATGAAAGACCTGGAGAAGACAAAGTATTGTCTTGGTTTGGAAAAAGCAACATAAATCTAATGCAATTTTGGTTCATTAGAAGGGTTATATTAAAAAGATTTTGAAATATTTTAGTTTTGATAATATCCATTCATTAAGTACTCTTATGGTCATTCGTTCTCTTGATCCTAAGAAGGATTTATTTAAAACCTAAGAGAATGATGAGACTATTTTGGATCCCGATACACCATATTTGAGTGTGATTGGTGCCCCTCTGTATCTAAGCCATTGTACTAGACCTGATATTACTTTTATAGTGGAATTGTTGGCTAGTTACAGTTCTACTCAAACTCAGAGATATTAGAATGATATTAAACCTATTATTTAATTTCTTCGCGGAACTATTGACTTTGTTCTGTTTTATTCGAATGTGATAATCTTTCAGATTTGATCGGTACGTTATGCTGAACACCTTCCAAATCAACATCAAACGTGTTCTTAATTATATTTTTACGTATAAAAAAACAAACCAGCTATTATTTAAATGGTGATCCACCCCTATACATATATAACATGTGAATTCCATATTTTATATATATATATACATATATATAAAATAAAATGTTTACTTCCTTCCGATTCTATCAAAATAACTCACACTATTCTGATAATCTCTTCTCTTCACATTATTCATTTAATTAAATTATTTTTTTTATTGTATAACACTATCCTACTTTTCATTTCTCATTTAGTTCCAATACAAAAATACCAATTATCAACATTTTGGTAAATTTATAATGTTTATAATTTTCTCTTAAAAAAACATTTTAGCAAATTTATTACACTTAAATATAGAATTTAATTGAGTCCTCTTGCCTCATTAAATTCTGAGAATTTAAATATAAACTGGCACTAGGAATCAAAAAAATTCCTCGTCCGTTGTCATTGATTAAAATTTGTCGAGATATGACAGAATAGACATGCTGACATTTACTACCATGATATCCGTAGCCTGATATTTATTTTCAATTTTCACAATTCAAACTATCACCTCCTCACCATTGACTATTTACTTTTGACTGCCAGTCTTCAGTCTTCACTCACCGTTTATATATTTTTATTTTAGTTATTTCAAAACTAAAACCAATTCGAGTTTTGATATAATGCTACTAAATTTAGTATACTCTGGATGGTTTTAAATAATTATATGATTTTTAATTATTTTAAATTTATTTAATGAATTTTTAAATATAATTTTAAACCAAAAGTTATGATCTAATTTTAAATTTTAATTTTAGTTATTTATTTAATTATTTTTAATAATTAAATATTTTTTAATAATTTCTTTTAATTTTTTTAATTTTAATTTAATCTCTAAAAATAATATAATTTAAATAATTTTAAAATTAAAAATTAAATTGATTTTATTCAATTGGTTATATATATATATATATATATATTATATATATATATATTATATATATTAAAATTGTCAAGATAAATATGTAGTCAATCCTATATACCTATTTTTAGAACAGACTTTTATAAAATTAGTTTAAATTTACTTTTATTATTTTTAAAAATTTATTTTAATGCTTATAAAAAAAAATAATTCTTATAATATAATAATTGAACAAAATATAGTCAAACCCCTCTATAACGGCAAAGTCTCTTTTGTCAGATGAGAGAGTCCCTCAGAGACTCGTGCTACAGATGGTCTAAGTTTTAATGTTTCAAATTGCTTTCGTTCATTATTTATAATTATGGAACCTTTCAAATCTAAAAATATTCCTTATCATTACTTATTTAATCTTTTCCTTCATTTTTAGTTATTAAACATTGAAATTTTCTTTTATCGGTTGAGTTAATTACAATAGTTATTTGATATCTTAATATTTATATTGTTTTATTAAAATATATATATATATATATTATACTTGAGTCGGCCATTATAGAGAATGAGTTTTATACAGAGTGTTCTATTCAAATTACAGCTGTTGCCGTCATAGGCAAATTGTTGTTATAAAGGATTAAATTAACATATAAAAAATTGGTTCTAAAAGAAATCCAGCTGTTATTGTTGTTATAGAGAATGACAATTATAGAGAGGTTTGACTGTAAATGCGAATGAGAATATTATACATATATATAATTATTAAAATAATTAAATAAGTAAAATACTTATATTTTGAAAATTATTTAAAAAAATATATTTCAGTAAAATTAAAGTAAAAATTCATTAAAAATTAATGAATAAAAACTAAAAATTATTAAAAATAAAATAATCATCCAAAACTATCCATAGCATAACAAATCAACTTATACCACAATCTTATTGTTTTTGTTAGGATTATCTTGAATCACAAGGATTTCTTTTTATGAAGGTTTTCCTATTTTGAATTTGGATATATTTTCTTATTGTTTGATTCCTTGTTTTGGAAAGATTTGGTTTTTCTAATTTGGATGATTGTATTCCTTAGTTGGAAAGGAAACAAATTAGGAAAGTATATTTAGTGATTACTATAAATAGAGCTGTCTCGTGAAGAAGAAAGCATCCCATCCTTTTGGGGTAGTGATAATTGGATTTAGGTCGTGCCTGGTGGGGGTAATGATCATTGGGGTTGGGGTCTCGCCATTAAGGAGATTTCGAGTATTGAGGTTGGGGTCTCGCCATTAAGGAGATTTCGAGTTGGGTGGTCTCGCCATTAAGGACATTTTGATTTGAGGTTGTCTCGCCATTAAGGAGATTTTGATTTGGGATTGTCTCGCCATGGTGGAGTTGTTTGCCTAAAAGAGATTCTGGTTGAGAAAGAAAATAATTTTGTGTGGAGAGTGAGAGTTGTTTGAATGACTTGTAATCCTTATTTCTCATAGTAAAGTTGATATCTTTCCATGGATTAGGCAATTTGCCGAACCACGTTAAATATTATGTTTGGATTTGGGCTGATTGTTTTGATGGAATCGAACTAGGAATTAGGAAGAAAGTAAAATAAAACCGGAAATTTGCTGATAGTTCTGAAGTTGGAATAGTTGATAAGAATTCTTCCGAATTCATTATAAGATAATGTAAAAAAATGACGATTGTTTTTATAGTCAACCTTAACTTCTTACAATTAAACATTTAAAGTTTATTTCATGAAATGAAATATTAAAATTAATAGCATAAATAAATATTATAAAAATAACGGATTAAAATTGATTTGCTCATAATCATTAGTTCAATTCTAAAACACTAATTTCATGGGTATACATAGAATCTCATGGATTTTCTTTTTTGAAATTATCAAAATTTTAAATTATAAAATTATTAAATTAGATTATTATAATTAAAATTATTACTTTAAAATTTACATTAAAATTCAAATTTACTAAAAAGGTAAATATGAAGTTTTGTTATGCGTTTAAATATTTTTCGTTGGAATAATTACCCGTTTTTATTTGATATTTTAATGATTTTAATTTAAATGGATTATTTTGAATTTTTACGTCTTCGAATATTTTTTATGTTTCAAAAACTTATTATGATATTTTTTGAATTTAATTATTCCTCGATTTTAAAATTTTAAAATTTGAATATCTAAATGGGCTTTTTCATATATACTTTTATATCATTAATTTAATATCAAACTAAATTTTATTTAATTATTTGGTTTAAAAGCTGGTGTGAACAATGAATATTAAGATTTTAATTCAAAATTTTAGTTAAAATAATTAAATTTTCATTTATTTAACATCTAAAAATTTGAAATTACTTCGTATTATATTTTTATTGAAAATTCATGCCCATAAATTTAAAATTATAATATATATATATATATATATATATATATATGATATCTATAACTTATCAAAATACTACCACTTCAGCCCTTAAGTGTCTTTGAGTAACCAAATATAATAAGAGCAATAAAATAATCCATGCAATAATTTAGTGTTAATAAATATACATCAAATGCATAAATAGCATATAAGAATACAAAATTGTGAAGAAAATTAATTTTTACAACCATTTTTATTTATAATTTTTTTGGAAATTCTTACTAAATTAATTAATAAAAATATTTTTTAACAAGAGAAATATTTTTAAAAATATGAAAAATAAAGAATAATTTTAAAAATAAAAATAAATTATTATTATTCATCTATTAAATAAGTAGGGATAGTAAACTCATATTTCCCCACAGAAATAACTCATTACTTTAATAACTCTACAAGCTTATCTTATCCATATCAACACAAGATAAATAAAAGACACTTGGTAAATAACTAAACACATAAATAAAAACATGCCAGAAAAACAAATTAATTGAAGAGACAAAAGAATCAAACAAAGCCATATTAATAATGACTTATTAATTCTAATTTATATACAAATAAAAAAAAAAAAATCAAAAAGAGGAGGCATTAAGATCAAGCGAAGGCTGATTCTGCTTCTCTTTAACAGAAGAAGAAATAACAGAATTACAATTAGGACATACAGGGTTTGTCTTTAAAGTTATCACATAAAGAAAACAAACTGGACAACCAGTTGCAAACATCATGTTGCTTGATGTTGTTGATGTTTTTCTCTTCTCCTTTTCAAGTGCATTCTTCACCTTCTCTAGTGTACACACACTTTGATACTCCTTTGTTGATGAACAAGAAGATGTTGATGATGATAGTGATGATGATTCCAACTTCAATTCCAAGCCCTCATTCATCTCCTCCTGCACAATTCGATACGTTATCTGGAACACTGATGTAACAGCTAATTGAAAATCTAATGTGCCCAATATACCAAGTGGTGTTACCTTATGAGACAACTTGGGAGGAGATTGATGGGAAGTTGAAGTAGAAGAAGAAGAAGATAATCCACCAAGCAAGTCTTGAGTGATGAGGATTCTAGAGTTGGTGTTTTGATTGAACATTTTGTTTTGGTAACGAAGAAGAGTGGATATATGTATGTGTATATATATGATTGAAAAGAATTGAATGATGACCGACACAGTTTTTGTTTGTGTTATTGCAATTGAAGGGAAGAGTAGTGAAATGCGGGGTGTTGAAACTGACTTTTCTAAGAAATTAAATGAAACGATGGGGGCTTTTAAAATAAGACTAACGAGACATTTAATGTCAGCAATTAATGTATTTTGTTCTCTTTTGCTCAACATCTGGTGAACCACTGTGCATCACTTCCCCTATTTTTAATTCACTGACCCACCACCACCACCACCACCACCCCTATATAAATAATTTTTTTTTTTTTAAATTTAAAAACCCATTTTAACTGTTCTATTTCTTGAGCATGTTGTGGGTGTCATTTTCTTTGGTTTAATGGGAAAAAATTAATTATTGGTTAAAAGAACAAAAACAATTAATGAGGGAGAATTAATGAGATGGGGTAGTGTATAATGTAGTACTTTGGTTTTAATGGTGATGGGACATTGAGAGAGTTTTATTTTGATTGGTGTGTTGGGTAGGGTAGTATAATCCAGGCTTGATTATGAGAATGGAAAACAAGGCTATTAATTTATTTCTGATTGTTTTTGTGTATGGTCCCACCTTGGCTTCTCATTTTCGTTTACTAATATTCAAAACAAATATAACACCCAATTTCATTAATTATATATATATATATATATAAAATTATATAAAAATGGACCCATAAAGTGAATTCCCATAAGGTTAATAAAATTATTTCTGTGTGTGTCAAATAAATAATTTCATTCATATTTTTATATTATTTAATAAAATTTAATTAGATTTTTAATATATTAATATTTGGTTTATTATGGTTTTATATTTATAATTAAATAATTTAGTTTTAATTAAATTTAATTTAGAAAAACAGAAAATCACCATTTTACTATTATTTTTAAAATATATTATTTTTACTGAAATTTTATATGATCGAGATTTTAATTATATCATTTTTTCATCATAAGTTTATTAATCAAATCAATTGAATAATGAATCAACTTTGTTGATGATGTTGATATCATAACTAATCTCAAATTATGCTTTGATACCAATTTGTTAGGAACCGTGGAAATAAAATAGCATCAATCAAAGTAGAAACAAACAATAAAGTAATGAAGAAGAAGGAAGAGACACAAGAGATTTAAAATGGTTCTGTGATGTGCCTATTCCACCAAGATAGAAACTTAACTATTGAGAAATAAGAATTACAAGTCATTCTGACAACACACTCTCTCCAATGCTATCATGCACTCTACCTAGACTCTCAATAGCCTAATTAACCAATTGTACTGAAAGGAATAACCAAACCTGACGAGATGCCTTAAATTGCTAGAGATAGAATGTCTTCTCCAAGCCATCCATTGTACCAACAATGGTGCTATCTATGTCAGATAACTTTCAGATACCTAGAAGGTAGTAGAGCGCCAACTCTTGATGATTGGGATTATGACCGCAATATTTGGTCACCACCCAGAAGGATGATATGGGATGACATGATTACTTCTTCATAAGGCAGCTCTATTTATAGTTATCACCAAATATATTTTCTTAATTTATTTTCTGTTTACAAGGGATACCAAATAATCATAATTAGGAAAACCAAATCCTTTTTCCAAATAAGGATTACAACAATAAGGAAATAGATCTAAACTCAAAATAGAAAATCTTTCCTAAAGGGAATCTTTCCAAAATAGGAATCTCTATGATCCAAGTAATTAGGAATTTCTTGTGATTTAAGACATCCCAATAATCTCTATTTTGCATCAACATCAATTTATATCTATATTATATTGATAATGCTTTAAATTATTTGTTTGGACTTTTATTAATATTATTTTGAATCACTAAATTAGTATTACTTTGAATTATAATATTTTTTAAAAGTATTTCTTTGTGTTTAAATTTTCTATTTTGAGTTTAAATCCGTTTTCTAATTGTTTGATTCCTTATTTCAAAAAGGTTTAGTTTTCCTATTTGAATGATTGTGTTCCTTTGTTCGAAATGAAAGGAATTAGAAAAATATATTAGATGATCACATTAAATATAGTTACCTATAAAAGATCCCACCCTTTTGGGACAACGATCTTCGGATTAGGATCATGTCTATGTGGGGTGGTGATCATTAGATTGGGATCCTAGGTGGTGAGCTTGATATTTAAGTCTTGCTATTAAGGTAATTTCATATTGCTGGAGTTGAGGTAGAAAATTTCGTATGATTGGGTTGAGGTTTTGCCATCATTAAAGATATTTCGAATTGGGGTTATCTTGCCATAGTTTGAGTTGTTTGCTTAAACGAGATATTAATAGGTTGTTTAGTATAGAAGAAGGATGTCCCACCTGAATAAGGGAATTGATTGAGTATGATTAAAAAAGAGAGATTTTTTTGTAACTTTTTTTCTCTATAGTGAAGTTGTTATCTTTCCGTGAATTAGGCAGTTTTCCAAACCATGTTAAATATTGAGTTTATTTTTCATCAAATTGTCTTGGTTGAATTGAACTTATGAGTTGAGTGAAATAGAGATATAACAAAAATCACTAACAAATTTGTATCAGAGCCTCATTTGGAGATGGAATCAATTGTTAGATCCGTATTTGGTGCCTTATATGAAAATCTTCGTGATATTATAGTGGTCAGACACTGGGTCCGTTGGATAGTAATGACGGTGCAAAATGATTTGATGATTAGTGTATTATCTCAAGTAGAGGATTGTTCAAGAATTAGAGTTTGGTGGAGGTTTGTTTGAAGTAGACAACTTAATTTGAATTGGTATCCATCATGTAAGTCAGTGAGATCAATTTAGTGAAAGTTTTAGTCAATATAATTTTTTTCGATAACTTGAAGAATTGAAAATTTCTTCTACACTAGTCGTGGGATCATGCTCAAATTTGAGCTTTATTTTCTATTCATATAGCTTTAAATTTTAACCATCCTCATCATTGATTAAGAATTAGAGTTGGAGAGATATAACAGTAGCAAGTGGATTCACTAATTTTGCGGATTTATCTTGCGTAATCAAATTGAACTAGATATACCTTACTTGTTAACTATTGTATTAGACTGAATTTTGGCTATGTGTTAGAAGACATATGAAAGTTAATCCTGAATGGTGGGATCCTGTTTGAAGATTTAAGGAGCAATGCTCACATAATAGGGTTGTTGCTCATCGGAAACATGGTGAAGTATGATTTCGAGATCAATAGTTGAAAACATATGGACTTAGAATTTTAGATTTGGTAGTTTCTCATTTGAGATGGAGAAACATTTTGAGATTGAAAATTAATTGAATGACGGAGAAAAAAATTGGATTAATTGTGATCAAATGAAGTAGTAGGAAAATCGGGCTAGTCGCAGTGAAATTTGTCTCGATCATAATAATTCAAAACTACAGCATTATATTTATAGTGAACCATGACTTACTCACCAAGTAAATTATAATAAACTAGGAAATCTATTATTTCTAGAATTCCTAAAAAGGAGGAAAAAGATTCTTTCCTAATTGCAATTCTAATAAGCCATTAATACAATTCCTAGTCAAATATAATACTTCCAAAACAGCCTTCAAATCTTTCACTTTCAAAAGAGTTTTCAAATCTTTCTCAGCTTCTAAATAAGGATTAGTATATTGAATATTAATTTTTTGTCAAATCCTAACATGAAGATGATTAAGAATTTAAGGTGATTCAAGCCAAAGTTATGATTTCTTAATATTGTCTTCAATCACAAAGATTTCTTTTTTGGGAAGGTTCTTTATAGGAAGGATTTTCTATTTTAAGTTTCTATCTATTTCATAATATTTTTATTCCTTATTTTTAGAAAGATTTTGTTTTCCTTATAACTTAATTTGCCTAATGGGGAGGGAGTCTATTATGGGTAGAAATGAGTTAAGCCAACTCATGAATGTTTTAGATAACATTTAGGGAAATTTGCATGGGATGAGCCATTAAAAGATGGACTTTCAAAAATAGGTCCATTCTGAAATTGTTGAAAAACTAATCCTTCCAAAACTTTGTTTCACTCCATAGGCTGTACTGACTTTTTTACCCTCAACGTAAAAATTTATTAACAAAATTGCAACTTAAATAGATTTCATTTTATTTTTTAAAGTGAAATGACTTTTCTATCCCTAATTACAATTAATCATTAAAAAATTTAAAAAATAAAAATAAAAACACAATATATTCCAATAGGTTTCCATCGTTCCTCCTCTCCTAGATCTTCTTTATCGCTCCTCCTCCACCACCTCCACCAAATCATTTTTTAATCTGACCTCCATCGCTTATCCTTCTCCTTCTCATTCGTTGCTTCCATTTCCGTAGCATCCATCTCCGTTGCTTTTGCTTCCCAACATCCATCTCTATCTCCGCCCCCAGTTATCGCTTCCATCACCATGAATCTGACTCTGACCATCTCTTCCATTATCCGTCTTGTCCTACCTCACTCCTTCACTCCATAAAATGTAAGAAATTAGAATGGGTTGCAGAACTTCTAATCTTTGCTATGGATGTCGTCTATGTTTTAAAGAGGCAGGGTAGGACTCTCTATGATTTCGGCGGCTAGGGTTTCTGTAGGTAATGAAATTGGGGATTGTAGTGTGATTTTTTTCTATTATGTTCTGTAATTTCTTGATTTAGAAATTAATGAAGAAATTGTTCTCCAAATCGCTAAATTCTCTCTTGCATGGTGCTAATTGTTTTTATTTAAATTTTAATTCGATCTATTTGACTAGTACGCAGTAGAATTATTATTGTATTTTTGTTCCTCTTTATTGCTTGAATGGGTTTCTGGAAAGACAATTGATTGTTTACAATATCTCTAAGTTAATTGTGGATTAAGTTTTCTGTGAGCTATAAGAATGCCAGCTTTAATAATATTTAGAGTGTGTTGGAGATTCCTGCCATTACATGTTAGGTTGTTCTAGGAACAGTAGGCACCACTCTAGAGATATTGTGTTTGCTTTAAAATATCAGATATTAGAATCCAAATGTGTTAAAATGTACCTAGTAATTGAATTGTCTTCATATTAATTGACAACTGCTCAATTTCTATGAGCTCTTTTCAAACTCTCTTATAACAGGTTCAACTTGGCTAAGATCACTGACCAACCCCTAAAGGGTTATTTTGTGTCGAATTCAAGTGCAAACAGCGATTACAAAAGCAAATGATTCACCCATCTTAAGTGAACCCAGTGCTTCCTTCACCATCTAAACAATCCAATCTTACATTTGTAAACAATACTCATGATAGTACACAAAATAGAGGTAGCCCCTAATTTTTATTAGTAATTTCACAACGAAATCATCCCTTATGTGCTACAATGAACATCAAACACAGAGCCGACATTTCCTGCCCATTAGATCTACTCAAGGATCGGTTTTGAAATGTTTTCATATTTACTGACCTTCTAAATTTTTATGAGCTCTTTTCAAACTCGCTTGGACTTAGCTAATACCACTGACCAACCCCTAAAGGAGTTGTTTTGTGTCGAATTCAAGTGCAAAAAAAAAGGTTACAATGGTTCACCCATCTTGAGTAGACCAAGTGCTTCCTTCACCAACTAAACAACCTACTCTTACATTTGGGAATACTCATGATGGTGCATCAACTAGGGGTGGCCCCTAATTTTTTTTTAGTAATTTCATAATGAAACCATCCCTTGCGTGTTACAACAAACATCAAACACAAAGCCGACATTTCTTGCCCATTAGATCTACTCAAGGATAGATTTTGAAATGTTTTCATATTTATTGACCTTCTAAATTTCTATGAGCTCTTTTCAAACTCCCTTAGAACCTCTTGGACTTAGTTAAGACCACTGACCAACCCCTAAAGGAGTTGTTTTATGTCGAATTCAAGTGAAAACAAAGGTTATAACGGTTCACCCATCTTGAGTAGACCAAGTGCTTCCTTCACCATCTAAACAATCTACTCTTACATTTGGGAATACTCATGATAGTGCACCAACTAGGGCTGGCCCCTAATTTTTTTAGTAATTTCGCAATGAAACCATTCACTGCGTGGTGAAACAAACATCAAACACCGAGCTGACCTTTCCTGCCCAATGATAGTTTTGAAATGTTTTCATATTTATTGACAGTTTTTCAATTTTTATGAGCTCTTTTCAAACTCCATGTATAAGCAATTTAGAACATACTGAATATAATTCACATTATTTTCACTGTTTTTTCAAATAAATATGTCTGGAAATACACACAATAAATATTCCTTAAAATTTTTAATATAATACATAACACTTATAGTCACCAACTAATAAACTATAAATCATCAAACTAATATTCCTTTCTAGTAAAAGAAAACTTCAAGTTACCATCATCCATAAGTTAAGACACAACCTGCAAAAAGTAGACTGATCAAGATCTTTCTTGAATATTATAAGCCTATAAAAAGTAAGTCCATATTAGAAAATATAATGAAATCAATTAAACTAAAAAAGGAAATAGTTAATCAATTAAGATCAAATCAATCTAATAAGGAAAAGGAGATAACTCATATCACATAATCAAATCAAGAAAAAATCTCATAAATCATATCACATAAGGAAATAGTCAATCAATTAAGATCAAATCAATCTAATAAGAAAAAGGAAATAACTCATATCACATAATCAAATCAAGAAAAAATCTCATAACTCATATCACATAAGGAAATAGTCACTCAATTAAGATCAAATCAGTAAACTACCTATATAAGAAAAAATGAAATCAACAAAATAAGAACATTCAAACAATAAAAACAATGGTTATGTTATTCTTCTTCATAAAAACAATGGTTCTGTCATTTACAATAAAAACAATAAAATCAGGAAATATTGTTTACATTAATAACAACACAACAGAACTTAAACAATCAATATCCTACATATCAATGGTTCTGTTATTATTCTTCATAAGTAATAGAAGTTCTTCAAATCAATTGAGCGTTCATCAAATATTGTTTACATAAACAAAAACAAGACAGAACTGAAACATTCAATATTCTAAATATTAATTCATTAACGTTATATTCAAACTATAACTGATCACAACACAAATCGCAGTTACGACTATGAAAAATTACACATCGATTGAGCATTTCTAGCAATAATTCAAATTGATTACTTGTTAACATTATTAGCAATGCCTTCACCACTTATGAAAACAATCCTACTGCAATCCCTAAATTAGAAACTTATCAATGGTGCTTCTACATCGATACAACATCTAATTCATGACATCAATAACCAATTACATACCTAGGTTAAGGTCTGAGAACAGTTTGACTGACGTCGATTAACCCAAATATTGGACTTCTCCGTATTACTCTACACAACATCAAATCACACAACAAATCCTTAAAATTTCAACAAGAATCAGTCAAAATCAAGAATCGGTTCAATTTCAGTAATATTACCCCTTTTTGAGAGCATGAACGAAGATTCTACCACCAGCAGACATCGGAAATTGAATTTCGATAGGCTTCTGAAGTGTGACCAGTATTTATTCACATTGATCTTGAAATTGTACGGTTCTGTCATCATCGCCGTAACAAAACTCCTATTTAATCGAATGAATTCGACATTCTTCTTCTTGAAACCTCCATTAGTCAAGCAGTGGAGACTACAGATTCAACATAGTTGATGGAGTCATCAATGGTGTCGTGGATGGCTGTTGGAATTGCAATCGAAATCTAAAGAAGAAAAACGTGTTTTACTTTTTTAGGGTTCAATCAAGAGAAAAGGGTATTTTGGGATTATTATATTTTTTCAATTTCTTTTAATTTTATTTAAGTTTATTAATTAAATTTTAAATTATAAGGGCAAATAAGTCAGCACAGCCAATAGAGTGAAAACAAAGTTTTGAAAGGATTATTTTTCCAACAATTTCAGAATGTGCCTATTTTTGAAAGTTAATCTTTTAATCCCATTCAAAAAAAACGTTCCCTAACATTTATTTGACATGGTGAGCCAATATCTCAAATTCACAAAATTTCCTTTAAAAAAAAAAACTAAATTTAGAATTCAGAATATTATAAATATATATTTATATATATTTATATATTTATTGTTATGATGAAAATTATTCTCATTTTTTATTTTAACTTGGTAATTTATCTCTATAGCCCTAAAAAATCCTTACATTTGCAAATGTAACTCCAACTACATAAAATACCTAACCAGCACAAATTAGTACCAATTCTTCAATTAAGTGAAAATAAAAATTAAAAGGTAAATAATGCTCAAATATTACACATTATGTGTTTTTTTTTTAGTTTCCACAGTCTTAGTAGAGTTTGGATTTAAACGAGCTTTAATCAAGTCGACTTGTAAATAGTTTAGGCTCAGCTCAGTATAATTGACGCAATCTGAGTTGGACAATTAAAAGTTCATAAGGTTGTTAAGCCTAGTGTGAATTGTTTTAAAAACAAAACCCTATTTTTTCAAATGTTTCAATTTTGGTTTCTACTTTTGAAAAGTTCCCTCAAGTAGCCAAAAATAAAAACTTTATAGTTTTGGTTCAGTATATGTGGTTTTGGTGTGGCATTGGTGGTTTTAGTGTAGTGTGAGTATTTTTGGCTAATTATGTGGTTTAATGATTTACGATTTTTTGTTTAATGGCTTTTATTAAATTTTAATAATTTCAAATTTATTTTATTTAATTGTTGATTTTACTAAAGTGTGAATTTTTTTATATATTTTTTAAATAAATTTCAATATTTTTATTTAATAGTTTTAGTGATTTATACTTTTAATCTTTATATTTACTTAATTAGAATAAAAATTTGTGTAGTTAAATATTTTTTAAATAATTTTAAAAATTTTATTTTAATAAGTTAAATAGTTTTTAAAATTTTTAGTTTTAATTTATAATATCTCTAACAAATAACCACTTACAATTATGTAATTAAATATTTTCAATAATTTAATTTTTAAAAACTATTTTAAATAAATTTGTTTACTAATATTATTCACCCCGTAAGAAGATTATTCACGCCCACAAGGTTAAAAGCCAACCGCGATATCATCATGTGCTGAAATACTTATAATCCTTAAACATGACTTTCATTCTACCTTCTAACTTGTTTAAAGGCATTTGGTTTCATTACCAAATATTTATTAAGCTAAGTTTTTGTCTAGAATAAGGCCAATTAACCAAACTCAGCATATTGTAATCAAGTCATTCATTACCAATTTCATTTTCATTGACAAGTTGATTACGACCATTAATCACCAAGTTTTAATAATATCAAAATCGCATCAATCACCAATTAAGCAAGAATTTAATGCGACATTTAAGTCTCTACCCTATCTTCTTTCACATTCACAAGCAATGTGGATTTAGTCCACCAAACTTTATTATTCCAATGACAGCTCCTAGCATGATACTAAATTCATTATATATGCTCTAATGCCTTGACATAAAAATAATGCACAACGCTTCAAGTTAAATGGTTAGCACATTAAACCAATTTCCTAGCAAAAAAAATTAGAGTAGACATGCATTCAAAACATCATACAATAACACCTTCAACCTTCAATCCACCAGTTAGAATCACACTTATAGTGGCTTCTTTCTTGTTTTTAGCCTACTACAAACATACATATAACACCAAAAGCATTATAACATGACTCAAATACCATAATAACCTCTATTAAGGGTATAGATAAAGTTGATGACATTGAATTTATTAAAATGTTTTTTGCTTTTAATAAAGTAGGAAGAGCCATTTGGGCTTCAACCTTGTTTTATTAAAGAAAAAAATTACAACTACAATAAAATAAAAGCTCAAATCCTGGGCCCTAGTATATGCTCATTCTAAAGTCATAAACTAAGATCTCTAGGTCCTAATGACCCATGAAAATAAAAGTGATCAGTCCAAGGCCCTAACAATTACCGATTCTAATAAATAAGATAAAATAACTAGACCCAAAATTGACCCCCCTAAATAACTTGGGTAGATTCCAAGCTAAGGTAGTTGAAATTCATCTATCGTTAACTCTTAATTTGTACGGACTATGATTGTGTTGTAAGTACTGTCCGGTTTTGTAGGATCGATCAGAGCTATATATTTTTTCAGCAAATTCACTTTCTACAGCTTTCTTTCTTGTTTTAGAGAGGTTGCTTATGCAACCTGGTGAGAGATCAACACTTGTAATGTCGATCTCATACTCCGAAGTATGATGCAATTTTAGACTTGGAGAGACTTCTAGCTCTATAATCCATATGGGGTAGACATTTTGACTACAAGTTCTGCTCTAATAATATTTGGAGATGAAGTCGTCTCTGAGGATGAAGGTATGATAAACTTATGCATAATGGTTTCCAGAAAATCTGTATGAACATCTGTCATTGCAAGATTGTCATTCAAAACATCAAATGTATCAAACACAGGAACACTAACTGATGTGGTTGCTTTGGTTTTCCGCTGCTTGATGACGACCAATCAATCCTGTTCTAGGGACAAGATTGCACTGATTGTACCTGAGCTAAGGAAGGTGCAAATTTTGAATTTTTTACATGTTTTCTCTAGAGCTTCCAACAAGAGTCCTTAGAATGTCCTAAAGCTCTGCATATTGGAAAAGAATTCCAAGAGATGCTCATATTTGACTGATAATTTGACAGTACTATTCTGAACCACAATGTCAACTTCCCGTTTAACTTGTACCAAAGCATTTAATTCCACCAAAATTTGTGTAAAATGTACGTGTTCACCATTTAGTGTTTGCGGATCTATCCTGATTGGAGTTCCTACAAATCTTGCTAGTCCCCAAATAACATATTTATCAAACAGATCCTCAGGAAGACGATAGAAACATACTTAAAATCTTACCATAGATGACTTATAAGTATTTGGATTAAAACCCGGAGTCCATGTAAAAAGATGGAGGCTAGTTGGTTGTAGAGATGAAATCGAAATAGTTCTAATCTTATATCTTTCAACTAGAGAACTAAATTTGAAAGATCAAAATCCCTTTCCCAGACTTGTCATTTTTCAATTACCAACCAGACACTGCAAGGTTTACAATTTCAATTTTTGTTCTTCTAATGTCTTAGGTTTATCCTCCGGTTGTAAAATTGACCTCCACAAAATAGTAGTTTCAAACAATTTCAATAGGGCAGAAAAAAATTACCGTCATCTGATTCATCAAATCTCCTTTTCTCAAAGGAACAATAGTGATGTTCACATTATTAGCATCTAAATCACCATTCATCAAAATATTTTAAAAATAAGTACTTGGTAGTTTAGAAGTGATGGGATCTATTGTTGGTTTTGTAGCAACCATCAAAGCAGTTGAGGACATCAGGAGCTGAGAAGAGATGCAGGGTTGACTGGTCAAATGCGTCAATGTCTTCAGAGCAGCCAAACCAGAAATTATCGATGGCCTGAGGCATTTTGAAACTTTGATTAATAGAGGATTAAAGGCTAGGACCGGTTGCGAGATGACTAAGGAGATCAGTCGATTCCACAAGAAGTGATGACTTACCTCTAAAAGCAGCGGCAACCAAATTAATTACAGCTAAGGCTGTGAGCTGTGATGCGGATGTGAGATGTCCAACGAAGGAGCTTTGACCTACATAGATGGTTTTTGAAGGGTTTCATGAGGTTGCTAAACTCGATGAAGGTGGTCCGGAGGTCTGTGGCGCCGCCGATCAATGGAATCTAGAGCTAGAAGCATTTGACAATCGAGGGCATCATGGATAGTCATCGATGCTGATCCGAGCCATAGAATGGGCTTGACAAATCCCCATGATGAGTTGAAGCTCATGGTGGTGGTCTTGAAGCCGGTAGTTACGCCGATCATCGGGAACGAGATAAAGACTCCATTGGTGGTAGTTAAGGTTAATTGTGACTAATAGCGGATGGATGGTTAGCGTGGACAGGTGCCGCGAACTCACCTTGATGAACTAGTTCTGATGGTGGTGCAACAGAGCTCTTAAGTTGTGCCGATTGCAGGTAATGAGGAAAGGAAAAAGATGAGGCGCATGGTTGTGCTTAGGGAGTCGCTTGTTGAGCGCGTGTGGGTGCATGCAGTGATTGTTGACCTTTTACCAAGTTGTGGTCGGCATCATTGGAATCCTCTAGATGAGAGGAATCTATTGGTATGATCAACATCCTCTGGAACTGAAAAAAAAAGTGGCGATTTCAGCTTGTTTTGGCTTTAGAGAAACGAGGTCTTTGTTGGTGCATCTATGTTTATAATAAGAAAAAACAATGTGTTGGTAAGAGAGAATAATATTCTTATAGCGAATCACGAGAGCAATGTGACAGAGGTGTAGAACTCCGCTCAGCATCCATCGAAAAAGGATTTGACGTCAAAATTCTAGAGAGAAGTCAGAGACTTTTCTCTGTCTTGAATCTATCCGGGTTTAGGGTTTATTGAAATGGGTTAAAATCAACCCAGAATTACTAAACAATAGATCATAATTTAACAATACTTATCGATCAAAATCTATTTCAAACATTATACAACACTGTTTCACCAATAATGATATGCTAACAATGGAGGAATTAGGGTTTCTAATATCTAGACAAAATTGGAAGCTATCAACACAATATTTAACTTCAAAATCAACTTAAGAAAAAGGTTAAAATCAATTTAGAATAAAAACTTAGTTCCTTTTCAAATTTACAAATTTTAGAGAGAGAAAAAAAATATTACTTTTGAAACTTTAAAGCTTAGAGACTCTTCTAGAACCCCTAGAAGTAGTTAGCTTTCTTTAAGATGGGTGAAAAATTAGTGGTGTGATTTTGGTTGGTGAAGATGATAAATAAAGTGATTGGAATGTTAGGGTTTTGAGAGGGATGAAAAATATGTAGATGATGAGGGAAATTCTGACATATAATTCAAACACAAAAGCAGAATTCCTATCCACGTCTAATTGTAGATTTAAATAGATCGTCTTCATAGGGATTTTTTATTTTGGAAAGAAAGAATTTGACTAAGATCTAAGTTGAATTTTAAAAAGAATTCATTAGTAGACAGAATAGTAAAAATCATAAAGTCCGATGTAAATTTTTACACTTTTGACAATTATAACACTGAATTGAGAAATCAGTACTCAATATTCAATGATCTAATTTGAATTTGAATTGATTTACTAATCTCACTTGCCTACTATCATCTTTGTTTGCATAATTCAACTCTAAATCTCAGATTTACAATCTAGATCATCATCAGTGATCTGTTAAAGATCTCTCGATTCAATTTAACAAATCCTAGTTAACAGATTGCATATATCTCTCTATACTACAACTCAGTTAACTGATCAAGCATAATCTGTAGAAAATTAGATCTAATTGTCTATCTCTAGTACAAAGATCATCTGTTCTTAAATTTGATACTTATAAGCCATCTCTAGACTAGAATAAGCATCATAACAAGATCACTTAACTCTCATTCTCGTAATTCAATTAGCTCATGAAAACTTAGCAAATCTGACTATAATTGAACAAGAGTTATACAATCAAATCTAGAAATAGCAACAGATCTTAGCAAATCAACTAGAGCTATTAGCTAAGAATAATTACTTTGACAATATCAATGGAACACAAATTCATCAACATTATGCTATTAGATCAAAATCTTACCAAGGAAGATGGAAGTGAAACTCTGTCACAGTTTTAACTTCTCAACTTCAAGCTAATTCTCAAAGATCACAAAAAACAGAGTACCAAACTTCTCCAAGAAACTTCACAATATAAAACTCTAAGAATGCACAGAAGTTTCTAGAAAGTATCTGATTATATAAAAAAAATGGTCAAAAGGTTCTAATTGCTTCGATTGAGCTCCTATTTATAGAGTTTATTCAGTGGCAATTTTGAAATTAAAATAACAAAGAAATACAAGTCGGTGAAGTTCACAATTTCTCTTTATGTTGCATGTTCCTTCGCCTAAACTTTTTACGACGTCTGAATTTGTTGCTTGAGTAATTTGCCTTTCCAAAACTAGTGTAGGCGACATGTTTTCATTATCCCCTCCTTCTCATCACTTATAAGGACGCGGCTTTCATGTCTCGCCATATTGACATTGCCTCATCTTAATTTTAAGGCGAGGTACACTAAATGTCGCCCCTATCCAGGAGATAAACAATAAGTAGCCCTAATATGTCACCTTCCTAAATTTCTTTTGAGGCGACTTCTTCCTTTCTCGCCTGATAATTTCGCCTTGTTTAGCAATGTGAAGTAGATGAAATGCAAATTATCGCCTCTCTTCTATTCTTCTTATGGCGATGTGTATTTACTTCGCCTTCTTTTATCTCTATTCTAGCTTTAATATCCAAGAGATATCACTAGGCGACTTCTCCTCCAATTGTGAGTTTCGCCACCTTCTGAACTTGGACAAAATATCTTTAAGCCCCTCTATGTTCTGATTTTTGCTCTTTTCTGCTTATTTTCTTGATCTTTTCATCCAAGTCCCTATCTCAACAAAATAGTGTAGAATCACTTGAAATCAACTCAATTATTTAACCTTTCAGCTTAATTTCCTCTTATTTTAGTTCATAAAATATATCAAAATATAAGTAAATTCTAGACTCATCAGTAGAAGAGAACATAAAGTAAAGAAGAGAGAATGTGGGTGAGTGAAGAGTGGTGGGTATCTCTTATGACACTATTCTTGAGTTAGGATCGGGTTAAAATTGAGCCCAATCCAATTCCAAGTCTAATTTCCCCCAAATTTCTTTCTGACACTTAAGTGCTTCTCCAAAAATTTATTTTTATGTTTTCAATAAAAAATCACGGTTGATTTTAAATGAGCTAATTACACTCACACCCCCTGAACAATGACAAATTACATATATATGAACATTTTGGTATTAATATACACTCACACCCCCTTACCCAATAATAAAACCTTGTTTAATTAATAAATTTATCAATATAATAATAAAATTTACAATTCTGAATATATCTATATAATGTAATATTCATTTAAAGTTAATTTTACCTTATATTTTCACTAATTTTTATGAAGAGAAGGGGTGTGATTGTATATTAATACAAAAATATTTATATATGTGTAATTTGTCATCGTTCAGGGGATGTGAGTGCAATTAAATCTCAAAATTTTTGCTCACAAAGGGCAAAATTGTCATTTCAGGTAAAAGTGACATTTTGGTTGAGAAATTATTATTTTTTTGAATCCAAAAAAATTAACTCTATGATTCCAATTGAATCAAGTTTCACTTTAAAAGCCCAATTCCGATTCCAAAACCTATTGCCGAACATAAAATCACATTTTGATAAAAGACTATTTGTCGGAATTTAAATCATCCCTCCAATTTTACAAAACACTTTTAAGTAGTGAACATCCATTTGCGAATTAAAATATTCATTTCGAATATAAATGTCAATTTCAATCATAAACTTCTAATTTTACTTTAAAATTCCTCATCTCATAATTACTCTTACTAATATTTTCGATTTATTATGTTGTGGAAAGTTCGAAAACCAAATATTCAAAAATTTCAAATTGGCGTAAAATTTTGGGTCTAGTTTAAAATTTTAAGTCTAGTTTAAAATTTTGAGTCTAGTTTGTGGGCACTAGGTAGGGGTAGAAATAGGTCAGACCGCTCGTCAGGGGCTTATGGCTTAGCTCATCTGAATGCTACTTAGGTCTAGCCTATTTAATAAAAAGGTCAGACTCACGCTTTTTGATAAGCCTATTTAATTAAATAGGTCATGCTTTAAGCTTAAAAACAAGCTTATTAGGCCTAAGATGCTAACCTCCTACTATTATTATTATTATTATTATTATTATTATTAAGTATTGGTAATTTATGTAATGTGTAAAATTTATTATAAATTCTTTTAAAAGGTAAGTATGATTATTTAACTTCCCATATTAAATTTATTTTAAATTAAAAATTTAATAATAATTATTATTAATTTTATAATATTAATTATATTTAAAAATAAAAATAATAATTTATTAAAAAAGAATTCGAAAACTTATTAAACGAACCTTTAAATAGGCTTACAAGTTTGATAGACTTTTAGAAAGGTCGGACCATGCCCGCATTTTAGGCCTATATCTGGTAAATAAGTCATGCTCAGACTTATAATTAGAGATATAGGTCGGGTCTGTTTAGTGCAAACCCTAACCTTGTCTGACCTATTTCCACCTCTAACATTACATGATGTCTTCAACTTATCAACAAACTAAACTTAGAAAGAGGACAAATCTAAGATATTCACGATATTTTATTGTATCTTATCATGATACAGACACATTTTGAAAAAAGAAAAAAAAAAAACTTTTCAATTCAATCTATCATTTATAATTGAGTGAAATATACTTTTAATACATATGTCTCACAATATGGTTGTAAAGTTTTATGGGGAAATTGCATTAAATGGGCTATTTAAATTTTCTGTTTTAAAAATAGATTAATTTTAAAATTCTTGTAAAATAAACCTTTTGAAAGTTGTTTGCACTTCATAGACTGCACTGACTTTTTTACTATTAATTGAAAATTTTAATTTTAGAATTGACATCCTGAATTTTCTGATAGGTCTTCACTAATTCTGAAGATTGTTAAGTCGTTTTAGAACTCACATCAGAAATCTGACTTTTAAAATTAAGTTTATGTGATCACAAATCACAAACTTATGATTGCAGCTCACAAATGTGTGATAGTAGATCACTCAAACTTGTGAAGCGGCTGATTTAAAAAAAAAATTCAAATTAAGGGTAATGTTAGCGCAACCTATAGAGTTGAAAACAAACTCTCACAATAAAAAGTTCTCCAATTTTATTATTGTTTGTAGAATACTTAAATATAGCATACCAGAGATACTATATACATAGATATTTAAAGTGTGTGTTTCGTAAAGATTTTCAGTTAACAAATCATGCTCAGACTTATAATTAGAGATATAAGCCAGGGCTGTTTAGTACAAACTCTAACTTGGTCTGACCTATTTCTACCTCTAACATTACATGAAGTCTTCGACTTATAAACAAACAAAATTTAGAAAGAGTACAAGTCTAAGATATTCATGATATATATATATATATATTTATATTTATTTTTATTTTTATTTTTATTGTATCTTATCATATACACACATTTTGAAAAAAGAAAAAAAAAACTTTTCAATTCAATCTGATAAATAAATATAGCATATCAGAGATACTATATACATAGATATTTAAAGTGTGTGTGGCCTATTAATCATGTTATTGTATGTGTGTGGGGCCTATTAATCATGTTATTGTATCGTATTCATGTCAATCTGATAAATAAATATAGCATATCGGACCGTATTCATATTGGAAATTTACAATCCGGTTAATAATTCATACAGTAGTCAATACGACCCGTGAACCTATTTTACTATAGCTTGAATTCTCTCAGGTGTTTTCTCTGAACTTGGTATTTCCATTTTTTAAAATTTTATTTATTTATTTAATTTTGAAATTCAGAATATGTTAAATGATACAGATACTTATTAGCCTGCAGTGGACATGCAAAAACAGAGAGATACTGTTATTGACAAAAGAAATAAATTGTCGTTAATAACACAAATAAATAATTAATAAAGTACCGATTCAAAGACAAATTAATTAAAAGAAACAAATGAAGTACATTCTATCAACTTCATAGATTCAATAATTGATTGGATTGGACCATACTAGTAGAGTAGTTGATATCATAGGTACATAGTCGGGGTCATGAGTGCATTAATTATATGGACCATCACTCCATTATTAATGTTATTCCTCCACCAGGGTACTTAACTTAATTTTATAAACATCATTCCTCATGTGGATCTGCCTCACTTCATTTCACTTATTCCATTATTTTTCTTTTTTGCTTTTTAATTATTTTGAAAATTGTGAGATAATTTTGTTAGGAATCTTGGTTATCCATATCCCATGTGAGTAAGAGTAACAAGTTTAACTACAACAATTATATAGAAAACAAATGGTATGGTGGTCTTAAAAGGTTTCTTTAATTATATTTTTCAAATTAATTTTACAAAAATTCAATTTAATTCTCCTAGATTACTTGAACTTTTTATTTTTCCTTTTTATATAAAGGTTGAGTTGATAGTAAAAACTATTAAATTGGAAAAGTGAACTAGTCCTACTGGTTAAGCATGAAATTGACATTATTCCTGCATTATTTTGTTTATTCTTTTTAGATCTTATTGAAAATTTGCTATTAATTTACCTATTTTTATATTTTTGGACAGATTGGAGACAATTATACAAATATCAAAGTTTTTGAAGATTAATGATAACAATTGTCAAAGTAGAGTTAAAGTCAAAGATTTCATCTGAAGACTTATTTAGAAAGTAAACAAACGGATAGGAATTTTAGGATTTTTATGTTTTGAATTTAGAATTTTCAAATAAAAATTCTAAGAAGATTTTTAATGATTTTTAGTTTTGTAACAGAGTATATATTTACTCTGAATGATCAGAATTAGTAGTTTTTTGGTTTTCAATAAAAACACCCTGTTTCTTCATTCTTTGTACGATCAATTTTATTGAGACGATGATGTTCGCTGCGCCCATGGAGTGCTAAACTAGTCTCATCCAGCTAATTCAATTATACATGTTGTGAGAATTGTGTTTTAATTTATATGCTTGTTTAATATTTGGGTCATTTGCACTTTTGAGCTTTTTAAAAAAAAAAATATATATATATATATATATTTAGACCAACATTAAAATTTTACAAAATTACTTTCTAAAAAAAAAACTTTTGCAAAAAATAAACCAAAATGACCATTTTACTCTTAATAGTAAAAAAAAAATATATTCAGCAGCTTCCCGGTATTAACACCAGGAAACAGGCAAAATTCGAGTCTGCTTCCTGGTGTGCAATACCGGGAAGCCAAAATTTTGCCTACTTCCCTGTAATACATACCGGGAAGCTCATTTTTGCAATTTTTTTTTAAAAAAAAAATTTAGTTTTATAATTTTTTTTATAAAAAAGTTTAAAAGAGTAAAAAATTTAGAGTTGGTCTAAAACTAAGAAAAAAAGTTAATAAGGTCTAATTTTGCGTATTTTCACTTAATATTTGTGTATTCTCTATGGGCATGATTAAATGCGCATGTTATTCTAATTAGTTAATTAAGTGCGCAATTGATTGGTTAATTAGGATTAACACATTGCATGTCAAATAGCTCGTAGTTAATTTGACCTAGGGTTGAGAGTGCATAATCATAATTCAAGAACTGGCGTGCTAATTCAATTGGTTATGGTCATGGGTCTTTTCTAGTTCTTAATGCGGTTTACTTTAGATTAGTTATTGATTCGAAGGGTCGTACCCAGTCAGTCTCATAGCTAAGGAAAAGATTGGTTATTAGGCACGTTGTCAATAGTTATAACCGTGACTATTAAACTGCATATATATATACTTAGTTTCGATGATCAACACTACATTGAATAAGTTGACTTTGCTGGATGTTTAAATATCATTGATTGTTTTATTCTGTTAATTTTATTTTTAGTTTAATTATTCATATATTATACACCCCCAGTTTTATTTGATTTGGTCTTAACATTTACAATTATTGATTTTCGTTCTCTGTAGGATCGACCCTGTATACTGCAAGTTTATTTGTATTATAGGTTAAATTTATATCGACGGATTCGACACCGTCACCTACACATTAATAAAAAAGACTTCATTGATCTAAACGTTTAAGGTCATAAGGGCAAAATTGACCATTCGTAAAGTTAGAGACCTAACTTGAAAATTATAGTCAAGTTCAGGGGCTCCTAAAACCTCTATGCCAAAACAAATATAATATTTAGTGTAGTTCGAGAAATTATTTTAATTTATATATACATAACAATATATATACATAACCTCTATGCCATAACAATATTTAGTGTAGTTCGAGAAAATTATAGTCAAGTTCGAGAAATTACTAATCTCTCTCTCTCTCTCTATATATAGAGGGGCGGAGCCACCATAGGGCGAACCCCGACGGAAGCACCGGTAAGGCTGGGGTGAACCTTACTGGTCGCCGTAGGCCCGGAGAGCTAAGCACCTGTGGAGTGTGGTGATGCTTGGAGGCTGATGAAGAAAGGTTGAAGAAGGAAGACATCTCAGGCAGGCAGCGTTTTTTCTGTTGTGTTGTGTTTTGATTTTATTTTATTTTTTATTTTTTTTACTAATAAGTAAAACGACGTCGTTTTACTTATTAGTAAAAAAAAATCAAAACACAACTCACGCACACAGCTCTCAATAGAGGAAAAACAGAACCAAAGCACCTGAGCAAGCAAACACGAGTTCTCTACTTCCTCTTCTCTCTACTTCTAAACACACCATACCACCCCACCTAGATCGCCGCCGCCGGACTTCGCCGGAATTTTAAGCAGGAAATTTCCCGCCGATCCATAGTTGACCAAGTCAGCACCAATCATAAAAAATTTCTGGTTCCGCCACTATATATATATATATATATATATATATATATACTCTTTCTCAATTATACTCAATTAATTCCCTTAGACAACATTCTTCAAAACCAAACAACCAATCAACATTTATTTTTAACAAACAATTTTAACTATGGTGAGACAATCCCAATACAAAATCTTCTTAATAGCGAGACCTTAATCCTTATAATACGAAATCTACTTAATGTTGAGACCCAATCTCAATACTCAAAATCTTCTTATGTTGAGAGCACAGCTAAAACATCATCATTCACAAAATTTTCTTTTATGACATATATTAGCATTTTTCCAGCTTCATTACTCAAAAGTGCTTCACCACCATCCTCATATACATTTAACTCTTCACTTGCTACACAACAACTACTGACATCAACATCTGTACTAAACTTTTTTCTTGTAGTTTCCTTACCAGCACTAGCAGCAGCTATTGAATTTTCGGCTGCTTCACTACCAACCACAAAAACACCCAGTTCAATATTCTAACTTGTCTCGCATCTTGTCACTGCATTGTCTACGCTAACTATACCTAAATTAACACCCTGACGTGCCTCAGTTAAAGCAATTTTATTCCTAACATTGATCCCACTTGTCTCAACATCTTCATTGATCTTATTCACAACCTCAACTCTTAATACTATAAAATCAATCCACATATTCACTATATCCACACTATTGCCAAGATTGTTCCTACATTCATTGACATTCTTATCCACATTAGCATTAACATTCCCTATCTCATCTACATTACTAATTTCTGTATCACCATTACTCTTTGAATCATCATTTTCATCCCTAATTATACCAACATTACAAATATCCCTGCCATGATTATCATTTATGTTCATTTATGAAATATTCTCAGTCCTGTTATCATTCCCATCCATAATTCCATCATGTCAATTGTAATTCCCATCCCGACAGTACCCAATTACACCAAAATACGACCAGTGCATTAGTTCCAATTTATACAAACCAAAACAACATTAATCCACCCGTTTAACAGTCCAATTGACACCATAGAACAACCAACAGTACCAAAAACCGAACCTACACACACTAGACCACGACATCACAATTTTATCTTCATAGTTCTAGAATATTGCCCAAATAGCTATTCAATGGAAAATGGAATACAACAGTACAGTATTAGAATTGGACGAAATCCAGTATCAGTAATTCAGTAAGGCCGAAGCCGATCAGTCTAGTATCAGTAATGACACTTTAAGTCGATAAAAATAGTGTGAGGATCCTCTATTCCTAAGCATGCCATAGATTCTACCTGAAGCTGTCCTAGGGCAATTATTCCAGTTATTTACAGTATTTAACAGACCAATTCATCGAGTTCAGTGATTAATTTATTATTTCAACAGTTTGATAATAATAGTACGCAATAACCTCAAATTCGGGTATATATAAAGTAGGCTAGTTTTCAGGTAGGCCAACAACATTCAATCAGAATCATGCAACAACCAAAAATAGTACATCAAGCAATATATTGGACTAAAAACAAGCTACTAACCAACGACAGCAGAATCAACAACAAAATGAATATCAGACGACTACTCCTCAGTCCGAGCAGTTTTACCCTTCTGACCCTCTGCAGAACGAAATCAAATACGTTAATAGTAGAATACGCGATTCCAATCAAACCCAAACTCGACAGACTACAACCCTAACCGAAACGAATAACCCCTAAAAATCTACAAATCCAACTCTACGGAACAACGCAACTTACCGAATGACTCAGACTACAGCGTTAGTGTAATTCACAACGCCTACCAAATAGAACCCTGAAGGAAAACAACTGATTGACAGAATCGTGAGATTAGAGACCTGACTAACAATATAAACCCCAAATTCGAGAATAGGGCAGAATATACTTACTGGAATTCGAGACCTCAATTGAAACCCTAACGGAAATTCAGAATCGCAAAAGGAACCTTACACGTAGATTTTAGGAAGCTGACGACGTTAGAATACGAACGGGATTACAATAACGAAACAGAAGTTGACGGAACTTATCGGAACGAGACTGCGGCGGGGCTCTATCAAACGCTCTCTCTCTCTCTCTAGCTCTCAATATTTCCTCTCAATTCTAATTCGTGAAAGGAGGCACGAATGAGAAACTAGGGTTAGCTAATAGTTATATAGGGTGACAAATATCAAAATCCCCCCCCGACTTAGGAAATTATGATTTAAATAAAAACTCTCGACAAATCCCACAAAACCCCCAAAAATTATGACACTAGATATTAGGCCCGAAAACGGTCTGTTAAATTCCAAATCTTAAACTTGTGACTAATGCACACTCAAGCTTTCCAAATATATGAGCAGTCCCTCAATATGAAACCAAAACTCATCTTCACTTTGATTAAAAACCATAATCTCGCTTGCAAGCACCCTCAAAACAAGTTTCCCATAGAAAACTTGATCTTTCTCCCTAACTTGCTTAATTAACTCAAAAAATGATGGAAAGGACAACTAAGTTTGAATTTACTCAAATTATACTTATAGGCAGGGCAATTGAGAATATCAGCAAGGAAATTTAGTTTAAACTTGTTGTTGACTTTCTGTTGAAAAGTCACTTTAGGAGCCTCCCATTTATAATCTCGATTGCAATCAACTGAGCATAAGTTAAACATATTTTCAAATTTTAATTACGTGGACAATAGTCAACCAATTAATAATAAACTATAAATGATTAAGCTAACTAGTTCTCCAACCATGTAGCTTATATGAGACGTATGTACTAGTTATGCCAATATGTACCAATTATGCATGTAAACATAAATATTTAACAAATTTTAACCAATATTAAATAAATCCAACAATATTTTCGACTAAAAAAACTCACATCACATGGAAATTAATAAAAAATATTAGAAGACACCACAAATAAGATTTATAAAACAAACATCACCCATCACCTAAAACACATTTCGGGTGGCCTTGACTATATGATGATCACATAACAAGTTAAACAAACGCCTTTCATATGGTCTTAACACTATAGTGGCCACATGAATGACATTTTATGGGAAAACATGTAACGCCTTTCAGGTGACCTTAAGTATATGGTGACCACCTTAAATGTGTTATCTTTAAAAAAAATAAAAAAAATAAAAAAAATAAAAAACTCATTCATTTGTCATATAAGACATTCTGAAACTACCCAACCATACAACTAACATAGTCCGATATGATCAATGAATCCACAAATGCGTTTCATGTGACTTTAACATTTTGGAGGCCACATGAAACGTGTAATATAAAAATGCTTATTTCAGCCTGACTAAACAAGCCCAAAACATAATTACATTAACAAATATAGTCAATCCACTTATATCAAACACTAACCAATAGACTCCAACAATAGTTCTACTAACAAGAATCAATAGTCTCTAGCAATGGGATCTACTAACTCATAGATATAAGAGGTTCTACCGACTCATTGATACTAGACGAAACTCAAAATCCGAATGCATGATGAAACTGAAAATAAGATATGAGTAATGGGTTCCATAAATACCTAAACAAAACTGAACAACCTAATAGACATATGAGCAATATGTTTCAACAAAAACAACTGACTCCTTCGATGTCAAAACAATACCCAAACAAATCAATGTAGTTTCGTCAAAAATCCTAAATCAGACAACTAAAACTAGAAAATAAAAGCGCGATTTCAGTACCTGATCAAGCAGTGTCTATAGGTTAGAAATGGAGGACAATTACGAATTAACGGTGGCTGGACATTGTCGTCGACGATTACTAGTTACAAAAATGATGTCTATGAAAGCGAATATGAAATGGTTTCGATTTCTTGTGATGTTAATGATACATTATAATAAGGTTGCAATCAGATTAGAGCATAATGGTTATTATAGTATTTCCATAACCAATTTTTAGTTATTTGGTATTATGTTTGGGTATTATATTTTTAATTATATTATTTAATTTTTAAACTTAATATATTTTTAGAATATTTTATATTATTTTTAAATAGATAAATTAAAATAAACGAAATAATGGAAGAGTGATTTATATTCATAAATGTTGAATTTTTATTGATGTGCTCCGGTGGGAAGGTTTGTAGAAGATTTTTGTATTGTAGACATGTATCTACCACACAAGTAGTATATATAGGGAAAAGATCTTTCTCTTTTGAATGATGAGGAAAAGGTAGAATGATATATCTATCAAATTAAAATTGTTGTTCCAATATGAGATATTCTTGTATTAATGGTTTATGGATAAAATTACAATCTCGTAACATATTGTTCTCTTACTGACAAATGACTGTTTTTGAAATCATAATAAAATATAAAATGAGATCTATTTTTTTTAAAATGAAAATTTATTGTTAGAATTATAATTTTTAAAATAAAATTAATACTTATAATTTTTTTATTTTAAAATAAAAAAACCTAAAATTTTTATTTAATAGAATATATATAAATAAAAATAATATAAAATCTTTTAAGATTTTAATTTTCCATTAAATATAAAAAATTATTTTTTGATATATTATTATATTAAATCAGTAATTAACTGATAAATAATATTTTGTTATTATATTTTATCAATATTTTTTAAAAAATAATTTATCATTATGACTAATAAAATTAATAAATTTTTGAATCAACTTATAAATTAATAATTTTATTTGGAAATAAAAATAAATATAACTTTAATAACAATATTGATATTAAAATTAAATTAAAATTAAAATGTAATTGAAATGGTGTGTTTAATTATTATTATTATTATTATTATTATTATTATTATTATTATTATTATTATTAAATTGTGGTCCTCAACCGTACAAGGACTCTTTTGAATGACCATTTTTGTTCGGTACATAATTTTTTTTTAATTAGTTTTTACATAATTTAGGAGTGATACTAATATTTTATAGAATTATTCACAGCAGTAATTAGAACTCAATAGGGATAAATAATCTGACACCCTCATTTATGAAATTATTTGGATTGAAAAGTCAAATATAAGGAGTCGTATTTTGCATTTAAAGCAGATGTGATATGAATTGTCAACTGGGCAGCTGTTAGTAAACAGAAAAGCATTTACTTCAAAAAAAGTATTGACCCATTTTGGTTGGCGCAATATCCGGAGATAAAACCATACGTGATCATGAACCTTAACAGCTTTGAATTAATTGAACAGGTCCAAGTCAAATATTCTCACTCTTCCTAACTGAGTAAAGTACTAATCCATATCATTGGTGCACATTCGAATAAATAATTAATTATTTACATAATTTCCTTTTCAATTTTATTTTTTGAAAAATTTTACATGTATTGATGTGGCCATTTAATTGTAATCACCGTCTCAATTTTTTTTCTTAATTGGGTTGAAGTCCAACCAACATCCAATATAAAATATCAATTTCAATATGATATTATTTATATTTTAAAATTTAATTATATGTGCATTTAATAAAAAAAATTCAATTAATATTTTAAATAATATTTAAAATTTTAATTATTTTTTTTAAATAATATTATATTAATAATAGTATTTCATTAACATTTTAAAAAATTATTCAGGATAACTTTTAATTTAAAGATTAAAAGTGATCTATTTTATTTGAGCATCAAGTGGGATGATGTGTCCATGAAAAATAGAAAACATGAATAATAATAATGTGATTGAATAGCTAGAAAATAGACGGCGTCTATTTAAAATAGTGATGCAGTATTTACCGTCTAATATATTTTTTCTATTTTTATAATTATTAGAAATTTAATTAAATTAAATCTCTACCGAAAAAAATATAAGATTAATTTAATAAAATAATATAATAATATTTATTTAGGTGAGTTAACTGTAGATTCAACCCTCCACAAATAGCAATTGAATTAATTAAAAAAAATAAATTTGGAGGATCGTCTTACAAAGTTTATGATGGGTTTGTTGTAATACGATGAGAAATTCAAATGTAATATCGTATCTAGAATAGTTTAGGTTGTTAGAGAGACAAACAAACTCAAATTGGATGAATAAAATATTGGTTGAAATCTTATTCCAAACCATATCAAATGATATATAATTTACGTAATCGAATATCGGATGCACACGTACATTCCTACCAATTATGCCAATTGTAATATCCGCAAATTGGGCCTAAAATTTGGGCCAATTTAAAATTTTTGAAAGTCTGATTTTCGATGCTTTCCTCATCGAAATAAATGGAAACACTATTAAGGGTAATGATGAGATTAGGAAATTTTATTTTGAAATGAAGACTAGGATCAAACTCCTTTATTTAATTTGGAATTAAATATTTAGAAATGGACTTTAAAACCGAAATTGGGCTTTTAGAATAAAACTTGATTCAATTGGAAGCATTGAGTCAAAATTATTTTTGGACTTGGAAAAATATGGATTTTGAACCGAAACGTAAAATTTTGGCGAAATTACGATTTTACCCCTCTAAGCGGAAAATTTTGGATTTTTAAAATCGATGGTGGTTTTTGACTTAATACATGAAAATAAAATTTTGGAGAATTGCGGAAGTGATGAAACTGAGTTTCGGTGGAAAATGGACTCGGAATTGGATTGGGCCCAATTTGGCCCAATCCAACATCAAGCCCATTTGGTGCCATGACACAACACCACTTAAACTTCACCACTCACTCTCTCATTTCCTCCCCTCCTCTCCCAAATACGTTTTTCTTCTTCTTCTCTAACAAAACCTTAGCTTCCATTTCTTCTTCATTTCATCACTTCAACCACCATCAATCTTTCCATTAGCTTCACCAACAACCACCAAGGAGTTGATTGATTGTTATTTGGGTGTTTAAAGCTTCAATCTTCAAAGGTGATTTTCTCTCTTCTCTCTCTACACTTGAAGGTTTTTGAATTAATGATATGAGTTTTGTTTCATGCTGCTTATAAATTGTTTTTGAGTTGATTTTAAGTGTTAAACATGTGTCTCTAGCTTCCATAAGGTTTAAGAGATTTAAAGCCCTAACTTTCACTATTTATATTTTGTTCTTGTTTGATAGAAAATGATTTTGATAAGCAAATATTGTTAAGTGATGATCCTAGGTTGATAATAAATGGTTTTGGACTTATTCTAATCCACTTGATAAAATCCTAATCTCATATGGTTATGTATGCCCTTAATAGAAAGGTTACTTGGTGATTGAGTTTGTTTTGGAGTTTTGTAATGATGTTGGTCATGGTATGATTGATTGTAGTGTGTTAGAAAATATCTTGGTGTTGGCTATTCATTAGTAGAAATGGCACAAAGTGAGCTTGTAGCTTGGGATCGACGGATGCGAGGTTCGTATTTCCATTTTTAGCCCTATACGTTTGTTTGTTATTGATTGATGCATTGAATATATGTCTACTTGTAATTATGCCATAAAATTGGTTAAATAAGATAACCATCCAAAAATTGAAGTGATGAACATTATTCCCATGCTAGGGCGTTAGAACATGATTGCGATGCATGTAGAATCATGTTAGGCGCTGCCTTTGGGAATTGAAGTTTGGGTGGACCATGTCCACATTATTTGTGATTTGATAGAGTTAGGGTAGAGACTTAATTTCCGCAATGCATTCTTGCTTGAATGATGTGATTGTGTGTATTGTGATGAAATGGATTGAATTTGTTGTTATTGATAATTGACGATGATAATTGATGTTAATTGAGTCTTGAAATGCATACTTGCCTCTTGCAAAATAAATGAACTCAATGTCTTATAATGGCCTAAGATGAATAAAAGGCTAATTTGATGGCATTACCCTTGAAGGGTCTTGAAATGACTTGTAAAATAATGGAAATAGCATAATTGATGCACTACCCTTGGTCGGGTCTTGATTGAATGAAATTGATGATGAAAAATGATGATTGATAATGATACTTGGTAACCGTGGAAATGCCCCGTAAACTTGCTATAGATAGTAGAATGAAAGGCATGCCTAGGGATAGAAGTACTTCGACCCATGAAGATATCATGGTTTAGTAGGCGCGGATAGTCTACTTACGGGGTGACGGCTTCGTCTTGTTTATGGGTTTATCCGTCTTGGGATGACGATCCACTTACGGCTTCGATGCATCCTTGTGGTGCTAAGACCGTCTTGGAACTTCGGTTCATCTACGGGCTTGCCTGTCTTGGGACTTTGGTCCATCTTGATCCCGTTTTCGAAAGCTATTGTATGTTTATGGGCATTCTTGTAAAAATTGATGAACTTGATTGATGACTTGTATGATTTGGCTAAAGGTAAATAAATAAGTAATGGTAAATGAAACTTGAAGAAGTGTTTGAAATTGTCTTGATAATGAACATGAAAAATGCTCTTGAAGATGAACTCGGTAATTGTCTTAAATATGGACTTGATAATAACTTGATGATGAATGGGTTAATGGTAAGAAAACTTGATAATGCACTTGATAATAAGATGACATTGTTATTGATATGAAATTGGAATTGATATGAACATGTTTAATAATCAAAATGATTAATGAACTTGACTAAATAAGAAATCATGACATGGCTTGTGCATGATCTTGATGTTTGGAATGTTTGTTTAGTGAGTCAACCCTTAGTTCAATACCCTTGTCTAGTGGTGTGATTCTTGATGTGTTTTTGTTAAGTTAGTATAGGTCTTTGTTAGCTTAATTGGCTAGATTATGATTTGGGAAATCATATTAAATATTTGATAAATCAACTTGATACTAACTTGGTTGGTAAGTTTTGGTTTTGCTTGAATTGGTGTTGAATTGGTAGAATAGGTAAGAACTTGAAAATTGAAAAATTATAGACTTGTGTTGTTGCTGTAACAAGTTAACCAAATAGGCAACTTGTTCAGTTTCGTTCACCCAAACAGTTGGGTCGCTTGACAAATGGATTGTTTGTATGTATTGTTTGATGATCATAGATGATATATTTAAAATTTGAAAGCATTCCGATGTCATTCGATTGTGTTTTGGAGTTGAGCGATTCGCTCAAAAACCAGCCTGGGTGGCTGAAATTTTCTGATTTTTACCCTGAACTTTAAAACCTCCGTTCTCCCTCATCCGGACTCCGATTTAGACGCCATTTACGGCTAAGGATTCGTTATCAAGTCTAGTTTTTGATAATATAATTTTATTACCAAAATTCAGGGCTTTACACAGTCCGTGTGATCAACACGGTCAGACCATGTAAGTTGTTGTTTTTGAGTCTCATTGGGAGAAAACCACACTGACCGTGTGGATATACACGACCAGGCTGTGTTGCATGCTGTTACACTTAGTTTCCACTTATATTTTTGACTTGTTTTGATGTCTAATTTTTATTTATTTACTATTATGATTTTTAAATGACTTAATGAGCTATTTTTTCATCCTTAAATTTGAAAAACTCCTTTTAAGATGCTAATCCTTCAAAACCTTGTTTATCTAAGTATTTCAAGTTAAGATATTACTTTTCAATGATGGTGTGATCCCATCTATGAATTGTATGAATGTAAATTAACTTGAAATTTTGCTAATATTCTTACGAGTTTTATTTTCTCCTCAATTGGTCGATTTTCTTAAAGGAAAGGATTTTGATATACAAAACACTTTGTATTAAGCTAAAGGACTCATGAAAAGTCCTAATTTCTTGAGGATGATCTTAAATATTTCTTCTTTTAATCATTCATTTGGGTTGTTTCTTACCAATTTATTTGATTCTTCAAAAGCTTTGGATAACATATATTGTTTTGACGAATATGTTTTGAAATGCATTTGATTACACTTGTATTTTGTAACTTAGCAAACCTTGTAAGGTTTTCAATTGATTGATTGGTCTTGTTAGAGAAATGTTGTGTATCTTGCCTTAAATAACGAACTGTTACGTTAGGTCGATGTCTCTTTAGAGTCGGATTGTTTGGACTAATGGGGTTCGGCTCTTGATTGATCATATTGATTGATTGCTTTGATTGTCTTTGATGGATGACCTTGATTGAATTTCATTATCGAATGATTGTTGCTCGATGGTTTTCCTTGAATGAATAATTGATTGAATGCCGTTCGATTGATTGATTGTCTTGATTGGTAGTTAGAACACAACTATTAATAACATGAGAAATATGATTAACCTTAATAATTGGTAAATCATGAAATGGACATGTTTGCATGATATGATATGTTATGATTATTGCACTAGCATGGATGATTGCTAGGAATTGCTTGTGCTTGACTTCTATGTGATAATGTGAGCTTAGAGATGCTCATATTAGAGATGCTCATATTACGTGTGTGTGCATTGCATTTCGACATAAAGGTAAGATCATATGTGTGTGATTGTTTGAGATAAGGAATGCGAATCAGGCTTGTGCCTGACCCTTCTTTTTTTCTTTTTTCCTTTTCCAAAAATTTGTTTTCAGGTTTGATCGAGCAAGGCATATGGTTATGGGCTCTCATTGTGAAGTTCCTTTAATTTTGTACTTATATGTGTTTAAAAGCTCATCATAATTGTAAAATAAACTCATGATTCATTTGCTAAACGATTGTGAATGAACATTTCATTTTGTTGAAATATAGATAAACATTATTTATTTCATTTCTAATCCAAAAATTACATTTTAGAAAATACTATGTTTTAAAGTCTTCCGCACTTATCGCATCACTCGATTGGTTTATTGAAAATTGTACTTGAATTATAAATTGATAATGTGGCGGTTGGGCCTCTCATCACGGTCTCGGCCGGGGTGGGGGTTCGACGTTACACCAATAGCAAGGAATATAACAAATTATGCTAATAGTAATGAATATAAATCTATTGTGTTCTTGATTCGAGTAGATTTTGAAATTCAACGTGTTTGGTAATTTGGAAAGGACATGAAAACTATTTTGGAAGCATAATAATTTATTAGGAATATATTTGCTAAAGTAGATTCTAACTAAGAAAGAGATCCTAAAGAATTTTAAATATGAAATATTTCCTTAACGGTTTTGTATTACTTTGTGGCTAAGTACCCTGTAATATAATGCTTGTATTTGTTATCAAGTATCCTAAAACAATAATTTGGTCTAGTGGCTAAGGTTAGGAGGTGTCAAAAATGGTATGGGACCATGGTGACTGTGGAGATCTTAAGTTCTATGATCAATCCTAATTGAGTTAGGGAATTAGAAAGTGGTAAGTTGTAACTATTTATATAAGTTATATGATCAATCCTAATTGAGTTAGGGAATTAGAAAGTGGTAAGTTGTAACTATTAATATATTGTTACATAGTAAATCGGTCTCTCATTATCCTAATGGTCGTGGTTTTTTTTCCGCCTTAGGTTTTCCATGTAAAATCTTTGTGATTATTTTGTACTTTTATTATCTTATATTGTGTATGTTTAGTTTACTTTGTTTTTACCAATATTCGTCTTTACTGCAATGGGTAACTGATTTATTAAATAAGTAGTATCAGAGCTAGCCAAATTTTCCGAAGACTTGTATTAGAACCTCGTTCTTTCGATATAGTTTGTATAGTTTATGAGTTTTTGGTTTGTCAATGTAAGAATGAATTAAGTAAGATGAAAGCAAAAGGTTTCGAAGGATGGATATAATTTCTCTGAATGAGTTTGAGAGTTGGTTATGTGAGAGAAAGAAAGTCAAAAGTAAGATAAAAAACTAAGAGCATCCATAATAGCAAGAGACACTTTGTGTCCCAATTGTGCTATGTGGGTCCTACGAAATATAATAATATATATGTTGTATCAAAGTATACGATATAGCAAACAAGATGTAAAATAGAAACACACTATTTACGTGATTTGGCGTAAGCCTACTCCACGAGACAAAGCCACTAAATTTGTTTACTAAGATGGAGACAAAGTAGAGATACAAATGAGTACAAACTCATACAAATTTCAAGCTACACAATACAACAAGTAACTTGAACATCACACACACTAACTTCACTTACAGAGTGTTTCTCTCCATTCTATTTCTTACCATATGTTCTCCTTCTAATCTTCTCAATTTAAGCAGAATTTGACAGCTTCTATATATGAAGATTACAGCTTACAATGGTAAGAACTAGCTGTACACCAAGTTGTCCAGTTGTAAACCATATTGCCTAAGTGTAAACAGAGTCGGTTACTTTTAAGTCGGTTGATTTCATCAACTTGACAATTGCAAAGAGAAGGTTTTTCTCTATTGTGATTGGCTAGTCAAACTTTCAAAAAGGCAATCCACAAAAGTTACCAAAAATCTCCACCTTGGATTGGCTTTTCAATAAACTCCACCTGCCTTCCTCCATAACTCACATGCTGCAAACACCAATTAAGTCCAAACAGTGTTTGAACTTAACTGTAGGAATCGGTTTTGTTAACATATCTGCTGAGTTTTCTACAATAGCCACCTTTTTAACTGAAATAGTTCCTTGAGAAATGATATCTCTAAGAAAGTGATACCTTATATCGATATGTTTAGTTCTTTCATGGTACATCTAATTTTTTGTCAAGTGAATTACACTTTGGTTATCGCAATACACAGCTAAAGAATACTGATGTAGGCCAAGTTCTGTAACCAAACTTTTCAGCCAAATGGCTTCTTTCACCGCATCTGCTACTGTCATATACTCCGCCTCTGTAGTGGATAAAGCGACTGTGGATTGCAAAGTTTATTTCCAACTAATAGCACAACCTGAAAGTGTAAAGATGTATCCTGTTAATGATATTCTCTTGTCCAAGTCTCTAGTATAATCTGAGTCAACAAAACCTATTACTGATGATCCTGAGTTGCAGTTACGATCATAAAATAATCCTACATTAATACTTCCTCGTAAATATCGACGTATCCATTTGACAGCTTCTCAATGTGTTTTACCTGGATTGGCCATATAACGACTTAGAACACTTACTGCTTGTGCTATGTCTGGAAGGGTGCATACCATAGCATACATAATACTTCCAACGACATTTGAATATGGAACATGTGACATGTATACTTCCTCCTCCTTACACTTTGGTGACATAGAAGCTAAAAGTTTAAAATGTGCAGCAATTGGAGTACTCATTGGTTTGCAATTCTGCATCTTGAATCATTCAAGTACCTTTTGTATATACTCTTCTGAGATAGGTACAATTTTCCATGTTTTCTATCTTGATAGATTTCCATGCCCAAAATTCTTTTTTGCAGCACCCAAGTCTTTCATATCAAACTCCTTACTCAAATGATGTTTGAGATCATTAATTTTAGATATACTCTTAGATGCAATGAGCATATCATCAACATAAAGCAACAAATAAATGAAGGAACTATCAAAATTACTTCTCAAGTAATGATGAGAAGTCAAAAAGTTGTCAAACCTCTTATACCATTGTCGAGGGGATTGCTTCAAGCCATATATTGATTTATTCAATCTACATACATGATCTTCTTTTTCCGGATCAATGAACCCTTGAGGTTGTATCATATAAATAGTTTCTTCAAGCTCACCATGTAAAAATGTTGTTTTCACATCAAGTTGCTCTAATTCTAGATTATGTAAAGCAACTAAGGCCAACATTACTCGGATAGAGTTATGTTTTACAACGGGAGAGAAAACTTCATTAAAATCAATTCCCTCCTTTTGAGAATAGCCTTTAGCAACCAACTGTGCCTTGAATCTAGCATCTTCAACTCCAGGAATTCCTACCTTTCTTTTAAAAATCCATTTGCATCCAATCACTCTACCACCTTTCGGTAATTTCACCAAATCCCATATTTGATTCTTATGAAGAGATTCAATCTCTTTCGTCATAGCCGGCATCCAATGATCAGAGTCTTTGCACGTGACCGCCTCTGAGTATGATAGAGGTTCATCTTCCACTTGATTTTCAGCCATAGTTAATGCATGAGCCGTTAAGTCAGCATATCTCTGTGGTGGACGAATCTGTCTTCTTTGCCTGTAAGTAGCAATGTTGTATGGTTCATCTCCTTCTGTTACATTATCAGAGTTTGTATCTTCAATTGACAGATAATCATCAATATTTTCAAGATGATTTTGATTTTCTTGTACTGGTTTGGTTGGTGTCTCTAACTCAAACTCCACCTTTTTTTGGAGTCCTCTCTCTGTTGGTGTCTTTATTAGAATCCTCCCTCGAATTTAGTTAGGCAGCTTCATCGAATTTAACATCCCTACTTATTACAAATTTTGGAGACTTAGGATCAGATGACCACAACCTATATCCTTTTACCCCATCAGCATATCCCATACAAATGCACTTCTTAGCTTTTGGTTCAAGTTTTCCTTCACTAACATGGTAATAAGCAGGACATCCACAAATTTTCAAATCAGAGTAATCTGAGGGTTTACCTGACCATACTTCATTTGGTATTTTGCATTCAATTGCTCTAGAAGAAGACCGATTGACTAAATAGCAAGCAGTGTTAACTACTTCTGCCCAGAATTCCTTCTTGAGACCAGCATTAGAAATTATACAACGAGTTTTCTCTAAGAGCGTTCTGTTCATACGTTCTGCTACTCCATTTTGTTATGGAGTATTCCCGACCGTGCGATGTCGAACAATACCATATTTTTCACAAAACTGGTTGAATTCATTATTATAAAATTCTAGCCCATTATCTGTTCTTAGGCACTTTATCTTCTTTCCAATTTGATTTTCCACCAATATTTTCCATTTCTTGAATTGAGAGAACACTTCATTTTTGTGTTTCAGAAAGTAAATCCACACTGTGTGAAAAATCGTCAATAAACGTCAACAAATACTGGTTACCACCTTTAGACGGTACACGAGATGGGCCCCAAAGGTCGGAATAAATATAGTCCAAAGTCTGTTTGGTAGTATGTGTTATTGTACTAAATTTCACTCTACATTGCTTTCCAAACACGCAGTGTTCACGAAAATTGAGTGAGCTAATCTTCTGACCACACAGTAGTCCTCGTTTGCTTAAAATTGACATTCCCCTCTCGCTCATGTGACCTAATCGCATATGCCACAATTTTGTTGTTTCATCATCTGGATTAGATGTGGTCGAAGCTGTTGAACCAGTGACTATTGCTCATTGGAGAATGTATAGATTATTTTCCATTCTACCTTTTATCACAATCAATGGGCCTTTTGTAACCTTCAAGATTCCACCTTCAGCAGAATATTTACACCCAAGATTATCTAGAGTGCTTAGGGCGATTAAATTCTTTCGTAAATCTGGAATGTCTCGCACCTTTGTCAAAGTCCTCACAATTCCATCATGGCATTTAATCTATACTGATCCAATACCCACAGCTTTACATACTGCATCATTTCCCATAAGAACTGATTCACTGGTTAATTCATACACAGTGAACCAATCTTTATTTGGTGTCATATGGTAAGAACATGCTGAATCCAAAATCCAATCATCTTTTTGATGAACAGACAATGATATTGCAAGGACATTATTTTCTTCATCAAGTTGTTGTCTGTCAGCAACACTAGCAGCACCACTACTTTCTTGTTTTTTCTTTTCAAGTACAGGACATTCATTCTTGTAATGTCTTTTTTTATGACAATAGTGACACTCTACACGACTTTTATCAAAACCAGATCTAGACTTCGAGTGATGATTAGATTTTCCTTTGGTTTTCTCCAAATCTTGCTTTGGAGCTCTATCTCTAACAATAAGGCCATCTGACTCATCATTACTTCTACCATTAAATTAGGTACGAACATCAACTGATTCAAGGGAACTTTTGACAATTTCCAAACTGATGGAATCACGCCCATACAACAGAGAATTAATAAAATTCTCATAAGATGAAGGTAATGAAGCCCAGAGCAAGAATGCTTTATCTTCATCTTCAATGGTCAGGTCTGCATTTTCCATATCCGTGATTATTTCATTGAAGTCAATGAGATGATCTCGGATGTTTGCGCCTTCTTTCATCTTCAAAGTGTAAAGGCGCTGCTTAAGGTACAAGCGAGTTGCTAAGGACTTCTTCTTGTACAGTGTCTCCAATTTTTCCCATAAAGCTTGTGCAGTGGTTTCATTTGAAACTTCTCTCAAAATGTTATCCGATAAGGATAACATAATTGTACTATGAGCTTTTTCTTCAATTTCTGTTTTCTTATCTTCTTTCACATCTGCTGGATAGTATTTTCTCAAAGCAGCAGCCAGACCTTCTCGCCGAAGCCATGCCTTCATCTTCAATTGCCACAAACTAAAATTGTTCTTCCCATCGAATATGGAAATTTCAATTTTTATAGAAACCACATCAATGATATTGATGAAAAACCAGGCTCTGATACCAGTTTGTTGTATCAAAGTATACGATATAGCAAACAAGATGTAAAACAGAAACACACTATTTACGTGGTTCGACGTAAGCCTACTCCACGAGACAAAGGCACTGAATTTGTTTACTAAGACGGAGACAAAGTGAAGATACAAATGAGTACAAACTCATACAAATTTCAAGCTACACAATACAACAAGTAACTTGAACATCACACACACTAACTTCACTTACAGAGTGTTTCTCTCCATTCTATTTCTTACCATATGTTCTCCTTCTAATCTTCTCAATTTATAGCAGAATTTGACAGCTCCTATATGTGAAGATTACAACTTACAATGGTAAGAACTAGCTATACACCAAGTTGTCCAGTTGTAAACCATATTGCCCAGTTGTAAACTGAGTCGGTTACTTTTAAGTCAGTTGATTTCATCAACTTGACAATTGCAAAGAGAAGGTTTTTCTCTATTGCCCAGTTGTAAACTGAGTCGGTTACTTTTAAGTCAGTTGATTTCATCAACTTGACAATTGCAAAGAGAAGGTTTTTCTCTATTGTGATTGGCTGGTCAAACTTTCAAAAAGGCAATCCACAAAAGTTACCACAATATAATTATTAAATAATCGAAATATTAATAAAGTTATATTGAGAGAGAAAGAAATACAAGTGAAATATAAAGAGATGATTGGTGGATGAGAGTTGTCCCTCGTCCCAACTTAGAGGGACTCAGGAGAGAGGAAACATATAATTATTACATAATTTGATTTAAATTAATATTTTTTAATTCACTTTTTCTAAATTAGCACTCAAAGTGTCCCTCTGCCATGGATGCCCTAAGGGATAGTTCCACTTTTACTTATTTTAAACTTTTAATTAAGTTAATGAGTCAATCAAAGTTCATCTTTTAAAAATCAATTTTTTTTAAAAATTCTAATTTCATAAAATGAGTCTTGATAACTTTTTTTCCCCTAATTACGAATCAGTAAAACTCATCACAAAGGTCCACCAAAAAAGCTGTGAAGGACCTTTGCAGATTTGTGAAAGACATAACAGAAGCAAAAATTTCATGAATACTCATTTCTTAAAATAAAAACTTTTAAAATTTTATTTTACTCATGAATACAAACTAAAATTTTGTTGATTTATATTTTGAAAATTTTCCAAAAAATTAATTCACAAATATTATTAAGATATGTCTACCATATTTACTTTCACCTCTGCCCACGTATTTATTTGTATCTCTCTGAAAAAATCCTCCTCATAATGATAAAATGAAAAAGAAATTAGGTTAATGTTGGGAAGAACACTGAGAAAGGAATTTATGTTCATTCATATTTATACTATCAGATAAATAAAGACAAATAAATGATTTTATTTAATAAATGAACAAATAATTAAGAATTTGGATAGATATCACAAATGTTTTTCCATTGGTTCAATTGGCGGGAAATTAAATATTTAAGAAACCCTTCTAAGAAAATGAAGGTGGAAAGAAATTGCACAAATCTTAATACCACACCAAAAACTACCAATATCCTATTACTATTTTTTAACAAATCTCAAAAATATTTTTGATAATCAAATAGATTTACACATTCAACCATCAACATCCCCATATAAAATTCTATCTTGACTTCAATGTGCAAAGTCAATGCTACTTGTTTGGTATGCCTTGTTGTATATAGTATAGAAAACTTAAACAAACCATCAACTTGCATGCATAATGCAATGCACACCACTTATAAATATGTACATAAACATCAAGAGCATAACCAACATTGAATCAAAGATGGGATACGTGGTGATAGTTTCTCTTCCTTTAGTAATAGTTTGCATTGTAGCATCAATTGGTTGTTATTACATGGGAAGGCACAAAGGCCAAGAAGAAGGAAGACAAATGGTGGCACAAGAGCTTGGCATCAACCTTCAACCACCGTCTTCCGTTCTCACTCCTCCGTCGCCGATGGTCGCGCCGTCTCCTCCTCCGATGAATCAGTTCCCTTCTCCTTCCCCCTATAATCCCAATCCGGCCTATGTCAAGCAACATAATGGTGTCGCTATGGTTTAGATTTTTTTTTCTTTTAATAATGGGGCCATATTTGTTCATCTCTATGGTTTTATTTTATTTTATTTTTTCAAAAGTAAAATGTGAATTATTCATCCATTGATCCGATGATAAATTAATGTTTTTTTTTTCACGTTGTTAATCACACAACTCAATAGAAATTAAATGGATATAATGATAATGTGGGTGACAAAAATTAAAATATATTCACAACTATAATTAAAAATATGCGATGAAAAGATTTTTAATTCAGAAATATAATATATATATATATATATATATATATATATAATTCATGCAAAAGCCCAAGTCCAAGTCTACGTGAATATGTATCAATTAAAATACTCTCGGTAGGTTTGACTTTGAGCAGCTGGATTCACCATGGATGGATATAGGTGTGTGCTGGACTGGTAATGGTTGGAAAATCGATTAATTCTTATTCGCTGCTTGTTAAACCAATTAATAATCTATTTAGGTACTGATTATTACAAAATAAATAAATATACGGATGATAAAAAATAGAAAATAAAATATAAGATTTTATGTGAAAGTATAAAGTGTGAAAAAAATTACGGAACAAGAATAGTTTTAAATCAAATTACAACTATTATAATCAAAATAACACTTCCTTTAATATTCAGTTTTAGGTTTTTTTTTTTAAAATTTTTAATTTTGGTTCAAATTTGAATTTTCAAAATTCTCCATCAGAATAAATCAAAATTTTAATACAAAGGTAAAACAGTATTTAAAAACTATAAACGGAAGCGTCAAAATCGATTTAATTAAAGTGATTTTGGAATTATTTTAGTAAATTGTAAAATGGGTTTTTATTTGAAAATGGAAAATCTTGGAAAAAAAATTGAATTTTGTGAATTAAATAAATCATGGGTGTGAATAGACTATTTATAAATTCACCATGATGGTTTAGAAATGGGAGTGAATGGAAATGAAAATGGGAAGGTTGATTGGGCTCATTATTGGGTCAAATGGGAAATAGGCTCAAAAGCCATTCCAGATCCATCAACACCCAAAAGACTCTTCCTTTCTCTATACTTCCCAGAAATCTCTCTATACTATCTAAACCCCTAAAATCCTTTCACATTCCCTTCTAACATCAAAACACGGTCAATACTCACACCACCATGCCCTCTTCACCCAAACCCTCGTCTCTACTGAAGAGAACATTCTTTCAAGTTAAGTAGAACTAAACCATCCACTTCTCATCTTCTTATTAGTAAGAACTCTATTTCTTATTCTCTCTGATGTGTTTTTTTTAGATTGTGTTGTGTGCTTTCAATGGGTGCTTATTAATAGAGCTCTAAAATGTTGTTTTTATTTTTATGAGTAGTTTCTACTACAAACTACATTCAGATAAAACTTATCTATGCAGTTGCCGTTATTTTAGGAATAAATTTGTTAAGTCCGTTATTATTTTATTTTTTTTTATTTCCTTATCAGATGATTTTTTTTAGAAATTATAGGGGATTAAGTTTTGTTATAGTTGTGTATTTAAGCCTTTCAGGTCTATGAATAAAATCATCCAACTTTCTAAATTATTGCTACAAGTTCTTTATGGTATCAGAGCCTTATGTGCTCCAACGAGTTATTATTATTATTATTATTATTATTATTATTATTATTATTATTATTATTATTATTATTATTATTATTATTATTATTATTATTATTCAAGGCTGCTATCTTTGATACCAATGCAGATAATACATCATCTTCATCAAACACCACTCATACGGTAATTCAATTTAATCCCTCCTCAAAACTTCTGATCACACTCGCTGAAAGCTCAAATTTTCTGATATGGAAAGCGCAATTTCCATGTTAATGCATGGTCATAACATTTATGGTCATTTATATGACACTATATTTGCTTTTGATCCCCACATTACAGAAAATAATCAATAAATATTCAATTATGCTTATTTGCTTTGGTTTCGTCAGGATCAGTTGATTCAAAATGCTCTTATTGCATCCGTTGAACCTACTATTGCTTCCACCACTACTGTTGCTACTACTTCCAAACAGGCATGGGACTCGCATCATCTTGCCTTTGCCAACAAGTCTCAAACATAAATTTTTCAGTCTTCATGATGAACTTGCTCGTTATTCACATGATTCTCAATCCGTTGTAGAGTATTTACATCACATTCGTTCGCTTGCTGATGAGCTTACTATTGCCGGCTCCCCTATTTCAAATAAAGAATTCATTGTTAAAATTTTGAGTGGCATTGGAATTGAATTTCGTGAAATCTCTACAGCTATTCGTGCTAGAGATACTGTCATTTCTTATGAGGAGTTATATGATAAACTTTTGGATAAAGAGTTGTTTCTTAAACATGAAGACTCAAAGAAATCTACTACTTCTATCACTGCAGCTATTGCTAAAAAATATCAAAAATCATCTTCTTTTCGTCGTGCACAATAGGGTAAGCAATTGCGTGGACCTGCTCCACCATAATGATGTTATTCTTCTCAACAATATCAATCTGTTAGTCATCCTTCATCGCGTCCATCATCATTACCGGATACTAGTCTCGTACATTGTTAGCTTTGTGACAAACCTGGACATGTTGCTAGTGTTTGTCGTTCTCGTTTCCATAATCATCTTCAAGCAAAAGCGAACAATGTGAGCAGCTTTGTTCAGTCAAATCAGCCCTAGGTTGTTGACTCCGGTGTGTCTCATCATATTACAGGTGATGCATCCAATCTCACTATGATGCAAGAATATCATGGTTCAAACGATGTATTTATGGGAAACGGTAACACTATTTCTATCTCCCACACTGGTACTGCTCATGTGCATTCCTCTTCTCGCTATTTTAAGTTTTCTCACACACATTATACACCTCAAATTAAAACAAACTTGATTTCTATTGCTCAGTTTTGTTGTGATAATCACACATCAATTGAATTTTTTCTCTTTACCTTTTGTGTGAAGGATCTGACTTCGGGAACCTGCTAGTGTGCGGATGGAATTGGAGTGGATTATATGAATGGCCTCATAAGGTGACTCCTCCTCAAGTTAATATGGCTTTTCCCTCCCCTTCACTGTCACTTTGGCATTATCACTTAGGTCATCCCCATCGTCAAGTTTTAAATAAAATTGTGTCGCGGTATTCTTTGGCTACCTCAGAGTCTAAGTCATTCCAGTTTTGTATTTCATATGTTTCCAATAAAATGCATTGATTTTCATTTCATGATAGTTCTTTGTCTACATTGCATTCTTTACAAATTATTTTCTGTGATTTATGGGGACTTTCTCCTGTTAAATCTATTCACAATAAGCTGTACTATGCTTTGTTTGTTGATCATCACTCTAAATATATGTGGCTTTATAACATCAGTTCCAAGTCTGACGTTCAACGTATTTTTAAAAACCTGCATTCATTTCTTGAACGTTCTTTTAATCATAAAATTTTATCTTTTTTATTTTGATGAGGGAGGGGAACTTACTGGCTTAACTTAGTATTTCAAAGATATGGGCATTGAACATTTTCTTACTCCTCCATATACACCACAAAGGGTTGCTATCATCCAATGTCGTCATCGTCATATCATTGAAACAACTCGAACTCTTTTACATCAGTCTCATACACCTACTTATTTTTGGACCTTTGCTTGCTCTCACGCTGTGTTTTTAATTAACTGATTGCCAACACCAATTCTTCATGGTAAAAGTCCTTATGAACTTCTCTTTCATAACACACCACAATATGATTCCTTTAAAGTCTTTGGATGTTTGTGATATCCATGGCTTAGACTGTACACTAAACATAAGTTAGAGCCATGTTCCGTCCATGTGTGTATTAGGGTTTCTTGATCAAGCATCACTGTCATCAATGCTTTGATCCGGTTGCGTCTAAGATTTTTCTTTCTCGAGATGTGAAAATTTTGAAAATATATTTCCTTATGAGAATATGTTTTCAAAATTCTTGGCTTGAGAACTTGTTCCTATGGATCGGGTTGATTGTAAGTAGATTTTTTGCATAAAATATTCTCTAGATGGTGCAATTGAGCGATACAAGGCTTGATTGGTTGCCAAGGGTTTTACTCAACGCCCATGAATTGATTACGACTCTACTTTCAGTCTAGTTGTGAAGCCCGCTACGGTTTGATTGGTTCTTGCAATTGCGGTACAATGGGGTTGGACTATTCGACAACTTGATGTGAATAACGCCTTTTTACAAGGTTGTTTGGATGATTTTGTTTACATAAGTCAGCCACCCGGTTTTGAAAACAATTCTGACCCTTCCTATGTTTGTAAGTTACGTAAAACTATTTATGGACTTAAGCAGGCGCCATAGGCTTAGATCTTGTTTGGATAGACTGGCTTTTGGCTTCTGACTTCTAAAAGTTGTTTCAGATGGTGTTTGAGTAACTGGCAGAAGTGCTTCTGTCCTCCCAAGAGCTTTTCCAGATGAAGTAAAAAAATATTAGCTTCCTGAAAATGGCTTCCACTTCTCTTCTTTTATAGACAGAAGCCAAAAGTAGAAGCAATCTCAAACAGGCCCTTAATATACTGAGTTACGTTTGGTTCTACTTTCTGTTGGCTTTGTCATGTCTAAGTCAGACACCTCTTTGTTTACTTTCCATCAGTTTGGTGTTACTATATTTTTACTTGTCTACGTGGATGACATCATTGTCATAGGCAGTCATGCAATGAAGGTTCACAATGTTATTAAAGGCCTGGCTAATCGTTTTTCTATTAAGAACTTGGGTCTTCTTTATTACTTCTTGGGCATTTAGGTGATACATAATGAGGACGGTCTTTATCTTTATTAGGCTAAGTATATATTTGATATTCTCACAGATTTCGGTATGCAAGCTAGTAAGGGTGTTGCCACACCTATGACTATATCTTCTGATATTTTTACATTCGTGGTACTTCTGTGAATGCAACTGGTTATCGAACCCTTGTTGGTAAGCTACAATATTTGTCGTTCACTCGTCCTGATATTGCGTATTCGGTAAATCGGTTATTCCAGTTCATGCATCATTCTCTAGAGGTCCATTGACGTGCAGTGAAATGACTTTTGTGTTACCTTTGCCATACTTACTCTCACGGCCTCCACATAACCAAAGATAAGAATTCTAGGTTGTTTGTGTACTCTAATTCAGATTTGGGCGGGCGATCCCTCTGACCGTACTTCTACCATAGGTTATATTATGTAATTTGGTTCTACGCCTATCAGCTGGTCATAAAAAAAATGGGTTGTCTCTCGATCATCAACTGAAGCCGAATATAGGGTCATCGCTTGAGCACTTGCCGAATCCAATTGGCTGACTAATTTACTCAGTGAACTTTGCATTTCACTCTCCTCCATACCAACAATTTACTGTGATAATGTGGGTGTAACTTATCTTTATCACAATGCGGTCTTTCAAAGTCGCATGAAGCACATTGCGATTGATTTTCATTTTGCCCGAGATTAAGTTGAAAAAAAAACAAGTGAATTTTCAACATCTTCATTCGACTGATCAGGTAGCTGATCTTCTCACTAAGCCATTGTCCAAGTCGGCTTTCCTTCGTTGTTTTCTCAAGTTATCGCTGGTGGATACAACCGTCAACTCGAGAGGGGTGTAATGCAAACTACAACAAGATAAAGCTATCTATGCAGTTGTCATTATTTTAGGAATAATTTTGTTAAGTTCGTTATTTTTTTTATTTTTGTATTTCTTTATCAGATTATTTCTTTAGAGATTATATGGGGATTAAGTTTTGATGTAGTTGTCTATTTAAGCCTTTAAGGTCTATGAATAAAATCATCCAACTTTGTAAATTACTGTTACAAGTCTTTAGTCTCAACTAGAAATAGATTATAGTTACCATTTAAACTTGCATTACTGTGAATGGCATTCACAAATAGGTGAAGTAAATTCACACATGAGTGACTTGTAAACATTGACAGTGCTATATAAACTTATAAATAATGTGAATCAATAACAAAACCTGTAAATAGATTCAAATAATGTACAACCTAAAAGGCTTTCAATAACAATTAACACATTCATCTTCAATCTTGACATCTTTTGCTCCACATTTGATCTAAACTAAAACTAGTGTGATCTTACATAAAAATAACAAATACCAATATGTAATAACTTAGACCAATTTAACAATTATGTAATTTGAATTGAGTATGATTCATAAATTTGTGAATGTATTTAAAATAACTATAATAAAGACAAAATAACTCAGTACAATTGGAAACTCTTTAACAATATTATTACCCTCAATCTAAAATGATGCAATACTCAACAACTAGAACATCAAAACTCTATCAATTAATACATCACTCCTCAACAACTAGAAAATCTACCAATTGGAAAATTTATCCTCTATCAAACAAAGTAAACAAATGAAAGCTCATACAAAGCTCAATCTGCTAAGCACAAAATTATTCATCATCATCAAAACACCATCACAAACATGCTTTCACAGTAACAACATACAACACATCTTGTATACAAAACATCAACATGTAACACATCAATACAAGACTAATGATTTCTTAACTAAAATAGACATCGGATTGTATACTAACCTTTTTAATGTTGAATTCAAAATTTTGATGCTGAATGAACTAGAGAAAGCCGACAATGGCGAACAAACTGTCACGCATCAAAAGTCATGAAATTAAAAACGGACTTGTTTCAAATATTGATAATGTGGAAAAAAAAGAATTGATTATTAATGATGGTAACAATGACCGAGACTGTAAACAGGACGAAGAGGAAGAAGACACTAGGTTTGCTCTGTCGAGACTAGAGAAGAAAAAACAAACGGGGTCTTACTCTTAAGGATGGTAATGTGTCGGGTTCGGACGGAAATTCAACCTAAATCCATTACGGGTTTGACGGCTTCGGGTGCGGGTTTTGACCCATGGATTTGGGTGGACCCATGAATCACTCACCTATCTAAAATACTAAAAACAAATTATCATTATAGAAATCTCATAGTCCACAAAATCTAATACAAAATCCCAAACATAGATTAAAATCCAAGCATTTAAAATATGAAATTTTAACAATCCAAACTTTCAAAATAAAAATAGTGCTAGTTTAGTATCTAATCCATAGTTCAAATTCAAAGAAAATATTGAAATAAAGTTAGATCAATTAAAATGATTATCAATAATCATCCTTCACACTTTCAATTTAACATATATTTCCCAACTCTTCAAGTCAGTAAGTGATTTTGTATTCCTACAAAATAAAAAATAATAATAACATTAGAATGTATTGACAAAAAATGCATTAATAAAATCTCAATACTATTATTACCTTAAATTCATCTTCATTGGTTTCAACTTCAAGCCATTGATTTTCAAAAGTTTCTCCATCTAATCATAAGCAACCAACCAATATATTAATTAAATGTATAAGCATAGGAATCTTGTAAAAACTAGAAAAGTTTAATAAGCTGATATTTTTTACATACTATTTAACTCTATCCATAGCTAATCTTGAATACAAATTAGCATCTCTAATTTTTTATGACTAAGTCGATTACGATGAGGAGTTACAAATCTCCCACATGTACTAAAATATGACTTTGAGGAAATTATAGAGACTAGAATGACTAAATTATCTCTGGTAATGCGATGTAAAATGGGAAATGTATTAGAATTTGCATCCCACCATTTCAATACATTAAAGTTTGGACATGATTGAACACAAGACTGCTCAAGATAAAAATCTAACTCTGTCTTCACTTGTGCAAATGTAGTAAAGGCTACCTTACTTCTCATATGGATTTCATATTTTGTCAAATGATCTCTTGATTTGCCTAATGTATCAACTGGTGTTGAAGTTTGAGGAGTATTCAGCGAACTAGTTGATGAACTACTAACCCGATTTGCTTGAAAAAAATTTCATACTCTCCAACAATTTTCAATAATACTTGACGACCCTTTTCAAGTTCATTTGAATAGCTCTCACTATAAATTGAAAGAAACTAAAATTCCATCACATTCACCTTGTAACAAGGACCTAGAATAGTTCCAACAATTAAAAGTCCAGGAAAATCAGTCCAATAATCATATGAAGCCATCATTTTAACTTGAAAAATTGGAGATTCACTCCACTTTGTAATTAATGTCCTAAGGTCACACACAACTATCATGTACTCATTGGAAGTGGGATACCTAGTTCCTGAAAGTCACAAGTAACAGTGTAAAAGCTCTCAAGTCTATCACAAATCTCTGTGGCTAAAACTCAATCATTTTCAGTTGGTACATTTTTATTCTGTGAATCTCTTTATCTCAATCTCAGAAAAAACACCTTTATAAACCAAAACACTCCTAATCATTAAAAAGGTGGAGTTCCATCATGTGTTGCAATCAAGAGCCAACTTTCTAGTACTACTTATATTAAATTGGCGTACAGTTTCAAAAAAATATTTCCTCTCTTTTAGGTGTTGCTGTCCAATAAGTAACACTATCTCTAATGCGATTGATACTAGACTGAATCATGTGCAACACAATGAATAAGGAGTAAATCTGGACTAAAAATCATTGACCCAATAGAAAGCTTTTCAAACAAGAGAAGAATCATTCTAATATTAGTTGTAGCATTATCAACTATCAATGTAGAAAGCTTTTGTTCAATGTTCCAATTAAGCACACAATTCATCCACACATCAGAAAGCAAGTCAGCAGTGTGTGGACATGGGACATATGGAAACCTATTTCATATATGAAAACAACTATTTTAAGTAAATAATAATGAAGTAACATAGGTAAAAACTACTTTTGTTCACGCAAGTATATTTTAATAAGAAAAATAATAATTATAAGAATGACCTCAACTCATAACTTGTAAGGACCATGAATTATCCACAAAATGGGTTGTAATGACCATGAATCCCTTTCTTTGATTTGAAGCTGTCCACATATCAGTCATGAGAGCCACCCTTCCTGCATTCTTTTCCAATAAATCCATTGTCTTGCCTTTTTCAACATCATAAATCTTGAATATATCTCTCTTCAATGTACCTCCAGATGACATTTTGAATAGAGGTTGCATATCAGCTACAAGCTTTTGAAACCTAATATGCTCTACTATACTGAGCGGATACTCATGTAAGGCCATCAAATTTGCTAGATTTTTTCGACAAAGTTCTTGATCAAAAGGAGTCATGTCAATTTTCAGTTTTCTTTCTTTTGTCCTTTTACTCCTAAGAAGTTATCCAACATCTCCATAAACTCCAAGGGCATCTCTTTAAATGGCCACTTAGGTGAGAAGTTCCATTACTTGATTTTTCTTACATTGTTTGCATACTGTTGTCAAAACACCATTATAAACTTCTCTATCAAATGATGGCCACAGAGATGATGTTAACTTTCTTTTTCCGTCTACGTCTTGAAATTTGATTTCCACTTCATCTCCAATGTTATTCTCTATAGTTATATTGTTGACATCACATTAACTTTAAAGAGATGGATTTTGAAATTGTTCTGGGTTGAACTTGTTCTAATAGACAGAGAAATAGACATTTAGGTGGACTATTCTGACTCAAAATTAAAAATATTAAATATAGTGAATAATATAATAAAAAAAGAAAAAAAATCCCAAACATACTTAAAAATAGAGTAAAACATTGAAAGAATATTATTTAAAGATGTGTAAAAGTAATGACCTTAAATTGAAATTAAACTAGTAATTCTGCTTATCTTTTTCCTTGTTTTTAGTATCATTTTGGTTAGAAACCACCAAGATGCAATTTTAATGATATTTTTTACATTTAAGATAGACTTTTTTTATAACAAGTGTGTGCAATGAAAATAGCATAAATAATGTAAAAACCACATGACAAATGTTTTTTTTTTTATATGAAATGATTCTCTAGTGTCTCAGAGAAAAAGATAAAAAGGAAAATTTATGGTGCTTAGAAAGTTGATTTAATGAGAGTAAATTGAAAAAACAGAGAAGAATTATTCATTGTTGTATGTGTCAGCGACACATGAATTATAGATATACGAACCTTATCGCGTAATGGATGCATCATTTACATTATAAATAATATTATTTCTTTAAGTGATGACATTGACTAAAATAAAAATAGCAAATTTTATTCAAATTGAGAGCACTAGTCAGTACCTTGAGAAATGAGATTTTGTTGTTTATGGAATTTGTTTAATTTTTTTTTTTAATATTTGAATGAAAATTGAGGAACATCAGTACCTTGACTTTTGATGATTGATTCGATGATTTCTTTTGTGAGAATAAAAACTGAGTTATTGATGTAGGGGTTTCGGCTCTGTTTTGACTCTGACTCTCTGAGCAACAAAGATGAATCATATAATCAAAAATCAAGAATATAGTATAACCACAAAGGATTATATGTGTGTTGGATGATGAAGTGGAAATAAACAAACTTCATACTTGAGAAGTGTGAGAAGGAGTTCGAAGATGAAAAGATTCGTAGTCAATAAGAGGATTGAGAAGTGTCAGATGGAGGAGAAAGACAATACGACGACTAATAAGGTTTAGGGTAAGAAAAATAAAATAGACTCACCTAATAAAGTAGAGACAAAATAGATAAATTATAAAATAAAATTATTTAACATATTTAATATTTATCGCGTGTAGTTTCGGACGGATTATATTTTTGTACCCGAACCCTAATCCACATCCATGATGGGTGCTATTTTTCCACCCGAACCTGACCTATGAACCCACGAACTCGAATCCATTACGCATTCGAGGGTCAGGCACCTAGGGTTCATGGGTTCATGGGTCAAATGACCATCCCTACTTGCTCCCTATTGTTGCAGGGTGAAAAGGATGGCAGAAATGTAGGAGGTGAAAAAATATAACCGGAGGAATAAGAGAACCTGCTGCCATGGATGGTGGAAGAAGAGAAGAGAATCTATCGCTGTTGACCTAACTTTCAGTAAAACCTAACTTTCAAATGGGCAATTTAGGAAATGCATATTTTATTTGTATTTTCTGAAATTAAAAAAAAAAAATCGAATATATATATATATATATATATTAGGGAATGCATATTATATATATATATATATATATAAAGATAATGGTACAATTATCAGCACAGTCTATAGGGTGAAAAGTAAACTTTGAAAATATTATATATAAAATTCAAAATTTTACGAGGTTTGATCCAAAAAGAGCCCAAAAAATCACTTATTTGGGTAAGTTTGGATTGATAATATGAGAGGGGATGGAGAGGAATTAAATGACATTCTTTAACTAACCATTGTTTGGATTATTATTATTATTATTAAGCAAAAATAGATCAGAGCTCCTCAAGTTGTACTGTTTTCCTAGGTAGATACTTAAACTCCACGAATTCTCACATGGATATTCTAATTTGTAAAAAATACTAACACTAGGTACTTGAATGTGATTTCGTAGTTGATGGGTGGAGTGTATTATACACGTTATGGTGATTTTGTGTTTTGGTGTCTTGTTGTATAAACAAAGAGTTAAAGCGAGATGTGATTTTGTTGGGTCTCGGAAACTTTCAATTTTATTTAATGGTGGTTGAATATAATCTCATTTCTCCAAAAATTAATTAGTCCAATAAGTAAGCAATACTTATTTGCTGTCAATGTCATACATACAATTGTCAACCCACTCACCTTCATAAATCACTCATCTGGGTTTTTGTTTTTGGTTCAGTTAAAACCTTACACAGATTGAAGCAAGCAAATGTCTGACAAACAAGCAGAGGAAGTAATGGTCTCAATCATCAAAGAAGCAGAGCAGAAAGAGAAAGAGGACTATAGTAACAAGTCCATGTTTGGCTTCAAAAGCTTCCTCTAACATGGTAGCTCTGTCTATGATGTTTGTTTTAACTGGGTACATAATATAGTATTCTTTAAGTAGTTTATCCTTTTATGTATATTAAAAAATTAAAAGTTAGGAATGTAATACTAATTAGTGTACTTAAAAACTTATCATTTCATTTTTTCTTAAAGTTTTCTAAATAATGAAATGGTAAACATATTCCAATCCATCATTATTTTATTCAAACAATAAAAGCGTACATTTATTTCAATTCCATTCCTTTCCACAATTTTCCATTCCCCTACTTTCCTTTCCATCCCACTCCACTTCATTTCATACTACCAATCCAAATTTACCCTTAATAATATAAAGGAGGTTGAGGTGTTTGGGAGCTGACCCAAAGAAAATTATTTAACATTTTGATTATCAAATAATTGGATTTCGAGAAGAAGGTAAAGAGATACTTTTATAAGTCGATTATTTAAGAATCAATTCAATTTTCACTCAAATGAAAAAAAAAAAAAAACTTTGCTTTTGGAAATTTGCAATGGTATTCTTTCATGCAATTTATTTATTTGTTTTTAAAATTTTTGTTTTATTTTGAAATTTTAATTTTAAGTATAACCATTTTTTTAGAAATTATTACTACTCCGTTTTATATAAATAGAGAAAATTTCCTTGTTGAGTGTTTTATTTATATAGTGAATTTTATTTTAAAAAGAAAATTGTAAACTTAAAATATCTAATATATCATTTATTTGACTTAACATAACTGTTTTTCTAATATTACACAAACATATTACAATCTATTAATGATGAATTAATGAGGGGTAATATTAGAAAGTAGTTGTTTTTCTTAATTTTCATGCAAAATCAGTTTTCTCTATATAAATAAAATGGAGGGAGTATTAAAAAAATTTAACAATATTTTAATAGGAAAATAATTATAATTTTCTTAATTTATGTAAATTGATATTTTCTATATTGGTCTTAAGATTTGTGCAATAATGGATTTGTGTATTATTTTTGTTTGTTTAATAATCAAAATTGGGAAAAAAATAAATAATAATTTCTCAATTTCAATTTCTAATAAATAGGATTTATAATAAATATTTTTGTCTAATAAAGTTCTTTTTGAAAAAATTTAAAATAAATAATAAAAAATTATCCATTTTGGTAATTGTAAATAATCTCCCAATTAATAAAATATATGATAAAAAATTTAAGGTGATTTCCAAAAAAACCACCGCTAGTTTGGTTGTTAGCCAAAAAACCCCACCTTTTTTAATTTTTGGCCGCAAAACCTCTTTTGGACAGAAATTTTTAGATTTACTATTCATCCGTTAGTGGATGAACACTAACCGAGGGGTATTTTTGTCACGTCCGTAATCTGGGGGTATTTGTCTGCGTATTTTGAAATTTTATTTAATTTTTGGTCTATTTATCGTTCAAGGGTAAAATGGGCATTTTAGAAAAATATTGACTTTTCCGGTTTGACCAAATGATTTGACTAAGTTGACTTTTGGGTTGGTTTTGAAAACAATTTTATATTTGAGTTAATTTTGTAATTATTTTGTAAATAGGGTTGTTTTTAAAACTACATGTAAACATATGGGTTGGCGGAGATATTTACCACCCGTATAAATATGAAAAGATGTTTTAGAATTCATATTCATCAAAACCTAGACAAATTGGATTTCACGTACTACCTCCGTCCCATTTTACTTGCCACATTAGGTTTTTAGGTACTGTTCATCGACTAATGTTGTTTCATATGTTGTGATTTATGTGCAAGAAAAAATATAGTCAAATGAGATCTTGTTTTATTCGCTTTAATGTCTACTTTCTAAATATAAAATAACCATAATTTTTAATCGTGTATAATTAAAGATATTTACCGTTGAAATTTTGCATTGGCAAATGTGTAAAAAGTAAATCTTTCAAGATTAGTGGGACGGAGGGAGTATTTTTATTTTCTCTCAAATCAAGAACACCCATTACGTATTTCTAAGTTTCATTGGTGAGGATTTCTCTTGGGTTTTGCACTCACCTCGATTTCTACATGATCTAGGTAACGATTTTTCTTCTCTTATGGTTTGAACCAACTTTTATTGATTTGGGGATTTTAACTATAATTAGGGTTTGTTGATTTTAAGTATGATTTCAAAATTGAATTGGGGTTTTTGTTCCTTATGACTTGGGTTTTGAAACATTTGATGTAATTTCATGATTTGGATTTTAATTGAGTTTCAATTGATTTGATTTTCTCATTAATATTAAACCCTAACTTTTTCGAATTGGGGATTTATGAATTTATTCTTGATTTGGTGTAGACCAAGTCAGGGATCGTCAACCGGAGTAGATTCGGTAGATTGGATTAGCAATCCAGGTTAGTAGCCATGTTTACGCCCCTATGATTATCTGTTCTATCTGATTGTTTGTATGTGAATTGAATAAATTAACATAAGCGGAAATTTAAATTGATTATCATAATCGCTGCATTTGACATGATATGTTTGGGTATAATAGCTGCCCTTTTTTTATTTGTACATTATTGGACATATTATGATGGATTCTGTTGCTTATAATTGGACATGTGAACTGGTGTCCTTATCTGCCTATTAATCTGAAATCTGAATTCTGTAATCTGTTAAAGTCCTGTCCTAAGATTAATACGATAAGACCAGTATGCTATTAGGGAAAACTAGATGTATACATCGATGCGCGAAAGCGTATATGACATTGATTGCCAACCACTTTCTAGAAGCGACAGCATCACTTCTGGAGGTTTGCTCATGTCTCGATGTGACAGAATCATTTCAGGGATCTTTAATCCACCTCTGAAGGTTTAACCCTATCTATCTGTTTTCTGTTTCCGATTTTGTTATTAAACTAAGGACAAGCCTGGTAAGTTAAACACCATAAAATAATTTGGTAATCTAAACTATGTGTTAATAAATTCGTTTCTGTTTCGGCTATTGTTTTACTAATATGTTTTGTGTTGATAATTGTGTATTGTCATGCTTTAGGTTCTAACATCTGGGTAGTGGTATTGTGACTCCTAACTGGCTGTAAGTGATAGGAATAGACCCAATTTGATAGTTAGAACTCGCATAGCGAACCACATAATCTGAACTAGACTAAAAATTTGCCCAGGGTCTGTAACCGGACTGCATATCGGACTAGGTACCGGACTGTCACTTAAAATATGAGATTTGAATGTAGGAGGGTCTCTGGCCGAGCTCCTTACCTAGCTGGATACCGAAATACAATTTGGTCAGCCTTGAGATCATTAGAAATACTCTCTGGTCGAACTAGCTACCGAATTGTAGTTCGGTATAAGCCTTAGAAGACTGTTCAACATTTCTGACCGAGCTCTTCACCGAGTTAGGTACCGAATTACAATTCGGTGTGTCTAGGAGATTTGAAACTCTCTGACCGAGCTTCATACCAGAATAGGAACCGAACTGTCACTTAAACCTTCATTGGAATTGCTCTCTAACCAAGCTGTTGGGCATTGGCTTACTAACCAGATATCGATAGTCTGACCCTTTGTTTTTGTCCTTTTTGTTTTGTATATTTGAACCCTTTTTGGAAATTGAAATTGCTGAGTTCAGACATTCAGGTGGGATAGCAGGATATCATTTGCAAGTCAGCATTCAAGCATCATCTGGCATACCTTCCAGACTCTGTTTTCATTTATGTTTTTATTTAGTTGAACTTATATCAGACTTTTGTATTCGCTGCATTATGTTTTGGTTATATTTTCAGAACAAGTACTTTTGAACATTAAGAGTTTATTCTCGAATTATGTTGGATTTGTTTTGAACTAATTGATTTTGGAATTATAAGAACTGTCTTTCAGCTTTGATTCGGAATTGTGTTTATTGACCGTATATGATTATCTGTCATCTGTTTATTTGAATCTATTTATCTATTTTCGCACTTAGCATCTGGGTTCTACGTTCCCTTTTCTGTCATGCCGGGTTTTTTAAAAAAAAAAAATCTTTTTTTTCCCTTCTCTTTTTCTTTTTCATATTCTTCTATTTTTTTTCTTTCTTTTTTCTCTCCTTTCTTCTTCTTCTTCCCCTGCATCAAACTCTCTCCCCCTCTCTCTTTCCCACCAAATCTCTCTCTCTTCCCCACCCAAAACAACTCACTAAATCACATTGTCTCCTCCAATTCCTAACCTATTCAACTTCTCATATTTAACTCCTCCCTATAATATTTCTCTCTCCCTCCAATTTCAAATCAATTTCAAATTCCTAATATATATTTTTTTTATGGAGTGGAGGCAAAAGAGAGGGATGTGGAGGAAGTTGGAGAGGAGAAAAGAGGAAGGAAGAAGAAGAGGAGAGAAATTTGTTGGAGAGGAGAAAAAGAAGGGGAAAAAAAGAAAGAAATAAGAAAAAGAAAGAAGAAAAAAATAGTTTTGTTTAGAAAAAAAATTATTTTTTTTATTTTTTAAATAAAAATAGGAAAATTACGAAAATTTCCCTCAGTTAGTGTTCATCCACTAACGGATGAACAGTAAATCTGACAGATCCCGTCCAAAAGAGGTTTTTTGGCCAATAGGCCAAACTAGCAGTGGTTTTTTTTTTTTGGAAATCATACAAAAATTAATATATATATATATGATAATTTTTTAAACAAAAAAGAAAGATAATTTTTTTTTAAAAAAAAGTAAAATATATCTTATTTGGTAATTTGGAAATACTCATTTATATTTTAAACCCATTTGAGTAATAATCGATAACCTATCATTTATGTCTATTTTTTTTCCATACTCTTATATGATTGTAGTGGTTCGGACACAACAATTCGATCCGACTTTAGGAACTGGATTCTCTCGGAAGATTGGGGACCGATTCCTGATGCAAAGGATTCCTGCAAAAACAATAACAGAATGTCCGAACGGACCTTGGGGACACCGGTGTGGTGTCTGCCGTAGGCACTCCGACACTCAAGTCAACTCTGAGCTTAGACAAGAAAGTAATGGAAAAAGAAGAAGAGAATAATACTTCTTGCAAATGATTGTTCCTGTCGGAATGGAATGGTTGTGTGACAGTATGACACCTAGAGCTCTGCGCTCGATTGGTTAAGACCAGTAACATGGTCGGAGTCGTAAGTTATGCACCGGAGTGTAATCGGATGTGTGAACTAAATACCGGAATGTGACCGGAGACAATAGCATTACGAGAAGTGATTTGGGCAGAGTTTCGGTACGTGAAAGCGTCTCCCTCTCGATGAGGCTTTGGCTCCTATTTGTAAGAGCTTGAGGACCCCATTGGAAGATCTTGTCGAGATTCTCGCGGAAGGATCTCCGCAAGATCCGGGATCCTCTCAATTGAGAATCTGTCGGTTGAAAGGATTCGAAAGAGGAATTGGGCCTACGAGTCTTTCGGAAACACTGGACTTAGACCTCTTGGAAGCACTGGGTCTAGAGATTAGGCTGGAGGCCTGGTTGCTAACTATGAACTTGAGCAATGGTTCCGAACCGGACTTAGTTTTTCAGCCCTCTACAATAATAAGAGTTAATCAGAAGAGTTGATTTAGTGAAGAACTAGGAAAAAAGTCTGCGCGATGCGTAGTTGTTATTTAAATTTTAAAAATAATATTTAATATATGATTTGTTTTATATATGTAAAATAACTTAATTTATTTGAATAATTTCAAATTTAAAAAATTATATAATTTAAACTATTTTTCTAATTTTATTATAAAATTTTGTAGTGAATGTATTATTAAAATGAAGTTATTTTAATTAAATATTAAATTGTATTTTATAGGATGAAATTTATAAAAATTATAAATTAACAATTTAAATTTATACATAATATATATTATAGTTTATCACATAAAGAAATATGTAATACGATATAATTAATTATTAATATATATATATATGATTATATTAATTTGAAAAAATTAATTTCATATTAATATGTATTTTTATCAAATATTAATAAATTCGAATAAAAAATTAATATTTTTGAAAGTATATTTTTATTATAGTATATATTTATAAATTTTATTATTTAATATAAATATTTTTGAACAAATAAATTAATCTTATTATAAATTTTAGGGATATTTCTATTTTACCACGGCAGGTTTCAGTTATTAGTCAAAAAACCTCCCAAGTTTTATAATCGGCCAAAAAACCACTTTTTCATGTATTCCGTTACTTTTACTGTTCACATCGTCAGATCTTTTTCCCACCTTATTTTGTTCTAGGGACAATATGGTCATTTTGCTTTATTATTTTTTTACAATGAACAGTAATCGATTAAAATGTGTGATTGGTGCGATGTGAGAGTCAAATGGGTTTAAGTTTAAGACCAAAAATTGTGGTTTGATGGGGAACCCTGTGCGAACTTAACAAACAAATTCAACTTCCCTCCATTTTCGACACCTTCGTGAAGCAACAACCACACTGGTGAGTGTTCTTCAGATTATCGTTCTACTATTCTCCTTTTTGTCTTACCAGAGTTTATGTAAATGGGAGATTTAACTTGACATCCCAGAGTCTGTTTCTGCAATGTTAGGGTTATGAAAGCTTTGCCTGAGATGGACCGACAAGCAACAGAGGATGATGACGTGTAAGTCACGTTACAGTAGTTTGAGTCATTAATTTCATTCTTTTTCTTTTACGCTTCTTTTTAGTCGTGCAGTTGTTTGCTTTCAATATTTTGGTACTGGAATTGTTGTTTTCTGATGTGGTTTTATGTAGGGTGTTTGGTCCTGTTGACTTTGGTTTGTGGTTATGTAATGTATTTTGGATTGACTTCAAGCTAAAACACGCTTGTTGTTTAGGATTGCTGAGATGGTTGTTTATGTTATTTAATTTTCTGTTGTTAGGGTTTGATTGCAAGGACAGCCCTGGTTTAATTATGTTGAAAGTGTTGTTGTCCAGGATATCTTTGAATTTGGAATATGGTTGTTGTTGACATATATTACTTTAGGCAGTGAGCAGGCCAAAGTTATCTGTTATAGATAATTTGGTTAAGGTAAAACTTGATTGTAGGTGGTGAGATGTCAAAGACTACTTATGACATGTAGGACTGGTGCATCGTGGTGCATCAGGTACCATATAGTAGCAAAGGTTGGCAATTTGAATGCTATAGTTGTGCATTGGTTACCATATACATGTATGTGCAAATGTACTTTGTTACTACATAAATGCATTTTTATTTTTTCTGTCAGTTACTCATTGTTGGTTATTTATGCTATCCGCTCTGTCCAAGTCATTGAACCTGCATTGTCTGATTATTGATTAATTTATTTCCATTTTATTTGGTTATTACAACTGGTGCATCGGTTACCATATAATATTACTATTGGCAGTTTGAATGTGAAGATGTGCATTGTTTTCCATATATATGTATGTGTAACTGTAATTTGTTACCATATTTATGCATTACTGTGTATTCTGGCAGTTATAAATTGAGCATTGTTTGTATTGTAGGGAGCCTGTGTTGCTATTGAAAGATTGTCCTCATACCAATTCCGAGGAGGGATTACAGCTATTGAAAGATTGTCCTCATACCAATTCCGAGGAGGGATTACTGCTATTGAAAGATTGTGTTCATGCCAATTCCGATCTGAGTTTATAGGAACCCAATGTAGAAAATAATTCTGGAGAAGTTAATGGCAGTAAGAGTCTTGTTAGGAGTTCACAAGGTGATCCAAACATCAGCCCATCCATCTTTCAGCCTGCCAAATCCGCAAATCAACCTCAACCTTTACCATCTTTAGATCATGCCCTAAGGGATTATTTAAATGAACATGACTACCCACCTGAAGCAAGTCGTAAAGATTTTTGCACGCCTCCAACTAGACCCAACATTGAACTGGAGTCTCAAACTACGGATGTGAATACAGGACCATTATTTCCTATTGATCTGAGTATTTTTATGGACACCACTAATTATGGAGATAGTGAATGGTATAGGAATGAAGATGAGGGCGACATTCCAAAAGAACAGATGAATTGGCATTCTAACTTGGGATATAATGCTGAAAAATTGGGAAGTAATAGGCAGAAAAGGAGAGTTCCTAACCACTCTGATTCAGACAATGCAGATGCTGGATCGGAAGACTTTAATGATTCAGATTTCGGTTTAGACGATTTTGGTATTCCAGATGTGACTCCACAGGGGCAAGCAGTTGACCATAGTGGACATCAGGAGCATGAAGTTGATGGAGAGCATCACCCAGACCCTGCACAATGGGAGAGATTGTATCAATTTGATGAGGGTCAATCGGACGACGACTTCAGTGATGATACAGGGGATTTGCAGGCAGATCTGGAGAGAAAATTGAACAGTATGATGAGGGGCGATCTATATGTTTTCTCCACAGGTCAACAAATACAATTTAAGTTAGGACAGACATTTGAATCTGTCTACCAACTCAAGGAAATTCTTAAGGACTATGTTGTGCAAGAAGGAATCGAATTGATGTGTGTGGTGAATGACCCCAACAGAATCTACTATAAGTGTAAAGGGGTTGCATGTTCATGGTCAATAAGAGCACGAGAAGTTATTTTTGGTAATACCATGAAAAATACAGAATATAATGACTCCCACACATGTGATAGGCTAGTTATAACGTGGAAGCTAGAGTGAAGTGGATAGTTAAGGAAGTTCAAAGATTTCATCAGATCATGCCCTAACATTGACATCGAAACACTGGCAGGGCTCCTACAGCGTGACAAGGTAACGGTAAAGCGTAGAACCCTGTACAAAGTTATGACTAGGGTGAGACGAAAACTTAAGTTAGAGCATAGTAGTTGTTTTCAGATTTAAAGGAAGTATTGTGTCATGGTCCAGAGAACCAACCCAAGTTCAACTGCACTGATAAAGACAGTAGGAGAAGATCCCAAGTTTTCAAGAATGTTCGTGTGTTTTGCCGCGCAAGGTGAGTCATTTGCGCATTGTAGAAGCTTTATTGGGGTGGATGGATGCCATTTAAAAGGACCATTCGAGGGGATTCTTCTGACTGCAGTCGACCTGGATGCCAACAACAGCTTACTTCTTCTCGCAGTGGGTGTGGTTGACTTGGAAAAGAAGGACACATGGCAATGGTTCCTTCAACACCTCCGCTCCAGTTTGAGGATACCCCTAACACGTAGAATCTGTTTCATGTCGGATCGGCAGAAGGGGATCCTACCAGCTTTGGATGCAGTCTTCCCTGATTATGGCCACAGGTTTGTTATTTGGATCTATTTGAGTTCATTCGTAGACAGAATATGAATATGATCCAGAAAAGACTGAAAGATGCACAAGAGTGGCAAGGGAATTTGACACCTTATGTGCAGGGTAGGATGTTAAAGTATGCAGGTATTTGCAGGAAATTTAGTTGCTTTTATGCTGGCAACAAGGAGTATGAGGTGAATGGAGATGTCTTGAACTGGATGGTGGACTTGGGTAAGTTATCATGCGACTGCCGAGAATGGCAAATCTCAGGCATTCCTTGTCCTCATGCAGTTCTTTGCATAAATCATTATGCTACGCATATGGGAAAAGCAGTTGACTATGGCCAGTACCTGTACCCTGAACTCACCATAGATGCATATATTAAGACTTATACGACCATGATCCATCCAGTCCCACATAAATCGAGGTGGGATGATGTGCCTGGAGCTGCTGTGGGACCTCCAAATTATGGAAAGCGCGCTGGAAGACCGAAAAAATTAGAAAAAGAGAGGAGGGTGAGGCCAGAGCTGGTGGGAAGCGTTTTACTGTGAAATGTGCCATGTGCAAAGGGACAGGCCACAACAAACGCAGCTGCAAAACTCCTGAATCTGCTATTCTCTTGAAGGTAAATTAGTATTATGATATTTTCCTTATTTTGTTGTCAAATTTGACTCACTTTATGTGTTTCTATAATTTGAAAATAATATTGTAACTGCTAAACCAGAAAAAGAAACACAAGGACCAAGGTTCAAGCCTCAGAGACAGGCCCCCGGACTGGTATCACAATAAGAGAACCTGCTAGTGAGCCAGTTTTATCACAGGCTGCATCAAACGCAGAAGGTGCAATTGGAAGTAAGGGAAAGGAGAATGTAAGGTTTGTTGCTGATAGAATTATTTGGTCTCAACTGCGGGGAAGATTTAATGTTCCTTGATTAGTGTTAATTCATATGAAGTTACTCAATGAATCTGGTTACAATATCTTGTAGGTACCTACTAAACCATTAAAACTAAAGAAAAAGAAGCATTCATCTGGAGAAACGTCGTCTGTTTTACCATCTACCCAAGCGTCAAATGTCACAGATCAAAGTCAAAATCAACAATAGACTGCTCTATCTGTGTGCCAGGTATATATCTGACATTTTTTTGGTGTGGAAGAACTTGATGTTTTTTGGATACCAGTAAATTGATAGCACTCAGTAAACTTATCTACTGAATTAAGTTTTTTTTTTTTTTTGGTTTATAAGATATTAGATATTAGCTGGTGGACTTGTTCTATTGTGATGATGCACAATGTACAATTGTGGGATGTAATTTTTGTGTACAAAACTCATTTGGTAGCCTTAATTGTCAACCAATGATGCTCGAATGTTGTTGCTGTCTTGGTTGTTATTTAGGGCACTAGATATGTGATATAAATCATATGAAGTATTTTTCATTTTATTTCATTTAATCAAGAATTTTGTATCATTGTATTGTTAGCAGAATCAGATGCAATCATTATTATGTCCCATTGATACTTTGTCTACTTTGTCTGCTGATTGGTAGTGGTCTTTTGCACAAATGAGAACTGAATTTGGCCATTGCTTTCAATTTATGCTTATGCTATGTGGATATTTGTAAATGTTCTTTGTCTGTCTAATAGTAGAGGTGAAGTGGAATTGTATGGAATGGAGATGAGTTATATAGTATTTAATTCACTTTTCAGACCGTTGTAACCCTTTCAACTTGTAACAGTCATTTTTGTTTTCAAATTTACAATTCATTTTACCAATCACATTACACATATGGTGAAAACTCTAAACCCTTCGTCATTTTCCAATAAAGGCCCTCGGTATAAACAAGTGTATAAGCAAGCTTAAAAAAGGACCAACTCATTTTAAATTCGAGCAGTTTAATCACGTGAAGTAGCTTTTTAGGTAGTAATTAATTTTATTAAAAACTAGCTAGAACACGTGGCTGCACATAGACTAAGGCATCTTTAAAAATTCAAAAAAGAAAAAATTTAATCGATTACTGTTCAGTTTTTAAAAATAATAAAAAATAATAAAGCAAAATGACCAAATTGCCCCTAGAACAAAATGAAGATCTGATAACGTGAATAGTAACAATAACGGAATATGTGAAAAAAGTGGTTTTTTGGCTAATTATAAAACTTTGGAGGTTTTTTGGCTAATAACTTAAACCTGCTGTGGAATAATAGAAATATCCCTAAATTTTATTTATAATATATGATGGTTGAACATTGGCTTATTTTAATATGTTGTATTCCACCCTGTAAAAGACATATTTTCAAGTATATATATATATAATTTTCATTCTCGAATTATTACGATGATAAGTTTTATTTGTTGACATCGATAAATCCACTTCAGTAAAAATTACATTTACTTTAAAATATTTCTATTTGAATGGTTCATTTTAAATAAAAAAAATAAATAAAAAGTATCTAAAATCTAACATATTTGGATTGGTTCATTATTTATATTCATTTATCTATTTAAAATTTATGTATCATATTTCATTTATGACATGTTCCATTTATTACATTAATGAATAATGAGATAGTTGAAAAGATGTAACTAAAAAATATTAATTTATTAATGGCATATAAGTAAATAACTTAAAAAGTGAATCTAATTTATGAAAAGGAATGCTACAATTCTAAATATGCCGCATGAATTGGAATAGTTTTATATAATATATAGATTGATTATTACAAAATTTATTTTTATTTTCATTGTTATGTAAAATTAAACCATAAAAATCGACAAAAAAAAGTATATTCTCTAACCTTTTATTCTATTTATTTCAAAATTTATTTATTTTAAAAAAATTCAAAAACTACTCGATTAATTTATAAGTAGACTATATTACAAATTAATAGATAAAATATTATTTTATAATTTAAAATACCCGCAAACACACCTAGGAATGGCAACGGTACGAATATGGTACGGATATAGCTCTTACCATATCCGTACTGTAAAATTTTAAATATAAAAAATCCGTACCATATCCGCTCCGCACGATATAAAACTTGTTACCATATTCGCATCTTACGGTTTTTAATAAAATCCGCTACCATATCCGTATCTGCATCCATGAATCTCTTTTAATTTTTTTTTTTAATTTCGTAAAATAATATATAACCTATTATGACTTCCAACAACACTAGATGAAATGTAAGATTAAAGCTTCTATTAAAGTTATAATATGAAATATATAATTATTTGTAACTTTTGAGAAAATATTTTTAAAATAGATAAACAAAACATAAGACATCAGACTTAAAATAATATTTTGAATAGAATATTCTTCATACTTGCATATTAAATATAATTAAATAATTAATAATTAAATTAGATTTCACTAATAATGATTTTTTTTTTCTTATCAGAAGTCTTTTATTTTTTTATTAATGAAATAAATAAATATTTATATTATATATATTTATTGTATAATTTTTGCGGTACGGGTACGGTATGGATACGGACGGTAAACTGTTATATCCATATCCGTACCATACCCATTACAGTTACGGTAAATTTATATCCGGATACAATAACAGATTAATTTTTTCTGGATACGAATACGAATATTTTTATTACGATACGGTACGATATCTGCGGATAGCGGATCATATTGCCATCCCTAAACACACTCCTAATTTCTGTACGGAAAATACGGTAGAAGAATCATCCTAATTTTAAAAAAAATGTCAAAATAATAATAAATATACATATTATAATATTTCATCGCAATAAAAAATTTGAAAAAAAAAAAAAAAAAAAACTTATTTTGGCCTATCTTTATTAAATAATATTTTAAAAGTATAAGAAATAAATGTGCAGTAGGCCCACTCCACCCATGAATTGTTCTCATTCTCATGAAATTCGAAATCCAGCTCATTTATTCTTGCAAAGCTAAAAAGTATCCGTTACAACCTTCAACGTTAAGCCAACCGTTGAAAGGCTCCAACACATACACATGCCCCTTAAAGCCACCACCAAAATCCTATTACACTTCAGATCCATCACAAACAAATCACACACTTCTCTGTTTGTCCAAATCAAATTGCTCAAATGGGGATGGTCATAGTGATATCTCTGCCTCTAATTCTATTCTGCATAATGCTTGGTGTTGGCTGCTATTTCCTGGGGAGAGCCAAAGGCCGAAAAGACGTTCACACCAACCCTCAGGTCTACGGTGTACCTACTCCTCCGCCTGGTGCTGCTGCTGCTCACTCATTCTCTTCTTCTCCTTCTCCTTCTCCTTCTCATGCCGCTGCCTACAAGCCTCACAATTCCAACAATGTTTAGAACCAAACATCAGTCTTAAGCTTACTTCCTGTTTGTATGAATTGAAAATTTCATTTATTTTTTAATGTATTATTTGGCACTTACAGTAATTTGTGTAACAGAGGTATGTTTTATTTACCATTGCTGATCTAAATTGATATGGTGATTACAAAAATTTAGAGAAAAACATTAAGGAACTATACACTGAATTATCAAGTGGAAGAAATGATTTTTATCATTTGTGTCCCTCTATGTTTCTCTAGATTGTCAGAAACAATTTAAATACATGAATCTGTATTGTATGTGTCAAAACCTTTATATGACTGTGCACAACCCACCAATTTCTGGCCAGCAAAACCCAGCGGATATTTACCCATGTTATAAGTGTAGTAGTCAAGCTTCTGTGATATGATATTAAACACGGTAAACCATACCTACTTCGATAAGGGACATGTGCGGTACACCTAGAGCAGTTGCTGGGCGCCTGCAGTTTCGCCTCAAGAACTCATATATAATGTTAATGAAAAGCTTCTTCCAGAAAGAAGATGTATCTGTTGCCAAAACACAAGTGCTGCCCATCATATACGCCAAGCCGGATTCCTTGGCTTCTGCTAATTCCTGCAATTCTTTATTGCGTCCTCCTGCCACACCTCGGAATCTTACTTTCTTAACAGGTATAGCCTCGCCATCAGCAACAATGTCATCCCCATTACCATTACCGTTACCATCAGCATTGGCATCGGCATTGGGCTGAGGGCTTACTTGCGGAGAATTGGCACCTGTTGTTTCACCTCCTGAAGTTTGGCCTTCCCAATCATCATCAACTTGACGCAGAAATTCAGCAACTGTGTCTATCAGATTGCTCTCAAAAGCATGAGAGTCCTTTCGGGCGTCCTTATATCCATACTGGACTATGCACTGAAAGAAATGGAACTCTGGAGGACCAATTCGACTGACAATAAATCGCTGATTGGCAGGAACTCTTGGAACCGTGAGAGAACGGATGGAAACGAATATGAGAAATTGGTGAAAGGCTGGAAAGTTGGTAACAAAGTGGGAAAACATTGGCGGTACCCCTGGGGCTACACTTGAGTATACTACATTGGAGTAAACTATGCAAATTCCAGGAACCCGAGTCATGTCATGATCTGGTTCAAGAGATAGAAGCATATCCAAGCATACCTTGTTATTTGTTTCATAGGAATGTTTCATTAGGGTCCCATAGTGCCAAGTGCACATGATTAAAAGAACTATGAAGGAAACTACAAGTGGCAGCCAACCTCCTTTATGGACTTTGGCGATGCAGGCAGAGAGATACAACAATTCAACAGATCCAAAAACCAATACAAAAGCAGCAGCTGCAAGAACATGTTTTTTCCAAACCATAATAATGACAAGAAACATCAAGCAGGTAGTAACTAACATCACAATGGTGACAGCCAGACCTGTACAAAAAAGATAAATGTGCATCAGGAGTGGAAGTTAACTTGAGGTCATAATTGGTGATTTAACATAAAAGAGAAGAATATGGAGCTAACTAATTCTACCATATGCATTGCCGATCATTTCAGTTTCTTTAAAGCCAATGACAACAGAGAGGCATAAAACCATCAAGATCCAGTTAATCTCTGGAATGTATATCTGCCCATGTATTCGGCTCGACGTGTGAACAACTTTAACACGAGGAAAGCACCTCAAAGCCCTGCATTGACTGATGATTGAGAAAGTGGCAGAAATAATTGCCTGGCTGCCGACTACTGTTGCAGCAGTTGCGATGATAAATACTGGCCAAAATATCGCTTCTGAGAAGAAAACCAAAAACAAAAACAAAAACAAAAATTACTATGAGAACCACCTCCATGGAACATGCTTTGCAACGCAGTAGATAAAATGCAGAAACAGTGACCACCATATATGAAAATGATGGTAAAGGGAGCTAGTCTATACTAAAACCTATTCATCCCATACCCAACAAATAGTGACCAAGACATGAAAATGTGCAGCGAAGGGAGTATAGACATGAAAATTACTATAGACATTATATATATTGTAACACATATAAACATAGAAATGACACAAAGTGACCTAGATATTCAAATAAACTAAGAGATGAAACAGACGTTACTTTATAGCTGGCAAGCTATGGCAAGTTTTTCAAACACTCAGTTAATCTACTTAAAGGAACAAAATTAGAAGTTGAAGTATGACTGACATTGAACATGGTATAAGGAAGCATAACTAGATTGCACATCATTCAACTAATTAATCTACCAATAGTAAAAAACACCAATCAAGCAAACACTGCAATTTGTACAATGTCCTACCTGGGATAGCTGCATAGAAGCTTCTATAAATATCACCTGAATGCCTGGAAACATAAGCAGCTTCACCCATATATGCAACTATTAAACAAGGGTAAACAACAGCAGTGAATGCGACCTGCGATTAAAGACATACTGGGAGTGAATATTTTATAAGTTAAAATAAGCATTAGCAAATGCAATCTAACCCATCTAAAGACTTGTTGAAGAAATAAAGACAATTCATTGGTAAAAGGCTAAAACTGTAACTAAAAACTGAATTTTTTAATAAATCAAATTTAAAAAGGTAAAAACGTGTTGATGATATACCACTGTAATTTTTTGCAAAATTGGTAGACATACCAATGTAATATCTACAAAACATGAAAATATGATATACAGCTCACCCTGATTGGAACCTGAGAAAAATGACCTAGATCAGCAAACATGGCCTCCGCACCTGAGCCAACAAAATGTGTCAAGTCGGTATCTGATAAAAATGAAAACTGGTCAAATGAAATGAAACTTACAAACCTGTAATGCAAAGAATAATTCCTCCAAGAGAACTCCATCCATCTGTTCCAGTCTTTTTGAAAAAAAAGTAGATATAGTGTGGAGAGAAAGCTCTGACAACACCTGGGTTCCAGTGAATAGTGTTGTAAAAACCAATCCCACTGATGCATAAGAGCCAAGCTAACATGACTGGAGCAAAAAGTGAGCCAACACTATTCGTCCCAAAATGCTGTAGTGCAAACAGGCCAACCAAAATCACACAAGCGATCAATACAGTATAACCTGTGAAAAGGAGAGCACATATATACACATTATAAAGTAAAAAAACCACTGTTAACTATCTTTACTTCATGAAATAGAACAACAGTCGAGACTATAGTTGAAATTTGATAAATTCCGCCTCACAAGCTATATACAATTAGTCAGATGTAAAATAAGGTAAAGCTTATATTCTATCAATCACATCAACATACTGCAAAAGATAACAAAGTTCTGGTTTCACTTACGCTCATGTAGACCAGTAGCCTTGATTTTTATACCATTGACAGCAGAAATCACTGCATGAATAAAAAGAATTCCTTAGCATGGTCAATCATAAGACAACTATTTTCCACTCTCATTCTCAAATACACACACAGTAAAACTAAGGAATTCTGCTTGATCACATATAGTATCTATGTATCATAAGCCTTAATTAGCTGCTACTAATTTGGCTCTCTAATATTAGCGTAGCCTTGTTGGCATGGCATCTAGTAAATATGACATATCTGCTTCAATAAATAATCCAAAAATGGTATTCATAATTTCAACAACCAAATTTATACGTTTTTCAAACTTAAAAGAAGCATATGAAAGAAAAAGGAATTACCAGACATTGATGGAGTTAGAATTCCATCACTTATGACCATACTGGTACCCAAAAGCACAACCAGCAGTAACACAACCTGAGAAGTATAACTCTTACGAAAAAATTCCTTCAACATAGAACTGACCCTTGTCTCCTTTTCAGACAATTCTTCACTATAAGCTGATAAATCGTCATTCGGTTCATGATAACCACTCAAAAACCCCAATCTAGCACGCCTACAAAGTAATGAATACAGAGCAAAAGTACCACCTTAAAAAAAAAAAAAAAAAAAAAAAAAAAAAAAAAAAAAACATACAATAAGCAATTTGAGAAACCATCATCATTAAAAAAAAAACATAAGAAATAGATTTTATTATAAAGATCACAACCTTCGCCATTATCATCTGCTCCTAAGACAAATATGACATACTTGCAGAGAGGGATTAATGTCAAGGTCCAGAAAACCACAGAAAGTACTCCAATTATGACGTCATCTTCTTCTTCTTCAAACTTTAGTTTTCCTGAGAAAGTGCTCTGGAAGACATAGATTGGTGATATGCTCAAGTCTCCATACACAACTCCCAAACTTTGATATGCTAAAAACAGTGTCTCTTTATACAATCCCTGCACATATATTTCATGCAATTACATAACAACACAACATTTACAGAAACATATATATGAATAAGCCACGCCATAAACACACAAAAGTAACAACACCCCATTTGCATAAATTTAAAAAAAAATGGCATAAACAAACAAAAAAACGACACCCCATTTGCTGAAAAATCAGATTACCAGACGAGGAGGGCGACGTGAAGCTGATTCAGGATCCATTGCAGAATTTGATTAGCGGTTAGAGGTGATGAAGGAGAAGAGAGAGACATGTATTGTCTCGTATGATGTGGACAATTGAGAAGAATTTGATTTTTTTTTTTTTTAAATTGTTTTTTTGATGATTTTATACAATGAGATGAGATGAGATGAGAGAGTGAGTCCATTGATGATCATGAAAGCTTATAGCTTAGTCAACTGGCAACATCATCAGACCGCCAATGGGAGAATAAGGTGAAAAAGTCAAAATATTTGGTCCACCGATTCATTTATCAATAAAGGAGGGTCTCATTAGCAATATGGTAGTATAAGTAACCATGAATTTAATTAGTTGACATTGTTTATTTGAAGGAAATAATTAATAAATGAAACTTTGATTTACATAGAAACAAGAATAATAATTTATGTGGAAAATTAGATCTTTCTATTTTTCAATTATATTAATTATTAGATATAATATAACATAGGTAAATTTCCATGAAAATTTTTAATTTATATTAGTTTCTAATATAGTTTTGTTTTAATTAAAAAATGACATAATGTGATATACAAAATTTAAAAAAAAAAAAAAAAAAAAAATCTATGAGATATCATTTATTTATATTTAATTTAAAATTTTGATATTACATCAATAAAATATTATATTAATGCATCTAGTTAGATTTTATATAAATAGTTGTATCTATATTCATTTTTATGCTTTAAATGATTTTACATTATGAGAATCATATTTTAACCAATAGACATTAAATACATGTAAGTCTAATATGGCATATGAAATTTGTTTGAATGTATCAAGTATTTTATTTAATATATTTCTAACTACAGTTAGATATAATTTATGTTTGGGATATAAATTATATATGTATTAAAATAATGTGGGAAACTAAATTAAGGTTATATTTGAAATTTTATCTTATTTTATAATTATACCCTCTTGAATACGCACATTCTAATGTTGAGTAGATTAGGAGTGTGTTTAAGAATAATTATTACATTAGCAATTGAGTTAATGGTTGAGGCAGCAGATAGTTATTAGCTCTTAAATTAAGAGAAAATTGTTAGCTATTAAATTAGGTAGTGAAAGAATTATTTGAATGAATGTTCAGTAAGAATAATGAGATAATGACGTAAAAGGGTAGTATATTGTTTTTTTTTTTTTTAATAATTTTTAGTATATAGAGTAATCTCAAAAAAAATTCATCGCATATTTAAAGTAGTTGTCTGAAAATCGCTGATTGAACAACATTCTCTAATCAAAAGTTGCTCCCAAATATCTAATTTTCAAATCACTAATATAAAATATAATCGTTAATTAAAAATCTATCTACTAAACACACACTATATACACTATATGGGTTCTTTGAATATCTAAATTCAAATCATCATAATAGTAAATACTAAAATATATAAAGTTAATAAAAATGTTAAAATAAACTATTGTTAGGGAATTTTCAGTTCTATCCCAATTTTTTCCTAGTTTCTAATTCGATTCAACCAAAACAATCAGTCCAAATACAAACACAATATCTAACGTGGTTTGGCAAATTGCCTAATCCACAGAAAGATAACAACTTTACTATGAGAAATAAGAATTACAAGTCATTCAGACAACACTCTCTCTCCACACAAATTATTTTCTTTCCCAACCAAAATCTCTTTTAGGCGAACAACTCCACCACAACGAGACAATCCCAAATCAAAATCTCCTTAATGGTGAGACCACCCTAATACGAAATCTCCTTAATGGCGAGACCCCAACCTCAATGATCATTACCCCCACTAGGCATGACCCCAATCCAATGATCATTACCCCCAATGATCATCACCCCACTAAGCATGACCCCAATCCAATTATCATTACCCCACTAGACAGGCATGACCTCAATCCAATGATCATTACCCCACTAGGCAGGCATGACCCCAATTCATCGATCACCACCCCCCAAAGGGATGAGATTCCAATACGATGATCACCACCCCAAAGGGATGAGATGTTTTCTTCTTCATGAGACAACTCTATTTATAGTGATCATCAAATATACTTTCTTAATTTGTTTCCTTTCCAACTAAGGAATACAATCAACCAAATTAGGAAAACCAAATCTTTCCAAAATAAGGAATCAAACAATTAGGAAATAGATCCAAACTCAAATAGGAAAACCTTCCTAAAAGGAAATCCTTGTGATTCAAGACAATCCTAATAACTAGACTTCTAAATAAATATTTAATTAGTAGTTAATGAAACCAAATATCTCTTATTTAAAATAAATAAATTACTTTTTTTCTTTTACTAATTCTCACTGTAGCCAATTTTATTAAAGCTAAATAAATTTTCATTTTGCTCATGCGTTTAAGTAATGATTGAATATTTTTTTCATACTAAGCTAAAAAGGTGCATCTAATTTGTTTATAAAACCGACATATGTTGGTTTTAGGGGTTTAAGAGTACCAGTAGTTGATAAAATATAAATAATAGCACATATAAAATAAATATATTATTGTTTTATAAGGAAAAAAATTATATTGATTACAAAATGTGGTCATGGCAGTAATAACAGCAATGGGGGTTGTTGACGAGGTCGTGATAACAATAGTGGAGACCGTGGACGAGACTAAAATCAATGGAGAGGTGGAAATCATTTTCATCCATATAATTGTGGAAATCTGGTCTGGACAAGAGATGAATTTACAGAATCCGAATAGAAATTTTGGAAATTGAAATAACAATTCTCGAAGTGTTTGTTACAAATGTGGGAGCATTGAACATTTTCTCCACCACCGTCAAACTCCACAACATTTAGTGGGTTTGTATCAAACTTCCCAGAAAGATAAAATAAAAGTTGTTGAAATGAATGCTGCCAATGTGGAGTGTGGAGAAGGAACATCTTAGGGAAATATTTCAAGCTTTCATATTTCTGATTTCTTCGATGATTTGGATATTGAAAATTTCCTGAATAATACGGAAAGTGTAAATGGAAATTAAAATGATGTCTGAAAGATATAGAAATTCAAGGAAATATTTCAGAAATATGTTTGCTTGATAGTGCTACAACTCATTCTATCCTTAAAGATAAAAAATATTTCTTGAACATAACCGAATATATGGCTCGAGTAAATACTATATCTGGTTCTGCTGATTTAACTGAGGGATATGGAAAAGTTATAATATTGCCAATGTGAAGTGTGGAGAAGGAACATCTTAGGGAAATATTTCAAGTTTTCATACTTCTAGTTTCTTCGATGATTTGGATATTGAAAATTTCCGGAATAATATGAAAAGTGTAAATGGAAATCAAAATGATGTCTAAAAGATATAGACATTCAAAAAAATATTTCAGAAATATTTTTGATTGATAGTGCTACGACCCATTCTGTCCTCCTAGATAGAAAAAACCAAAACATATCCAAATATAAGGCTCGAGTAAATACTATATCTGGTTCTGCTGATTTAATCGAGGGATATGAAAAAGCTATAAAATTGCCAACATGTAGTGTGGAGAAGGAACATATTAGGGAAATATTTCAAGCTTTCATACTTTTGATTTCTTCGATGATCTGGATTTTGAAAATTTCCTGAATAATACTAAAAATGTAAATAAAAATCAAAATGATGTCTAAAAAATATGGAAATTCAATGAAATATTTCAGAAATATGTTTGATTGATAGTGCTACAACATATCTATCCTTCTAGATAAAAAGTAATTCCTGAATATATCCGAATATAAGGCTCGAGTAAATACTATATTTGGTTCCCTTGATTTACTTAAGGGATATGGAAAAGTCGTAATGTTGTTAGAAAATGGAACAAAAATTTGTATTTATGATGCATTATATTCGAGTAATTCGAAACAAAATTTATTGAGTTTTAAAGATATCGGGAAAAATGGATAACATATTGAGGCAATGAATAAACAAAATATGGAGTATTTATATATTACATCTATTGTTTTTGGACGGAAAATTATTCTGGAAAAACTCCATACATTATCATCTGATTTATATTTTACAAAAATATCTCAAATTGAAGCCTACGCTGTAATGAATAAGAAAATAACTGACCCTAAAGTTTTTCAATTATGGCATGATAGACTTGGTCATATTGGGTCCATGATGATGCGTAAAATTGTTGAGAATTACAATGGACATCCTTTGAGTGATTTGAAAATATTGATATCAAAAGATAATTTTTGTATTGTTTGTACTTAGGGAAAATTGATAGTTAGATCATCCCCATTAAAAGTAAATGCTGAGTGTCCATATTTTTTGAAAGAATTCAAGGGGATATTTGTGGACCGTCATCCACCAAGTGGGTCGTTTAAATATTTTATGGTGTTGATTGATGCATCTGCGAGATGGTCACATGTATGTTTATTATCAACATGGAAAGTGGTGTTTGCTAAGCTGCTTGCCCAGATAATAAGATTGAGAGCACAATTCCCAAATTATCAAATTAGAAATATTCGTTTGAATATGCTAGTGAGTTTACATCAAGGGCTTTTGATGATCATTACATGTCAATAGGTATAAATGTTGAACATTCAATACCTCATGTTCATACATAGAATGGATTAGCCGGAATATTTTATTAAAAGGCCTCAAATGATTACCCGAACGTTGTTATTATGAACTCAATTATTGATTTTTGCTTGGGGTCATGCAATATTACATGCAGTCATACTGATACGCTTGAGACCCACTACATATCATGTATATTCTCCATTACAACTAGTAACTGAAAATAAATTAGATATATCTCATTTGAAAACTTTTGGATGTGTTGTATATGTTACTATAACACCCTCTCATAACCATAATGGGACCATAACGTCATTTGGGAATTTATGTTGGGTATAATTCACCGTCCATAATTAGATATCTGGAACCCATGATAGGTGATATGTTTACTGCAAGATTGCAGATAGCCATTTTAAAGAAGAATTATTCCCACGACTTGGAAATGATGAACTTTCTAATATTGGTAAAAGTGAACTCATTTGGAAAAGTAAAAAGTTTTATTATCTGGATCCACGTACTCGTCAAAGTGAAAATGAAGTATGCAGGATAATTCATTTACAAACGGTTGCGAATCAATCACCAAATAGTTTTGTTGATACAATTAAAATTACGGAATCTCATATACAAGCTTGTAATGCACCCACTCGACTAGACGCGCCTACTAAAAAATTGAAACAGATGGTTACTAGTGATGCATCTGAAATCTAGAGAAAACGTGGTAGACCTGTTGGGTCCAAAGATAATGTACCATAAAAATGAAAAATTAGAATTGAGAACGCTACATTTATAATACCTCCACAGATATCAGTCAAAATTTACAAATTGTGGAAGTTGAAAATCCAAATGAAAAAAAAGACCTCTAAAGAGGTAAATGTATCCAAAAATGAAAAAATATCTATTAATTAAACAAAAAAAAATTCTGAACCATGAAAACTTTATTGTTAATGATATGTTTTCATATGCAGTAGCTATTGATGTGTTGAGAGATGATTGTGAACCTCAATCCATAAATAATTATAGGGAACGAAATGACTAGCTATAATGTAAAGAAGCAATCCAGGCAGAATTAAGTTCATTGAATAAATGAAACATTTTTTGACCCATTATTGAAATACGAAAAGGTGTTAATCCAGTTGGTTACAAATGGGTGTTCGTTAGAAAGCGAACTGAGAAAAAAAAATTGTGAGATATAAAGCCTGGTTGGTTGCTCAAGGTTTCTAACAAAGGTCTAGGATTGATTTTGATGAATCGTATTCACCTATGATGGATATAATTACTTTTCTATTTTTTATTGGATTGGTCAAAGAAACGAATCTGGAAATGAGGTTAATGAATGTGGTAATTGCATATCTGTATGGTTATCTTGATATAGAAATCTTCATGAAAGTTTCAAAAGAATTAAAAATTTCTTAAACTAATAAACAGCAGGGGTTATACTCAGTAAAATTATGAATGTCACTATATGGTTAAAACAGTCTGGACGAATGTGTATAATCATCTGAGTGAATATTTAATAAAGGAATGGTACAATAATGATGTTATTTGTCCCTGTGTGTTCATTAGAAAATTGGGATCTTGAATTGCATTAATAACAGTCTATGTTGATGACATAAACTTAATTGGAACCCAAAATGAAATTCAGAAGACTGCTGAATATTTGAAAATGATATTTGAAATGAAAGACCTAAGGAAAACAAAATATTGTCTTGGATTGGAAATTGAACATTAAAGTAATGGAATTTTGATCCATTAGAGAGCTTAAACAGAAAATATTTTTAAAATATTTAATTTAGAAAAAATATCATCCATTAAGCACCCCGATGTTCGTTCATTATCTTGATCCCAAAAAGGATCATTCAGACCTAAATATGATGATAAAAATATTTTAGATTCTAGAGCACCATACTTGAGCACAATTGATGCCCTCCTATATCTAGTCCAATGTACGAGACCAGACATTTCTTTTGTTGTAAATTTATTGGTTACGTACAATTCTACCCCGAATCGTCGCCACTGGAATGGAATTAAATATATTCTTATATACATTCGGAGAACTGTTGATTTGAGACTGTTTTATTCAAATTCAGATAATTCTTCTAGCTTGGTTGGTTATGCTGGTGTCGGATATCTTCGGATTCGCATAAAGCTCATTCTCAATCTAGATATATTTTTACACGTAATGGCACAGCTATATCTTGGAGATCTATAAAGCAAACTTTGGTTGCTACTTCTTCAAATCATGCTGAAATTTTAGCATTGCATGAAGTCAGTCGGGAACGTGTCTGGTTAAGATTGGTTATACATCATATCTAGAGTTCATGTGGTATCCCACAAATATCAAATGAGCCAACAATTATTTACGATGATAACGCTGCTTGTATCGCCCAAGTGAGAGGTGAATACATAAAAGGGGATATAACGAATCACATATCACACGAATTTTTCTACACCTACGAGTTCCAAGAATCTAGACAAATCGACATGAAGTAGATTTGATCTTCAAACAATTTGGCTAATTTACTTCAAAGACATTGTCAACGTTCACATTTGAGAAATTACTTCACGTTATTGGAATACAAAGACTCTCTAAGTTAGATGATTAATTTATGAGTGTTTTCATTAGGGAGAGTTTTATAAAATGTCTGTTGCACTCTTTTTTACTTTTCTAATTTTTTTTTCCATTGATTTTTTTTATTATAAAATTTTTAAGAAGGCAATTGGTCAAATGCAAGGAGGTGTATTATAATACTCCTCATGTGTAGAAATATTGTGAATTACAAAATTATGTGATGAGATGTGTCCTACTCATTATTTATATATAAATAGTGAGTTATGTAATGAAATCAGATAACGCTCTTTTTCACCGAATATGTCATTTCTCTCTTATTCTTCTTTCTGTATATTTGTGTTTATGTATTTATTTTATTACAATAACTACTAACATATAGTTTTATTCAACCAAAATTTGGGTTTGGTGTCTATCAGTATTTTAAAATCATTTTTTAAACTCTTCTTCTTCTTCCTTAAATGAACCCCTTGTAAAACTGTTACATAGATACCACCTCATATAAATAAAATTGATAAAGATTCTGTCTGCCTGGACAAAGTCAAGTCCCATATAAATAATATATATCACACCAGACATGAACCTAAACTACCAAAAATAATAATAATAATAATAATAATAATAATAATAATAATAATAATTAATAATAATAATTAAATAAATAAAAGAATAAAAAATAAACTAGTACAATGACTATCACATTTTAACTTTAAACACAAGAAATCTCTCTATTGACATAAATATTTAATTCTAATATTCAATTGTCATGGTTGTTAACTTATCAATTTTCACCACTGAAATTAATATCATGTCATTGACTTAATTCAACCATATATAATTAATTACAATTACATAAATCCACATTTCACAGTCAATTTTGTATAATAATAATAATAATTTTTTCAAACTCTTATATGAAGGAAAAAGACCGCAATAATTAAAATAAAATTAAAAAATAAAACACACCTTTCAAACATCAAATCTAAATTAGGTAGCCTCCAAAAGAAATACATGTATCTGAATTATATTTTTATTTTCCATTCAAGTTCAGATAATTCAATTATTATTTTTTAATAAATATAATCTATTAAAAGATATTAAATGGATGTTTTGTATTGAATAAAAATAATGGAAAACGAGGGGCAAATTAAAAATTAAATTATTGTTATAATAGGAATTTATTCTCTTTCATGTGGGATTATGGAAGATATGAAATGGATGGTTAACTTGTTTGTTGGTTTATTTAGTTATATAAGCAAATACATTTATATGGATGTGTTGACCAAAATTGTTGTTGATGATTACCTAATGATATTGACAATCTTTATGACCATTCTTCATTTTTATATCTACTTATGTCCATTATATGTATATAATATTAATTGGACTGTTTGAATATATTATTTGCTTAATTTCAAATCGAAATCTATCATAACAATAATAATGAAATGATTTTATGCATCTACTGAAGATATTTTTAGAACAGCTATGAAATTTAATATTTAACAGATATTAATTATTTTTAGGTAGGGAAGATTTCACATTTGGAAAAATTAAAGTCATTAGTATTGGATTTATGGATAGATCCGTACTATTCACAAATTTTATAAATTCATAAAAAATATTTAAAATATAATAAAATTTAATAAAAATAATAATAGTTTTAATATAAATTTTTGATTAAATTAATAATTATAAAGATAAAAGTTAATAAAGAATTAAAATAATTAATAATAAAGGTTAAATTTAAATAGTATTTTATTTATATTTGTTAAATTTAAATAGTATTTTATTATTCAAACCCGTCAACGTCCAAGCGTATACGAATATGGACTTTAAAATCAATATCCAAAACTATAAGTTATTTTATAAGTACCATTTCAGACCTGATGAATACACATGACTGTGACTAGTTTGATAGAAAAAATGTAAGCAAGATATATAATATTTACTCAAATTAAAATAAATAAACAAATAAATTTACTTTCACACTACTTAGAAAATAACATTGGAATATAATAATTTATCTTCTTCATTAAAATTAAAAAAAAAAAAAACCTACTATTTAAATTATGTGTTATAAAAATTATATTAAAATTCAACAATGCAATATTTTATAACGATGTAATAAGATGGTAAGTATCATAATAAAACTATTGAATCTCAATTAAAATTTAATAATTGATACATTATTTATAAAGATACATGAAGGGAAGTATCATGTGAGATATTAATATATGTATAGAAAAGATCATATAGAAATCCGTAATTTCTTTGTATTTAATATTTGCTATTGTGCAAGTTGAGATATAGGTATGAGAGGTAGCTTAGAGCTGAGATAGGAGAATGTCTGATTCGAAGTGGGTTTCGTGAGAATATTGGCAAGTACGTCAATAGAGAAAATGTGGTAGACAATCATATTACTTGCCATAACTTTTGCTCGAACGAAGTGACAATCATTCCCAACATGTTTCATACGGTCATGAAGAGTAGGATTTTTGGCGACGCATATAGAGGACTGAATGTCACAATATAGTTGTGGCTTGGTGATGGGGATTCAGAGAGCTTCTATGATGTAGGTAAGCACATAACTTCAGCAAAACTGTGAGATATTGCTCAGTATTCTGCTTCCAGAGATGATTTGGAAACTTATTATTGTATTTTTGTAGAGCAGGAGATGAGATTAGACTGAAAAAAAATAAGAAAGCCTATTGTTGATCGCCAATCATCCTTGTCAATGGCCAAATTTGAGTTTGAATAAGCATGCAACTGTAACTCTCCCTTTTGAAAAAAATAACCCTTAAGTAATTGTGCCCTGAATATAACGGAGAATGTGCTTAAGAGCATGGAAATCCTGTTTTCTGGGTTTATACATTGTTTGAGCAATGAGGTTGACAACATATTGACTGTCAGAACGAGAGACCACTAAATATTGGAGGTCACCAACAATAATTCGAAAATGCGTCGGGTTGTCATACAGTACATCTGTACCAGTCATATTGGCTTTAACCTCTATAGGGGTAGGTGATGGCTTGCAATTAGCCACACCAGCTCGAACTAGAAGTTATCATGCATATATAATTTTTGTAAAATGAACTACCTCAATATCAAGGAAAATATTTAATGCCAAGATTTTTCATGTGAAAATTCACATGCATGGTTTTTCTAATTTCGCAGATCAAAATGGAAGAGCTTAGTGATGATGATATCGCCAACATAGACTAATATAATCACAATACCTTGAGAATTGTGCATAGTGAAAAGACTAGTATCATGAGTACAAGAGGTAAATCTATGATCATAAAGAAAATTGGGCAACCGAGTATACTAGGCACGATGAGCTTGTTTGAGTCCATAAATGGACTTTTGAAGTCGACATACCTGATGTTGCAAGTATTGATCAATAAGCCTAGGTGGTTGTGTCATGTAAATATCCTAGAAAGACATTGGATATATCCAATTGATAAAGAGGCCACTGATGATGAAGAGCAAGAGGAAAAACAAGATGCATCATTTGTTGTTTCACTACAAGGCTAAAAGTCTCAAAATAGTCCACACCATATTCTTGATGATACCATTTTGCAATTAATATGGCTTTATACCTGGAAATTATGCCATCAGCATTATGTTTGATCCAATAGACCCATTTGCATTCAATAGCTTGGCGATTTGCTGAAGGCGGAACTAACTCCTATATGTTCTATTCCTGTAAGGCTCGAAACTCATCCATGCCAAGACGCTAATACCTATTTTGAGAAGCGTATTTATAAGTGGTAGACTCAATTAAGGGTGGAACATCGAAAGGGATAGTAGAGGCATATATTTTAGGTTTAAAAATATTTTATTTAGCACGGGTTTACATGGGATGAGGTAGGGGAAAGGTTTTGTGGGTGAGCAGGTAGGTTGAGCTCGGGTTGAGAGATAGGCTGGTTGGTGATGATGGTCTGCGGGTTTGGGTTTGAAGAGGGTATAGTTACGGGTAGGGATTTGAATTAGGCAGTGGACTAGGTGTTATATCAAGATGTGGGTTATTTTGGATTAGGAGTGGCATGGATGATGGAGGCATCATAGGGAGCACCAGTGAACATAGCACAATCTAACGACTAAAAGAGTGGGATGATTCCTATAAATGTAATGAATGGTGGTGGTTGACATGACAAGAGACATAGATTTTGTTAATAATGAGATCAAAACACTTATAACCTTTAGTAATGAAATGATAACCAACAAAGACATAAGGGCGGGAGCATGGTTGAAGTTTATGATCAATGTGTGGACATAGCCAAGGATGTTATAGACAACTAAAGACACAAAGATGAGAATATTCAGAAGGTTTATGGTAAGAATCTCATAGAGAGATTGGTAATGGTGATTTTTAGTGGGCGATTGCTAAGGCCTTAACCCAAAATGTAACATGCAGCTGTGATTTATGAAGAAGAGTAATGACAGTTTCAGTTAGATAACAACGTTTTCATTATGCAATGCCATTCTATTCAAGAGTGTATGGGCGAGAAGTTTGATGGATGATCCGTAAATGTAGAATAAACTGACCAAAAGTTGAATTGACAAACTCTTTTCTATTTGTCACTACAAAAAATCTTTATTTTGTGTCAAACTGAGTGTGGACTATTTTTTTTCAAAGCTAACAAACGCATTATATGCTTCGGATTTACTTTTTAGTGGGTAGATCCAGGTGAATTTGATGAAATCATCTACAAAACATATATAACAACGATAACCACTAAAAGAATGAATTGATGTCGGACTGCATAAATCAGGATGAATAAGTTGAAAATGAGTAAAAATATGATTTTTATGCAAATTAAAAGATAAATGGTAAGACTTAGACATTGAACAAGATTAGTAGTTTATTATATTTGAGAAAGTAAAACCAGACTGACTAAGAATAGACTTCATAACTGGAGATGACGGATGACCTATATGACCATGCCATTGAGAATTGGTAACTCTGGTGGAATTGACACCGCGTGATGTAAGGGTAACTTAAGACTGGGGTTGGATAGACAAAAAGAAGAGTGTATAAACATGCTCACAATGACCTCTGTACTTCACCTATTTGGATTGGTTATCAACAATAAAAAATTCATTAGAGTTGAATATCAGGTTGCAATTGTTATCTCTTATGAATAAATGGACAGATATAAGGTAAGAGTTGATTAAGGGTACATGAGAGAGATTGTCTAGGTAGAAGATACCTGATTGAATGTAAACATAACTGGAACATGTGTGAGCAATAAAGATAGACCGCTACTAACAGTTACTAATCCAGAGCCTTGATACGATGATGGAGAGTAGAGCTTTGAGACTTCAAAAGTCATATGAGTACTTCCACCATAGTCCAAAAACCAATTACTTGAAGATGCACCACCTTGAGAAGTATGATATGCATGTTAACCAAATGAGGACGATGCGGAGTTGTAATTCTCATCAAACTTGTACCAACATTTACCGATGAAATATCCATGGTGGTCACATATCTAGCAAATTGAGTGGTCTCAGGAAGGGACTTTGAGCCCACGACCCCCACCTCGCATTGCATAGGATCAACCGCCTCTGTAGGATAGACCACAATTAGAGAATGAGCCACCACGACTACCATGGTAACAAGTGGTCCTTCCATGACCACCACGATGAGAAGAAGTTGAACTTGTTATGAGGGCATTATGAATGTAAACTGAGGAAGTGTCGATTAAGGCGAGTTCGGACTCCAGTTTGTAGATTGAGTTCATCAGCAATGAACCATCCCAAAAGTTGGTTCAGTGTGATACTAGATTGAGTCAGGCGTATTTGTTGTTTTAGAGATTATTACTCATTAGGTAATCCTCGAAGTACCACCATGATGACGTCACGAGCTGGAATACTTTTGTTGGTTGTATCCAAGACTTGAATGATCATGGTAGCTTTGTCCAGTATTTCATCATCGATTTTGTGTCTTTTCAAAAAGTGCGAAGTTGATCTCGCAACTGAAATATATGAGATTGTGAAAAATAGTTATATCGTTCACAAATGGCCTTCCACAAATCAGTCACAGTAGGGTAACTGAGTACATATTTCTACACTACCAATAAACATGTCCGAAGTTGTGCTTCAATTACCATCCATTGAGAATAGGGATCTTATATGAGGAGGCACCATTTATTTTCTTGGAGTGTAATGTAGTCTGTAACGTCCGGCTCCCGCCTCTGGATGAACTCGAGGCGCAATGGCAGGGCGTCATATCATTCACATTCGTTCTTAAGGCTGACCACTAGCCCAACAGACCACCATTACGATTTTCAGCATGCTTTTTCCCCACTCGCATGCTTTCTGGAAAAAATTTTCGGAAGGTCACCCATCCCAAGATTGTTCCAAGTCAAGCACGCTTAACTTTGGAGTTTTCAAGTTCTGAGCTCCCGAAAAATAATGTGTACATTGGTGATATGGGTAGCAATTTAATTCCTTTCAACCCTGTCTCAATATAGGGTGTTACATGGTCGGCAGCTTGGATATAGTTCCGTCGACGTATTCAAGTAAGAAGTTTACATCTAAGGCAGTGCGGACAACAGTTTGCCAAGATGGAAAATTTTTCTCCATTAATTTTTCGAAAATAAGAGTATGATGATGACGAAGGAAAAGCTTCAGACGGGAGGAAAGGGAGTCGAGTGCAGCATCCATGGTGATAGTTGTGTTTAAAGAAAAAAAATAGTGATGTGATACGATAGAGAATCAGTACCTTAAAAAAGAGATTTTAAAAAAATAGATTTTGTAAACCTTAAGGAGACAGCGCGCCTCATGGAAAAGAAAAAGAAGAATAGGTGGCTCCAAGAGAAAGATTGAATCTAAATTAAAATTGGATGATCAGTACATTATTTACAGAGATGCTTGAAAGAAAATATCACGAAATATCAATAGAGAGAGAGGAATTTGTGATTTTTTTATATTTAATATTTTTTAATGAGCGCGTCAAGAAGTCACTTAATTCTTCTGCTATCACTAGCTTCACACCAATACTAGAATTAATTCTATACAATTTGGATTTACACCCAAATAAGTTAATTTTTAAATCGCTTACATTGTTTGTCGTTGATTATATTATAATAATATAAAGATATAATTCATGTTTGTGTATTTTTGTTTTCCATTTCATGTATCAGCACTTGCTAACATGAATATGTATATAATAATTTTCTATAAAAATTATTTTCTAAAATTTAGTACCGAATTTATCCAAGGATAATATATTTAAGCAACCAAAATCGAATGATAAATTATTCTAACTAATTAACTAATGATAATAAAATAATCACAAGATTTAATTAAGTGAATAAGCAACCTAGAAGTACGATTTCACCATCTTCAATCCTTATCATCGAGTTATTCCGTCTAATTTCATAATTATCTATCTCAAACAATCATAAATAGATTATAATTCTCCTACATGTTATAAACCCTAATTAATTAACCTAAACGGAGATTTCTCTTTTAAAAACTAATCAGCAGCATGAAACCTACAATTACATATGACATTAATTCCATAAGAGATCTCTTGCTATTCCTTAATGTCTAATTATTTTAAACCTAATTTTATCTAACTCTCTCGAGTCTTAGATAAAACAAACATAAACATCAATCAGGTGATCAAGTCAAAAGAGAACATAACGAACAAATAATTAGAATAAAAATATACAATTTTCATTCATGGATAAAATAATAACTCAAATCATAGTCATGGACAGAGTACATCGCAGTCCTAGATAATATGTTTAGTTCTTTATACTCATACACAAATAATCACTAAACATGTAAACCATGAATATAATATTTGAGAATCAATTGGGAAGAAGAAACCCCTTACTTGAAACTCTAAATTGAACCTTTAAGTCTTTTAAAAATTAAATTTTACCACTAGCCTTTAAGTTTCGAAATTTTTGCCCAAAAAGGGTAAAATTGTAGTTTTATTAAAATTTATGCTTTTTTACTCGAAATTAACATTTTTCCAAGTCATCCTTATGAATAAATTTTAAACTTCCAAACTTGCCCAAGTTTTTAATTACCCATAATCATCTTTGAATGTGGATTTTAAGAGTGAAAAATCAAATAAAAGTCAAATAGCCAAAGAAAAATTTTGCCCCCGATTTTTGGACGTTAAAAAAATAAAGGATAATGCATATTTGAACCCCTGAACTTGGCGTAACTTTTCATGTGGATACTTAAACTTTTCGAAGTTTCAACTAGACCCTCTAACTTGTCAAAATTGTTTCAGTTACTTTTAAACTTTTCAAAGTTTCAACTAGATCCTTCAACTTATCAAAAATGTTTCGGTTAGACCTTTATTAACGTTTTATGAGAATCAAATTTTATATAATTTTTAACAAATTTGAGGGTCTAGTTGAAACTTTGAAAATGTAACGTCCCAATTTTGGGGCTAGACATTTTCCGGTTTTCGAATTTTAAGTTGATTGTTGAACTGTTGAACTTTATTGTAACTCGTGAACATATCGAATATTGAAATGTTATTTATCTTCTTTGGATTGCTATAGGAGTGTCTATTGGTATTATAATGTTTATATTTCGAAAACCGAAGCGAAAACGAAATAGAACGAATGAAGGAATGAAAGTGCGCAGCACTGGCTGCGCTGGCTACATAAGCTTTATGTAGCCAGGCTTGTCGCCAGCGAGCGAATTCTGCAATATTGAAGTGTTACTCTCGGTGCGCTTTGGCGACATAAGGCCTATGTCGCCAGCCTGGTCGCCAACCACCGAAATCGGGTTTTTAAAATCTAAATTGGCCGAATCCTCTTCATTCGCAATCTCTCTCTCGAATTCTCTCGTCTCCCAAGCGATTGTTCACTCATCTTCGTCGCTTTCTCTCCGTTTGGGTGTCTCCGGTAAATCTCCTATCAACCCTAATCTCCTCCTTTTTGGATTTCAAGCATGAATGTCAATAGAATTGAGGATGATTGTTGATGGTTTAGGGTTGATTAGGTATTGGATTGGTTAGGGTTTTGTTAGAAACCCTAGGATTTGGGAAAGGTGGAAATTGAATGATCGACTTTGTAATCGAATTGGGTTTCGAGTAGGAATCGTTCGTATTATCGCTTCGTAGTCGTTAGATTGTTGTCTTTCACGATTGGACAAAGTTTTCGCTTTTCGCACGTCACATGTTCGACCTATTGTCTAAACTAATATTGTTCATTCTTGTTGTTAGCGAAGCGGACGGTGCCGAGGATCGTGTCGGCGACGCTTAGCTTAGCTTATCGTCGGAAGAAAGGTTAGCAACGTCGTCATGAACTCTATATTGGATGTTGTTTGTTTTATGAGTTGTGCATTAAACCGGTTAATAAGATAATCACTTGAATTGACAATTGGATAGGATTGGATAGTAATTGATAGAATGATATTGTTTGCCGTATTGCTTGTTATTGCTGATATAGAACTATTAGTGAGTCTATTGCATGTTAGACTTAGGCTTTGGTTAGCTAGAGCTGGAAATAATTGGATAAGGCACTAGTAAAGTTCCTGTTACATATTGCTTGAAAGCCAATGTATTGTTATAATGAAACGATCGATTGTTAATTGGAAACTTGTGTGTTTGAATACTTAACTCATTGACACGATTGCCTAGTCATGGTTGAAATAGTGATAGAATGACATGTCATTAGGGGAACCCGAGATATCTTAACCTATTGAGCAAAATAGGACCTTTGGTTTAGCTAACCACATTGAAAAATTGAGTGACGACTCTTATTGGGTGTGACGGCACCACCGCCTGCGGGCATATTGTTATTGGTGGTCTTCGGACCTAATTGATGGGATTCTAAGGTAGTAGTCCGTCCCGAAAGGGAATAAACGGCTCTACGGATCTCGGTCTTCGGACCATATTGGTGGCTTCGGCCTAATTGGCCCCGTTACATTATTGATCCTAGATTAGTGGCAGTCAAATAAAACTGGAATAAATAACTTGATTGATATTGTGTGATGATTGCTAGTGATTAGTTGATTGTTTGGGGGATTCTTAAACGAAATTTGACATCATAATTGGATAATTGATAATATTGAACACGTATAATGAATGTAATTAGTTCTAGTGGACTATCTCACTTTATTAAACCGAAATGGCTTTAGACTTGGGTGGGATTGTATTCTTTTCCATTGATTGCTAGATTTAGGTGCATATGTGTGCCTCCTCATCATTGTATGTTTAAAAGAAGCATTGTGTGTGTTTGTTAGAGTATGACTTGCTAACCAGACATCGATAGTCTGACATTTTTCTTCCATTTTCTTGTCTACCTATTGAAATGTGAAACATGTGATCGAGCAAATTGAAGGTCTCATTGCATTTTCCTTTCATGATTTTTGGAACAATACTGAGAGCTGTCTTTTTCTTGTGTTTGATTAGTTTTGAAAGACATGTAGAACTTTTCCTTTAGTAATTCAGTTTGTAATGTTTAAAGACAACTGTTATGGGATTTGTGGTAAATCCAGAAAGTCTCGGGCGAAGACCAACTGCTCAATGAGCAATGCAAAAACTGCCCAAAGGGCAACCCGAAAATTGCCAAAGGCAAGCCTCTGGTAAATCCAGAAGGTCTCGGGCGAAGATCAACTGCTCAAGGAGCAATGCAATAACTGCCCAAAGGGCAACCCGAAAATTGCCAAAGGCAAGCCTCTGGTAAATCCAGAAGGTCTCGGGCGAAGACCAATTGCTCAAAGAGCAATGCAAAATTTGCCCAAAGGGCAACCCGAAAACTGTCAATGGCAAACCTCTGGTAAATCCGGAAGGCTTCGGGCGAAGATCAATTGCCAAAGGCAATCCAAAAACTGCTTAAAGGGCAACCCCCGGCAACCCTGGAAGGCCTCGGGCGAAAGAATCTTTCCAGGCTTACCAGGAAGAATCAACCGAAACAAATCTCGCTACAAAATCAGGCTAGAACCAAGAAAATCCTCTAAGACAATGGGGGATTGAACCGGCCTAAAGCTAAAAGCACAAGAAATGATCTCCTCGACCGAAGATAGAAACTGGGGGATTGATCCCTAAATCTGTCTACCGACAACAATAGATGAAAACAAGGAAAGTAAAGTACCAAAAGCAAAACACTACCTGAAACGGGTCCAAAAGAATTAACCGTAGACTCATCCTAAACATCGGCCGAAATCACAAAGCTTCTAAGAACAAGTATCACGATATACTTTCAACTAAAATATCTTAGTCGAGATCACTTATGCAAATACATTGACACTACAAAGGAAAAGTACAACAGGGGATTGGCCGAATTTTCAGCCGTAATCCTAAAAGCAAATAGCATTGATCCCGAACCTTCGATCGAAACTCCCACTAACTTGCATTGCCACACTTGAAAAATCAAGTAGTAGCAATGGGGGATTACTGTAGTGGGAAAATAACCTACGACCTTAAAGGGTCAAAGGTAAGGTTGTAGCAAACCAAAAAGATTTCAGAGTTTCACAAGCAAAATGGGCCAAAGCCCAAGACCAAGTCAATTCGGCCAAAAGAGTGCTTCGGCCATAGCTATTTCGGCCGAACAAGCAGCTTACCAAGCCCCAAGAGGCTCCATTTGAAACCATCTCGGGACACTCCAGTACATCGAGAGCAAAAGCCTAACGAGCCAAAAATAATATGTCGAGAATCAATCCTCTGCTCGAAGCAGGCCAGCAGGCCTTCGGCAGAAGCAGGCCCGCAGGCCTTCGGTAGAAGCAGGCCAGCTGGCCTTCGACCGAAGTAGACCAGCAGGCCTTCGGCAGAAGCAGAACTTCGGTAGAAGCAGGCCTTCGGCCGAAGCAAGCCCAAGAGGCCCAACTACCATTTGCAGCCAACGAAAGACGACACAAACCCAGCAGTCTTCTAGACAATATAAAAGGGCCCAAGCCCAATCCGCTTTACATACGGTTTCCTGAATCAATTCCAACTAAGATATCCTTCTTCAAATACAATAAGGAGACCGATTTCAAGAAAGATGAGAAGGCACCAGAGGTGAAGGTCAAAATGGGAGAAGGAGGTCAGTGTCCAGAAACCATACTCGGCCGAAAGGGCCAAAAGGTCCAGAAGGCGAGTCCAGAAACCATGCTCGGCCGAAAGGGCTAAAAGGACCAGAAGGCGAGTCCAGAAATCATGCTCGGCCGAAAGGGCCAAAAGGTCCAGAAGGCGAGTCCAGAGACCATGCTCGGCCGGAAGGACCAAAAGGTCCATAAGGCGAGTCCAGAAACCATGCTCGGCCAAAAGGGCCAAAAGGTCCAGAAGGCGAGTCCAAAGACCATGCTCGGCCGAAAGGACCAAAAGGTCCAGAAGGCGAGTCCAGAAACCATGCTCGGCCGAAATAGCCAAAATGTCCAGAAGGCGAGTCCAGAAACCATGCTCGGCCGAAAGGGCCAAAATGTCCAGAAGGCGTCCAGAGACCATGCTCGGCCGAAAGGGCCAAAAGCCCAGAGACAACCCAACTCGACCGAGTTCAGTAAAGTCCTGACCATGGTACACCAGTCCACCAATTTCAGATCTGACCAAACAAGGATTCCTAAAACCCGATTGATGAAGGAAGACCTATCCCGCTGAATCAAGGTTTCTAGAAGTCCAGTCAACGAAGGAAAACCAATCCCATTGAGCTAGGGATTCCGGAAACCCAATCACTAGAGGAAGACCTTTTTCATCGAAAGAGAGACACCAAGCCCTAAGGGAAAGAGAAGTCCTAATCCTTCCAAAAAAGAGACTAGCAACCCCTATAAATAAGGGGTAGAGGCAATTGTAAAGGATCCGATTTTTACTCATTAGAACTAAACTCTGTGAGACCATATTTATAAGCTGTTTAGCCACTTTATTCAAGCAATCTTAGCCTAATATTTGGCTGTGGTTTATTTGGCACCACAGTTATCAATTAAAAAAGTACTTATCAATTTCAAAGCGTTTGGAAATATCACTTTTAAAAGTATTTTAAGACGTTATAATTACTTATAGGGTATTAGATGTAAATATTCAAACAAAAAATATAAATTTCAAAACAATAAAAGATTTAAAATTAAATAATGTATATCATCCATGTCAAGTTCTCGAATTTCACCAAGAAATAGATCATTATTATCGGCATATGATTTGAACTCTGAATTACTATTTGAGTGAAGATGCAGAGAGTTATTTGAAGCAACTACAATCTTCACTTATTTGTTAATATTGGAATATATTACTTGAAATTTAAAATTCGGTTTAAATTTTAAATGCAAATTGAGAGTTGAATATTGAAATATGGAATAATATTTAAATATGGAATAATATTTACATATAAAAAATACATGTAGTTACTATTTTTTTTTGGTTCAATTTTTTTTTTTTTACATGAAACTGATTCAAATTTGAATATTACATATTTTTTAAACTTAATTAAAAAGAAAAAAATTCAAGTTGCAAATATAATAATAATAATAATAATAGAAGATAAAGTTTTATAAAATCTTACAAATTTGTTTTATATAAAGATTTTACAAACTTATATAAAAATTTTGATTGTCGATTTAAAATTTTTAAGTTATCGTAATTTTATATATCTTAAAATAATAGTATTTATATATAAATTAAAGTAGAATGAAGTATGGATTCGTGAGTTATATATCAATGTTATAAGCATATAAAAAATATTTTGTATCTTAAAAAATAAAAAAATAAAAAAATAAAAAAGAAAATAAATCTACTCGAAGAAGCACAAATTCGGTAGATGATTTTCTACTCTTTTTTTTTTAAACTCTCAAAAGATCTACTGCAATTTCAGCCAAATAACCTAAAATAAAAAATAAATAAATAAAAGTGCTTTTAGGTTTAAAAAAACACTTTCAATCAGTAGACAAGCTCAACCAAATAGTCTATAGTAAAAATCTTTGAACTCCACCTAGCTGAATATATATATATATATATATATATATAAGATAATTGATTATTTAGAAAATATCCATGAGTATTTTATTTTTGAAAAGAAATAAATTTTTTTTAAAAATCATCGACAAAAGAATATAATAGGAGATGTTGTAGGAATAAAATGGTCAAATTATAATAAAATAATTAAAAAAATAAATAGAAGGAGATTTTAATTTCTAATTATTATTATAAAATATATATACATATATATTAAATAGAGGTAAAAATTGTAATTGTAGAAATCCATTTGGACCCATAAAGAAGTGTTGGTCCATTTATATTTCATCAAATTATGTTGATTAATTTTAGTTGTAGACTTACTTGTTGGTAAAATGTTTTAGGAGGTCGATATTCGCAACCATAAAATTTGTTACTGCACCCCAATAATATTAAAATTACACCACCAACCTTAATTTAAAAGAAGTGTTGATGTTAAATATTAAATATATAATAATTTTAAAATAGTGTATAATTATTTTATAATTAACTAAATATATATTTTATTTATAATATAAATTATCAAATTTTATGTTAAGTAAATTTATTGATATATTTATTTCTCATTTATTTTTATAATTATATAAAAAAATTAAAATATAATAAAATGGTTGAAAATAATATAATTAATTAATATCTAATATATAAAAAAAATAAAAAGCTATATATTTTTAATTTTATTAATTTTTATTATTTTAATTTTATTATTATCTATAAAATAATTTTTAATTAATTACAAACTCATAACTGTTAGGGACCCGTTTGAAATTTTTGAAAAAAATTTAACAAATGGGGTGCAGAAACAAAACTGGTGGGTGGAAAAAACATTACTCAATGTTTTAGACCATACTACCAAAGCACATGTAATTTTTATATTTAACTATTTTACCATTCCCCAATCAACGTGGGAATGAAATTCTATTTTCAACCGTAAATAATGTAAATAAATATAAATGTAAAATAGAGTAAAACACATTTATTATAATTTATTAGAACTTGTAATTAAAATATTTATTATTTTTATTAAATTTTACAATCATATAAATAATAAATTCATATATTCGCAATTAATGATATTCAATAACTAAATTAATTTATTACTCCGTATTTATTAAAATTTGTAATTTATATATATTTTTTCAAATTCAATTCGCATGACGTAATACAAATTTACACAGAATTAAATTCAATCTTTTTCGATTTCATTAATCATCCAGACACTAATTTTTTTCGAAAAAATAAATATTTTAAAATAAAGAAAAAAAAAAAAAACAAACAAACGGCCTTATTTCCATCCCTAACTCGCCTCTGATTTCTTTGAAGTCAGCTTCTAGTCAACGGTTTACATGACTCAAAGTTCACTTTATTTCAAGTCTCACACTAAATCAAGTAGACTGGATCATGTTGCATATCAACTCGAGCATATAATCTTTTCTTTAGTCAAGACTGAAATCATGCATTAGGTATTATTTATTATTTATTTATTTATCATATTAGAATGGTGTTATAACTTATAATATAGAATGGAGGGAGGAGGTCACTAAATTAACTTTCTCATCTCTCAGTAGATTTTACTAAAAAAGAATAATAGTAATAATAATAATTTAACATGCTTAGATTCAACTCTACACTAATAAAATTTGTCATTACTCGTGTGTGTGTATATATATATATAGAATCTTCTTCATTCAGCAATTGACCCATGTCGAGAGCTTAACAATATACTCTCTCTCTCTCTCTCTCTCTCTCATTGTTTATGTGCATTTAATATTTCATAATACAAGATGGTGAACTTCTAACTTGATCCGAAACAAGCCCTTCATGAGTTAAAGATTACATATATGACAAATATGCTATGTTAGTAGCAGTCATCAGAGTTACAAGGGTGTCAGAAGCTGGTAAGGTAGTTGAACAAATGTAAACAATTTAACACAAACAGGAAAAGAGAGAGACCATTACTTACATGCAGGAACTTGCTTTCTTAATAAACATGAACCGGACTGTGTTAACCAGATATATATATTAATACATCAGTGGAAGGCTTCCATTCCATGATGGAGCCTAAAATAATATTTCACAATCTCCTCTAAAACCTAAACAAAATTATAATCTAAACTGGAGATATTCCTAGAAACATCAATCAAACATCATCTCGTGTTAGTTATAATGTCGAAGGGCGAGGTTTAGGTGGTATGTAGAATGACGTACCACAATCAATAGGAGTATGCATCAGAGGATTCCATCTATCAAATACTATGCGACCCCCTCGCCCTATTCTACCATGAAATTTATATGGTGGACCTGATGTGCTGTTATTATTTGTAGAGTTAACTGATGGTGGAACAATACCTGCACCAGCCAGCTTTTCCGGAACCAGAGGTTTAGTGAACAACAAAACAGGCTCCACTGGATCCTGCACAAACCCCACAGTTAATGATAGGAATTTGATGAATTAACTGAGCTGAGATTAATAAGTTCGGTAGAGTTAATGCTGTTTGCAAATTAATGTACAAAGAGAAAGAAATGTTGAATGCATAGTTACTCCAACCAAATGTACCAGTTTATGTAGCCATCCATGGGGTACATGTCGCCGTCGGAACTCTTGTTTGATACCTGCTGAAGGAACTGGAACAATGTTGGATTCCATGTGAGGGTGATTCTGAATAGCAGAAGGTCGCATCCGTGGACGGCTATTTGTTGCAAGGTCATCTGAATCCACATATTCATCCTCACTGGAACCAAACTTGCAAGAGACAGGTTGAAACCCAGGAAATGGAAAACTATCTTCATGGAGCTCAATTTCATGCTGAAAACACACTTTATAGTCAGGCATCATTAGAAGAATAATCATATTCCAGCAACAAATTATGAAAACGTAGAAGCAGGTAAGAGTGAAGAACAAATGGAAACAAGAAATTCGATGGAAGTTTACAATTCAAAATCTGTTACACAAATACACACAATCCATATGCAAATATATGATTGTAAGATCATTTAAGGAGAGTTTTAGCTGCTAGTAGAGAAGTTTCACAAAGCAAATGTATGTTTCAGTAATGGAATAACAGAAAAAAAATAAAAATAAAAATAAAAATAAAAATAAAAATAAAAATAAAAATAAAAATAAAATAAAAATCAGATGCATTCAGCTTCTTCCTTATTATTACTATGCTTTGTTGATTTATGGACAATATCCATTATTATAAATATCTTCCATATGTTCTTCAAGCTTAAAAGAAAAGCTCAAACATGTGGACACAATTTCCATAAGCATAAACATACCTTGTACTTCATTTGTAACCTTTGGAGACTAACTTCGCTTTCCATTACGTCTCTCTTTTTCTCTTCTCTCTGCATGTATATGCATTCTGAGCCATAAGCACTTTACAAAACTTCTTCTACGGGACAACAGAAATTCAGAGAACATATAATTGAAGCTTCAATTAGAAAGAACACCTTTATTAAAGCCTCTAGTATAGTCTTCGCCTGGTCAAGATTTCGCCTGACCTGCAGAGTAAGAATCCAAAATGACACAAGTTTATTTAAAATGTGGCAACGATTAATAAGATACACAAAGAGATGGTAAACTAATCTACTCAATTATAGATAAGCTTCTGGGTAAACACAACATATATCTAGTACTATATTTTCCAGTCCAAACTTTATTATTGTGCAGCAACGATTACAGTTTCTTAGTCTCCAGTCAACACATTTTTCTTTGGATTATATCATAGTTCATAATGCTCACACTTAGAAAGCATGAATACAAATGAATAGAATGAAAGTTGACATTCAGATCTCCAAATAGTTGGAAGAGCAGATAGATACTCATGAATATTGCTATGTATTTTCTAAAAAAGAAATACAGATTTTTTAGAGAAAATATTCCTTGTAGTTTTAAAAAGCAAGTTTATATGCAAACTGGATCCAGATTAAGAGATTAATTTTAAAAACCAAAGCCGTATACATGCATATAACAAAGATCCACCAATAATCATGCCACCTCTTCCAAGAACGCAGAAAACACAAACCAATATGTAGCTAGCAAGATAGAATAAGTTAGGCAACATATACTAAAAGATTGCTATGCTATTTTAGTAATATCCAGTCTACCTCCCCATTGCAATTGTGCAACTTAACCCAACATCACTCTGTCTAAATAATTCGTCCCATATTCTATAGTTTGTTTAGAATTTATAAACATTAGAGAAACTGTCTTTCTATCTAAGTAATTTATTAAAAGCTTTAAAAAATAATAAATAAATATCCAGCACTGACTTAAAATCTTTCTTCAACAGAATTCAAGGAAGCAAGCTTCAGATTCCAAAGCCAGTACAGCAATAAGAGAACCATACTAGCATTAAGTCACTAGAAGGAAAAATAAGGTGACAAACAACTAAAGGAGGGTGATTACCTGGCGAAGCTTTTCAAAAGACTGCACATTGTTTTCCCTCCGCTGCATCTAAAAGATGAGAAAGAAACAAAGAAAAACAAGCAACACAGAAAGAAACCGGTCATTCAAGCAGATGAAATAGAAGTCATTTTACTAACATAAGTGAGAATTTTTCAGCAAAATAATTCAGAGGGGCAACAGCGCTTACCCTTCTTGTGTGTAGCCTGTGAGCTTTCTCCCTTGGCCTGAAGACATTGTATGGATTGGTATCATTAACTGGTGGAGGAGGCTGTACACAGAAATGCAATTTAAGCGTCATTAGCTGGTGGAGGAGGCTGAAGACATTGTATGGATTGATATATAATTTCTTGAAAAAAAAAAAAAAAGATGTTCATCTCAAGCAGATAAGATAAATTACTGGTGCCGGAGAGATCAATAAAGGTCACTAGTCAGCTCACATCTACTTCCAAGAATAAGTACCACAAGTTTTATACAGAAATTCTAAACTTTTTGAATATACAAATAAAATAAATTGAAGCTAATAAATATTTATTAATATTGAAGTACCATAACAAGAACAGAAAATATTAATTGTTGCGCGGTTGTATTACTATTGAAGTTCAAAAATTAGTTCCGTCAAGGGGGCAATGGCCACAACAAATAGGAGGCGAAAATCACATATCATCCACAATATGTGAACCAAGTACAAGAAAATATATATCGAAAAGTTACTAATAAAAAAATGATGAAACCAAGTACCTAAAATATTTTATAGCATCAATAGTTTAGCTATGAATATGTCTAGGTTTGAGGTTCCTAGTAATTAGAAATAATCACTTATGCGTAGGTGAAATGTCAATCACATCCTTAATTCTACAATTAATTTGCAAGTTTACAAAAAATAAAAGTAATTTTATTATATAAGTGTGCACATGAGATATTTCGCTACTAAATAAATGACTATTTTATAATTAAAAGCAACATCAGACATAACATGTATCAAGTAATGATTAGCAAAAGCACTCAGAAATATGATCAAGCCATCATACTAACCTGCAAGCGCCGCAAAACAGGTTTCTGCCATCTTTCACGCTGGTAAAAAGAATAAAAAGTAAACACAATTCATATTTTTCCACAAGCTACAATAGATAATAAATAATCATTTGTTGCAGAGACTGAATTTTTTTTTTTTCTTTTTTTTTCAATTGAGATTCTGGGGGCAAATCAAAGGCTAAAAACAGAATGAATTTTGAGGAATCTTAGTTCAGTCTTGATGTCTGCAAGCAGATGACAGAAAACTTATAAATGCACATTCGGAACCATCAAGCCACTGCCTGACGTGAGTCTAAGAATACATAAGTTCCAAAGAGAAACTAGCCACCAAGAAAATAAAAATACTTCAAAGTCTTTATTCAAGTATACCTTGTCTTTCCAATAATTATAAACAGACTGAAAAACTGCATATCTGATAGTTTGAGCTTGTAGGGCCTATCATTGAGAATAAAAGCAAATCATTAGCTTCACTTCATCATGAATTATTGTAATTGACAAAATAAACTAATTCACAAAGCCTACATTGAGATCAAATAATTAAAAATTTATAAAACAAGACTTTCTATTGAAGAATTAAGATAATATACAATACTCATCATTCATAATGTTGAAGTACAATTTTACAAAGTGTACATAAATTACATTACATGAATAGAGTATCTGACCTAAAAGTCCATTGTTTCATTAACTCTTAAAAGATCAAAATCCTCCTACTAGAATAAAACTTAATGATGACGAATCATCAGAAACATATAGAATTTGCCACATACTATGGCTTAAGTCATGTCCGACACCTAATTCACCACCATTTCAATGCACAGACCCTTCAATTGGTATTCTATTCCTTCACAAAAACTGACCAAGAGCCGATACAAAACCAACTATTAAAAAATCATAACAAAAAACTTTGAAATTGAAATATATATATATTAAAAGAAAAGAAAAGGAATGAAGTAAACTTGAAATACTCCAGACACATACAGAATAATAACTATCACAGTACCAATAAAAATAAAAGAAAATAAATATATATATATATGTAGCATAGTAAATCTTGAAACAAATGAAGTGGTTCACTGATCACCTAATTTAACAAGATGACTAATCCCTAGAGCACATATTCCCTCCAAAGCATATCCATTACTATTAATAAATTTAAAATCTATTTTTCCCTATAATGAAGTCATTTCTCTGAATCTATGAAATCAGGTTAAATTCTGATTTAAGTCCAAGTAGGTTGCAGTTGTAGAAAAGCCCTACACAGGTGTGGGAAAAGAAGCATCTAGATGGTATTAGTTTCTATAATCAATAAGTTATACTGCTATTTCTATTTAATCCAGACAGTCTAATTAGAAAATGGGTTAGCTGTCAAGTCTGCAACAAAATAGTAATTGCAAACACTGTCAGTTTATTCCAATTTATGCATTGATTCATTTTCTATTCTGAACTAGAAGTCTATATCTTCACCAGATTGTATGACAGTCCTCTATTCTAGAAAATACTTCTCTTGTTAATAAATTTAGATCAAATTCACTTCAAGAAAGAGTTTCCATAAACAAGGTAAAAGGTATCACCTCCACATTGATGAGTTAATTGTTCTATACAATAGGCAGTTCATGAGAAGAGAACAAGGTTTAGATCCTTCACTTGGGCGTGAATTCTCAAACATAATCTGATGACACCATCCTTAAGGCAAGAACATAACAAGTAAATGATGTAAGGATTATGACTATAGATATGTTTAGGACAGGAAATCACTAGATGTGATGAAATGTCAATCATACCCTCACTTCCAAAGTAAATTTACGAACTTATAATGAATATTGTCAGACAACAAGCTGTTCAAAACACTGCTTAGACATGACATAAAGATTATATCCCTAGTTGACATTCAGATTCTTGGACCTTTTTCATATGATATGAACTTAGAATTAGGAAGAGACATTCATTTCTAGAGTCTCCTCGCAGCAAAATCTAAGCAACATGTCAATTTAGTAATGTAGATAGTGACCACCAACACAAAGTACTGGCATTTAAAATAGTCTATCATCCAGAATTGGAGTGAAGCTTTACCTCAATTGCAACATCTAGCTGCAGAAGTACAGGAATGGGTGAACCAAGAGTAGGTGTTATAAGTCCTGCTCTTTCCCGAGCTTTATGATCTAACACCTCCAACTTAAACATAATACTCTCAAATCTGCATTGTATGTCAAAAAAACACGGAATGATGTAAAAATTCAACCAACTAGTAACAATTTCTAATTCCTAACAGAACCTTCAATAAATTATACCAACAAAATACAAGCCTTAGAACCAAATTAGTTGGGTTAGCAATTTCTGTTTTCTATGTCAAGCTTCAATGAATATTATGTTGAATGAAAAATTTTAGAATATTACAATTTTCTTCAACAAACTAAAGTTGACAAGATTCACATAACAAATACATGACATAAATAGACAAAAATAAAAAATTAAAAAAAATTCACACTTTTCAGGTGCAAGAATTTTGCGGTCCTTATTGAACTCATAAAGCCAGTCCTCGTCCTCATTGTCCAAGTCATACTCAACAAATTCGCCAAGTTCAGCCCTAGCTGCCATTGCCAAAGCCAAATATTAAAATAAACATCAACAGAGAAAAGAAAATGGAAACTAAAATGAAAGAAGGCAAACCATCATTCTAAATAGACTCATGAACTTGATAACTAGACACATAAATCCCACCTCCTCTGGCACGCAAATACGAATTAGGCTGAGCAAACGTTCGGGAATAATCTCTTTCATAAGTATCAACCACCACAAACTGGGGAGTAGGAATTTCAGAAGCAGACTTCTTTGTTGGTGTTGGATGCTGCACCTAAAAATACACAATGCAACGACACTAAATAAATGCATGCATAAATACTTGCTTAATTCATAAAATGTGCATAAATACTTGCTTAATTCATAAAATGTGGCAGTGGTAGTTAATTAGTTACTTACCTCTGGTAAATCGGTATCAAAGGAAGAAGAATTGAGGCGAAGGAGATGAGAATTGCGGGTGGTAGTGGTAGAAGAAGTATTGTTAGTGGCACTGACACCAGCAACATTAGAAGGAGTGTCATTGTTGTCATCTTCAAAGTCTTTGACTGATTTAACAATTGGGAGTTTCTTGTGTATGTCCAAAGGCCGTGGCCGAATAGATAGCCTACTCATCTTGGTCTATAATCTCTGCTTAGTCACTCAATCAATCATAATTCTAAACCCTAAACCCCAGTTCAGGACGACAATAACAATGGAACCCTAATTTGTAATTTTAGGTCAAATAGAAATATGAAACCCTAGACGAGTAAATCAAGTGTTATGGTTACGAATTGTTGGCGGATTCAAACCTGGCAGAGTATGAATAAAAGGAATGTTAGATGAGAGGTTTCTTCGTGTAGAGATGAAGGAAGGATTAGGGTTTACAAACGGGTATGGATTTCGCGACAAAGCTTGATGTCGTCGATGACGATGACCCGAACCAATCAAGACAAATCTCCTTTTCCTTTCCTTTTATTACAACCGTTGGATGGACTCTATTATCTGAAGGCTGTAGTTCATCTTTACTGGCACGTGTGTGAATTTGAATTTATAAAACGGGAATGTTTAGTTTTCACGTATGAATGCCTACATTTTTTCAATATTATTTTTTTATTATTTTTAAATAATATTTAAAATAAATAATTATGCAGTGGAAAAAAAAATTATAGGCCATAAAAGTTTATTATATAATTATAGACTATTTTTAAAAAGTTTGCAAAACTAAAATTTGATTTTCACTCCATAGGTCAGATTGTGATCATAATTCACAGACTGTGAGCATAATTCACAAAATCTGTAAATTGTAAAGTTTCAAGGGTATTTTTGAAAACTTGGCCTATAGAGTGAAAACTAAACTTTATATGGTTTTCAAAACATGCCTATAATTGTATTTTAAACTTTAAAAATCCCATTTTTTAGAATTTTCACCATGTATTATTATTTTATAATTTTTTATATAATATATTTATTTTTATTTTTTATTAATAAAATTTTATTCAAAAATTAGATAATTTAATTTTAAATTAAATTAACTTATAACACAAAAATCGTTAATATTTTTCTTAACTTATTATTATTACTTTTATATATATATATAAAGAATGTTTATTGGTAGTTATAATAGAGATACCATAATTTCGGACCTCACAACTTACTGTGATTATTAATATATTTTAAAATAAAATAAAAATTAACTATTTTTTTTAGAAATAAAATTCATATTAAAATATATATATATATATAAGAGACTATAATAAATAAATATATATATATATAGTCAAGTGAGATCTTGTCTTAGTGTCTATTTTTTAGATATAAAATTATTATAATTTTTTATCGTGTATAATTAAAGATATTTACCGTTAAAGTTAAGCATCGAAAAACGTAAATAGAAAGTGTAATGAGTAATAAAAAATAGAGGTAGTATATATATATATATATAAAATTAAGTAGAGAAAAAAAATATGAACGAAATTTTTTATTAAATTGATTAATTATATAAAAATTAATTAAATAATTAAAATATTATTTAAAACAATTTATAATTTAATTATTTAAAATTATTAAAATAATTAAATAAAAAAATATTTAAAATTAATTAAAATAATTTAATATTACCATTGTTATATTAAACGGGATAATATTAACATTATATATATTATATTTATAAATATTCCAATATTTTTTATATTTTCTTTTATTAAATGTTTATTAATTATTTTATTATTAAATTAGTGAACGTATTCCTACTTTGTGGTGTTCGTGAATATTTATATATCTATAAATTAAATTAGACTACCAAACAAATAAAATAATTTCATAATTTAATAGAGTAAATTGTTATATTTAAATACCAATATAAAAGTAATATAATTGAAGTTTAAATTATATTTAAAAAAATTAATTAGGCAGTTCAGAGAAGTACAATAGTCCAATTGCCTCATGTGTCGCCAAGCCTATTTCCTTGCCAGTTTTTTTTGTCTGAACTTCCTCTTCTTCAATTTCCCTTTCCGAAAAAGTTATTATAAGCCTTATTCGGACTTAAATTGAATAAGTTATGACCATTTTAAGTTTAGAGCTTATTCAGGGTATAATCAATCTGTTTAATCAGTGTTATTGATAATAAATTTACTTGTTACTCATTAAAGAACCTATTAAGCTTTAGAACCTATCAAAGTTGTTTAATTTCTTTCGTACTCTTCTGTTTGCTCATGTTTTAAGCATCTGAGTTATCAGGTAAGTTGCATATGTTGTGTGTTCATGCTTAATTGTTAATCTAAGAAGCATTATATGTGTGTGGATGTTGGACATTGGCTAACTAACCAGACATTCGATAGTCTGACCCTGTTGGTTCTTCATTTTTGTTTTGTTTGTTAATTTTCTTGATCGGGACGGAAAATGCTGAGTTTAGACAGTCAGGTGGAATAACAAGGCACACATATCATCACATGCATCAACTCTGTCATCTAGGCCCACGTCTTAGTATTTGATTTAAGTGTGAATTCTTTCTAGATATTTGTAATGAATTTTTATTCTATATCAGTTGTAAACTAAATTTTAAACGTTATGTTTTCAAATTTCAAGTCTCAGTTGGTTTAAGAACAATTTTGATTATTGTACCGCTGCACATTTGGTTTATGCTCAGAAATGTTCCTTTTATTAAGCACCTGATATTCTTTCCAGTTTTGACTATATATACCTATATAAACACTCTGTTACTCTATCTGTCTATAAGTTCTGTTGTTGAGTGTCTGAATCCCTGCATCCGTCTGTAAGGCGAGGGTATGACACGCTACACCCAGACCCAAAAACCATAAATATAATAGGGAGATTTCCAAAAACCTACCGCATGTTTGCAATATTAGTAAAAAAACAACAGTTTTTTCAATTTTGGCCAAAAACCAATATTTGGATGTTTCCATCCATGTTACTGTTCATCCGTCAAGGATGAACAGTGACAGAGGGTATTTTTGTAATTTAATAATTTTTAATTAAAATTTTAAAAAAATCTTTTTGTCCTTTTTTTTCTTCTCTTCTCTTTTCTTTTCTTTTATTTTTCTCTTCTCTTTTTTTTTCTCTTCTTCTTCACGGACTCTTTTTCTCTCACTCTCATTTTCCTTTCTCTTCTTATTCATTCTCTTCTCCTTTTTTTCTTTTTTCCTATTCTTCTTCTTTTCCTCTCATTCTCATGGGGAGTGATAGAGAGAGGGAGAAGGAGAGGAAAAGAAGAAGAATAGGAGAAAAGAAAAGAGGAGGAGATGAGAAAAATGAGGAGAAGAGAAGGAAGAATAAGAGAAAGGAAAATGAGAGAGAGAGAAAGGAAAAAAAATCTGTGAAGATGAAGAAGAGAAAAAAAAGAAAGAGAAGAGAAAAAAGAAAACGAAAAGAGAAGAAAAAAAGAAGAAAAGAGAAGAGAAAAGAAAAAAGAAAGAAGAAAAGAAAAGAAAAGGAAAAAAGATTTTTTTTTTAAATCTTAATTAAAATTTATAAAATTACGAAAATACCCCATGTTACTGTTCATCCCTTGACAGATGAACAGTAACATGGATGGAAACCATCTAAATGTTAGTTTTTGGCTAAATTTGAAAAAACTATTGTTTTTTGGCTAATATTACAAACTTGCGGTAGGTTTTTGGAACTCCCAATATAATATATTCCTTGGAATTCTGATTAAGCACAATATGTGCTACATTTACACACTATTTTATCAAGTATTCTGAGGATATTATCGTGAATTTGTACTAATTTGCCCGCTTTTTGTGATTATGAACAGTTTGGAGGCATTTGTGCAAATTATGAAGATTTTTGGGATTAAAGACCTAAAATGTAAAAAGTCAAGGATTGAAGACCAACTTTCACATCTTTCAAAATTCAAATTAGAGATTATATTTTGATAAAGAGAATTTTAAGGAGATTTTATGGGTTTTGTTATTTTTCTTAACGGAGTATATTTACTCTACAGAACAGATTGTTAGATGATTATTTTTTTTGTTTTGGAAATACTTTGAGAAAGAATCAGGCTTTAGTTTTTCTTTCTGTTTCTCTTCTTTTTTTACGTTCAATTCAGAATATAGACGATGATGTTGACAGCATCCATATGGTACTAAACTAGTCTGCCCAGTTAAACGATCAGTTTAATTAATTCGTGTTGTGAGATCTTTGCTTCGTTGCTTTATCTTTTAATATTTGTGTAGTCTTTGTGCCCATAGTTAAGGTCACTATGTGCCTATAGCTAAGGTAATGTTAATTTTATTTGATTAATTGATTAAGCGCGCGATTGGTTAATTGAGTAGGCTAATACACTGCATGTTAGATAATTCGTAATTAATCTGACCTAGGTAGTGTTGAGGTTCCACAATCATAGTTCACGAACTATTGTACTGATTCATTGGCTATGATCACAGGTCTTTTCTAGTTTATAATGCAAACTACATGTTAGATTAGTGATTGATTCGAAGGGTCGTACCCGGTCAGTCTAATAATTAAGGAAAAGATTAGTTGTTAGGCACGTTGTCAATAACTATAACTGTGGTTATTAAAATCGATAGAGATATCTTTTGAATCAATGATCGACACATTAATTAAATGATCGGTTAGCTGGGTCTTTTAATATATTTGTTTGTTAATATTTTGCGTTTTTAGCATTCAGTCCAAATTCATTTTTCAAACCCCCATTTACATTACTTGGTCAGTATACAATACACAATTGATAACCGTTATCTGTGGATTCGACCTTGTTTACTACAATCAATTTGTTTTTTACAGGATATTTAAATTACTGACGGACTCGGCACCCGTCAAATTCCAAAAATGAAATATACTTTTTAGGGTTAATCCCAAAAAACCACTGCAACATTGTCAATTTCTCCAAAAAAAACCACACTAGTTTGAGATTTTTCAATTCTCCCACATTTATGCCACTTAACGGCCCGGCCCGATTACTGTTCATCCCTTAACGGTGAACAGTAACCATGGAAATTTTAGTAATTTCTCATCTTTATTTAAAAAATTAAAAAAAAGTTAAATTTTTTTCCCAATCTTCTTCTCCTCTACTCCAGAACCCATCAAACACCAACACACCTACCATAATCACTATTAGTGATTTCGAAAGTCATCAATATTGTCAGCACAACAATAACAAATATTTCTCCCGCATATGCTTTTGTTTTCAACACCACCATTTTCAAAGACGCCTCTCCACCATCCTCACCACCACAACAAACACTAACAACTTGAACATATGCCCCATTTCATAGATTGAACTCTCCATAAAACAATCTCCAACTCCCTTTCTTCTTCTGTGTTCCTCCATTTTCCATTTTCAAACCAACGTCAATAACACCAATTGACCTATAATAATTCTCAGTTGATTAATTTCTCTATTGATGACTTTTTTTATTTTTCGAATGAAGATAATTTAGGGTTTAGGCAACAATTCCGGAGATGAAAATGAAAAAGAGGCGGTTTGGACCGGAGCCGATGACTAAATTGATTTGTTTTAAGAGTTCCCTGGTTCCAGCGAAGGTGAGAAGTAAATGGCAATCGAAGCGGCGGACGATGTTTGAGAAACTGTGTATTCATTGGTTTACAAAACCCCAAAAAATTGATCAAAGATTTTTTGATTTGATGTTGAGTGAGAAGAAGAGAAAGAATAAGAAAAGGAGAGGAAGAAGAAGAGAGAGAGAAGGAATAAGAAGAAACCAAGAGAAAAAGAGGAGGAAGAAGAAGAATTCGGTGAGGAGAAAAAAAAAATTGAAAGAGAGGAGGAAGAGGAAGGAAAATAATGTTTGTATATATATTTTAATTTTTTTAATTTGTAAAATTTAAAAATAATAATTATTTTCAAATTCCAAAGATGCCATTGGTTACTGTCTACCATTAGTGGGTGAGCAGTAATCAGACTATTAAGTTATAGAAATGTGGGAGAATGGAGAAATCTCAAATTTGTGTGGTTTTTGGAAGAAATTGACAAAGTTGCAGTGGTCTTTTTGGGATTAACCTACTTTTTATTTAGTCATTGATCACCCTGCTTGCAACTAATATAAAACGATATAAAACCAAGTGCTTGCATATTCAATATTAACAAATTTAAAGTATTAAAATAATTTATTATATCATATCAATAATTTTAAAAAAATACTTAGGCAGTTGACAATTTCAAAAAGTAGGACAAAATTCCACCCCTGCATATTCATTTTTCCTGTCAATCTGGCAAGTGATTGAAGTTATGACATTATACATTTACAAGCATCATCACTGTGATGAAGCTATCACAAATTGATAAAATAAAAAAAAGTAATTCATTTAAAATTAATCAAATACTCAAATAAAAAATAATTTTGAAACATACGAGAATGTGTCGACTGCATTCTATCCAAAGTAGAGACACCATGACCCCAGAGTATGCTAACTATTCATTATAATTTCATAATCATCCTTCATTCCATCAGATCACAAGAGCTACTCTACTCAAATAAATGAAGGGTTTTTTTAACGGGTACCATTATGACACTCGTTAAGGTGATTTATTATTATTAAAATAATATTATACTCACACATATCAGATGACAGCTTATTTTTCTTAACCGCTGCACGTCATATCATGTCAGGTTTTGTTTATTTCACTTTTTATATTTTTATATTATTATTTATTTATAGGTTAAAAATATAAATTAAATATTATTACTTGTATATATATATATATGTATATATATATAAAGTATATTTATTAACACTGTTTGAGTTAAACTTTTCATTTAATTTATTTTATTTTTTATAACTTTTATATGTATATTTTTAATAATTTAATTTAAGTTATATAAACATATAAAATTAATAAATTAAATAATTAAATATATAGGAATAGAGTTTTAATTATTAATTAATAAAAATAAAAATAATATTATAAATTATTTAAATTTAATTCTAATATATTAAATTATTTATTAGTTTTATATGTTTATATAAACTAAATTAAATTAAATTATAAACTCAATATTCATGATAATAGAAAATATATATAAAAATCATTAAAAAAAAAAGAACAAAATGGATGGGATAAAAAGTTTAACTCAAATATCATATAAACAAATAATAATATAACAATATAAAATGTGAAATGAACAAAAGACATGATATCACCGCAGCAGTTAAAAAATAACCTGCTATTTGATATGTGTCATTCTAGCGGTTTAAAAAATATAATATTATTTTAATAATAAAAAGTCACCTTAACGAGTGCCATAATGGCACCGGTTAAAAAAAAATCCAATTAAATATTATTACTAGTAGGATATATATATATATATATATATATATATATATATATATATATATATATATATATAAAGCATATATTAAATTTTCATTTTTCATTAACACTGTTCGAGTTAAACTTTTTATTTAATTTATTTTATTTTTGATAACTTTTATATGTATATTTTTAATAATTTAAGTTATATAAACATATAAAATTAATAAATTAAATAATTAAATATATAGGAATAGAGTTTTAATTATTAATTAATAAAAATAAAAATAAAATTATTAATTATTAAAATTTAATTCTAACATATTTAATTATTTATTAGTTTTATATGTTTATATAAACTAAATTAAATTAAATTATAAACTCAATATTCATGATAACAGAAAATATATATAAAAATCATTTAAAAAAAAGAACAAAATGGATGGGATAAAAAGTTTGACTCAAATATCATATAAACAAATAATAATATAACAATATAAAATGTGAAATGAACAAAAACATGATATCACGACAACAGTTAAAAAATAGAGTGATGCTACGTAGCCTACCAAATTTTAACTACTCTTATTGCCTACCATATGTGTTAACACATGATTGGATAAGAGATTTCATTATAATTAATGCAATAATTTTGTATCCAATCATTTTTTAACCCGTAAGGTAGGTCATGAAAGTAAGCAAAAAGTGGTAGGCTATGAATCATTACTCTAAAAAATAACCAACCATTTGATATGTGTCATTCTAGCAGTTTAAAAAATATAATATTATTTTAATAATAAAAAGTCACCTTAACGAGTGCCCTAATGGCACCGGTTAAAAAAACCTATAAATGAAAAGTAAAAAGTTACACATTATATTCTTTATAATTTCATAATCATCATTCATTCAATTAGATAATAATAAGGAGAAAAGTAATAAATTAATTATATATTTATAAAAGTTTTAAAATTACATTTAAATAATTATAAAGAACCAATACATAAACCATATTTTATAATTTGTGAAATATTGAAAAATCTTATTAATATTAATATATTAATATATATATATTAACAATTTATATGGTTATAAAAAATATTAAATATTGTCAAAAAAAAGAAGGTAAAATTATTATACAAACGAAGTTCAATAAATTTATACATTCTTTTCAAGTTGTATACCTCTTGCAAGCTGATATAAATATATATATATATATGTATATATAAAATAAAATGTTAGTAAATGAGTAAATTAGTGAATTGATTGTTACACCATTATTTATTTATATACTAAAAAAATAGTAAAAATTAATATACATTTTTATAAATACCTATAAGATGATATAGGAGTTTTGAATTTTAAACTTATGCATTCAAAAAAATATTATAGATTAAAAACATGTATTATTATCAATTATATTTAATATGCATAAGTATAGTGCTATAGAAATGGACTCGGAGCCGCGGACAGTCCGGGTCCGTTCCGATCCGTGCGGATTTAAACTCTAAAATTGAAAGTACATTTTAACAACAAACTCTAAAGTCCAGTCCGTATAGAATCCGGGTTCGTGGGGACTCGACTGAACTGGTCCATTTTTTTATATAAAATATAAAAAATATTAAACTTATCCTTTTATTTATATTAATTTTATATTTTTACTAATTTTAACTTTTAAAATATTATTAATATAATATTATAGTAAAATAATAATCAATTTTTATTATGTGATTTCTTTGATCTAATAATTTTACATTATTTAATAAAGAAAATTTAAAATATAAAAAAAATAATTTAAAAAAAAATAAGCGCATTAGTCTGAGTATGTCCGCAGGTTCGTGCGGATAAATCCAGACTTTGATTTTTCAGGTCTATAAAAAAAGGAATCGATCCGCTTCAATTCGTCTTGAAGAAAAGTCAGAGGATTGAACTGGACATGACTCAATAGTTAGTTTTGATAGTACTGTGTAAATATAAGGTAATGTAAAGTGAAGTTTGTAAAATAAACGTTACGATTTATTTTTTAAAAATAAATTGAACGTTACAATTGTTATAAAATAATATATCTATTCCTATCAGTAATAACTATTTGAAATTTTCAATTGAATGAAAAGATTAATGTAAAATAAAAAAGGGTTATTTTAAATTTTCTATGGAATAAAAAAATTATATGTGATGTGAGATATATTAAAGGAAAATGTAACCAAATGTATGGATAGTGGAGAAAAATAGAAAAAGAAAAGCCTAAAAAGATGTAAATGTATCCATATTAGGAATTAATTATCCATCTTACTCTTATCTGAAACAATATTTCTCATTATACTCTGTTTGCTGCAAAACGCATGGGATTGCGTTTTGCTAAAAAAAAAAAGAACTATTATGTGTTTTGTAGCAAAGAGAGTAGAATCCTTGAAAAATGAACACGTGAAGCTTGTATATAACTAAACGTGGAGCCATTCGTTTCGTGACAAAACGAACACGCCTCTAATTTGTGACAAAACGAACCCCCTTGGTTTCATGACAAAACGAGCCAACGCGTTTTACTACAAAATAAACTGTAACAAAACGAACCTCTATATAAAGTTCATTGGCAACAAATTTTTTACACTTTCTAAAATTTTTTCGCTCTCTAAACAAAATCCTCTCTCTCGGGGTAAGTTGTGGTATGAGAGGGGATGGAAAGGAATTGAATGAGATTTTTAACTTACCATTGTTTGGATTATATATATATATTTATGGAAACTAATGGAATGAAGCACTGACGCACGTACCACAGATCACTCTAAAAAATAATTATAATATTAAAATAAAATGATAAAAAAGTAAAAACCAACTTTTATAAATAAATAAAAATTCATTTAAAAAAAATAAAAAACCTCCATTCACAAAATAAAGAAATAAAGAAACTTCACAATGTATACACAAATCACATACACCATTATTCAATCTATCTTTAACCTTCCTTCTTCTTCAATCCATCTTCTTTCTTCACTCTTTATTCTTCATCAATCCAACTTCTCAGGGAAGACATGATTAAATGTAATTTTTTTCTTTTTCTAATTCTTTTTATTTATTATTTTTCTTAATAGTATCCTTTGTAATTTTTTCTTTACTTTGTTTTAATATTTTTCTTTTATTTTATTTCTATTTAAAGTTTATGAGATTAATTGGTATTCAACTCCTCACGGAACGGTGAAAGGAATTATTATCAAAGGTAAATATATTTTTCTTCTCTTTATTAATATTTTTTCTTTTATTATTGTTTTTAATATTATTATGTTGTGTTTTGTTTTTATTAAAAGTTTGAGCCAATTGTCATTTGACCTTTTTAAAAAAAAATCATATTACTATATGTAGTAATACATATATTATTGGTATAAAACTTAATATAATTTTATTTATTTATTTTTATATTATTTTGATATATTATATTTATTGATAATTATAGATTTTGCTTTTTTTTCTTGAAAAGTTCGTTTATTTTTTTAACTTTATTATTGAATTTTATAACATGTTAGTGGAGTTTTATTTTTATTATGCTTTATTTATGCATTTATTTATCATTTTTTTGTCTTATTTGTTGATTTGAATTTAGAATTTAATTTAAATATATCTACTAGTACATATTCAATTTAACCTCTGCAACCTCATGTTTCAAATTCTGGGTCTGCCCCTCGAATGAAGTGGTATACATCCCCTCTCATTTCATCACAACCTCAAAATTCCATCCCTCTCAAATTGGGAGGAAAGCAATGGAATGGAATGAAATGGTTATTTATATTAAATGTCATTTTATTCCTTTTAAACATTTTAAAAAATTAAAAATTAGGGATGTAATAGTAATTAGTATACTTAAAAACTTTCCATTCCATCCACTTCTTAAATTTTTCCAAACAATGGAATGGTAAACATTTTCCATTCCATCATAATTTTATTCAAACAATGAAATGATATATTTTTTCCATTCCGCTCCATTCCATTCCTTCCCACTCCTTTCTATTCCATTTCGCTCCATTTTATACCACAAATCCAAACTTACCCTAAAAATCTCATTTTCTCTCAAATTCTCTCTTTCCTAAGGTAAAATATTTTTTGGGAAATTTTTTATATAATAATATTTTTGGAAAATTTCAATTAGCAACAAAAAATATAACAACGTGGCAAACTAAAGAACTAGACATCAAAAAAACAACCAAGCAATCTAATCAAACAACTTAATAATTGAAATAATTTTTTATATTCCAAATTACTCCATAATAAGTTATTATAATCCAATTAACTCAATACAATAATCTAAATATCGTAAATCGAAAATTCCACAAATGAAAAAAATAATTCATTTAAAAAAATACCACAAATACACTACCCAAAATACTACAAACACACCAAACACACAAGCCAACCAAAATACAACAACCCTACCAAACACACAAGTTAAGTTAATGTGCTATAAAACGCGCGTACATGAGTTTTGTAGCAAAACGCATATAAAAGGCATGTACCTAAGTTTTGTTACAGTTGAGGCATAATGGGAAATATTGTAATTGAATGAATAGATTGGTAATTAAATTGATATATGGGTATATTGTGATCTTTTAGCAAAAAAAAATGGCATAATGACCACCATAGCACCTAAATTTGGTTAACTTTTTTCAATTTGTCCCTCCAACTATGCAAGATTTCAATTTGGTCCCTTAACTATTCAATATCAAATCAATTTGGTCACTTTCACCTATGTGGCAGGTGATTCAGAACCAAATATATAAAAAAATCTTGCCACATCATCTGCCCCAGATGAAATGGGCCAAATTGACCCAATATCAGAAAGTTGAGGGGCTAAATTAAAGCATCGCATAATTGGAGAGTCAAATTAAAAAGGTTAGCCAAGTTTAGGGGTTTTGATGATCATTATGCCTTATTACATTAATCACATTAATTCACAATTATAAACTTACAAACAAAATTCACATTCCAACAAAATACAAATTTGAAACTTATCATTAAAAAATTAATATAATTTGATAATTAAAATTTTAAATGATCTTCATTCCGGAGAGAAAATGCATCATAATATTTTACATCTTTTTCCATTTTCGTATTTCACTTCACGATTTGTCTAAGTGCCCATTTGACTGGGCTTATTTACTAGCTGAAAGTGTTTTTTTTAAAATTCAAAAGCACGTCTTCTTCTAATTTTTGTTATTTGACTGTAACTGTAATAGATCTTTTGAGGGTTTAAAAAGAAAGAAAATCATCACGGAGAGAAATACAAATTTGAAACTTCTCCGAATATATCTTTTTGAGCTTTTTTAAAAAGATACAAAAAAATCTTCAATACCCCGATAACATATGATATATAACCTCATTTAATCATTTCGTCCATTTTTAAAATAGGGTTAATCCCAAAAAAAAAAACCTTATACCTTTTCCAAATTTTTTTTAAATCACGTCAATTCCATTTTTTATAAAAAAAAAAAAAAAATTTGATGTTAGAAGTCGTCCAGTTTACTATAGCATCAGGTTAGTAGACATTTGGACACTATTATGGGTAGAGACATTTCTGTTCTTACACCATTCACTTAAATTTTTTTTATATAAAAAATAAAAATAAAAAAGATAAAAGAACCAGAACGTCCCATGTTATGCTAGGATCCCATTTTGACTTCAGAAAATCGAATGACATGTGGTCCTTAGGAGCAAAAATAGAAGACATTTATTCTTTTCCCTCTAAAACTCATCTGCATTCGATTATAGTGAAAACTCAAGTAATTCATCAATGTAATTGATTCTTGGTAATGTGTACCCCTTTCTCTTTTGGTTTAGCAGCCATCGATGTAGTAGGGTTCTTGTAGAGATTTTGCAATCGTCATTTCTTTTGCTTGGAGGTCATTAAGTTAGGCAACAAGTTAGGTTAGTTTCATTGTTCTATTGTGTTTTATTTTAGCTGTGTGATTTTGTAATGCAGTTAGGGTTTTGCAGGTGCTTATAGGAAGGGTTTTATGCGATGCAATATTTTTAAAATTCTCATTGTGTTCATTTGTTGGTTATTGTGATGTGGTATATGTAGTTTTTTTTTTATTTGTTAGGATTAAGGGTTTGCTTAAATTTCAAATTATACTCATCAAGATGATGGTTAACTTAGTGATTAAAATGAGGGATTTCGCTTTCATATCTAAAGTGTGGATTATTATGTTCTGTATTTGCAAAGGCTTTTGGATTAAGGGTTTTCTTTAACACGTTGGTTTAAGTATTTTGGTTGTAAGTAAGACAATTTAGGAGTACTTGCTTACATTTATCACTCTTCATGTTTTATTTGTCAAACTATACTTAGTAGCATTAGCATGATGATAAATTTTGTGTTTTGTATATCTTAACAGGGTAGGCAATGTTTCTTGTTAAGGTCATTGCGAATTTCTATGGCATAAGAGGTGAAAAACTCATGGATTTGGATAGAATCTGTTTATTAGAATTCCTAAGAGGTAGCACAGGTTTAGATTGGATATGCAGTGGTGATGTAATATGCAAATGCATGCTACCATGGAACAATAAAGATAGGTTGATTTGGTGTGATTATGCACTATTTACAAAAATCGATCATTGGAATAATATTGTTGAAATTGGGAAGTTTAAGCCTCTAAAGTTCACTGTACAGATGGATAATTAAAATATGCATGAAGAAGCACTCCAATGGCAGAAGAAATAAGAATGTGAAGTTGAGAGGGTGTTTCTAATTACTTACCTCCAAGCTACATGAAGAAGAAGTACAGAATATAGAAGAGGACTGTCCATAATTGTGTGCATTTCTTGATGATTAAACAAAGGCTCATCTAGACTGCACACAACCCAATATCAAGACTGAAACCCAAAATGGTGAATTGAATGATGTCATTGATACCATATGCACGCCACCAACAGAAGCAGACCTTACTATACATAAGGATAAAAGTAAGAATAGTCCACACAACTGATGAAGTGTTCACTCAAGGACCTTTTTGTTCAGTAAGACTTGATGCTACAGAGTATCTCAATGATGTCTTTGCAAAATTTTGGATAGAGAGGACTCCCCATTATATCACTCTAAATCAAGGCAGCAAAATCAAGCAGATCGTGAATCTTAGTCTTTTAGAGAAGCCTTTAGTTCAAAGGCACCTAAAGCTCACCATGGTCATTAAGAAAATTTTGAGGATCACAATACAAGGGCAGTTGAAGACTCAAAATACAAGGGCAGTTGAAGACTCAAATAGTGAGGTGTTAGAAGAATTGTGACTTTAGGATGGATAACTTACAGGTTGATCCAGTGCACGATCATGAAGGAAGTAAGAATACTAAAGGAGCAAATGAGGAAGCTGAACATTAATTAGATCTTAATTGGTCTGGACTTGATGATATGAAGAAGGGAAATCTGATGATTTCAATGATGATGGTAATGATTCAGGAGTAAATCTAGCGAGAAAATTGAACAGATTAATATGTGGAGATCCTTTCAGCATAGGTCTAGGGAATAAATAAAATTCAAGGAGGTTGGTGTTGAAGGATTATGCTATTCGGGAGGGTATTTAAATGGACAGGAGGATCAACGATCTAGAGAGACTATTCTACAAATGTAAGGGTGCTTGTTGTGGTTGGATTATTAAAGCTAGAGAAACCACTATTAGTAATACAATAAAGATTTACCAGTATTCTGAAGTACACTCATACCATCCAGTTAACAACAATCTTGAAACTCGTGTGAAGTGGATAGTAAATAAGTTTAGTGAGCTGATCAAGAGTTTTCCAAGCATTGATGTGTTTACATTAGAAGCTCTTCTCTGGAGGGATTATATGGTCATAGTCCCTTGAAAGAAATTGTACAAGGTGAAGGAGTGCATCAGGTCCAAGCTGCTGAAGGAAAATGGTCACTGCTTTACACTCTCGAAGAAATACTGCTACATGGTTCAAATAATAAATCCTAGGTCTTTAGAATTTGTGCCAATGACCGGTGAAGATAGCCAATTTTCGAGAATGTTTATTTCTCTTTCAATAGCAAGATTTATTTTTCCACTGCAGACCATTCATAGGTCTAGATGGGTGATCGTTAAAGGGGCTATATGAAGGGTTCCTCCTAACAACAGTAACCCTTGATGCCAACACTAATGTGTTGCCTTCAAGGGCTACAATTGTTGACCTTGATAATAATGAAACTTAGATGTGATTTTTGCAGCACTTGAGAAGCTGTCCAAAGATTCTAATGGTCCAAAAAATTTGCTTCATGAACAATTGACAGAAAGGAATCTTGTCTTTATTGCAAGCCGTTTTCCCTAATTTCCGTCATAGGTAGCATTTACATTTCATCTTCATGTTCAGAGACTAGTAGTTATCACTCTATAGGTTATCTGATGATTGTTTTTTCATGATTTTAAGAGTTTTGTCAGTCACCTAGATGCAAATATTAAGAAGTTGTACAAGGGATTGTGCTTGAAGAACAAATTATGGTAGACTGCTAAACAGTACACCATGATGAATGAGATCAAAAAGGTAAGTATGGATGCTCATAACTAGTTGGGTAGGTTTGAATACGATGACTAGATGAGGCACAAATTTGACGAAATGGTTCGGTACGACCATGTTACAAATAATTGTAGTTATATCATGATGCTCAGCTACCCTACTATGAGAGTTATCAGGATTGCTTCGAGTTTATTAGGATGCAAACAATGAACATGATATAGAAAAGGTTAAGGGAAGCTAATAATTAGAAGGGCAATCTTACTTCCTACATCAAGGGGAGAATAATAAAGGCTGGAGATGAATCGAGGAGTTACCAATGTTTTTATGTAGGTAATAGGGAGTATGAAGTAACAGGATCTAACAGATCATGGGTGGTTCACATTGGTCATCTTAAGTGACATTGCAGGAAGTGGTAAATACCTAGCATACAATGTCCACAAGCTATCTTGTACATCAATCACTATTCTGCCTATAATGGAGTTCTTTTGGATTTTGGCCCCTACGTGTATATAGTCATGTCAAATGAGACATATTTAAACACCTACTCAACCATGATTTATCTCATACTTCATTAGCTCACTTGGGACAAGATTCCAAGAGAACTTATTTTAGCACCCAATTCTAACAGGAAAGCTGGCATACTAAAAAAATGAAGGGAGAGAGAGGAAGGTGTGGCCTAAGCTGGAGTGAAAAAGTGGACTGTGAGGTGCAAGAGATATAGATGCCTTGGTCATAATAAAAGAAGTTGTAAAAATCTTAAATTTGTCAGGAAAATAAAGATTTTGCTAATAACCTCTTAACTGTAAAAAAAAAATAAAATTTGAAGTGTTCGTAGTTATCTGGGGTAATTTTGATTAATGAAATACATGTTTATGTTATATTATTTTAGAGGATTTCTAAGCATTAAGGTGATGGCAATTTTGTGGCGATAGGAGATATTTTCATCGGGGAACCTAGGCAAGATCAATTGAACTCAAATGGGGATCAACCTGCTGTTGTAGGTGTTATGGTTAAGGGCAAGCAGAAGGTGATCTCTTCATGCAAGCATTATAAAATGCTTTCTAAATGAATAATAATATTAACTTATTTCATTATTTTTTTTAGGCTCAACCAAAAATGAAGACAAAGAAGATAAAATGAGTGAAAATTGGAGAGACATCTCAGCCACGAGGAAGTAAAGTTGTGCCATTAGGAAAACAACCTGCAGTTATATCTTAAATAACACTTGCAGAATCAAGCCAACCTACTATGTTATTAGTTGAGACACAAGCTGCTAATAACTTATTGACGGCCCAATATCTCTAATATATCTTATTAATTATGTTACTGTGTTGTGAAGTTTATGTAGTTTTTATGAAGGAACCAATACCTCTGATATAGCTCATGAATTATGTTGTTGTGTCGTGTAGCTTTATGCGGTTTTTATGAATGAACCATACTTTCTTATGACATGTATAGTGAGTTGTTTGTTTAATAATCAGATTGTTGCTTTTGGTCATGTTTTGTAAGATGATATTAAAAAAAACACCATTTTCTGTAAAGTTATGTAACTAACTTAACATTGTTCTTATTGTTCAGAATTTTGTAACTTTCTTTTTGTGATGAATTTACATTTTGTCGACCAAAAGGTGTCACCAGTGCAATGAAATACCAGTGTGAGCATGTATTTGGTGCCATTATTAATTAAAACCTGAATATGTATTTTCATTCTCAATTCTAATTCTATCAACATTGTAACATTTCATTGACACTAAGTTGTCTTACCATTCAAAGCATAAACAAATCAAATGACACTACACAAACTTTCATTCTAGAATCAAACATAATGTTTTTGCAAACATAACATCTCGTTCATCTCTGGACTATATAGAATCACAAACATAGGATAAATTTATTTACTTACTAATATGCACCCTAATAACAAACAAAACATGAATATGAACTTCACCACATACAGAATTTTCTCAATCTTCTTCTCATTCTCCACTACTTGTAGACGTGATGAATGAACATAACGTCTATGACAACTTGTTAATAACACTTCATCATTAACTCTTTGTGTATGTAATATACTTGAAAATTCATCAACATCTGGTTCCAAAAAATTAAAAAACTCACATTTGCATTTGAAGAATAGTTCAAGTGGGTTGTCTTGGGAAGATGAGATGATAATCTCTGCTCTTTTACCACTAAAACACATACAATTTTTTGAATTTGATGGCTTTCCCACTGATGTCTACCCGATTAGAACCCCTTATGCTCGTTGAAGTCGATACCGATCCCATTCTAAATTGGTTTAAAATTCTCCATCTTTGATAGCTCTCTACGATTTATTCATCTACCCAAATGTGGATATAGTGAGATTGCTGCTATCTAATTCGAGGGCACCAATTATTGTATCAAATTTTACCCGAAATGCCCTTCCAAAGTTATGCCCTAAACATAAATGTACAAGGGTAAATTCTTAGTAACACCTGCATAACTTTCCACCCATAATAATGGGATCCTAACATAACGTGACATGTTGTGGTTCTTTCATCTTTTTTATATTTTTTTTAATTTAAAGTGAACAGTATAAGGACATAAATGCCCTTACCCATAGCACACCTAAATGTCCACTAACCTAATGCTACAGTAAACTAGACAACTTCTAACATCAAAGTAGCTTTTTGGTTAAAAATGGAACTGACATGGTTTTTTGGTGATTTTGGCAAAGGTATGTGGGTTTTTTAGGATTAACCTTTTTTTTTTTATGTAGAAAGTGTAGTTGTGAGTTAGTGTGTGGAGATTACCACAGAATGTGGAATCTTTTAGAGGTGAGAGATTTACGACAAGTTTTGAGTATAAGGCAGTATTCGAGTCAAGTCAAAATCGAGCTTGTATAGACTCAGGCTTAACTCGTTTACTAAAAGCTCGGGCTCGAGATCAGCTCAAAACTAAAAAAAAAAAATTATATCCAAACTCGTCTCAAGCTCGTGAGCTAGTATACAAGCTCGGGCTTGAGTTGAAAGCTCGACTTGTTTAAATATTTTAAATAAAATATTAATTTAATATATTATTTTCATATAATTATATAAAAAATATAAATATATATAATATACTAGCTCGTTTAGGCTCTTGAAGCTTGCGAGCTTTTAATTTTGAGGCTTGAGGCTCGACTCATTTAAGCTCGGGCTTAGACTCAATTCACCAGAAGTTTGTTCGACTCCGAGTTTGAGTTGAGTTTTAAACGAGTTAATCCTGAATCGTTCGCGAGTTAGCTCATTTCCAGCCTTATTTGAGTATATTGATGGGGAGAGTAGTGTAAAAAGTTTAACCCAAATATGCTTAGAGTTTTTAACCTATTATTCTTTTCCATTTTACCCCTCTAACTAAGTTGGTATTTGAATATTTATTTAATTTTTAATGACTTTTAATCTAACCTTGACAAATGAATAGTATTGTCAAAATTTAGACGGTGACTGCGGTCAGCCCATGATCGACCCACTGTCACGGACACAGTTGGAAAAAAATAATACGAGCTTTTAGTGACCAGCCCGTTTGGACCCATGATCGTGATGGTTAAGTCACCATTGATCGCGGTTAAACCCGCTTACACGCAGAGAGATACACAGTAGTATAGACAATGTATGTGTACTGGCATCATATGTGCTATTATGTTGGATACCATGGTTTGGTTGAAACACTTATTTGGATCCTATGTTCTGCGCTTTTGTTAATTTTAGTTTGAAGAATTGAATTTTGATTTTATAGGGATCTGAGATCAAAACTGGGTTCTTGAAGGATGGAAAGCCAAAACAGTTGAAACAGGTCAAAGGATTATTATATACACTGACTATAACTTATAGATGATGATCTCCCTACATTATTGCTCTTTAATTTGTCAGCTAAGGTTCTTATCTTGTTGAGGTTAGGAAGCTGCTAAAAGCATCATTCTTATGTTCAAGGTATGTGAATTTGTTATTATATAAAGATGATCTAAATTTGATGTTTGTGTTATGATAGGTGCAAAATCAAGAAAGGGTGATCAATTTGGATGTAATATAGGCCAATTCAGATGCATTCATGGTGGCTAAAGGCGACTTGGGAATGCAAATTCCAATAAAGAAGATATTGCAATAATTGATTGATGTGAAAAAAGAAAGATGGCCAAACCCATGAGCGTCATTACCGCCCATGGGTGGGCACTGTCAATTTTTTTTTTTTATCATTTTAAGTACGAGATTTTAAGACTATGATCGGATGGTCACCGACACAATCATTTGACAGTGCTACCAATGGAATTCACTTTTAAAATTCAAAAATCATTTTTAGGTATCAAGACATAACTAAAAAAAAAAAAATTAAAAACTCTCAAATTCCAATTTAACATTTTAAGCTAATTTTCAATTTTTAAATTGAAAATCAAAACTCAAAAATTCAATTTGCCCATACTTTAATCCCATTGTGTAGACATTATAGGTTGTAGTAAACACTTTGGAGACAGTAGTCCTAGATGAATAACATCATATAGACCCAACATTATTAAAGGTAAACAATGCCAGTATGCAACCCCTTAAAGATAAGTAACTACCATTTATTCTCACTTTTTACAATGTTATAGTCATCAAGAGTTTTTCAAATTCTCGAATATATTCTTTAGGAATGAGGCCTCTTAGTGCAACTTTTATAATTGAATAAAATCTTGAAAATGATTTTCTAGAAGGATTTTATGCATGAATTCCTGGAACTTTTTTCTCCCAGGTGCGTATCTTACTTTTTCCTCCTAACATGTGTCTTATTTTGAAAATTTTACAAAAAGAAAAGCATGCTTCTTTAATTTAAGGGTTAATCCCAACAAACCCCATGAGTTTATCGAATTTCCAAAAAAAAAAAAAAACAAAAACATCAATTTTATTTTTCACTATTTTTCCACTTTGTCGTTAATAGTCATTAGTTTCATTGTTCACTTTTGTAAAAGGTCAAAAGGCGCTTAAAAGATTATGGGCATTTTCATCCTTACATTGTTTATATTTTTTAATTAAAATTTTTAAAAATTAAAATGGAAGAGCATATGACTCTATTAGAACTCAAACATTGAATCTCCATCCCCAGCCTTAACTATTGTAACTTTGCTACAGTTGGAACCATAGCGCCAAACTCATTGAGTCCAACCATAATGGAATCCTCATAATAAGAGTTCTTCATCAACCCAAAAATTATAATATTACACAAAACTGTATCTCCTCAGCTATTTTATCAAACAATTTTCGAGCATTCTCAATCATAGAAAACTCACAATACATATCAATCAAAGTCAAACCTTAATATTAATGTGACTTAAACCCATCAACAATCAATTTTTTCCATATAATAAAACACAAATATTATGATCACCCTAGATTGAAGTAGCAGACGTAACAAAAGAGAAGAAGAATGGTATAAAAGATCTAGATTTATTTGAAGAAGCTATATCAAACCAGTACTAAGTGACTATTTAATTAGTCGTGTGCAATGGCTAAAAGCGCTTTTTAAATCTAAAAGTACTTTTTTTTTCTATTTGACTGGGATTGGAGTAGATCTTTTGACAGTTTGAAAATGTAGAAAATCGTCTACTAGGAGAATCACAAATTTAAAGATTCTCCGAGTAGATTTTTTTTCTTCCAGCTTTTTTTAAAAGGACACAAAATTTCTTTTATACCCTGATTATATATGGTATACTAAATCATGAATCCATACCTTGTTTTACTTATTTTACATATAAATACTATTATTTTGAAATATACAAAATTATGATACTTAAAATTTTAAATCAACAATCAAATTCCGCATATAAATTTGTAAAATATTTATATAACACATTTGCAATATTTTTTTAATACTTTATCTTCAATAATAATTATTATTATTATTATTATTTACTATTATTATTATTTGCAATTTGACTTTTTTTTCCTTTTCAATTGAGTTAAAAAAATATAAAATCATATTTGAAGTGATATGTAAATAATAATAAATAATTTAACCAAAAACTTAGTAACTATTTCTTTTATTACATGTAAATATTATTTCATATTTCAATTCTCAACTTCGTCACATAATGTGGCATATGAGGAATATAAGAGAGTTAAGAAAAAGGTATAAAAGGTTGTTAGTGTGGCTTGTGGTAAAGCACTGGAAGATCTATACCAGCAATTGGGCACTACATAAGGGGAAACAATATTTACGAGCCCGTAAAACAGGGGAAGAAGAAAAGAAAATACTTAAGCCAAGTTTAATGCATTAAAGATGAAGCTCAGTGTGTGCTGACAGTGGATAATGAGATAAATGAGAGATGAAAATCCTATTTTGACAGATTTTCAACTCAAAGCATGAACAAAACATTCATAACATCGAGGTAACATATAGAAATCTCAGTTGGTATTGGCGGATTAGACATAGTGAAGTAAAGAAAGTCTTGAAATAGATGAAGGTTGGTAAGGCATTTGGTCCTGATGGTATCCCTATAAAGTTTTGGAAAAGCCTTGGAGAATCAAGAGTTATCTAGTTAACGAAACTCTTTAATGCTATATTGAAAGGACGTAAGATGCCACATGCATAGAGAAAGAGTACTCTAGTACCGATATATAAGAATAAAGGAGACATCCAAAGTTTTACGAACTATAGGGGAATTAATATCATGAGTCATACAATGAAATTATAGGAAAAAGTAATAGAGCATAGGTTGAGGATGACTACAGGAGTGTTAGAGAACCAATTTAGTTTGATGCCAGCGCGATCTACTGTGGAAGTCATTTCTCTCTTAAGAAGATTAATGGAATTGTACCAAAAGAAGGAGAAAGATCTTCACATGGTGTTTATTGACTTGGAGAAGGCGTATGATCGGGTACTAAGAGAAATATTATGGTGGGTTTGAGAAAGAAAAAGAGTCCATGTCAAGTATATTAACATTATAAAGGACATGTATGAGGATGCATCCCCTACTGTGAAAACAACAGGTGAAGACATTAAAGCTTTTTCCATTATTGTTGGATTGCATCAAGGTTTAGCTATGAGTATATATTTGTTTACTTTGGTGATGGATGAACCGGGAGCTTATAGGATGATGTACCTTGGTGCATGTTATTTGCAGTATGCTTATTGATGAAACTAGTGCGGTAGTTAATCATAAGTTGAGAACATGGAGAGAAACTCTTAAAGATAGGAGTTTTAAGTTAAGTATGAGCAAAACGGGATATATGCACTATCAATTCAGTCTAAGGAAGAAGTAAGAACAGGGGGTGAAGTTGATAGAGTTTTGGTTCCTAGCACCAAACAATTTAAGTATCTAGATTTTATGTTCCAGAAAGGGCGATTTGGATGATGATGTGTCACATAGAATTCAAGTTTGTTGGATTAAGTGAAAGGGAGCATCAGGGGTTCTCTACGACAAGAAAATTCAACTTAAGGTAAAAGGTAAGTTTTATATGACAATTGTTCGGCTAGCAATGCCATATAGGAACTATTGTTGGGCACCTAGGGGATATCTCTATAAAATGAATGTGGTTCAGATGCGAATGTTAATATGGATGTGTGAACATACACGGTTGAACAAAATTAGGAACGAGCATGTTAGACAAAAAAATCCATGTGGTGGAGGTTAGTGAAAAAGTAAGGGAAGGTAAACTCAAACGGTTTGGGCATGTTTTAAGGGACCTCCTAAAGCTATCGTACGTAAATGTGAAAATTTATTGGTCAAGCGGATCAAGAGGTTTTGTGTCTTAGATATTAAGGTCGGTTTGGTATGTAAAAGACTTGAATGGAAACATAAAATCCTTATGGACGAAAGTCTAACTAATTCTTTTGGTTTTTTTTTTTTTAAATTTTTTTTATTGTGGTTCATTGTTAAATGATTTATATCTAGCAAATCCCTGCTGATTTAAAATTAAGACTTTATTGTTATATTTCAATTCTCAATTTGAATATTAAATTTAAATTAAAATATATGGATTCTTATATGATATCAACAAATATACACCATGTAAATGTATTTGAAATTTAAATATAAATTAAATAATATTCTATAATTATCTATAATTTTAAACTTTTAAAATTTTAGAATGTGCAAAACTAAATGATCTCAAAAAATTAACAAATAAATAATTTCATTTAAACAATAGATTAAATAATAAACCTGCATCGGAAGTGTTAATTGAACTGTAATTGTTAATTTCACTTATGTCTGAGCAATCAGGTTTTGATATTAATACAGTTGACGGTGAAACTAAAATCTGTCAAGGATAGATCAGGCATAGCGTGGATGTTAAAACTCATGTCGCTAATTCAGAATATTGATATCAATGGAAGAACCAAGCGTGTGATCCGAAATGAATGCATATACTTTCCTGAATGTGTAAAAAAAATTGAGAACTATTGTACAGAATTCACAGCAGATCTAAGTTTAAGAACACAGCAAAGCAATTAATTTAAGACTGGCTTCTTCTACTACTGTGGTTCATTACAACTAACAGCAACACTTACAAAAAATATTTACTAGCATGAAAGGCTTCAAAATAATGAACTAAAAACTTGGAGACTACTTCGAATACTACTAATTTTATAATCCTATTTACAGAACTATCTAACAAAAACAATAGGTGTGTGTATATTGGCTAGTGGCCAATAGTGGTCACGAAAGGCACCAACCTTCTATAGTCCCTTCTTTTACCTAGTGCGCAGTTATCTAGCACCCGCCCAAGCATCAGCCGTGTGTTTTGCAGAGCGACATCTCTTGGTGACATCCCTGATTCCGTTGAGTTTGCTTGTGCAGCTTGTGTTGAAGCTGTTCCGAATCCAATTCCCATAGCATACTGCAAAGGCCCACTCCGTGCCTTAAATGAGGTCTGTGGCGCGAGCATCTTGTCATCCATTTCATTGTCAAACCCTGGCTCATGTGGGTGTGTACCTGTCATTGTACTGCAGCTTTGCAGAAGGGCTTCTAATACAGACAGTGCTTCCCAGCACAATGTGCTCTCTACTAGCTGGGATACGATCGCATACATGTGTGGGCTTTGGGAAGCATCCATAGGAGTATGCTGGAGCAGGGCCTTCAACATGAGCAATATCACCCGTTGGTACTCAACTGGTCCTTTCTCCAGTAGTCGCAGCAAGTGCCCAAATGCAAGAGCAGAGTGCTTAGGCAACCACTCAGTACATAACAATGGGGATACACAAGCTAGGAGATTATCTATGCTTTTGACCTCACCACGCGAATAAGCCATAAACACAGTTCCTAATTCATCCAATGATTTTGCTCGACACCAAACTGCAACGTTAGCTGCTACAGAGGAAGCTTTCTGATGCTGCTGCTGGAGCGGAGATGCAGGCCCTACAACAGCATCCTTGCCAAGCTGCAAGCAAAGCCATGGAAGTAAGCCTGTAATGTGCATCAAGAGTCTCGTCTCTCCATCACCAAAAATAGAGTCACACGAGTGTATTGTTATTCGTGAGAGGACCTCAATCGAGACACCATGACTAACAGTTGACATGAGTCCTTTTAGCACAAGAGGCTGCACTCCTTCAAATTTAGGGAGCGCCCCACTTGTCAGTGGCAAATCATATCCCCTAGATTCTATGCGCTGAAGGTCCCCAATATCTCCACCTGTATCCAGCTCATCACGAGGCATACTTGAAAGAAGAACATTCTCCGTTGTCCTGTCCCGAAATGATAAACGGTCAATCACCCGCGAGAAGAGCTCAAGAACCTGGCAATAAACGTGTACAAAATCTGTATGCATCATGGCGACACACCCCCAAAACAGTTGGGGGTAGAGGATCACCTTTTCAGGTTCCATATTCTCCACCATTACTTGTAATGTCATCAGTATTTCCATTATGAATCCTAATACCGGAGGTACTGGATTACCCAAGCATCTGTGAAGGCAGCGGAGAAGCAGAACGCATGTGTCACTTGTGACACTAGGTCTTAATGCGCGGTAGATTTGATGTGAGCGACATGCAAGATGTCTTGAAGTGCATTCCATAGCCCATTTGAGTGCCTCAGTGCCCCAAGTTTCACGAAGATCTCCTTGGAAGAAGATAGCATCCACCATACATTGAACCAAGGCAGACAGGAGAGCAGCACTCGGGAGTTCAGTCCTCACAACCGTGGGGTCCTCATTTTCCCACATCATGCTCCCACGCTTAGATTGAACGTACTTGATTAGGCTGACAACCTGCTGCTTGTTCTCTCCATCACTGTTTTCAACTTCATATAGCTCTAAGTGCCTCCCAGCAAGAGAGTATAACAAATTAACAAGCAAATGCTGGCAGTGCTCCAGCACAATATCCTCTGAGCTATCCATAGAAACAAAAGTGACATGAAAAAGCAAAGGCAGGTGCTCACGAAAATCTTCATCATTCTCATATGCAATCTCTGCAAGTAGAATAAGTGCTATATCTGCTTGTGTGAGTGAGTGTTGATGTCCCTGCAAGGCTGATTGAAGTTCTTTAGCATTAACACCATGAGTACCAAAACCAGAATGCAATCCATCTTCACCAGAATTTGGGGTGTCAATAAGATAGTCTCCACTGTCACGTGAAACATGGCGACTACGTATGCTTCCGGTTGAACTTCTAACCCCCAACAAGGGCCCTGACATGTTTACCAATGCAGGTAGGAGTTGACCTGACCTGCCAGCAGTTGGAACAACGTTCAATTCAGGAGGCATTGGGCTAAGGGGGCCAGAGGCACTTCGCCCAGTCACACCAGCTGTGCGCCAACTCAGACTCCCACTAGTATTTCTAAGTGGACCATCAAGTGAACCCCTAACAAGTAAAGGTGACATGTGTGGCTGGCTATCTATCGCGGAAGAAATTTGAGTTACAGCAGGTCCCTGAGAGAACTCCAAGACAAAATTTCCATTTGTGTCACCTCTGTTTGCAGTTGGGATAACTGGTTCAACATTGTCCTCCAGCATCCGCTGAGCTAACTGGTAAACAAGATGATCAATGGTGCGCTGGGGACATATTCGTGCTAGGTATAAACTTACTCGCTTTGCAACAGAAAAATATGTCGCAAAGGCACCAGTTATTTCAGCAGATGCATTTGAATCACAATCTTCAATTCCTTTTGTGATTAGAAAATCTACAACCGGACTAATATTACGGGGTTTACTAGCAATGGTACTCCAAAGTTTCTCAATTTCATCTGGAAACTGATCTCCATGACGCCAGGTAACATAATAAAGACTTTTTAACAGTCGGTCACTCCAACCTGAGTCCTTGAGTTTCCAAAAATTGAGATTCTCAATCCATGGGGCCATGCAGGTTAGCACCTGATGCTGTGCAATTATGTCCACAGCATCAAGTTGCCTTTGCATAATCTCCTCACAAAGGAGCTGACTCAACTCGGGATGATCTTTAGCAAGTTTGCATGAGAGCTTGTACTGGAATTGCTGGTAGGAATCAGGCAAATTACCAACAACAGCAGCTCGGTAGCTTCCTGAGCCCTCAATTCCATCTTCAGCCCATTCACGCACAGAAAGTGTCTCAAGCATCTGAAGGGCATCATCACGGATCTGTCTCGATGGATCAACTACCTTGTACAGAATTAGACTAAGGAGTCTTTGGATTTCACATTTTGGTATTTCTTGGCGCATGTAGACCTCCGCCAGCACACTGAAGTAACCATCAGCTATGGCAGCATCAGAGTAATAGCACTGCATACAACAGACTATCAGTTATCTTGCATACAACAGACTATCAGTCATCTTGAAAAGATACTGCACATATATTCAATTTTATCTATATTCTTAAAATTTACAACAAAACAAGATAAAAGAATGCATGTCTCGTCAATAAACCTAATCATGGAGGGAGTAATAGAAAAGGGTCAAGTTTTAAACACTCGAGCATTGTGAAAGAAATAATTTAACAGCCACCGGAAAAATAACACAATCAAAGACACTATATTTACATGATTCTCTTATCTAAACTTTCAGCTTTACCATTATATGATTTATAGGCCATATGAAAAGTGAAAAATTCTCATCAGCACACATAATAAGTCATCCATGTTATAAGCTTATGGCTGAACACAGTTATAAGATGGACTTTTTTCTGAATTACTTCTAACCCCATATCCTCCTCGATTATTAAGAAAGTTCATTATAATTTTTCAACATACAAGACAGTTGCATCAACACACTTCAAATACAAAAGGTTGCATCTAAACATTATGGTTCGCTGTGCATTAATACCAATACATGATGTGCTAACATTCACAGTAAATGCAAGACAAAATGTTATAAGAAAATTGTTAGAAAACCAAGGGGAAAAAGGAAGGTGCTCAGCTTTCCACAGCACACATGTACAACCATTAACAAAACCATTTATTTGCGAAGGTACATTTTGTAAACTATATATAAATATATTTCCACAGTAAAATATAAATGCCGAACACAATTAAATCAACTTTTTATCCATAAAAAAAATTTCCAATCTATTAGTCCTACCATGTCTATTTTCCTTTATAACATCAACTCTAAATTACTATTTTTATAAAGGATTGTCACTAATTTAGAGTAAATCCATTAAGGACCCTTATATTATCTTCCTGAGGTGTGTATTCAGAGAGGGAATTGGCAGACAAACAAAAGGGAAGCTAGTTTCTTTTACCTGATCAATGCAAGCAGGGAAGAGGTCCAAATTCGTAATAAGAAGATTCTTTAAAGCCAACTTTGCTAAAGCTACCCGATGATGACCACCTCTATGCCTGTCTCGAGTAGTAGCTCCCCGTCCACCTTCTCCAGCATGTTTAGGGTAAGATGGTGTTCTTGGGTCAGCTGGGGAATATCCAAATAGAGCCCTGGTTGCAGGCTCAATAAACAAACTATTTATCCAAGAAATAACTCTGCCACTCATTTTTCTCGCATTATCATCAAAGCATGGCCCATATAAAAGGGAAGCCATAGCATTCATGGAGGCCCACTGGATTCCCTCAATCTGCTCACTTAATTCTTTGTCAAATGAGATTTTGTCAACCGAATCTTTAGATCGGTAGTGTTGAGAAGCCTTGTAACGTTCAACTTCACGTCGATAATCATTAACACCATCCTGCCCCCATGTACTGCCGGAATCATCACTCCAAGAGAGCAGAAGATCAAATAACTTCTTTCTAGTTCTGATATCGAATTTCTCTGACTTTGACTCAACAAATTCTGGGGCCAAAGATCTCAGTACAGAAGCAAGCCCATAGCGGAGAGGTTGCACTTCCTGGAAGTTCTCAGCAGATGCTGTCAAAATTTGTCTTGTTGTATCTTCTATAAACTTCAGATAATGGAGACGGAAAACAGGTTTACGATTCAACATGCCCGGCCAGATATTTTCAGCGACCATGCGGTAAATATTTGCAGTGTGAGTACGAAGTTCTTCACGGCGAAGTTTTTGACTCTGCAACAACAGAATTATAACCATCCAAGTTGCAAGTATTCTAAATAATATAATAACTATAACCATCCAAGTTGCAAGTAGTCTAAATAATTTAAGAACTCCAGGAAACAAAACAGCTACAGGTAATAATTCAACACTTTTTCTTTGAGTCTTTCAGGATCTACTATTTTTAGTTATTTGTGAGATTTGGTAATCGCCAGAACAGCTAGCACTATTACCATATATTCCGCATACCTATTAAAAGATGAGTCTAATATTCAGAAAAGCATAAAATCCATTTGATATTATAATAATAATAATAATAATAATACTTGCTAGTTCTTAGATGAACTAAGAACAAAAGGTGAATCTTATCAACAAACAGGTCATAAAGTAGAGCAAACATTAGACTCCGATTATGCAAATAACTTGTACAACCATGTTTATAAACTATCTGGCATCTTTACTCTTGACAACTATGTCAGTGATACTGGTGCATATGCATAACTTTTCTTGTTCCTTTTAAGAAGCCAAGTAAAAGAGCAGCTATTGCTATCCATCAACTAACAACTTGAACTGAGTTATAATTTTCCCATTCCCTAAAGCTTTTTTAGATAATAAGAACCAGTAGCATTTATAATAGCATAAAATAGTTCTATTTATAGAATTTTTTATTGGCAAAATGAATCTTACCTTTTGCATTGAAGTCTCTGACTCGGATCAGGTTTTGAAAGAGTTTTAGAAAGCTATGTAATTTCACATGCATATAGTGTTTAGGCCAGTCTACCTAGAATAGGTTTTTATCTTTACCGGTACATACTATCTCTCATCCTTACCTTGAGGGAATGCATAGAAAGCAATGAATGGGCTTCATTGATTAAATGGTTAAGACAGTATATACTGAAGCAATCAAGAAAGTTCGGATCTACAAACTTGAAGTCAGCTCCCTATGTTTCTTTCTCCGTGTATCTTAACAGAATTTGGTTCACTAAATTATGGGTCCATCATAAACCACAGCAAATGAATTAGAACTTCCAATATTAATCAAAAAAAAAAAAAATTGGCCATGCAGAAAATACTTATTTTAGTGACTCAGCGCCTAATGTTTCATTTATTTTTACATAGCTAGACTTGGAGGGGAAAAAAAGGAAGAAAAAAAAGGCCATTTTAGCTGATAACAATTGGTCATACCTTCCACTTTGGTTTTCCTTCAGTTTCTAAAGAAACTTCGTCAATAAATGATGCCAGCTCATTGAACATTATTTCACAGGCTTCCAGATGTGAGTGACCAAGAGCCATTGTTGCTGCATGCTGAAAGAAAGAAACAAATTATAACATCGCTAACAACTTCACGTGATGAAGAAAATATAAGAGAAGTATTTATTTGATTAAAGAAATTCGGGTCCCAAAGTTTGGTGTAAAACCATCACAAACTAACTCTTATTCTAGGTCCTGTCATATATCCAACTTTTCGAGGAAAATTTATTTGATTGTGCCACAGTGAGCACAATAGCTGCTACAGCTATTTAGAAAAGCATAAAATCCATTTGATAAAAGAACCGACAGTCCTTTCTTCTCCATCTTCCATATTCACCTTTCAAGGCAATGCCTCACTAAAACATATTCTAAGACACAGATAAATCATTTTTAATCATGCACTTACAATGTGTGCTTCCGAACCAGCTTTTAAAGAGGGGAAAATAAGATGGTAGAGATCTTTGGTTGCTGCTATGCTACCAGCATCTCTACTATCTGGTGGACATGAGCATACAAACATGGCATACAGAAGCCACTGATCCAGTTTATTGTCTGCATCTTGTGAAGTATGAGCCTTCCCACCTAACTCAACAGGTGTAATATGGGCAAGACGCTGTACAATTTCTAACCTGCCCATTCAGATCTAAATGAGTGCTACCGAAATATAGAATACAAAAACTAATTAATGAGAATGGTGAAATTTGAGGCACGCATCAACATAAAATAGAGGACAATTTACGGTCCTCACATTTTTATTAAATTACTCCTTGATATATTCCAGTTTGTGTTTGTAATTGTTAATAAAATCCTTATCTTTGTAGGCACTAAGTTCTATTCGTAAAATAAAGTATAAAATCTTCGAGAAGGAACAAATCATTGCCAAACACAGAGAAAAGAGAAGAGCAAAGAGAATGTTGGCAAACCTAATACAAGATAAATGTGTAGACAGAGATCTTACTTTGCCTCCTGGACCGATCTTGGACAAAGTTCAGCAGCATATTTAACAAGATCACTAAGACAACGAGCCCATCTGTTCTTATCGGGAGATTCAAATATTATTGACTGAAGAGTTACTTCAGGAGGAATGGCATCAGATTCTCTTTTCAAGTCAAATGGACGGCCAGTATCCCAGTAGCAGCTCTGAACAATGTCATCCTGTCAATTCAAAGATTCAAATTAGGAACAGAAAGAAAATTTGTCTTCAGATGATTGCACACAGTAAACCATGACAGAAGATTATGGCTAATATATACACACCCCATGTTCCTCCAGGACATCAATTATATATATGGGTTCCGGATCAATCCTTATATAATGTTCTGGCTGTTCTTTCATTTGAAGCTCCCGTATATCATTTCTTAAAGCTCGCACACAACGTAAAAGTTCCAATGCTGTATGCCGAATCTGGCTGTCTACAGAACTAAGGAAAATAAGACCAACTGCATCTATCTCTGACGGACGGAACTCAACTATTTCTCCGGTATATGTAAATGTAAATTTCTTAAACCCCTCATTTTTGTGCCCCACTGGCTTTGCATTATCAGAATCATGTTCTAATCTATTATCCTCAATCAAACAGGCTCTCCAAAATCGCATCAGTTCCAACAGGCGTCCCAGTGACGTTTGAATGAGAAGAGGGTAGTCATCAGGCAGCCGAAGAATGAAGTTAGCCATCCCTCTCATAACTGCAAACCTTCGATGAGGAAGGTATCTTACAATCCGGTTCAGTACCTGCACTGCTTCCTCACGCACACCAGGGTCTATACTTATGCCGTGTTGAGGTATTATTTCAGTGATCTTATCACTTCGGCCAACTTCTTCAATTAGATATGGTATACACTTGAGCACGGACCGGAAAAGATGTCCTTGAGATTTTTCCTTGGTCACAGCATCTGAAAATCACAAAGCTCAAATCATATGTAACATTAAAGCAAAAGAGCATCTAATTAATGCTAAGTAGAAAAGAACAATCCAAAATAGCAAAACTCAAAGTTTTCAAATTTGAGAACTTTGTCATTAGTCAAATTTGAAAAGCCAGATTGCTAAGCTAATAACTGAGTTCTATCCACCAGTATGTAAAATGAAACAGAGCAAAGGGATATGTTCATAAATCTGCTACTCAACATACTGTCAACTCATTCTACCTTGGAATTGCTACATAAGAATTGCAATTGGACAAACTCACTTTGTAAAGTCTCGTGCTTAGAATAATGGTATCTTTTAGTATCATTTTGAGAAAAGTCTTGGCCTATAAAATACAAACCATAGTTAAAATTTGCGCAAACACAACATTACAGAGAAACGAATTACATCAAGCAATCAATGCACTTATAATCTACTAATTTCTTTTATCGAAGAGACTTCCAGAAAATATTCAAGCTGAAACGAAAGAGCCAATCAATAATATTTAAGCACTCTAACACACTTCACATGCAGGACCATAGAGAGTGCAAATACAATACAACCAACAGCTTTCTATAGCAAATTCAATTATAAACACCTAGGACCTCAAATCTAACATTATAGGATTTTTCTATGTAGCTAAGATAATTCAAGACCTAATATTGTAATTAAAAGCAATGTGCCCATCATAGTAAGAAGCACTCTTTAGAGGAATGGAGAAAAATATTTTAAGAATAACTTAATAAGAAAAAATCAATGTATCAAAAACACAAGAGACTTCATTTAGCCAGAACCCAATATAAGCACATACACTGCTTCCGCATTTGATGTACTTTCTGATAAATTACCTATAGTGGTCTTTGAAGAAGTTAGAAGAGCAGCACTATAAGTCCTATGACAAGATCTTAAAATAGATTCAATTGCTGCCTTCACTTTTGGTATGTAGTGGCTGATATCATGACCTGCATGTGCAAGCAAATGATGTTATATCAAGATATGAACACATCAACTATTCAAATCATATGACTGGTTACCAGTTACCCTTAAATATTTCCAAGCCAACATGCTGGCTGGTCGGAGACATGACAATAGCAAGTAAAGCGCGGAGACCAATGACCTTGGCTTCACTCAAACTATCTTGCTTCAGTAGTTCCAAAATCATATGGTTCATAGCAAAATCAAGGTTATGTTCAGCAATAGTTACACAGAATTCAACTAGTTTATCATGTTGGACATCCTGAGTCAGCAATCCTTTCTTCAAAAATGTTAATAGTTGAGATGTCACACTGTCCAGGTAGTCCCATACACGATTTGGGGCCTGGTTAGCAGCATGAACACTCAAGTAAAACCTCAAAACTCGATGAAGACAATCCAAGGCCATAAATCGATGGTTTTTGTCCTGCACATCAGAGCCATAGACAGTCACACTGTAACTTGATCAAAAAGGCAAATAAGCATAGACATCCACTTGATGTGATTAAAAGATTGAAGGCAGTACTAAATAAAAATCGAACTCACTTTTAAAAGCTTGTAGAGCTGATCCATGTGAGGGCTTAAGTTGGTGTGGAATAGTTGCGGATCACCAAGACAAAGAAGAAGAGTAACCAAAGGATAACCAACCTAACACAGAAACATCCATGTTAGACTAGAGATGAATTTATGATTGAAAAGCAAGATAATATGTGGCTAAAATACGAAGAGAACACAGATTAAATTTAATTTCTAACAGAATTAGCAGTGACAAAAGAAGACTGAGGGACATTGGCGAGGAAGACAATATTAGAAGGGATAAAAAGAACAAAATGATGAGCTCACTTTTGAAGAAACTATTCTGACCATTTATGACTATGACTAGGAATTACTTAGTATCTAACTACTGTAATTTCCTTATACTTACTATCTGGAAATTATTTGAGAATAATGTAATTGAATAAATTACAGCCTCAATCATGACAAGAACATTTGAATTTTATCACAATACCAACGGTGCAAAAATATTACACATCCATTTCCATGGTGAGTAAATAAACAAGGAATTTAAGCTTCCCAACTGCACTTCACAGAAGAAGGCAGCAGACAGGGGATCAAAAACTTCGGCCCTAAAATTGAATTTTCACCTTTCAAGGCAAGACATAGAAAACAAAGCAGTAATTTAAAGAAAGAGATGCATTCGTTTTTCCAATTGGACCCAAGTGTGCATGGAAGCACATGTTAGAAGTGCGTAGGAAGTATAGTCTATAAGGAAGTCAATGCTCAACCTAAATAAAGATACAAGCGAAATTCAACCAGGGAAGAGTTTAGAATATGCAGCAGAAATCTAGCATTAATAAGTTATCTGTATCCTCAATCTTGATGAACTTAGGTCGCAGGGTTGCAAAGAATTGAAGACTTCAATTCGGAATAATTCAGGTTTTCTAAATTGAGAATATAAGTTTGACAAGGGAAAATTTTAAAAATAAAAAATAAAAATAATAAAAACAAAAGAAAGAAAATAAATAATAATAATACCAAAAAAAAAAAAAAAAAAAAAAAAAAAAAAAAAAAAAACACTAATGTGGTGGGAAGGACTATTCATAACTAGGGCAAAAGTCGAATGAACTTCAAGATAAAAGAGAAAAAGGAAAACCTGCACAATTTATTGGTAACAGGAATACTGAAAAAAGCATTACTCATTAACAAAGAAATGAAAGATGATATATCAATTTACAGCTATATGTTTGCTCTGTTTGTCCATCCAATAAATGAGTTGTCCTCTTATTCGCCCAACAGCTTCATACCACAGAATAAGTGCTGCCTCTACACCAGAAGGAGGCCACTGGCTTTTTCCTCCATCAGCAAGAGGTGCCAAAATATTTGACAGCATATTGCATAGTGCATGGTGAAGCTCACTTTTGCGTTTATGTGCTGTGCGGTTGAGAGGATTTGCTTTTGCCACAAAAGAGGCCGATGCATTTAGTCCACCCTCAGTTTTAACCTGGTGATCAATTTATGTTATATATTTTAATGACAATTTCTTGTAGAAGAATGCTAAGAAACCTTTACCCCATCCCTCAGTTTTAACCTGGTGATCCATTAATGTTACATACTTCCATGACAATTTCTTGTAGAAGAATGCTAGGAAACATTAACCCCATCCCTCAGTTTTAACTTGGTAATCAATTTATGTTCTAACTTTCATGGCTTTCATGACCATTTCTTGAAGAAGAATGTTATGAAATATTTACCCCAAGCTTTAAGTAGCGCATTCCATTTATTATACTGAGTGTCTCACTTCGAGCAACACTAGTGTCAATCCTGCGAGTATTGAGTTCCATAAAGAAGCGCTCTGTTACAGAACTAAACCTGAAAAAAGAAAGAAACAATTTAACACAAAAATATTTGAAGAACATAGAGGAAAAACATCAACCTCAACATCTGTTTCTTATTCGTCACTATTAATTACATTTTACCCGGCCACTTAATGATTAGTATGCCTAATTTAAAACTAGAGTTTATCAACATAATAGTTATTGAACTGAAATCAGATATGTGGAAAAAGGCACCAAAAAGTACCTAGTAAAGCAAACAAGATTTGCATTAAATACATGAATAGAAAGAGAGTGAGGTACGAGGCTTAAAACGAGATTGTGTATTAAATACATGAACAGAAAGAGAGTGAGGTACAAGGCTTCAAACAAGATTGAGTACTAAATAAATACATGAATAGAAAGAGAGTGAGATACAAGGTGTTTTTTTTTTTTTTTTTTTTTTTTTTTTTTTTTTTTTTTTTTTTTTTTTTTTTTTTTTTTTTTTTAAAGATATGGTAGTAAGCTAACATCAAGGTAAAACAATTGCTTTTCACTCTGCAACCCAGTCCCCAAACTAACCCATCTAACACTAACTAAAAGCACACTGCTAAAATGAAATAAAATAAAAGTAAAAAATAAAAAATAAGGAAAATCTTAGATTCTGTATCAAGCAATACTAAAATAAGCCACCAATATTTTTAAATTAAAAAAATATAGCTTGATTAATAAAAGAAAAAAAATATAAAAACAGAGGAAGCAGCAGTTTAACATGCCCGGGAAGCATATTGACAATGCTGTCACAAAATGAGAGTATATAAAAAGACAACCATTTGAATGTTATCCAGCAAGATTAAACCGAATAATTCAAAAAATTAGATTAGCACCATCACTCAAGAAATATAAGAATTGAGATTAAATCTACAATTTAAAACAAACGGCAGAATCCTTACCCACTTTTCCAGTGCCGTATTTCGTCTGGTAAGTAATATAACACATAATATGATTAATAAAACCTATCAGTTAGATTAGGTACAAATGAATTGTAAAATGTAAACATCAACTTTTGATTTGTAAGAAAATGAAAATAAATAAACAATGGTTCAAATGAGCAGTAATCCATAAGAAAAACTGATCTATATATACACCAAGAAACTAAAATGACCAACACATTAATGCTAGATGGTGCGGGTGGATCAATTTTGCCAATCTGTAGAGTTGAGTTGAAGGCTTCTGCAGGTGTTTCATCTTTATTATTTTCTTTTTTACAAATTTTTTGTTTACAAGTCACTGAGCTTCAAACGCATTCATAGTATATTGTTAACAAAATAATACTAGAAGAGACATGCAGAAACACTTTTGATAAAATCATACTAGAAGACACATGCAGAAACGCATTTGATAAGATGATCTGGTATTGACGTCGAGTATTTTAAGGCTCACCTGATGCGTGAAAGGGCACCCAATAGTTGAGCAACCAAATCCAGGAGGAGGCCCCGCAAATCTACTAATGAGGGATATTCAACTTGGCTCACAACTCTGGATTTACAAGATAATAAACACAGCAAAAATGAGAAAGGATCCAATTAAGACTAATATACATTACAAACAGTTATTCCATAAGACATAATTCTACAATAGCTACATTGACAAAACTTTCCGCATTGGAATATATTAAATAAGGAAAAATTTTCATCTCTGCCATCCTGAACAAATTTAAAATATTACAGAAAAAATTATATACATAATCCCAAATTATTTTCTTGTTTTCTTCTTTATTAAAAAGAAAGAACAAAAAATAGATATCTCATAGCAAGTACATTAATAACTTCTACAATAATTGGTTGCATCAATGATCAATCAGAATTTCAGATGCCATAGATAACCCTAAAGACAAAACCTAGGCTAAATTGGGAATGTCATGCTGAGTCTTAACTGAATATCTAGACCTCATAACACCATGGCTAGATCTTTCATGACGTAGCTTACATGAAAAAATAATTTAAAATAAAAGAGCATCTTATCTAGTAATAAAGGAAATGATTAGAACTAAGCAGTTACAAGTTCTACAGAAACAGAAACCATTGGGCTTTTCACATTTCCCACATTCAACTTAAACGTGCAAACTGAAGTGCATGACTATAGGCAAAAAACCAAAATAATAACTGAAATACGGCAACCTTACCTATCGGCATTTATAAGCCAATCAAAAACAAAATTTTCAAGCCCAGACCACAGTTTCTCTGCAGAAAAAAATAATAATAAATGAAGGGGAAGAAAAAAAAGGTTATATCTATTCCAATTAACACAAACTCAAACTACAGCCTATATGTCCTGCAGTGAACAAACCTGTAAGCCCTTCTTGAGGGCAACATTCCACAAATCGAATGCATGCTGAGCAAAATATGCACTCCACAGCAAGCTGAAGGCCAATATATAAATAAGATCACTAAAAAAATAATAATAAAATTCTACTAATAAAGTGTATTATAATCAGTACTCTCTTTTCAGTTTCAAAGAGCATTGCCCAAAGTTTAACTTTATATCACTGAGATCTATGTGAGCTAGAGTGGTCTAAGTTGTATTAAACTATTTATTACATTTGAGTTAGCTGGCACAGGTCAATATGAATTTCTAAGTTCAAACATTCTTTACAAAAATATATAAATAAATAACTCATTACATAAAAGGTTATGTGCAGTCCATTATCTAAGGACAATCATCTCAAACTCATTCATGGGAATCAAGCTATGCAGTTCAGGTAGTTCAATTACTTGGAGCAATCTAGGAAATCTGCCAGAGTTTATATCTACCTAGGTTGATCAAGTTAATTCGCAAAGGGGTTATATGGACAGTTTTATTTACATCACAAATATCACGGAGTGAGGCACAAGAGTAACTCCACACTGCTCTATCATCCCAGTCTAGCTTAAGCATACAAATAGTTTTTAACAAATTAACATGTAATAGAAAGCTCATGAATACTTCTTCCTTGACTTTGTTTTTCATTTTAATTTCAGTTTTCCTAATAATTATCGAGCTTTTCAGATGGAAACAGTTGAACAATAATATTTAATCTCAATTCAAAATTCAGCTGAAAGATTTATCAGCTTAATATTTCTCCCCGACAATTGCTCTAAATTAACCAAAAATAAACCAGTCAAAGCCCCCTCCTACTATAATAAAGTTCTTAAGAATTCAGATAGAACTAAGACCAACATTGCTTATCATGCTCATCCTAACTAATATAGTAAACTGTAAATCATCTTCCCACTAAATACTTGGACTAAACCAGTTCAAGCCCGCCGGTACTAGAATAAATTCAAATAAACTTAGATTGAAGAACCTACATTGATATTAATTATTCTCAGTCTAACTAAATCTGGTGCAATAGCATAATTTGCTAGAATAAGTTGTATTTCTTTCATTAGGTTATTCACGATTGCAGAAACTATATCAAATTATTGAATCATAAACCGATTTTATCTTCAGTTTCAAAAAAACTTAATAAAAAAAACCGATAACTTCTAATGAAAATTTCAGAGTTCTCTCTTTCCCATATTAGCACAAGTCCTTCATTATTAAATTGTAACGTATATCCATTTATTGAAAATAATGGTAGCGCTGATTGAATATTAGCTCAGTTGGTATTAGAGGAGTTTGGGATCTTAGAGGTTGCAAGTTTGATACTTGTTGGATGCCGTTTTTTTTTTTTTTCAATGTAAAGAAATGAGCATCGCCACCTTATTAAGCAAAATTGTCCAAATAAATAGGCAATAATAATAATAATAATAATATCTCACTAGTCAATCCAGCATCTACCTAATAATATCCAAAATTTAATTAATGATAAAAACGTAGAACTCAACAAAAATTGATATAGTTGCCTCTAAATAAGACAAACCTTTCGTTGGAATGTCGATGCATCATTTGCGCCTTTTGGAGATTCGCTAGAGCAGATAATTCAAACAAAATTAATATATAAAAATGCTTCACAAAAATCATGACAATATTTCTACAATATATCATGATTTTAGATGTGTACAATCAGTTTTTTATTCTGTGATCTAGAAGACATGTATGAGAGAAGAATGGAAAGAATTTGATTGTAGTAATAGAATAACAATAAATTTTATTCAAAGAAATTTTATTCAAAGATTTTCATACCAACCATCATGATAATAAAATGAGGTAAATTTGACATTACACGAGTACATATTTGTAACTAACATCTGGGTGCAATCAAAACTAAATCTTCACAAGGAAGGAAACTATGTTTCAACTCCCAGAATGTAACTTTACACAATTCACGCACAACAACAACACGTTTCCACACATGAATTTTCAATTTGTAAAGGCATTTTGAATATATAAATAAACCCCACTATCAACTATAGAGAACACAGTACAGCACATGCTGAAAGATAAACTAAGTTCAATAAGAAAGACATAAAATGACATACCTTTCTCTCCATCGAAGCAAAGCTTCCAAAAGAGGGACTGGTGTATGTCGTGCAACCATAGCTAGAGAATCCAATACTTGTTCATACGCAGGATCCGATGGTCGAAGGTACTGGCCATCCTGGAAAATTCCAGTGTAAAAACCAAGAGTAAAAAACATGGGACAACATCAATTTAAACTGAACAGCTCAAACAACATTTGCATAACAATTCAATATCAATCACTAGCTATTTATAAAAATTAAAAATAAATAAATAAATAAAACCGTGCAAACAAACATATTCGTAACTATATGAGAAACACATCAACAAGGCAAGCAATGAAGTTTAATTATATTATTAAATTATTTCCACAACTTAATAGTCAAGCTTCATTTACCATTTCTTTAGCATTTTTCTATATGGCATATTGAAAAAGAGACAAAACATAAACTAACCAATGTCAAATAAGAATGAAGACATTGCTTAGAGGCTAACAGGTTTTTTTTCCCCTTGAGAGACTGCATAGGATCTTAAAAATTATTTTATTTTATGAAGCCATTAAAAGATTATCATCTAAACCCTCAAATCCTGAACCAATGGATGATAATGGCAATATAGATTTCAATCCACAACAGTAAAAGACCCTTTTGTGGTGAGTAGATCGTATGTTTGAGTTACTAACAACTTACTAACTAAATAATAAGAGGAAGACCAAAAACATGGACTCCCATGGCCCGAGTCCCATAACAAGGAATGATACTACACTAGGATTTTCCCTAGTATAAAATTTGCTAAATAAGAAAGCAATCCTCTGAACCATTTTGACCTTAATGCTCTTAATCGTTCAAATTTCAGACTATTAACCAAAATGTGGACAAGACACACCCAATTCTTCCTTCACCTTCTGCACTTTATTTCCATCAGGGTCATGTAGGTTTCTTCACCAATTACTTAATAACACAGAGAAAAACAGTCTCATCAACAAATCCAAAAAACTGAAACCAACTAAAGACACCGGATTCCTACTTTTTCCTATTGCCTTCAAATAGATTGTAAATATAAGCTGAAAAAAAATTCAGACCTAACTTCTATCAATGAAATCCACATCACCAATTATGTACAAAATCATTGCAAAATCATTGGCGGAAGACCACAGTAAAACCATGTGCATAGTGTCAGAGAAATCATAACCCTAATTACAGAGAAAACTCATCTCATCTAGAATTCGTTCAATTTTCTAGCAATAGCAAATGATAGGAAACCAAACCTGAGCCTGTGCTGTTTCGATACGACGCCGTGCAAGTGGGAGAAACCGCTGCAATAAAGCATCTACAATCAACTTCGCAGCACTTCCTGCCTTCATTTTGTTTCAGTTTCTTCACATCACCATCGATCAACCAAAATCAAGAATTAAAGGAATGATTGACGAGCAGTATCTGTGTACCAAGGGGAGAGAGACAAAAACAAACAGAGTAGCAGCATTACAAGGGCTGGGCTATGATACAGCAATTAACATCCTGCTATATCATACACCTTTTTCTCCTGGCCGCCAGCTGGCAACTTTAAGATACGGCTTGACATAACATTTTCAAAGATGTAAATCTCTTTTTGTAGGTACCCCAAGTGTTTCCATTCATACGCTTGATATAATTATATTGGATTTAAATTTTATTTATTTACGTTGTAACAGTATATTAATATAATATTTTAATTTAAAATTATTATTTTTATTTTATTTTAAAACATTAAAATTTACGTTAGTAATTAATACTTTTAATTTTTATTCCATCTTTAATTTTATTTATTTTAGGATAATTGCTTTTACTTTCGGTAATTTTTATATTTTATCATCAATGTTTGAAAATTATCTATTTTATTTTTTAATCTTTTAAAATTTACTAAAAATCTTCTTTAATTTAAACGGTTGACCAATTTATTTATAAATAGTTTAATAATTTTAAATTGAAATTTTAAAAAATTCTGAAAAAGTCTTCTAATGTTATACTATTATACATCATTTTACTACATTTGAAAATACATTTTCTACCTTCTCATCCTTTTAAATTTAATTAAAACAAACTTTTGTTAGAATAAATTTGTTATTTCAAATATTTAATTGGTTTGATGGTAGGATTATTTAATTTTTTCAAATAAAAAAATATATTTTTTTCAAATATATAATAATATATTCTTTTTTTTTCAATTCGATTTAATACGATTTTTTACATTCAAAATAAAATCAAATTTAAAAAATAAGTATTTTTCCACCATAATAATCAAACACCCTTAGTTCCAATCTATATTAGATGTTTTCTTATTCCAAATTCACCTTTAATATTTTTAGTTATATGATTTTAATTTATCATTTTTTTTCACATATCCTATATTATTAATTTCATTGATTAAAACCTCCCATGGAAGCACCATCCAACTCTTTCTTTTTTTTATTTAAAGTAAAATTTAGATAAAAAAAATAATTGAAAATTTTATCACCTTGTTGTTAATTTTTTTATTTATTTTTAATTTTTTTATTAGAATAAATTAAATTTCCTTTTTTCTTTTATTAATTGTATACGTGAAGTGTAATGTATATTTAACATGGGTAATTTAGTCTTTTTACAATTTCTTAATTGTTGCATCCCTAAATTTTCCATCAAAAGTTAACAAATTAGGTAAATTAGGTATTTTCAAAATAGGTGGTAAAATAATGAATATTTAAAGTCTCAATAGGGTTTTTATTATTTTTCCTAAACAGAGACATTTTTGTCTTTTTATAAATTTTTAACATTTTCCATCCAAAAGTTAACAGAGAAGATATTTTTGGTGTTAAAGTGTTTTAATTTTCAAAAGTTGGGTCAGGTAGTTTTTTTTTATTTTTATTTTATATTTAAACTAGTTTTATATTTAAATTTATTAACTTACTAATAATTTATATTTTATCCTATTGGATCTATTTTCATCGTAAGGAATTTTAACTCTGATTACCCTACGATCGAAGGAGTGACTCTAATCCATCCTCAGATTTTGTGTTGGGCCTCCATGTGGGATCAAGTAGCACGAACAATGACTAGTTCACCGTAGTAAGCCTATCACAATTGAAATAGGTTGGATCTCTGTGATAGCTTTAGTACGATCAAAAGTAAGCCCAGCAAAGGTAGAATATCTTTAATTGCCTTCGATCAAAATTTAGCAACCCCGGACTTTTCATGGTACAATCACACTCAAGGGGTCACTCCCCGAACTTTTCATTAAATGTCTTCAAACTAACTCCAAAATGGTTAGAATCCTAACTGCTAAACTCATTCTTGCAGTAAGGCATTATATATTTACAAGGGTATATTGTACTAGTGGTCGAAGGTTATGGCTTTAGGACAGTTCCTAGGTCTCATTTTGTGCCCCTATTTATAACTCGATAAGGTGATCAATCGATGGTCAACTTATTGTGGTTGAAATGCGTCGGATCTTCCTAATATGTTTTATGTAATCGAGGATAAGCCTAGCAGAGTTTTCATTAGGCTTAGAGTGATCAAAGCTAGGGGTCTAAAACGAGTCGAGTTGAGCTCGAGTATACCCAAGCTCGACTCAACTCGTGAAGGATTATATCAAGCTCGAACTTGTCGAACTACCAAAAATCAAGTTCGAGCTCGAATGATAATCGAGCTACTCAAACTCGACTTGTTAAAGCTCGTTAATATTTTCATTAATAGTTTTGTAATTTTATGTAATTATTCTGGACTCGAATTTGGTGTACTCGAACTCGACTCGACTCATTTATCCTTTCTATAGTAAAACTCGATAAGGCTCGCAAGCTTTACGAGTCGAGTAATATAGAGCTCGAGCTCGACTCGTTTTAGAAAAAGCTCAACTCAACATCGTCTTAAACTTGTGAAGAACGAGTCGATTTCGAGTATTTCTCGAGTCAATCTCGAATAGCTCGTGAGTAGCTCAACTCACTTACACGCCTAATCGAAGCTGAGGAAATCTACTTTGGATCAAACGCAGACAACCTCCTATTATTGTGATCACACATTAAAGGTCCATCTTCTGGTTTTTCGGTTACTGTATTGTAACTAACTTTGTAACAGCTCAAGTTCTAAATGATTCATCCTATCACCAAGTATCTGACTTAACATACCTACTTACCCATGTCCAAATAGTAGGAGTAGATTATTTGGAGGAAAATTGTATGGGTGACATTAGAGATAGGGAATATGATGCATGCAACAATTAAGAGGATTATTGAGCAAAATTTTGAGTGAGCAAAATGCCTAAAACAACATTTTCTATATCTTTTAGAAAATATTAAATCAGCCGATATTTTACTAATTAGTGTGGCCATATAAGATAGGCTCAAGGTCAGTGAAATATACATGAGGTGAGAGAAGAAAAATTAGGTTTTGAGAAACCCTAAAAGCTCAGAAACTTTAGTTTTTCAGTCTAGCAACTGATCCATTCCCGGTGATCGTGTGTAGCGCAGTAGAGGGTGGTCGTTCTAATCGAGTAACACCTATTCCTTGAAACTGTGAATTCAAGTAAGTGTTTCTTTCTAGATTAAAATCTATGCAAATCATAGTTCATGATTTTTCGTTCAATAATGATTGTTTGTTATTTCCGCTACGATGATACATGAGTTTGACTATATGAAAAACTCAATAACCACCTCTCTCTATTTTCTCTCGACTTAAGCACTTATTGTTCTCGATTTTATATCAATCAAAGCTCCAAAAAATTGAATCTGACCACACTTCTTTTCTCTCTCTATCCTTCTCTTTCTTTCTATTAACACATGGTCTTCTTATTAAAAACCAGAGGATGATTAAAAATGAACATTTTTTTAATTGATTTCTGGTGGTGTTGTTTTAGAAAGAAAGAGAGAAGTTTTGGGGAAATTTTGTGAATTTGTGGTGGTGGATTTGAAGAATGAGATCCAAATTTGATTTTGATACATAGTAAATTTGGTGGTTGTGTTGGAGAGAGCTTTAATTGTAAGTTAGTAATATAGTTGGTTGGAAAAGTTAGGTTCTTGTTTTGGAGTTATTTAGTGGGGATGGGGTGGTGGTGGTGAAGAAAAAGAGAGAGAAAATTGTTGGGTTTGTGTTGTGAATTTTTTTTTAAACTTTATTGTGGTTCTGTTTCATAAAGATGAAGACGAGAAAGATGAAGAAGAAAGATAGGGGAAAAGAAAGAGAAAAAAAAAAGAGTAAAAAAATTAATTTTTTCAAATTTAAAAATGTCCCTCAGCTATTGTTCATCACTAATGGATGAATAGTAACTTGGATGGAAAATACAAAAAGTAGGTTTTTGGCTAAAAACGAAATAGAGGAGTTTTTTTTTCCTTACCCATTATGATTTTTTGGGAATCTCCCTATAACAAACTATGGATTACCCCTATCTATGACTTACTCTTGTTATTTGCTTGATAATCAATCAAGAGTAACAATCAATATCAAATCAAGTCAAAAACAACTTCAAGACCATTACAAAACCAACAACAATACCATTTATCAGTGATCAAGGGCATAACAATGGTGGAATCATGGCAAATAACATCTAGACCTAATTGGAAGCTTAAAGCACTTGACAATAGTCCGAAATCAACTGAAAAAAACTTAACAGTATTTCAAAACCAAAACCCATCATTCATTTTGAACTTGCAAGAAGTGTAGAGAGAAGTAGATTTTGACCTTGTTGAACTAAGCTTTATAAGCTCTAGAAAGAACACTTAATGACCCTAGTGAAGGTTGAAGTGATTAAATGGGAGATTCAAGAGTTAGGGTTTCGTTATGGTGAAGAGAAGAAAACGTAGAAATGGAAGAAGATGAGTAGAGTGTGAGTGGTGTGGGGTTTGTTTGGTGGTGTTGTAAAGTATGGTGTCATGACTATTATAGGCCTACCTATGGTTGGACCAATTTTTGGGTCAAATTCAATTCCAGGTCCATTTTCCGCTAAAATCCAATCATGTCAGTCCCGCGCTTCTCTAAAAAAATTATTTCAGATTTCAAAATTTTGAATTCTCTGGTTACAAAGGGTAAAATGGTCCTTTTGACCAAAATAACATTTTGACTCGAAAATGCTATTTATTCGGATTTAAAAATAATTTTGACTCTAACTTCCAACTGTGTCTAGTTACCATTACTTATGCCCAAGTTTTTAAATACTCCTATTTATTCTGATCTGGAATTTTTTTATAAGAGTATGAATTTAAAATAAATTCATCAAATTCTTTTAAAATATTTTAAATAACAAATGAATTTTTTTTGCCCAAATTTCAAATGTTACACATTCATTAAGTTAGAATCAAGCACTAATGCACACCTAATTATTTCTCCAATAATTAATCAAACACATGGTACGTTCTATTTCCTTAAGCCACCACATTAGTATTTAAGTCTCAATAACACAATCACAAGGCAACCAAAAACAAACATAATATAGTTGGCAAAAAAATGGATTATCAACCTTATTCTCTATCCGGAAACCAAGTTGATCAAGCGCCAGTTGATTCAAGATTTATCCTCCTTGTTATAGTCGTCTATGGACCAAAATAAAATCTCAGTAAGTTTTAAACCAACTGCTCAAAATACGTTTTTCAAAACCAACACAAAACAAGACACTACCACCAGTTTCAAGAAAGCAAAACAAATTAACATAGTCTATTTGTTCGGAAGCTTAATCTTATTACTATAACCTAGGATTCAATGAATGGCATCAAGAGTCCAACAAATAGAGCTATCAATAGAAGTTTCAAAATTTACCTTAGAATGGTTGATTCAAAACGTGAAAATGACTTAGCTGAGAAGTATGATCAGCTAGCTACATAAGCCCTGAGAATAATTCGAGATGAGCTAACACATTAATTTAAGAGTAGGTTTGAAATTCACCATGAGTAAAAGTCTTACCTTATGTTTTACTTATAAAAGGAATATAGCTGAAAGTTGGATTTTTACTGCCCACCTATGTTAATAAAATAATGTTGTATTAAAAAATTAATAAATAACTATATTAATCAGTAATAAATTCTATTTCCAATATTAATAAATACATGCATCTTTTGTTTGTTCGGTATAAGATTTAAAAGTATCACGAAATAAATTAAATGTAATTGGAATTTACTAGTTAATGGAAAATAGAAGACATTCATTGCACTAACGATCTATCCACGATTGTGGTTTGTGAGAAGGTGAGTTCAATTGAGGAAAATCTCTTCACTCAATACTAAAGTTGTGAAGCTTTCAAAAGCATACAATTTCATTGGAAATGATTTGCAAAATGCTCTGTTTTGTTTTATCTTGGAATGTTAGTGAAAAATGAACAAAGGGGGTGGATACATGAGTGATGTTAACTCATTTAGGCAGAGCTGACTTTAGTTGAGTCCTAGTATTTGGGTTTGAACCTTTTTGGGAGCTCAAATCCAATATGAAATTTAACTTCCATTTCAAATGCGAAACTAGGGGTGAGCATTCGGGTAATTCGGATAAATTTGGATAGAACCTTAACCAAATTACAAAATTTGGAAATTCTTTTCACTTACCCGAATTATCCAAAAATTATTTTTATCCGATTAATCAATTTAACCGAATTATATAGTGATTTTCGAATTAACCGAATTACCTGATTTATAAAATTTTTGGCCGAATTTAACTGAATTATATAATGGGAAACGGTTGGATAGTGAGGAATAATTATTGGAGGTTGAGAGAGAAGAAAAGAAGAATAAGAGAAGATATTATGTTTAGAAATTTTGTATGAAATATAAAAATAGAAGTGAGAATTAGAAATATAAAATGACATGGTTTTATATTTTGGGTAATTAGGCTAATTTGACCAAAATTTATCTTACCCTAATTTATCTTAATTGCCTGATTTTTAATAATAATTAACCAAATTATCCGATTAATATTTTTTGACCGAACCAAATTACCCGTACTACCCGATTACCAGGATAATATTGCTCACCCCTACCTGATACCCATAATAATTTTAATAATTATTATTTTTTAAATCTGTCAAGTTCACTAAAATAAAAATCATAATTGATTTAAATTATTTTTGAATCCTAACATACTAGAAGGTAAAATTATCAAGGTTGAAATACAGAAATTCACATATAATGATATTAGTTTTGATGACTCAATTTTTTCCCAAACTTAATGATATCGACCCAATTGATACTTTCAGTTTTCGGAATGAAAATTTTTTAAAGCACCAATTTAAAATAAATACTTAAAAATTAAACTAAATCAATTAAAATGAATCAAATCAAACACATCACCAAAATTAATAGTTAAAGATCACGTAAAAATCTAGACCGGATTTTCGGATGTTACATGTAAGCCGATGTCTAAAGCACATGTCTATAATGTAGCTTCTTCCATTGCAGTGCTTAACTTGATTTTGCTCCGAAAATAACAATGCACATGAAGGATTTCAGAAAATATTACTCGAACAGTCGTAGGTATACTACTCACTTGATCATTTACAAGGACAAGATCATTCGGGGCACCTATAACACAACACAACTTCCTAAGAAACTCACTAGTAGAAAAGCCCTTTAAGAACTGTCACAAAGCCGTTCTCATTGTGTGTAAACCGTTCCCGTAAGATATAGTAACGATTTTAATATTATAGGGAACACATTTATAATCATTGTCTATACGCCCGTTTCCTTAAGTTTTGGGAACGGTTTTCCCTCATATAGGGGACAGTAATACAAAACCATTCTCTATAATCTATACTTTTGAGAACGGTTTTTTAGAATAATTTAGGGAACGATTTTTAGAGACCCTTTAGAGAACGGTTTTAGGAACCCTTTAGGGAACGGTTTTTCGGGACCCTTTAGGGAACGGTTTTATATAACCATTTACGGAACGGTTTTTTATGACTTTAGGGAACGATTTTTTTTATATGAATTCAATTTCGGCGATAACAATTAATATTGAATTTTTTAGCAAGTTTATGAGGGTCTAATAGACTTAGATACCATTTTGCAAAAACAAACATCAGATATGGACCAACACAATCTCCACTCTCAATATAATCTTATACCTTTCAGTAAGTTCTATGCATTTATAATCATCACTACATTCCAGGGCAAGCCCCTACTAGATCCTACTATTCAAAATCAGAAGAGAAGACAGAAGCAATAGCCTGAAAGTGTCAGTTTTGCGAAAATCAAAACACTTCAAAAGATTGAAATATACTAAATCTGTCACAACAAGTGGGGCAATACAGAGCAAGTATAACTTTAGATCTAACAATAAAAATTATACCACAGCAGTTTTCACTTCTACTTCTTCATCTAACGCCCCGCCACTAGGAGATGTAAGATCAGGACACATTATGTTAGCTCTCCCAAGAAAAAATTTAGTTGCACCTCTATCAACTTGTAACTTCTTCATTATATTTGGATCTATAGAACCAAGAATACAGAATAATTAGTGCTCACTATTATGAATTTTAGATTCACTCACAACAGAGTTAAATCAAGCTAAACAACCAATTTTCTTAGATGGAAATGAGAGACAATGTTTTTCTTTTTTCTTTTTTTTAATTGTACAAGCCAAATATAACTTCCACAGGTTCTCTTACTCTTAAACCAGAGACATAAATAAATAAATAGATAATTAACCCTTGTTACTCCCTTTTTGTGAGCATGGTAGGTAGGTCCATCTTTATATTCTCCATACCAATAGTACGTTTTCAATTTCTCATCATATAGAATGCCACCACCATGAGCTTGGATAGCAACTCCGTCAGTATCCAACCAAATTTGGTTAGAATAATACTAAAAGCTATCATTTCCATTATCCTTCATCGGATCTATAGCAGTTTTCTAATTTCTGAAACGAAGACACAATTGATATCATGGATGCGACTTACTAAATATCATTGCAGATACCAAAGAGAGTGGGGGTATACAACAAAACTAAATGATAGAATTAAAAACTTTAATCTCAACATTACTTATTGAATAAGTCCAGTTTTGCAAAACAAAATAACACAAATACTCATATAATGGAACCTTGAGTAAGCCCATTGGAAAATAAGAGAATAAACGATGCCATATCCAGAAAAACTGCTGCTAACATTCCATGTGTGTTTATTTTCACTTTTAGAATTCAAAATGCTGCTTAGATTACTATGGATAATAGTTAAGATTTCAATCTCCAACAATCAAGTGTAATTCCTCACTGATTTCAGCATCCAGTCATCCAAGATTTTTAATGTTATAGTATGCATTTTAGTATAGGTAAGTGGTTGATTCTATAGTAACAATATCAGCTGATGAGAGTTTGAAGCATTGAAGTTCAAGACTTAAAAGATCACTTGTTCTGTACAATTGGTCAATCTATCTTCAATATCAAACAAAATTTGAAGTAACTAAACAAGGAATTCAATGATGAGGAAATACTGGTTTCACTACTGGAGTAAGATGTTCACATCTTCAAGATTAAAGAAGCGATTTTGATGCTGACACAGAGCATTAAGCTAACACCATATAGATTACAGCAAACATAATGCGAGTTCTAAAGGTAACAGATGATATCGAACTAGCCAAAAATTATGATTAAATCATAATGTGCCCTTAGTATCAGTGTGAAAAGTCATATAATTGTAAACTTCCCCTATACAAATCTACATTTTCTAATTTCCATTTCCTATATTTCTAAGTAACACTTGACACAAACATTATCAAAGCCCCTAACAGCATTTCTCTATATACACATTTAAAAGCACACGACAAACAACTATCAACAAAATGACAATTAAAAATTGAAAAATAAATCTATAATCAATTATCAATAACCTAGTATGGTAACCAAAATACAAAACCACAATCAATTACAAAACCCAACAAAAGTGAGACAACTTACCTGAAAAGCCACGAACTGTAGGTTGAACTCAATTTCCAGATATGAGTTGAAGTCGATTATTAGACAAACAAAAACAGGAATAAAAAATTGAAAAAAAAATCAGTGGCAGCCCAGGTCAGAGTAGATAATTCAAGACCTGCGAAGTTTAAACAGGTAAAGAGAATAAGCAAAATTTGTTATAGACTGAGAGCACACTTCATAAAGATCTCCACCACAGTGGGCTGTCATGGTTGCGGCTGAGGTTGGGATGACAGTCGACGTCCAAGCCGACGACAAGACGGTTGAGTTAGCGGCGGTGCATAAAACTTTCATGAGAGTGTGTTTTGGTCGCATGATAATTGAAATTGTAAAAACCTAATAATTGAAATTCGTATATTTTTGGGTGTTTATCTTGGTATTCGGGTGATTTTAGTAAAAAAAACAACGGGTCATTGATTTATTGTGGGAACGCTTTATCATATTTTTTATATGGTACAATTCAAAATGTTCCTGTTGCAATGGTTTTTTGAGATTAAATATAGAACGATTTTTGGAGATTAAATATAGTACATGTTTAAAATCGTTCCTAAATTATGTATATGGAACAGTTTTTCTTTTGTTACATGGTACGGTTTAAAATCCTTCCCTTAAATGAATTTATATACATTTATAGGGAACAGTTTTCCAACCGTTACAAAGATTTTCCAACCGTTACAAAGATGTCCATTCCCAAACGCCTATTTTCTACTAGTGACTAAGTCCACCCATTCGAATTCTCTGTAGGACTAAAACCAAATGGGATAGGGTAAATTTTATTCGACCCATTTAGACCCAATGCTGAAAAAATAATACTAATTAATTCTCCATTCAAGTGAGTGGTATCCTCAATAACTGATATTACACATACTTTAAAACCTTCCATATGTTGCCTCAAAGGAAAAAAAATATTTGAAATGGCATTTTCAAGTTGTGCGAATGTGATGACGATGCTCGGATTGATAACTTTTCAACATGTGCAAGTATACAAGCAAAAGTTACCACAATTCCTCATAGCTCTCACAGGAAAGCTTCTTACTATATTGTAGAGCTCTCTAAACCTTAATATAGAATAATTCCATAGTGAAACAAGCTTGGATCTCAATAAATATAGTAAGAAGATTCAACTTGGCGTTCGTCACTCAAGTAGAAAAGAAAGGCCTGATTACTTTTGCACTTGTTATCCTTCTACCTGCCCTGTCTGGATCATAAATGTAATTCTAACTTGAAATTTGTCACATCTCACTAAAGAGAATAGATGTCAGACTATCTTGCTCTAAATAAGAATTTAGACCTCTTGTACACCTTAATGCATGTCACTTCAAACCTAACACTATTAGACCTTAAAACAAAAAGAGAAAGCCTATTCTCGAGGGAAAGTCTCCTAACTGTGATATCCATAAGCTCTTTACTCTTGAATATTGTCTGTTAATTTTAATCGTTCAAGGCATGAGGCATGATAATGCATATTCTCATGTCTCTTTGAAATAATGACTATCTATACTTGGTATCTCCTAAATCCAATTTACCTTATCTGTTACATAACCATTTCGAACAAATTCATCCTGATGTATAAATCATTAATAATGTTATTCCTATTCTCACTGTTCAACTCATTAGTAATAAAAATATCACCATTATTATTAACATTTTCAATTTCATCCAACATCTTAGTTTCATTCATCTCACATAATTTCAAATCAACAAAGTTGGGATCACTCGCAAATATCAAATCCACACCACCATTATTGACATTAGTTGCCACATTAATTATTGTTCCCTCAAGAATCCATCTTTACTTTCTAGTGCAAATATAAACTTCACTCTTATTTAAAACTTAGCTCAAGTTTCCGTAATCTTTGATTGACATTCTAATTTCTCTTTTGACTCATAGAATAACCTTACTTCAAACTTCTCTTTATCAGTTTTCTTCTTCACATAAACTCAGTTCATTAGTTGTTTAACTCTTATATTGTTATCGAACAACATAGCACCTAGAACACCTTCTTTATACGAAATACCAAATGACATTATAGATTATCACCACTCCAGTACGCCTCATTTCTAAATTAAAGCTTAACATTATCAATTTAAACCCTCAAAGACAATCTAAACCTAAAATAAAACCTTATACATCAATAAACAAAATTCATTTTTCCATTTCTCACATAATCAATGCAATTTCTTCATATATGTAAAATATTCATTCATTATTCTATTTATCCTAAACATTAATATAAACTCTTAAAAGCCAACTGGATTCAAATCTAGCCACTAATAATAACCGAACAACAAACTCTAAACACCAATAATTCGAAATTCCAAATAAATTCTAGATTTCATTTGCTTAAATGCAACAAATATAAAGAATATAACTTCTAATTTTTGAAGCTATGGAAATACTTTCACCACAAGTAGATCACCATCTTAATGCAATGAAGAATAAAAATTATAGGTTAGATGTAAATGGTGGAGGATGAAATCGAATATAGGGTGAGGAAGAAACCAAAATTAGGTTCAACAACGTTGTGGAGCCTACCATTCAGTGCTTTAGGAAAGACTATTATTTCTTGCCAACTTTTATTGTCTACCTTACGTGGCAATACATAAGTGGATAAAGATTTCATAATTATTAATGAATTAATTTTTTGTCCAATTGATTTTTACCACATAAAGCGGGCAGAGACATGATTAAGTAAACTCTCAATCAGTACTTAATCAAGTTTGGGGGTATAGATTGGGTATGGAAAATTTTAAGTTAATTTAAGGGTTTAAATATCAACTAGTTCCTGTATTTGGCAAAAATTTTCACCTAACCCCCTGTATTAATATTTGTCTCAGTTAATCTATTGTACTCCTTTTTTAGTTAATCTCTTGTACTCCTTTTCTAATCTTAGATGGCTCTCTATACCATACAATTTGTCTCAGTGAACCCCTTCGAGTGACGTGATGGAAGTGTGAAGGAACACTTGACATACATCCAATGCATATGCATTATATATGAAATTGCCACATCACTCAAAGGGGCACACTGAGATAAATTATATGATACATAGAGCTATATAAGATAAAACTAGAATAAACGGGGTCAAGTGAGACAAATGTTAATACATGAGACAAATGAGAAATTTTACCAATGTAAGAAGAGTCAGTTGATATTTAATTTAACCCACATTAAAAATATGTGGACAAAATTATAATCTCACCCTATAAATGAAGGGTATAACTTTCTTTTTTTAAATTTAAAAGACAAATACAATTTTTATATATATATATATATATATATTATGGTAAACCTTGTCCACTATATCTATAACTATTGGATTATATCTATAACTATTGGATTATAACTTTGGACTGGATTGAAACTTGATATATTATAGTTTTTTTTTTACTCGAATATAAAGTTTTAAAAAAAAAAATTTAAGTGAAGAATAGAAATTTATAAAATAAATAAGGTAAGACACAACTAGGGGAATAAATTAATTAAATGACATTCATCTAAAAAAAAATTATATCTACATAAAAACTCGAGTTGATAGATTTTTTTAATTTATTTTAATTTAAGTGTAAAATTGTAAATTTGTATGGAAAGTTTTTCAATATAAACGTAGATCACAAAAAATTTTGAATAATTAAATTTTAAAAGTATTTTGAAAAACTGATCCTAATAAAAAAAAAAAAAAAAACAAAACAAAACTTTTAAAATTTTGTTTTTATAAATTTTTTTACCATATCTATAATTCTATTTTAAACTATATTTGAAGTTTTAAAAAGCCCCATTTTGAAAAATTATCAATATATGTATAATCAATTCCCTTAAAAGTCTAAAATCCACATTCAAACGTTCCAACCACTTCGTTTTTGTGATAAGTCTGGTGCTAACAGGGCTACTGCCTAGATCATCAATATACAAAAAATTTATGTCCAACCTGAAAAGTTAGTATTGCTACCCTTTTAGCTCCACAATAGTAAAATGCGTGTAAGGCTTGCAATTTATACAAATCAACAGCTAAAGAATCAAAAGCCGCTCAACACATCTGATTTCTAGTATTTGTATAACAAAGCCGCCCATCATCACCATAACCATTCATGTCGGCTATCAACAGCTTTCACTGAAGTTGTTATCAAGGGCATCTGCCCAAACTCCGCAACGAATCTGTTGACACATTCAGTTCTTTTTTCTGTGTGACCTCCCAGACTGCTAATCCCAGTTGAACCAATCTCATAAATGTTACCTATGATCACGAAATCAATATGTTTAAATGCAACAAATGGGAAACAAATTCTCATATGAACACAAAGCACAAGGTAAATTGACATGATTCTATAAGCATATAAAACACAAACAGTTACAAACTGAACCGCGTTATCACCTAATGTTCCATCAAACGGTAATAAGACATATGTAGAATGATAGCATTCAAACTAAGGCTCAGACCTAAGAGTTCATAATGGAAAATAAAGATGCAATCTACACTTTCAGAATCTATGGGAAGACAGCAAAAGAGAATTTGAGTTTTGGGAAGTGCCTCCAGGAGAAGCTAAGTACTAGGATAACAGTCTTCAATTTTATTAAGTTTTTATTTTTATTTTTATTTTTTTCCTTTTTCAGTAGACTTCACAGTCACAGAAGATGATAAGCAACAATCACAGCACCACCCAACATAATTAGAGTGAGACAAAAGTATCCAAGTGTACCTTTCAATGACCATCTATAACTAACAGATTAACAAAAATAATAATAATATATTTAAAAAAGAAAGAAAAAAAAAAAAAGGAGAAGATGATTTCTGGAGCATGCCTCCTCTTTAAAAAATAACTTAAATCTTACTATTAGCATTCATTGAAACACAGGAAGTCCTAACCTATTTCCACAACTTTCCTGTAAATTTTTTCATGTTGATTGTCACAATAATCAAACTCATTAAGAAACAGTTGCTTCCATTAGCTAGTAGTATCAAATGTCAAGGAAAAGAAAACCAGTAGTATACTCGCCCAAACTCCTCTTACTGATATTTAACTTCCCGATAAGAATTACAGATATTAAACCAATTGGAGACAGGAGATCAGAATCATTATATAGCTCCAATATGAATTAATGGCAGTTCTATGAAGTTCAAATTACCATATCAATTACAAATAATAAAGCAACAGAAAACCACAATTGCACACATACATTTGCGAACAAACAGCAACAAGATTCAGGAATGGTAAGAAATTGAATGCAACGCCCTGAATAAAAGCTAAATTGTATGCTATTATGAAGTTTTAGTTACCTTTTGCCCATATAGGGGGGGCGGCAGATACATTAGCAACAAGAAATGACATAGCAATATCTTCACAGTTCCTGGATAATCAAAGCAGTATAAGATACAAGTAGACAACAGTCTAAAGAAGAAATTTTTTTTGAGAAAATAAATAATAACCCATTATGAAACATGCAAAAAAAACGCGTTAGAATTAAATCAGCACCTGTTTTTTGTCACATATTGTCTAATGGAAGCTGGCATCTCCTTCGTGTATATACGGAGGTACTTTTTGTGGAAAAAAGCAGCCTTAGAGAGTACCATACTATAAGTTCCTGTCCACCAAACAGACCACCAGCCACTATATATGTACTGATTTTTACCACCTTGCTGGATAAAAAATTAAAAAAAAAAAAATTATGCTGTCTTCAAACTAGGAAAAAAAGATAAGATTTTAGTACACAAGGATAACTAGCTACTGGTCTAGAGGACACAAATCACCCCTTCTCCATTATGTGTGTAATTCTTTTTCATGGCACAAATTACATGGTAAATAATATCCAAATGTCACTGGATCCAGCCATTTGTAGTTAAGTTCTTCTTTACTACTTCTGGAAGTTTTTTAATTTCTAGTTGATTACACATATTGCTCACTCATAGCTGCCAACAACAGACATGAAAACATGCATTTACCTATTCTGTTCATATACCCTAAGCATCATACTTGTCATGTCTCCCACCAACCAACTCAAACTCTTTAAACATAACTAAATAGCTAGTAAGCACAAACAAAATTTGAAGCTTAAAGAATGATAAATCGGCGAAAATTACCAATTCTTGTAGCGTAACCTTGCGAGGAACAAATCCAACCATAGTATCAGAAGCACTTCGCCAAACATCAAAGGCAAATTTGACGGTAGAGCAAGGAAATATAACGTCATCATCGATGGAGAAAACAGCATCAACACTCAAATCTTTGATCTCTTTGAAGCGATTGTTCAAGCTGTCCTCATGATTAATATCGAATTTGAGCTCAACTCCCGAGTTCTTCTTCTTAACAACATGGTTTAGAAACTGCAGAAGAGAGTGAGAAGGAGGATCCGGCTCACTCCAAACAATATGAATAGAATGGAGACCAGGACACGTGGCATAGTGAGAGATAGATTTCTTCAATAGATCATTTCTCTTCCAAGTATTCATTAAAATAGCATATCCATTACTGTAAAAAGAAACCAAATCCAAATTTACTAAGTTTCCTAAAATGGATAAATCGAGTAAAAATCAAATTTACAAACCGAGATTTAACGCTAGATAGCGAAAGAGAAGGACGATCTGGTGATTCGAGGAAGAAGGAAGCGCCGCTGGAGAGGAGGAGAAAGGATGTGAAGGCGATGATGCAGAAGAAGAGGAGCTTCGTCTTGAGAGGTCCGATCAGTTGTCTGAACCTCTGAACCGTCCGACGGTGGTTATTCATCGAAAAGCTCCCTCTCGTCACCATCAACAACGGCGATACAGCATAGGGAGAGGTGGAGAAGACTTTGTTTGCTGCGATTTGATCAATAGAAGAGAAGACGAATTCAGGCCGGTTTACAGACCAATGCCAAACAGCAGTCGTCGTCACTCAATCTTTCAACAACTGGAATGAGGAATCGAGTGGACTTGCGTGGGTCGTTGGCAGTTTAGTTCGATCGATGCATCCCGTTGCTTTCTTGAATGCTGTTGATTTATTAAATTTCTTATTTTATTTTATGTTGGGACTATAAAACACTATATGATACTTTAAATTTTAATTTTACAAATTTACGGAAAATCCCACACACCAAGGTGAAGTATTCATAAAATTTAAGGGAAATTTTAAAATTACCTTTTAACTTTTAAATTTAATTAATTATTATTATATTTTAATATTATGTTTTTTATTATTTTTAAATTCTTATTTTATTATAATTATTATTATCTTAAAATATTTTTGGCTTTATATTATTTAATTTTTATTTTATTAATTTAATTTTTATATTATTTAATTTTTATTTTAATAATAATAATAATAATAATAATTATTATTATTATTATTATTATTATTATTATTATTATTATTATTATTATTATTAGCATTAGATTACATACCTTCCATTGGAGTAGCTGCAAGGTTAGATTATCTGTTTTGAATTGAAGTATTATAAATATAATTATTTAAAGAATTTATTTCTAAATTCTAAAGCGTTTAATAAATATATTAAATAAATTAAATAATAACACCAATTGTTTAGTAGTTTTGCAATGCATCACTATTATATAGAAAAAATATATTAAACAAATTAATACTAATCAATTTATTTAAAATAAAAAAATACATACCTTCTATCACTAGAACGCAAAATTTGGAAGATAATTTTGAAAATTACGATAAAAAAAATATAAATTTGTTATTCTATTTATATTAATATATCTATATTCTAAATTATAATCCTTATTAAAAAAAGAAATCAAATTATAATAAACATTAAAAATTAAATTAAATTTAAATTTGAAGAGAAGAAAGAAATCTAATATAAAATATAAAAGTAATGGAATAAAATATAAATATAAAAATAATAAAAATAAAAATATAAGATAAATAAAATAAAATAAAAAGACAAAAGTAAATAAAAGATAAATATAAATTTATTTAAAATTTAAATTATGTTAAAGGATATTTTTGGACTAAGAATGTTGTATTAAGAAATTGGTACGTGGGATTTAGCAATACTCTAAATTTATTTTTAATTTTAATATGTTTGTTTGTTTAAAAAAATTTATATTTTAAAATCTAAATATCTAATTTAAATATAATAATATAAAATAATTTATTATTTATTTTAAATTTTAAAAAATTATTGAAAACTTTAAAAATGAATAATAAAATATTGAGAACGTTTTTATTAGAAAAATATGTATTTGGATATCTCCTTAATAAACTTTAGGATGTCCATTTATTAGATTCCAATTATTAAATTACAAAGTTACATAATAATTAAATTATTTGTACATGATTATTTGTATAATTATGGTGTTTTTTTTTTTATCGAATATTTTTTCAAGATTATCATGATCCCAATCCATTCCGTATGCCGAATGTAATCTATCAATTATAATATAATTAATATCGTATTGAATTGTTAACTTTTAAGTTTGTATATAAATTAAACTGATATATAATATATTGAATTATTAATAATATAAAATTTGAATATAAATTGAATTAGAACATTTATAAGAAAAATGATAAATATGAAATGAATTAAGATTTTGTTAAATTAAAATATTAATTAATTAAGAATATATTAATTAATTATATATAAGAGTAAAATTGGAAAAGATGCGGTATTAACTAAATTATTGTATGGTATTTACTGAATTTGTTTATTTTTTATATGCAATTTGATGTTTTTGAGACTATATTTGGTATTAACGGTTAAAGAAGTGTTTGGGTAGCGATAGGAATTAGCAGTTAGAGTAATTGTTAATATAGTGGTTGCAATAACCGTTCGTTGGTAGTTGTAGCGGTTATATATAATTACTAAAAGTTTGATGTAATTATTTGACTTGTACTTATTATTGTGAAATAAAATGGTAGTTTGGTAGTTTTAAAAATGAATTTTGAGTAGAAGGTTATTTTGAATAGCGTTTGTCAGACTGCTATTTGAATTGCTAAACGCTACTTTGAAACACTATTACTATAGCGTCGTACCCTCACCTCAGCTGAGACTGTGATGGACAGTCCAGACCTCCATATTAACAAGACCAAATCCAAAACTCAAACTTCAAACATACATGCCATCATATCAAATTCATTTACTAATCCCCACCTATAAAAACATTTACAAGAAGTCAGTGGTAAAACGTCACCGCAATTCAAATACCAAGTTATTGCATATCTTTGCAAGCCTAAACAAATGCATTAGACAAAAAGAAAGTCCTAATTTAGGCTTCAACTCCCCTGTAAATACAAAAGATTTGACAAAAGAATATTTAATAAAAAATTTTGAAATATGTTAAGAAATACAAAAATATCTCAAAAGCAAGTGATGGTGGATGCATGATATGACTCCTCGAAGGTCACCATACCTCCAATAACTATGTTTGATCATCTGTGGTTGTCATTTAGACACTAAAGAAGAAAAATAAACAAACAAAAATAGAAAATAACGGGGATTAGGCTATTAAATGCCTAGTTCGTAATCTCATACTCTTACAAAGACGAACAATATGATCTTACTTCAAATGGAACCAATGAACATACACAAGTGCGATTGTCAAATGATTTAAAGTCCACTAATTTGAAGAAATCAAGAAAATAAGCAATCTTAACATCCACATACCCATATGTATGTATGAAACATGATAGGTATTAATTGATTATCTTATTAATTTAATCTCACTTGCTTAAGTGCGAGAATTTAGGTTACTTGTTCGGTAAAAAAAGGCCCATGCAAGTCTTCAAAATCCTGGTCGAATGGTAAAATTTCTAAAATATACCTTAGATTGGATATTAGGGGTATTAAAGTCATTTCATTAGACTTTAGGCCTGAAAAACCCAACCGAACTCCCAAAATAAAAAATAATATTTAGACCCAAAACGATTAAGACGATTTATTTCACGACATGCATGTCACGAAGCTCGTTGTGAAGTTTATTGACAATAAAACTGCGATTTTAGACGACTTGTTTCATGACATGCAAGTCACGAAGAATTTTAAAATCAAGACTTTCCATTTCAGACAACTTGCTTCATGACATCAAGTCGTGAAGCTAGTCATGAAGAGTTTTAAAATTTTATTTTTCATTTCAGACAACTTGCTTCACAACATGCAAGTCGCAAACCACCCTGGTGCCTTATTTTGAAGAAATTTAATTTTCAGCTACCTAGATTGATTTTCGAGCTATTTGCTCACTTTCGATACACATCCGAATAACCCCAAAAACCTAATCCAAGACAATACATTTCAAGTATACATATCAAGTATCACAAACAATCATTTTGCAACGAAATCGCCCTAACCCTTTTAGATGAACAAAAATGAACAAGTTGCCTGCTTGGCCAACCTGTTGCAGTAGCAACACAACATCACAAATTTCCAGTTTTTACATTCAAGTTATGGCATCCATTTCTACCAATTGCCAACATTATTAACTTACCAAACATGACTTAACCAAGTTGTTATCCATGTTAACACCCCAATTCATTAATGATCATTATATTTGCATTAGATCATTTAACCTTCTTTTAGCCAAATCATACAATCAAACAAGCCAAGCCAAAACAATCATATCAAGTTATCAAATTCTTACAGCTAAGCCCATAAAAATACATACCTTTCGAAACTGAGAGCAAATGGAATGAAGTCCTAAGACGGGCAAACCCGTAGTTGAATCGAAGTTCTAAGACGGTTTTAACATTACAAGAATACTTTGAATTCGTAAATGGATCGTCATCCTAAGACGAAACAAGTCCGTAATAATAAGATAGAGCCATCACCCCTTAATAGAATATCCGCGTCTATTAACCATGATACTTTTATTGAACGAAGATCTTCTATCCCTAAGCAAGCCTTCCATTCTACTTTCTATAGCAAGTTTATGGGGCTTATAAGTGATTAGAAAGTTGATTACTTTTCAACATCATTCCATTATTTTCTCCAATTATTTCAAGACCCTATTATGGGTAATACCACAAGTTAGCTAAGTATCTCATTAGGCCATTAGTGACATTACCTTCACTTAGATAACAAGTACCACCAAAATTCAAGTGTATGATTTCTCATTCACAAATCATCATGTGTTACCAACAATCTTCCCAAATCATCAAATATCACTCTATGACATCAAATGCATTCAAGGGAAATCATAATAACCAATTTGCATCATTCTTAGCACAATCATACTATTTTTTTTATCATATCTTTTTTAAACACCTCATACATATTTACCATGAGTTTATTATAAAATTAATTATTTTTAAGCACATTACTTAAACAATTAGTAATAAATTGATAACTAATTGTTATAGTTAAAATTGTATACATGATAATAAATTATGATTATACAGAGAAATATGTATGTATTATATTTTAATCATTTGAATTTTATTTCTTTTATAAATCTATCCGATTCGATTTTTTTGTTGGTTTTTTCATATCAATAATCGACCCGACCCAAACTTGTCGGTTCGGTCGGGTTCAATTAAGTTCCAATTTTATGCCCACCCCTAGGAACACATTTTCGCTGCCTAGTTAACGGTCTGGTCAAGGAGACCAGAGTGCTAGGGAGATTACGGTACCCATTTTAGCATCAAGTTAGGAAACCGGCGACCTGATCAGGATGACCAGGATGCGAGTGGTCTACTTCATCTTCTAATTTCTGGTTAGTGAATCTCTTCGAATGTTGTTAATTATGTGATGAAGTTGAGATATTAAGTTGTGTGCTCACCTTAATTAATGAAAGGAGCATTCTTGTATGTGTTTGTTTGAGTATAAGGGTGTTAACTAGGCATCGATAACCTAACATTTTCCTTACTCCATTTTTTTTCTTGTTTGTTTTCTTTTCAATATGAGTATGTGTTCAAGTGGATTAAGCTAGCATTAGAAGTTCGAGTTGGAATCCCTACTTCAAGCATGATTTTTCATGTCATTGATTTCACATTTTATTCACTTGTCTTTTTGCACTTAACTTTTGAAAACGTATTTTATTTTACTTTACTATTTTTTTTGTCAACTTGTCCACTTAGTTTAGTGACAAGTTGAATATTAAGCTTAGTATCATGATATGATCCGAGTTTGTTGTTGATAAATGATCTTGTTTGTAAACTTTATAAAACAATTACCGAGTTAAACCTTACTCAAAAGTATTTCTATTGCCTCTTGATTTGTAAGTGCTTCTATGAATATGGTATATGTATATATGTGTATATAAATATGAGTTGATGTGGCGACCTAATCTCTATGCTTTGAGTCCTCGAGAGTGGGGGTTGGACGATACACATGTATTTTCCATATTAAATTTAATTAGACGAATGAATAATATATAATTAAAATAAACTCACAAAAACAAATTTACAATGATAAATAAGTGGTTTAAAATGAAATTATTATTTATTTTTCGATAAAACAAAAATATATATAATTCCGATTAAAGTAAATTAAAATATTTATAGAAAATAATTTATAGAGTATATTATAATATTTTACAAAAGGCATTGAAATTGAATTTTTTCGGATAAACTTTTTTAAAATTGTATTTTAAAATTTTTCGGAAAAAGGGTAAACAATTTTTAAATTTTGATTTTGTCAATGGATTAACAGAATCATAAAATTTTATAAAAATCTCTCCATTTTTAAAATCATGAAAATTATAATAAAAAATAATTACTAAAATTATTTTTATATCTACCGACTATTTCAATTTATCACTATTCTTACAAAATATGTATTTTCATTGCCTCACTGATATCCTATTCTAACATATTTTTTAAACTTTAGAGATTTTTTTTTTAATAATTTCAATAATTTGGAAGATTGACACAGTTAAAAAATTAGTTAAAAATATAATAAAAAGTAAAGGAAAAATTATAAAAAGAATAGACCAAACAAACTTCCAATTAAATTGATAGGCTCTCAAACTTTAAATTAAGTGATTAAACTTTTAAAGTTGGTATTTTCACTCAGTAAGCCAGTTTGTCCAAAATGCCCTTTATTCCTAATTTTACTTACAATCTGATTTATTAAAATCATTAAATGAAATAAATAAATTGGAATTATAAAAATGACATTATATCAGACAAAACTCAAAACAACATTATCACATCTTCATGAGTGAGGAGTGCTCGCATCACAATTTCTTACATCAACAGAAAAAATCATCGTCACTTTTGACTATCTTCTAAAGTTTCTTAAATCTTGCACATCACTAATTTCGTCGTCGCTCGCCTTTTCTGTTATTAATTGTTTTGATGAGATTTTGATTGATGTCCAATTTGTTAATGTTTTGGTAGTCTCAGAATTCTCAAAGTATGTATTAAACAATTGCAATACAATATTGAGCTGTCTGAGAGTGTGAAGCATTAAAAATAAAAGTTGCAGATCTGATAACCAAAAGACTTCTCTTTCTTTCTTTTCATGCAGTTAGAGTAGTAAATAAATTACAAACGGTGTGGTGGGTAAACACATGAATAGATATTGGCTATTAACTTGACTAGTAAAAGAATACATTTAATTAATGTCTTTTTCTGCCTAATTTTGAATTCGTCTTTACTTTTGTTTCTCTATTGTGCATGGTTTATCTATTGTATGGTTGAATAGTTAATTGAATTTTTTTAGTTTTTTTGTTGAACTTCTGCTCTTCGAACCTGGAATAGAGCTACGTGGGTTTGATTTTATGATGATTGCAATGATGGGATTAAAGTTTTACATTTATTTTAGGATAGAAGTGTTTTGGTTATGGTTGAAATTGGCAGTGGGAGGATGCATTGTAGTTGTTGGTTGGAAAATTTGGGATTTTTTTCAGAGCATGTTATTGTTACCAATTTATAGATTAAGTGAGAGTAACATAGTTGATTAAGAGCCGAGTGGAGAAATGTTAACTTTCTTTTGGGAACTTAGACTATTGTCTTTTGGTAGGTGATTTATATGTGATTGTAATTTGTTTCTATTTTAGATAGTTGGTGGATATAATCTCTTGCTAGGTTCTGTTTTCATTATTTTTATGAAAATTTGTTATGCTGCCTAATAATGTAGCTTGTTTTGAGAAAGTTATTTCTTTTGGGAAGAACTGTTGATTTCCCTGCATATGATCCTACTTAGTTAGTAGCTTTGGGGTTATATGAATCCAATTCTACACATCTAAGAATGTCTTACTTTTGTACTAAAATACATAGGCGTGGGATGATGTAAGGGGATACTTATTTGCATCAATTTTAGTTTATGGTGGCATAGTGAAAAAACATATGTAGCATTGTCTACTAAAAAAGAGACCATAGGATAACTATACTAAGGGAGCAACTTATTTTTACAGTAATGATCTTTTAGTTCATCAGTTGGAATAATAGAGATGCATATATCTGTCTCTTTGGTTTGTATTTAAGTTGTTTGTAATTGAATTTGGTTTTCATTTTACTTGTTGTTGAATTGCATTCAAAGCAACTGTTAGTATTTTTTAAAAGCTTTTATAATGTTGAAATATGTAGGTATTCAATTTGAATGGACGAATTATAAGGTTTGTGGTATGAGATTTTGTTGTTGCATTAGGTAATGGTATGAAAAATAGGATTTAACAATTTGTTCTATTTTGAACTGGTATTGAACTCATAACCTGATAATTTCAATAAATGTCATACACTGGCTATTGATGAAAAGAAAATACTACAGTCACATGACGACGGTGCACCGACGGAACCAAATGACTGGGTGGTTCATATTGCTAGCCAAAGGATAATACCTGATGTGTGTTCTTCTTGACATTTTTCTTTGCTAATTTATATGTTAATTATGCTAAAACTTTTAGCTAATTGTTGTTCTTGACACGGTAACTCTTGCAGGCCTTATTCATGCAAGATGATCAAAGATATCGCAACAATACGGTGTATTTAGTCATAGAGTGCCAATGACAGAGGTAGGATAGATCTCTTGTGTCTTGATATCATGAGACTTCTAGTGAAGCATAGCCATAAGTACCATAAAGAAAATTATGGTGCATAAGAAAAAGATTAAGTTCGAGATGTTTTATATAAGATCATGATAGAGTATTGGTTGTAAGTGTTAGTAGTTTCTGTGAAATATTTAGAAATTTATATTGGTGTTTTTTAAACATGATTTGGTACAAGTAGATATCTGAATTGTCAGATAGCACTTATATTGTTAGTATTTTTGAAGATGTTAATTACCCATGTTTTAGAGCATATTAAGGGTAACTAGAAAACTGTTGTTATGTAAGATGACTGACCTATGATGGAAACTAATTGACCTATTATGCAGATTAACTTACTAGTGATGAAAACTAACTGGCCTGTGATGCAGACTAACATGTGATGAAAATTGTGAAATATGCACATTAAGGGTAACTAGAAATCTGTTATGATATTGTGAAAATAAGCACATTAAAGATAAGTTGAAATCTGTTATGATGTAGGGTGATTGACTCATGATAGAGACTATCAAATTTGTGATAGAAACTAACTAACCTATGATGAAAACTAACTGACTTGTGATGGAAACCAACTAACATGTGATGGTGACCAACTTACTTGTGATGCAATCAAAACCGAGAAACCATAGAATAGGCAAACCCTTTTGTCTTAGTTACACCTATGAGGACACTTGATGTTACTTATAATTGTACACACTTAATTTCTTATAGAAATTAACTCCTCAAATTTGCATTTGCCTTTATCAGGTTGTTTCCACTACATCATAGGTTTTCATTTCATGCATCACATGGAGAATACAATAGTCGGGTTTGTCTAAAATTCAACAACCAAAACGTGTGAAAATATGTGCTTTACATACCCTACAAATTTCAAGCTATTTCAACAACAAAAAAAAGGTTTTCTTATTCCTTTAACCTTAACTATGTTAGAGTATAAATAATGGAAATTTTGATTGATTATTGTGAATGAGTGCAAATATACATGGCGGATCCAAACTCTCTTATCCACTTTAATATGTTCATTGGTTATAGTAATATGGATTCCATGCTACATATTTGATAAAGAGAGTCCATGCTTAATTTCTTATAAAAACTAAATTTCTTATAAAAACTAACTCCTTAAATTCACATTTCCTTTCATTACAAAAACTAATTTCTTACAAAAACAAATGAAAATAGGAATTATGATGCTCCCTAAATAAAAGTTGAAATTTTTCAAAGATAAGTGATGTTTGTTAGGAGTAACTTCCTCCAAGGCCTAAATTACTAACATCATGTCTATTTTTTGCTTCCATCACAGGTTATTTGCTATCCTTCACGGATACAGCCTTGAAACATTACAGAAGGTTTTATCTGTATCATATGTAATTTGCTCTCCTTCACGGATAATGTTATGAAACATCACAGAAGGGTTTATTTGCATCATATGTTATTTTCTCTTTGTCACGAATATTTCCAGGAAGCATCTTAGTAGGTTTTATTTTCATTGTAGGATTTTTTATTGTACATATGTCAACATTAAGATGTTGATGGACATTAAGTAAATAAAAATTAAGGGTTTGATTCACTAGTGATTAGACTCTCACATGTTATAAAAGGAATAATTAACTAGAAAGAACATCTCCTAATCCTAGCTTGCTAATGGTAGCCATAGAGCTTCTCACCCTCCAGGTGAAGATAAAACATTCTCTATTCCTCCATAGGCTAACTCGAAGGTGAAAAATACCTAGATTGATGGTATGTTGAGATGTACAGTAAGTGGCAGGAGTTAGTCATGGATGACTACTTCATTAAGGGTCATCGTTGTGATGAGGGAAATTGATAAAGTCAGGCATTTTTACCAACCAAGAACATCGAGAGAGAGCTTTCTAGCCTAACAAGGTATTGTTTGATATTTTTTTTCAACTTAAGTTTTATATCTAGAAAGTTGTTTAATTTTTTATTTGGATTTAGGGCAGAACTTATTAGATTGAAAGTAGTCTGATATAGATATTGCAAGAAGCCTACCAACTTAGTAGGGAGAAGTTCGATGATACGCAATTGGAGATCAAAATGTTTAGATTGAAAACTTCAATGAATGGTGTAAAGTCTAAAAATAAGTTCCTGACTAAGGTTGTAGGTGGTCTGCTTCCTGTTTCAATAGTTTCAGTTGTTACTCTGGTCTACTCTCTGTTATGTTATAGTATTTTTGTTTTTAAATCACATTCATATGGTTGTATTTGATGCTCATTATTTTATAATATAGTGGTGAGCATAGTAGTACTGATAGGCTTATGGAAATGTGGTTATTTTGTACTATTTTTTTATGGAATTTACTGATGAACAAAACAATCCTTCGCAAATAACATATCTAAAGTTTTCTGGATAATATATACATTTTCTTTCCGGATAACCAATCTTTTCACATTTTAATTAGTCTCCATCACAAGTCACTTAGTCTCTTTCACATTTTATTATGTCTCTATCACAAGTCATTTAGTCTCTTTCACATTTTATTAGGTCTCTATCACAGGTCACTTAGTCTCTTTCACATTTTATTAGGCCTCTATCACAGATCATTTAATCTCCTTTAATATTTATTGAGTCTCTATCACAAGTCATTTAGTCTCATTCACATTTTTATTAAGTCTTTATCTCAGGTTTTTAAGTCTCTTTCAAATTTTATTCTATCACAGGTCATTTAGTCACTTTCACATTTTATTAAGTCTCTAATGCCAATTAGTCTCCTTCCCATTTTATTAAGTCTCTATCATATGTTCTTTGCTATTCTAGATATACTTTATCCTTCACATTTAAGTTGTATCTATATCACAAGTCATTTAGTCTCCTTCACATTTTATTAAGTCTCTATCACAAGTCATTTAATCTCATTCACATTTTATTAAGTCTCTATTACAGGTCCTTTAGGATGTGTTTGGTTCATGTCCCAACTAGTGGAGAAAGAGTACAAACACATAGGTCTCTATCTCCAAACGTGTTTGCTATCCGTCTCAATTCTATTTTGTCTCCGTCTCTAGTGTATAAAACATAAAATTTTTGTACTTCTTCAATCTGAGGTACAATTTTTTGGAGACAGAGACAAACTGAAAAGTCAAAATACCTCCATCATCTTCATCAATTCCAGATCTGTAATAAGAAGAAAATTACCTTGCATCACCAGTATTGGAAGTATATTAAAATTTGGGGTAATTTGGTCTTTTTAACACTTTTTTCAATTTTGCCCCCTAACCAAACACTGTTTTATTTTGGAGATGGATACAAACTTTCAATTTTGTTCACCGCAACCAAACACTCTACTGTCCCCAATTTCTGTATTGTCTCATCTCCAAATTTTTGTATTGTCTCCTGTCTCCAGCAGGATCACTGAAACCAAACGCAACGTTAGTCTCTTTCACATTTTATTAAGTCTCTATTACAAGTCCTTTAGTCTCTTTCAAATTTTATAGCATGAGCTAATCTAGATGCACTTTATCCTTCACATTCGATTAGGTCTCTATCACAGATCATTTGGTCCCTTTCACATTTCATACCCTGGATGCGTACAAATTGCTTTTAATTAGTAGAAAAAAAAAACTTTGGAAGCCTTGAAAGATGCAAATCAAACAGACACAAAGTAAATATTTAACCAAGTAAATTTCTTCCATAATAAAAAAATTAAGCCAAACAACAATCTCATTGTTCTATACTCACAATGCCGCGACAGAGGCCTTGGTGGATATCCACCACTCATCTTTACACCCATCAGACCGGGGGAGGTCCGGTGATAGAGGCAAGTAGAATGAGAGCAAAGACATAGATTTGAGGGATACCAAAGTTCCTAGTGGGAGCACGAAGGAGCCATCCTCTTTAAAGAAATTTGGGGGCTATTTTATATGTGATGGACCGCATATAGCGAGAGAGTGTCCTCGAAAAGAGAAATTGAGTGAACTTACCTGTAAGGTGGGTAAGGAGAAAGAGAGGGATACTGAGGTGTAGCCTAATGCAAGCCATTAATGCTCTAGAGCGTGGCAAAAGGAAGCACGTTGTAGAATTGAGCTATCACGCCGACTTGAAAGTGGACGTGCTAGTCGATGGCATGAGAGTTTCAGCGCTGGTTGACACTGGTGCTATGGTGAGTGTCATTTCATGGGAGGAAGCACTCATAATGGGGTTGAACGTATAAAGAACAATAGAGCATTCTATGGTGGCAGCCAATGGAGAGCATATGCAAGTAAGATATGCTTGCATGACAAACTTAGCTATCGGAGTATGGCATTGGGAAGTCAGGTTCTTGGTGGTCAAGGGGATTGGCAGAAAGCTTATCCTAGGATATGACTTTCTAGCACAAGCAAAGGCAGTGGTCTATGCTTGGTTGAACGGGATCATGGTGATGGACGAGGTATGTTTATGCTTTGTGAAAGGACAAAGAGACGGACTTTTTCAAGCACTAATCACTTTAGAATCTGAGCAGAGGCATACGGTTCATGATCCTAGAGTCAAAATAGAGCCTCTTGATGTTGAATATGATGAGGAGCCTGGATGGTTGAACGAGCCATACACACCATCGTCGAGGGCGACAATATATTTTAGTGGGGTGGTTTGTTACATTCCTGGCACGGATCATAGGCAACAAAGGGGTTGCTAGGCTTGGTGAGGGTGGCCCAAGTCTAGGGAGCATGCGGAGAACTGCGTGCAAGAGGAAATCCATCTAAGTAGCGCATTGGTTGGAGTATTGGGGCGTGAGTAAGCATGCAAAGAGCTGCGTGTTAGAGCAAGAGTAATGAGGGGCATTTGTGTTTGAGTGGCACAACCTCATGGGCGACAGAGGCGGCCTTATGCAGAGTAAAACGGGCTAGTAACGTGCACTTGGCGACGAGTGCATGGCTATGCATGCGAGCAACTGAGTGTGAGCATGGTTAAGAGCTAAACGCTTCGACAGAGTACAAGCGCGACATGGGGCAAGTAACAGAGGGCTCTAAGCACCATGTAGGCATAAGAATCAAGCAACCAAGCCAAGGTTGTGTGTGCAAACCAAGCCAAGCAAACAAGTATGTAATGGAGTACATGGCTTTTAGTTGACTGTGGGGTTAAAACAACTTTGAGGTTAAAATTAAGCTAGATAGGCACATGTGGCATGGAAAGTGGGCAACATTGATGAGCTAACGAGGGAACAAAGGTGGGCGTTGGGGCATTTGGTTGGCCGGGGCTAAGCAAAAGGCTGCCAAAGACAATTTATTGGCTAAGGAGGCAAGGCTTGAAGACTAAGTTAAAACCCATCCTCAGATTGTGGAAATGGGAGAGAGAAAGACCTAGTCTTACGCCACTATCCTAAGAATGTGGAAGTGGGAAGTTAAGAATGAGAGTAAGTGGCTGAAGTGGCACAATGAGAAGCTGCCAGATCACTCCCTCCATATTCCACTTTTACCATTCACTTCACCTATAAAAAGAAGAGTCCTTCATTTAGTGAAACACACTGAGACCAAGAGAAACACAGAGAAATCAAGAAAGCTTCTAAGCATTCAAACACTAGAGGGTAACACTAGAGAGTGTTGAGAGAAATTTGTAGTGAGAGAGCTTGTTACTTTTCTCCTTTGTATGCTCATTAGAGCCTATCTTATAAAATCATTTCCAAGCAATAAAAGAGTGTTATTGTTGGAATGTGGGGAAAGCTCCACGTAAATCTTTTGTGCTTACTTTGTGATTTACTTTGTTTTTTATATTCCACATTTGAGAGTAAGCTGACTTGGGAAGGAGTTTCCAAGTGTCGCACACTTGTTGAGAAGAGAACTTCAAGGGGTGTGCATCCTTGTTTCTGGCTATACGGAGAAAGATGCTGCTGTGAAGACTGGCGTCGGGGGTTTGTGTTGAAGCGCCTTATGCGTGGGATTATTCTCGCCTAGCGCACACTGCTCGGGGGCTAAATCTGCTTCCCTAATGAGCCCAAGGTAGGGCAAAACTAGTCATAATGGCAAAAGACTCCCGGATGAAGGCTGACTTGGAAAAGAGTTCCAAGTGCCGCACACTTGCTGAGGAGAGAGCCTCAAGGGGTGCGACTCTCTTCTCAACAAGTGTGCGATACTTGGAAACTCCTAACCATGCTCCTAACCATGCTCACACTCAGTTGCTCGCATGCATAGCCATGCACCTATCTCCAAGTGCACGTTATTAGCCCATTTTACTCTGCATAAGGTCGCCTTTGCCGCCCATGAGGTTGTGCCACTCACACACAGATCCCCCTCATTACTCTTGCTCTAGTACGCAGTTCTCCGCATGCTTACTCATGCCCCAACGCTCCCACCAGTGCTCTACTTAGATGGATTTCCTCTTGCACATAACTCTCCGCATACTCCCTAGACTTGGGCCACCCCACCAAGCCTAGCCATCCCCCTTGTTGCCTACTAGATTACTCTAGCGATGAATTATGACCAGCCTCCCCACATATCTTATAATGCATAACTTGGCGCTTTTTCTGCTCTAATACTTCTACCTTCAGACCAAATTGGAACTACCAAAATAGAGGTAGGTTCAAATTGTCATTATCTTATTGATGCATCATTAGAACAATTTATAGAAGGAATTGGATTTGGAGTTGAATAAGGTATTGATGAAGGACTTGATAAAGGATTAACTTGTTGCCATCTACATGTAAGGCGTGAATGTCCCAACTGCCTACGCCTTCCGCACTTTTTTTGACGATGGAATTCACTAGTAGAAGGTCATATTTTCTCTCTACGTCGTCCAACTTGTTTTTATTGAATCATAAGAAGAACAATTCTTTGGCCCTCAATACAAGCTTCTTTCCAAATACCAGGATCAGGAACGAGATTTTGTTGCCATTACATATGCTCTTTCCAAATTCACCTTACTATAATATTCATGACACAAGCGACTTATATTTAGGTAAGCATATCTATCACAAGAGCAGAAAAAAGTATTAGTTATATATAGAAGATCAAAATAGATTTTCATTTTACACACGTACCAAACATACAACATCTTCAAAATGATAACAAATGTCTTTATAGCTTAAGGACAAATTATTGGGTATCAGACCTTGCGTAGGCAAGTGCATGAAAATATGAGACTCCATCAATAACCCACATATTACATGCAAGACTTTGCTTTTACATTTAGTATCCCATCGGGTAGATCATCATAGTTAACATGGTACTTCTCACATTCGGTAATGGGATTTACTTTGCATTTTACCATATCAGGCTCCATCTTACGTACATAGACATTTATCTATTGTGTGACAGATGATTCTAGTTTATTAACCGATGCACTTTTGCATCAACTATCGCAAGAACTCACGTGCAGAGGTAATTGGTAGCTTATAAGCATGAAGTATGACGTTATTTAGTGACTCACTCATTAAGGCCTGTGGTCATTATACCTCAACTACTACGCGGACTAAATGAACGTGATCACTTTTTTGGTCCAAGGCTTGCCAACTCTTCATGAATTCTCGGACAAATAATGGCCCTGTAGCAATGCTGCACACTAATCCTTAGAGTATGAATAAGCAGCAATATACACAAAATCATCCAAAATGTAGCTTCTTCCCTTACAGAACTTACCTAAACTATTATTAAAATGGAAATAATAATTTACATGGGGTATATCGGGAAATATGGTTTTGATTGATAAGGGATACTCGTATGCTGATCGATTAACAAAATAAGACCATTTGGAACACTTATGGTGGAGATACCAAGTTCATGAGACCTCATTTTCTTTGGGAGCAAACCTAAATGCAATGGGGTATATTTGATCAAAACCATCCAGTCCTAACCCCAAAAAAATACATCCTTTCAATTCCCGCTTCAAGTAAGTTGTATCCACTGCTACCATAGGATGTATAAACCTTTAAAACCCTTCGATGCATTGTCCTAAGGTAAAAAAAAAAGAAAAAAAAAAGAAAAAAAAAGAGTACAATAAGTGACCTTGTAAGCTCGTATGAATAATTATAACATTACCTGGATGGACTACTTTCAACATGTAAAAGTAAGATGACAACATCTGCCAATATTCCTCGTAGCTCACACAGGAAAGCCTCACACCCCTTAACTATATAATAACTTTACAGCAAAACGAGCTCGAACCTCACTCACAATTGTAAGGGGATTGAATTTAACATCAAACACATATGAGGAAAAGAATGAACCAACCACTTTAGTACTTGTCGTCCTTCTATCAAGTCTATTTGGATCACAGAGACAGGAACAATTGAGATTGAAATACGTCACGTGCCAAAAAGGAGAATTCACATGGGTCTCTTGCTCTAAAAGCAAAGTTACACCCCTCAAATAGCTCCGTGCAATTTACTTCAGATCTGATACCATTAGAATTTCTAACAAAAACAGATAGCTTATTCTCTAACGCATATCTACCAATAGCAACACTCATAAGCTCCTTATTTTTGAATAGTGATGGTGAATGTAGACCATGTAAAGCGTGAGGAGTTGAGAGAGCATATTTATGTCTCTTTGAAACCTTAACTTTCAATACCTAGTATCTCCGAAATCCTATGACCACTACTTCCTAAACTTCCACCGCAACCATTTCTATAAATATCATCATTTAAATTCCAATCACTATTACCATTATTAACTTCTAGATCGCCCATTAAAGGATCAACATTGTTATTTGTAGTACAACATATGCCATCTAACATTCCAAATTCATTCATCTCTCGGAATTCAGTATCGATAAAGTTAGGATCATCTGCTAACGTCTAATCCACATCACGTAAATGTTGTTCTCCGACAGGGGATATCCTATCATCAATGTTGCTTTGCGGTTCTTTACTAACATCACGTAAATTATTATTACTGAATGGTAACACAACTCTCTCGACATTTTCAACATAAATAAATACTTGAATTTGTACAATCACATAACTTAGAGTTTTATCATCTACAATAGGCAAAGTAATAATGTTACCACTTACATCATCTTTCAACAACTAGTAAAGACTAATTTCGAACTTCTCTTATCAAGCTTATGCATTTCGTGAATCATTTTAATTAACTAATCAAGAGTAATGGTAGAATCGAACAAAATTGCACCACTTGGGACAACTTCTTTAGACAAATTACCATCCCAAGTTCTATCATAAAAAATCACCCCACCAATTCCCATTTAAACCAAACTACAATAACTTCAAAACACAAAAAAAAAACACATAATTACTTTGATTTTATATAGTCATCCACCACTAATATACCGTACAAAAATTAAAACTAAATGCAGATCACTCAAAATACTATATTGCCTCGACACAATACACAAATTGAACTAACCTGGAGTGTCTCAACCAATTAAAATCATGTAACAACATCAACCTCAACGGATAATGTAAACAACACCATCAATTACAAAGAACAGACCACCTTTTCGGAGAACACACAATAATAGTTTGACACTGCTGCACACTAGATTATGGTTCACTAATATCGCTCAAATCCACTAATAAATCCCCAAATGCTCCAGGGATGGTAAATTGTGCACAAATATAAGACAACTATTGTAGATGAATGAGCAATTTCGATATTTTTCGGTGAAGAGGCCGACAATGAGTTAGGGATTAGGTACAAGATTTAGCTAATATATATCAAGATTTTTTCTTAATATGTATTAATTTATATGGATAGAGATAATTGTAACGTCAAGATTTTATTAGATTTTACTAATTTTCAAATTTTATTTTTAATTTTAAGAATAATAAAATTGGCAAAATAAACAATCTAATATATTAGATGAAAATAACAAATTTATAGATTTAGTTTTGGATTGAAATTTAAAGTGGCTCGTAAACTTAATTCAATCTTTTTTCCCCTACTTTAAATAGTCCAAAACACTAGAGGAATGGTTTTGCCACCCAATAAAATTTGTTTTTTCACCCATTCGTCAAATTGTTTTTTAAAAAAACCAAATTTGTTCTTCTAGTTTCTTTTGAATAATTTAAAAAAAAAATATAATAATATTACAATCATATCAAAATAAGAAATATTAATGGATTGAATATATTTATATTACTTTCCATTATTATATTTTAACTCCATAATTATTTTATTATTATTTTAAAAATATATATTATAGTTATCTATTTATTCTAGCAATAATAATTACATAAAAAGTAAAAAAAATATAATTATATAAATAAATCAGTTTAGCATAAATTTATACAATTTATACTATAAGTAAAAATATATTTAATTAATTTTTTAATTAAATTTATATAATTTTTAAAATTATTATATTAAATATATTTAAATAATAAATAATATTGTTTCGTCGAGTGTGGAGATTTCAATGGGGTATTCAATCCTCTGTACAATTGAATATAATTTAAAAAATAATAATAATAATAATAATAAAATGACAACATCTCCACGACATTTAACACTTTTATAAATTTATTTCCTTGTGAGAAACCCATTCACAAAGCCTTATTGGCTATAAATAAGCACAGCTGGGCATAATCAAATTGGATTCTTGGAGAAGTAAAACAGTGCTACAGTGCTTGTACAATTCCTTGACTATTGCGGAAAATTTCGAAGAATATTTGTTTGAATCATCAGAGATCCAATCGTGGTAGCAATGGCAACTTTGGATTCTGACGTGCCCATGGTTCCAGCCGGCGAGGCATCCAGCAGCGCTGGTCCTTCTTCATCCTCCAAGAAGCCCAAGCGATTCGAAATTAAAAAGTGGAGTGCCGTCGCACTCTGGGCTTGGGGTATTCCTTTTAACCCTAAAACTTTTTTTTTTTTCCGGATGTCAGTGTGTCGATGTTGAAATTCGTTGCGTGTTGCAGATATTGTTGTTGATAACTGTGCTATCTGTAGGAACCATATCATGGATCTCTGTGAGTTATCCATCTTCACTTATCTCTAGTGTTTTTTGTTTTCATGTTTATTACCATTGTTTTGTATTCGATTGTGTTGTGCTGTTTTCGCTATCTTAGTTCGTGTTTTGGTTTTGGTGTTCAGGCATTGAGTGTCAGGCAAACCAGGCGAGTGCCACAAGCGAGGAGTGCACAGTAGCTTGGGGTAAGTTCTTTTTTGTTTAATTTTCATGGAAAACCTCTAGTTTTGGGTTTCAAGTTGGTTTGACGATAGATAGCTGCTAATAGATAAGTGGTAAGATTTGTGTAGAGAGGAAATTGATTTTGCTTTTTGTGATTCTTTGATGATATTGTGTAGCTGTATAGGTTTGTAGTTCTATTGGAGTTACCGAAATTCATTTGAATTCTGTAGGCAAAAAGTTCTTTTATCTGTTGGCAAACTCGATCGGTTTGTCATTGGTTCCTTTTATCTGATCATTCTCAGAGCTAGTTCGACTAGCAATTATTTTTCTTCTATTTTTCTTGTAATCTGGAGTTTGGTTCTTGTTTATACTATTTTTAGTATAATTTAGTATAATTCCCAGGTGACAAATATCATCTAGTTTATTAACAATTAGTGCCTGTAAGTAACAACTACTTGGATAAAGATTTTCTGGGTTTGCGTGAGGCATTATTTGCTTTAAAGATGAAAGCTTACTACATCATTATGCGTCCGACAATGTTATTATGAGGAGCCTAATGTGTCTTGCAAACATATTATTTTAAGTGTTGGAAGTTGGAATTGACTGAGTTCTTAGGTACTTGGTCTTTGATTGGTTTACTTGCAAGCTTATTTTACAGTGATTTTTATCTTTAAAAATGACTGCAGTATTTAAATATATCAGTAGCATTTTGGTGGCAAAAACTAGATTATGGGCTTCACATGAGAATCTATCTATTGAATGTCAGATGTTAAAATCCTTGCTTTGTTTTGGGTAGTAAGAGCCTAGACTCAATTAGAGGAGACAAAGAGAGGCTGTATAGGTTTGAGCTTTCTCAAGGGGTTTGATTTTTCCATTTAGAAAAAGGGGTATATGAAGGAACTGTGCTTGCACTGTCATGTTATTTTTAGTGATTACTCTCAAACTTCTCTTGGACATCAGTATGTATTACTTGAACAATTTAAACTGGGTATATGCTTCTTCTAGGCATCTTTTGTTTTTATAATTTTTGTAAACTATTAGATCAGTGGATTTGGCTGCATGTTTGCAAAGTCTTTGTAGATCTTGAAAAACATTGCTTTTGTATGTAGGTGTTTGCAACCATGCATTTCACTTCCATTGCATCAGTAGATGGCTGAAGACTCGTCAAGTTTGTCCGCTGGGTATCCTTCATTCCCTGTCTTATCTTTGGTTAAGTTTTTCTCCAGTGGATGCTGATAATATAGTGTGTTTGCGTTTATCATATTTGCAGATAACAGTGAATGGGAATTTCAAAAGTATGGCCACTAGAACAGTCAGGAGGTTGGATTTGGATAATCTTATGCTTTGAGTAAAAGATTTGGTTCGAATTTCAGGGTGTTTGCTTTTGTGTCTATGGTTTAAAAGGAAAAAAAAAAAAAAAAAAAATTGAAATGGCTGTTATTGGATTTTTAATGTTTATGGATATTTGCAGAATGTTAAATTTAGCTATGGCACAAATCTTCAAAAGTAATTATGTTATCACTCTGACAGCGAAATGAAATATGGAGCTGTATCACATAGGAAAATTTGACAGGTCAAAGTAATTTGCATTAGTTATAGGAATTTGCCCGTTTGAGTTTCTTGGATTATAGTTACGTTGATTTTTATTTTGATTAAAAAATAAAATAAAATCCTTAGTATCTGTGTTTTCATGGTAAGTAAGAAATCTAAAGTATAATTAAAAAATAAATGAAAGAAAAAGATTTTATCTTAAGTTTAATAAACTTTACTAATTTTTTTCTTTTTTTTTCTTCTTTTGGTATCAAAATGGATAAAGGTAAAATGGATTGACACGAATTGGCGAAAAATAAATAGTGTCAAAATGGGTAATGATTAGATGGATTGACACGATTAGATGGATTGACATGAACTCGCGCAAAGACACGATGAACTCGCGCAAAGACACGATTAAATGGATTGGCACGAACTCGCGCAAAATAAATGAATCGAGGTTAAGGTAAATGGATTTTGACTTGTTTATGACACGATACGTTTAACATGTCTATAAACGAGCCGAATCGGGTTTAACTAATAGGTTAACGTGTCGACCCGCATAATTGAGGTCAAAATAAAATTTATATAATTTTGAATGATTAAATAATAATTTTTAATATATATATATATATATATTATCAATTTAACAAAACTCTAACTTGTTAGAAAATTAGAAGCTATTCTGTCTCTCTACCTCTTCTCTCACCTTCAAACACCCGGCACAACTTCCTCTCATTTACTTCATGTCTCGTCATCAACCGACCATCACTCAAATTCACCTCGGCTGTCCCTCTTTGTGGTTTGTCTCAGATAAAACTCTTTTAGATAACTATCTATTGTTAGCGTTGTCAATAACCCTGTCAATTTCTCGTGTGGTATATTTTTCTAACATTAATAGTTTCAATCCCAGTTCTTTTATCTTTAACTTAAAAGTCATGGTCTCTATTTGATTTGATATATTGTTCTTTACTTTTATTAATTTTAATCAAATTTGCAAGTGAAGGTGTATAGGTTTTGATTGAATGAGTTAAGGGTTAATGGATAAACAGGTTAAATAAGATAAGACAAAAACAGGTTAAATGAGCTAACTCATAAACATGTTATATGGGTTAACGCATAAACAAATTAAATGGATTAATGTGCAGGCAGGTTTAATAAGTTAACAGAAAAAAATAGGTTAAACGGGTAATTGAGTTGCACGATTATAATTTTGAGTTATTTAACCAAATTAATCGTGTCAACACATTAACACACGTATTAAACGAATTCGGGTCGAGTTGAAAAATTATAACTCATTTATTATGTTAGGATTTTGACGAGAATTCGGGTATATTCCGGTATCCATAATTGGTTTGTAATTAGGAAAAGACTCGAAGACTGTTTTGGAAGTGTCATATTTGATTAGGAATGGTATTCCTAAAGTGGGATTCTAATTAGGAAAGAGATCCTTAAGAATCCTAAATAGGAAAAGGTTTTCTTAATGGTTTAGGATTACTTTGTGAATAAGTAATTTAATGCTATAAATATGATGCTTGTATCTATTATTAGATACCCTGAGAGAACAATGTAGATCTAGTTGGTTAGGTTTGGGAGGTGCCCCATTGGGGGCCTGGGAACCATAAAGACCATGGAGATCTTGAGTTCTGGGATCGAGTCTTGTTATCCTATGAGAGCCATATTAGGAGAACTTATGTGTGAGACTGTAAGCAATGTAATTGGATTGGGGAGTGAGAGAGTGATATTCTGGCTGTAACTATTGCTTTATTGTTATATAGTGAATTAGTCTTTCGTCGTCCTGACGGTCGTGATTTTTTCCCATTTTGGGTTTCCACGTAAAAACCTTGTGTCTTATTTTCTATCTCTATTTTCTTGTCTTGTGTATGTTGTTTTATTTTGTGGTTACCAATACTTGTCTCCGCTGCATTGGATCACCGATTTGGTCAACAAGTGGTATCAGAGCTAACCGTGTTTTCCCAACATATTAAACGTGTCGAGTAGAGTTATATATAAATGTAATCGAGTCGTGTCGAGTTCGTTCAAACCCGCGCTGACACGAATCGACATCAAATGTGGGTAATATGATAATATAATAAATTTTATACAAATTTTAAAATTTTATATTGGATTTTTTTTTTAATATTGAAGGGTAAAATAATCATTTTGATCTATATTTTTAATTTGTTTTTTTAAAAAAATGTTTAGTTTTGTAAAAATTTTAATGTTGGTCTAAAAATACAATTTTTTTTTAATAAAAGGCTCAAAAGTGCAAACGACCCACTAACTAATAATAATCATTTTTTAAGATATATATATATATATATAACTTATACTAATAATAAAATAATCTAAAGAAAAAGATTCCCCATAAAAGTTCATACCACCAAAACAGTATATGTTCAAGAAACTTAACAAAAATAATGATAATTCATGTAGCAACTACTATGTGCCTTGTTAATATTACAAGTCTTACAAAACAAAATAGAACTATATAAAAAGTTAATTGCTTGAGCAAATATACGTTACTCCCAAACCATGTCCATATCCATCCATTGCAATCACAAAATAAAATGCAGCAAATTTACAAAACTTAAAATATTAAATACACAATATATCATTCAATTATTATTCTTAATTGAATATGACAAAAATAATGAAGAAATGAATATAATAAGTACCTAAGAAATTGCACTCGATGTCTTGTGGTACACTAGAGGGAGTAGATTCCACATCTGCAAATAAAAATAATAATCATGAATCAAATTATCTTTACAAAATAGATTACAAAAAATAATAATGAGATATAAAATGATTTAATAATATAAAATAAGCTTACCATTTGTAATTTGTAGGTAGTATTCTCCATTTAGCAAGACACACATCCTCAAATAGGTTAGCATACTCTTGTGAGACGGTTGGAGTGTTGTCAATTTGATCTCTAGATTTTAACCAATTTTGTACACAAATCAAACCCTCCACAATTTTAGAAGTTAATGAACTCTTAAAGGGATCAAGAATTCTTCCACTAGTGCCAAAGGCAGACTCACTTGCTACTGTTGAGACTTGTATTGCAAAAATATCATTTGCAATACACGCCAAAGTGGGAAATGATATACAAGAATTTCTCCACCAACCTAATAAGTCAAACTTATCATTTCTAGACTCACACTTCTCTAGCAAGTACAATTCTATTTCATTTGCATCGTAATTCTTATTTTCCTCCCGTTGTATCCTTTCCCACAATAATTCTTCCTCACATTGTGATTTGGATGAAAATTGTTCAAAACTATCACTACCATCACTAATGAGTTTAGAAGAAGAGGCACCGCCACCACTAGAAGAATTAACATCTTGTTTGGTGAACTTATAATACGTATACAATTCATCCAACAATGGTCTGATTTTGGTAAGCATTTCGTTTGCTTTTGCTACTAGAAAAACTCGTCATTTCATGTAATCAAATTTATACCGATGATTAAGTACACAAGTTATCATTAATAAATTATTTGTTTCCTCTAAATTATCTCTATATTTGTCAAACTTAATTTTCATACTAGAGGCAATAGAACTAACAATGTCATTTTTCATCCCATACAAAGACATCAATTTATTATAAATAGTCACCCATGAAAAAAAATGTGTTTGAAGTCACTTTTAATGATACATTAAAATTCAATGTCACATCATAAAATGCCACCAAGAATTTACTAAGAATAATAACACTTTCCGAATGTTGATCCCTTGGTGGTCCTACTCTCGGTTTCCCACTCTTATTGTCTCCAAAATAGCTCGCATAATATCCATCATCCTCCACCATTCTATCAAAAGCTTTTCTCAACTTAATTGCACTTTCTAACATCAAGTAAGTGGAATTCCACCTAGTTGCCACATCCAACATTACTAGGCCTTTGCTTTGTATTTTTTCATGCTCCACACACTTTTTAAATCGAGCAAATATATTAGAAGAAGACTTCATATATTTCATCGCATTTCTCATACTAGTCACTGATTCATCCATTTCCTTTAAACCATTAATTACAATCAAGTTTAAGACGTGAGAATTACACCTCAAATGCACATATTTTTCATTCAGAATAGTCTCACCCTTATGCCAATTATTTAATTTTCTAGCTACATAAGCAAGAACAGTAGTATTTGCAGTGGCATTATCAACTGTTATGATAAAAACAGGATCTATTCCTCATTCTAATTAGATCAACTCAATGCATTTTCCTATTGACCCTCCTTTTATGATCCCAATGAGTGATAAACTAAGGATCCTTTTTTTGTAAGACCCAATCATCATCAATAAAGTGCACTGTTACCACCATATAATTCATATTTTGGATAGATATCCAAGTATCTATCGTTACAGACATACTCAACTTGGATTATTTAATCCTTTTCTTCAAGATTGATTTTTTCAATAACATAAAGTTGATACAAATCCCTCACAATAGTTCTCCTAAATGGCACCTCAAATTTAGGACACATGGCATTATAAAACTTACGAAACCCAAATTCTCAACAAATTGGAATGGTAATTCATCCACTATTATCATCTCTGCCACAACCCTCCTACAACCTTCCTTACTAAAAGAGTAAGTAGACATGGAACTTGCATATCCCTCAAGTGTCTTTTGCCTAGTTTGCACTAAAACCTTTTGTTTTGGATCACTCTCAGTTTTTTACTAGCTAACATCGTACATCTAAATTTAATATATTCATTAAGGTGTCTATTCTCATTATTGTTTGGATCACTAGCATATGAAACCCCATAATGCTTACACTTAACTTTTCTTCTCCCATCTGATGTTTTATATGTCTCAAATTTTTTCCAACACTCGGACTATTTTTTTGGCCCCTTCTCACTTGGACCATCCTTACTTGGATTTTTCTCACTTGGACCCTTCTCACTCAGACCCTCCTTAATTTGACCTTTTGAAAGTCTCTCTAACTCCCTAGGACCACTAGTAACACGATAATTTCTACTTTTTTTCACGCTCTCATTATCAAAATCAGAATCATAATATGCGATATTAACAACATCAATATTAATAGCATCCATCTACATATGATTAAGAAAACTATGTAAAGAAATATCAGGTAATAATAAAACAAATGAAACCCCTATAACTGAAAAAAAATCACATTTTTAACCAAAATAAACTAAACTAAAAACAGTAAAATTAGACAAAAACTAGTTTTAAAAAAATGGAACTGTTTTAAAGTTAGAAAATTTTATATTATACGTACATTTAATAAATGATAAAGACTAAAATAAAAGTCTCAATCTAATTTATCAAGGAGAAGAAAGATCCACAAATGCTATTCTAATTGGTTAAATGTTGTTATCCTATCGAACAACTTTCAAACACCTTCTCTCTTTTTTCCATGCACAACACTGAAATAATAATAATAATAATAATAATAATAATAATAATCTAGAAAAACCAAAGCAATTAAGAAGATTCTAAATTTTTTTCGTCTTTTTGGAACCTTCATTTTTATTTTTATAGTATATCTGTGTGATGCATAATTGGAATCAAAATCAATTAAAATAAAATCAGAATTGCTAAAAGAATAAAAATTATTCAAATGTTTTAGGCATTATATTATTCTACAATATGAAATTCCTCGAGATTTGAGATATCAACATGTGATATATGATATCAACAAGTGACCTGTTTTTTTTTATTGAAAATTCTCCCAAAATTTAGTAATGCACACTAGTTTTTTAATTGTACTACTACTGGTAACATGCTTCATCTGTTCTTTTTATTATTATTAATGACTACACTTTCCTCATTTGACAATGATTTTTTAATTGTTACACTTTCCATTGTAGTAATTAAAAAACTACTAAATTACTTAGTTACCCTTTACTCTCCCACTACTTACACTCTGCGGAACCCACTTTTTCTATAAAACCATCAGTTTTTCATCTACTCCTAAGGGATCCATTTTTTCTATAAATCTACCACTTTTTTATCTACTACTAACGGTAAAAAAAAGGGAAAGAAAAGCATTTTTTTTTTTGTTTTAATAGTAGTTACAGTAAATGTAGCCACTACTAAAGCACAGAGGAAGTAATTAATTAATTAGAGTAAGTTTATGGGATCTTTAATTTGGTTATTTAATAGTCAAATGCAGTTAAGTAATATTAGTGGTATTAGGTGAGAATAACTTACATCCTTTAAATTTTCTGACACACATGTGATATTTAGAAATTTGTTACATTGATAATTAGAAATATGTTAGTAGCAATTGTAACTTTCACTTTTTCGGCTTTTCTAAAAGGACCACTATAGTTATTGTAACTTCCACATTTTATTAGTAAACATTACCCATGATTATTCAACATACAATCTAGATTACTTTATCATTATTTAATATTCGAGACTAATCACAATTAAGTTAGATTACGTTTACAATAAAAAAAATTGTTTAATTTTCATTAAACGTTTCTTCAAAGATTTAAATCCACGTTTTCAACTATATTTCTCAATACATATTAATTAAATAAAAAATCTTCATTACCTCAAATTAATACAACTACTGACAATAAGTGGGTAATCAACGGACTTTTGCAACAAAGAACATTTGTAGAAACTGTAATACAGAAGAATAACATCATAAGATAATATTTGGTAACATAACGCAAAAAAAAAAATATCGTTTCTTTGAGAGATATTGCAAGTTAATCAACTCTCTTATTATTTGGGTTAGGAACTAAAACACAAGAACGAAGTAACAGATAAGTTATACTTACAACTTAAGTTATGTTATATGAATGAGCCTCATTGATGAACTTTTCATCCCTAGGTACTTCATTAATCATCAATTTCCCATCACAGACATGCATGCAAGTAATTTTTCCAAAGTGCAAAATATACTTAAAAAGTAACTTAATAAGAGTTGGGAGTCAAAGCAAATGGAAAACAAAATAGATATGAACACAAATTGTTCAATAGGCAACTAAGCTCAACAACATCACCTGTGTACCCTACTTCCTAAAGAACTAGTGGACTTTTAGAAATCACTATATCATTTGCACATAATTTTCTGAAACAGAAAGGAACCTGACAATAACAAAGATATCAGTCCAGCGGAATGTCCACAAATAACTATACTTACACGCCAATTTTGGTGGTTAACTCAGTGGATAGATGTTAGGCTACAAGATAGCTTGAGTATTCTTCTTTCATTTCTAGTACATAGGAATAAAAAAAGTCAAGCTACAATAGTAAGAAAAAAACCTTAACTAAGAGCAAATGTCAACAACTGTAGGTGCAATTGTAGACATAAGTTACTTGCACTTTGGAATTGAGACCAATAAAAGCACTAATTTATCCACAGACCATCAAATTGAAATAATAATCTTAAAGGATCAACAATCGAAGTCCTAAATAACTTACAATATCTCTCAACAAAACCGTATCTTGTGAATGGAAAGAGAACAATACCTTTGATAGATATATCTTTAATTCTCTTAGAAGTGCTCACTGTAAATCTTTGGAATTTCGGATCTGGAAACTTCACTGCAACTCTCCTAGTAGAATCAGATGTCTTTGGAGCTACGATTTCATGATTTGGATGGTGAATGGCGATAAGGTTTGGAGAGATTTGACCAACAAATTGGTGCGGTGAATGATAGTGGTGAATGAAGTCAAGTGTAATAGGGTGAGGTTTGGTGAGATTTGGCCAACAAATTGGTTTGGTGAACGATGGTGGTGAGCAAAGTCAAGTGTGAGTGTGGTGAAATGTGAGCGTTTTAGAAGAGATTAAGCAGATACTTTGGCGGAAAATTAAAATTTTAGAAACCTAAAATCTAATTAGACATGGGTATTGGAAACACTTTTGTAAAAGTTTATGGAACAGTAAAAAAAATCGTATCTTAAAAATTCAATCAGGAATGGTTTTTATCAAATAATGTTGTATGGCTTGAAAATGTTTTCGTATGCACGTTTCTAGATAGGTTTTACTCTTATTATTTGGTATGATCAAAAACCGTTTCAATAAAATGGGTTTAGGGAATGTTTTTTCTGTACTTAAGAAGTATAGTGTAACCATTCCCATAAATATGTTTTTGGAACAATTTTTTTCTTCTTATTTGGTATGGCTTAAAACCGTTTCCATTAACACGTTTTGAGAACGGTTTTGAGGCGTTGCAAAAATTTATTTCTATACATTATTTTCATAACAGTTTCCAGATTTTTACAAGAATGTCTATTCTTAAGGGGTTATTTTCTACTAGTGTTAATATTCTAACTATCTTTTAAAGATGTTATATTAGATACATTACAACTGTGCATGAGCCTTGTAAGATTTAATTTTATTTAATGCGCATAGTAGGGTCTAGAATTTCTTAGACAAGTGTATTTGGGCTGATTCTCAAGACAAGCTTTGTGAGTTTGATTTGTAATAACTTTTATGGGTTTTTCATCCTGGTCCAATAGCCCAATAAGATCATTATCTCCAACATTCCATGTGAAGCGATACTGTGGATGAACTACAATGTTAAGCTTAGTAAGAAGTATTGATGATCTAATAGACGTGACTAAATTTGTGAGTAAATTAGCAAGCTGGTCTTCAATGTTCACATAATGAACTTCCTATTGTTAAGATGGAACTTTGCCACATATGAAATGCACGTCGATTTCAATGTGTTTCGTGCAAGCATGGAATACAGGATTCTGGGCTAGAGATTGAGCTTCATTATTATCACACCATAATATCGGAGTATGAGATGGTAAGAATCCTAATTCTTTGAGCAGTGAGTGAAGCCAAAGTATTTCAATAGAAATTTGAGCGAGTGCCCTATATTCAGCTTCAGTGCTTGATTAGGACACCGTAGTTTGTTTTTTCAAACTCAGAAACACTATATTACCCTATAGAAGAACACAACCTTCAATGGTAGACTTTTTATCATCATGAGAACTAGCCCAGTCAGAGTCATTGTATCCATGAAGTGAGAGAGGTTGGGCAGAAGGACGAAAAATGAAAGCCAAGAGCAATGGTTCCTTTGAGGTATCGTAATACTCTTTTATAAGACACCTAGTGTGATTCAAAAGGCTTAGCCAAAAGTTGGCTTAGTTGATTAACAACAAAACTTATGTCTGGGCGTATATTGCACAGGAATTGTAAAGCTCCAATAACACTTCGATATAAAGTTGGATTTGAAAAGGGAGTGTCATTGGCACGAGCTAAGAGATCTAGTGTGTATTGGTACTGGAAAACATGAAGACCAAATTTATCATGATTTACCTCAAAGCCCAAAACATGACTAATCCTAATGTTTTCAAAGCAAATTGTGAATTTAATTGTTGTATGATGACTTGGATTGCTATATTAGAATTCCATGTAATTAAAATGTCGTCAACGTATATTAACAATAATAAGAGATTACCTTTGTCTTGTTTGTAGAACATTGATGAGTTTGACTGAGAATTATGAAATCCCTATTGCAATAGAGCAATCTTCAGGGTATTATACCATGCTCTTGGATCTTGTTTCAACTCGTAGATAGTTTTGTTCAATTGACATACACGGGTGAGATTTTTTGAATCTTCAAAACCAATAGGTTGAATTATGTAGACATTTTCACTTAGATATCCATTAAGAAAAGCATTATTGACATCCACTTGTTGGATGTCCCAATTATAAGATACAGCTAGAGAAAGAATAAACTATATAGTTGATGGCTTTATGAGAAGACTGTAGGTTTCTGTGAAATCAATACCTGGTGTTTGATTGAACTCTTTTGCCACAAGTTGAGCTTCATGCGTGACAAGTGAACCATATTAATTGTATTTGACTCGAAATACCCATTTGGTGCATCAAAATACCCGTTTGGGGTCCGATAGATTCTTTTGAAGAGCCTGAAACTCTTCATTCATAACATGTTTCCATACATGGCTCTGTAAAACAGCAAAAATAGTCTAGAGTTTTACTTTAATAGGTGAGGAAACTATAATGTTGTATGCTTTGGGTTTGAAGATACCAGGCTTAACCCGAGTTTGCATACTATGAGCATTTCGTGGTATAAGGAGATGCGTATTTTGTGGTATGGGAAGAGTAACACGAGTAACGTCTGGAGATGGTGTAGTAGGATAATGAAATATAGATAATGGAAAATTAGTAGAATTTACCTGTTCTGTTTAGGAATAATAGTGTTGCTATAGAGAAGATACCATTTTAGTATTCTGTCTTAGCTAAGTCTCTATAGTGTCTATAAGGGTAGAAATGGGTAAACTGTAATGAGTGGATTTTGCATTTGTTGATGTAGTAAACAATTGATGGTAAGAGAACTCAAACTCATTGAAAATGACATGGTGTGATATATACATATTTACATTTGGATTAAAACACTTATAACCTCTGTGATATGGGCTATATCTAATAAAATACATTTATTAGTGTGATATGCAAATTTGTGTTTGTTATAGGTTTACGCTAAGGGAAACAGGCACATCCAAATATGTGAAGATGATCATAAGTCGGAGTTTTGGCATATAGAGTCTAAAAGGGAGAGATATAATTTAATGTAGGGGTGAGAAAATTGTAAGTAACTGTCATGAATGCCTCAAGCCTAAAGGATAAAGGAATATTAGCATGGAAAGTAGTGTAATACCTGTTTTGGTGATGTGACAATGTTTGCATTCTGAAATTCCATTTTGTTGTTGTGTGTATGCATAACTAAAACAAGGTTGAATTCCATATTTGGTAAGGAAGGGTAGTAAACTATATATTCTCCTTCCATGTCACTGTGCAGAGCCAATATTTTGTGTTTAAGTTGCAACTCAATTAGTGTTTTAAATTTAGAAAAAAATTGCTAGAGTTTCTGATTTTTATTTTAGAGGATAGAGGTAGGTGAATCTAGAGAATGCATAAACAAAAATAAGATAATAGGATGTTCTTTTGTAGATGGATAGGGACTAGGACCCAAAATATCAGTGTATACAATCTCTACTAGTTTAGTGGTTGTTATTTCATGAGTTACGAAACGCAATCTATGGTGTTTCCCCATTTTCCAAGAATCACACAAACTAAGATTAGTATGATGGAAATCATGTCTCATTGATTGCATAACTTGTTTGAGTATAGGAGCATTGGGTGCCCAAGTCGGGCATGCCATATATTTGCATTCTTTTGAGAAATGAAAGTAACGTTTTGAGGAAGTTTACGGTTTCTGTAAGAAGGAAGGATGGAGTGAGCTATGTGTTTGAGTGGTTAAGGAGACACTTTAAGGTTGTATAAACCACCATTAAGCTGACCCTTGAGTAGTTTCTTCCCAATTTTCTTGCCCTTAAACACGCAATAAGAATCACTAAATTCAATAATAATAACACCGTAATCTTTTGTAATTTGGAAGATGCTAAGAAGATTTTTCTTGATTTGTGGCACATGTAGGACATCATTAAGTAAAAAAGATTGATGAGGAGGAAAATGAATAAGAGAGGATCCAATATAGGAAATAAGAAGTTGTTTACCATTTCTAATAGTCAGATAATCGCCGTCTGAATAGTCATGATTAAGAGTCAAGTTTGACATATCTATAGTGAAATGGTTAGTGGCTCCCCTGTCAACAAACCAAGTGTTTTCAGTAATGGATGTAGCTAAAGTATTAGGTGGTGCTTGATGAGCTAGGCAAACTTATTGAGTAGATGATTGTTAAGAATTAAGAGAGAATGACTGACCATTAAAATTAAATTTGTTGCCTTGCCAATATATATCAAACTGTTTGTTACATTTAAGAGCATCGTGAACTTGTTTATAGCATAATTAATAATAAAGCTTATTATTCTTACCCCCTCGACCATGACCACCTCTTCCTCGATTCTGATTTCTTCCTCTAATTGAGTTGTGATTAAAATCTCTGTTGTAGGAAGTCATGTGAGCAAAAGCAGTATTAATAGTCAATTGAGAGTGAGTATGTTGTTGCTTTAAATGTGTTTTTTTGCATCATTAAGGTGTATTGCACACCTTGGAGTGTCGAAACGGTCATAGGGTTAGTTAGCATGACTACCACCTAATCATATTCTAGACCCAATCCTCTAAGAACACTCGGAATGAGTTCCTACTCTGGAACGTGACCAGCGACTCGCAATGAATCACCAATAGTCTTAATTTTTAGAATGTAATCAGAGATTAATATAGCCACTTTTTTAAGAGAGGACAGTTGTTGCTAAAACTGCAGGACTTTAACAAGTGAAGTTTGTGCGTATAGATTCACTAGTATTTGTCATAATTCCTTGGAAGAGTTGGCATGATTTACTTGACCAATGACATGTTCACCAATAGTAGTGAGTAACCAACAAAGGAGAAGTTAATCTATACGAGTGTATAACTTATAGGCAGGATTAGCAATAAGAGTATCACTAGGAGAGTTACTAGATGTTGAATCTGCGATAAAGGTAAGAGGAGGAATGAGATTTGGAAGAATATAAGCTTCCAGGTCCAAGGCGCGTATGGCTGCTAATACTTGGGGCCTCCGGTTAAGATAATTGTGTTGATCAAGATTGAGTGGTTTGAAATTGAGAGTTTTAACGAGAATAGATTAACGCCCAACCCTCATCCACGGTGGAGCCGCAGAACGCTGGTCGGAGCACCACATTAATGCAATGCATTCAATACGATTCAATATAATAACATTTGCAATAAATAGAACCAATATTTCAGAGAACTTTAATGTTTATAAAATTTAATAAAATCTGTTGTTCAAAAATAAAGAATAGTTCTAATAATATTGTAACATGAAATCCAAATCCAACAATAGAAATGTAAAGCAAATATTTTACGTTGAAATTACTAATGGTTCGATAGAAATGAAAAGTGAACAAAAACATAATGATGTGCTGCTAAGATGCTCAATGCGGATGTAGTCGACCTGTTCTAACTCGATCAACCTGTTAGTTTTCACATAGAAGAGACAAAAAGGAAAATAGGAAAGCAGAAAAGCATCAGGCTATCGATGACTGGTAAACAATTCCATACTCATACAAACACAAGCACATGCGTTTTTATTAGTAGACATTCATGATATTCACACACAAATGCACTTTAACCAATACAATTATTAAACATTCAACATATCACACACAATGCACTTTGATCGATACATCAACTAATGTCATTCAATACATTCCACACTTATATCACTACATTCATTTAAAGTCATTTATTACTTCATGCATTTAATGTGAAAATTATTAAGTTACGGTGAAGAATGGAACACGGACTGTGTAGGGTCACACGGTCAGACCGTGTTCCACTCTGTTGGAAATGATGTCCGTGTGAGAGATTTTACATGGTTCGTGTGATTTAACACAGGCAGACTGTGTTCGAGGCCATTCCGTAAAGTTTCTTTAACTATCCTACTTGGTTTTCCCCACCCATCCATTTATGATTAGAGTCTTTATGTTCCATAGTCTATAACACTTCCCCGTGTCATTAATACACCAAACAAACATATTTCACAATATTTAAGGCCAATAAATGTTAATTTTTAAATGAACCAACATTGAAATAAATAAATAAAATATGGTATTTAAACTTCGTTACACCAATTCTCATTAGTCAATAATCAATATGCTAAACTATAACAATATATCATTTACAGATTTTTGACTGTCCCTAATTTAGACGTTATATCGAAACGAGAAACAATAAGGCCGGCGTCTGACAATAGGTCCGAAGACCAAAATCCGTAACACCGTTTAATCCCCCTCGGGATGGTCATCTACTTATGGATTCCAACAATAGATCCAAAGATCAGCAATAATAATAGCCCGCAAGCTGTGGTCCCGTCACACCCAATAGAAATTGTCACTCCGATTTCCAATAGTGGCTAGCTAAACCACAATTTACCTATATTTCAATAGGCCGGGATCTCTAGTTTTTCCCTAATGGTATGCCACTCCATCTCTATACCAATCTATTATCAAGGGCAATCAATTATTAAGCAATTAAACATACATTTTCATTGCTTCTATTATTTATCAATTCAATAACCTATTATAGGTATTAAAATCATGGGAGTTTTTATGTGTACAGACAATCTCTGTATTGTACAGACAAAATATTGAGGTCAGTTTTACCCTTTTGATGTTATTTTATTTTGGAAGTAGTTATTACTTTGCATTGGTTGTCTACATACTTTTATTTTTTGATTTTATTTGTCATTAGTACATTCCTTCTTTTTGAAATAATGATATCTTTTCATTATCTTTTATATCTAATTTATTTATTTATTATTATAATGAATCTAACTGCTAAACTCATAGAGAGCTTATAAATATTTTTTAAAAAATCACTTTTATATTTAAAGAATTTTAAAAAAATATTATTTATATATTTTATAATTTTAAATAAAAACTAATTTTAAATAAATTAAAAAAATATTTAATACCACAAACCAATTTCTTAAATAGTGTATTTTTTTCAATCATGTCCTCCACATTACTATATTAAAAGTGTCGTAGTTTGAATAGAACTATCTCTTGACATCTTAATCAAATAAGAATTTAAGTAATTTATTACAGGTTCAAGTAAAAAATACATAAAAGTTCTACTCTAATTTTAATATGCGATGTGAAGCATATGGATTGTTTATAAAATTATTACATTATGCTTAGAATTTTTGTTCTACAGTTGATTGCATTACGTGATGGGCGGTTGTATTCCAATTTATTGCGGTTCACGCTCCGAATAAGTAAATTGATTTTGGATCACAATTTAGGAACTAGATATTAAAATTATAGTTGGTTGTGTGGATGGGTTAGTGAAATTGTTGTTAATTAGTGATTTTGATTTGAATATATAGATTTTTAGTAGTAAATTCAACTATATTTTAAAATAAACCCATATTAATGGAGTATTTTTCTTTTGGTGGATAAAGAGGAATTGAGTTGTTTTACAATATACAAAATAATTATATTTCTTGTAATTCTATATTTATTATGATATTTTTATCTTTCACACTTATTTTTGTTTGTATTTAATTGTTGATGGAATTTTCATGGTGTGTGAGTTGTATCAATTCCTCAAATAAAAATATTAGAATTTTTTAAATTCAACGAAGGATACATGTGCAGTGATCATTTAAATTAATCTCCTATAACACTTAGGGTTGGATCAGGTCGGATTTGACTAGATTGGAATGACTATATAGCTTGTCATTTTAGATTGAATTGATTAAAATGATTATGGTTTGATCCAACCTAATTGAGTATTTTCTTATGTTAAAATTTTAAAATATTTGTTATAAAATAAATTGATATTTATATCATGTGAAAATACGCATTTTTAGTGAGCGGTACCCTTATATCATACAACACCCATTAAATACATATAAAATAAAATAATATTATATAAAAAAGTTAAATTTAATCTATAAAATTATTCTTGTATCTAATATATTAAAATTATACAATTAAATTTAGTGAGTAGTATTATTCTATAAATTAGTATATAAACCTGTGCGAGACGCACAGTCATAATTTTTATTCAAAAATAATAATAATAATATTTAGTCTTTCAGATAAAATTTTCTGTTGTCAAAATGGAGGATGGACAGTACAGATTCACCCATATTTTATACGGATATAAACACTAAAATTAATATCAATTTAAGGTTAAAAACTATATTTGAATATGATCAGCCTGTTTTTTCTTACAGAAAATAAAATAAGTAAAACATATCATATTTATTAAATATTAAAAGAAAATCTATTATGACATATGTCAAAATAAAATATGAATATTAAAAGTCTTCATAAAAAAAAATGGTTATTAGAATAATATATCTATACAATACTGATATATAAAAATTAACATGTTCAAATTTATCAAATGTACCAATTAATTTAATTTAAGGGTATATTTGGTAGTTATAATTTTCATTTTTAAAAAATTAATTTTTTAATACGTGTTTTTGAAAAATGTATTTGGTAGATGTTTCGTTTTCTATTTTTAGAAAATGAGGAAAATATTCTTTTGAAAACGCATAATTAATAACTCATATAGGGAGAAAATGATTCAAATCCATTTTCCAAATCTTTTTTTTTTTTTTCAAATTCGGTCATTTTTCATTTCCATTTTTAATATTGTTATAATTTAAAAAGAAAAAAATGAAAACGGAAATACCCTTTACCAAACACATCCTAAGTCTTCATTAACTTTCATTCTTCAAAATTATTAATTTATTCAAAAATAAAATATTAAAAATATTATTATTATTGTTGTTATTGTTATTATTATTTTCTTCAATAAAATAAAGGGATAATATAACCCTGAGTACCTAAAGTTGTGTAAAATTTTCACTTAGGTACTCCAACTTTTCGAGGTTTCATATAGGTACTCCAACTTGCAAATTAGATTTATATATAGGTACTCCAACTTTACGATGTTTCATATAGATACTCCAATTTGCAAATTAGATCCTTATATAGGTACTCCATCTTTATGAGGTTTCATATAGGTACTGCAATCTTTTAGCACCACATCATCCCGATGATCTAAATGACCTATAATTTGCAAGTTGAAGTATCTATATGAAACCTCGAAAAGTTGGAGTACCTAAGTGAAAATTTTGCACAACTTTAGGTACCTAAAATTACATTATCCCTAAAATAAAAGCAAATTAAATTTTATTCAATATATAATTAGGGGTCGGTATCTAATCACGATTTTTGTAGACTTTTATAGACTTTAAAAAGTGAATGATTTTTAAAAACTTTCATAAGTTTTATAAATTCAGCAATGACTTTCATCAACTTCTAAAATATACTTTTCATGATTTTTGTAGATTTTGATGGATTTTTATAAATGACTTTTGTAGACTTTCAATAACTTTTATAGACTTTTAAAGACTTTCATACACTTTCATATATCGATTGATTAATTTTGATAGAACTTTCAAATACCTTTTAAGAATTGATAAAGTTCATTGATTTTGAAAGTAAAAAGTCATTTGGCATAAATATTTTTTTTTTACGTGTTAAGAGCAAGAAGTATTTTTTTTTTCAACAATAATCTTACTAAATATTCCATTACTGTCACGTTATCCACAATTTGTGGAGTCAACCCTAAGTTCTAACAAGTCATTATTTTATTCTAATATTTATATTTTATAATTTTTTCCCTCTCCTTTTCTTTTCTTTTACTTTTTCTTTCAATTGTTGTGTATATTTTTCACTCTATAAATTTACCAAAAAAATATTATTATGTTTACACTTTCTTACCCAATCTTTAATGGTTTGTTTAATGTAATTGATAGAATGAGACAATCTAATTTTTTTTAATACAAATTTATGATAGAAATAAAATAATTGTTTCAATAAAACAAAAAAATATAACACCTGATAAAAGTAAATAAAAGATATTATAAAAAAATACATATATAGATAATTTTAAAATATTTCACAATTATAATTAAAATAATAAAAAATAAATAAAAGAATAACTAATGGGGTTGAAATTGAGTTTTTACTTGTTAATATTTTAAAGTATTCAAAAGTTATTCTAAGTTTATGAGGAAATAATGAGACAATTTTTTAACTTTAAATTTCTTTAATTAGTTAAAGAAAAGTCTACAAAAATCTATGAAAGTATATCAAGTTTAAAAGTTTTCAAAAATCATGAAAATTACAATACCCCAAAACTTGTATAGACTCTATAAAAGTCATAATTAGATACTCTAAAACTTTTAAAGACTTTTTAAAAGTCTATAAAAGTCATGATTAGATATCTCATGACTTTTGAAGATATTTTAAAAGTCTATAAAAGTCATGATTAGATACCCCCGTGACTTTTATAGAGTCTTCAAAATTCATGATTAGATACTTGCAGATTTCTAATGACATTTAAAGTTTATAAAAGTAATTGAAAGTCATCAAAAGTCACGATTAGATATACTCCATGTTAGATTCTAAAACTTATTTAATTTTCCTTCCTTCTAATATCTTATGAATTTCGTAAGCAGTTTGGGTCCGTTCATAAATCTATTATTGAGAGACTTAGACATCAACACAAAAATTAATTGATAAGGATTATTTTTAATGGATTTATGAACTCTATGCAGGTTTTTTATTATAAGTACATATAATAATAAGGATTAATTTTGTATTATTATCTATAATTCTAGTATAAATATATATATACAGCTTTATAGTGATCATCTAATGGATATCACTCAAGCATGAAACATCAAATTCATCTAATGGATACAAACTCTATAAGATATGTACTTATAATTTTGTATTATTATCTATAATTCCAGTATAAGATATAAGATATGTACTTATAATTATCATAATATTTAAATAGGGGTACATCTAATGGATTCATAATTCATAAAATATTATGAACTTATATTTAAATTTGTAGTGGTAATATATATATTTTTTAAAAAATGTGTAAAGAGCATTAATATCTCAAATTTAATGTGAATATCTATTTTACGAATATCTTTTATTTATATATATATATATATATAAATAAAGATAATCAATTTGGGATAAAAATGATAATATGAAATTTTTCCTTCCATCAGTGCCATTTATTTGTCATGGATCTTTTAAACTATTAAAATTATTATTGAACGATCAAAATCATTTTTTTATACCAATTGATTTTTCATTATAAAATTAATCATCATTCTAATAGGGTCATTGTATTTTATTTTAAATTTTTTAATTATTCTAATAAATAATATCAATTATGCACATATTTTAATAAGTGCTGCAATTAAAAAATAATTTACTTTAGATAATTTAATTTTAAAATAAATCAATTTATTATATATATATATATATATTCGTGTATATTATATATATATATATATGAATACTTATTTAACTAATTAATAAGGATAAAATGGTAAATACAATCAAATATAATAGATATGATTTAAGATATACCAAAAGAAAATCTAATCTTAATAATTAAATTATTTTTTAAAATTATAGATAGATATAATTTATATATATTATTTTTAAAATTCTAAATATTTATTATTTTTATTAAAATTGGAAACTAAATCAATTAATATCCCTTCATTCTTAAATCTATTTTCTGGAAAATCAATATTTTTATTCCTACTTTTATGGAAGTTTTAGAAATAATTCATGAAAAAAATTATATATCTTTTTATTCATATATGCTAAATGCTTTAAAAAATGACATATTTTTTAAAATTATTTTTATACTACTACATTCACAAATATTAAAGAACATTCATATTTATTTTATGAAACTACTACACTACTTAACGTACCAAAATATCTAATCATATATATTAAATTCTAATCAAATTAACTTAATAAAAAATCTTATATATCTAATAATTTTGTTATATTGAAATTTAAAGGGTTTACTCTCATTCTCTATAGCACGGGATTTTTTATTTTGAAATAAAAATTATTTTTGAATATTCTATTATAAATAATTTCATAAAATTATTATATAAAAATGAAAAATATAATCATATATATTATTACTATTAATATGATATTTAAAAGAGGAAATATGTGCTTACAAATATCCCACCAAAATATAATATACATTGATTTCTAATAAAATTATTTTTTCTTTTTTTTGGAAAAAAAAAAAACATTGCAGTCAAATTAATTGAATAAAATTTTTATTATTTTCCAATAATTTATGATTTACTAAAATATTAATATTAAAATGTATTATTTTTATTGAAAATTTCAACACACATACTTCTAAAAATCTACTCAAAACACCTAAAAGTCTACTTAAAGGAATTAATTCGTATCATGAAGTTCTAAATATTTATTATTTTTATTAAATTTTCATATCACATTATTTTTTTGAAATTATAAACACTAATGGTTTTTATTAAAATTTCAAATCATATGTTTTTCTTCCTATTGAAATAGATAAATGGGCGAGAACAATGGATAAAATCTATTAAAATTTTAAATCACATGTTTTTTTCTCCACATGATATTTTAAATATTAATAGGTAATATAACAATATAAAGAGACAAAAATTACAATAAAAATATTTATTAAATTGGAAAAAAATAATACATAAATATGAATAATTTAATTTAATATTATATGTACTATTTAATTTAATATTCTGATGTATAGTCAAAAACATTGTAAGGTTTATTATTTTTCTAAATTCTAACTAATTTATATTTTTTATTTAAATTCAAATAGAAATCAATTCACGTGATACTTAAATATACACAATTGTTAATAACAATTAATTTGTAATATACAATTGGACAAAGTTGGCTTCTAGAAAAATTAATAAATAATTATATATATATATATTTTTAAAATAAAATCTTTTTTTTATTTAAATATAAAATTTTGCATACACAATGATACACTATTTTTATTCGCTACTCTATTTTCATGATAGGTAAATTTGCCTAAATTACCTCAACATTAACGTTACCTACTACTTCTATAATCATTAGATTAATTTAATGGTCATTAAAAAATATTATATTTTAAATTTAATTAAATAAAGTTACATGTTACCGGGTGTGGTGCCAAATAAATCACAGTCAAATATTAGGCTAAGATTGCTTGAGAAAATAGCTAAAAAGCTTATAGAGAATCTCACAGAGTTTAGCTCTAACGGATCCTTTTACAATCATCCCTACCCCCTATTTATAGGAGGTATTTGGGTCCTATTTCTATATGGATTGGGACTCATCTTCCTTCTTGGACTCAGTCTCTTTTTTGGACTTGGGCCCCTTCTTGGGCTTGGTCTCCTTCTTGGGCTGGGTTTCCTTCTTGGGCTTGGTTTCCCTCTTGGACTTGGGATGGATACTTCGATTGTTAATGAATTAGGTTACAGTAAGCAAAACGGATTGGACTTTTTGATGTCGTCTGCAAGGCTGTTAGGCTGTGTCCTGCTTCTCCGGCCGCAAGCAATGGCTGATCTGATTTGGGCCTTCTTCGGCCGAAGGGGCATTTGACTATCTTCGGCCGAAAGTTTGACTTCGTTTGTTGGGGTCCCTTGATTCTTTTGAATTGTTCGAGGTTCTTGACCCTATGGGGCCGTAGGTTGCTCTCCCACCGCACTGGATAATTACTTATTTGGTGATTTTTAAAAATAAATTATATTATATTATAATTGTTTAACACTACAAATCTTTTTACGATTATGATTAATTAAAACTATTTAATCTTTTTTACGATTTATCCAATTCTAAACCTAACTACATAACAAAACGGAAGGAAAAAACTTACAAAACCAAACAGAAACAAAGAGGAAAGGATGTCAGCTTTAAAGTCTAAAGGTTCAGCAGCTAATCGAAGAAGAGCGGAGAAGTCTAAAGGTTCAGCAGTTAATCGAAGAAGAGTGGAGAAGGTTTAACACATGCTGCTTCTCTATAGAATCTTAACAAAAGTCTAACAAAGTGTTTTCGAAACCTGAGGAATGCAGTTCTTGGAGTCGTAATATTACAGTAACTAATTAAATATAGATTCGCAACTGGAATATCCAAATCGTAACTGTTCTACGTTGGAATTGCGCATTGATAAATAAATATATTAATCACGTTACATCTGTAACCTTTTTACATCAAATTTGTAACATCTTTACATCAGATTTGTAACATTAAATTTTAATGTAACATACTTGAAAATCAAAACCTCTAGATCGGATTAGTTAACTAAAAAATATAATCAAGTCAAAATTTAATATTATAAACTTAATATAAAACTCCAATGCTAGTCGTATATTATATATCGTGGAGTCGTAATATTATAGTCATAACTAATTCAATGTAAATTCGTAACTGGAATATCCAATCCGTAACCTTTCAATGTTGGAATCGTGCATTGATAATTAAATATATCAATCACGTTAAGTGCGTAACCTTTTTACATCAAGTTTGTAACATCTTTACATAAATTCGCAACATGGAATTTTGATGTAACTTACTTGAAAATCAAAACCGCTAACCCGGATTAGTTAACTAAAAAATATAATCAAGTCAAAATTTAATTTTATAAATTTATTTAATATAAAAACTCTGATGCTATGAGCACTTGTTCGTATATTGTATATCGTGGAGTCGTAATTTTATAGTTATAACTAATTGAATGAAGATTTGCAACTAGAACATCCAATTCGTAACCTTTCTACGTTGGAATCTTGCATTGATAATTAAATATTTCAATCACATTACATTCATAACATCTTCACATCAAATAAGTTACCTTTTTACGTAGATTCGTAACATAGGATTTTAATATAACTTATTCTAAATTCAATACCGCTAAGTCGCACTAGTTACCTAAAAATCACAATAAAGATGAAGTTTAAATTAATAATTTTATTTAATATAAAAAATCTGATGACATATGTACGATTTCATGAGATGTAACATTATAGATAAACCTAAACTAATGTAACTTAGTTTAAAATTAAAAATTTTAAATCGAATTAATAATCTAAAAGTATATAATCTAAGTTAAAATTAATATTTATAATTTAATATAACTATTTAAAATTATTGATGGTTGTGGGATAATATTTGTTATTAAAATATACAAAATTAAATTAATTAAATGTTTTTGATAAATAAAAAAATAATTTTTTTTTAACAAAATAACAACAAAAATGACCTGTGATAATAAGTTAACATCATCAGGTAAGGTTACTGGAAATTGAATTCCAGTATTATAGTATGATCCTAATTAATATATATAGATATACACACAAAAATATACTACTTTAAAAAATGTTATAATTCTTATAAAAATAAATAAATTACAACTAAAATACATTATTGTCAAAACTGTAAGTGTTAGACGCCCTTTAATTATACATTTTCGCGTATTTGTGTCGAATTAAAAGATTTATCTAAAAAAAATTATATTAAATTAAAATATCATTAAATTGAATAATTACAATAATGAGTATATATGTATATATATTTACTTTTAAAAACAGACATTAAGATATAAATATTACCAAAGAGATATAAAAAAAAAATAAAATCGCATGAAAAAAGTTATAGTAGAAAAAACCAACATAATAATAATAAAAGAAAATACTTACCCAAAACATATCTAAAAAAAAGTAAATTCAAGGTAAAACAAATCACAGACAATAAGAGTGAGAAAAATAATACTATTTAACAGAAAAAAATGAAAAAAATATTTAATTAGAAAAAAATACATTTAAATAGATGCTTACCTAATAAGACTTAGAGATTTATAAAAGAAATTAGAAGGACAAAATGAATGAAAAAGTCAAAGATTTACAAAAGAAATAAAAACAATGAAGAAAATGATGGAGTAAAGAAACAGGTCTTCTTATATAACGATTGTAATAAATAATATCATGTTAAAATGGTAAAAAAATATTTTATATTTATTATAAATCAATAGAAAGGAAATAAATATTATATATATATATTAAATACATATATTTTTATTAAATAATATGAAAACACGTGTCATTGCAAAATTTCGCCACTTGTTAATGTTTATTGGACCACGAAAAATTAGGCGGGAAAAATAACGATGATGATTATTAATAATATTATTATTATTATATTATAGATATATTAGATTGATAATATAAAATAATAAAAATAATGGTATTTAAAAGATTTATTTATATTATTATTATTATATATTATCAGTTTAGTCCATGTGACAAATTTTGTTTTTGATAAACTTATGACCGTTTGTATGGTAAATCGGTAAATTTCGATAAATGAGATTAGATTTTTTTTCCATGTCTAATTTCATTTTTTTAAAAATTTAAAATAAAGATTAAATTTAAATAAATTTTTTTTTTATATTTTAAAGTGATGTAATGAAGTTGTATATTTTTTAAATGAAATATTAAATTTACATGTTGATTCACTTTTTATTTGATTTTCTTTTTTTTTTTTACCTTTCTTATTGTATATAATTTGGGCCTTTATTTACTTTGTTATTTATTTGGACTTGTTGTCTTTGGCCTTCTAGTAATCCACGAAATCAAAATCAATTATACTTGTAGGTTTGGACTAGTTAGTAGATTATTCTAGAACAAATAAAACAAATTACATGACACTCAAATTTTCAACGCTTGAATATCTAAAACAACATCAATTCTCAACATGTGTACACAACATCCAAAGACAACTTTTCCACTTCCACTCTTTGACTCCCAAAATTTAACTTCTTAACTTCCATTCTACAACATTCAAATTCATATGAAAACCTCTGAATTTCCATTTCTCAATATTTGAACCAACATCACATCATCTTAACCACTCAACTTCACTTCTCAATATCTGATCCAACAACATGCCCATGGAATATGAAAAGTTGTCGGTATCATTAATACAACCAACTACCCACTAGCATTTTTAGGTGCTATATAATAAACTTCTCAATAGGTTTCTTGTAACAGAAAACTACATTTTTATTTGCAAATTAAAATGGCGCAAATACCGAATAAAAAAGTATCAAATCCAAACCCTTCCTGCCTCTCCAACTGCTCTTGAATTCTTGTACAACACTAGCAAGTCAAAGCTGGATAGTTTGTCGTCTGAAATTATGGAGTGCATGAGAAGAATCACTCAAGACTTGGGTCCTGAGTTTCTGAGGTCCATTTTGCTCCAAGACAATCCACTTCCAAGTTTGTACGAGATGTTTGAAAAGGAGAATCAGTTTCTGCAAACCAAAAATATATGTAGGGACCAATGAGGTAGGTGGGAAGTTTCAACCTTCCAAAGTGATTGTGCTCTCATTTGATTCCTCTTATTATTCGTCGAAGCAAAATATAGGGTCATCGGTTACAAAATCAGGATCCAAATCTGTTGCAAGGTCCTTGAACCAGTCTTTTAATATTAATGAGTAAAATCTTATATATGGTTTAAGTTGATATCTGGTTAAAGGTTTATGGTTATTTTTATTTTATTCTATTGAAATATTTTCTGCGGGTTGTTTTTCTCATGTTCTAAAGCTTTATACGCTTTAGAATATTTTTGTTTGGTGGTACAAGAAAAAATCTTAGTATGTGGGTTGTATTTCATATTTTATGTTTTATATATATATAAGTAGTGAAGTGTTCATTTCAAGTTTTGTATATTGTCTTGTCAACATTTTTCCCTATGACTAAATAAACATCTCTAAATCTAAAACTGAACCCATATAATATATTCCAGCAATAAAAAAATCTTCATAGCAAACCAACACATATACCCCACTAATGAGTATGTTCAGAGTTCAAAAACTCATTTAAACACAAAACTGAGTATGTCCAGAGTTGAAAACTCTTAAAGACACATATGATGTTACATTCCCTGAATTCATTTCCTATATTTGAACAAATTATTGGTGTTTTGCTTTTGGTTTCTTTAAATAATGTTCAATTTCTGTAACTAAAGTAGTTGAATTTGTATGCAATAAAAACCACTATATCAATATAGTTATACTCTGCTTGCATGGTGGAGTTTCTGACTGTTCTGGTATATATTTTTGTTGCCTAAAAGAGATTATATTTGTTTGGAGTTTGAATTTTCTAACCCTCTAATGATGCATTAACCAAGAAATTTAAATCCCACATTGGACATGTCCAGGCTAAAATATATTAATTTTTTTATTATTATACTGTATCACCTATGCTTTTACAGGACTCTTCTTCCCTTGATGTTTTAGAAGGGAAAGTTACTATTAATCTATTACAGATATTACAATCTGAAAGTGCCTAGTGAGTTTGTAACTACGCTGCAGAATTTTTTTAAAGATTACGTAAAATAGGTCAAAATAGAGAGGGCTTACCAATAGCAAAATGAATGATTAAAAATTAGATCACGGTAGCGATTTCAAATTTACAAATCTAATATTCATCTGTTATTTTGCTTAAATGAGAGGATGCAACTATGTCAGAAATGAAAGAAAGACAAATGAAGAAATGATAACGTTTCGTTTATGAACTTTCAAATATTGATTAAATGAAAGAAAGACAAATGAAGAAATGATAACGTTCCGTTTATGAACTTTCAAATATTGATTAACTGACATATGAAGATGTTACTCATAATAGTTCTCATATTTTTTATTAGAAGAATGATCGTGCCTAAAGCAGTTGTCTCTTATGCATATAACTATATGTTATATCTAGTTAAGTTGTAGAAGCCTCAAAACTCTGTATCACTAAAGCATTTAGTCATTAGAGACTCCTCTCTTTGTGATGCTTATGAAAAGAAAAAAAAATATTTAAATTATCTTTACTTAGAAATAAATTGACTCATCTTCACATGAGAAATTAAGTCATTCTAGCTTACCATTGGATTTGCCCTCGATTTAACAATCTCTACATTCTTGTAGTGGAAGGAAGCAGTTATTGCTGCTTGTTGCAGGAGAATTGACCCCATGGACAGAGTTGGTGCTACCAAACAACCCTGACAAGAAAATTTCCACGGGATGAAGTGAAACTCTTAACATAATTCAGAAACCTTGCATGTTTTGAAGGTGAAAAAGAGAGGACATTGAATTTTCATTATAATGTCTCACCCTGTGCTCACCATGCTGGCTTTCTCACAAAATGCAGATAATGCTGATACTGTTCAGAAACACAATCACATAACACGTAAAAATTTAGAAGAAAGATTGCATCTATTCAGTATATAACTTGAGATATAGATCCCAAAACCATTATGAGATCATTTATTATAGGAATTTCTAGAGGCTCCTCTATTCCACACACATACCAGTGTGAAATCATACCCGATATTAGTCTAAAATTGTCATTGACTGAATGTAATTCTATATACACTAAACAAAGGAAAACAAACATGTCCAATGTCTTCTCCTAGAAACTGTGAATCAACAGCACCAGCCACCTCCATGCCTCTAGCTTTGGTGATTACAGTAACTGCTGCTCTTCCTATTTCCTTTGTTGCTTCATTAATGATAACCTATACACACTTATCAAAACATCTCCTGCCTTGAAATCACAAAAGACACAACAGTAATCACATGTAAATAACATCTACTAAACACCACACAGAAACTTTTATGCAAACTTAAAAAGTAATTCCATAGAAAAACAACACAGTATATCACGGGGTACTACCCAAACAAAATTGTAGAACAGCAAACAGACTTAATCAAGACTATAAAAAAAAGTACTTCTCACTGTTGGAGCTGCCTCTAGGCCTCTATCAGTTATTCTTCCTGTTATTAGAAGTCAGAACTTCAATAATAAAAATGAATAAGTACCTCAGGTGTGACGTATATATCCAGATCAGTAGGGTCAAAGATAAAGGAATCATCTATTGAATAAACTAGAACTCCCTCTGTTGTTGCTTTTAGCTTCACCTAATCCAAACCAAAACCAAAATTCCATCACACATCAAAAACCACATTTTTTAACCAACACTAAAGCCAGTCCATACATTTCATCAACATTACACATATAAAAAAATCCACACTTTAGCCAAGACTAAAACCAATCCACACATTTCATCAACATCTACTATGTCTAGCAATTAAACACCAAACAAAACCTAATCAACAGCTATCCATATAAAAAAATCTCAATAACTATCTAAATTAACAAACAACTATAATTCAATAAACAACCAATTGTAGCAATCTAAACAATCAATTTTTCAAAATTTTCCATTACCAGCTCCCATAAAAGGCATAAAATCCTCCATAGTAACTAGAAGACCCATTTTATCGAGCACATTAACTGCAGCTCTTCTAGAAGGCTCTTTACTGTTACACAACACATCATCCATGTCAAATAACACAGTAGAGACATTGCCCCACTTAGCTGAACTAGTTTTTGCTGACACAACTTTTGGTAGATCCAATTTCGTCGCACAAGCTCTCACTGAAATATTACCTACAAAGCATTTAGCTTATTCTTTCAAAATGTATCAGCAACATGGCCAGTATTACCCAAATGCCCATTTGTTCTTCTCATCTCAATCATGACAACAGATAATGAACAAACCATATAATGAATAGCATATGGTTCAATATATAGAAAACAACGACCTCCACTAGTACCCTCACCAACTCAGCATCGGTAGATTTTCCTTCAAATCCGCAGTCATCACAACACATAATCATCACAATAGATATAAATCAATACGTTTGGTTTAGTATATTAAAAATATCAAAAACTAATAAATCGAAACATAACTAAAAATTTCTAATAAAAGTAAATTAGTATCAAACACAGTAACTAGACAAACGAAAAAACTTTGAAATTATGTTCACATTGAAACATCAGCTTCCGCATTCATAATAAAAACAACAAAAATTTTTAATTCAAAATACTAAAGTCATCACAAAATTCAATTCGTAAATAAGTTCAAAAGATTGCTCGATCTTCCACCTCTGCTTTGCCTTACTCCACTCCCCCTTCGTCTTCCTCTAGGTCTACGCTCTGATGCGAATCTATAACGGTGTAGACGTGGTCTTCCTCTAGATCTTGCAATTAGAGGATCTTGAAGTCTGTTACCATCATCCCTATGCACGGTGCTATTTTGATTTATCTGCTCAACAAGAGAAGTAACAGTTTCCAAATTTTCTACCTCATTCTTCAATTCAACTAATATTACTTTGATGTAATCTACCTTTGCATCAGAATTCAATCCAATGTTATTAACCGCATCAAAATAGGAAAGAAGCTCTTTGTATTGGTTATACTCATTAGACATTTTTGGATATCCACCTTTAAAAAAAATTGACAAGTATGGACGATAAATATCATTTCTCCATCTCCTCTTTACATACCTGTCATTCAAATGGTCTATCCTCTTATGTGCCAAAACCTTCATAATATTACAACAAATAATACCTTTACTCTAAAAAAGTTTGCAATTGCAATCAAAGTGCTCACCATCAGCTTTATAATTCACAACAAAAATAAATGTGTTTCCATAGAAATCATTCCTAATTGATCTATCCTCTATTTTATACGTCTCTACTCTAGGTAAATTAGGAATTAAATTCTCATGCTCATCAATGGGAAAAATAGTTCACATTGCATCATTTTGCATAACTCTTTTTGCATCATCTTGAATATATTCACTGTCAAAGCTTCTTCAAGATGTCTTTCCCATAAGAAACCAGACAAACATTTCAAGCTATTATATTGTGATCTACACTCTTACAATAATTGTTTCTCTTGTCTTTCCCTCATAGCCAGCTCATACTGCTCTACAAAATTCTTTAGTGTACTCCTACTGTTAACATAACCATCAAAAAATGCATGATCCCCCACTTCTTTGAGTTGATTTCATTCCAACCCAAAATATATTGGTTAGGTAAATTGGAACCTGATGTTCTTTCTCATTGTATAAAGAAAATAGCTATTCATTCTCACTCAATCCATTATTGGTGATAAATTGGGTCCATCTTGCCTCAAATTCTTCTACTGTTAGACATTCTCCAACAACGGCCAAAAACTCTTTCTTCACAGATTCATAATCCATCACACCCTTATGCTTCTTGGGTAACTTACTGTATATATGCCATAAACATAACCGATGAATTGTGTTTGGCATAACACTAGTAAACACAACTCTTATACTCTCACATTGGTCAGTCAACATGCAGCGAGGATGAATATCTCCCATCGCTGATAACCAAGTAGAAAATAACCACCTAAATATTTCTACGTCTTCATGTGACACTAGAGCACATCCTAGTAGAATTTATTGGCCATGGTGATTAACACCTACGAATGAACCCAATGGCATTTTGTACATCATGAAAGTTCTCATAAGCAACTTTTGCTTGCGGTTGTATCCATATCACAATTCTTTAGCCGACCTTCATCGTCAAGGTCAATCAGTTGGAAAAAATCTTTATCTTTCTGTTACATTTCTGATAAAAATCTTCTCAATGACTCTGCATCCCCATCTTCTAGAATTAATCCCTGATTTCTATGGATGAAATTTCTACAATCTTATGGCAAACACTCCATTTGATCAGGACCACCACTCTGAACTTGAACCAACTTTATACTATTGCAGATACGCAGTCCAGCTCTGTCATTTGCCTCCAACGTCCGTTTTAATTATTTTGACACGTGTATATGTGTAGACATAAGCCTAGGCATGTCAGGAAACAATTGATGCGAATGGTCATGTATTACTTTCATGACATAAATTTTTCCACCATCGTTTAACCTTGCGTTAACCTAGCAGGACAGTTATCTCTCTAACTAATCTTACTATCACCAAGTTTTCCAGCTTTGTCACAAGTAAACCTAACATACTTCACATATTCATAACCTCTTTTGTTAAGAGACTGTTTCACTACCCTAAAAACTTTCAACCTAGCATGCTCTTGATAAAAATTAAATAGTTCATCAACGATTTGGAAACACATACCCGACACTAGTCCTTCTTCAACAGATAGATTGTGGTTGTATTGCTCGGCAGAGTCATCGCGTACACCCAGATTTCTTGAACTATTGTCATCTTCATTCGCAAATCGATCCATCAAGCTATTATTTTCTAAAAATCCAAAACATCTTCTATTGTTTGTCGTATACTGATATTGTTCATGGAGTCATCTCTACTACGCTCGTCTATCTCAATTTCATTAATACTAACATTTAAATCAATTGTTGTTCTACTTTCCATGGTTGTTGTGTTGTTGAAAATCCTATTGGGTTGTTTGAAAAACTAGAGGAATTGAAAGAATTTGAAACCTATTAGGTTGTTTGAAAAACTAGCTCTCGTTGTTGGAAAAACTAGAGGAATTGAAAGAATTTGAAAAGACACTTAAAGAATATGAACAGACATTCGAATCGTGCACCTCTCTTAACTCTAAGAGTTTATCATAAGATGTATGAACCACTCCTACCAATTGACTTTCTTGTTAAAGTTTGATAGGAAAACATAATAAGTAAGATTTATTAGGATATTCTCCCCATTCGAACTCAACCCAACAATAAATAAACTTCCTATATCTTCTTTTGACGTATATTAAATTTAAAATCTTAGATAATATTATTTTTATATATAATTTCATATCCATCAATAATGAATTTTAAAATAATGCTAATAATATTATAATATATTTAAGGGCCCATTAATATAAATTCATCAAATATAAGCATCTATAATCATGTTATTAATAAGAAAAATATTCATGTTCACCCATAAGGTGTAATTGCAATTCGATAATACATTTTCTACAACATTAAAAAAAATTATTTATAAAATGTGGTGTTTTGGTGTTGAAGTGTTATGTTCATTTTTTCAATAGGCAAATCTGAATCAAACACCCTATTTTAGGTGTTCGATGTTTTATGCATCTGAACACCCAATAAATATTTGACAATCCAAATCAAACATAAGTAAATTTTGTATATTTAATGTTGATACTATTAAATGAAAAGAAATACAACTAATAAATATTGTGTAAAATATTGATTGATAAGAGAATTCAATTGCGACAACTTTATCCTTTTGAAAGAATCAACCCATTGTTTACAAGAATGGTCATTCGTTATAATATGAAGCAAACCGAATCCAAATTAAAAAATCAACGTCGAAAAAATATCGATGTGAATATTACTTCTGAATTTTATAATAAAATAATTTTCTACATGGATAGAAAGTTAACTTATTATCCAAGTCATATAAATATAATATTTCCTAATGTACTACATAGATCCAATTACTAGAGAATTCATATACTAATCATCTTGATTATGTTATGAACCTTGAGGACTCTAAACTATAAATTAGTCCAATAGTACAACATATCAAAAAAAGCATCTACTAGTCAAGGTCATAAGGCTTTATACATATATAAAACACTACATCGACTAATTGATTTTATTATTTTATTATAAATATACACATCTATATATTTATTAATTAAAATAATACTATAAAACTTATGTTTTCAATTAATTAAATTTCTTCTGATATATATTTTAATATTTTAAATATACAATAAAATATTAAAATATAAATTTTTAATAAATATATAAAAGAAATAATAATTAGTTGCTAAATAAAAATAAATAATTATTATAATATTATTACATCTTAAAGTTTAAAAAAATGACAGATATCTTCACTTTACTTTAATAATGGTCTGATATCAATATTAAAAACATGCATTAATTACATTTTCTTTCTATTCACGTAAACATTAAATACAGGTGAAAAAATATATCATTATTCTTATCATGAAGGATAAAAATAGTAAAAATAATTTGTCTGTACATTGTCTGTACACAAATCATTTTCCTAAAATCATACTAGCAACTATGTGAACCACATAATAATTAAACTACCTGGTTCTAATATCCACATTTAAACCTTACATATAATAAATGCTATTAAATACAATAAATACACCTTACATGTAATAAATACATGTTACTAATGGAATCTAGGCAACACAAGTAACCAATATTCCAATTCATCACCACAATTCAATAACTAATAAAGAAGTCATCAATTTCAACTACACATGAATCCATATACACATTCATTAATCATTAAATCCAATATGCACGTTTAACTAGGTATATATTCGAATTATTCAATATTAAATTCCAACCACAATTTCATCCATATGGTTATAATTAACTAGTTTAATGCACAAACAATTAAACATACAACGTAGAATATGTATAGCTTAAAATAAAATTGCTAACATGTCCGTCGATTGGGTAAGCGACGTCGGTTGGTTGGATTCCCACTGTCACCCATGTCGCCTAACAATTACAATTCACACAAGTATTCTATCAAACATATTGTCTACACTATAAAACATACATCACAATCTAAATTTCCAACCTTTAACTAACCCATCAATCGGAAATTGTAGAGTCATTAATACTATTAATCTAGAGATAACTTTTCAATACGATTAAATCAAATCAAATTCTAAGGTTTACTACTCTATCAATTTTAAAAAACACTTTAATGAACAATTCAAATCTCAAGAACTAATTCATAATCATAAATCATGATAGCATTAGAAAAATCAATTTGTAAAACGTTAAGTTTAAAATTAGGGTTTTGGAGAGACTTACAATCTGGTAGGGAAGCAAACTTGAGAGAAACTCTAAACAAAGTGTTTTGTGTTTTAGAGAGAAATAAAACAACTGAAAGAAATCAATTGACTTAGGTGTTTTTCAAATGGGATTTACTTTAAAAATGGGCTATGGACCTTTTAATAAAATAAGGGAAATTTTTTTTTATAAGCCATAAAAAGTTTACTATACAATTATAGGCCACTTTTGAAAAGTTTACAAAACTAAAGTTTGATTTTCACTCCATAGGTCATTCACAGACTGTGATCGTAATTCACAGACTGTGACCGTAATTCATAAACTGTGAATTGTAAAGTTCTCAGGGGTATTTTGGGAAACTTGGCCTATAGAGTGAAAACTAAACTTTTAAAAGTCTGTTTTTGTATGTTTTACAAAACAGGCCTATAATTGTATTTTGAACTTTAAAAAGTCCATTTCTTAAAATTTTCACATAAAATAATCATATAACACTTTAAAATTAGTTTAACGATTTCTAAAATATTTTCCATTCATGTAAAATTTTAATTTCTCATTTCAAATACTCAATTTATAAAATGCATTTAAAGACGATCATTTTGATATATTGGACTCTATATTTCTGATTGACATCCTATATTATCATTTTACTCTTTAACCCGAATTTTGACCAAAAAGTCAAAATTCACCGAAAAATACGGAAAATTTCTAAACCCTAATTACGGACGTTACAGCAGAAAACTCTAATGAAGAATCTGAGTTAGCATAGGAGATGGAATCTGCCATTGATGTTAGTCAAGAAATAGGCTATACCATGAAAGTTATAAAAGAAAAGAATATTTGTTTTGAATGCTTGATAATTTTCTTTACTCTCTTGTATGTACATATGTATAATTTGTCTCTAATGAATTTCACCATTGATCAAATATCTAACTATCTTTTATAGCTGATGTATTAGGTACACTATAGTTGTGTATGAACTATGTAGGATTTGATCTTATTCGATGCACATAGTAGGTTCTAGAATTCCTCAAACAAATGGATTTAGGCTGATTCTCAAGACAGACTTTCTGAGTTTGATCTTTAATAACTTTAATGAGTTTCTCATCTTCATGATCTCTAACATATCTTGACTAATAAGTTTATCAAATATTTTATCTAATCTTACTATGTCCAATCCAACCGTTTAGAGTAAAATAAAATTAATCTCATTAAAATATGTATTTTTTTAATTTGTTCCTTTCAATCCTCGTAACATCCAATATTATCAAATTGAATCATATTCAATAGCTATTTTATTCTGAGTACCAAAAACTCTTATTGTGTGTGACCCATTAAGTATTGGAATATGTTGGCAGCACAATTCGATTATTAATTCTCCATTTAATTTATTCTCACCATATAGATCAAGTTTGGCATTTAGCACTGCATCATGATCCCTAATTATTCTGAGCAGCCCGTGGTTCACACAATACCTTTCCATAGTATATAATCTCCTTTCGTCATACTATATCTCATTTGGATTTGAGTATGGACTAGATATCAACTCCTTATTAGAATAACTATATAATTCTAACTACAAATTATTCTTTTCTTGTATGAAAAAACCTCTTACTCAAAAGGTGTTTACGTTAACTCATTTCACGAACACACCCACACACCTTGGCTAAGGATTTAAAGAGTAAAGTTTTTAATAAGAAATATTGAGATATCTCTCATATCATCATGAGTCACGAATCTTTTATTGGTCACTCACCTACCCTCAATTAGTTTGTGCTAACCATCATCCTATTATCAAACTCTCTGAGTCTACGGGGAATGACATCAAAGTGAAGAACATTATACTTAAGATACTTTGGAGACCTCAAGTCTAAGGATATTTGCACCAACTGCTACTATGAGATTGTACACTAATATAAGATGATTTGTTCATGTGTAATCTCATTGCAGGTCATCCGATGAACTTATTCTAAATAAGTATCTATGTGTTTACTTTAGACATCTTGTATGCATATAGATTAATGAGAAACTACTACTTAAATTTGTTAAAAAGTATAACACATGCTAGTCTATCCGCATTAGTGATATCCCGTCTCGTAATATTATGACTAGAAATAGTTAAATGTAATCACAATTGGATATGATAGGAATCTCATAATCATGAACTATTCATGATTTTCTTCCTATGGTGATTATTATTAAAGATTTTATTATACAACTAAATATATCGAATAAAATTAAGCTGAATATAAAAGTATCTTTTTATTTTATTTTCTTTTTTTTTTTTTATTTTTAGAATAGGGTGTTATTTTATTGATAGATCATAAAAAAGATGAAATACAATGGGGTGGTAAATGGTGCCAAACCCCTAAGCCTGACTCGGAATGAGCACTCACTGCTAAAGTATGGGCAGCCACATTCGCAGACCTATAAACAAACTCACAAGACACAGAACCTAACTCACTAAGGATACAGACATAGTCTTGAACAATCAAACCAAAACTAGAAATATCAAAACCTCTAGAAGCTCTAAGAGCTAGATTAACACTTTGCGCATCCGATTCCACTTGAACATTACTCCAATTAGAGTCCTTGATCCAGCTTAAGGCTTCCCGAATTGCAACCACCTCCGTTTCCCTTGCTGTGAAAAAACCAGCAACACGCCAAGAACGAACTGCAAAAAGTGCACCATCCAAATCTCTCACAACCGCGCCAATACCCACATATCCAGAATTAGAGCTCGTCGAAGCATCGACATTTAAATTTAAATAACCGACAGGAGGAGGAACCCAGGCGCGAACAACTGCAGGCGAAGAAGTTCCATGAGCAGCACGCTGCGGAAACTGGACAGCAGACCATTCTCTATAAAAATTTGCTCCTCTAGACACAATATGTCGAGCATTCACAGGTGTGTCATTCCAAACAAACTGATTACGACAATTCCACAGAAACCACAAGGTCATCAAGACAATAACAGCTTTACACTCTTGCAACGGCAAAAAGAAACTCTCACACCAATGAAGAAAAGAAGAAACAGGCACAATGGCAGCAGACATATTAGTTAAACTCCACACTTCTACAATAAGAGGACATTCAACAAATAGATGCATTATGGTCTCACTATTAGCACCCCAAAAAGCACAACTATTCTCCAAAGGAACACGCATTTGCTGTAAGACAGAACAACAAGGAAGCACCCCAGAAATGGCATGCCAAAACACATCAAAAACTTTGGGCAGAACCGAAGTCTTCCACAGTTTTCGAAAAATTAACCCAAAGGCAGATATAGAAGCAATCATATGTCCCACCGCCAAAGCATACGCAGACTTCACACTGTATTTTCCATTCTTTTCATACTTCCAACAGATACAATCCTCCACATCACCATTGCTTAAAGGAATGGACTGAATATGTCTATCATAAACATCATTAAATAAACAAGCAATCTTCCCCATATCCCAACGTCTATTATGAATAAGACTAGAGACAAGGAAATCAGACCCATTAACAGGTTGAGTAGAAGTTACCCGTAACCAATCCGACGACGGCAGTCATGCATCAGACCAAATAGAAATGCGATTACCCTTCCCTATATGCTAGTACACACACATCTGCTGAAGAATTGATCTAGATTCCCATATACTACGCCAAATATAGGTCGGGTTTGAACCCAACGGAGCATTAAGAAAATTAGTACTAGGGAAGTACCTTGATTTAAGAACTCTAGCAACCAAAGAATCATGATTAATCAAGATTCACCAACCCTGCTTACCAAGTAAAGAAAGATTAAACTCTTTCAGCTGCTTGAAACTCAAGTCGCCAACTTCCTTCACCTTAGTTAAGCGATCCCAAGCCATCCATCGAATACCATTAGTAGAGTTATGCCCCGAACCCCACCAAAAACCTAACATTATCCATTCAATTTTAGAACACAAAGTATTAGGGAAAATGAATAATCCCATCACATAAGTGGGAATTTCTTGTATGATACATGAACCAAACTATTGTTCTAAGCACATCACTAACACTAACTATGTGGAGTTTTAGTTTAGCCCCTCAATTATCCAACATTAGATCAACTTGACTCTTTCAGTTTAGTCCTTGGCCATTAAATATCACGATAATATAAAAATATTATTATTTTAATTATAAAAATAATAAAATAAAACTTTAAAAATAAAAGTTAAATACGAACTTACACGTAGACTACCATGATCTGCACGAATGGATACAGACCCGATCATTCTACCTAAAAAAAAATCAGGCTTTTTAAATATCCTGATGGACCGGATACCCGATCTGCACATTTGACACTGCAATTAGCTTTTCAATAATGGTGGAAATAGACTAAGCATGATTAGACTATGAACTAAGAGTGGCGATATTGTCACCCTTAATTATTGGTATGTACACTCTTTTCATCAGTAATTCTAAAGACATTTATATTTTATAATAAATGAATCAAGAAAATAGATCATCTGTTACCATAAAATTTTCTATATTTTAATGAAAAATTAATTTAATTTATTATAGTATTTAACATGTAAATCATAGAATCCAAATTAAATTAATTTAATAATATAAATATTTTTAATAATAATAATATTATTATTATTTTATTATCAGCTTTATTATATTATCTCTTTTATTATTATTTTTTATAATTTATATTTTTATTTATTAAAAATATAAAAAAAAATATTAATTAAATAGAAAATTAATATCATTGAAGCGAAAAAATTGAAAATAAATATAAATTAATTAATAAATAGTAAAACTAAAAATTAATTAAATAATATATATTCTATATCTTTAATTTATAAATATATTTATTATAAATTTTATTAGCACGGTTAAAATAATTTGTATTAGTTAATATTATACCAATTTTATAAATTTCTTAAAATAAATTTAACTCTTTTTAAAATTATATAATAAGGATGCTTTTGGCATTTTGAAAAAAATTAAATGAAAAGGAATGTACTTACAATAGGGTCAGACCTGTTTACTTGACATATATATAAAATGGGAGTTTGCTAGTCTCTTTTTAAAAGTATATCCAGTCTATAAGCCTATTTAATAAATTTTCAAAATTTTAATATATTTTTATTTTTATTAATACAATTAATATTATAAAATTAAGTCAATTTATAATTATAATAAAAATAATTTTTAATTTATTATTTAAAATAAAATTAATAATAAAAGTTAAATAATTATACTTATTTTTTAAAAACAGTATCATCTTTTAAAAAAATATTACAATAAAATTTTAAATTACATCAATTATTAATATTTAATAATAATAATAATAATAAAATCATTATAATAATAGATCAGTCTATTAGCTCTATTAAATTTATTTACAATCATCAAATCATCAAAATTTGACCTGTAAACTAACAAAAAAGATTTGAGTTGAGTTAGGTTATAGTTGGAGCGGACGGGCCTCGGTCCGGCCAGAGTAGGGATAACGTGAGTATATAATTAATTAACATTTTAAAAATTAGTTCTAAATAATAATTTAGAATTACGTATTCTCCCGTATCATATAAATCGAAGGTTTTCTCATTGTCACTTTATTTCCTCACAAAAACCAAATATACAACTCCTAGAAGCAACCACGCTCTCTTCAATTCCTCCATACACAGCAAACCTTTCAACTTCTTCTCTCACTCTTCACGCTTCTTCTCCGCTATGCTTCACTGGTAACGATTTCTCCTCTCTCCAACTTTTTACAATTCGCATTCAAATACGTATCTTTGTCTCGCTTTATTGCTTCGAAACATCCAGATCCGTTGCGCCGTTATTCTTCAATTGAACCACGCTTTTTCGTTTTCTCATTCATGTTTTACTCACAAATATCATATCAGCTGCTTTTATTTTTAGTTTAATTTACGTTCGGCACAGTTTTTGATTTGTTATCGTTGATGATATAGCAGATAGTTTGTTGTGGTGAAGAATTAAGATATAATGGATACCGGGGGTAATTCTTTACCGTCTGGAGCAGATGGTGTGAAGAGAAAAGTGTGTTACTTTTATGATCCTGAGGTTGGGAATTATTACTATGGGCAAGGTCATCCTATGAAACCACATAGGATTAGAATGACGCATGCACTTCTAGCTCATTATGGCTTGCTTCAACATATGCAAGTGCTCAAGCCTTTTCCTGCTAGAGATAGAGATCTTTGCCGCTTCCACGCGGATGATTATGTCTCCTTTCTTAGGAGTATTACGCCTGAGACTCAGCAGGATCAGTTGAGGCAACTTAAGAGGTTTAATGTTGGTGAAGATTGCCCTGTCTTTGATGGCCTTTACTCCTTTTGTCAGACTTATGCGGGTGGTTCTGTTGGTGGTGCTGTTAAGTTGAATCATGGTTTGTGTGATATTGCTATTAATTGGGCTGGCGGGTTGCATCATGCTAAGAAATGTGAAGCTTCTGGATTTTGCTATGTCAATGATATTGTCTTGGCGATTTTGGAGCTACTTAAACAGCATGAGGTTTGTTTTTGTTTTGGTGTTTAATTTATGTGAAAATTTGTGGTATTTCTTTTACTTTCATTTTTTTTCTTGAGATTAATGTAGGAGTATAATATAGTGGGTCAGCTGGTGTAGTGTAAAAGACTTTATGATTATGTAGTGTTAATCTAATCAAGCAAAAAATAAAATTCTTCCATAGGACAATAGAATTTCATAAAGAAGAACTACTTGGGCAAATCAAACTCTTGATGAGAATTTTCAAACATAGGTTGACTGTAGAATGAATGCCTAGCACCTAACAGAAAGCACCCCTTAAGTAAATTTCCTTGCAGCATCATCCAGTTCAGTTGAAGGAAAAAATAAGGAAAGTTTAGGGCTACCTCGAGTTAAAATCCCATGAAAATATATTCCTTTAAAAAATTTATCCCATTAGCCAGATGATCCATAGTAAGGTAGGACTACTAACTTCCACACTACCTTAGCTATATCCAGTTGGAGAAATGTGAATCACATTTCCATAAACAATTTAGGCTTTGTTGCTAGGATAAGTTGTCAACAAAAGCCTTGATGAAATTAGATGTCACCTCACAATGTAGATGGATATAAGTGATACTTTCTTCTCATTTGTCTAAGATATCTTAAAAATAAAATAAAATAAAATAAAAAGGCAGAAGACTTGTTTTAAATTTATTCTGAATGGCCTCGATGATATGATTATCCTACTAACCATTTGCCCAAGCAAAGAGCTGAATCTTGAGGGCACTTTTGCTTTTCCAAACTGCTTTGGAATGAATGTAAACTTGATTAGGAACATCATAACTCAGCAGTTTGAAATATACGCAACAAATAAACATGATTGAGTTCAATGTATATCTTATTTCATGACCGAGTTCAATGTCTTGTCTTTTTCATCTCATTTCTCATATTTGGAGAGGGTATCTATTAAAAAATTCTTGTAATTTTGTTCACTATTCTAATACCTAAGAGGCGAATTTTTTACTCTAAACTTTCATCTTTCACACACATCACTTATCTTCCCAAGGGAAAATATGGTCCCTTTTGACCTATAAAGCTTTTATGGAGTTCTATGTGGCCTGTAGCTTATGGACATATGCATTCAGATTTGTGTGAGATTTATGTCTCTTCTTTTTACCATGGTGAAGAGAATTCCTCTTTGCGGTAAACCCTAACCATTTTGACAAATGGGGTGATTATGACCATGTTGCTAGACCATCAATTGGAGAAACCTTGTCCTTTGGATGGCTAGTTCTGTCAATACTGGAGAACCGTAGATTTTACCCCTAGAGCTGATTCTAGCTGATCTGGAGAAGTCTCCCAACTCAGCTTATTTAATCATCATATGCAAGGTCTCATTACACAACTTATTCTACCTGAATCTTTGCATTTATTCTTTATCATTTTGAATCTTTATCACTGCTGTTAAGATTTATTTAACTGAAAAAAAAAGGGTACTGTATCTGGTGGGAACTCAGTTGTCAAGCACATTTTCCATCCCATTGTGTGAATGATGAACTTATGAAAAAAAATATACAGCATTTAATCTGATTGGTGGTCATTTTCTTTTTTCTGTGTGGCATATGCCCACCACTTTTATGATGTTATTTCTCTCTGTCCCACTATTTCGATTGTTAAGTACAATGAAGATCTCTCAGTCACAAAATATTTAAGGATGATCCTTTTATATTCGTGGTTTAATTATCAGTGTGTGGACATAGTTCTGACACTCTATGTGCTCCATTTATGATTGATCATTGTTATTCCAATATAAACAAATTTGTCGTTATGTTATTAGTTAGGACAGATGTGGGTTTGATGATGCTATATCAACTCTAGTTGATAACTGAAATTCATTAGTTCAAAAGGAATAGTTTTGTATTAGCATCCTATAATATTTATCATTTTTTCTTACCTGCTGCAGTTCATAATGCTAATGTCTGTCTATTTCAGTGTTCAAGTGCTTGGCTCTCTAACATTTTAACTAATATGTCTGCATTTTCAAATGTTTTAATTACAGCGTGTTTTATATGTGGATATTGATATTCATCATGGAGATGGAGTGGAGGAAGCTTTCTATACGACTGACAGAGTCATGACTGTTTCATTTCATAAGTTTGGAGACTATTTTCCTGGCACTGGTGATATACGTGATATTGGCTTTGGAAAAGGAAAGTACTACTCCCTCAATGTTCCACTGGATGATGGTATAGATGATGAGAGTTATCATTACTTGTTTAAACCTATAATGGGAAAAGTGATGGAAATTTTTAGACCTGGTGCTGTGGTTCTTCAATGTGGTGCCGACTCCTTATCGGGGGACAGGTTAGGCTGCTTTAATCTTTCAATCAAGGGTCATGCAGAATGTGTCAAGTTCATGAGGTCATTCAATGTGCCACTATTGCTGCTCGGCGGTGGTGGCTATACCATTCGGAATGTTGCTCGCTGCTGGTGCTATGAGGTAAAATGCTTCTTTTTATTGTCATAAGGTTGGCAATGTACATCATAGGTTGCCATCTGAAAGTTTTGGTCCCATTAGGCAAGGTAAAAAAGCCCAGCACCTTTTCTATATTCTGATATTAGATATAATTTGTGTGAGAACCTGGCTGAAAGGGAATGATGGAAGGTTTAGTGGTGGTATAAAAAATTTTCTCAGAGACTAGCTAGATGACTCTTCATCTTAAGGCTACAAGATCATATTGAATTTTTTGTTTATAGTTTTTTTTTCTCAAATGTTATTTATTTTCATTATTCATCATAAATTGTTTTCCTATCTTAAGGTTTGAGATTATCGTGTTGTTTGATTGGTTATCATTATGATATTCGTAAGTATGACTTACAAATTTAGAAGTTTGCAGTTTGATGCCTAAAAGAAAAGAAAATTAATAAGAAATTTTTTTGTTGCTGGTGCAATTTAATTTATATAGTTAATTTGTTGTGTAAGATAGACAGGAGTAGCACTTGGTATGGAAGTGGAGGACAAGATGCCCCAACATGAGTATTATGAGTATTTTGGTCCAGACTACACCCTTCATGTTGCCCCTAGTAATATGGAAAATAAGAATTCCCGCCAAATTCTGGAGGATATACGGAATAAGCTCCTTGATTATCTCTCGAAGCTTCAGCATGCACCCAGTGTTCAGTTTCAGGAAAGACCACCTAATACTGAACTCCCAGAGGTATGTTCTGCTGTCACTTGTTATGTATTTGCTTCTATTCATGTGTAAAATTGCCTTTAATAATGATATCTGTAAGCAGACTTATTACTCGTGAGGCTATTCCTTGTCACAATTTCTTGTCAATTTTCATATTGGCTCTCTTATCTTACACAACTGTTTCACGTAAGCTGACATTAAAATATTCTAAATTAGTTTAGAAAAATAAAATTAAGTTAAATGGCAAACTGTATCCAATGTGCTTGTTTATTTTTTCCATGGTTTGTTTAGTGCTGGTGCTTAGGTCAAATAAATTATTCTATTTATGACTTCATTTAAATTGTTAGAATGAAACCAACTACTTTATGACTTATTGATTTCTTCACGTTATCCAGGCAGATGAAGATCAGGAAGATGGAGATGAGAGATGGGATCCTGATTCCGACATGGATGTTGATGATGAGCGGTAACATTGTTTGTCATTTGAATTACAAGTTGTCTTGTCCATATGTACCACTACTAACTTGCAATTGATACAGCAAGCCATTGCCAAGCAGAGTAAAGAGAGAATTGATTGAACCGGAGCCAAAAGAGAAGGTATGACTTATCTAATTTAAGTCTTTCTGTTGCTACTGCTCTTTTTCATTACTGACTAAAATGGTTTAAATTAACTGTACTTCTGATTTTCTTCTTCTTTCAGGATGGGCACAAAGTGAGCTCTGATCATCCTAAAGGTTTTGAAACAAATACAGATGAGGCTCCAAGCGCTAAGGTGAGATCAAAATTTGCAAGATCAGACACTCAATGTGGATGATTATGTGAGTAATTTTCAATAATCGATAATGATATGTTTTCGCTGCAGAATCTTGATTTGAGTTCTATGTCAATTGAAGAACCAAGTGTGAAAGTCGAACAAGATAACTCGGCCAAGGCATCTGACCAGGTGTTCCCAAAGTCATAAACCGAACCCAACCATTCTTAAATGTCAACTGTATTTTGTTATTAGGAGTCAGCAGTGAGTGTCCTGCTTTGGTGTAGTCTGTTATAATTACAGCATTGCAGACTTTTGTAATGTCGAATATATAACTTCTTTCATGCATTTTAGCGGCTTCCGGTATGGAGTCGTTACTTTTGTCATAAGATGTCGCTTACATTTGACAGGAAAATTGACAAATTATGACATAGAACTCATTTATAGATTTAAAAACATCATCGCAAGAGGAAGGTTGCTGCAAATAATTTCATTTACTGGTGTCAAACGAAATAAAGGATAAAAAATGTGTATTAATCTTTGAATTTGAATATTATGAATGCCAGAATGGAGAAATGCAGCATCACAGTCACAGCAATACAAAATCAAACGTTTAAGCACTGGCCAGAACAATGCCTTACTCTCAAATTGTGTATAAAGCTCAAATTTCAATTTGTCTTTCTATAATTGATCTTCGAATCGTACTATAAGCGTCTCAGGACCTAGTACTACCGTGAAAATCTTTTGCATCTACATGTACCTCAAACAAAACTTGCTAACAGATTCTAGAACCGAAATTTTGGAAAGAATACTCAGTTTGAGCAGGCCAACTCAGTTTCCAAATTTTGATCACCAATAAGGTCGTTAGACATGGCAGAAGGTATTCTGTGATGAATCAAAATTCTAGATGTGGCATTTTTCGCTTCATTATAATTCAATGCGATCACCCTCTCATCATCCAAATCGAATCTCAAATTCTCCGAGCTACAAGTTTCAACAAGTTGGCATAAATGCTTCAAATTGTTGATTTCCAGTCCGTTTACTCTTTTAACCTATTGACAAACATCTCAAATTTGTCAGAAAAATAAACTAAAACACAAATTGCTTCCTGGCTTAACAGCACATGGCCAATAGATATTTTGGTTGCTACTTTAATAAGTGCATGTATACTAATGGGACATGCAAGTCCAGGATCTCAAAATGATGACCCATTTAATGAAAAAATGACGAATTTATTTATAATATTAATGAAAATAGAAAGCTAGCAACAGTACCTGCAGTTCTGCAAGACGCTCATACCCAGTATTGATATCATCTATCAGCACCTGAACCACATAAACAAGAACCACTGAAGGGTTTAAGAACATATAGTTTCTATCATTTAATTTACCCATTTTCTTTATAAACACAATTACACTTAACTGGACTCACATAACACAATCAAATTCACAGTGAACTGAATTCACGCAGTACTGAAGAAAAGAGGAGCTCAGGGCCTAGTTATAAAGTTCAAGTGTTATATGGTAAATCAAGTATCAGGTACTTATGTTGTCAAGAAAAATGCTGACCTGAGAAAGGATAACAAGTTGTTGATCAGGTTTTTCTGGCAACTCCCTCAGGGCACGTTCACACAATCGACGAGGGGAAGTATTATACCAGTCTTCTCCATATTCATGTAGATATGGCTGAGTGAGTGGAGTAAAGACCAAGCCAGCAAAAATGTAATAACTAGGAAGCTTATCATACTGATGAACAGGTACCAGTGGCTGCAACTGCAAAATCAGCAAAGTTAAGTTAGTGTAACGGACCAACTTTTGAATTAACTAAAAATCCATAAAAGGATTCTCAATTTTCATATTTCTGTCTTTCAAAATCAACTTAAATGCTTGTAACAATTAACAATAGAAACAACTAGTAACCTCTAGTCTTAGCAGCTTCTAAATATTCTAGATAACTTTCTTCTCTAATTTTATTGGCTGATAACTCCTGACCAAATTCCTTACTGCACTGCTAACTAGATTCTTGCCCCTAATTATCAAATAGAAAGCTCATCAAATTTCAATTAAAAGAGATATAGAACTGTCTTACAGGTCTTAGAGTGATGCTGAATTCCTGCTCCTTGCCATCCCTCAAAACTTTAACCAAAGCTTTTTCATTGGGTTTCTTCATAGACACCAAGTGATCAAATGTAATCCGTTCTCTGTTACGAAAAGCAACTGCAATGTTGTAAATCATGCAGTAAATTAAGGACATAAGACAAACCCAAAAAACAAAAAAGGAACATGAGTCCTCACACATCAAGAAATACAACATAAGTATCATAATTTTGGATAAACCTTTTTTCACTCAAGTAACATTTAGTTCAACTGGAAGAAAAATTGCATTGGAGAAGTTACAATAAGAAACTTTGACAAATATCATAATGAACAAACAGTAATACCCGAGCCATCATTTGCTATAGGCACACCATCAAATGCAAGAATAATATCATCTTTTTTCAAGATGACATGAGCATGTGATAGAGGATTAATTTTGTTGACTAATACTCCAGTCATCTCAGGGCTCATTCCAAAGTTGTTACGCAGTTGAACATTTTCAGTGGATTGGCATGACAGTCCTAGAGAACAGAATCCAACATATGTTCCACTTGTCTCGACACCTTCAATAAAATGCTTTATCACCGGAACAGGAATGATATAACTGCAGGTCACCACACAACAGTTGCAGCAAAATTTTCAATCAGGTAACAGAAAAACACAACAAACAAGAGAAGAACCATAATGAATCACTCTAAATTGAGTGATATGCAAGTTAATCAAATTATTCCAATCAACATACCCAATATTTTCAGCACCAGTAAGGTTTTGGAAAGCTACACCAGCAACTTTACTTCCCATGATAGCAGGGCCACCACTATTGCCAGGATTTATAGCAGCGTCAATTTGAATGGCCATAAGCTGTGTTGCACCATGCACATACTGTGTTGGTTCGACTCTCGAAACAACACCTTTAGTAACCGAAATGTTATCTCCTCCTGCAATCAACCACAACTTCTTCAGTCATTTTCCTTAACAATTGACAAAAATGGTGTTGTGAAAATGGTCGGTTACCTTGAGGATAGCCAACAACAGCAACAGCTTGTTGAAGAAAAGGAATATCTCCAAGCTCCAAGAACTTGATATCGTCCCAGAACTCAAGACTATCAACAACAAGAAGCGCCAAGTCACAGTCGTGACCAACAGCGTGGACACGAGCTCTGTACTTGGTAGGAGAGCCGTGTTTCCTAACAAGAACGAAAGTATGATCAGCGACAACATGAGCATTGGTCAAGATCATCTTGCCTCGGATCGCGAACCCGGACCCGGTGGTCTCCCGTTGCGACTTCTTCTGCCATGGAAGCAAGTAGTTAGGACTGCTTGAAACGGTGAATATCTTCACCACAGAGTCCAACGCGAGGTGGATCGGGGAAGCGTTGGATTTGAGTTTGGTGACGTGGCGTCGCCTTGGTAGTGATGAAGCTGTTCTTATGGTTGAAATGAGATGGAAGTTGTGGGAAGAAGAAGATGATGGTGATGGCGATGACAATGGAGGAGAAGAAGAAGAAGCTTTGGTGATGAGGGGAAGTGAGGTGGAAGAAGAGCAGAGTGTGCGTATTCTACGCAGTGAACAACGAAGCATAGCTCAATGGAGGTTGTTGGTTATGGCCTCTGCTCTGCTCTCTGAGTCTTCAGAGTTTGCTAGGTTTCCAGTTTTCTCTCCGTTTAAAATCATGGACTTTTTTGTCAAGACCAATGGGCTCAATTTATCCAGTCCACTCCAGTGTATTTCACGGCCTATAGAAACATCAGAGTTCAAAATCGATTCCGTAAATTGAGTTTAGACGATATACGAACGGCAAATCTAACATGTCGCTGAATTTATTTATTTTTTTAATAATAAATGCGATTTATTGGGAACGCATTTATAAATGTTGTATATTGGAGTCTCGAAACTGCAACCAAAAGTTCGGTTCAATCGAAATCGGTTTAGCCTATTTTTTGGGAGGAGTTATGCTTACAGATTCTACAGATGTATTTTTCCAAATTTATTGGGTCAATTATACCCTTTACAAACTCTATCTCATATTATATTCTCCCTCCTATAATGAGACTTTTATTTATTACCTTCTCTTTCCTCTTTCTTTTTTTTTTTTTTTTTTTTTTTTTTTAATATTTAAGAGCATCTTTTTCAACAAGGGGGCCCAGTCAGAATTTTTTCAAAAAATGCTGACTCAATTTACCTTTGAGAAATAGTTTCAAAGGAAGTTAATTGACATTAGAAGCAGATATGTTATCTCTAATTGACATCGTCAAGTTTGTATTCTCATTTTCTTCTCTCTTTGAACATGATGATCTCCTTGTGAGGTGCTACCACTTTTCAAGTCCTGTTGAACATCATTTATAATATTTTCATCCGGATCAACACCCGTTAAATAGTTATGCAAAATGCAACAACTAATAATGATTAGTTTATGAGTTCCAGTATCATATGTTGGTTTGGTGGTTGTTTGTATGATTGGAAATCTCTTTTTTAAAACACCAAATGCACACTCAACTGATATCCTAGTGTCGTTTATTGAATAAATCACGGGCATTTCGCGGTGGATTACTAGAGTATTCCTGCAAGTGGTACCTTTCTCCCCTATAAGGTCTGATAAATCCTCTTTTTAGAGGAAATCCAGCATCCCCAAGATAATATTTCCCTAATCAAATGATGTTAAAGTTAATCTCACCATAAAACTTAAACTAAAAATTGAATTTGATCCTAACTTAACATATTTACCTTGTGAAATTTTTAAGGGATATGCACGTGTGATTGCATTTTTAAAAATTCTAGAGTCTGAAGCGGTCCCTTCCCAACCGGGTATAACATATGTAAATTTCATATCAAAAGTACATGCTGCTAGAACATTTTGAGTTGGGTAGTCTTTCCTGCCGCGGTATCTAGGAGCATCTTGCAATGGAACCTTGACACGTACATGTGTACAATCAATTGCTCCAATGCAATCCTAACAGAAAAACTAGATAGTTATATTTTGGATAATATAGCTTATAGGAAAATATTTACATATGTATAAATGTTCACCTTAAAATATGGGTAGAATCTATGACTGTTGAGAATTTCAGTAGGCACTTCATTTCCATTAGGTTGAATAAGATATAACTCTTCCAGCTCTAGTATAGCTTCTAATACCCTATGAAAATGACGACTAATTGTCTCTCCAGATCGTCTAAAGAAAGTTGACATACCCGATTTTTTACATTGTGTCCTACTAAATATAAAAATTTTGCTACTTGTTCTTCAATTGTTGCAAATCTACTTGGTTGAAGTCCAGCTCTATTTCTTAAGATGGTGCACAGATTCATAAAGGCAGAAAGGACCCATACGAAGTACATGCCGACAACGTTGATTGCACACAATATGCTTCATCAATTCAATCCTAACTTTCCCTATATTCTATTATTTCATGTGAAATTCTACGCCTTCTTGAATTACTTTCAATAGAGAGCAACGATAGTAAGATGCATATTAAACATCGCACCACCATTATAATGAAGTGATTAATTTTTTCATCTTCATTTGCCATCTAAAAGTAAAAAAATCAAAATGAAAAAAATAAAGCTACTGTTAAATACAAATAATAAAATTAAATTAAATCTAGCACATATTATATACTATTTAAACACTAAACAAAGCAGTTTGACACTTTTATTTAATCAAATTATCTGCACAATTCAAGAAGTTTAGTTTGCTTCCCTTAAATATAAGTTAATGATATATACATACATTTGTTTACAAAATTTAAACAATTCCACCAAATCCTACTAGTTTTTTAAGGATTAAATAATATTGGATTTTTTAGGAACTTGCACACTTTTTTATTTTTAATTTTTTAAATTTTTTTTATTGATGTATATGAACAACAACTTCAAAGCCACCTCAAATTATATAAAGGCAAAGTTTAACTCATAGTATACAAAGACAATGTACAGTAACTAGAAAGAATCAGTTTTAAGTACTCACTTGTAAAAGCTAGTGAACAAGTTGAAGTGAGTATGCTTTACTTCCGTAGATTTCACGTAGAATGTTAGATCTGAAATGAACAAATAGAAAATCAATAATAATAAACCTAAGCTACAAAAACCAATAGCGCACGCACATACTCTAATTCAGAAAAAGACGAGTTGAACATGAGTTTAAGATTTATACCAAAAGACAAATCGAAGATTGGTGAAGAATTTACCTAGAATTGATTTGGGAGTAGAGAGAACAGAGTAACAACAAATGGTGAACAAGGAGCACCAACCTCTTTTGCCTATGCCCTTACGAGGTTGGGTGCAGAGAGATCTTCTGCGTCGTGCGTGGATTTGAGTGTGAGCGTTAGGCGTGTGATAGGTTTGGGTTGGGGAGAGAATAGAATCGTGGATTTGGATGTGTAGAGAACATAGAAGAAATTCTTTTGACCAGTTAATTTTAAGGGTATTAATATAATTTAACAATTTGATAGATAAATTACCACAAGTTTCCATTCAATTTATCCCATTCCATTCCATTAATAAAAAGTTGATCCACAAGTTAAGGGTATTAATGGATTATTTTTAACTTCTTCGATAATCTATTTAAAATATCAAAAAATAAATTAATTACTTATATATATATATATGATTTTAAAATAAAAATTAGTTTAAATTATATAAATAAATTAACCATTTTAAATTACAATCACTTAAAATTTACAAATTTAATAGAATTAAAGAAAATAATTAAATATAATATTTTTAAATAATTAGCTCAACTAAAAAATATATTAGTACTAATCTATTTTATAATATATGCATCTTTTAATTTTAATACTGTAGAGGAAACATAAACTCAACAATTAAATAAAACTGTCAAAAAGGATTAACAAACCTAAAACTAATTTGGTTGAAGGGAATACAAGCTTGGATAGCCCGTTTTAGAATAAGTTTTTATATTCTTGTAAAAACTCATTGGCAATGATTCATGGACATGTTCCAAAAGTTCAAAGTTTTTTTTTATGTGTGGTCTAAATAAAAATGGACGGAAGGCCTGAGGCCTAACTTTTGAAAGCCTTTCTCAAATTGCATGGTTCTAAATTGAACAGTCCAGTAGAAGCATCTGAGGCGTTTGATCTTTAAACTTTTGACCAAAGAATTTTAAGATTAAACCTCAGACCAACCTTACTTGATATCAACAGGATGTATGTCCGAAATGATGCCTTAGGGGCGAAATGAAGACTTACAACCAAAATAAAGGCTTGAAGTTAAAATGAAGGCTTGTGGCCGAAATGATGCATTATGGCCGAAAGAATGCATTATGGCTGAAACGAATATTTAGGGTGAAAATGAAGGTTCAGGGTCGAAATGAACGTGAATGACTGAAAGGAAGGTATCCAAAATCAAAAGGAATCATCTACCAACTTGAAGTCCAGATGGGAGCCAGCTGCCCAAAATAAAATCTAAGTCGTTAATGATTAAACATTAATAAAATATAATATTTCTTATTACTAAAACGTAAAATATATTAAAATGGGAAAGATAATCATAAAAGGAAGTAAATAGTTATAATCCTATTGAAATTCCAATTATTATGAGATATTTTCTCCCTAAAAACTCTATAAATAGGGGTCATTACAGACTAAATGGAAAAGATGATTTGTTGATATGAATCTGAGTTTCTATATTCTTAATGCAGTCTAAACTTGCATAATTCATCAGGCTCATGTCGCAATTACTATTAGTTTAGGGATTGATTAGAAGGCGCATGCCTGGTCTATTTAGGAATAAAGGAAAGATTAAGTTGTTAGACGCTTGTGCATAGTTATAACTAGATTTACTAAATTAATACTGCAATTGAGTAATTAGTTTTATTGGATTGCTTTCTCATCTAATTGAAGCATACCTTTCATTTTTATTGAATTCGATTAATTTTAACATATGACTTTTAAAACTCTCTTTATTTATTTCCTATTAATGAAGTCACTATCCTATTATACCAAAGTTTAATTGTACCAAAGTTTAATTGATTATCTATTCTTTAATGATCAACCCTACTTTCATATACTATTATTCAAGAATTTAATTTATTTGGATGGATTCGACGCTTACCAGCTTAAATGGATGTGGTTGGAGAAGGTCTAAACTTGAAAATATTTCAAAATGGATTTTAGCATTCTTTTCGGATCCATTAGTAAGAACTCATGGATGGAAAGAAAGTCTCTCTCTCTATATATATATATATATATGTAAAGGCAAGGTATGCGTCCATATTGTATTGTCTTAAAAATAAAATTCCTCACTAATAATAACAACGGGCTATAAAAGTTTCTTTTGAAAATTAACTTATAAATTATAATGGAAAACCACTACTTTTCAAGTCATTCTAGATTAACACTCTGTTTTAACAATGTTACTATTATAATGAATTATACATATATATATATTTATTTATTTATTTAAATTTTCAATAAATATGATAAAATTTTAAAATTTTAATTTAATTTAATATTAAAATAGATATTTATTCTTAATTCAATTTAAGTTTACACATTTATATATTTTCAAATCAAATAGTGATATTAAATCAAAAATTTTAATAAACAAAATTTATTAGTTTTGCCAAACAAGAATTTGAAATATAAACTAAATTTATTACACCAATTAGATTTAAATATATAAGTTGAAGAAGTTAAAAATTAAAAAAAAAATTATAAAAATGTCGATGAAACATGGAAATTTTAAATAAAAATTATAAATTTAAAAAAATTAAAAAAAATAAATAGAGTGAGGGAAAAAATATACCAGTATTTAAGTATTCAATATTGAAGGATGAGAGATGAGAGAGAATAAATGAAATACTCTGACCACCTTTTTCATTTAAAGTAAACATTTAATGCTTTTATAACATATTTATCAAATTTTCTCTCTCCCCTAATTGACTAATTAAGTTTTTTTATTTGAAGGATAAAAATGTAAAACTAGAGTGTCTGTACAACATCTGTACACATTTGTCTGTACATAAAACATTTTTCTCTTTTTTTTCACTTAAATTTAATACAGAACTTGTCCACTTCTTCATTTTCACTCAAATTAAAAAGGTGAAAGTGAGTTATTTGTTATAAATGTATGATGAATTGTCTCATATACCCTTAATAAATGGTATGATAATTATTGAAATATTTGAAAATTTTCATTAATTAGATAAATAATAGTGGAAAATAATAATTAATGGTGCTTGAAAAATTGAAAAAAATGACATTTTGAATGGGACAAAATATTTTTTTATAGATGTGACACTTTCACTGGGACGGAAGGAATAACACTTAGGCTTTGTTTGGATTTCAAGGTAAATGACGAAAAGGAATGGAAAGGAAATGTATAGAATGGTATGGAATGGTGTGGAATGGAAAAAAGAATCATTTCCATAGTTTGGATATTATGCTCATGGAATGGAATGATTATTCCATCCCAATGTTTGGGATTGGAAAAAAAAATAAATGGATGGAATCAATTGAAGAAGAATAAATTACCATTATACCCTTATTATTTTTTCCCCAAACCTTTTCAAAAGACCTTTTTTTTTTTTTTAAATCAACTCTATTTATATACCAATATATGATAATATAACATCTCATTAGCAAAAGATCCAAACCAATAATAAACATATATATCTTAAACCCTTTATACAAATGAATTCCAATAATTTAAAACACTCCTAACATCCAAACACATCAGAATAATTCATCCAATTGTTCAATAAGTAGTATCATATTAACAACAAATGACATCAAAATAACAACTTGAAATAAAATTCGTTTAATTTCGACATATCCATTGAAAGTCACCATAAATAAAAGTAAACCAAAAGGTTGAAATACCTACATCACAAAAAATTCAGTCAATAACTATATTATGTTAACATATTAAAATAAGTGAAGCATACCCATATTCCTCAAAGTATTCTTCATAACCTATAATTTCAAAATCCTCACTGAAAATGATTTGCAAGACAAACGACTTTACATTGTCATCTATATCTGTATATATTCAATGTAGTCTCGAATCCAATGTGGGAAAAACAAACAATTTGCAAACTTCATAACTAACTAGACTCTAGTATATTTTAAGTAAAGTATAATAAATCATTATGCTTTTAAAAAACTTACTCAATCACTTTGAGAGTAATTTGGTACGTTGAAAGGCAACATCTCATTCTGTTTGTTTACCGGTGTCCCTTTAAAAGATCGCAATGCTTCAGGATGCGTGATTAGGTGCATGTATATTAGGATACAAAGTAGGTCTAACTCCTATTTCTTCTAAATCTGAAAATCATGAATCCTCGGCAGCAACATTCCTACTTTGACTAGCAAACTCCTTCAAAGATGCACATAGATCTTTAATAGAACTAGTAAGTTCTGACAAGTTAGAATATGTGTATACCGAATTCCTTTTGTGTTTTTGAGACCTTGATGAAGTATCTCCAACAGATTGATCTTCAACCGACCTACTAGTAGGTGAGAATTGTGGTAAGTCTCCATGTACATAATTATAACCCTTTAAAGACATTTCATCGTTGGCCACTTGATTATCAATATCGTCTATCGTAATATCACCTCCATGACAACCCGACTCTTTCCTTCTTCTATTAAACTCAAATCCAGTTTCAACATGCTCTTCCGTTGCTCGATCCTTACCAAAAAGTTGCACAAGCTTATCGTAATGTGGAATTGACTTATTTCTCCATTCAGCAGCTTCTAGTTTTGACTATACAAAATATAAATAATTTATATAAAATATTAATCATATTGCTGTAAGAAGAAAACCTAGACATAAATAAATTACAGTTATGAAAAAGTAATTGAACTAAGGTTGAAAATCATACAATGGCACTTACTATAATTCTGCATCACTACATTATTTAATAAGTTGAAAAAATAATTCTAGCACTACATTACTTACTAATTTGTAAATTGATTTCTATATAAGCTTTGCATATCAACATAGTACAAGTACCAACAACACATGAAAATCATTCTACTCACAAGGAAGAGGACAGCTAGCAATGTAGAAATGGGTACCGGTTTACAAGTTAAATATATATCCATCCTACCATTCAAATTTATACATATATATAAAAAAAGAAAGAATGGAAATACCTGTCTTTGTCACTATTTATCAAATAAAGAATTAGTAACATATTCATCTGTATGTCTCAATACAGGTCTTGACCATGCTATATTATAAGCAGTGATATTATAAATTATATTTGAAAGTTGAACAGAATAAATATACCTCAATTAAGGCATCCCATACTTCAGGTTCATCTATCCACATAGAGCTAGTTGCATCCCATCCGAAACCACTCAAACCATTCTGTTAGGATCCCTAGATATGGATCGTGTCACAGGACGATCAGCAGGCAAAATAGGATACTTCCTTCTACCTATGGTGATAAGTCTAATTCATCAAAGGGAACTAGGACCTTGGAAACTCATTAGAGAGAGAATTCGATCTCTGAAACCTTACGATTTCTCTTTAATCTTCTGTTTAGTTTTAGTGTGTGTTTGGCACTAGCTGTTATATTAGATGTTGGATTTAGCGATTAGCTGTTAGCTGTTAAATTAGATGTTGAAGTAACGGTCTGGAATGAGTGTTTGGCAACAACAATTAGATGTTAAAGTAGCTGTTAGATATAAAATGACGTAAAAGGACTGTATACTATTTTTTAACTTATGGTATATTTATTTCATTTTTTTAGTGTAAATATTCATTTGTAAATAATTTTTTTTGTTGAGATTTTTAATTTAAAACCTATAATACTATAATCATCAATTAATTAAAAAATATATAATAAAATTTAATTTTAAAAAATTATTTAAATTTTTTAATCACATATAATAAATAAAAATAATATTAAAATTAAGATAACTTATTTCTACTTTATAATATAATCACGAATATGGATGTTTTGAATAAAAAATAAAAATAGTTCAAAAAAAAGTAATCAAAAGAAAATTATGTCTAAGCCCTATCGTTCCAAATTAAAGAAGCAATGCAATCACGAGTTTCACTCATTTGTCTTGATCTTCCTGAACTTTCTTCTGTTGTAGAATAACTTCCAACATCGGGTAGATCGGCTTGTGGTATATATGTTGGATTTTTCTCAAAGACACCAAAAATAGGATCTTTTACCGAATTAATTCGAATATAGTTATGTAACGCAAAACATAATTTAACAATGTCTACCTGTGTTTCAATACTATAATTTGGCATAACACGTAAAATCTTCCATCTCTTTTTCAATACTCCAAAGCACCGTTCTATGCAACTTCGAAGAGAAGAATGCATACAATTAAAAGTTTCTTGAGTTGTTCGGGGTGCCACATTTTCAAATTCAGATTGATGGTATCTAATCTTTGGATAAGGTACAAGATATCCATGTCTATCCGAATAACCTTTATCTACCAAATAATATTTACCTGAAAAAACACAAGAAACAAGTTTTACTTTTTAATGTAATTGAATAATATTTTTTTAACATTAATTTTTATTTATACAGAAATTATAGTATGAGTGTGATTGTATATACCTCGTGGTGGCTTAGGAAAATTGTACTGGTCTGTTTCTGTTGTCTCACGGAAAATACGAGTATCATGTGCTGATCCTTCCCAACTTGCTAGTACAAATGTGAAGCACATATTAATATCACAAACAGCCATTACATTTTGTGTAGGTATTCCTTTTCTTCCCCTCCATGGAATTTGTTGTGCCACTGGAATAGAAGCAGCAATATGTGTGCCATCAATACAACCAATACAATCCTATTATGCAAGTCAATTTTAAAAAAAATAATGTTAGTGAAAAATTTAACATAGTATTAAAAGTAATTTTTATGTAAAAAGTTACCTTAAAGTATGACATGTATCTTTTGTCGTTAGCGATTTGTGGAGGAACTCCTTTGAATTCTGGGTCTGTTGGTCTAATAATATCAGAAGAAAGATTTACTATTACATCTAAAACATCATGGAAACTCCTGCTTATTGTTTCACCTGATCTTTGAAAACGTTCTTGACAATCTCTATTTGAAGCACCTAAACTAAGAGTATATATTAGCTTGAGTTGGGTCTGTTCTTCCATGAGTTGTCAATGAATTTCTCTCTCCATGTTTTGTCTTAACTGTCGTGAGCTACTAATTTAACATTGTTATGAAAAATCATAGCAGTGTTTCCAAATATGAAATCTACATTGAACTAAATCCATCAATATTTATAACTATCTGCCCAGCTATGTTTGCAAATATTAAAAAAGAAATTTTGATTAGCCAATAACTTTTCAAGTCAATCAAATCAGTTTGACCTTCATCTAGGGAGCAAGTAGCTAAAAGATGTATTACATTGTGTGTTGTGTATGTTGGTCACATTAATTAAGTAATGAAAAATCATCTAATAACTGGAGAAAATGAAGTACAAAATTAGGAACATATTCAACTTACATATGAATCGAATGCTAACAAATGAGGAAGTGCTTTAATATGGTACATGATCAAAACTAAATTATTGAGTTCAATATACAAATTTTACCAACTAAACCATTTATCATAACTTATCAAGGCCAATTAAAGAGAGAATGTGAATTGTCGTTACCCGTCATGGTGAAGATTGCTCGTCTTAGTGAAGATTGCTCGCAAGAGAATCAAAATAGGCCATTAAAATCATTGTAATTGAGAAACACCAAAACCAATGACACTATTGTAATGTCTGAAAATTTGGCCTAAAATTTTTCTTTATTTTTTAACAATTAGTTTTAGAAAATGTGTCCGTTTGATTGATTTTTAATTTACTTTTATTAAATTTTAATGTGTTTTATTTAGAACCGATGCTTCCAGAAATCACCATTTGGAAAATCAGTTATATCAGTCGGGCATAAATGATTAATTAGGGAAGAATTGAATGATTGGATGTTAGGATTCAAATATTCCGTACTTTAAATTTTTTATATTTTTGTATCCTACATCTAAAATGTTAAATAGTTTTTGATAAATAGCTATATATATATAATAATTTTAGAATGAAAATTTTCAGGTTTTGGGCTGGTTCAGACCTAGTATTGGACTTGGACCTCCTAAGAGTCCAAATCTAATAACATAGGCCCAAACGGCCAATAAGCCCAAAAAACTCACCCATTACACTTTCACCCTCTTTTACTCTCCTTACAATTGTTTTCAACTGAACAACCGACATCTTCGTTTCACTCTTCAATCACTTGCATGTATCCAAATCTCATCTCACCTTGATTTCAAGTGAAGAATATCTCTCAAATCTCTTTCATTTCCACTTCTCTACTCAATTGACCGAAAAAGGATTTACGGGACTGTCTTCAAATTCTTCAATTTTTCCGAACTATCCATGCCCGTTAAGGTGAGAATTGTTTGATAACTATCCTAATTTGAACTTCATTCTTGGATTTTATTAAATTGTCATTTAATTGTTTTCTTAGGGTTTGCTCCATTAAGTTAATCATCCATTTGGGTTAAGCGGTTTCTCAGTTTTAAACTGCCATAACTTGAGGTAATTTCAAAATCTTAACCGCTAGTTGTAATTCGTAAATTAAAGTAGTGTTTACCTGATTGCGTTGCCGAGCTTTTGTGAGCTTCAAAATGTGTGGATTTAGTCCAATTATATATTCTTCCCTAATCAATTAGATTGTCCTGTTTTATTCTTTTGAAAGAGTCAAATGGTGTTTACTATTATGGGTAATTACCAAAAACCTCCCAAGTTTTGAAACGTTTGATTTTCCGCCACCATTTTTCAAACGTTGTACCAAACCACCCCCACTTATAAAACCAAAGTTGTTTTCTGTTATGATTGAATGGTTTCTGTTAATGGGGGCGGTTTGACACAGACGTTTAAAAAACGGTGGCGAAAAATCAAACGTTTCAAATTTTGGAGGATTTTTTTATAATTACCCTTTATTAATTCTCTAAATGATATTGATACGTTTATCACATCTCTATCGGAGGATATGTTATGATTTATAAATATAAATGTTATATTGTTTAGAGATTTTTCAAAATATAAAAATTTAAATTATTTAAAAAAAAACTATTTAACTAGTTAGATTTCAATTGTTCCACATTTTATTTTATATTTTATCAAAAGTAGTTTAATTCAAAAATACTTTTTTATTTATTTTTAAATTTAAATATTTAAATTAATTTAATTTATTGACCTATTTATTTCTTTAAATTTTATTTTTTTAAAAAAAATTATATATCTTATTATTATTATTATTATTTATTTATATTTTATTCCATTACTTTTATATCATAATTTGTAAAATTAAAATTAAAATTCATGACAATATCAAATACTTTTAAAATAAATGAATAATTATTCTTCATTTTAATTATAATATATATAAAAATTAATATTGAAAATGATAAAACTAAAATGGTAAACAAAATATATTACCAATTAGAATGATATAAATATATAATTTATAATTAATATGCATTTATTATTACTACAACTCTAACAATTACTAAAACATGTAAATGTTTATGTTATTAAAGAATAATGGACTAACAAAATCTACCACTAAATTAAACTTAATAAATGGAAAAAAAAAACGATTGTAACCGCGCATTATATATCTTCTTCAAATACGAAACGATATTGCAAATTCTTCTAAGTTGGGTAATCACGCATTATATATCTTTTTATTTTTCAAATATTGTTCTGCTATAATCAAATATTGTTTATGCTTACTTGCTATTTTGATATTTATATTTTATTCCATTAGTTTTATATAATAATTTTATTTTTTATAAATAAAAAAATTAATAATAATGAAAAATACATATATATCATTTAGAGAATTAATAAAGGGTAATTACAAAAAAAATCCTCCAAAATTTGAAACGTTTGATTTTTCGCCACCGTTTTTCAAATGTTTGTGTCAAACCGCCCCCATTAACAGAAAACATCCAATCATAACAGAAAACAGCTTTGGTTTTGTAAATGGGGGCGGTTTAGTACAACGTTTGAAAATTGGTGGCGGAAAATCAAATGTTTCAAAATTTTGGGGGTTTTTGGCAATTACCCTTACTATTATTATTATTATTATTTTTTCCTGAAAGGGTTTAATCTTTTGTGTGTATATCGGTAATTGTTTAAAGATTGAGTAAGAGACATGGATTTTATAAAAACAAATTTAGATTTCTTTTGGTTTAAATAAATACATAGCTTTAAACTGTATTTTAAGAGAGAAATTGGAATTGTTTTGGTCTAGGTGACCAAGCTGTAGGAGGACAGCTTTAATCAAGCTTATTTGGTTTTTGGAATAGCGAATCAAGGTTGGTAAATCCGTTTTTGGCCCTCTACATTATGTTTGTTATTGATTGTTTAGATTGTGATAATGAAGACTTAATATTGATGTTTTGGCTTAGGAAATAAAATATAATATTATGATTGCTGAGTAGCTAGATAGTGATCGATATTGCATTAGATGTAAGTTCTTTCACTATTGAATTTGTATATGTGATTCGGATGTTGTTTGAGTTGATTTGTGATTGTGTTATGATAAGTTATTTAAACCGAATTAATTGAAAAGTGAAACAAATAACGCCCTTATTAGTTGTCGGATCGATAGGTGATAGAAAGGCGCCTTAGGGGTTAAGAAGTGCTTCGAACACCTAGACGGTGTATGTGGCGAGAGGTAATTCCACTGACATATGTCTAGAGTTAAGACTTCGATCCAGAGTTGGAACTTCGGTTCAGAGTTGGGACTTCGGTCCAGAGTTGGGACTTCGGTTCAGAGTTGTTCCCGTTTCACCTAGAGTCGTAGGCTATGTTGGGCGAGATTTGATATTAATTAACTAAGGATGATCATGTTAATTTACACTTATGAATTGATGTTGGCAAATTATGCCTTAAGTGTGTGTTTGATTGATTTTAGCAGTCGCCGGAATCGGTTTCCGAGTAGGCTATCATATAATGTTGTGAGACCGTCTATTAAGTTGTGCTCGGATAGTTGGGATTGTGTTATGGTCATGTTTAGGTTCATACTTACATATTAAAATAAAAATGTAATTGTTATGGTAAATTAATGGGGCAACAGTGGTATATCACTATAAATCTGAGTTAATAGGCTGAAATATTAGTTGATCATTGTGGCCTTTATAACGCATATGTTCTGAAGTATTTATATATAAAACTATTCGCATTTGTAGTTCTAAAGTATTTATATATAAAACTATTCGCATATGTTCTGACTTGTTATTATTTTATAACGACTCATGTATATGGATAATTAATAGTTAAATTTCAAATGTTGTCAAGGTGTGTTTTAAGAGTTGGTAATAATGACTTGAAGTCAAGATTTAACTGATTTATTGTTATGCTGAAAAAATTATTTGATAGGCATTTTGTGAAATTTTTAGATATGGCATAATTAACTATTTGGCTGGAGGTTACCATTTGTAATTATAAACTAATATCTTGTGTAGGTAAGAAAAATATTTTCATTGAGTTATGGTTTATGGATTATTTGTTTTGAACTAAGCAATACAGCTTATTAACATGTTTGAACTACCTAAAATCTGACAAAATAAGCTGGTTTTATTGGGTCATTGTCCAGTATTAAATTCATGAATAATTGAGTCGGTGTCCTATGATTGATATTTATAGTTGTTGTTTAATATCTTTTGATCATGTATATTCATAGTGATTTTTATGCTGACCAAATAATTAAATTAAAATATGAAAGTTAGCTAAAAAGTAATAGTTGATTCTGCTGTAAATAGGCTGATTTTCTGGTATCAATAAGCAGTGTTAAATTCATAATTAATGAAGTTGGTGATATGTAATTTATATTTACTACTATTGTTTAATATATTGTGATGGTATATGTGTATTTATAATGGTTTTTGTGCTGACCAAATAATTAAATTAAAATATGGAAGTTAGCTAAAGAGTCATAGTTGATTCTGCTTCAGATTAAAAGTTGATTTTATTGAGTACTTTTGTAGTTTTAAAATCATATGAAATGGAACATTTGCCTAATTTCTTTTGTTGATGATTAATATTTAACAACTTAGGATGGAGAATAAGTGTTTGAATTGAATCATATGCTTGTGAGTCGACGGTTTTGAGCTAGATAAGTTAGCTTGTTGTCATGTTGTGGCCTGCAGTTTTAAGTCTGAATATATGAAAATAAATAAATTGTCATACTTAGGCAAGAACTAGAAGTTTACCTATAATAAAATTTGTATTCTAATATTAATATGTTTATTTATTTATCTTCAAATGGTATCTTTCGGTTCCAAAATCTTGTGTCTTGACCATAATGCCCTTACCTTACATCCTAGTGACTATACCGAGCATAACTTATCGTGACCCGACTTACGGAGAAAATTGAATGACGTTACTTAAAAGGATAAGTAACCTATGATTGCACATTTTATTATAAGATTTAAGTAAACTAAATAAACAAATGAATTAATGCATATCATAATTTTTATCTTTTCAATTTCGCTTATGTAATTGATTGATTAAGGTGTATGATCGATGCCTTCTATGGAATTAGGAAGCCTTAGCATTGCTTCTTAGTTACATATGTGTGCTAATTTAATAATTTGATCGAATAGGACATTTGCGTGTGATTGTTTTGGGATATGGATTACCAAATAAGCTTTGTAGCTTACACTTTTATTTTATTTTCTTGTGTTTTTCCCTTTCTTTAAATGATTTGTATCAGGTGATCAAGCAGGCTGTAGTCGGGCTTTGGTATAGCCATCATGAAGCATTTCATCTGCATTTTAGGTCACTAATTTTCATATACTCATACTTTCATGTATCTTTTTTTTTTTTTATTAAAGATCTTTATATAGGTGTTAGTGTCTATAGATGGTATATTTTTTTGTAAAATCTTAATATGTAAAATTTTGGCTATATGTAGTCTTCTATTTTATAAATTGTAAGTTTGGAAGTTATGTATATGTTTAAATGATTTCCTAACATTTTTCGAATATTTCAGATAGTCAATGTAGCTTTTTATAAATTTCTATACTTCTATTTTGACATATTGTAATTGAACAGGTTATATATATATACATTATAAAAGTTTGTTTTGACTTCACATTAATGTACGGTTTCTTACCATTTTTGAATATGGATGTACATACTTCCACCTATGGACAAATTTTGATTTGTACATGAAAGTTGTCAATGTTGGTTTTAATAAAAAATATTTTTTGTACACATATTTTGAGATATTGTAATTGAACAAGTTATATATTGAGCAGGTTTATTATGACCTCCTTCTAATGTATTGAGTTGTTAGTCGTGTTTGTGACTCCCCGCTCTTGGTTCTGTTCCGGCCGGACTGGGGGTTGGGCGTTACAACTATATCCAACCTTTTCAACTCCACCATTAATAGATGCACACATACACATCAATCATAGTAACAAAATAATAATTTTATTTATTTCATATAAAATAATGTTAGATAATAATTTGGGAATAATAGTAAATAAAATTTCATCTCAATGAATAGTTACAGAAAATAATCCATCAAAATAAGATAGTTTTTGAGACCATCTTGGATTTATGGAAAGATCGGAATCCTAGCAATTTGAAAATCATTTAACTTCATAATTTTAAGTACCAAAATCAATAAACTAAATCTAATTCCAAAAAATCCAACATATCACATGTGGTATGGATAGATGAATATTTGAGGTTTAAAAGAAACTTCAATCTCAGCCTTAATTCCTCTTTTTGCATTCTTGTTAGTTTCTATAGTAACCAATTATGTAGGGTAAGATTTCCTAGAAATTTTAACTTCAACACCTAATATGGAACCCTGTTAGCCAGATAATGTTACAGAATCCCAATAAAAAACATTAAAAAAAATTGAGGTTACAATTTTTAAAAAATAAAAAATCCTTAACATACCTAATCTCCCATAGGTATAACTATCTGACAATCAAAACCAACACACCAACAACAACTCGGCACCAATCGCAGTACACAGATCTGGTCCAAGCACACGGTTGCTGGAGTCTCAAGACAGTTGAGCCACTTCTTCAACACAACAAATGATCTGAGTATGGCGGTTGAAGCATCATTTACTGCATAAAAAACTAACTCGAAACGTTACGTTATGACATAAAATCATATTTGATAAAAGAGCGATTTTTTTATAAGAGTAAAGAGGAGAGAGTTTGTTTGTCTTTAACAGAGAGAAAAAGAAAATGACAAATATAGCTGAAAAAATAAATGCCAATTAGAAATGAAGAAATGGATATATATATTTTTAAAAGTGGTAAAGAAGAGGGCTGGAGAAGAAATGAAAATGTCAGATTTGAGAGATGAAAGAATGAGTACAAAATGAGAAGTCTATGAGAAGTCTCTCTATTTCATCTTCCATCTATTACAGTAGTCATATGATTAAAATTTCTCACTGACACGTTTTATTCTTTTATTAGTAAAGTACGAAAAAATATATACAAAAGTGGCCATTTTGGAAATTTTCCAACCTAACATTGAACTCTTAGACACTTTAATTGTCCGACACCGTGTCCAAACCGTATCAATTAAATAAGTACCCCCTCCGTCCCAGTAAAAGTGTCACATTGACAAAAATGATTTGTCCTAGTGAAAGTGTCACATTGACAAAAATGATTTGTCCCATTGAAAGTGTCATCTTTACTCCAATCAAGTAAAATCAATTATTTTCTTCCAGTATTGCCTTTATAATTAATTACAACTTTATTTTTAACATTGTTTGCATTTCGCATTAAATTCATTATGTATTTCCAACATGTCATACATATCTACGTACATCACTAAATTTATGTAAATTAAATATAAAAGATAAAGAGACAACAATAATACTTGTATTCCCTTAATGTATTAATCATACTTATACTTGTGATTTTATACTTGAATAATATAAATGGAGAAGGAAGAAGATAATCTTCAGCCAGTCAAAAGTAAGATATTATTGTATGGAGATGCACCTAAAAATATTTCAACTTGAATTTGCATCCAGATTGCAGTTTTGATTTGAACAAGTTTCCAGAAGTTGAACATGAAGACAAAGACAAACAAGAGGTGATTAATATGATGTTGAAAATAAATTTACCAAAATGTTATTAAAAATACATTATGGAGATTATTATATTTATGTGAGATTTTTATTATAATAGTTTTTACATTATCCCGTAGAATGAATGTGGAAAATCTAGAGTCTTCTTTAGGTCAATTTTCCTTAATACTTAGTATGACTTTCTCAATCAAGCAGAATCTAATCACATCCCTTATCACTAAAGTTATTGGTTTCATATATAGAGTACCCGCTACTCAATTAACACTGTTTCTTTTAGCTTGCTCTTCTGTAACAAAAAGAAATACCCTAATTTTTCAAGAAAATATTTCATTTCCTTCATTATTGTGTCTCGGGCGAGTCAAAGCAACCAAAAACATAACATTTGCAATAAAGTTCTTACTATTACATGTACGCATTGGATCCTCTTCATTTGGTAGCAAGTAGTACTTTTCCGACTTTTTAGTCATATAAAACCACTTCTCATCAATATGAATTATATTAAACATTTCATTGAACATCGGATCAGTGATAGACTATGAGCATCAAATATCGATAAGCAAAATTTCAATCATGATATTTTATTTTCTTCTGTTAGTGTTGGTTTTATTGCATTAGGATGATGACGAAATTTTCCAAACTTTAAAAATATATGAACTGTGGACTTACTCATATTCAAAACAAAAGCAATTGATCTAATAGTAGTGTGTTAATTTAAAGGTATCTCATGGAAGCATGATGAGTCTAACTGAATTTGTTTACTCTCATAAGTTTTTTCTTTATGAACTATGTCACCACTTTGTGTTTGCTTCCATATACGTTGAATGATTCGACTGCTACAAGAAAATATTGCTACCACATTTTTTATTTCTCTGTATTTCAACTTTCCATTTGTTAAGAAAAATTAGCTCCAATCTTCTTATAAATCTGATTCATGAGATAAATAAATTAGCATAAATAATATGAATAAATAATTCAAGACTATTTATATCTCTAATAGAGTGAAAAATTTTACAAAATAGAAAGGTAATTACACCACACAACCCACCAGCATCCCAGTGACACTCGAGAATTTTTCTCTCAATTTCTCACAAAATCTTTCTCTCTTTTTCTTCTCTCTTTTATGTGATGATATTAAACAAATGAAAATTTGAAAAATATATACTCATTTCCTATACTAAAAATAGGTAAATAAAATTTTAGTAAATAAATTTCAAACCATCAAACTTTTAGTTGCTACTAAAAATTATGTAGTTATTATTCAACAATCTCCCACTTGAAGACTTATTTTAATATGTCTTCACATCGTACTCTATGTAGTAGAGCTTTCCCATATTACTCTTATAGGCCGACTAAAGTTGAACACAACTTCAGTTTGTCGATAGTTACTGTCTTTGTTAACATATCAGCCGGATTCTTACTTCCTTGAATCTTTTCCAATTTGAGCACTTCATCTTCGAATAAAGTGATATCATAGTCCGACACCGTACTCTATGTAGTAGAGCTTTCCCATATTACTCTTGTAGGCCGACTAAAGTTGAACACAACTTCAGTTTGTCGATAGTTACTGTCTTTGTTAACATATCAGCCGGATTCTTACTTCCTTGAATCTTTTTCAATTTGAGCACTTCATCTTCTAATAAAGTTCGAATAAAGTGTATCGTAGTCCGATATGCTTTGTTCGGGAATGAAATGCTGAATTTTTAGCCAAATGTATCGCACTCTGATTATCACTGTACAAAACATTATTCTCCTGCTTGAATCCTAACTCTGTTAACAAACCTTGAAGCCATATCATTTCTTTACTAGCTTCAGTTACTGCAACATACTTAGCTTTTGTAGTAGATAGAGTAACAATCTTCTGTAACTTCGACATCCAACTCACCGCTGTATTTTCAATTGTGAATATATAACCCGATGAACTCTTTCTATAATCGACTTCACCTCCAAAGTCAGCATCGACATAACCCTGTACATTTAATTCACCTTTACCAAAGTATAAGCACTTATTTGTGGTACCTCGTAGATACCTCAAAATCCATTTCACTGCTTCCCAGTGAACCTTTCCTAGATTTGACATATATCTACTAACAACTCCCACTGCATGTCCAATATCTGGTCTTGTACAAATCATTGCATACATCAGACTCCCAATAGCTGAGGCATAAGGAACCCTAGCCATATAATCTTTATCTTCCACTGTCGTAGGAGATTGATTCTTGGATAGCCAAAAGTGACTTGCCAAGGGTGTACTAACTGGCTTGGCATCACTCATATTAAATCTCTGCAAAACACATTCGATGTACTCTGATTGAGATAATTGCAAAACTCCTCTATGCTTATCTCTTGTAATTTGCATTCCAAGAATCTTCTTTGCTGGACCTAAGTCTTTCATGTCAAATTCCTTTGATAATTGTTGCTTCAACCTGATAATATCCTCCATATTTGAACCTGCTACTAGCATATAATCAACATAAAGTAGTAAAATGATATAACTAGACTGATATCTTTTAAAATAACAATAGTGGTCAGCGTTGCACTTTTGGAAATCTTCCTTGTGCATAAAACTATCAAACTTTTTATACCACTGTCTTAGGGCTTGTTTTAAGCCATATAAACTCTTCTTAAGTTTGCACACCATATGTTCTTTTCCATCTTCTAAGAAATCTTCTGGTTGATGCATGTAAATCTCTTCATTCAAATCTCCGTGAAGAAATGTTGTCTTCATATCTAATTGCTCAAGATAAAGATCTTCAACTGCAACAATACTCAAGACTGTTATGATGGTATTGAGTTTCACAACTGGAGCAAAAATCTCAGTATATTCTACTCATTCTTTTTGTTGGAAGCCCTTAACTACGAGTCGAGCTTTGTACCTCTTAGAACCATCATGATCCTTTTTCACTCGGTATACCCATTTGTTGTGAAGGGCCTTCTTACCTATGGGTAACTCAGATAGTTCCCATGTCTGATTTGAAATCAGAGATTGCATCTCGTCTTTCATTGCAAGCTCCCACTTGCTAGCATCTCTAGTCTGACATGCTTCATTATAGTCTTCAGGTTCTCCTTCATTTGTCAATAACAAATAATTCATATATTTTCTATTAGAGACATGAGGTCGAGTAGTCCTTCTAAGTATAGGAGTTGGACTAGAAGGTTGCAGTATGTTATCAGATTGTGTTGTACTGCTTTGTCCAATAGGTTCTTCTTGTTAAGGATTTTTTACAACCGACTCTGTCATCGTATTGTCTGGAACATAATCTTCTTCTACAAATATCAGCCCCCGCTTTACTAAGTCACTGCCGTAAATTTTATGTCTATCCTTATACATAACTCCTTCATTGAAAATTACATCTCTTGAACGTATGATCTTTTTATTTTCATCATCCCTAATATGGTATCCAAACTCATTCTCACCATAACCAATGAAAGTGCATTTCTTTGATTTAGGATCAAGCTTATTTCTGCCTTGATCACTAATATCCACATATGCAACACAACCAAACACCTTTAAGTGTGACAAATTTATCTCATTTCCAGTCTATACCTCTTCTGGTATCTTGTATTCGAGTGGAGTTGAAGGTCCTCGATTGATCAAGTAAGCTGTTGTATTAATTGCTTCTGCCCAGAATTGCTTTGGTAGACCTGACTGTATACGAATGCTTCTTGCTCTTTTTATCAATGTACGGTTCATACGTTTAGCTACTCCATTGTGCTGAGGTGTACCAGATACAGTTCTCTCCATCTTGATCTCATGTTCATAATAGAAATTTTTGAATATGGTGTCTTCATATTCACCACCATTATCACTTCTCAACTTTTTAATCTTCAGACCTGTCTCATTTTCAACCATAGCTTTCCATCGCTTGAAAGCTTCAAATACTTCAGACTTATATTTAAGAAAGTAAACCCATACCTTTCGAGAATGATCATCAATAAAAGTCACAAAGTAATGTTTTCCACCTATTGATGAAGTGGTCGTTGGTCCCCAAACATCAGAGTGAACAAGTTCCAATTTTTCCTTCTTTGGAGTTCTTCCACTAGTCTTAAAGCTCACCCTCTTCTGCTTTCCGAGTATGCATTCCTCACACATGTCTATCTCAACATATTGTAAACCAAGGAGTTTCCCTTTTGAATGCATAAGCTTCATTCCTTTCTCACTCATGTGACCAAGTCTTTGATGCCATAGTTTAGAGTCTTCATTTGTTGTTGTAACTGCAATTGAACAACGTGCTCCTGCTATCAAGTAAAGAGTACCGCTCTTTTTACCTTGAGCAACCAGCATTGCTCCCTTTGATATCTTCCAACTATCACTTTGGAAGTTTATGGTATAGCCTTCACTAGCCAATTGCCCAACTGAGATCAAGTTCTTCTTTAGGTCGGGAATATGCCTAACATCCTTCAGCTCCCAAACTGACCCATTTAACTTGATCTTAACTATACCTTTGCCAACAATATCACAAGGTTGATCATCACCAAGATATACCTTTCCAAGTTTTCCAGGAACATATCTCTAAAAAAAACTCTATATTTGAAGTAGCGTGGAATGATGCTCCAGAGTCTAATACCCAAGACTCTTCCTTACTCTCCAAAGAGCATATCAAAGCATCATCTCCTTCTAAGGTAGAAGTAACATTTGCCTCCGCGTTCACTTCTTGGCTTTTCGGTGCACTCCTGCACTGATTTTTGTAATGCCCAATCTTTCCACAATTCCAACACTCGATAGTCTTTGAGTTTTGGGAAGTATTGAGATTTCTTGATTTTGATCTTCTATCTCTGGATTTACCTCGATAGTTTGATCTTCCCTGTTCATTCCTTCTGGTTGAATTTCTTCCTCTTGCCTCCTTGTGTAAAATTGAAGAGGTTGATGACTCACCCGACTCTCTCCGCCGAATCTCTTCGTTGAGAACCAGATCACAAACGTCATTAAATTTTAACTTGTTACTTCCATATGAGCTACTTACTGCCGTGATAGTAGAATTCCAACTATCTGGTAGAGAAGACAAAAGTATTAATGCCCTTACTTCGTCCTCAAATTCAATTTCAACCGAACTCAATTGGGTTGTGATAGAATTGAGTTCATTGAGATGTTGAGCTACTGATCCGCCTTCTGCCATCTGTAAATTGAACAACCGCCTCATTAAATGAACTTTGTTAGAGGCCGATGGCTTCTCATACATATTAGAGAGAGCTTTCATAAGGTCTGCTGTGGTAGTTTCCTTTGCTATGTTAAAAGCAACATTGCGTGATAACGTTAATCGAATAACTCCAAGAGCTTATCTATCCAGAAGATTTCAATCTTCATCTTTCATTCCCTCTGGTTTTGTTTCTGAGAGAGGTTGATAAAGCTTTTACTGGTATAAGTAATCTTCGATTTGCATCTTCCAAAATCCGAAGTCTTTCATCTATTTTATAAAAATAGATATATGTTTTATATAAAATTAGTAAATTATGTGATATATATATATGTGTTGTAACAACAAACCCTCACCCTGATAGAATTCAAGATGTAGAGCTACTGTTATGCAGAACATAACATATAAACCAAATAAATAAAAAACATTTGTAGCTAGTATTAACGAAACATAATTTCAGAATTCAAAAGTTCAGTAATAATAATTCAAGAGGAAATATGAAATCTGAATACAAGCCTTTAAAAGAAATTACAATCCTCAATAAAACAAATTTTCAATTGTTCATTCATTGTCAACTAAAGAAAATAGTGAAAAGTTCCAAATTGCAAAAAGAATGAAATGAAATAATGATGATGCATGCTTGTGCTCTAAAGGAGTATCCACATTACCTGACCAATCATGATAATTGTACCCATCCAGGATTTTCCACATGACTGAGACAAGACAAAGAAAAATAAAGAAACAACAGGGTTAGACTACAGAGTCTAGTCGACACCCTCACATTCCAACATACACACGCAAATAAACCTATCTTCAGCTCTAATTTGGGCACACACAATGCAGACTCTAATGAATCTCCTAAGATTCCTTAGGACAATCATAATACAAGTCTACATACGACAACTTATGTAGTTATTCCGTTTATCCAACAACACATGTTATATGTTAAACAAGTCCGATTATATTTAGTCGATTTATTCAAGTTTTTTAAAGCTGTTAAAGTAACTAAGTAGGTTATCTAGTAATAGTCCAACTAATCAGTAACACCCTATGACTGCGGAGCAAAATTTTTGGCGAATGGGTTCATTAAGACTTCCACAAATCAGTCTGCCATTTTTTTGTTAATAAAAACTTGAAACAACCATGCCTCGCCAAAGGCTCGCCAACCCTGCTTGTTTTAGTTGAATAGATTTGGAAGTTGGCAAAGGTCATGTCTGCCAAATCCTCGCCATTGGGTCTCGTCATGAGCCTGTCAAGATTTATTTCTTGGAGTTGGCGAAGGCGTCTCTCGACAACCACTAGTTAACAAGTCTCACCAACTATTCTATCAAGTTAAATTTTTAGAATTGGCAAAGGTAAGTCTCGCCAACTTGTCGCCAACATAGCTCACCAACATTTCTGTCAAGTTCAAATTATAGAGTTGGCGAAGATGATTCTCACAAATCTCTCCCCAACCCCAGCTCGCTAAGGCCTTTATCCAATTTAGCCTTGACCTGAAAGTTTTACTCTCCTCTAATTAGTGAGCTCCTGGATGCAAAATAGTGAATATGTTTTGTTGTTCTCGATTTTCATGTAGATTGTTAGAGATGAATGCAAAAACATTCATGTAGATGTGTTAGAGGTGAATGCAAAAACATAGCTTCAACGATCAACAACCCAAATCTTTCCATCTTTAATGAATGCAATTTATTAGTGTCTAATATTAAGATTTTTTAAATCAAATTATTTAATCGAGTTGTATTTTTTGTCTCAAAACTCTATCATGTGTGTGCGCTCACATATTGGCTTATGATGCCTTAAGCTCAAATCACATGAAAACTCTATCATGTGTGTGCGCTCACATATTAGCTTATGATGCCTTAAGCTCAAATCACATGAAAGTGTAGTTCAATGGTGCCACTAGTCCTATTCTTATAGAATAAAGTTTTGTTGTTAATAAATAAATAATAATAATAATAATAAGAGTATTTCCAATGGTATGTCTATTTACAATTTGTCCACGGCCACATCACCAATGTAGACAATATTTTTAAAATTATACTTTTAATGATACTGTCTATTTTGAACGTTCAGCTGAGGTGACAAAATTTAAAATAGATATCGTCCATCATACCTTCTATTTTAGACGGTCAAGTAGACATATCAACTCAGCTTTTTTTATATTATTTTATTATATTTTTAATGTGTATCAATTTTTTTTTTTAATTATTATTACAAGAGAGTTGAATTTTAATTAAATTTTTATTAAAATAAAAAAAAAGATGATGAGTATTTTGAAATTACACTATTTTACCACTAAAAAATTTAAAAAATTTAAAAAATTTCATTCACAACTTTTATTTTACGCGACCACATCATTCCACAACCACTCAAGTTAACTGGGAGATGCTTTAATAATTTTAAGGGTTATTTCCAAAAACCAATCGCAAGTTTGAAAAATTAGTCAAAAACCTACAGCCTTTTCATTTTTGGCCAAAAACCAACATTTTGACAGTTCCCATCCATTTTACTGTTCGTTCGTCAATTGATGAACAGTAACCGGGGCATTTTAGTAATTTTCAAATTTTTTTAAAAAAATAATAATTATAAAGCAAAATAAATTAAAAATTATTTTTAAAAAATCAAAAATTATAAAAATACCTCTAATTAGTGTTCATCGACCGACGGATAAACAGTAAAATGGATAAAATTTGTCAAAATATTGATTTTTGGCTAAAAATAAAAAAATTATAGATTTGTAGCTAATTTTTCAAACCTGTACTCCCTAATTTTAATTTGCGTGGCCTGATGCTAAAAGAAAAAGGTAAAATGTCATATTATACGGTAAATATGAGTAAAATGGTATCTATATAGCTAGAGGTTATTTTGGTAAATTAGCGTGGAGCTGTTTTCTTGATCTTCCCTCGGAATTATGACAAATTTAGTAGAAATAACACCAAACCAAAACCAAAGTCAGTAGTAGATCTACAATGGCACTCAACTCTCAACTCTAGATCTGCAAATTCATCATCATGAGGGTACCATCAACGCCATCTAATGCGGAGGACCGTGCCGCCACTCTCAGTGGTGGCGGTTACCGGGATGCCGAATCTCTCTTTCGTACCAAACCGATATCCGAAATCCGCACTGTGGAACTCGACACCGTAAAACAGATCCAGGAGAAGCAGGAGGAGCTTCGTCAGCTGATTGGCACACGCTATCGTGTTTTGATAGACTCGGCTGATTCAATCGTCCTCATGAGGTGCTCCTGCGAATCCATTTCTTCCACCATTGGTTCTATTCACTCTCATATTTTGTCTTTATCCACAGAAACCACTCCCAAACTGGTTAATCCTAACCCTAACCGTCTTAGAATCTATGGGCTCGCTTGCCGAGTGAAGTACCTCGTCGACACGCCTGAGAACATTTGGGGCTGTCTTGATGAGTCTATGTTTCTCGATTCCGCTGCGAGGTATGTGCGTGCCAAGCACGTGCAGTCTATATTGCTTGATGTTGATAGAGATTTGGATCACTTGAAGAATTTCCCTTTGTTGCAACACCAGTGCCAGATCGTCGACAGTTTCAAGCCCCAGATTTCTCAGCGGACCCGGGAGCGTTTGCTCGACAGTGGCCTTGGAATTCAAGCCTACGCCGATGCTCTTGCTGCTGTTGCTGTCATTGATGATCTCGACCCGATGATGGTTCTCTCTTTGTTCCTCGAGACCAGGAAGGCTTGGATTCTTCAAGCTATGGCAGTGGGTAATGTTGCTTCCTCTGATGTTGTTTCTGTCTTTTGTCAAGTTATGAGGATTATTCAGATTACTGTTGCTCAAGTTGGGGAATTATTTTTGCAAGTCTTGAATGATATGCCTTTGTTTTATAAAGTCATTTTGGGTTCCCCACCAGCATCTCAATTGTATGGTGGAATTCCCAATCCTGATGAGGAGGTCAGGTTGTGGAAGTCGTTTAGGGATAGATTGGAATCTGTAATGGTTACTCTTGAGAAGGATTATATTGCCAAGACCTGTTTTGCTTGGTTACGGGATTGTGGTAGGGAGATTGTTAGTAAGATTAATGGGAAGTTCTTGATTGATGTAATTGGAAGTGGGCAGGAACTTGGGTTAGCTGAGAAGTCAATCCGGGAGACTATGGATAGTAAGGAAGTGTTACAGGGTAGTTTAGAGTGGCTTAAGAATGTTTTTGGGTCAGAAATCGAGTTACCTTGGAGTAGGATTAGGGAGCTTATTCTTGAAGATGACTCGGATCTATGGGATGAGATTTTCGAAGACGCCTTTGTTAGGAGGATGAAAGTAGTTATTGATTCTGGATTTGACAACTTGACAAAAGCTGTGAATGTGGCTGATTCAATTCATGCGATTGGAGAAGACTATTCTGGGGAGAAGATTGACTTCCAGGCATACTTGAACAAACCTTCTAGTGGTGGTGGGGTTTGGTTTATAGATCCTAATAATATTGTTAAGAAGAGTGGTCTAGGATTGGTACATAAAGCAACATCTGAAGAGAGTGATTTTCAAACTTGTCTAAATGCATATTTTGGTCCGGAAGTTAGTAGGATTAGAGATGCTGTGGATAAATGCTGCCAAACTGTCCTAGAGGACCTTCTCAGTTTCTTAGAATCCCCAAAGGCAGCTATAAGATTGAAGGATTTGGCGCCATATCTTCAAGAAAAATGTTACGAAAGCATGTCAGCCATATTGATGGAACTTAAGACACAGCTTGATAAATTATATGCTGCCATGGAAAGCAGATCTACAGATGGCCAGCCGATGCCAGCTCCTATAATCATTGAGAGATCCCTTTTCATCGGGCGGCTTTTGTTTGCATTCCATCACCACTCAAAGCATATTCCTGTTATACTTGGCTCTCCTAGATTCTGGGGAAAGGAAAATGTGGCTGTGGTTTTTGACAAGCTATCACACATATTAAGGCAAACTAAAGCTTCTGGTTCTCCCAAAGCTGAAAGCCCTGGTAGATCAAAACAAAGTTCATCAGCGATCACTGCATTGCTTGGAGCAAATGAAAGTGCTAGCCCAAAACTTGAAGAGCTTACAAAAACAATTCGAGATCTTTGTATCAGAGCACACGAGTTGTGGATATCATGGTTGTCCAATGAACTTTCTGTCATCCTCTCTCATGATCTTGGACGAGATGATGGACTGTCAGCAACATCTCCCTTAAAGGTAAGTATTAGCATTTGGAATATTTCCTCAATTTCATTTTTCTATGAATGGTGTACAGATTTCCTTGCTCCTTAGAATCTGAATAATATATTGACACTCAAACACTCTATTCTCCTTATTGACCTAAAAATGCAATCTAATTTTTGCTTTCAACATCCAACTGGGTTCTTTTGTACTGTTGGTTTTGGTACCATTCTCTTCTTTAGAATAAATTATATTCTATGCCCTCGTTATCTTTTATATTTTATCATATTGCATTATATTTCTTGTATACTAATAAGACAGAAGCTGTATTACTCATAAATGGATTTAACTTTGCTTATTTATTTATTTTTTGGTGGAAAACGGAAATTATTAGGCTGTAGTCAGTAAAATATTGCTTGCCTCACTGTGTAGCCAGATCTGGATGCAGTGTGGTTATCTTTCTTTCATTCAGATGAACATTGAGTACTGATTAAGATGAATAATATGTTTATTTTCTTCCTGATGATTCTTAGTTAGCTGTTTTTGTTGTATTTTGAGCTGACAATTTATCTGATTACTGTTTTGTGATGCATGGCTTTTGCTATTTCATTGGTCTTATTTCTGAACCTTGGACAGGGTTGGGAAGAGATTATTGTCAAGCAGGATCAAACTGATGATAACTCATCAGAGTTGAAGATTTCACTCCCTTCTATGCCATCTCTCTATATCATCTCATTTTTATGCCGTGCTTGTGAAGAAATTCACAGAATTGGAGGTCATGTCCTTGATAAAGCCATTTTGCAAAAGTTCGCGTCAAGGCTATTGGAAAAGGTTTGCAGCTTGCCTTGAGATTTAAATATCAGTTTGAGAATAAATAAATAGGTTATCTGTAGCTTGCCAAGCTTATTGGTGGTCATTTTTCTTATAGTGTTGTGCCAACCGACGTGTTGGTGTACAACCAAACCAATATATAGAAGCTTGGCTGCTGCTTGACTAAGTTGAATAGTATTTGCAAACAACCCCATATCTCGATTCGAGATCTCATCCTCCGCCATTTCTTGTTGAGATATGCTTGCTAATTTACCATATAAATGGATATTATAGGGCAATACTAATAAATTTTAATCTTGAATTTATTGAAATGTATATCAGGTTCAAGTAGGAACATTGGGTTCATCAACAACGACCTTGTTCAAACTATTAAAATATGTTCACATTTTCTATAAATAAATGACTTTGACATAAATCAATTACTAAGTTGCTGCATAAAAAAAAAAAAAGAGGTCGGCTTATCCTTTTGCAAACCAATGTCGTTTCTTCTTCTAGAGTTTGGGTTGTATGGCTCTTCTATTGCTTTGAGTTCTTTCTTGAATTATAGTTTTGTCTTTATAGATTTCTCCTTTTACTATGTTCCTCCTTTTCCTACTTATTTTGTTTGGCTACCAGAGAACATGTGACTATTAATTCAAACACTAGTCTCACTGTAGTTGCAGAACACAAGGATTCTTCCTGGTAAGTGATAATCCACTAATTGTTTCCAGGAACAATTGGCCTAGGCAAGATTGCCAATTGGGGCTAACTTGGTGGGTTGGAAGGATTTGGGTGTTAGGTTGTGGTCAAAGCTTGTACTTGTGTATTTCATTTGTAATTTTGGAGGTCAATAGGCCCCATTTTTTTAAAACATTGTATAATAAAAATGCAATATAAATAACCTCTGGAAGCAGCTTGTTGTTGCTCTTCTGTAGGTTGGTTATGGTTTTCCTTTGATTATATGGGTTCTCTCTTTCCCAGTTTGGTATGAATGTTTATTAGCTCCAGTATTTTAGGTGTGTCAATTAAAATTTGTTCATTTTTCCTGGACATGGTAATATATGCAGGTGACAGGCATTTATAAGGACTTCATTTCTTCTGTAGAGGCAAATGGTTCTCAGGTGTCAGAGAAAGGAGTTCTGCAAATTCTGTTGGACTTGAGATTTATTGCTGATGTTCTTTCTGGGGGTGAGTGCAGTACAAATGAGGAATTATCCAAGATCTCGAAATCAAAGTTCCCTTTCAGAAGGAAGCAGGATCAAAGCCAGACAAAATCAGCTATGACAGAGCATGTTGATGGATTAATCAATCGTTATTCACAAAGATTGGACCCCATTGACTGGCTTACGTAAGTATTATAATTCAACTGTTCTGCTTCTTGCTGGAGGTTTATGTGCATGTTATGGTTATTTTCAGAAGTTATCTGTAGTTTCTTTCTTATGGCTGATTTCCAATTCATGACATGTCTGTCTGCATTGTTAGAAATATGAGAAGTGGAAGCAAAATGCATATTGGACTTACATAACTACTTAGCTAAGCGTTCATTGATGATTGGAGTACTTGATTTAATACAAGTATTCACTTTCCTGTGTTCCTTCTGTCTGTGTTTTGCTTTAGAATTTGTTTTACAATCTTATATCGTATCTGCACAACTATGAAATTTCTTGATTCAGCCGTTTGGTTTGGCTGGGAACACAGTAAGTACTAGAGCCGTGCTGTTTTTAAGTAGATCCTTAGTAAATTATAGGCCAAATTTTCTGAATAATATGACAATATAATGGACTCTAGTATGCTCTTAACTTGCTGAAGAAGAATCTGCAATATTCTCTTATCTATTTTTGAGCTATTCACTACCTATTATTTTGAGATCTTTCTTACATTAACTTAATATGGTAAGTTCAGTATTGCTAATCTTTATTATAATTCAAGGTATGATCCATATCTACGAGAGAATGAGCGACAAGCATACCTGCGGCATGCAGTCCTCTTTGGATTCTTTGTGCAACTAAATCGGATGTACACTGATACAGTGCAGAAGTTGCCTACTAATTCAGAGTCAAATATCCTGAGATGTTCTACTGTTCCTCGATTCAAATATCTTCCTATCAGGTTAGCCTTTGATAATTGTTTTTGTTCATTCACATCAGCTTTCCTATATTTCTGTAACCTACACTGTCTTCTAGAAAAAATAATTCCTGCCTAATTAACAGTATTCAACCATTTCTTAACTTTTTATCTTTCTCTGATTAGTAGAATTCTTCTGACTTATCTTAATACTATTGATTTTCCAGTGCTCCAGCACTATCATCTAGGGCAACAAATAAAACGTCTCTTCCAGCAATTTCAGATGAAATTTCCTCTAGAGGCTCCTGGAAGGCTTATACAAATGGAGAACTTTCTCGGAATATTGATTTGGACGACAGCTCAAGTTTTGGAGTAGCTGCACCATTCTTAAAATCTTTCATGCAGGTACATGCTTGATATATGTGTCCTTTAAAATTTGCAAAACTTCTCTTGTGCAGGTTATTGTGTTAGGCGTCATACATGGATTTCTTCTATGTTTGACGTAATAGCATCTACAGTTTTGGGGAATTTAATGATAACCCTTTGAGAGACACTTACTCTACAGTTGAAATTTATAGTGATAAACTAGTCTGATGAAGCCAAATTTTGATCCCTTTTTGATAGCTGAGTGGAGTTACTAACAGAACACAGTCCTCCTACTCAATCTTGAAATATAACAACTTGCGAAAAAACTATCTGAAAGTAAATTCTACTGCCCTAAATTGTCACGTGAGTTTTTAGATGCATAAATTTTAAATTTTCCCCGGCTAATGGCTGTTCTTAAATTTAATAAATTCCAAGTTTTCTTAATGATGGATAGCTATTTCCCAAATAATCATTTGATTTTATTGGTTTATTAATTACTTTTGCTTACCCAAAATATGAAACAATATGGGTTGAAGGTCTAAACTTCACTAATCTTTTGAGACATGTTTACAAATGGTTAATTGGGTTGCTTTTGTAACAAATTGACAAAACTATGTATAGTGTGACCGTTCCTGATGATGTAATAGCCTAATAGGACAATCAGTTAGTGTTGTAGTCCAGGAATTGCAGAATAATTTGGGTTTGGATCCAACTTAAAACTTCACCAAGAATTGCTAGTCCTGCCTAAGAAAGATTACAGCATGTCAACTATATTACAAACATTGGATCAGTATAGCTTCTCATGGATTTTGGTCTATAACCTTAACTATATTATAATTCAGATTGTTAACTAGTTTTGTGAGGGTTATTATAAACTTGCTAGCAAATTTCTTTTCTCAAAATCTGTACAAATATCAAAATGATTCAAAATTAATGAAACCTGGAAGAAAATTCTGGCAGTCATTGGTATAAGGTTATGATGATCTTTTGCTGTCTACTTATTCAGGGTTAATACAGAATACTTGGTTCTACTAATCATTTCCTTTCTTTGTGAATAGGTTGGCAGCAGATTTGGAGAGAGCACCCTAAAATTAGGATCTATTCTAACAGATGGACAAGTGGGCATATTCAAGGATAGATCAGCGACTATGTCATCATTTGGTGACATTTTACCTGCCCAAGCTGCGGGCCTTCTTTCCTCTTTCACTGCTAGATCAGATTCTTGATTGCCTGATGCCTATTCTTATTCGATGTAGAGCTATACCAGAATCTTCCCACACATGCAGAGGATATTATGCAGTATGTGACACCCATCTGTTTCTGGAAGAATGGATATACAAGTAAAGTGTGTTTGGATCATAATGGAGTAGGAGAGAAACAATAAATATAAACCTGAAGGGAAAGATGATACCCGTTGAACTGAACTAGTGGGAATTGGTACCGGGCATTGTGAATGATATGGAGTAACCAAGCATATCCGTCCATATTTACTGGGGTCTCTATAATTTTTGCGCTACTATGATATTGTGAATATGAGGCAAAGTTGTTACAAGGCTTTATTATCAGACAATAGAAGAGCGACAGTAGTAGTATATAATAGTGTGTCCAGTTTGTTCATTCATTTGTGTGAAAGCCACAGGTTACAAAAATGAAGGTATCTTGAGCTCCAAATGTGGTAGCTAGATCGATCTTGCAACGGAATCCATGCAGGGGTGTCAATTTTTTTGAGTAAATAAGATCAGGTGGTTCATGGAATTCTCATCTCTGTTGGACTAGAATCTTGAAGGATGACGATGGTATGCGATCTGTTTTCCCTAGAGTTTCTTCTCTTTTTATGTAATGGCTTCTGTTTATTTGATCAGTTCAATTCATCCATTGTAATCATTTTCTGTTATAGTTTTGGCTAAATTTTGAGGAACAGAAAATCAGAGAGAAGAGACCTTGAATTGTGTATAATAAGATAAGTGTACAATTATAAACAGAGTTGTTATGTTTAACTGAATGAGTTCCCTTTGTTGTGGGACAATATCTGAATACATACCATACCTTGAACACTTGTTATATTTGTTCATCTTGAAGAAGCTTGGCTGAGTCTGTTTACTGCAATCTATTTGTTTGTTTTGTTGTTAGGTTAAGATGGGATGGGTCGGGTCGGGTCCTGGGTGTGGGTTCATTTACATGATGTGTGATGTGTACTGTTAGGGAAACAAGAGTTTTATAATTGGATGATGTGACATATTTAGATTCGGTTTGCAAAATACTACTTGTATACAGTTGAAACATCAATGTCTTAAGGTGTCTGTTTGTCTGTCTGTCACACTTTGTTTTCACGTGTTATCTGGGAGTAGTAGTAGAATAGAAATGCTAAATCAGTCTGAATTCAAACTTTATTTTATGGAAATTTACAGCCTTCTATATTGTGTCACAGAACTAAGAACTGTTTTATCATGTTACTTGAATTATGTATCAAACTATTTTTCATTTCTTTTTTATTATAACTAAAATGGCAACTGTCTGTCTAGAAAAAAAAAAAAAAAAAAAACTTAAATTAATTAGGGTGTTTGTTCTAAAAAAGGGGTGATATAGATATTTTAAATATGAACTTTATTTTTAAATAATAATTTTTTTATTTTTCAAATATTTTTTACACTTTAATTGTTTTTTTTTTTTTATTGTTTTAACTTCAATTATTTTTTGTTAATTTTTATTTCTTTTTGAACTTTCAAACTAGATAAGTACTTCTTCAAATACTTCCACTGGTCCATTAGAAAAACAAATAATAGTCTGATGGACAGTGCTGATACTGATATTTATATTGATGGGGTTATAATAGTCTGATGGACAGTCCATAAGCAGCAGGTGATTGAGAGGAAGGAAGGAGAAGATGTTGTGATGTGATATTTGATTTCATTGGGTTTTGGTTGCATTGCATTTACATACAGATAGGAGAGAGAGAGAGAGAGAGAGAGAGAGGAAGGGAATAGAAGAAGGAATAGTCAAGGGGGCCAAAAAGAATGAATGAATGTAGTGATAAGGATTAGTCAAGTCACATGCACATGCACATGCACATGGACATTATTCTTATTCTTTCTTCTTCTTATTTATTATTAGACAAGACCCTATGCAATTTGCTCAGACCCTCAGCTCAGACATGCATGGTCTTGGCACTGTCCCATTAATGCTCTCTCTTCTCTCTCTCTCTCTATCTCTCTCCCTCCTTTATCATATCATATGGACATCATACCATCCCCATACTATATTATTACACTTTCTGCTATTTTATGAATGGCATGTGGTGAGTGAGACTAAAAATGCATACTATAGGATTTGAAGAGAAGAGGTTCTTGTACTGTTCAATTATAATAGGAATGAAAGATGCATGATTTTGAAACTTATGTGCTGGGTCCATTTTCATATTATATGAATTCATTTATCCATAGGAGCATATCCCATATAAAACCAGATATTTCAATTATAATTTTGGCTGCAGAAAGTTTCCGACGGTGACCGGCGCTACTTTTTAGGCGAAAGTCTAAAAGATTTTCAATATTTTATTTTAAATTATAAAAAAATTATATTTATTATTTTATAAATACTACCATTATTATATGGAAAAGTTATTAAATATAAATTTTTCAAATTTTAACTTTAAGAAAATAAACCATTTTTTATTTAAGTTTATAAACTTTTGAAAACTTCACAATTGAACATAAATAAACTAAATTGACTAATATATTTTTAAAAACGCGTTTTACCAGTCTTAAATTCTTAAATTAACAGGTGAAGCACATTTCACAGGCGGGTAAAACCGTAAAGCGCGTCTATAAGAGCATGTTAGTTAATTTGGTTTATTTTTAAAGTTTCAAACTTTCAAAAGTTTATAAACTTAAAATAAAGATCTATTAACTTGATTTAAAGTTTGAAATGGCTAAAAATGAAATCATTCCTTGTTATATTATCCTTCATGTAAAATGTGAAAATACATCAAACTAGATTTTATTATTATTATTATTATTTTAAAATTTTAGACCAACTCTAAATTTTTTACACTTCAATTTGTTTGTAAAAAAATTGTAAATCTAATTTTTTGATTTTTTTTTTAAAAAAATGAGTTTCGCGATATATTTGTTAGGATTTTGACGAAAATTCGGGTATATTCCGGTATCCATAATTGGTTGGTAATTTGGAAAAAACTCGAAGACTGTTTTGGAAGTATCATATTTGATTAGGAACGATATTTTCTAGAGCAATACTACGTAGCCTACTCTTTTGTACAACTTTTGTTGCCTACTCATACGTGGCAGCAATTGATTGGACATTAAATACATAAAAATAAATACATAAAGTAATTAATAACAATTCAACCAATCAATTACTGACATGTATGAGTAGGCAAGGATAGTAGTACAAAATAGTAGGCTATATAACATTACTCTATTTTCTAAGGTGAATTCTAATTAGGAAATAGATCTTGGAGAATCCTAAATAGGAAAAGGTTTTCTTAATGGTTTAGGATTACTAAGTAATCTAATGTTATAAATATGGTGCTTGTATCTATTATTAGATATCCTGAGAGAACAATGTAGATCTAGTTGGTTAGGTTTGGGAGGTACCCCATGAGGGCCTGGGAACCATGGAGACCATGGAGATCTTGAGTTCTAGGATCGAGTCTTGTTATCCTGTGAGAGCCATATGAGGAGAGCTTGTATGTGAGACTGTAACCAATGTAATTTGATTGGGGAGTAAGAGAGTGATATTCTGGTTGTAACTGTTGCTTTATTGTTACCTAGTGAATTAGTCTCTCGTCGTCCTGACGGTCGTGGTTTTTTCCCGTTTTGGGTTTTCACGTAAAAACCTTTTGTCTTATTTTTTATCTCTATTTCTTGCCTTCTGTATGTTGTTTTACTTTGTGGTTACCAATACTCGTCTCCGCTGCAATGGATAACCGATTTGTTCAACATGTGGTATCGGAGCTAGCCGTGTTTTCCCAACAACTGGTATCAGAGCCCTTGGTTTGTGAGCTAGCGCTGGTGTGGTCCGTGAGTTTTGGTTTGGTCAAAGTAAACATGGGTTAAGGTAGGATGAAAGCGAAAGGTTTTGAAGGATGGGTAAATCTCCTGGGGTCTCTAGAAGTTTTGAAAAATATAAATTTGGTTTCTCTGGTCGAGTTTGGAGCTGGTTGCTTGAGAAAAAAAAGGTTAAAGCTGAAAAAAAAATCTGCAAAGTGTTGTCAATATCTAGTCTGCGATAATCATAGAGATGAAAAAGTTTCGGCGGTATTTCTCGAACGATGGCGGTGGTGATCTACGGCATGTGTGATTGTGGTGGTAATGTAGCTTTGAGACTTTTGTGTTTTTCTATTAACGCAAGTAAAGATCAAAAGATGTGGTCAAAGATTCAAGTTTGGTCAAATAGTCAAAATAAAATTGAGGGTTTGATTGGAGGTGTTTTGGAATATTTGTGGACTGAGAATTTTGATCAATTGACAAGTGAACTCGAATAAGGAATGACTGTGAGGAGCGGTTTGACAAAGGCTCCGATTATACGCTGGAATAGGTGTCCTTATGACATGTTTTGAACCACCAAGGTTGTCATGATAAAGGATGGAATAATTCTAGCGTGTCCACAATTTGCACGGGCATCTGGTCAGCATGAATGTGGGTGTGGTGGAAAGTATGTCGATGGCTGAGGAGTTTCCTGGAAGCTGATGAAGGAAGCTACACCATGGTTTATTCAGCAAGTGTTTTCGACATGTGCCGAGAAAAGAAAATCTTAGGTTGATGGTTCCTAAGTGGTTTGTCTTGGGATGGATCGTACCTGAGTGGGTATACTTTCATGGTTGGGTATGATGACTCTGGTTTGAGTTGTGGTCGTCAGAAACGGACAAAGGGAATTTTCGTCAAGGGGTGGTTTGTTAGGATTTTGACGAAAATTCGGGTATATTCTGGTATCCATAATTGGTTGGTAATTTGGAAAAGACTCGAAGACTGTTTTGGAAGTATCATATTTGATTAGGAATGATATTTTCTAAGGTGGATTCTAATTAGGAAATAGATCTTGGAGAATCCTAAATAGGAAAAGGTTTTCTTAATGGTTTAGGATTACTAAGTAATCTAATGCTATAAATATGGTGCTTGTATCTATTATTAGATATCCTGAGAGAACAATGTAGATCTAGTTGGTTAGGTTTGGGAGGTACCCCATGAGGGCCTAGGAACCATGGAGATCATGGAGATCTTGAGTTCTAGGATCGAGTCTTGTTATCCTGTGAGAGCCATATGAGGAGAGCTTGTATGTGAGACTGTAACCTATGTAATTGGATTGGGGAGTGAGAGAGTGATATTCTGGTTGTAACTGTTGCTTTATTGTTACCTAGTGAATTAGTCTCTCGTCGTCCTGACGGTCGTGGTTTTTTCCCGTTTTGAGTTTCCACGTAAAAACCTTGCATCTTATTTTCTATCTCTATTTCTTGCCTTGTGTATGTTGTTTTACTTTGTGGTTACCAATACTCATCTTCGCTGCAATGGATCACCGATTTGTTCAACAAGTGGTATCGGAGCTAGCCGTGTTTTCCCAACAATATTTTATCGAGAAAGAGGTAAATTGAATCTGCTTCTCGGTGTGTAATACCGAGAAGTTAAAATTTTCTTTCTAGTGTATAGTATCGGGAAGCAAATTTTGACTTTCTAGTATTACATATCAGGAAACATACTTAAATTTTGCCTGCTTTCCGGTGTATAATACCGAGAAATTAAAAAATTATTTCTTGGTGTATAGTACCGGAAAGTAAATTTTGACTTCCAGTATTACACACTAGAAAGAAGACTTGAATTTTGTCTGATTCCTGATATATAACACTAGAGAAATTGCGGAATATATTTTTCCTTAGTATTAAAGAGTAATATAATCATTTTGGTTTATTTTTTATAAAAAAGTTTAAATTATTCTTATAAAAATTTTAATATAAATTTAAAAATACAAATTTTTAAATAAAAAAATTCAAAAGTACCAACAACCCGTCACATAGCCAAATCAATAACAAACCATATTAAAACATATTAAAAGTAATATTGAAATTTTATTGAAATTACTACATCAAATAAATTCCATTTTTAGAGATCCATTTAACATGCTCCAAACTAAAATCATTTTACAAACTTTTTGTAAACATACTTCAAAACCTAAAATAATAAATATTTGAAAAAGAAAAATCAGTTGAGCACCTAACCAGCACCTAAAGACCTCTAACTCAACCAAAAAAATTTAAATAATAACAATAATGTTCATGGAATTCAAATAAATTCAACCAAAAAAATTTAAATAATAACAATAATGTTCATGGAATTCAAATAAATTCAACCAAAAAAATTTAAATAATAACAATAATGTTCATGGAATTCAAATAAATTCAAAGGAAGGAATATAGCAGTGTCATTAAAGCAGTCCTTTTCTATCACAAATATCACTTCTCTTTCTCTTCCATCCATAAAATCATAATATATCACTTCAGGTACCACCATGCCTTATCAAAGTATTAAAATAAATATTAAATAAACATATTAAATATAAGCAATACTATTAAATTTAATAATAGAAATGGAATGGTACTTTATTCATATATTCAAGTACATGGTGATATGTTGTGTAATTCATATGTCTGTATTTAAGGGTAAGAAAAGATGGTTTTGATACTCTTATTTAAAATTGTAATAAGCATCAAATTTAAAATATAAATTCTATCTTAATTTGATTTCGGAGTATTATTATTATTACTATTATTATTAAATTTTATATTTAAAAAATAGGTATTAAAATAAATAAAATAAAATTTTATTTAATTATATTTTTTCATATATAAGGCATCTAAAACAATATTGGTTGATGAATAGTGTACTAATGTTGCAAGTAATTGAGGAGAAAGGTAGTATTAAAGATTTTACTGTACACTGATGGTAAAATGGAAAAAGTATACCTATAACCAAAATAAATCTATTTTTACGAAATAACAAAAGGTATATTAAAATTCTTAAATCTAACTAATACAACTATAAGATACGCGAACTATTCTTTACCAGGGTTTAAAGTAACTATAAAAGTAATAATTAACTATTAGAGATTAGACTACTTGTTGGGAATAATAAGTATTTGGTACAAAATTAAAATATTGAAACATTTATCAGTTATAAGAAAATTTAAAAATAAAATGTAAAAAATTGTAATAGTATTAGGATGATTTGTGAGTGGACTGGCTTTGGACTATTGATTCATAGGGAGCTGCTTTAATTAATTTTTCTGGAAATTATTAATTGAAATTTCAACCACTGTTTCAAAAGTTATTCTAAAAATTTTAAAATTGTCAAAATGCTAATTGACAATTTAATCCTTTTTAAAAGTTAGCACTGAGCACCTAAAATTATTAATACGTTAATTAAAAATTAATTATGATTTCAAAAGCTATCACGAAACACCTATAATTGTCAGTATACTAATTAGAATTGGTATTTCAAAAGTTAGTATAAACACCTGAAATTATCAAATTGCTTATAGAAAAGAGTTAATTGTACTCACACCCCCTGAACAATAATAAATTACACACAAATGAATATTTTGTCTTAATGCACATTCACACCCCCTTATCCAATAATAAAATCTTGTTTAATTAAAAAAATTATCAATGTAACAATAAAAATTGCAATTCTGAATACATCTTTATAATGCAATATTCATTTAAAGTTAATTTTACCTTATATTTTCACTAATTTTTATGGATAAAAGGGGTGTGATTGTATATTAATACTAAAATGTTCATATATGTGTAATTTGTTATCGTTCAGGAGGTGTTCATATATGTGTAATTTGTTATGGTTCAGGAGGTGTGAATGTAATTAACTCTATAGAAAATCTAATTGCTACTCCAAAATTAGTTAGAAAACAACCAAGATTATAAAATCAGTACTTTAACAATCCTATGAAAAACCTGAAATTGTTAAATTGATAATTGAAAAATCTAAACACTATTTCAAAAGTTATCCCAAAACAAACATATAACATCCAGAACATCTTTCCAAAGTTAATGAATCACAGTTACCAATAATGAACCAATAATAGAATAACAACCTAAACTAAATGAAATAAAAAGTTATTTTTTAATAAAATTTAAATTGGCCTAATTAATTTAATATAATGATTAAGTTATTAAAAACTTGTATTTAGTTTGGTATATTAAATATTAAAACACTAAATTTATAATTGGTAAAATTTAATAATTAATATAATTTAATAAATAAAATCCTAGTTGTTTGTTATAAATATAAATTGAGAAATAAATATATTAATAATTAAATGAATAGTAGAAAGTAAATTTATTTATTTATTTTATATAATTTATAAATAATTAATTTAGTGATACCATTAAAAGATAAAATAATAAAATTATAATAATAAAAAAAATAATAATAAAATTATAGAAATTTCGGTAATAATAAAGGTATCCTATTGCTAAGATATAAAAAAATTATTATATTACCTTTAAATTATAGTCAAAATTCTTAATAAATATTTAAAAAAAAAATCTTAATAAACATAAAAATACACTTTCTAAACTAGAATTTTCAATAATTAAATTACTTATTTTAATATATATTTTTATCATGATTATAATAAAATAATTTATTTCAGTTACATCTAAAATTTAAAGTATTTATTTTAATAGGTAAAAATTTAAAAATAAAATAAAAAATTTAATTAAAATAGCCTCAAGTCCATATTAACTTTCTCAAATTTCTTTCAATATAAAATGGGCAGATTAACCTAAATCATGAACATATCTTCCATTAACTCTACATGTGCATTTAGAGATCTTATTGAACCAAATTGTACCAAAATATTCTGACCTTATGCAAATTAGAATTCCAAATTTATTATGCACAACTAGGTTAGAAATACATCACACAAATTCATTTAAACCATCTCACCAAAACATGTTATTTAAAACTAATGAGTTTATTGTGAAGACATACTATACTTGGATTCCAACTAGTATGTTCATTACACATACTAGTCACAATTGATCATTATTGTCCACCATACATGTCTATCTTTAATTCTAAATGCAGATGAATAACACATTAAATTAAATTTTGATAAAGAAATTTGTTTAAATATGAAAATTGAAAACAACAATAATAATTATTGATGTACAGACATGCAAAATGGAGCATGATTGCATTGCTATTTTGAGAGGAAAATGGTACAAATGGGTGTGAACAATGAAGAAAAGATGAATGAGTATATATATAAAAATATATGTAGGTGATGTAATTGGCTGACAATGACATTAATTGAATCTATTTGGTTCAGATGAACACATTTTGAATTGAATATAAAAAAAATAATTAATTAATTTGAAAAGAAAGAATAATTAATGTGGGAGTTTAAGGTGGGGGATGGATGGAGAAGACAAAAGGGACCTGCAAACCTAATTTCTGAAAAAGTAATCATTACATTTCCTTCCTTCTAACCTTATTTATGATGCATGTATGTATATGTAATGTATGCATGTATGAGTAGAGATGTATGTATGGATGGTGAGAGAGAGATGAGCAGTGAAAAGGTAGGATATGACTGGCGAAGACATTAAAAGCAAAGTCATCATTGCAAAAGTACGTCATCATTGTCATGCAATATATTTCTACTTACACTATCACTATGTTTTTGTTGACCAATTTAATACATCGATTAGAATATACTTCTACGTGTTATGTTGTGTTTTTTGGTTAATGAAATGTTCATCTATCAATCTCTTCTCTTAATAAATTTGCTTTGGATTTTGGGTATTGACTATTAAATGCCCTTTTCTCTGCAACGACATTTCATCCCTCTCTCTCTCTATCTTCATTAATTCTTCACCCACCCTCCTTACATACTCTTTGTCTCCCTTTATAATTCAATTTTAAAAATTTGAATCGGAGAACATATACCAAAGCACATTTGACAATGATGCATATTTGAGAATTGCAATATTTAGTTCAAATTAAAAAGAAATATGGTTAACTGTATGCGAAGAAAAGTTGAATAAAACAGAAGTAGACCTGTCAAATTGGCACATTTTATCATGCAAGCAAAACCCCAACCACAAACAACCAAAAAAAGCAAGAAAAAATACTTCTAACAGAGTCTTCATAACGACACAAACTTATATCATCATTCATCAAAAGAAAAAACCATCTCATCAAAAGCTAATATAACAAAATTGTCTATAATAAACCATAATAGTAATAATAATCATCATCATAACCATAATTAAAAGTTGAACAACATGAAAATATCAGCATATATTATAGTATATATGTGAGTCTTGCATACTCTCTCTTACACAACTTCTTCTCCTTCTCCATTTTCAAGCTCCCTTCTATTCATTCCCTGAAAAAATTTAAAAAAAAAAAAATTGAAAATAAGAAAAGTGGTGTTTTGGTTGAAAATTGGAAATGTAAATACGCAACCGTGCGCATTGCAGATGAGAAAAAAAAAAGACTGACTTTGCACAGTTTTATCAACTGTGTTGGTCTTATATCCGGACACTCCCTTTTGGTCAACACTGGGAATTGTGTTCATTTTTATTTTTTTAAAACAGAACCCTAATGAAAGAAATAATAATAATAGAGATCTGGAAATATTATTTAAAAAAAAAAAAAAAGATTTACCTGGGGAAGAGAGAAACCCTAACCCTAAGAGGGATCAATCTTGCAGCGATCATCAGCAGCGGCAGCTCTGGGTTGCTGAAACTGACTAAACTGACCCAAAGCAAGCAAACTCGCATCGTAACTACTCCCACCATCAAACCCTCTTATCTCTCTCGGAAAAAACTGATGCGAAAAGTACTGTCCACCCTCGCCAACGCCACGTCCAACCGCCGTGGGACCCCCACCGATCAAATGGTGATGACTGTTCGAAGTCGCGGCGGCTGCTGCAGCCGCTATCAACCCGGCGTGGCCCGCCGTTATGCCCAGGCTCTGGTACTTCGAGAGCTCCGACTTGGCGCAGGTGAGATCCCGCTGGAGCTGCCGGAGACGCTGCTGGAGGAACGAGATGACGCCGACGCAGCCGTACACCGGGTCGCGCAGACGCATCTCGGCTTCGTACGCCAGTGAGTTCACCGCGTCTTCTCTCTGCGAGGGTTGGAGTTCGTTCAGGAGTTTCGTCACGTTGCTTGCTCCGAACACTTTGTGTACGTTTGAGAATTTCTGGGGCTGGTCCGGTGGGAAATATGGCGCGAATACGCACTCCGGCTGGCATTTTCTTCTCAGGAATTTGCACGCCGCGCACGGGGATGTCGATGAAGCCATTGTCTAAAATATAAGAAACAAACTATGATCGATATAATAAAAGATGACTGTGGGGAAATATAATAATATAATAAAAATGTAAAGTTGGTTAATTGGATCTGGTGATATATTGAGATTTGATTTGATGGGATGTGTAAAGACGAGAGACTTTTGTTTTGTTTATCTTGGGATGAATGTAGTGTGATGTGAAGTGAAGGTGAAGCAAAAGGAGTTGAAAAAGATGATATATAATGATGAATATTATAAAGTGAATGAAAATGAAAGCAAGTCAAACCTTTTTATGTTTATGATGAGTTTCCTTCCGATCTGGTATTAAGATGAGAGAAAGAGAGCATGCAAAATGGGGTTTAGAAATGTTCGGCGGAGAAAAGATGGCGCATATAAAGATGATGTGAGTGAGAGTGTTTATATATAGATATAGGGTTGGAGAGAGAGAAGAGAGCCCCCAAGAGCAGAGGCTAAGGAGACGGGGATAAAAGGTATAGTAGTATAAGAAAACAAGAGAAGATGATGAGGAGGTAGTTTTTCATGCTTGGGGGGTTATTTATTTGAGAGAAAGAAAGAAGAGGAGTCAGAGAAATAAGTGTATTGTATCTACTCTTTCAGAGATTTGGAGGCATGTTGTGACAAGACATTTCCTAATCCTTCTCCCTCTCTCTCTCTGTCTTTTTTCACTTTTATTAGGCTTTTTAGGTTTTTGCTGATTTTATTTAACAGGAAAATATCATTTTTTTAATTACCATTTTAATTTTATTTGAAATCTGTTAGAGGATGTATTCCAAATTGGGGAAATAAAAGAATTTATTATGCTATTCTGTATAAAGGAAATGAATAAAAATTAGAGATCTAGTTATAGTTATATGTGAGTTTATTTATTTCCAAATATATGAGGAATATTTTAGGGATATAATCTTAAGTTGGATTTGGATTTGGATTTGGTTTCACGATTATTATATTAAAAATTGAAATTTCTAACATGGATTGTTGTGTAGATCCATTAAAATAAGTGTACAGTAGGTTGAATTTAATTGGATTTGTATGGTTATAACTAAATTGAGTAACATGCTTTTTTTAGTAGGTAATATATAAAATAGTTGGTGAAATTAGTTTGAAAAATAAAAATAGAGTTTTATATATATATATATATATATATATGGGCTTTTTAAAGTTTAAATTTTATTTATAGGTCCAGTTTCAAATTTTTTTCAAATATAAGTTTTGTAAAGTTTGGTTTGCATCCCATAGACTGTGCTTCCAATTTTACTCTCGGCTCAAAATTTTCTAAAAATCGTGCACTTCACATATTTGTGATCCACGATCACACATTTCTGATATGAAATCAGAATTTGTGATTCAGTTATTATTTTATTTTTGATCTAGGTTCAAAGATGTCTAAAGAGAAATCAGAATTTGTGAAGTGATATCAGAATGACAGTACGGGAATCAAAATTCAAATGGAGGGTAAAATTGTTAGAACGGCCTATTTCTGAAAATCAAACTTTCACAAGACTTATTTTTGTAAGAATTTAAAAATGGGCCTATAAAAAAATTCAAACTTTAGATAGCCATTTCTAATAATTTCCAAAAAAAAAAACTATATAGCACTTCCAAACGAATAAAAGATGAAATATTAAGACATTAGTTAGTAATTTATTTTAATCATGACCAACTCAATTTTAAAACATTATTTAGGATATAAAACCTCTCAAAGTCATCTGACACAACCTAAAGTTGGATCATTTGACACAACCCAAACTTGGTTACTCACTGTTGAAATTAATTACATTCACAACTGGTTTGCAACTTGATTAAAAAATAATCGTATAAAACCTAATGTCATCTACAATATGAAAAATAATTACTCTTAAAGCTATCGATTCCGTATAATAGACATTTATAACCCTAATGTGAAACAATAGCTCCATACCCCTAAATCACTCTAAAATCAAACAAAACTCTGTCAATAGGGGTGGAAATGGATCAGATCAGACTTTGTACTAAACGGACTCGCCCTATTTGATTATAAGTTTGAGTTTGGCCTATTTATCTAATATATACCTAAATGCGGGTTTGACCTGACTTCTTCTTTTTTTTTATTTTTTTTATTTTTTTTATTTTATTTTAAATCTACCTAGCAAGTTTATTTGAAAATCCTTTTTAATAAGTTTTTGAATTCTTTTTTAATACTTCCTCCGTTTCTAAATACTTGCAACATTTTATGTGGACACACTATCCAATACTTAATTTTAATCGCAAATATCTTTAATAATAATAACTAAAAATTATATAAATTTAATATTTGAAAAATAGACATCAAGACAAATAAAACAAGATCCCACTTGACTATATTTTTCCTTATACGTAAGGAATAACACATGAAACAAGATTCATCAATGAATAGTCTACACTACTCAAATGTTGCAACTAAATGTAACCGGAGGAAGTATATTTTTATTTTTAAATATAATTAATACTACAAAATTAATTAAGTATAGAAATAAAAATAAATTTTAAATTTATTATTTAAAACAAGAATAATAACAGAAGATAAATAATTATGCTTACCTTTACAAAAAATTATTATAATAAAATTTATACATCACATAAATTATCATTAAATAATAATAATAATAGGCTTATTTATAAGCGTGAAGTCATATATATTTAATTAAAGAGTAAATTGTAACAAAGCTACCTGGTTAATAATAATTTGTAAATTTATACACTTTTCACTCATATTTGCAACCACACTACCTGATTACATGGTCAATAGTTATTTTTAATGGAAAAAAGTCAAACTTCAACAAAAATCATAATATAATCAAAATATCTATTTAATCACTGCTACAATTAATATATTATTATAAATAAAAATATTTTTTATTTATATTTATAACAGTTTGACTATCTAATTTTATAATATTTAAATAATTGTAAAAAAATATAAAATTAAATTAATATTATTAAAATAAATTTTAAATCAAAAAATAAAATAATATAGATTTTTCAAAAATTAAATAATTAAATTTATTAAATATATTTATAAATTCTAATCTAAAAAATTATAAGAATACTTCTTACACGGCAGAGTGAATTAAAATAATATATTCAATTATAATAAATTAAAATAATATATTCAATTTAGTTTCAGGTACACTCAAATTTATAAATATATTTTATAAATTTATAATTATTTAATTTTTGAAAATTTTAATATTATTTTATTTATTTAATTTTAGAAACATTATAATAATATAAATTTAACTTCAATTTTTTTACAATTATTTAAATATTATAAAATTAGAATGTCAAATTGTAATAAATATAAAAAATATTTTTATTTATAATAATGTATTACTTGAAATAGTAATTAAATAATATTTTAATTATTTTATGATTTTCCGTTAAAGTTGACTTTTCTCCATTAAAATTAACTGTTGACCATTTAACCGGATAGTCTGGTTGCAAATATAAGTAAAAAGTGTATAAATTTACAAATCATTATTAACCAGGTAGCTTGATTGCAATTTACTCTTAAGTAAGTGGACTTAACAAATTTTTTATTAAATAGATCAAGTCTGAGTAGACTTTAAATGGATTAGGTCCTAGGTTTCTGACGAGCGGCCTGGTCTATTTCCATCCCTATCCATCAACATTACATCCAACCCAATTTCTCTCATCCAACCTACTAAATATCACATGTCCACTTTCTAAAAAAAAAACTCATTCTCACCCATAATAAAACCTACAATGCGACCAAAACTAATGTGAGGATAGTCAACCAAACCCTTATCATCGACCACCTCAGTTGCCATGCTACCTGACAACAATTACTTCAATTGTACTTTATTCAGTGCAAGATTGCCACCTAGAACTCCAAGTAATCCCATTATATAGTTGGGCGAACCACCCGTTGTCATGCTAGATCTTCGAAAAATATATTTGATTTTTTTTCTTTTTACATTAAGAGTCAATTATTTTTTAAAATCAACTTTCAAATTTTCAAATAGGAATAATTTGAAAGTATTTTATTTAATAAAATCGAGATTAGGATAATTCCATTGAAAAAGCAACTCTAATATTAAAACTGATTTTAAATTACATTTGAGATTTTGATCGTAAAAAATGAATTTCATTCTAAAATATCATTTACAAAACGAAAATTGGATTTTCAAAAGCAGGAAAGGAACTTAAAACTATTCCGAGATATGGAATTTGGGAGGATATGAGGATTGATAAGATTAAAGAGGATTGTGGGTTGGATTTAAGATTTACAGACGCAATAAACTTAAAACTACTAAAATAATTTCAAAGCTCAATAAACCCAAGCCCATTACTTAATTGATGGCCCACATACCAACCCATCACTAGTTATTTTCTCTTTTCCTCACCTCTCCCATACTAAAAATATTATCTACCTTCTCTCCCACGCAAACTCCTCTCCGACCATCAAAGGTTTAACTATTAATACTAGCACCCACTTTAGGTATGAGTATTAATTGCTATTTAGAGGTTTCTAAAACTACTTCCATCTCTTCAAAAAATGATGAGTTGAGCTTAAGTGTTAAGTAAAAGCTTTTAGTTAGCTTCTAATAGTTTTCGAAAGCTCTAAGTGTTTGTTTAGTTGGGCTTATCTGCTAATCAAAAGTGCTATTTTAAACCCAAAATCACTTCTTCTTTTTCAATTTTTCGGTTGTTTGGTTGAAATTGTAGTAGATATTTTGAGGGTTTAAAAAAGTATAAAATCATTTACGAAGAGAAGTACAAATTTGAAGTTATACACAACTCATGAATTCAAACTTTGTTTTACTTATTTTAAACATAAATACTATTATTCTAAAATATATAAAATTATGATAACTTAAAATTTTAAATTGACAATCAAAACTTTTATATAAGTTTGTAAAATCTTTATATAATACAAATTTATAAGATTTTATAAAACTTTATCTTCTATTATTATTATTATTATATTTTCAACTTGAGTTTTTTCTTTGTAATCGAGTAATAAAAATGATATTCATATTTGAATTGGTTTTATGTAAAAAACAAATCAAATAGAAAAAAAAATGTAAATATGTGTATTTTTTCCAAAGTTAATTGCACTCACATCCCTTGAACGATGACAAATTATACATATATGAACATTTTGGTATTAGGGTTATTTCCAAAAACACCCCATTTTTTCAAACGTTTTATTTTGAGCACCCGGTTTTGAAAGTTTTGGAAAACCACCCCCAAAATCAAAACCACTAGTGGTTTTTTGTATTTTTGTGAGTGGTTTTGGTGTTGTATGAGTAATTTTGATTTTAGAAAATTTCCGAATCTCTAAATTAAACATATAGAATTTCAAAACCACTCATACAACACCAAAACCACTCACAAAAATACCAAAAACCACTAGTGGTTTTGATTTTGGGGTGGTTTTCCAAAATTTTCAAAACCGGGTGCTCAAAGTGAAACGTCTGAAAAAATGGGGTGTTTTTGGAAATAACCCTTTGGTATTAATATACAATCACACCCATTCTCTCTATAAAAATTAGTGAAAATATAAAGTAAAATTAACTTTAAATGAATATTACATTACATAGATGTATTCAAAATTACAAATTTCATTGTTATATGAATAAATTTATTAATTAAATAAGGTTTTATTATTGGGTAAGGGGGTGTGAGTGTGTATTAATACCAAAATGTTCATTTGAGTGTAATTACCATCGTTCAGGAGGTGTGACTGTAATTAACTCTTTTTTTTTTTTTTTACATGTAGATATGATTTCATATTTCAATTCTCAACTATCAATTTAAATTTTAAATTTAAATAAAATTTTATGAATTCCTACACGATAACAATCAATAAACAAATATACTCCATATTAAAGAACAAGTGAAGATTGTAATTGCTTCTATAACTCTTTATATCTTCATTTGAATTCATTCAAATAGTAATCAAAAGTTCAAATCATATGATGATAATAATGATCTATTTCTTGGCGAAGTTCGAGAACTTGATATGCATGATATAAGTAATTTAATTTTAGTTCTTTTCTTATTTTGAAATTCATACTTTTCTTGTTCAAGTAATTATATATAATACCATTGAAGTAATTATAATATCATAAAGTGCTTTTGAAAGTTATATTTCCTAACGCTTTAAATTGATAAGTACTTTTTTAATTGATAACCAAATGACTAAACTTTTATTCTTCAAAACTCTACTTTTAAAAGATCTAGTACTATAAAATCTACCGCTAAAAGATCTAATCAAATAAGTCGTACCAAACGGGCTTTAAGTCTCAATAGTGTTGAAATACTTAGTTAGAGATGTAGTTTTTTTGTTTGTGTTATGTTGTACATTGATTGGTTTCCATGTAAGAATATTTGATATCCCTTGATTTACTCCTAAAATGATGTAATCAATTTAATTCCTCGATTTAGTCCTAAAATCATGTAATTGTTTGTGATTGATTCTTACATTGATCCTCACTCATGTAGCCCTATAAATATGAGTGTATTTTGGAAGAGAAAAAAGATAGAGAAAAGAAATAAAATAAACATTTACTTCCTTGTCAAGATGGTATTAGAGCCTTCAAACAATCCATAGGATTTGTTCTATTGAAGTCATTATATTGTTCTATAACCATGGAAGATGATGCATCCAGTACGGTCTCACAACCAACAGAAACCTTGGAAACTTCCAACTTCATAAACCAATTATTGGAACCTCTCCAAAAACTTACATTAAACAAAAATCCTACAGAAAATACCAATAATCAAAATGTCACCATTGCAGTTAAGTTGAATCACCAGAATTCAAGGTCGTAAAAGGCGTTAGGCGGTGACCCGGAGCCTAGTGCCTAGGTGGGTAGGCGAAAGCCTAGACAGTTTTAGGCGTTTATTCTAAACGGTGATAAATTTTATATTCTTAGAAAATTATTATATATTTAGAATTGTATTTTCATATGAAATTATATAAAATAAATGGAAAGTACACCCTATGTTAACATATATAAAATAATATTATAATAAAATACTAAACAATTAAATATTTCTAAACCACATTTGACTATTAATATAAACATAATTAAGATGAAAAAAATTAGACAAAATAACCTAGAAATTATTTGTGAAAAAAAAAAAACCTAAATTTTAAAAATAATAAGAAATAAGTAATCACTTAGAAGTTTAATAAAGAAGTCATACCAACTAAACATGTAGCAAAACAAACTAGTGTGACCAACACATTAGTGTATTCTTGAAAATTAAGAAACAAGTTATAAGATATTTAATAAATTCCACCAATACAAAATAAATAAATACATGAACTTAAGCATCGATTTCTTCTTCACCATGCTCACGATTATGCACCATATTAGTGTTTTCCTCAAAATCAATATTAATATCATATTCCTCTACCTCATCATCCTCGGATGAAAAATCATCATGAAACTTTATTGATTCTCCAAGTTCCATAGCATCCATTACATCATCATTATCACCATCTTTTACAAGTCATTCTTGAGCGCATCACCGTAAGATTCTACTAACACATCAATATCCATTTTTCATACTTTTTTTTTCTTTATCAATATTGAATTAAATTGGACATAGACTAATTTGCTTAACCTAATAGCAAGTCTATTTCTTTTCTTTGTATGTATCTATATATATAAAAAAATCCAATTAAAATTATCTAACATATTAATATTAAACAAAATAATATATATATATATATATATTATAATATATAACCCCTTCCAAATTACTCCAATTTCTTTCGCATCCCGAAGAGTTGCTAGTTAAAGAAAGAATTTTTTTCGCAACACGTAAATGTGGTGTGCCGGATCCAAACATGCTCCACCATTGAACTACATCAAAGAAAATTACATATATATATATATAATTTAGTTTATATCTTTGTATATATATAAAGAGTAAAGAAATAACATTTTAAAAAGACAAAGAAAGTAAAATATTTTACCAAAATCAATAGAAAAGTTTGCAATTGTTTTAAGTGCTAATGGTTTTCCATAGTCACCTTCTTTTGCAACATACTTTATCAATTCTTCCATGACGATATTTTTTTGCATGCCCATGTCACATGGATAAAAACCTTTAATAATCCACTTTGAATATAAGACTTACTTGTGGATCTTTGTAGTGATAATAAGGATTTAGAATATAAGCTGCCAAATGGAGAGAAGTGTCCAATCGATTTCCCATTCATGTTTCAACTGTAACGTCTGCAAATTGGGCCTAGAAGTTAGGGCCAATTTGAAATTCTTACATGTTTGATTTTCGATACATTCCACTTCGGAATAAGTTGAAATACTATAAAGGGCAATGATGAGATTAGAAAATTTATTTTGAAAAGAAAATACTAGGATCAAAAACCTTTATTTAATTTGAAATTAAATATTCAAAAACGGACTTTGAAATCAGAATTGGGCTTTTAGGATAAAACTCGATTTAATTAGAAGCATAGAGTCAAAATTATTTTTGGACGTGAAAAAGTATGAAATTTGAATCTAAACGTCAAATTTTAGTAAAATTACAATTTTACCCCTCTTAGCGGAAAAATTCGAATTTTTGAAATCGATGGTGATTTTTAATTAAAAACTTGAAAATAAATTTTGAAGAAGTACAGAAAAGTCGGAATTGAGTTTTGGTGGAAAACGGGCTCGGAATTGGATTGGGCCCAAACTTGGCCCAATCTAAAATTAAAGCCCACATGTGTGTGTATAAGAATACACACCCACCACCACACTCACTCATTCTCCCCTATTCTTCTTCTTCCCCATTCTCTTACGTATCCTTTTATTCTCCATGGCCAAAACCCTAGCTTTTATTTCTCTCATTTAATCACTCCAACCACCATCAATTTTCCCCTTAGTTTCATCAACAACATTCAAGGAGGTCATTGAATGCTATTTGGAAGTTTTGAAAGCTATATTTTTCATGGGTAAAAATCTCTTCTCTCTCTACACTTGATTGTTTTTGAATTAATGGTATGGGTTTTGTTTCATGATGCTTATAAATTGTTTTTGAGTTGATTTTAAGTGTTAAACATATGCCCTAGCTTCCATTAAAGTTTAGATGTTAAAAGCCCTAATTTTCACTATTGTTGTTTTGTTATTGCTTGAGGAGAAATGATTTTTGTTGGATAAATATTGTTAAATAATGATCCTAGGTTGTTAATAAATGATTCTGGATTATTTCCAACCCATTTGTAGAACCCTAATCTCATCTATTTGTGTTAATGCCCTTAATAGCTATGTTGTGTGATGATTGAATTGTGTTGGAGTCTTGTGATTATGATGGTGATGATGTTATGGTTGTAGTGTGATAGTTGTATATTGGTGATGGCTTAGAACAAGTGGAAACCCTCACGGGAGCGGCTTTCTAACTTGTGGATCGACGGATGGGAGGTTCGTATTTCCGTTTTTAGCCCTATACACTTGTTTGTTATTGGTTGATGCATTGAATATATGTTTACTTGTAATTATGCCATGAAATTGGTTAAATAAGATAACCAACCAAAAGTTGATATGATGAGCATACTTGCATGTTAAGACGCTAGAGCATGTATGTAATGCATGTAGAATCATGCTAGGCGCTGCTTTGGGAATTGAAGTTTTGGGTGGACCGAGTCCACATTGTTTGCGGATATTGAAGGGCATAGGTTAGAGACTTATCTTTCCGCTCTTGATTGTGGATGCTTGAAATAGTGTTGACATGTGTTTGGTAAGACATGTTGGTTGTTACATGACTTGATAATTATGAACATATTGCATTTATGACTATGTGAAAGTGCATATGTGTTCGCCGTGTGGCTAAACGATTTCAAATGACAATGTTGTCTTGGTACCTCTAAGAGGTCAAATGTGCAAACGAAAGTTATAAAAGAAAGGATAAATGTGTGATTATGGTTGAATCACTAAGACGGATAATTGCCCTTATTATAGCTAGTTAGCGAATGTAGTGGCATGCCATAGGGAAAAATGAGAATTCTCAACATGTGTATACATGAACAATAAATTGGCATTGGGGCCAAAAACGAACGAATTGAGTGACGACTCCTAACGGGTGTGACGGCACCACAGCCTTTTGGCCTAACGAACGAATCCAAAGGTAGATGACCGACTCGAGGGAGAGTAAATCGGCTCTACGGATTATTGGTCTTCGGACCCCAACGAGAGCTTGGCTCTAAAACGATGGCTTCGGCCCTAACGTCCCGTTTTCACTAATCAAGCTAGAATTAAGGGCGATTACTTAAAAATGGAGTAATGTGTCTATTGAACTTGATTGTTGAGTATTTGAAATTGGTTGGTCATATATTATGGAAACTTAACTTGTCAAATGTTTTTGAACTAGAAATATTTCGACTTGGATTGTTTGAACTTGAATGTTGAACTTCAAATGTTTCGGAACTTGAATTGTTTAGAACTTGCAATATTTTAAACTTGCTTCATATTGAACTTGAAATGTCGTTGATGATGATCTTGATGATGTATTGATATTGTCTTGCTAATGAACTTGAAAAGGTTCTTAAACTTGAACTTGAACTTGATGATAACTTGATGAGGAATTTGGTTAGGTAGTAGGAAAGACTTCCTAATGAACTTCATAACAAAATGACATTGTTATGGATATTGGAAATTTGGAATTGATATGAACATGCTTGGTAATCAAGATGACTAATGAACTTGACTAAGAGATCATGACATGTCTTGTGCATAATCTTGATGCTTTGGAATGTTTGTTTAGTGAGCCAACCCTTAGTCCAATACTCTTGTCTAGTGGTGTCCTAATATGTTTTTGTCAAGTTTAAATGGGTCTTTGTTAGCTTAATTGGCTAAATTATGAATTGGGGAATCATATTGAATGTCTAATAATCAACTTGTTGTTAACTTGGTTGGTAAATGTTGGTTTTACTTGAATTGGTATTGAAATGGTGGAATAAGTAGGAACTTGAAAATTGGAAATTGTTGTCTTGTGTTGCTGCTGCAACAAGTTGACCAAATAGGCAACTTGTTCAGTTTCGTTCGCCCAAATGGTTGGGTCTCTTGACAAATGGATTGTTTGTATGTATTGTTTGATATGCATAGATGATGTGTTTAAAATTTGGTTGCATTCCGATGTCGTTTGGTCGGGTTTTGAAACTGAGCAAATCACTCAGATGGTGACCTGAGAAGTGTCACTATTCTGCCCAAGACAGGGCACGTCCGCTGCCAAGTTTTCCTTGTCCGCTGCCAGCGGATGGTGGCAGCCAATGAGGACAGCGAGCGCTGCGTCATTCGCTGCCAAATTTTCCTTCGTCCGCTGCCAGCCAACGCTGCCCGCGGATGGACTCCTGGAGCGCCACAATATTACCTTTCCAACTTGTCGGTCTTCGTTCTCCCTCATCCGAACTTCGATTTAGGTGCCGTTTGCGGCTATGAATTCTTCTTTAAGTCTATTTTTCAAATATGTCTTCAGATTTTGAAAATATGATCATATTTATATCCAAATTTTAAATCTCCTTCAAGTGTTCGTAAATTTCAGCTTTTGGAAAAATACGTGTAACTAGTATAAGTTTTGTATCCGGACTCCAAATTGAGTTCCGTTTGTTGCTATGAATTTGTGATGATGTCCTTTAATTGCTATATATTTTGAAATTATAGAAATAAATCAATGATATTGCAAGAATTTCAATCTTCTTTAAATGTACGAAACATCCTATATTTAGGAATCGAAATTCTTGAATTAAAAACCTCTTGATTGAATCGTTTCCAAAACTTTTTGAATCTTTCACGAGTATATTTAACTACTAGTAAGCTCACCTACTTGTGACCATTTTTGAAAAGTTATTTTGTTATCAAATATCTTGTCGACGAAGTATCTTTAAAGATATTTAAAAACCATAAAGTCTTGTAACATGAGAACTTGCAATGTGGTCAATTTGTTGATTGCTTCTTGTTCAAGAAATGACCTTGTATCTTTTAATTGTTATTTGATACTGAACTGTAATTCGGTGTCTAGTTCGGTATCGAGTTCGGTTAGAGAGCATATTTGTCATCTTCATGGGTTACCGAATTATAATTCGGTAGGGAGCTCGGTATGTAGCTCGGTCAGAGGGTTTGTCTTTAAATTGTGTGTTACCAAATTGTAATTCTGTATATAATTTGTTACTGAGCTCAAACAGAGGCGTTTTGAGTCATGCATTAGAGTCCATGAACTGTAATTCGGTATACAGTTCGGTATTGAATTCGGTCAGGGGCGTACAATTGCATTTCATGTATTTCCGAATTGTAATTCGATATATAAATCGGTAGGCAATTCGACATAGTTTGGTAATGTGTTTAAAACCTGAAAATTGAATATAATCGTTGCTTGGTTAAACCCCATTGATTAAAGATTGAAATCTTCGATTGTTGGATTGATTGGTGATCTCCTTAAGCCGAGTTGTTTGGACTAAGCGGAGTTTGGCTCACAAGTCTTTTGTAATGATTGGTCGTCATGAGGTAATTGTATTGATTCACTTAATCGAATTGATCGTCTTGATGACTTAATTGAAATGATTGTCTTGATTGACTCGATTGTCTTGATTATCGTATTGATCGCATTATTGATTGATGGATACATATGGTTAACATCAAGGAGAAATGAGATTAATCTTAATTGGTAAACCATCGAATGAGCATGAATGTGTGACATAGCATGCCTTGAATGATACACTAGCATGAATGATTGCTAGGAATTGGTTGTGTTTGACTTCTATGAGTTAAGGTGAGCTTAGAGATGCTCACATTAGAATTGCATTGTGTGTTAAAGCATTGCATATTGACAGAAAGGTAAGAGCATTTGCGTGTACTTGTTTGGGACATGGGATGCGAACCAGGCGTGTGCCTGACCCTTTCTTCTTTTTCTTTTTCCCCGTAAATTGTGTTATCAGGTTTGATCGAGCACGACATGTGGTATTTGAGCTCTCATGGTGAAGTTCACTAATGTTGTAATCACCCATACATGTATTTTAGAATTTTATCATATTTGTAAATGAGCTTATAATATATTTGAAGTATAGTTGTAAAATATGTTTTATTCATTTGGAATTTCTAAATATCATCTATGTATGATTTAAACCACGTATCATATGTTCAAGAAAGTAACATCTTTTTGTTTTCCGCACAAATATCATATAAAGTGATAGACTTTTGAAATATTTCTAAATGGTATATCGCAACTGCTTCGTTAATGTGGCGGTTCGGCCACCCGCTACGTTCTCAACCGGGGCGGGGGTTCGACGCTACATCAACGATTTCAAGTACCGGTTGATAATTGTTTTCTCTATTCTTATATACCTCATTAATGCTTTATATGACCTTTTGCATCTCACCATATACCCAAGGCGTTGATCGCCTTCGATCCCCATAAACTATTCTTAACACTTTCACTAAAGGTTCAAATACCTTCAAACAAGAATTCATATCTTTTCCAAATGAGTGACTGACCACAATTCTTTCCACTTCTTTTCCTCTCCTAGTCTTTAGAAAATTACTTTGCAACCATTCATTGCTTGTAAGTATGTGGTTAACGGATTATGCACGAAAAAAGAAATAAAGCGTTTAAGGTAGAGCGTGGAAGTTGTAGCTCCATTGGACGTCAGGTTGTATTGACTAATTAACTTAGTAGTTGAAGTGACTGCTAAATTGGGTGCATAGTTGGAGGACTTGTGCACAACAAAAAGAGTATGGGCACTAAAAGCCAGTACTAAAAAAATTCATAGAAAAAAATTTAGAAAGACAAACTATAAATAGATAGCATCACTCTCTACATCATAGGTTCCACCAGAGTGCATATTTGAGGCTACAAACAACTTCCTCTGGTTCCGAAGTTCTATTTATCACAATTAAACAATACACATATACGTAAATTTAATTTTATCAAATTAAATGTTTTTAGGAGAATTATAGAAATGAGTAAGATCTCTACTAATTCAAATCTAGCCAATACAATCTAAAGTTTTAGAGATGAAGTTTCCACTCTACAAACAACTTCCTCTGGTTCCGAAGTTCTATTTATCACAATTAAACAATACACATATACATAAATTTAATTTTATCAAATTAAATGTTTTTAGGAGAATTATAGAAATGAGTAAGATCTTTACTAATTCAAATCTAGCCAATACAATCTAAAGTTTTAGAGTTGAAGTTTCCACTCTACATAGATTTTCTATAAACAACGATTCTAATTAGGGATGTCAATTTGAATATGATCTGTGGATTCCGATCCACTCCAACCCAGTAGGATCGAGTTTAAAATCCACCCCACAGTTGGGTGGATTGAATTGAAAATAAAAGGGTGGTGGGGCGGGTTGAATTCGGGTTCAACGAAAATTCATTTATTTTAATATATTTATATATTAATTATATAATATTATATTTTATACATAAATTTAGAAATTTTAATAAAATCTATCTCTCACTCCTCAATGGTGTAGGTTGAGTTAGGGCGGATTAGGTTCTATCCCTACATTTAGGAGGACGATTTTTGTTACATACTGTGAACCTGGTGGGCGGGTTGAAATAAGATACACTATGACAAATATGATTTTTAACAGCTAGTAATTGGCAGTTGGCCTCTTTTTGTCAGCTTCCAATAATTTTTGGCAGTTGACATTTTAAAGGCCAGCTGCCAATTATTTTACTATTTACATTTTCGGCAACTTCAGGCTAGCTGCCAATAACTTTTGGCAGCTGACATTTTAATGGTCAACTGCCAATTCTTTTGTAAATTTTTTTTTTTGGCAACTGGCGCATTTAAGGTCAGCTGCCAATAACTTTTGGTAGCTGGCGCAAAATGGATCTCCCCCATTTCAAAATTTTGATAGCCAGCTTAGTTAGTGCCGGCTGCTAATAACTTTTAGCAGCTGGCAATGCCAAATGCTAATAACTTTTAGCAGCTGACAATGTTAGTTGCTAATTTTTTAATAGCTGGCATGAGCAGCTGCAAAAAAAAAAAAAAAAAAAAAAAAAAAAATCTATTTGAAGACAACATGACTATCATTTTCTCTTCAATTCTATTTTCAACTCTTAATTTCCTCTCTTCTCTTTCAAACTCCTAATTTCCTCTATTCCTCTTTCAATTCTCAATCTTCTACCTCATCTTTCTAAAATATTTAGAATGAATTTTAATCTATTTTCAAGACAACTTAGCTTGCTCCATTCATAAAATTGAGCTTATTTTATTTTATTTTATTATATTTCTATTTTTTTAAGTTAGTTGATAAATACTATTATTTTTTTTTAATAATTATATAGAATCAAATGTTTAAGTTAATTTTATATTGCAAATATTATATATTTAATTGTGTAAATGGTGTATGTAAGTTGAAAATTTGTTAGGTGAAGATGGAGCAGAAGAGGAGAGCTTGAAGTTAGGATAAAAGTTACTTTTGTATTATGTATTAGATTATACAAATGTTTGATTATTACATTATGTTCAATAATTTAATGAACTAGTATTAGTGTTATTGTGGATTTAATTGTTTGTATTTAAATGTATTTTTTTTATAAATATATATTGTATATAGTAATTAATATTTGTAATAATAATAATAATAATAATTTTATAGTATAAATAATATTAACTATATATATAGATTTTATTATTATTTTTAAAAAAAATAAATATGTATTGACAGCTGACATTAATTGTTGTTAATAACTTTTCGCAGTCGACAATGTCAACTGTTAAAAGTTATTAGCAGCTGGAAAGTGCCAGTTGCTAAAAGTTATTAACAACTGGCGAAAATCAGTTGCTAATAATCTGACTTTTAATAATTCCCCTTTCCTCAGCTTGTTTTGCAGCTGCTAATATCAGCTGTTAATAATTATTAACAACTAACATTAGCAGGTGTCATTAACCCTTTTTCTTGTAGTGATATAGAATCATAGGAGCGGGTTTGGATTGGCGAAAAATCCATCTCAAATTGTCGCATTATAATCCCAAATTCTAATTGAAGTTGGGTACCGATGATTATATTTGAAGCCTTTTATGAGAATTAAGTTGTTTGTTATGTTTCTGTTTGGTAGTTAGATTTTTTAGGCGATGATTAAATTTTTCATTGGCAATTTGACAAATTAACTATAAAGGAGAAACTTTTTGATTAGTAATTAGATTTTTAATTAGCGATTTTGAGGCAGCTACTTGAAGTAATTGTATAAAACACTAATAAAAAAGCTCCTATTTTACTCTTATCAAATTACGAGTATTACTAAAATACGGCTAAAAGCTCCTATTTATAATAAATGATGTTGATTTTAATATTAATTTTATGGGTCATTTGCACTTTTGAGTTTTTTTATTAAAAAAAATTATAGTTTTAGACCAACATTAAAATTTTTACAAAACTAAACTTTTAAATTTATTTTTTGCAAAAATAGACCAAAATGACCATCTTACCCTTCGATATTAAAAAAAAAAAATTACACAGCAGTTTCCCGGTATTACATACCAGGAAAAAGGCAAAATTGAAGTTTAGTTTCCCGGTGTGTAATACTGGGAAGTAAAAAATCATTTCCCGGTAGTATACACCAGGAAACATACATGAATTTTGCCTGTTTTCTGGTGTTTAATACCGGGAAGCAAAAAATCATTTTTTGGTATTACACACCAGGAAACAGACAAAAATCAAGTCAGTTTCCTGGTGTGTAACACCAGGAAATGATTTTTTGCTTCCTGGTATTACACACCGGGAAGTTAACAAAATTTTGCCTGCTTCCCGGTAGTACATACCAGAAAGCTTATTTTTTGCAATTTTTTTAAATATTCTTTTTAATTAGTTTATATTTAATTTTTTTTTTTTAATTATTTGATGACTATTGTATTATAGATTTTTAATTAAAAAACTCTCAAAAAAAATTATTTAAAACATAAATAAATTATACTATTAATTAAAAAAAATTATATTATATTTTTTATATATCTTACACGTAATAGCAATATCTCCCAGTAAACACTTATTTTAAACTCTATTGAGTTACCGGCTCGCCACTAATCGCTACGGTAACAACAACTAACTAATATTTAATGCACTGATTAGCGCCAAAAACACCTTTACGTTTGATGGTAAAAAAAATTGTGTTTTACGGATTCTCTTGAATTTGGCCTGACTCAGTCCAATCACTTGACGGCATGCACGTTGTGGAAAAAGGCAGTTCAGATCAAGGCTTTTTATTTTAACTTTTAAATGCAATAAAAAATAGACAGAAAACCAACCTTCATATATAGATCACATTAGAATTTGCAATTATTAAAAATAAAAATATCCAAGCATTCTTCAGTAACCCCATTTGGCTTGACTTAGAAACCAACGTAGGATAATTATATTTGATATCCTAATCTTTCCCAGAGTGACCATAACCTATACGATCCCGTTTCGTCACCTGTACAGTTCAAAGAAAATCTCATCAATATATGATATGGTAACACAAATCGAACAACTATTCATGAATTAAAAATGAAAATAAAAAAATCACACCATATTCCTGGAAGTGTAATCCAAAGAAGTCCTGGACTTCAATCTTGCCGTCGATTCTCTTCTATCTTCACTACATACTTTTGTCGCCGTTGATCTAGCATTCATCATCCTCTCCACCATTCTGCTCCCCAACACATGTGTTCCACTAATTTTATTTCTACTCATCTGATCATTTTCAATTTTAATACTACTTGTTACATCTCTCCCTCTCGTGACACTCGGCGAACACGACTGTCTCCTGGGCACTGGTCGTGACTTATTAACAGAAGTTGATCGATTGGCGTCAGGTCTTGATCTGGTTGCGGAAATGGAACGGGAGATGTCGGTGACTAGATTAGGCGGTGTCTCGTGTGAAAACCCTGGGATGTCGCGGAGTGTTGATCTTGGTGTTGGTGTCGGTGTCGGTGACGGTGACACGCCTCTTGATTTTGGTGTTGGTGTTTTTGTATTGGTCGTGTGTTTTGTTAGGTTTGATGTGAGGTAGTCTATGTGGGTGTCTTTAGATGTGGACAAGACGTTATGTTTTCTATTGTGGGTTTGATGGGTGGTGGTTTTAGTTTCGGATGTGATGTTGGGTCTTTGGGTTTGATTTAGTGGTGTTTTTGGTCTTCTAGTTTTGTCTCCTGCTTTTGCTGATGTGACTCTTATTGGTGCTGGATCGTCCCTAAACTGTTTACAAGAAATTCAATTCTTTAAGGCCAAAAATAGTCGACCGCAGTTAAAAATTTCATTCGAATTCACCTTCAAACAATCTATTCTTTCAAAATTTCATTTGAATTCAATCGATCTAACTCAATCTTCCATTCCTTAAAAATTTCATTTAAATTCAAATTCAAATAATCCATTCAAATTCATTGAATCGAATTTAATCCATCACATTTTTAATATTAAAATTAAATTTAATATTTATATACATTTATACAATTATATTAAAAATAATATATTAAATTAATATTTTATTTTAAAATAATTAAATGAATCGATTTGAGTCGAACTTCGTCCGGTATATTAACGGGCAAACTCAAATCGAATTTTAATACCAAAATTTTAATAAATTTTTAAATGGAGTCCAAATATAAAAGATCACCCGGGCTCAAATACACCTCATTTGAACATAAAATGAAAATCAAGTAATGTTGAAGGGCACGTACTCTGGAAGGAGGCTGGAGGACAGGTATATCCCGTTTAGTGAGAAGAGGAGGAATATTTGCTTCCATTTCTATTGATGGAAACAGTGGAGTTGCCGGTGGTGTCTTTAGCCTGTATAAAATCACAAATCATATATTAAAGTTAATTAAGTAGCTATAGTTAAAGCGTAATACATATACATATACATTATACATACCAATCATAATCATTTTTGTCATTTTCCGGGAAGAAATCATATGCAGACCCTTTCCTTCCGGATGAAATTCTAAACAACGCATAGTTTCCTAAATCAACACAACATAAATCATGAGACCAGACCAGACCAGACCAGTACATAATTCATCTAATAGTGAGTTATATATTTACCTGTGCCACGGTCCGGTTCGTAGTGATCTTCCGTGACGGGTTGGAGAAGGCTCGATAAATGATCATTTTCGCGTCTATGTAAATCCCTAAACAATACAAGATCTGGGTCATCTTTTTCTTTGAATTTTGTACCACCTGATCTACTCTTCATGATATTTTTGATATGATGAAACTGATCTATCTATCAGGTAGTGTATGTATGGAGGTGGATTGATTATGTGACTGTGAATGAATAAGAAATTGATTGGCCGGCAATACAAAATGAAGCAGCCAAGATTCTGAGATTGTCCTGTAGTCTGATTCTTCTATTGCCGCCATTTGGCATTGTATTGTTTTGTTGTGGCATGGTAGTGTGTGTGATGTACAAATTTAAAATAAGTAGCGGACAAAAGAATAGTGTTCTAATATACTTTAAGATAGAGTAGCAATCTTGTCATCTCCACTCTCAAATTTCTCATTAATTTTTTTTTTTAATTTTTAAATTCTAAAAAAAACAACCTAAGAACAACAAATTTATTCTAAGAAATAAATTAATACCATATTAATTAATATAATTTATCTTAATCATGATATAATTTATAATAAATATATTTTATGATTAAATAGGTAGAAACTAACGTATATTTAACATTTTAATTAATTTTATGTGTTGATATTTACCAATTAATTTATATTTATTTTAAATTTATTTTAAAAAACTATTAACTAATTACATGTGTATTTTAAAAAATTCAACTAGAGAATCATATTTCATTAAACTGTAATATTTATATTTCAACTTTTAGAAATTATTAATTTTTGATTTCAGCGGAATCTATTATGGTATATATCTTGAAATATTCTAGAATGTTTTTACTTATAAATACAATGTCTTTGCCCTAGCAAACTTTACCATATAAATCTATTTTCTTCTTCGATCTCCGATCCATATCTCTTTAGACCGATTCTTTCACACACTAGATTGGTTCACTATGTCAGATATGGAATGGAAAATTGATCATTCATTATGTCAGATATGAAATGGAAAATTGATCATTCATTCACGTACTATCTTGGTTCAGGAGGTCAACCCGGCAACTAAATCATTAATATTCAATTGTAGGGTAACAACTACTTAGAGTGGTTGAGAGCAATGATGCTAGCCTTAGAGTCGGACCATAAGTATATGTTTGTGGATGGTACTATAACTAAACTCACAGATACAAAGAAACTCATCGATTGGGATACTGTCAACTCTATGATCCGTTCCTGGACTTTCAGAACCATAGATCCAAAAGTAGCTTTGACGATTCCTTATCATGATGAAGCCAAGCTGCTTTGGGACTACTTGAAGAAACGGTTTAGCATTGCTAATAGTCCGAGATGACAACAACTTCGTGCTAAAATTGCTGACTGTAAACAAACCAAATCCATGTCACTTAAGGACTACTACAACAAGCTAATAGGTTTGTATGATGATCTACAAAGGCTTAAGCCTTTGCACAATTGTGAATGAGGAATGTGCACCTACAATGTGGTTGGCAAGTTCGTTGATGATCGAGAGAAGAAAAAATTTCATCAATTTTTAATTGGTGTGGATGATGACATTTATACAATAGTGCGATTGAATTTACTATCTCGAGTTCTGGCTTATTCATTGGATGATGCATATCTCACCCTTGTTCAAGAAGAGCACTCTCGGGGTATTGCTTAAGGAAAAGTAGAAAATGAGGACTTTTATGCTTTTACGTTGCAAGATGATCTACGTAAGAGACGATTTGATCGTCCTGACAAATCTAAACTTTCTTGTTCTCATTTTCAACAGTTAGATCATGAGGCTAGCAGTTATTTCAAGCTTCATGACTACCCAGATTGATGGGGAGATCAAAAGTGACGTGACCGTAGTAACAATACCGGAGCAGCTGGTCGAGGGTGTGGTGCTACAGTAAAAGAAAATGCCACAGTGGGCAGTAGCTAAAGTCTTGATGCTGGCATCTTTGATAATGTAGTGCTAAAGGAAGCTGAAAATACATCCTTAGTAAACTTGAAACTCGAGCAAGTCAAAATCCTACTCAATATGAGTAGTAATCAGCAACAAGTTCAAATGACATGTGAGTATTCTACAACTTCTTGGATAATAGATTTTTGAGCTTCTCATTAGGTGATCGGAAATATATCTTTTATGATGGACATTCGAGAGATTGACCCATGTCTAGTCGGTTTGCCTGATGGACACCAAACCGTTGCAACCAAGGAAGGTCGAGTTATTCTCACTGATGGAATAACCTTTGATCATGTCTTACTTGTGCCTAAATTACATTGCAATTTAATTTCATTGTCGCAATTGATTAATAATTCTTATTATTTTGTCCGATTCACCGACTCTTTATGTGTTATACAGGACCAATGTACGGGGAACCTGATTGGAGCCGGTGAAGGGAGAAAGGACTCTATTATTTTCGAGGGATGCCTACAGTATGTGCAGTGACAATCTCAATATTATCATCATTTGAGCTATGTCATTGACGTCTAGGGCATCCATCCGATAGAGGTCTCAAGTTAGTTCCTGTAATTCAAAATATTGCTGGAAAAAAGAAATTGAATAAAGCATGTGTGGTTTGCCCTCAAGCTAAACAAACTCGTGACAGTTTTCCAATTAGTAATAGTAAGGCTAGTCGTATATTTGAATTTATACATTGCGATATGTGGGGGCCTAATAAAATACCCTCGTCTAGTGGAGCACACTATTTTTTGACGTTGGTGGATTGATTTTTCTAGAGCTGTTTGGGTTTACTTATTGCATTCTAAAACAGAGGTATATCAAGTGTTTTGTTCATTTTTTATCATGATTGAATGAAAAATTTGAAACTAAAGTCAAAATTGTGCGCAGTGACAATGAAACTGAATTTAAATGCATGATGAATTATTTTGATGAGAATGATATAATTTTTCAATCTTCGTGTGTTGGGACGGCTCAACAAAATAGAAGAATAAAGCATAAACATCAATATATACTTAATGTGGGTTGTGCGTTAATGTTTCAAGGAAATCTACCTATTACTTTTTGGGGTGAATGTATTCTCAGTGCTGTAAATTTGATAAATCATACTCCCTCTGGCTTATTACAAAATAAAACACCATTTGAAGTTCTTTTTGGCAAAGTACGCGATTTTGAACATCTTCAAATTTTTGGTTGTCTTTACTTTACATACAATAAAAAATACGAAGGTAATAAGTTTGCCACTAAAAGTCAGAAGTGTGCATTTATTGGTTATCCTAATGGTAAAAAGGGGTGGAAATTGTATGATTTACTAACAGGTGAAATTTTTGTGTCATGCGATGTGAAGTTTCATGAGAATGAATTTTCCTTTAAAGATAGACAGAGTATTATTGACAATGACAATCTTTCGGGCTCTTCTGATAATGTCAGGGTAGATGTGGATTTCTTAGATGATTTGGAGTCTATTTTGGTTGAAAAATCTATTGGGGAAGTTGCTAGTGCCACACAACAAGGTGATGTAGAATCTACTTTGATGATGCTTATTGATTCTCTGGCAGACCCGATACTGTCTACCAACTCGAATCCACTTGATAATGGTAAGCAATCGGCCAACAAAGTATCTACAGAGTTAGGTCGTGGTTTATGTGAGAAACGACCTTCGAGTTTGCTCAAAGATTATGCCACACATAAAGTTCTAGAAATGAGTCCCTCTCAAAGTTCATTGACCTCTATTTATTCCTCAGGTACTCGCTATTCCATAACACATTTTGTGAATTGTGATAAATTCTCGTGCGACACTGTTGTTTTTTTTACAGTTATAACTGCAGGACTTGAACCCCGTAATTTTAGTGGGGTAATGAAAGATATTGGTTGGAGGAAGGTGATGCAAAAGGAAATACGAGCCCTAGAGGATAATGAGACTTAGGCTGGAGACATTACCCCATGGAAAGAAGGCACTGGGATGCAAATAGGTATATAAAATCAAATATCATTCGGATGGTACAATCCAACGTTTCAAAGTGTGTCTTGTTGTTTTGGAAACCACTAAGTTGAAGGGATTGATTATAATGAGACTTTTACTCCAACTGCAAAGATGGTTACAATCCATGCATTTTTAGCCGTGGTCGCTGCCAAAAATTGGGAATTACATCAGATGGATATACATAATGCTTTTCTTCATGGTGACTTGGTTTGGGAAGTTTATATGCGGTTGCCTCCTGGTTTTACAGTCTAGACACCCGGAACAGTATGTCGACTAAAAAAGTCTTTGTACGGTCTAAAACAAGCTCCGAGATGTTGATTTGCTAAATTAGCTGCTTCTATAAGGAAATATGGCTTCATTCAGTCATACTCTGATTATTCCCTCTTCACTCTCAAAGAATATGTGCAAATCAACGTCCTCATTTATGTTAATGATCTTATCATATCAGGTAATGATTCATCTCCTGTTGTCTCATTTAAGAGGTATCTGGGGAATGCTTTTACATGAAGGATTTAAGTGTTTTAAAATACTTCATTGGAGTTGAAGTGGCTCGTAGTCCAGAGGGTATTTTTCTGTGCCAACAAAAATAAACTCTTGGCATTATTTATGAGACGGGACTTTTAGGGGCTAAACCTGCAGATTTTCATATTGAGCAAAATCATACTCTTGCTCTTGCTCAGGGTGCATTGCTTAGTGATCCGGGAAAATATAATCTTGTTGGTCTTCTTATTTATTTGTCATTTACTTGGCATGATTTGCCTATACAGTCCATATCTTGTCTCAATTTATGCAAGAACCTCGTCAAGAGCATTGGGATGTAGCAATTTGTGCGGTGTGGTACTTCAAAGGGTGTCCAGGTCAAGGAATTCTTCTATAGTCAAATTGTGATTTATCCTTGACTGGGTGGTGCGACTCCGATTGGGCTAATTGTTCGATAACTCGACGATCTCTTACAGGCTAGCTCGTATTTCTTGAAAGTTCTCCTATTTCCTGGAAGACCAAGAAACAGCATACGGTCTCTCGTTCATCAACAGAGGCCGAATATAGCTTCATGGTTGTAATCACATCTGAGTTGAAATGGCTTAAAGCATTGCTTCTGAGTCTAGGGGTGAATCATCCTCGAGCTATGACTTTATTCTATGATAGTAAGTCTGCCTTATATTTTGCTCAAAATCCCGTGTTTCATGGTCGCGCCAAATATATTGAAGTAGACTGTCACTATATTCGAGATGCTATAAAGGAAGGTCTCATTACTACCTCACATGTAACTAAGAATCAACAACTTGCTGACATTTTTACCAAAGCAATAGGTAAGCACAAATTTTTGCATTTACTTGACAAGTAGGGCATTTGTGACTTGCATGATCCAACTAAAGGGGGGATATTACGGTATATATCTTGAAATATTCTAGAATATTTTTACTCATAAATACAATAGATTGTAACTTCGTAATTCATGGCATAGATTAAAATATTATATTTATGCCATAATTTAATTCCTATATTGTAAACCGTATATATATATGTTTGATATTCGTGAAATAAAAGGATATGACATACGCATATTACAAAAGAGTAACGATTGACATCCTACTCGTTGTGACAACTTTTATTGCTTACTCTTTCATGACAAGTGCTGATTGGGTGAAAAAAGTTAATAATAATTAATAAATTGATTATTATAAAATTTATGTCAAATTATTTATTGTCACGTAAGAGTAGGCAATGAAAGTAGGCACCGGGAGTAGGCTGTGTAGCATTACTCATTACAAAACTTGTCAGGATCTCCCAAAAACCAATTATCTTATTAATTTATTGAGTTATGAAATTTTTACAACTAACCCAAATCGGAACCGAACAGATTTATTACTTTAGTGAGTTTATTAATTTATCGAATATTTTTTTTTTAAAGAGAAGAACTCAGCTTATATTAATAGAATAAAAAAACAATACATTTAGGAACCTCTCAACATGGTCATGACTATAACGATAGAAAAATCTTACAAGATTATGAGCTTCTATATTATCATGAAGATGAATCCAACTAAATAACCCTCACATTGGGTTTAGAGCTAAGTAAAAATTTACGGTCCCTAATGATCCAGTCAAATTTTTATAAATCCGGACATGGAGAAAAAAAACATAAAATACCACTTGGAGAGTCAATCAAAATAGAACCAGCTTGTGGGATATATCATCTGCGACAATTAATAAAGTCTTGTGGAAGCTTCTGCTATTTGCGAAGATGAAATCACTTCCGAATAACTTGAAAAAGCTATGAGAAACAACCCTTAGCATATTGAATCAAAATTCCATAACCATACAGGCAGGGAGCTGAAAAAAGAGTTGCATCTACATGACATAGCCAAACTCCCAAGTTCATAACTTAAGATAATTGATGGTGATGTGCATGGCCTGAACTTCTACCACTAATAACACCTTATTTGTAGTCTTGGAACACCATTATAGCATGGCAATAAATTGCTACTGGCCTAAGAGTTTTATCTTCCCAGACTAACCAGTTCCTTGCACGCCATAATGACTATGCAATAGTTGCATATTTTTTCTTTAAGTCTTGATCAGGCGACTCAAAAATCTATATGAAAAAAGAATTAAAAATGAAAAATTATCCACTTAATTGGCTCCACCCATCCTCCAAACCTCTATAGCCCCACTCACATCGATAAAGAATTATTAATATCGAGTTAAGCAGTAGAAACATCAATATCTGACTATTTAAATTTATTCGAACGGGCAACATAGTGTGAACACCCTTCACTTGAAATCCTTTAGTTTTGGTGCAACATCAAGATCAAAATCTTCTTTCAAGTACCCTCCTCTAAATTGGTGGGTAGCCTTTCCCAAACCTGACTAGTCAAGTGATTGCAAGATTGCATTTCTATTAGCTCTTAATTTATCAAATATTAATTTAAAGAGTTTCTACTTATTTTATTATTATTTTTATTTTTTATAAATAAGTGTATATTATAAAAAGTAGATGGAAAATATATAAATAAAATTTGTAAAGGAATAATAATATCAAAAATATTTATACAAATAAATTTATTTTATTTTTATAATTTATATATTAAATATAATAATAAATTTAATTAATTTTTAATTATATTATAAAAAATAGTAAAATATAATCAATATCTCATTTATATAGAAGTTTGTAATATTTAATATTAATATTTGACGAATAATATTGTCAATACATAAAGAATTTGCATGCAGGTTGCAGTATTACATAAGATAATGTTAATACCGATTTGGGCTTTGGTCCGGCCCATTTGAGTTCTCAGCAACTCAAGATTTACCAGGCTGCATTGATTTGCTTTAAACCGAGTGAGATTCGTTTGACGTCCAATTTAAAGTGGTAGGGTACAAAATTTTTTCTAAAAACAAATAAAAATGATAATAAATAAATAAGGGCTGGATTTGAATTCGAAAGAAAAGTTGTATCCCAAACTGAACTGAATGTTATTATATTTGTTATATGAGGGTTCACATTGCCATCCAAAAATTCTGATTGTTATGGTTGATATTAATATTTTTAAATAAATAAGTAAATATTAATTTTAAAAAGTATATAAGTATATTTACTATTATTTTCATTTATAAAATTATATATATGGCTAAAGACGAAAAAGTAATGAATTTATTATAATTATAAAATTGTGGATTAGTATTTGATTAATTTGTTTGTATAAAATATTATTATTAATATTAATATCAATATTATTATTATGATTATTATTTTTTTGCATGCTTATTATATATCATTTTTAAAAGGTATTTATTAAAATATTTTATTAAAAAATATAAATATATAATAAAATGAAAAAAATATATATATTAAAAGGGAGAGTTTCATTTTTATCATTTTACAACTTTTATTTACAATATATAATCCAATTTTAAAAACTTCACAAAAATAGTCTTTCAAACTTTCACTTTTCAAAAATAGTTCTTCACATATAAGAATGGGTTCTGAAGAGGCATCCTACAACTGTCAAGAACTATTTTTGAAAATTAAAGTTTAAATCCATCAAAAATATAAATTAACCATTTTTGAATTAGTTTTGAAATTTTAAATTTTATTTGAACTATTTTATATAATTTTTTCAAAACACGAACTATTTGAAAATTATAAGGGAAAATTACATAATATGGACCAAATAAAGTTTAAAAATTCAAAACTAAACCAACATAATTTTATTTCTATTTCTGAACCATCCAAACTTTAATTTTCAAAAAAAGACATTTATATATTCACAAATTCTCTTCATAAACCACTTTCACACATTCACAGTTCAGTGTAAAAGGTCTTCACAAAAGGGTAAGATGGTCAATTTGGTTAATTTTTTAAAATTGAAAGTTTAAAAGATTATTTTTGTAAAATTTTTAAAGTTGGGCTATATGATGTAAATAAAAATTATAAAATAACAAAAATGAAAATAACCCAAAATATAATAAATTCATGAAAACATTGTTATACAAGTAATAAATACGAAATATAGTATTTAAATTGGGTCGTTTGCACTTTTGAGCTTTTTATTAAAAAAATTATATTTTTAAATTCACATTAAAATTTTTACAAAACTAAACTTCTGGAAAAAAAAAAACTTTCAAAAATAGACCAAAATGACCATCTTACTCTTCAGTATTAAAAAAACCCAAGTAGTTTATCGGTATTACATACTGAGAAATTTGTAAATTTGAAATTTAATTTTCCGGTGTGTAATATTGGGAAGTAAAAATTCACTTCCTGGTAGTACACACCAGGAAACCGACTTAAATTTTGTCTATTTCCTGTTGTGCAATAGCGGAAATTTAAGTTTTTACAACCTGGTATTACACATTAGGAAAACATGCAAAAATCAAGTTTGTTTCCTGGTGTGTAGTACCGGGAACGATTTTTTGCTTTATGGTTTACACACTAGGAAATTGATAAAATTTTATCTGATTTCCAATAGTGCATACCAGGAAGCTCATTTCTTTGCAAATTTTTATTTGAAAGTTTACTTTTGCAATTTTCTTATAAAAAAAATTTAAATTGAAAGAAATTAGAGCTAGTCTAAGACTAAAATAAAAAAGTTGATAACATCTAATTTTGCATATTTTCATCTTTTTTTAAATATTATATGAATATATGTATACAATTTAATCTTGCCTCAGTTTTATTAATATAAATTCTTATTTTTATTTCTAAAATTAAAATATAAGAAACTATTATAATATTTAGAATATAATTGAAATTATGAGGGTGTTTATACTGATTAATGGGATTATTTTGCTTTTATATATATATATATATATATATATACACACTGAAAGTAATAATTATTAAAAAAAATTAATGTGAACATAAGTTTATTTTCAAAAATCACTCTAAAATAATAAAATATAAAAATTTCTCAATGTCTATACAATATTCTAGACATTTTATTTAAATTATTTTAATTTTCATTTATGTTTACTAATATTTAGAATGATATACAAATATTTAATGTATTTAAAAAAAATATTGCAAAATTTTGAATAGTAAATTTTTTAACACTTATGTATGTGTAATGGATATTTTAGGCATGAACCCAAACTCCTATGTTTGTCGAACATTTTCATTTTAACCTTTCAATTATTTAAGATTTTATTTAAATCCATCAAACTTTTCTAAGCTAGTCAGTTATGCCCTCGTTGTTGATGTATATTCGAAATTCATATCAATTGAGACGTCAATAAAGATCAAAATGATGTAGTTTTTGAGAAATTGGAATGGTACAATTCAACTGGAGTGCTGAAATTCTTAAATATGGAGGATCAAAGTCACAACAATCGTAGCTTTTTGTGGCACATGGTAACTACGAATAATTAGATGACTAAAAATGAATATGATTGTCAGGGTTTAAAAAGTGTTTCAAGTCAATTCCTAATTAGGTCATTTTAGTGTAGAAAAAGAACATACAAAATTATATGAGATAGTTTTATAAATAGGATTTTAGAAATTGTAATGAAGTAAATGACCTTGAAACTGTGAGTCAATTTATTAATCCTTACCAACTTTGTTTTTTTATCCCATGGCCCTTTGTGATTATTATACCCATTTGAATTATAAAAAAGAATTTTAAAAATAGGAAAAAAAAATACCCAAAAAGTCCCTCACTTGCACCATGCTATTACTATATTGCCCATATAAATATTACCCCTTTCAAACCGAATACCCAATCAAGAATCCTAAATCGTATCTTACTTCACTTTCACCATTTTTATCTTCACCACTACTACTACTCCCTTCTTTCCATTGAAAATTGCCATTAAGTTTTACAAGTAGTACATTGAGGTTAGTATATTATAACCACATTAAGGTTTAATTGGATTATTAGCATTAATTTGGATTATAATCACATTTGTACGGTTTATGTAAGTGGAATTGGATTCTTAGAATTAGTTTGCAATTATTTAATTGGTGATTGAGTTTTGTTGTAGTTAGTGAAAGAATGTGTAGTTAAGTATTCCTTTAGTTAGTTATTGTGGTGTTTTTCAATATTTGGTAGATTATTGCATATGTGGGAAGAATAGATTGGTGGAGAGCTGTAAAACGGGTTAAATGGGTCAGCCCGTACGGATTTAAACGGGCCGGGCTTAAACAGGTCGGGCCAATATAGTTCGAGATTTAAACGGCCTGGAATTTTTCCAACCCTAACCCAACCCTTGCGGACTTAAACGGGCCGGGCCAGCCCGTATATATTATGACAGTTTATAATAGTTTTCCTACATGTTCATTCATAATTACAACATCATCGTACATTTTAGTTTCTACATATTCATTTCAATAATTGTATGCATCAATTCTTCTCTTCCCAATGTTGAAAGGAGCCGATATATTGGCATCCATACTTATCATCTAATTAAAATAAAAAATAAATTATGTTAATTGTTAAATGGGTTGGCTCGCGGGTCAACCCGTATAAACCCTTTTAACCCGCGGGTTAAACGGACCGGGCTAAAAAGTCCGTGTTTTAAACGGGTTATATAAATAATGGCCCTAACCCTTTTATTCACGGGTTAAACGGCCCGCGGGCCTCGACCCATTTTTACAGCTTTAGTGTTTTGTTTGTTTTGGGTTTTATAGATTACTTACCATTAGTGGTATTGTGTTTTGGATTGGATTTTGTTCTTCATTGATATAGAAGCATAAATTAAGTTTTTATTTAGTGAGTTAATGGTATATGTGTGATGGTAGTGAAAATTTGATGAAAGAGATCATATTAAGAAGAAGTGATATGTTTCATTAAATTGGCATTTGGAGTAGTTAGTATTGTCGGTTAAAGTGAAAATTTTTAATTGGTATATTATTGGAGGTTGTCATAGAAGTGTTTGTTTTTTGATATCCCTTGTTGTATATTTGTTGGATTGAAGTGATTATTAAATGAGTTCTATTGGAGTTATGTTTTGTTATGATGGAGTTTGAGATGGTAGCAATTATAGGGGTTGTGTTGTATCACGTGCAATGTGAAGGAAGGATGTGATGTTGAAAGAAATATCGGAAAAAGATACGGCTAAGAGGGGCATTGGTATGAGTAGGTTTGATTTACGTCTATTAGCACTTGTAAATAGGCGGAGCGTATGAACTCGTTCTGAGGTGTGCAACTCCGTCCCTAATACCAAACCAGTTGGCGAGGATCATGAAGGCTCATAAATAAATTTGGAGAGGTCCTCACGTATCGACGGGGAGGTTCATGAAGACATTCATGTTTAATCAATACAAATAATTTTTAGTTTTAAATGTAAGAATTTGTGAGTGGATAACAAATGTATGAACTTGTTCGTTTGTGAACCGAGTTGTAGCCATAGTTTTTTCTTAGTTGAATGATGTTTCTGTGACTGCTTGAGTTGAGTATGGTCGGTAATAGAATAGTTAACAAATTTATGTTGGCTATTTGCAAATGCTTCGCATGTGGTCACAAAATAAAGGTTGGCTATGTGTAAATGCTTCTTAGGTAGTATCGATTTTTAGACACCACTTGAGTAGCATTTTACACATTGTAAAATCAGGAATCTAAAAAATATCCTGTTTGTGTGAAATTGGTTTGGCAGTGTGTAAATGCTTCTCAGCTGGCGTCCAGTTTTAGACGTGACCTGAGAAATATTTACACACTGTCTAACCGTATTTTTTTGGCCCCCTGCCTATTTGTTCAAAAATTGTATGGCAGTGTGTAAATTCTTCTTAGGTAGCGTCCAAACCTAAGAAGCATTTACATACTGTCAAACCTTATTTTTTGCCCCCAACCTATTTGTTCAAAATTTGTATTGCACTGTGTAAATAGTTCTCAGGTGGTGTCTATATTTGGATGCCATCAGAGAAGCATTTACACAGTGCCAAACCTTAGTTTCTAAAAAAGAATGCTTGTTTGATGCATATTGTGATAGATTAAACAAAAACAAATATGATTATCAACAGCAATGTAGAGTCATTATATAAGTAACTGTCTATACCAAATTGAAATAACTGTAAACGCCAAATTGAAATCTAATTTGGTTAAAAAAAGGTTGTCATTACCAACTAGCTAACTTATGAAATTAAAAACCAACTGGCTACACCAAAAAGGTCAACCTAACATTTTCTAAACCCATGATCCTACCAAAGCACAGTGAATTAGATAAATACTAAACACCCTATTATACTACCCTTATAATAACATCAAAACCAACACATTGCAACAACCATTGATAATAAGTACTAATGCATCCATATTCTCAGCCATGTTGATGCACAAAATCATAAAGGGGTGATCTTTTTTGAGAGTCTGGTGCTGAAGTCTAGGTGAGACTGCCCTACTGAGGAATAAATTCCAAAAGGCTGGATCACCACTGAGTTCACAATAATCTATTTTTTGTTCTCCTCCTCTCAATCTACCAGTACAGAGTCCGATAAATATTTTTCCTTTTATGAAGACTAGAAATAGGGCGTTTGATAGCCTGTGTCCCGGTTTTCAACACTGGAAATGGCGTATAAAAATAATCCTTTCTGTAACCTTGTTTGAGTACCGGGAAATGGGCAAAAAACCACCTCTGTCCTGGTTTTGATGTTTGAAAACCAAAAAATTTATTTCCTAGCATGTGTTACGGTATCAATACACCATTTTCATACATGGATACTGGGAAATTGTATAATTTGTGTCAATTTTCAAGTATGAAAACCGGGAAATGGCTGAAAAACTAACAATCGGGAATTGCAACCTTAACTCGTAAAATTGCATTCCTATACCATACAACTAACTCAAAACACTATCCAATCTCCATATTGACATTATCATGAACTCTAAAATCATATATTCAAGACCCCTACACCCCTACACCATAACATTAACACTAGCATGCTCAGAAATGAAAAAACTTTAAAAACATACCTTTGAGTTGTGATGGAAAAAGAATTTTCAGAAATGTATTGGAGAGACATGTGCATATATGCTTATGGATTGTTAAGAGACAAACAATATTGAATTTGGTGTTCCAACAATATGGGGAATTAGGATTGAAGAGTTAGGGTTCCAATACAATTGGGGATTATTTTTTCCTATTGTGTGAGGACCATTAACAAATTTATCTTCTAGCAGATTTGGAGAGGAAGTTTGCAGAATTGAGGCATTGTACGGAGTGAAAGTTGAATATGAGGTTTCTACTGAAGAAGTAGAGAGTGGGGAGGAGGAGAGACCAGATGCCGGAGTAGTGAAAGTTGAATGTGACGAGGGAGGAATAATGGTTTTGGATTCAAACGATTAACATAAGGGTAGATTAGGAATTCTTATTTATTTTTATTTTTTCAATTTTTTGGATTTTATTTTTATTTTATTTTTTAATATCAGGGGTAAAATAGTTAACTTGGTTCATTTTTTCCAAAAAATATTTATAATTGTTTACTTTTGAAAGATTTATGATGTTGAGTTAAAATAAAGATTTTGATTTTAGATTGGTCCAAAAGTGAAAATTATCAAGAAATTAATATTCTAAGGTTTGATTGGATTTTTAAACTAAAAATGTGTAATTTGATTTTATTTGAAAAATTTTCAAATAATAAAATATAAAGTTGAAAATACATAAAACGCCTAAAGGAAATAAGACAATAAATATGTGGTTCAGTCCTAAAAAGGCTATGTCCGTTGCTGGGCTTGTAATGAAATCTGGTTATCACTATAAAAGAGGATGAGTACATATACATCACAAAGAAATATATGTTAGGATGGTTCCCGGTCATGTGACGACCATGGTTATGAGTTTTGTAATATTTAGGCTCATTAGGTTTTACCTTACGTTGGTGATATATAAACTTAACATGGGTTACCAGGTTTTAACGGTGACAGATTTTGAGGTAGAGAAAATCACACCTCTTTAGGAGTAGATTGGTCTACGTCATTCAAGTGTTGGTTTCAAGAGTTCAACAAGTGAGAGATCGTGAAAGAGCGAAACACTTGTGAGGGGAAACACTTGAGTGATTGGTGAGAGTGTGAGTTATTCATTGTTGAGTGTTGGGTAAGTGAGTGTGTACTCTTCCATCTCAATAATATTATCGGCGCCTCCGTGGACGTACCCACAATTTGGGGAACCATGTAAAAATCTGTGTATTTACTCTTTCTGTAGATTTATTATTATTATTATCTATTATTGCTGGGGTTTTATATTTGCTTCCTATTTCTGCATTAGGTTAGCATAATATATTTTTACAATCAGAGGGTTTTTCCTACCAATCTACACACAAACCATAAAGAATAGAATGGTCGTAGCAATCGCATAACGTAGAAAAAGATTCAAAAGCCTAAAGAGCAACTGAAATAGAAAACAAACAAAATTACTAGGTCAAAAGACAACTCTAACTGGTTTTCTATCTAATTTTTTTTGGCCGGTTGGATATCACTTGGATTTAAGTATGAATCTTCTGTAGCAATAACATATATCATTACTACAGGCCTTTAACATTACATAAAAACCTAAAAATAGTCAAGTCTAACGAATACATATCTCGACCAAAAAATCAATAAGTTACATATAGTAAGTATATATATAGGGTTTGTATCTAACGAGAAAGTGAAATTTCAATGAGAGATGAGAAAGTTAATCTTAACCGTTAAATCTTCATCAAATGGTTGAGATTTGCTCAATTTTCTCTCTCCTCAATCATCCATTCAAAAAGTCAAAAAGGTGAATTAGTGAATTAATGAGGAGAGAGAAAAATACATTAATATCAACCATTGGATAAAGATTTGACGGTTGAAATTAACTTTCTCATCTCTCATTGAAATATTTTTTTCTCATTAGATATAAACCCTATATATATATATATATATTCAAACTCCTCTATTACTGTCATTCTCTATAACAGCAATTCATTCACTATAATAAATGAATATATTTCATAACTGATTTTTCAATGTTATTTTAATTCTCTATAATAGCGATTTGCCTAAAACAGGAACAACCGTAATTTAGATAGAATACTTTGTATAAAAGTCAGGTCTACTCAAATATAATACAATATTTTTTAAATAAAATGATATAAAATTAAAAAATTTAAATAACTATTGTAATTAACTTTAACAAATAAAAGAAGCTTTTTAATGTTTAGTGACTAAAAATAATGAAAGAAAAGATTGCATAAGTAATGATAATGAATATGATTAAATTTGAAAGGCTTTATAATTATAAATAATTAATGAAAATAATTTGGAACATTAAAACTTAGATCATTCATAGCGCTAGTCTCTGAGGGCATCTCTCATTTGACAAAATAGACTCTTCATGATCTCTCCGTATTGGATTGTCATTGCCTTCGAAGGAAGACAATTGACTACCTATTATTCAACTCTTGAACCAAAATCTTTGTTAATTCAAGCGTTATATTGCTAGTAAGAGGTTGAAATTTTCCAAATAAGCTACCATTGTAGATTTTTCCCATCATCTTGGAATAAATTTAACTTAAAAAAAATTCTAAATTATTTTTTTTTAAAATTATTATGAATTGATAGCAGGCAAGTGAGATCTATAATCTTTGTGACCTTTATAGTTTATATGACCATTATATGCGAATAGCAATCATTCTTTATAACGGCCAAAAAACTGTCAAACAAACGGTGCCGTTATAAAGGGATTATATATATATAATATCTAACAAACTTCCTATACAAAATTTCCATATCTGTTGTAATTTCCATATTGTATTTGTTACTTTTTTTGGTTGGACTTGTAACTGATGTAATGTTGTCAAGCTTAATATATAGGTTGGATTTCAGACTATCACTTAAGCCCTTTTTCTCATCCCTTTTACTTGTCTTAACCCTAACTATATATATCACATTAATCTCTCAGAACAGACCAAGAGAGAGAAAGTCCATTAGCTACTCTCTTTTCTCGCTTTGAGTGGATCGATGCTCTGCTAGGGTTCTTAGTGTTCTTTCTAGTTTTTTGTGTTCTTGAGTCTATACTTTGTGATTATGGCTCTCTGTGATGTACTGTGTGTATTCTTGTAAAGTCTGAACTGATAGTGAAGCCCTTCTCTCATTCACCGGAGGTCTCCGTGGATTAGTCCGTTAGTAGGTGAACCACATAAAAATTGTTGTTTGATTCTTCTTTGTTCTAGTTATTTCTGTTGTGGTTAAGTTTTGATTCATCAAAATGGTATTAGAGTGATTTTTGAGCCAAAACTCTTGGTATTTGTGCTGGTCTGAGTCTGTGTGATTCTCTCGAGTCTTTATTAGTGTAGATCAAAGCAGTTCGGCCTGGATCTTTGTAGATCTAAGGAAGTTCGACTAGATCTGTTTGCTTTGCGCATGAATGGATAAAAGTAGGCATTGTTCTTAATAGATCAATGAATACTAGGAAGATTCTTGATTTTTTAAATCGTATTTTATTAAAACTAGCAGATCATCCAAGTCTTTGAGTTTTTATTTCTTTCTTTGTGTTCAAAACCTGAACTGACTTTGTTTTTGTCTTGTATAGGTACTCAAGAATATCAAAACCGAACAGCTGAAGGGTGGATTCGTATCCACTGGAGGAGCAGCTAGAGAAGAAGGCTGAAGACAAGTCTTACGAGAGGTTCCGCGACTTGTGGAGGAACCAGACCCTAAGAAAGTCCAGGGTCTGATGCTAGAAGAGCTCATGATGAATGAGAACTTCTAAAACTCTTCTCTTTAATATTCTGCTCTTTAAGTTTTTGATATTTGAATTTTGTTATCTTTGCTGCTTTATAAATTTGAATATTTGTTGTCTATCTTGGCTGAAGGATACAAGTTTGATCTTGTTAATGTCCCAAAAGATCGCCGGTGCATTATATCAGCTTGATTGACTCGGTTGTGAGATGCAATACAACAGTTTTGTTAACGTCCTTGAAATCCTTGGTATAAGTGTCTGTGTGTTGAATCTTTGTGATTGAAAATTGTCTGATCTTGGTGTTTTGGTTCTATGGATTGTTGTTGCTATTGATAACTATTACTTGTTCCTATTTTATTGCTTGCCATACTTACTGCATAAATTGTTTACATCATTTAGGTTGGAGACTTTCAGCAGGTTTAACTTTTGAAAAATGCCCCTACCAAACAAGTTTTTGAGAACTCATCTTTTAAATCTGCATTGATTTTAAAATGACTTCTACATCTTCAACTATTAAACATTCAAATCTTAGTACAATAAACATATAGATCTTTGATGGATCTCAAGACTTCGTGCTCTGGCAAAAGAAAATGCTTTCTATACTTGTGCATCATGGAATTCAAAGGGTTGTTGATAAAGACTACCCTGCTGGAATCTCTAATATAAATAAAGCTAGGATAACTGAACGTGCATATTATACCATCCTCTTGCATTTGTCTTATGATGTGATGACATCAGTAGCTCATACTAAAACTGCTGCAGATTTGGGGAAGGAGCTTGAAAATAACTATTTGGAATCTGATACCAAATAAAATAATAAGCTTGCAAAAATTGATTAGCTTAAGATTTGTCCCAAATAAAACTGTAACCCAAAACATTATTGTCTTTAAGAGATTAGTTCAAGATTTGAATAGCAGAACCAAAGAAGCTGAAAGACTCAATGATGAAAACTTAGCAAATGTCCTGCTTCATGCGTTGCTTGAAACCCACAATGTGGTAAGGAAATTCATTTCATTTAATAAGAGTGCATTAACTACAAAAGATATAATGGATGCTCTTAACTTTAGATCAGTAGGTGAAGAAATAATCAAAAAAGAAAATGAAGGATTGCATATAGATAAACATGAGTCTAGTAATAATAGGAACATGAGAAAGGGTAAGAATCCTTAAAAAAAAATAATGGGAATAAGAACTCAGTTTCTAATGATAATAGAGGTAAAGGGGGAGACAAATCTAAAAATGGACAAAAATCAGATAGGAAGTGTTATTACGGTAAGAAGATTAATCATCTAATTGAAGATTACTTTCCGAAAAAGAAAGATGAGGCTAGTGACATTTATTATCTCGGGCTGCATCTAATTCTGCATCTGTTGAAGGATTGACTGTCGTTACTAAAATGCATTCTTTGTCTTTTGATTATAATGTCTTGAATGATTGGGAGATTGGCTCTGGGTGTACACACCATATGTCCCCTAACAAGAAATGGTTTGCTAACCTCAGAACTGATACAGTAGGATATGTTCTTATGGGATCTAACCAGAGGTGTAGCATAGAGGGTCTAAGATCTATTTCCATTAGATAGTTTAGTGGTTCTGTGACTATTCTAGATGAAGTTAAATGGGTTCCTGAGCTTAGGAGAAACCTTATATCTGTAAGTAGCTTTGGGGGAAATTAGTCTAGAATGTATCTTTAAGAGTCAATCTGTTGAGATAATAAAATCAGGTTCTGGTGAGATTGTCATGAAGGATAGAAGGGAGGGTAACTTGTATATCCTAATAGGAGAAACCTTAGAGCCCTAACTATCCAAACCAAACCTGATCCCAATTTAGAGAAAAAAATTCTATGGCATAGAAAACTAGGCCACATAGGACTGAGCGAGCTTAAGGAGTTACAAAAATAGGGTTTAGTTGATAGAAATATGCCTAGTGAGTTACCTCTGTGTGATAAGTGCATTATCGCAAAACAAACTAAACAACCATTTGGAACATTTGTTTTCAAATCAATATCCTTAGTAAAAGAATCAAGAGCTACACCAATCTTCACCCAGCACCCTAGTCTGACTAGGTCCGGTTCATACGAAGAAAACTTCTATAGAAAAGGAGCTTCCTGACTAATGCAGTCTTAATACCCATATAAGCTGGACTTATATCGGTATTAATATGTTGTACCTACACATCAATATATTTATTTCTACAATGATAAACTAGATGTCTAGTAATATGATGAACCATCATGATAAAGTGATGAGGATTTTTCTGACATATAAATCTGTAATAACTAACAGAAATCCTATCAACGTCTAATGTAGTATTTAAGATATCATCTCTACAGGGATTGATAGCTAAGAAGCATAATTGAGATTAAGATTCAAACTGAATTGCCAAAATAATCTATTTACAAATCGAATCACAGGAATCATAATATGAAGATGAGGTTATAGACACTAATGACATTCTCTCGTTGAAAATATGAATCAGTACTTTATTTTGCAATGATCTAAACAATGGTTGTGCTGATCTACTAAACTCTGCTGTTAATCGACTTCTTATGTATGCTTCAACTTACGATCACAGTTTTACCTTCTAGATCATCATCACTGATCTGTTAAAAGATCTCTCGATTCATTTTAACAGATCTCAGTTATAAAGTTGAATATATCTTTATACTACAACAAATATAGCTGTTAAGCATAATCTGCAAAGATCAGATCTATAGTTTATCTCTATATCTATGATCCTCAGTTCTTAGATCTGGAGTCTAATCGCCATCTCTAGTCTAATCAATCCTCAAATCAAACAAGATTACGTAACTCTTGTTCTTGTAATTCAATTAGCTCATGAAATTGAAGTAAAACTGACTTAGATTAAACAAGAAACATACATCTAGAACAATGATCATCAACAGAAGTTAGCAGATCAAAAGAGCTTTTAGCTTAGCATATCGATTTCAACATATTCAATCAAAGCACAAATTATCATCAATATACTTCTAAGATCTAAATCTTACCAAAGAAGATAGAAGCTAGACTCTGTCACAGTTGTTGCTTTGCTATCTTCAAGCTAAATCTCAATGATTGCAAGAACAGAATATGAATTTTCTTCAAGACACTTCTCTGAAAATGTCGAATAAAGCGAATAGAAGAATCTAGAATTTTTCTCCAAAAATAACAGAATCTCAAAAGGTTCAACGATGATCAAAATGATCTCCAAACTTTTCTAAAAATTGATCAAAACATATCTATCACTACATCTGAGCTACTATTTATAGAGTTTCACTCAGTGGCAATTTCGAAATAAAAACATTAAAGAAACAAAAATTGGCGAAGTAACAGTTTTCTCTTCTTACGTCGCCTGTTCCTTCGCCTGAACTTAACGACTTTCATAATCCTCGCTTGTCCTGATCGCCAAGCCATAATTCTTCAGAGGCGAAATGTACTTCATGTAGCCATTTTATGTCGCCTAAAGCTTAGGCGAGAATATCTTCTTTCGCCTTATCATTCTTCTATTTGAGAGAAATCTAGGCGATATATTCCTATGTTGCCACAGACACCGCCTCAATAAGGCGAGATTCTTCCTTCAGCGCCTGATAAAATTTCCAAAAGTGGTGACATACGAAACTGATTCGCCTCAGTTCTGATATTCAGGGAGACATTATCCAGACTTCGCCTCGCACGTCGCCTTCTCTTTTCAGCTAATGGCCACGTAATTAGGCGATGTTTGTTCTTCAACAACAATTATTTCACCTCAACTGTTGACTTTGTATGAAATTTCAGACATTTCTTCTTTCTTCCGAATTTTGCAACTTTAAACTTCTTTTCCACTTCTTTTCATCCAAGTCTCTGTCTCAGGTTAATAGTTTAGAATTACTAATAATGTACTCAACTTCTTATCTTTAGAACTCATTTCATTTGAACTCATTTTATTTGCATTTAAGCTCATAAAACATGCTAAAATGTAGGTAAATTCTAGACTTATCATAAAGTTTCACAAGATGGTTTGTCATTTTTTGGTTAGTCTCTTGGCACAAAATCAAGACCAAAGACTTAGATGTGGATCTATATTTATGTGGTCATGTATGTATTCAAATGAGCTAACGGTTGTGATTAATTATCGAGTCATGATCACAGTAAGCCTTGAAACAGAACATGTAATAGCTTTAATTACACGTATTGGAATAGAATTTGATTCAATCGTGTCTGCTACTCATCTTGATGTATTTATGCAAGAGAAACATGATAGACAAGAAAATTATATGTTTTGACTGTTCCTGGGCGCCACCGTTTTAACTTCGAAACCACAGACATGCAGAACTTAAAGATGAAGGTTATAATGGTCAACTCATTTGGTTGACCCTTAGTCAACGTCAATAGATGAGACCTGTTATAATGCTGCCTTAAATTTTGAATATTGTCCAGGGAAATCTGTTTCTGTTTAACTCATGAAATGGTTCATGTTTTTCTCGTGTTCATAGGATTGATGTTGTCTCTACAATTCTCAAGTGGAGCTGACACCATGTCAGCAAACCAGTCTATTTCCGGTGATCAAACTCTTGTCTCTGCAGGTGGAGATTTCGTACTAGGTTTCTTCAAACCAGGTAATAACTCTCAGAACTACTACATAGGCATATGGTATAAAGTGTCGGAAGAAACCATAGTTTGGGTGGCAAACAAAGATAACCCAGTATCTGATATATTTTCCTCAGAGTTGAGGATATCAGATGGTAATCTAGTGCTTTTAAATGAGTCCAAAACACCAATTTGGTCCACAAATGCGGACACTTCCACTTCCAGTTCCGGTTCCGTAGAAGCTGTTCTTCTGAACGAAGGATACCTTGTTCTGAGAGAAAAGTCCTATAATATGAAATTGTGGCAGAGTTTTGATCATCCTAGTAATACATGGCTTCCTGGTATGAAGATTGGATACAACAAGAAGACCGGAGAAAACAAAATTTTGAATTCTTGGAAGAATAGAGAAGATCCTGCACCGGGTCTGTTTTCACTGGCGATTTATCCCACAGATGCATCCAATCAATATTTCCTTTGGTGGAATAAGAGTTACCAGTATTGGCACAGTGGTCCTTGGAATGGACACATATTCAGTAGGGTTCCAGAGATGAGGTTAAACTATATCTACAATTTCAGCTACGTAGATAACGAAAATGAGAGCTATTTCGTATATACTATGAAAACTTCAACTTCAACCATATCTAGATTTTTTATTGACTATGACGGGAAGATCAACCAAGTGACTTGGTTAAATGATCACAAGTCTTGGTTTCTGTTTTGGTCTGTACCGAGGAGAATTTGTCAGGTGTATAATATTTGTGGCGGATTCGGTACCTGCAATGAGGATGCTACTAAACCGTTATGTGAATGTGTGAGAGGTTTCAAGCCAAGATCTCAAAGGAGTTAGGATTTGGAGGATTATACTGGTAGTTGTATAAGGAAAACAGAACAGCAGTGTGGGAATAATAGCTTTAGCTTTGCAAACGAAAGGCGTGACAGGTTCTTAGAGAAACCCAATGTGGAGTTGCCTGAAAATCCACTAGAAGTTGTTGGAGAAGAAAACATTGATGGGCTCTCATCAGAATGTAAGTCAACTCAAGCCCATCACAACAATGGTCTGGATAAGCCTAATCTTCTGCATTCCACACTTGATAATTGTGTAGAAAACCTTGGTGAATTTAAAACCTTACTACCATTTCTTGCATCACAAGGCATCCAACCTCGTTTTAGCTGCCCTCACGCACATCAGCGAAATGGCATTCCTAAACGAAAGCATCGCTATATTACTAAAACTGGGCTTACCTTGCTCTCTCATGCTAATATTCCACTCAAATACTGGCTAGAACCCTTCACCACTGCTACATACCTTATAAACACTCTACCCACTCCTACTCTACTTAATCAAAGTCCCTTCCAAAAATTATTTCAAAAAGCACCTCAATATGATCATTTTCGAATATTTGGTTGTTCTTGTTTCCCCTATTTGAGATACTATAATAAGAACAAACTGAATTTTCACACACATAAGTGCATCTTTCTTGGTTACAGTAACTATCACAGAGGGTATAAATGCTTACATCCTAATGGCACCATTTACATCTCTAGACATGTCATTTTCAATGAAAAGGAATTTCCATATCCTATACTATTTCCTACTCAATCAACACCAATCATTAACCCACCTAGTCTGCCTATTTCTACACTCATAGAAACATTATAGTATCCTACTAGACATCAGACCACTCAACAACAGGCTCCTGCAGAAGCACACTTTCCTGATCAGTGTCCTCTACATACAACAAGACAAGTAAATAATTCTAACACTTCTCTATCTCAATCATCTCCCACCATTACATCCAAAAACCCAAACACCAACAAACACACAATGGTTACAAGATCCAAGAATGGTATCTATAAACCTAAACTATACACATCTTCACTGTCACCATCTTCATTACCACAAACTACTGAATCAACTTTAGCAACTCTTCCTATAAGGTGTCTTAGGTAAGATCTCTTAGCTTCCACCATCTGATCCTTGGTTCAACGAATTTCTTTTTCTCTTATTTACTTTTGGTCCTAATATCATACACCACAATCCAATGTTAAACTGTCAATGCTTCACGCTGGATGATCCTACAATCCTTACACTAACTCTTATCCCTTCTACGAGTAAGAATGAATTATATCTGGCTTTGAGTGCGTCCACTCTTGAAAGTGATTAAGTGAGATTCTCTTTTTTCAAAATAAGTGTCTATTTACATTAGGTCATAAGCGACCGCAAAATTCAGGATGTTTTTTTCCTTCCTCATTCCTGGTTCCAAACTCATAACCCCCTATGAACTCCACCATAACCATCAGTGTATTTACCGACGTTATCATTAAGGTCTCCTCTAATGAAGATTTATTGATCATCTAGTATTCATTGCATTAGCTCATCCATTACCTCCCAGAACTTATCCCTGGTTGCCTTATTTAGACCTACTTGAGGGGCATAAGCACTCATAACATTAATTGTATCATCCCTGTAACGTCCGCAATTTCGGCCTAGTAGTTAGGTCCGGTTTAATGCGATTCTTTAAGGAAAAAATAAGAATTTGGACCCTTTCAAGATTAATTTGACTTGAATATTTTTTAATAGTATTTAATTAAGATTGATGTGACTACTCAGTGACTTTTGATGATCTATAAGATTATGTATTTTTCAACCAATTATTATATATTTTGAAATTGTTCGGTTTTGATTGAATTGATGCTTAATGGTTCTCAAAGAAAATTCTTAGCAATTGAATTGGTAAATTTACCCATAGACCTTAATTTCACCAAAATGTCATGTTTGACCTAAAATGTTGACCTTTAACTAAGGATTGACTTTTGACCAAATATTAATTTGACTCAAAATATAATTTTTTAGATCTAAATTATTTTATTTACATGTCAATTTTGGCAAATTGGAAAGCATTAGATCACAATTAAATTTTTGAGTAAATTTCGAATTAAATTCCAGAAAAAATATAATTTTATTCCAAATTGATATCTTGAGCAAAAATTAGTTTATACCCAAATAATATTTTGTGCTGGAAATTAATCTACAAAAATAAGAATTGATGTTGGGACTTTACGAAAATATTTTTCGAAACCGAAATCGAGGAAGAACGGAATAAATGAAGGGTGATAAGTTAGTGGGTGTGTTTAATGAAATTAGTGGGCTCATGAAATAATTTTAAATGCCCAAACCCACATATTCTCATGAAAACCCCACCCTCCCCACTTCTTCTCCCTCATTTCTCATTTTCTTCTTATTTCCCTCCTTTTTCTCTACCTCTTCCAATAACAAACCCTAACCCTAGATTGAAAATTTCACAGAGGTCACCATATTTTTTTATTTTATAAATGGTTTCAACAAACACCCAAGCTCGCCATTATTATTATTTTGAGGTCTTAGAAAGCTTCTTCTACAATTTCAAGATTTTTCGTAACTTTCTAACCTCTAATGGTGGATTTTGAAGTTGTTGTTTAAATTCTTGATTTATTGTATCTTTGTGATCCTAGATACTTATATAATGCTTCCTAGTTGGTTTTAGAAGTCAAATATGGTTCTATGTTTAATTGCACTTTTATTCTAACTTTGAAATAAATAAATAATATAGTGGTGTGTTGTTGTTGCTTCTAACACAAGTTTTGGGAGTATGATAATTTTAGAACCATTAAATCTTGAGATTTATGTTTGAATTTGTCTATAAGACACTTAAGAATATGAGTCTTGCTTATTTGAAAAAAAAAAAAGTTTTTAGTGTGGGTAATTTCATAAAAATAGAGTTTTTAGATCAAATTCCGTCACTATGTGAGGGGCTTTGAAAAATGGCGTTTTGATGAAATTTTGAGTTGGTTTGGAGTTTTAAAAGGGGCCTAATATGTTGATAATATGTTAGGGTTCCTTGAATTAAATTTTTGAGACCTAAACTATGAAATAAAATGAGTTTCGAAGAGATAGATTTTTTTTTTTTGTAAAGAACATTTATTTCCAAATTCAAATTGATTATTTTATTGCCCTATAGAGTCGGTATGAGATAGACATATCATATTCATAAGCATTAATTGAGTGTACTATGGGTTGATAGATGCATAAATAGACATTCTTGGATGAAATGGAAATCTTGAAGTCGGTTGAGCGGGCTTGGGAGCTCAGTTTAGTTTGATGCTAAATAAGTTTTTTTTTCCTCATACCTACCTTAAAAATAGAAGTTCGTATATAAATATATATAAAAATGTCAATTACATGCTTATTGTCATGATTATGATATTAGAACATGCCACAATGCATTAGGAGCACGTTAGGCGCTTGAATTTGGGTATTGAAGTTTGGGTGGACTAAGTTCACATTGTTTGTGAATTGACGGAGTTAGGATAGAGACTTAAATTTCGCAATGCATTCCTGTTTGGATGTCATGATTATGTTTATTCTGATGAATATTGTCGAATTGATTGCTATTGATGATTGTGATGCATTAGACATAATTGGTGCAAAGAAGAGTATATGTGAAATTTAAACATAATTGGTTCATTGATGAACTTGGTAAATTGCTAACTTTGTGGTGTAATTAATGTTGTTGAAATAGTTGTGGAAATTGTTGAGTGGTTGACTTGTGGCAAATTGGTATTGTTATGTTGTTGATGATATTGAGTATTTTGTTTAAAAAAATAAAATTGTCAGTCATTGATAGTGTCCTAATGTGTCTATATGATTTATGAGTTATGTACACTCACATGTGTGAACTTAAAAAAATTGTAAAGTGTCAAATTATTGGAACGATAACATGGTCAAATTGCCCGCTTTAATCTAGCACATGTAGCTTAATAGAAGGCATGCCTAGGGATTTAGAAATGTTTCGGAACTATGTGATAAATGGCTAGATAAAAACCTTAAACTTGATGAATATTGCACCGGGGGTTTTATACCACTGTAGGGTACCGAGTACTAGTTACACCTGGAGCCTTTGGCACCGTAGGATCTTTAGAACAATTATGAATAGATATGTTGGGGAACCACCAACTAGTGCACCAGGGTTAGAAATAGCACTGAAGGGTTTTTAGACCAATTATATGATATCCCATTTTCACTAGATGGCTAGAAGTTGGGCAAAAGTGTTAAAACATGACAAATGATGATATTGGGAGAATTGGTCAATGAAATAATCTATGATGATTATATGTGTTTCTCAATGAAAATTTGCAATTTTTAATTCGATCAAATAGGTCCTAAAGGTGTCATTATGTTGCCTAAGACAGGGCACATTCGCTGCCAATTTTTCTTCGTTCGCTGCAAGCGGACGTTGCCAGCCAACAAAACCCGTGAGCGCCAAGTTGTCCGCAGGAAAAACCTCTTTGTCCGCTCCTAGTGGACGGACGACTGGAGCGCCACAATACTGTTTTTCCAACTTGTCGGCCTTCGTTCATCCTCATCCGCTCTCTGATTTACGTGTAATTTGAGGCTACATCTTTTTTTTTAAAGTCTATTATTCAGTGATGATTTTTAATTAATTTACCGGACTGGTTTTGCAATTTTGAATTTCAAAAAATCTCATAGTGTGCAAAAATTTCAGATTTGAATGACAAACTTCGTCGTTATCATTCTCTGATTTGGGTGTTGTTTGTGGTCACACGTTTGTATTAAAGTAAAGTATTTATTAATTATTTTTAAATGATTTATTGTCTTAGTGTTTCTACCCAGTTCTGAAATTTCTTTTAGTGTATGCAAAAATTTTGAATTTGGAAGTGTGACTAGTATCTTCATTTACTCATATGATTTCCGATTGGATTGCCATTTTGATTTCAATTGGTGTTGAAATCTCCTTTTATATATATTTTAAAATATAAAAGTAAGACCAACAACATTCAAGAGTGAATGAAAATACCCGATTTTTGAAAATTAGAATTTCGTCACTTAAAGATCCATCGTTTAAATTTGTCTTCAAACCACCATGAAATGGTCAAGTGAGTGTATTTGAAAACTGCTATTTTTTTTTTAATATATTTGAACATGAAATACCTCTTGGTTCCTAGCCAATTAAACTCGCTTTATGAGTCATCCTACCTTACCTCTATGATCTTGTGGTGTGTATGGGGTGAACAATATAAGTTGTATATTTTGTGGTGTATTGAATTTGGCGTTAACATGATAATGACTCCATGATTTTTGTTATGTTTATTGGGTGAACATATGAGTTGTATGTTTGTCTGGTGTATTCAATTTTAGTGTTGACATGATATTATGACATATTAGCATACATGCCCATACATGATTTATGGGTTCATTTAGTGCATTGAATATCGGCATTGGCATGAGGTTATGACATATGAGCATGCATATCCATACATGAGTCTTAGGTTGATAACTTGTGATACAAGTAAGCCAACGTTGATTTTGTGATTTTTCCATATATGTTTTTGGTACATAGAAGTGTGTTGAAAATCACGGATTTGAAAGAGAAGCATGTTTTCCGAATAAGATAGATTTTAACCTTTGAACCACAAAAGTTTTTGTGAACGGTTTTGAACATTTTTGGGGATTGAATGTTTATTAAGTGAGATTCAAAATCCAAAGGTTTTGACAAAATGATTTTGGAAAATAAAATGAATTTGCGTGCGTTAGGTATGAGAATTCAACTAAGCATTTTTTGCTTACATTTTCCATTGTTTTTAAAATGTCTTTCCCCAGGTACGACCAGGAGAGCAAGGAACCAATGGAGAAGATTTTGTAATAAATTATCTTATTGCAAAGTATAATTTACTCAATAAATATTTATCTTTATTAACTATGTAATTGTGTGGAAGATATTGAGAACTTGAAATTAAACAGTATTACTTCATATTTTTCATTGTCTTTTATTTTTACCGATTTTGAATATTATCTACGTGTTGGGTCCCCAACATTGGATTTTCAATATTATCCCTTTTAAAACAAATATACGGCTTTCGCTACTTAATTGAAGATTTGGTAAAAGACCTTGATAAAAGTTATTGTATCCACGATTTTGAAAATAAAGTATAAAATGAATTATATGGAAAAATTTTATTAGTCATTTTTGTACTAACGATTATGGAATATTGGAAAATTTGGAATATGAAATTTAGTAATGTAACTATTCCGGTTTATTTCCAAACAGGAGTAGTGATGTTACAATCCTCATCACAAGCCAAGTCAAGATAATCCTATCCCCTCTTCTCTTCACTTCCACCACGTTGTCTTTAAGCTTAAAATCAACAAAAATATTGACACCATTATTGTAGTTATCTAAACCACAATAACATAACTTATATCCTGAATTGCCTATCTCTCTAGATTTATTGTCTTTTCATTTGATTTCCTGCAAAAATGTTATACCAATATTTCTTCTTTTCAAGGTATCAATAAGCTCAATGGACTTTCATGTCCATGTACAATTTTCCACCTTCCTAACCTAAAGCGACTTCCTTGGACTAACTTCTTTAGCCGCCTTCATCTATAATGTGGTAGCTCTTTCCTGCTATGCATCACATCCGGACGCAGATGTGGTAGGACTAACTTTTTTACCCATACTTGTCCATAGCATGGGAACCCTACTCACACTCCACCCCATCCAGGCAGCAATGAGGTGGAACCCCTTACTCATTTAACACTTCACTCGAGTGTCAATATAGCCCATGCCTACGTGAGCACGTCCCAATGTTATATTGATTGTTTGGATAATTCATAGAAAGTTTAGCAAAATTTTTACACAGGCTACCGACCTACCACAATTCTCTTCCTTCACCCAGGCTTACGACTAGCTACACTACTCACATAGGTAGAGTTGACGAGTTAAACTACCAGATGGAAAATCTAAGGTTTGGTTTGACTATAAGTTTTGTTAAAAAAATTGCATAATGAAAATTTATCGATTTTGTTAGGTTTTAACCGTAATTCAGAAGAAGTCAAACTATGTATGTAGCGTGCCACACCCCCACCTTATAGACGGATGTAGGGATGTAGACGCCCTACAACAAAACTTATAGACAGACAAACTTATAGGTATATAAATAGTCAAAACTGAAAAAGAATATCAACTGCTTAATGAAAGGAACTTTTCTAAGCATAAACCAAATGTGCAGTGGTGCAATAATCAAAATTGTTCCTAAACCAACTGAGACTTAAAATTTGAAAACATAATGTTTCAAAATCTAGTTTACAACTAATATAGAATAAAAAAATTCATTACAAATATCCATAAAGAAATTAAACTAAAAAAAGTACTGAAACATGGTTCTTGATGATAGAGCTGATGCATGTATATGATATGTGTGCCTTGCTATTCCACCAGTCTGTCTGAACTCAGCATTTTTCGTCCCGATCAGGAAAATTAACATAAAAAAATAAAAATGAAGAAATAACAGGGTCAAACTATCGAATGTCTGACTAGTAAGCCAATGCCCAACATCCAAACACATATAATGCTTTTTAGATTAACAATTAAGCATGAACACACAACATATGCAACTTACCTGACAACCTAGATGCTTAAATCAGAAGCAAATAGAAGAATACAAAAGAATTCAAACAACTCTGAAGTGCCTAAAGCTTGCTAGGTTCCTTACTAGGTAACAAGTAAATCTATTACCATTAACATGATTAAACAAATTAATTATACCTTGATAATGTTCTAAACTTAAAATGATCATAACTTATTTGTTTAAAGTCCGAATCAGGCTTATAATAACTTTTCGAAAAGGGAAATTCATTAAGAAGAAGTTAAGAAGAAAACTTACAAACAAATAGGCTTAGCGACACGTGAGGTGACGTGAAAAGATTTTGCCTCCAAAATATGGTGATGGTTTAAGCGATGTTTTACACTTGAATTGGCTTCTGGCGACATGTACTTGGCGATACCTAGGAAAATGTGATAAATTGTCGCATAACTCTGGCAAGAATTTTTTGGCGAGGCTTTTCAAAAGAAAAGTTTTCGCTTAGCAATTTGGCGAAGTTTAACAATGGTTTCAAGGTTTTACTTATATCTTGACGAGGGTACTTGCCGAAGGATTAAAATTTAAGGAAATTTTGCCTGACTACTAGCGAAGTAACTTGGCGAGATTTTTAACTTTAGAGAGGGTTTCGCTAACAACTTGGTGATGGCCACTGGCGACAGGGAGAAGATATCGCTAACTTTCTATTTATCTTGGCAAAGACTCTGGCTAAGGTTCAAAGTTTCGCCAGCAACAAGGCGAGGACACTGGCGATATATATAAGGCTTTGAAAACCTTATACTTAGCTTTGACGATGAACCTAGGCGATGGTGTTAGGTTCGGAAATAGAATTCGCCTAACTCTTGGTAATGGCTTGGCGATGGTTAGGCTGAATAAGGAAATTTCGCCTAAGTCTAACTCATTTTAATTTTAACTTTTAAATCTTATTCAAATTAACCAAATAAGCAACAAGATAGTCTAAAGGAAGCATATTAACCCAATAATGGTAAGCAATTCAGTTTAGATTCCTCAGTATAAACACAAAATTCATTAGGTTCACATATTATAGGTTACTTGTCCAGAATACATCAAATATCAGAGTAAGCAGTCTTATTAAGTTCAGATTACATCAGATTTATAGAGAATGACAGATATATGCTAGAGTATATCAGATTGTCTAGCAAATTGCAGAAATTAACAAATGATGCCAGATTATATACTTAAACTTTATCAGCTTTAGAGTGCATCATTATATATGAGAATGTTTCAAATTATTATTGTTATGGCAATCCTTAGTTTAATAACAAAATCAGGAAAAGAAACAGAATGTGAGCATAGCTCCAGAAAATAGGTCAGAGGCCCCAGACAAATTGAGCAAAGCTCCAGACAAATGGATCAAAGATCCCAGAAAGTGATGTCGTCACATCCAGAAGGTATTTAAGGTTTGTACGTTTTCATGTATCGATGTATACACCTAATCCTTATGACATTCTAGTCTTATCGTTATCTTACTTCAGATTGGGATTTGTTTTCAGATTAAACAAATTGTAGTTTAGGCATTCAACAGATTTCATAACAGTTCAGATTTTAACCATTTACCAACAAGTTAAACGGCAGTATCGACAACATTCCTATCATAGATTACATATGCATTTAGTTTAAACCCATATTAATGCAGCAAAGAACAAGCAATAACATACATAAGTGAGGGCTTAAACATGGTTACTTACCGAATATAATAATCCAACAGTAGGACTATTCTAGCTGACGTTCTCCTACTCCGTCGCCTAAACAACGGGCAAACTCAAAATCAATAATAGACTTAACACATACAGAAATCAAATAGTTAGGGTTACATGAAAACCTAGAAGATGAACCTTATGAATCAGCTCACGAGATTCTTGACAACAATTTGAAACTTGTGTGAATGAAAACAGAGAGTAAGATTCAACTAGGTTTTTGTGTTTGACTGAATTATGAGAGAACAGAGAGAATACAGGGAGGCAATGGAACAGTAATTTTGGCGGCTGTGGGTTCAAAGAGTAAAACCTAGTTTCACCTAACCACTAATTATTTGCAAATACGCCTACCAGAGTTCTTTAAATTCAAAAATTTTCCCCATTTCAAAAATATTTTCAAAATAAGTTTAATTTAGCACCAAATATTAAACATGATAGTGTACACCATGCTCACATTCACCATTTCAATAAAAATAGACATGATTGCTATTTCCCACCAACAAATATACCATTTCACCCTTCCATTTTAAATTACGAGGGTGATGTTTAGAAGATTATTATTAAATTATGAAAATTATTTTTCAACCGTAAATTCAATTTCTGAAACACCAATTATTTCTATTATGACGAATGTGAGAAAGATAGTGATGTAGCGACAAAATAAAAAGTACACTAGATTTTCGTTGTTCACTAACAATATGTTAATTACCTCTACTACGATAAAGAAACTAGATTTTTATTAGAGGAAAACAAAATTACAATAACAGACTCATTCTTTTCTCTATATCTTAGGTAAAGAATATAGAAGTATATTCATAGTACTCCCACAGAAATCCTAATTAGAAATAGAAACAGAAATTATAATGAGGGACAGAAACAGAAAACCTAATTAGAGACAGTTTAAGATTCAAGACATTACAAACAAATCTCCACATTGACTTAAATTCTCTAACAACTAATAGATGTACCAGATGCTCCTTTATCCTAGATTTTCCTTAAGAGGCAAATTAACAGGTTGTGATGTTTAGTAAGTCCAAACAATGTTGAAACTTGTTGTGTTTAACCCAAACAATTGACTTGGTGAACATATTAGCAGTATTATCAGCAACACCAACTTTCTTCACCTTGATTCTCTTCTCGTTTTTTAAAAATTATATCGAACATTGATATATTTAATCCTCTCCCGATGAACTTGATCCTTGCTAAACATAATGCGCTAAAGCTATCACAATATACTATAGCTTGATCGTGATGTAAATCACTAACTAGACTTTTAAACTAGATTCCCTCTTTAGCTGCTTCTGTTAGTGCCATGTATTATGCTTCTATACTAGATAGAGTCACCATAGGTTGTAGAGTAGCCTTTCAACTAACAATACAACCACCAAAAGTGAAAACATAACCAGTCCTTGATCTTCGGTTGTCAACATCTTCTTTTAGGTACCGGAAGATCCATTTTAGATCCTGCCAATGTTGTTTCCCTGGTTGAGCCATGAGTCTGCTAACAATAGCAATAGCATATGCCAGATCATGTCTCATGCATACCATAGCATACATTAGATTACCAACTGCATTAACAGAAGAAACTCGAGACATGTACTCTTTATTTTCATCTAACTTAGGTGCAAACATGGTTGTAAGGGGGATGTTAGCGGCACTTGGAGTTTTTATAGGTTTAGATGATGGCATACCAAACATAGACAATATATTCTAAATTTACCATTCTGTGACAAGAAGAGTTTTTTTCTTATTTCTATCTCTAACAATCTCCATACCTAGAATTTTTCAGGCTGCACCCAAATCTTTGTGAACCTCTAATGATACAACAACAGGAGAACCTGAAACTACTGAACCTTGCAAAAAATACAAAGCATCGTGCTTGAAACCTTTCATTATCACATTAAAACCCTTGTAGATATATAAAGCTTCACCTTCACCTTTAAAGAATCCTTTTGTTGTCTAGCAAGCTTAGTGATATTAGATTTTTCATCATGTATGGAACATAACTGACATTGTTTAATGTGTAGAATTTACCATGTGTCTGAATCTTGTAGACGGAACTGTTATCTATGGGAACATTATCTCATTTTATCTGCTCGAAGGTTGTAAACCACCCTCTCCTCGGACATATCTGATAAAAGGCTTCCATATATAGAACCCATACATCAATATAATGAGAATGTTCATCGAAACTTAGAGTTAAATCCTCTTCAAAATTGATGTCAACTTCTACTATAGCACCAAAACCTGATTTTTATTCTTATTGTTCTTTTTCTTCAAAAAATCATATTTCCAAAGTCCTTTTTCCTTACAGTAGTTAAAGACATTATATAGCTTAAAAGCCTTTGTAGATGACTTATATGATTTCTTCTTTTTCGAATTTTCATGTCCTTTACTAACACTGCCTACTAATTCGACAACCTGATTAGTTGTATATATGCCTTATAGCTCAACTCTGTGGTATGAAGAGATGCAAAGATATAGTGTCTTTCCAAACAATAAATGATTGCATAAAATTCTCATATGGTAGTGGTAAAGATAATAACATAATTAAGGCAACATCCTCATCTTCAATCTTGAATTCAGTGTTACGCAGATCTAACAGAATTGTATTCATTTTGTCTAAGTGATCTCTAAGTTGGCGTACCTTCGTGCACTCGTAAACCGAACAGACATTGCTTAAAAAGCAACTTATTGGTTAAAGACTTCGTCATGTATATACTTTGCAATTTTAACCACATACCAGCAACAAATTCTTGATCCGCAACCCCATTGATGACATCATCTGCAAGACAATACGATAGTTGAATGTGCCTTCTCCTCCAGAGTAACCATCTTAGCGTCAGTAGAAATCATTCCCTTTTTATCCTTCAATAATGGTGCCCACAGACCCTTTGTTTCAACCACGCTCACATCTTAATTTGTCAAAAGCTGAAACTGTTCCTTTCTATTAATTTGTCAATTTTCACGTTCAAAGCAAACATCTTTACTCACCAGATAACAAACCCGGGTTAACCTTGCTCTGATACCTGTTTATTTTGACGAATGTGAGAAAGATAGTGATGGAATGACAAAATAAAAGTACACTATATTTTCGTGGTTCACTAACAATGTGTTAGTTACCTCCACCACAATAGAGAAACCGGATTTTTATTAGAGGAAAACATATTACAACAACAATTTTTCGGAGTTGGAAACTTTCTTATAACAAATATAAGAAAATAAAATAAGCGTGTCTTGACAAAGCTGCAATTCAAGGTCTCCATGGTGTCACAACAAAGAGTACTACAAATTCAATGGTGGAACAGCAGAAAACATAGAGTTTTTATCAATGGTATGTCCTCCACTGCTTGTCAACGACATAAGTGCAGCAACAAGCCCTGCATTGGCTGCTAACGTTGGTTCAGTATAACTATAATTCGACCTTGAGTCCTTAAATTTATCAAACCGATCAGGACCTCCAACCATGGCACCTGTAATGTTATGAGGATTAGGATTACGCATATCGCGCCACCGGATACCTCCTCTACACGAGTAGTACTTGCCATCAGTGGGGACAGATGCAGCTCTATGATGCACATGTTGTGGAAACTTGTTACCAAATCCTACTACATAGCTCATCATCATTGGATTCCTGCCTAGTATATAATCCACCTAAAAAGAACATAGATAACATATGCATAACATAAACCATTTCGCTTCCAATTCCACACAATCAAATTAATTTCTCACTAAGATGAATAGACATACCTGAGAATAGGCAAAACTCCGGAGCTTATTCAGATAATAGAAATTGGGGCCGCAAAAGATTCCCGGAAGGCCGCAAGCATCCAAGTAATCGACAAATAGAGACGTTAAAAATGCAGCATTCGCTATATACTGTAAATTCTGCATCTTTCCAAGGTTCAGCTGAATCATTCCACCTGCACACGCAATAAATCAAACACATGACGTGCAATGCGTAAAAGAACAGCAGAGTGTAAATGATGAACCATTTGTCCAATTAAAAAATTTGAACTCCTTCATATACAAGCACATAGTGATCGTAGTGGTGTTATGATACACTCTCAACATATCCTCGAACGGATATCCCGGATTCCGAAATATCCTAAACCTCGTCAACAGAAGCATTGCTGCTGGTAATTTGTTGTTCCAATCGAGGGCAAGATTGTCCGGAATCATCATAAACGCTTTCGAGTTTTTATATATTCCGGGATTGGTGGCTAAGGAGAGGTAACTTTCATTTCCAGTGGCGTAGTAGAGCCAGGTGGCGCCCCACATGTACTCGTCGTAGTAGCCGGAAGAGTTGTAGAAAGGTTCGATGTACGGATTTCCGCGGCTGTAGTGGCTTCTTCTTCCGAAGTCTCTGGCGAAGGCGAAGAGGTTTTTGGCGCCGTTGACGAGTTTTTTGGAGTATGCTTTGTTGTCTCGGAAGACGATCGATGCGGCGGCTAACGCGGCGGCCATTTCGCCGGCGAGATCCGGTCCGGATGTTATTGTTTGGACGGGGCGGGGATAGGTCATGTCTTCGGGTCTCTGCCAGCAGGAGTAGTCATCGGGTTCTTTTGACCCGATTCTTGACCCGCCTACCTGGAGCAGATCAAAATTTTCATAGATAAACAGTTATGCAAAGTGGTAATCAAACATGATGTTACATTACATTGTACCTGTGCTTGAATGTGGTCAATCTTTGTAGCAGAGGAATTGAAAGTGAGAAGCAAGTAATCAGTGCCCCATTTGATGAGTTCTCTTGTATGATCATATTCACCAATGGCTTTGTACTTGTGATTATATTCAAGTAGGCTCCAACTTAGCATAGTCATAGCAAATGCCATAGGAAAATTGACCTTGGAGTTATCCCCAGCATCATAGTAGCCTCCCACCAATCCTCCTTTTACAACGTCTCTTCCATCATTCAACCCTGAATCTCCTCTCCATGCTATTCCATTCTCTTTTGGTAGTTTCCCAGCTGCATGATTCCTTATGATTCAATACAAACTTAAATAAGTAGTGCATGATGTGAAGGAGGACTTACATTTCTGAGCATTGAAGAAGAGGAGAGCCTTGTGGAGTGCAATAGTGTATTTGTCAGTTTGGGGTGAAGTCTTCAGATGTTGATGAGTCTCCTGAGCAAGAATGGTTACAGGAAGTGAATTCACCAGAAAAACAATGACAATGGTCTTGCATAATAATGTCCATTTCAATGAGCCATTATCAGCTCCAGGAATCATTTTGGTTTGCAGCTTTCAAGCTTACCAAGAAGTAAGAAGTTAATAGTATTATCCAGGAGTGTAGATTAGAGGAGTTGACTCTGGGGATGTATTTGACCAAGCATGTGTTGTACTTTGTAATCCAAATGAAGAGATCTGGAATAATTTGCTGGACTGCACATGCAAGTATGGTCAATGTTGTCCAAAGCAATCATTTTATTCATTAAATTAATAATAATAATAATAATAATAATAATAATAATAATAAAATAATGAAAGAAAGATGCGGTTTAAAAATCAGAAATGGAAATTCCGAATCGGAATGCGAGCTTCAAATAATCAGAGTCTAAACAGGATTTAGACTCTTTGAGTAAGAAATGGTTGGAATTCCGCAACCGTTAAAAACGCCTAAATGAATTAGGGAAACTTTTAGAACTGAAGGCTCGTTTGGGATTATTTTTACTTTTGACTTTTGATTGCAGAAGAAAAGCAGAAGTTAAAAGTATTTTTTATCCTGTTTGGATAATTGACCAGAAAATAGCTTTCTTTCACAGAAGTGCTTTTGAAAGCTGTTTGGATAAAATTTCATAGAATATGATTTTATCTACCATATTAATATTTTTATATTGAATACATTTTAGTATGGTTCTTTAAATTTTTATTATGTGTACCAATACTGTATTTCTATTTTTTAAAAAAAATATATTTAAAACTTTAAAAATATATATATAACATCGTAGTTCAATATGATAAAATAATATCAAAATATTACATATAAAATATGATAGTATACTCATATCATCAATTCAATTGCAATTTTGTCGTGAAGCGTACCCATCTCACTTTCATCACTTGTTGAGTTAATACTGAACTCATCATCATCCGGTATATATACCTGATTTTCATCATCAAATGACTTAAAATCAATATTTGCAATTGACTCTCTCCTTATAAAATTATGTAGAGCAATTGTGGCTGTAACAATAGTGACTTGTTTCTCAAAAGCGTAATTCAGCATATGCTGCAGAATCATCCATTTTGCTTTCCTTACACCAAAACTACGCTCAATTACACTACGTAATGATGAGTGCACATAACTAAATATTTCTTGTGCACCTTTTGGTTGACCGCTACTACGAAATACCGGAAGATGATATCGTTGCCCTTTATATAGAGCCAAATAACATTTCATATTTGGATATCCTACATCAACCAAATAATATTTATTTGCCATAAAATATAGTAATTACATGACTTACCATTAGGTGGGGTTGGAAAATTTAAACTTGAATTTCTTAGTGCCTCTAAGAAAATTCGTGTATCATGTGCAGATTCTTCCCACCCTGGCCAAACAAAAGTGAATAGCATATCAAAATCACATACTGCCATAATGTTTTGAGTTGGAAACCCTTTTCTTCCAATATATGGAACTTGTTGTTTCACGGGAAGCGAAGCTCGAACATGTGTTCCATCTATTGCTCCAATACAATCCTGTAAAAAAAAAGAGAGAAAAAAAGAAGATAAACCATGAATACTTATAACAAAAGAATTTATGGAAATACCGATAACAAAAGAATTTATAGTACCATTACCTTAAAATATGGCCAATATTTACGATTCTTTCTAATGTAATGCGAAACCTCATTATAGTCATCCTTTCGCTTAATTTCATCAAAAGCTAGCATAATAATTTTTTCAAGCACAATTCCAAATTATCTACTAACTGTTTCACCGGAGTGTTGAAATTTCTCTTGAATCATTCTATTTCCAAGACCATGCCCTAATATACTGAAGTTGTTGTGGCTGCAACAAGAACATGATCGAACTCAAGTTCATCTTGAATGACTTTATCCAATGTTTCAACCCTTTGTTCCTCATCAGAATCTGTATCCATTCTAAATCACATATTTCAAAAAGCTAATTAGTTAAAATTCAAATTCTGCAAGACCTGAAAATTCATTAGCTGCATGTATGTAAGAATATGAAAAAAAAAAAATAATACCAACATAAGAAAAGAAAGCATACAATAATAAGAAGAATGTGATGAAACTTGACAAATTGATTTATAATATTAACATAGAAAAACTAAGTGTTCGTTCATCAATTTCAGAATACATAATTCTACCAAACTAGCATAACTAGTTTTCATTCCAACACTAACTAAACTAACTGCAAGTTTGTGTTGGTACAAAAACTTCCATCTAAAATTCTTCACAAAATTTACAGTACAAAATTTACAAGCTGCAGTTACTCTTAAACCTACTGCTAAGTCTCCCTATCACACTATTGATTTTTTAACCATTGGAGCTGCACTTCAGGATTCTTCAAAGCGACAAACATCTCTCTATTTGGTCTCTTTAAGAACAAACTAGTTCCTAACATAAGAAGAGGAGATGCAGGTTCACATTCAGGCAAACTTGATAATTGATCCATCACTTCTTGCACACTACATCCAGGTGGATCAAAACGTATATGCAAACTCCTATTCTTAAAAGAATCACAAAGTTCCTTAAGCTGATTTGATATCTTATGAGAGGTGGATTTCTTCTTACTTCCAGAATTTTTCATTTTCTTTTGGTTTGGTCCTAAACAAGTGTTATTTCTAGCATCGCATGCTACTTCATCATCTTGATTATTATCGTCATCAGACTCTACTCCATCATAATCTTCTAATGGCACCTGTGAAAATAAAGAATGCATCAAACCAGAAGATGGTGCCCAAGCTCTAGCTCCAGTGGCTGTGACATCTCAGAAACAATTTATCTAATTTAAAAGCATGCTCTAAACCTTTCACCCGAAATTTTGCAGCTTCAAGACATCTGTTATAATTATTAAATTGGTTACTACATTTATAAATTAATAACTACAGGTTATAAATAACATGGTAAGATTTATAAAATTGACACGTACTTGTAACTTAGCTTCCCACCATTCATTTGAAGCGTCAATAGTGTGTTTTTCCATATTCCAACCAAGTCCAGTCTCTCCTTGTAACAATGAATCCCAAAGTTGTCATTCTTTCTTAACACTATCCCAATGATTCTTGTGTTGTTTTCCATCATAATTTTTATCCGCTGCCTTGTTAAAGTTTTCAATTAGATTCTTCCAACCTAACTTCTTTAAATGTTGTCCCACTTCTATTTCCTGCTCAAACTTGTTCGACAGCTAAATCTACCCAAATTTTGTGTGTTTTTGAATCCCACACAGCTTTTATTTTTCCTTGTATTATGTTAGTCATCTAAAAGGAAGTCATGTGAATAGATAAGGTTAATAATTAGATTTTAAAAAAAATTATAAAAATATAAGTAAAGGTTGTGGACAGAACATGAATGTTATAACTATATTTTATAACTAATAAAAGAATAAAACTATATCTTATAACTAATAGATAAGGCCAACGAAAGAGTGATTATATACAATTAAATATATCTTATAACTAAAAGAAATAAACTACCAGCAGAGATAATCTGTTAACTATTTTTCTTTCATTTGTTTCCTAAGTAATGACAAAATAATCTAAAATAATCCTAACAATAGCGAAACTATAAAAAACTTTATACAAACTAACAAACTGATAAAATTCAGTTGCCAACTTCAACCTCAAATGGTAAATAAACTGCAGACAATGCTAATACAAAATTCAGAACATAACAAAATAAAATAAAATACATGTAAGGTAAAGCAAAAATTACTTAAAAAACTTACCATAGAAGGCAAATCAAGCAGTAAACAACCCAATCTCCATAAACAATGCAATTCAAGAAGTAAACAAACCAATCTCCAACAATCAAATGTTATCCAACAACCCTGCATATAACAATCCAAAAGAAATGTTATTGGTAGTTAAAAGAAATCTCCAACAATCAAATGATATTTTTCTTTCTTTTGTTTCCTATCTTAGTAATGAAAAAAAAATCTAAAATAATCCTAACAAAAGCAAAAATATATGAAACTTTCAAATAACAAATAAACTGATCAAATTCAACAACCAATTCGACCTCAAAAGGCAAATAAATTGTAGACAATGCTAATCCTAAATTCAGAACACTACCAAAAGTAAACTACATATAAGTTAAAGGAAAAACTACATTAAAAAACTTACCTCAGAAGGCGTCCAACAACCCTACATATAAGAATCCAAAGAAATCTATTCAACCCAATGAAAGAGCAAAACTCTAACAAACAAATAATCTTCAAAAAATTTGGGGATTTTGTGAAGAAGTAAACTAATAAACAATTAGACGTATAAAAATGGGGGCTTTTATCCTGGAAAGGATCAAAATATACATAAGCAAATCAAAAGTTCAAAAACCCTAATAAAATAAGGAAAAATTGAAAAAGAAAAAACCCTAATGAAACCCTTACGAATATCACAAGAAAATGACGAAGAATTTACCTTTTTTTGTCAATTTCAGCTTGAATCTGTTTTGGTACTCAAGACCTCACTTCAGTGGAGAGAAGAGACATGAATCCGAGAGAAGAGACGCGAATCCATGGTTGTCCCAAGATCCATCGTTGCGAGGGAGAGAACGATTGTGGAAGAGAATGATTGAATTTTATCTTTTAAAGTTTAATATTTATACTTAGGGACAAATATGGAATTATTGATTTATAAAAATAGCTTCCCGTGTTTTTACAAAAAAAAAAAAGCTTTTTGGAAGGCAAAATTCTAAAAGCCCAAAATTATTGCTTTAAGTGGAAGCCCGTTTTAAAAGCCAAAAGTCATTATTAGTTATATCCAAACAACTTCAAAATAGCTTTTCTATCGTAGAAGCCAGAAGCTGCCTTTTCCAAACAGGCACTGAGTTTAAAATGGTTAGTGAGGCCGTGAGGAAAGTCTTGAGCCATGATAACTCCATATTTTTATTTTTACGTCTTTTGGCATGATTTGAAAGTTATCAGCAGGTTTTTGTTATTATTTTTCGTATTTGTCAGGTTTTTCGTGAAAAGAAGAGAGTGGAAAATATTTAAAGAATAAAATAAAAATAATAAATTTCAAATAAATAATAAGAAAATTTAATTTGATGGGATTTTTTTGCCAGTCTAACTCTGCTCGGGACTCCCATGAATAAATATCTGCAAGTTTTGAAAGTAACTCACAACTACGACCGGTAAAAAAATCCAATCCGATCTAAAATCAATCTGATCCGATATTTTTGGATCGGGTTTAAAGTCGAAAACTTTTATTTTGAAGCGGATACGGAACAAAAATATTAATCGGATTGGATTATCAACTGGGTTGGAGTGGATCGAAAATCCGCGGAGTTGATCCAAATTGTCATTCCTATATTTAGAAGGCGAGATCGAGAACTGAATAAGGACGAACTCTTTACTTCTTTGAAATGAATATATGTTAAGGTGTTCATGTTTGTCATGTATAACTTAACTCTTTAAATACCTACAAGTAGCAGAACCATTATTATGAGAAGTTTCTTCAATACAAAAATTAAATTAAAATTTTAAAATAAAAAAAAAAAAGAAAAAAGAAACTAATACTTTTTGGAAAATAATTTGGTTATTCAAGTAAAATATTTTTAAAAATTCAAATTTATTAAAAAAATAATTTCCAATACCTATAAGTTAAAATAATTTTTAAAAAATTAAACATATCGTTTCCATCTCCATTATACGAAAATAGATACTATATAAAATAAGTTTCTATTTATCTTTTTCCAATTTTTTTGTGTGTGATTATATATAGCCATGTTTTTTGGAATTACATAGGATTCACTTTATTATAGTTTGAGGAGAATCGAATCAGTTACACATTCAAAAATTTTGTAGACTTCTATTAGAGTGACGGGAATATGTTATAAATTTACAATATTAAGTTATACAATATTTACCTATGTCCTGGTGTTAAAACTTTGAAATTACTAGGAAATAACATATTCTGTTTTCAGGTTCAAAGGTATGGAAATAGGACAAATTGGCCCTATTTCTAGGTATCAGGGTATAGAAATGGATAAAAAAAATATACTTATTTCCTGGTACATGAAAACGGATGTAAATTTATCCTATTTCCATGTAACAGACTGTACGTTCTTTGATTAGCCTACCGTTTGTTCTCAAGTATCCGGGTGTGGAAATAGAGCAAAAATATACCTGTTTCCTAGTAGGTTGAAACAGATGTAAATTTACCTTATTTCCATGCATTCATACATAGAACACAGACTGTATGTTCTTTGATTAGTCAACTGCTTGTTTCCAAGTATCAGGGTATGGAAATGGACTAGAAATATACTTGTTTCCTGGTACAAGAAAATAGATATAAATTTACTCTATTTCCATGCATTCATACATGGAAACTGTATGTTCTTTGATTAGCCTATCGTCTGTTTCCAGGTCTCAGTGTATGGAAATGGGTCAAAAATATACTTGTTTCCTAGTACATGGAAACGGATGTAAATTTACCCTATTTCCATGCATTCATACATAGAAATAAACTATATGTTCTTTCATTAACCTATCGTCTGTTTCCAAGTATCAGGTATAGAAATGGGTAAAGCATATACTTATTTTCTAGTACATGGAAAAAAAATGTAAATTTACGTTATTTTATGTATTTATACATGGAAATAGAATATATGTTCTTTGTTTGGCATAACGTCTATTCTCAGGTATTAGAGTATGGAAATGGGTGAAATATATCTTGATTTCCTGGTACATGGAAAAAGATATAAATTTACCCTAATTTCATCCATTCATACATGGAAATAGACTGTATGTTCTTTGTTTAGTATAACATCTGTTTTCAGGTATTAGGGTATAGAAATGGACCAAAAATATACTTGTTTCCTGGAACATGGAAACTTAGTTACATTTGGCCCATTTCCATGCATTCATAGATGGAAACAATTTTATTTTATTTTAATTTGAATGTGATGTTCCACACTTTGTAAATGTCATTAGTTCAGGGTTGAAAACTGTTATTAGTTGAACTATTTCTAGTTATTAATGTATGGAAACTGTTATTAGTTGAATTATTTCCAGCCATTATTTAAACTATTTTCAGCCATTAAAGTATGGAAACTGTTATGGGTTGAACTATTTCAAGTCATTATTTAGATTATTTCCAACTATTCAGGTATGGAAAATGTTATTAAATTCCTCTTTAGGCACTCTCTATGTCCATGTATAAAGGCATGGAAATGGGCTAGTCTTTAGTCTATTTTCATGCCTTTGAACATGGACATTAACAATTATTTGAACTATTTCCAGAAAGTAAAGATGGAAAGGTGAGACAGATTTCACATTTTTCCGATCCAAATGCCTGGAAATGATGTCCTTAGTTTCCTAAATTAAATACCGGGACATAGTTATAAATGGGTGTTGTGTCCCCGTCACTATATATGGAAACCAACATTTCATGTTTCGTTTGGTCCTGAAAAAGCCACAAAACCAGTGGAAACCATTAAGTAATCCAATACAAATTATTAGGAATTTGGACTTATGGTCTTTATTCAACTTAGCATGTAAGAGTTATCCAAGATGGGCAATGTACTCTTATATCGGCTATGCAAAACATCATGTTTCTTTAACTATTTCAATTATGAAATTGTTTGATATATTTGAGTTCCACTAAGTGTAAATAGGGATAATCATTCACTTTAAGCCGTTAGAAGGTACCTAAAACCCATTTAAAACAAATTATATTGATATACCAATCCATTCTTGTGTGCCACAAAAAGTTAGGTTGAAGGAGGTAACCAAACAATCATCCAAGTGCTATTACTAAGTGTCAAAAGATGTTTGGATTTGAAGATGATGTAATTAAATGTGGGAAATTGAAGTTTCCAATGGTCGATACCTGGAAATGGCCCAAACTAGGCCATGTCTCGGCCCCAAAATATGGAAACTACACCATGAGTTTCCTAATCCTAAATTTGTCCTCAAAACAACCATGAAATCAATGGAAATGATAAAGGAATCCAACACAAGTTATTGAGAATTAGGTATTTTGATCTTTACTCCACTTGGCATGTAAGAGTTATACATGATGGACAATGTACTCCTACGTAGGCCATGCAAAACATCATGTTTTTCAACTATTTCAATTATGAAATTTTTTTATACATTTAAGTTACAAAAAGTGTAAGTATGGATAACCATCCACTTTTAGTCATTGAAGGTTCCTAAAACCCACTTTAAACCAATTATATTGATAATCCAATCCATCCTTGTGGGACAATAGGCTGGGGTTGAGAGAATCGCCCAAACAATAATCTTTATACTATTACTAAGCGGGAAATGTTGATTGGAGTTGGAAAAGACTCTAGTCAATGGGGAAAATTGAAGTTTCCAAGTGTTCATATCCGGAAATGTGTCACAAATTGCACAATATCCTGGTCTCAAAACCTGGAAATGAGGCCCTCAGTTTCCTAAATTTAACATTAGGACACAGTTATAAATGGCTCTAGTGTCCCGGTCCCAATATATGGAAACCAACATTCCATAAACTAGTTTCCAGATCCCTGTCATTTCCCTCCTTTGTATCGGGAAACGGTTATTGTATTGGCTCATATCTCGCCCATGAAACATGGAAATCACTAGGATTTTTGACAAACCATTTCCCTGTATGAACACCAGAAAATGGACTAAATATCAACATGTTTTATTACCGGGGAAATAATCACTGGTCAATCTGTTTCACTGTATGGATACCGCGATACAGGCAAAAAAAAAAATAATTTTCTAAGTTGTCGGTTCAGGAAATAATTTGGTAAAATCTCAGCCCATTTCTCTCCTTTAGGATCGGGAAATGGCTATCATATTGGCCCATATCCTGCTCATGAAACCTGGAAGCATTGGAAATTTTGCTAATCACTGTCCTTGTATCAATACCGAGAAATAGACTAAATATCATCATGTTTCCATGTTGTCGTGCTCGAAAATGATTAATAGTTAACCGGTTTCACGATATGGACATTGGGAAATAATATAAAAAATGTCCAATTTTCATGTATTAAAAGAGGGAATAACCTGTTTCATTATAATTTCATTTTTCCGAAATCCATTTCTACATTCAAAATCATAATTACAGCCAAATCATATTCAACAATCAAACTATATTCGACAAAGATCATATGATAAACGATGTTCAAGCAACTCATAACACAAGTGATATATCTAAAGTAAAGGAGACTTGGGCGAGTTAGCTTCCAGATGAAATGGTATATCCCCGGAAGAGCTTTCAACTGTGGGGTTCTCTACTTGTGTCAAATCTTCATTCTGCGACGATTCCTCAAAATCCAGAACTTCGATATGTTTGTTTGGGCATGTGCGAATGGTATGTCAAATAGAGTTATCGAGGAGCATAACGACCATTGCTCTAACCTTATATGTGCCTTCAACCTAATTCACCTTGAAGTAGACTAGTGTTTTTTTTTCAAACTCATTTCTGAATGAAGAAAACATGAATTATTTAAAAGCAATAAACAATAATACATCAAAGTAGTTTCCCGAAATGGACACTCAAAAATAGGAGCTCAATTGGCCTATTTCCCGGTGTCGATACCAGGAAATCACTAACAAAAAATGCAGGTCTGTTTCTATGCATGGACACTGGAAAATGGTATAATTCTTGATAGTTTCAAGGTATGGAACCCAGGAAATCGCTGAAAAATGTAAAATTGAAAATTTCAACCCTAACTCATAAAATTGCAGTCCTATACCATACAGTTGACTCCAAATATTATCCAATATTCATATTGACGTTACCATGAACTCTAAAAACCATATATTCAATACCCCTACACCCTTACACCATAACATTAAGTTTTCCATGCTCAAGAATGAAAAAACTTTTAAAACGTACATTTGAGTTGTGGTGGAAGACATATTTTTGGAAATATAGTGAAGAGATATGTGCAGACATGCTTATGAATTATTAAGGGACAAACAATGTTGAATTTGATGTTTCAAGAATGTGTGGAATTGAGATTGTAAAAGTTAGGGTTTTAATATAATTGAGATTTATTTTTCCTATTGTATGGGACCATTAACAAATTTGTTGGGGTCAATATTTGAATATTATTTTTGAATTCAAAATTTTAAATTGAAAGGTATAATAGACCTTACGCATCTTTAAAACAAATAAATATATTTTAAATTGGTTTTTTAATTGGGAGGGGTATTATGATATTCTTGGTTCATTGAGTGCAAATTACTTTTTAGATTGTTTAATTTTTTTAGAATTTTAATTCTTGGTTTAAAGATATAATAAATTTAATTGGTTGGTCCAATAGTGCAAAAAACCCGAAAGAAAATGGTTTAAACTTTTTATAGCTACTAGGAGGATAAGAAGCATGGATGAATTTGGAAAATCCATAGATACCGCAATGGAAAATTTTAGGACTTCTATTCATGAATAATTTTGGAAACAACTTCTAAAGTAAAATTCAAAGGACCTAATCTATAGTGCCATATAGGGGTGTGTATGGGATGGGTTGGGACGGAAATTGATGTGTTCCGATCTCGTCCAAAATTTTAATCGGGAAGCAATTTTGTGTCCCGTTCCCGTTCTCGAATTCTAATATTCCAATTTGGTCCCGTCCCGAAAATTTCGGAACGTGACCGGAACGGATTCGGAAATTCCCGAAATAAAATATATAAAAATTTAGATAAAATAAATATATTTTTTAAATCCTTAAATAAAAAATAAAAATATGTAATTGTCTAATTTATTAATCTAAGTAGTTTGATATTTATATACAATATCATATATGTTTAGTATTAAAGAAAAATTATAGTTTTATGAAATTATAATATATTAATTTTTAAAAGTTTGGGACGGGTTCGGGAATTCTCGATTACGAAAGAGCTGTCCCGGTCTCGACCCGATTGAAAATTAGGTTGAGACGATTTCTATCCCGAATTTTCGGGTCAGGTTAAAAAACTTGGGACGTCCCGACCCATGCATACCCCTAGTATCATAACATGATTGCACTGTTTTATTATAACGAGACTCACTAGCTGATGATATAAAATTGGCAGAATTGTATTGTATATCCTTTCGAGCATTAGCATCAAGGACGTAGAGACCAAATGTCTCTATAATTGTTCCAATCGTCTTCTCCGATGTCAAATCCTGAAAAACAAAATACGACGAATAAAATTGTATCACACATTTTTCATCTCGAGTAAGTTTTGAAACTAATAATAAATTATCAGATATAAAAACTTAACAATATAGTTATTTTTGCAAGACTCGAAGCTATTAAAAACTTTAGCGTCCTTTGACATATGATCCATAACTCTTGAATCTAGGGTCCAAGATTTTGAAAACTCATGTTAGCCACGAGCAGAGAAAAATGTACCTCCTCTACTGTCAATCGTAACAACCAAACCTTTTCTAACTACCAAGGGTCTGTTTGTCAATTAGTTGTTAGCTATTAGCAGTTGACGGATTCAATAGTAGTTAGCGGTTGGCGAATTCAATTAGCGGTTTGACTAACTGTTAGTGGTTAGCGAATTAATGATACAGTGTTTGGTAATTAATTGTTTAATAATAGCACTATTAACGTATTCAATTATAAAATGATGTAAAAGAACATCTTAAAAGAATTATTCTTTTATTTTTCACAAAATATATTTTACACTACTGCCTTCAAATAGATAATACAATGGGTTAAATATTTTAGTATTTATTAATAATACTAATAAGTAATAATTTTAATATTTACTATTTATATAATAACTATTAATTAAAATAATATACTTAAGAAAATAATATACTTACTACATTAATAAAAAAATATTATAAAAATTTTTAATTATAAAATATTATAATAAAAAATAATATTGAAAGTATTAAATATTATTATAATACATTTTAATTATTTTATTAATATATAATTAATTTAATTCTAATTAAAAGTGATGTAATTTGGTATTTGTAACAAATTTCTAATTTTAAAATCTCTCAGACGCTCATACTATTAATGTTTTAAAAAATAGCGTTTCAGAAACTAGTGTTGGGAAAACACAGCTAGATTTGATACCACTTGTTGAATAAATCGGTGATCCATTGCAGCGGAGACGAGTATTGGTAACCACAAAGTAAAAGAACATACACAAGGAAAGAAACAGAGATAGAAGTAAGACACAAGGTTTTTACGTGGAAACCAAAAACGGGAAAAAACCACGGCCGTCAGGACGACGAGAGACTAATTCACTATGTAACAGTAAAGCAATAGTTACAACCAGAATATGACTCTCTCACTCCCTAACCCAATTATATTGGTCACAGTCTCACATATAAGCTCTCCTCATATGACTCTCACAGGATAACAAGACTCGATCCTATAACTCAAGATCTCCATGGTCTCCATGGTTCCCAGGCCCCAGTCGGGCACCTCCCAAACCTAACCAACTAGATCTACACTGCTCTCTCAGAATATCTAATTATAGATACACGCACCATATTTATAGAATTGGATTATTTAGTCACAAAGTAATCCTAAACCATTAAGAAAACTTTTTCCTATTTAGGATTCTCAAATATCTCTTTTCCTAATTAGAATCCATTTTAGAAAATATCATTCCTAATCAAATATGACACTTCCTAAACAGTCTTCAAGTCTTTCCTAATTACAAAACCAATTATGGATACCGGAGTATACCCGAATTCTCGTCACAATCCTAACAAACCACCCCTTGACGAGAATTCCCTTTGTCCCTTTCCGACGACCACGACCCAAAACAGAGTCATCATACCTCACCATGAAGGTATACCCACTCAGGTACGATCCATCCGAAGACAAACCACTTAGGAATCATTAACCCAAGATTTTCTTATCTCGGCACATGTCGAAAACACTTACTGAATAAACCATGGTGCAACATCCTTCATCAGCTTTTAGAAAATTCCTCAGTCATCGACATACTTTCCACCACACCCACATCCATGCTGACCAAATGCTCGTGCAATTGTGGACACGCTAGAATTATTTCATCCTTTATCATGAAAACCTTGGTGGTTCAAAACATGTCGTAAGGACACATATCCTAACGTACAGTCGGAGCCTTTGCCGAAACGCTCCTCACAGTCCTTCCTTAACGAGTTCACCAGCCAATTGATCAAAATTCTCAACCCACAAAGATCCTAAAATACCACTAGTCAAACCCTTAATTTTATTTTGACTATTTAACCAGACTTGAATCTTTGACCACTCTTTTGAGATCACAACCGACATCGCTCGAGAACTACCGCCGAAGCTTTTTCATCTTTACGACAACCGCATACTAGATCTTGACAACACTTGTAGAGATTTTTTTTTTCAGCTTTGACTTTTTTTTTTCTCACGCAACCAGCTCCAAACTCAATTAGAGAAACCAATTTTTTTTTCAGAACTTTTAGAGACTCCAGGTGATTTACCTATTTTCTTCAAAACCTTTCACTTTCGTGTTACCTTAACCCATGTTTACTTTAACTAAACCAAAACTAAGGATCACACCAATGCTAGCTCACAAACCTAGGGCTATGATACTAGTTGTTGGGAAAATACGACTAGCTCTGATACCACTTGTTGAACAAATCGGTGATCCATTGCAATGGAGACGAGTATTGGTAACCACAAAGTAAAACAACATACACAAGGAAATAAATAGAGATAAAAATAAGACACAAGGTTTTTACGTGGAAACCCAAAACAGGAAAAAACCATGGCCGTCAGGACAACGAGAGACTAATTCACTATGTAACAATAAAGCAACAATTACAACTAGAATATTACTCTCTCACTCCCCAACCCAATTACATTGGTCACAGTCTTACATATAAGCTCTCCTCATATGACTCTCACAGGATAACAAGACTCGATCCTAGAACTCAAGATCTCCATGGTCTCCATGGTTCCCAGGCCCCAGTCGGGCACCTCCCAAACCTAACCAACTAGATCTACACTGCTCTCTCAGAATATCTAATTATAGATACACGCACCATATTTATAGAATTGGATTATTTAGTCACAAAGTAATCCTAAACCATTAAGAAAACTTTTTCCTATTTAGGATTCTCAAATATCTCTTTTCCTAATTAGAATCCATTTTAGAAAATATCATTCCTAATCAAATATGACACTTCCTAAACAGTCTTCAAGTCTTTCCTAATTACAAAACCAATTATGGATACCGAAATATACCCGAATTCTCGTCACAATCCTAACAAACCACCCCTTGACGAGAATTCCCTTTGTCCCTTTCCGACGACCACGACCCAAAACAGAGTCATCATACCTCACCATGAAGGTATACCCACTCAGGTACGATCCATCCGAAGACAAACCACTTAGGAATCATTAACTCAAGATTTTCTTATCTCGGCACATGTCGAAAACACTTACTGAATAAACCATGGTGTAACATCCTTCATCAGCTTTCAGAAAACTCCTCAATCATCGACATACTTTCCACCACACCCACATCCATGCTGACCAAATGCTCGTGCAATTGTGGACACGCTAGAATTATTTCATCCTTTATCATGACAACCTTGGTGGTTCAAAACATGCCGTAAGGACACATATCCTAACGTACAGTCGGAGCCTTTGTCGAACCGCTCCCCACAGTCCTTCCTTAACGAGTTCACCAGCCAATTGATCAAAATTCTCAACCCACAAAGATCCTAAAATACCACTAGTCAAACCCTCAATTTAATTTCGACTATTTAACCAGACTTGAATCTTTGACCACTCTTTTGATCTTTACTTGTGTTAACAGAAAAGCACAAAAGTCTCAAAGATACCTTACAACCACAATCATACATGTCGTAGATCACAACTGACATCGCTCGAGAACTACCGCCGAAGCTTTTTCATCTTTACGACAAACGCATACTAGATCTTGACAACACTTGTAGAGATTTTTTTTCAGCTTTGACTTTTTTTTTCTCACGCAACCAGCTCCAAACTCAATCAGAGAAACCAATTTTTTTTTCAGAACTTTTAGAGACTCCAGGAGATTTACCTATCCTTCAAAACCTTTTGCTTTCGTGTTACCTTAACCCATGTTTACGTTAACTAAACCAAAACTCACGGATCACACCAATGCTAGCTCACAAACCTAGGGCTATGATACTAGTTGTTGGGAAAACACGGCTAGCTCTGACACTACTTGTTGAACAAATCGGTGATCCATTGCAACGGAGACGAGTATTGGCAACCGCATAGTAAAACAATATACACAAGGAAAGAAATAGAGATAAAATAAGACACAAGGTTTTTACGTGGAAACCCAAAACAGGACAAAACCACGGCCGTCAGCACAATGAGAGACTAATTCACTATGTAACAATAAAGCAACAATTAACTAGATTATTACTCTCTCACTCCCCAACCCAATTACATTGGCCACAGTCTCACATATAAGCTCTCCTCATATGACTCTCACAGGATAACAAGACTCGATCCTAGAACTCAAGATCTCCATGGTCTCCTTGGTTCCCAGGCCCCAGTCGGGCACCTCCCAAACCTAACCAATTAGATTTACACTGCTCTCTCAGTATATCTTATAATAGATACACGCACCATATTTATAGCATTGGATTATTTAGTCACAAAATAATCTTAAACCATTAAGAAAACATTTCCCTATTTAGGATTCTCAAAAATCTCTTTTTCTAATTAGTATCCACCTTAGAAAATACCATTTCTAATCAAATATGACATTTCCAAAATAGTGTTCGAGTTTTTTTCTAATTACAAAATCAATTATGGATACCGAAATATACCCAAATTCTCGTCACAATCCTAACAACTAGTTGTTTTCAAAATTAGGGGTTTGATTTTAGTCAAACCTCTAAAACTCCTGAAAACACTAACATTTAATTGAATACATTGTTTTACAAATCGGCTTTAAACTTTTTCTAGCGACCAAACTACTATTAGCCGTAAACTACTATCAGCCGTAAAATTCTAACATTCTTGATGTTATTTTGATTACAGATATTCCTAGCATTCTGTGTTATGATATTTGGATGGCATTCTGTGTTATAATTATTTGGATGGCCAGTCATTGAAACCTCCTCCTAGAAACGTCTCTCAAGAGTTGAATTCTCACCCAATTTAGACATGGCAAGTATTTAAAAAGCCTATCTTGATACCTCATAAATTGTGTAGAAATATATATATATATATTATAGAAAAAAAACTAGACAACTTAAAACATCTATTTATATAACTATGCTAACAATTACAATTTAAAATAAGGAGGTTTGACTCTCCATTCAGGAAATAACAAATTTAGAAATAATCAAAGAAACTTTGTGAATCTGACATATTCAACAAAAATTTTAATAAATTCATTGTTATAATACAGACTATAAACTTATTAACATAAACTTAAAACTAGGACAAAATTTGAAGTTTAATAGAACTGCAAAGCTACCTGTGGCTAACTGTACTTTCTAAAACTATACACCCTAACTTGACAGTGGAAAACACTTCTTGATTACTAAGAAAATAACTTTTTGAAAAAATCTGTGCAGCTCCAATCTAACAATAATCTCCTCCTAATTTTCTCTTTACCACACAGCCATAATTCATCTTCATTTTGACCTTGAATGACGCTCTTGATAAACAGACCTGTTAACCATCAAATTTACCTAGCCGTTTATCAAATCAAACTGTTTTTGTAGATTCACCGCTCAGTTCTCTTCTAATCATCTTCAGAATCTCCATTATCTGCACACAACCAAAAACTATACCATCAAACTCAAAGTCCTTAGAAATTTAACAGGCTGCAAGAAAAATACCAAAGAATTGACTTGATTTCATATATTCCCCACAGCACCCAGACACACAAATAGATATGAAGTGTACATAACAAGAGATTCAGATAATCAACCAGGGGGGTGACAGGAGGACAGAACAAAAGAATGGAAAGAATTTTCAGGATCATCACCAAATACTATGAGGGCTAAAATCAATTTAGTCCTCGCATCTAACATTTCAGCATCAACTACCAGCTTACAAGTTAAAAGCAGAGTTGTTTGATCAACTGCACTATATATACATACATACACATACTGCATGCATTGGGTATTAAATGCACTGTACAAATAAAGTGATTTAATTTTGTATGTCAATTCCATATTGCAGAAAGAAGAATCACAAAGTGACCGGCATAAGAAATGTGAATAAAGATCAGATAAGTTTTCAAACTCATATGCATGCACACTAATGGCACTCTCAACATGTAACTCAAAGGAGAAAAGAAGATATTTACCCCAGGATAATGCTTCAATATTGGAGAGTAATGATCAAGTGCTACGTATATTTTTTCAAGAAGGCTTAACAGAGCATCCACCTGGTCCCCCAAGAGATCGACCTAAAATTCAGGATAAAAGAATTTAGTATGATCGCGTTGTATAAATTTAAATTACAGCAGAGAACGGCAGCTATTAGATTAATCACAAAATACAAAAAGAACAAGCATGACCACCAACTTCAGTTTCAAGTCAATTAGCAGCAGAATCACATTATACCCTGTAGAGAGTTATATGATCATGAAACAAATCAGTATATCAGCAAGTATAGGTAAGCTTCCAAAATACCTCAACTTCAGCCTTTTGAAGGTTCTGTTTGTACATCCAGCCCATTCTTCGGACCATTTTAGCATCTTGCATAATAGCGACCAATTGAGAACTCAAATTCTCCAATCTGAAAGTACATCCAAACAATTTTTCTTATCAGCCAAAGTGAACTAATATGAGCAAGTGGAAATGATTGGCAGTTGATAAATTGAAACTTAGCATGGCTTGCAAATCAGGATAAAAAAGAAAAGAGTTAGAAGAAAATATATCAGTTCACAAGCCCGACAGCAAAAGGAATGTCATTCTCTACAACAATATTTCATCAAACGCATTCTCGTGAAGCCTTGATAAACATTGATTTAAAAAAAATTAAAATAAAAAAAAATTAAAAAAAATATATAATAATAAATAAAAATAAAAACCCTACACCGCTTCACTCAACAACCAAAGGAATATCCCCATATAAACAGGAGGGTACTCATTGACAATTTTGATAAAACAAGCTCTAAAGCCAAATCACAGCTAAAACAAGATCTTAAATCATCAACATATAAGAACCTGAGCATTTTTTTTTTAAAATAAATCAACCGAGCTAGATAAACTAACAAGTCAGGAACTACTTGTGAATTACCATCCCAGTTAAATCACGATTCATGTTACAAAAAACTCAATAAATGTGATTATATTATAACCACATCACAACATATATAATTTTCTTCTAACTGAATTCGACCAGCACAAACAGACTACTATTGGACTTTTTAAAAATCTCTCTAATAAAAGCTGATGTAGTCTAACGGTCACTGAGGTCTAAGCATTTAGTCTGCTATGAACTAGGATTATAATGAGAACCTAATTCTTAAGTTTTGAATATTGCTTTTAAGTTTTGTTTTAGTTATTTTACTTTTTTTAGTTTTTCTATTAGTATGTCTTTAGGTTTTCCTTATTTTATTGGCGCCTACTTAAAGGGCTTATTTACCTATTCCATTATTCATTAAATTTAGGTATCAATAAATTTTTGAGAGTGTATTTCTATTCATCTCTTTCGACCAATTTAGGTATCAATAAATTTTTGAGTGTATTTTTATTTATCTCTTTCGACTTTGGCTAATAACTAGTTGCTTGGGTTAGAAGAAAGGCTAACTACCTTAACTCTAAATTATCTTTTCGACTTCTTGGCTAACTACCGTGTTTGGGTTAGGACGAAGGCTAATAACCTAACTCTAGAGAATTAGTGAACCCTAATTAAGGTGACCTAATTCAAATTTATCTGGAGTGAGTGAGGGCTGTTTGGGTTGAAGTTAGGTTTATTTGCAGTTGAAGTTAGGTCAAATCTGGGCTTACTTGCTGCCAACTCAGAGGTGTCGCTTTACTTTTCACTCAATCATCACACTTTTACTTGTTATCAAATACCAAAATAAAGGGGAAAAAAGAGGAAAGAAAAAGAAAGTTTTACTAGCTATCAAATCTCTAAAATTACATCCTGAACAGATTATTAAAGTGGATTAGAATAAAGGTAAAGGCAACAAAGACGACTGAGATTATCTAGTCAATCATCCTTGACCTAATCCATTACAATGGCTCTGAGCAAACTTTCTTCTTTTTATGTTTACCATCTCAACACAGACCTCCGTAACACAAACCTAATATCTTAATGCAATACTAATAAAAACAAATATAAAAAGTTAAAACACATGGATTTATCTATCTGACACTAACCTAATATGTTAATAGAATGCTAATAAAAAATATCTATAAAAAGTTAAAACACATGAACTGCATTAAATCCATGAAAGGACGCACAAGCCCCCCATAAAACTAAAAAAGATAAATCATAAAAAAAAAAATGGTTTCCATAATTTCACGTTGATGCAGAATTTTTCTGTAAGATGATTTCCTATCAAGTTTTATAGGAGGATCGTGAATGGCTATTAATAATTTTGGCGATACACAAGCCAAACCATCTCTGGAATGGACTTGAAGCTTCTTCACACCAAAAGTATAAGCATAGAAAATATACACACAGAATTTATCAATTAGTCCTACTCATGACATTAGGATGACATACATATCCTATGAGTAATTCTTATGGATAGCAAAAGACAGATTTGTAAACAACAACATCAACAAAGGAAAATGTAGTTACATACCTCAGATTGCTCTTTCTAATATCTTCCATAATTCTGTACTCATAGGTAGCAAATGCTTTTGATAACCCTTGAACAATAAATATCAGGGATTGCATTTGCGTCCTGTGCTTGCTTTCATTTGCTTCAACTAACAATGCAGCATTCTGCTTCTGCTGGGAAACATATAGAAGTTTCTGTTTCTCCTCATTGGTATTCCTCAGCTCTTCTGTTACCATTTCAAGTTTCTGCTTTAGCTCATGCGCATCCTCTTTATACTGTTCAATTTGTTGCATAGCCTCCGTCAGATTACACTTTATAATATTGGATTCTCTTCTGCTTTCCGAAATTAATACTTCATGTTGACTTGCCTCCTCTCTTAACTTCTGAAGCTCTTGAGCAATTAATTGTGATCCCTCCTTTTCTTTCACCAAAGCAGCTGTCGATTCCTTTACTAATTTATCCTTCTCTTCTGTCAACGATGTTAACAACAGGATCTCATTCTGTAATCTTTCCTTCTCAGCAGTCTCCAATTTCAATGCTTTCTCCTTTTGCTGTGCTTCAATCTCACTTAATGCTCGGATTTCCTCTTCAATAATGCATTTCCTACTCAAATCAGTGAGCTTCTCCTCAGCTTCCTTTAAGGCTTCTTTGAATATAATTCCACAAAACTCCGACATCATAATAGACTCCATATCTGCATCTTCAATTTCACACTGATTAGTAGGTTCAGCATTTCGAGCAGCTTCACTAAGGATGGTTTCATAAGCTTCGCACTGTTCTTTCATACTTTCTCCAGAATCCACTATGCCCTTAACCATGCATGTATAAACATCCGCACTGATTAAAGCTTCAAATCGTACATCTTCTAGAGCACGCTGAAGGTCATGAATTTTCTTGAGCAAGTTTGTCTCAACTGTAGAATGTTGCAATATTATATCTGCATCATCAGCGACCTGTTTAGACAGGCGTTTAATATCTCTTTTCCTCTCTGCAAGCAAGTCCTTCAACTGGCGATTTTCAGAAAAAAGGGTTTCAAATCTGTCCCTCAAACTGCACAGAGACTCAGCATTCTCACTAAATGGAGTTAGTTTCTCATTTTCCACAAGTATTCCATCCAATTTCAAAATAACCTCTGGGATCTTTTTCCTTAACATATCAAACTCTTTGTCCCTTTTAAAGGGGAGCGAAGAACCCCTTTCCTTCAAGTATTCCCTCCTCAAGCTGAAATATTCTTCAGTCATCTCTTGTACCCTATGTTCATGGTTTCGTTTCATTTTAGTCATCTCAGTCTTAAAATAAGACACCAATTCTTCCTTTGACATGTGTTTAAGTTGGTTAAACTCTAAGTTCTCCGGCACAATTACAGCCTCATCATGATTCCCGTTCCCTTCCCAATGAGAACCAGAAACTTTACGGTGTAAATGATCAATCCTCTTATTATGATCCCAGTCCTCAATAATCTCCACTGACCCATAAGAAGTAATATGTCCAATCTCAGGTAGAATGAGTGATTTGGAAATGGCATCCAATTCATGACGTAAATTTGAAATTTCTTTGAACTTCTCAAGCCAGTTTATAGTTTCACTGCCATATAACCGAGCATTTTGATCCCACAATCTTTCTTGAAACTCCTGTTTGAGGCCACGAATACAACTCATTATCACCAAATCTTCAATTTCTCCTTGAAATTCCTTCTCCTGCTGCCATAGACAAGGTGATGGATTTGACATGTTAACAAGGTTATCCACATGCTTGAATGTGCAGTCCAAAGTAGTTTTCAGGGAATCAAATGCTTTATCTACATCCATCCATCTTATGTCAGATACCTTGTCTTGTAAAATACCACCCAGTCCCGGCATGTCAGACCCCGAGTTCATCCTTCTAACGGAGGAGCTTCCTCTTAGACGGTCAATTTCCTTTCTGAGTTTCTTTAACTGCTTTTTCACCACACTGTTAAGACTTTCCAAGGACCCTCTAATCCCATCACAATCATTTACCACATCCGAGAAGCTAGAATGCATTCCATATTCAGCACTTCTTGGCTCATGTTGCATTTCCAGAGACCCAGACGATTCACTTCCATCCACCCCTGATTGGTAATAATGCAAAGTCTCCTTCAATCTAGCCAACTCCATCTCTTTCTGCAAAATCTTCTCAGTAGCTTCCTGTTCCACAGCATTTACCATACCCTTAATTACGGAATCACTCACCATCCTCGAAATGGTCAGTCGGTCATTAATATCTTCCAAATAGGAATCCAAATCGTCAAGGAGATCATTCTCCGGGTTCTCCCTCTCTTCAACATCCCCATTATTTAACAAATACACGCTACCATTTAAATCACAGACAGCCTCCGAATTCTCCATATCCACTAATAGATTCACTACCGACCTTTACAACACCACAATAACGAAATCCTACAAGCAACAGCTACCTCAACTCAGCATAACACAAAATGCACAAAGTTCCCATAAACCAAACACAGAAATATCAAACAAACGGAAACATCTATTCTAAACCTAAACTCACTATACTAATAAAAAGCTTTAATAAACAAGATTTATAACAAAAACAAGAAAAGAAGCCGATGCAGCAGCAAAGTACCAACTTACCAGAAAAGAAAATAGAGTCAGAAATGGAAGTGCATAGAGACCCAGCAGCCAAAAGGGTGTCCGGAAGCTGCTTCCCAAACAGAGCAGGTGTATTTAGGGTTTTGGGATGACAGATAGAGTTTGGGACTCGGTGCCTGTGGAGGAGAGCGGGAGTCAATAACGCAAAACCTACCCTGGTCTAGTACTTAATTACAGAATAGTAATGTCAATTTAGAAAAAGGAAGCGTGACCCACGCTCCCTTCCCGCTTGATTCTCATATTTCTATATATTGCTTATTTGTCTTTACTTACCTACTGCTGCACTACACTCAGCAATATAACATTTTCTTTTTATTATTGGAAATGAATGGGTCAAATCAAATGGTCTGGCATTGGTGAACTGTTTGTCTGTTATATACTCATGATTAAAAACCACAGGAGCCTGATTGGCTAGCAATGTAAAATGGGCTATGGGCTGATTTCAAATCTGTATTGATATATAAGCCCATATTAAGAAGAGGACGTCAAAGCCCATTTGAAGTTTGAATGGCTATCTAATAGGCGGATAGTGTAACCATAATAAAGTAAATTTTTGGGATAAATAATAACGGTAAATAGTCCCGTATAGATTATCGTCTCAGTTAATCTCCTGTATTTATAATTTTATCTAAGTTAACCTCTCAATGCTAACATGGTGTATGACGTGATTATTTAATGTGTGATGTGGACTGTCACGTATCGTCAATATCACACACCAAACGACCATGTCAAGCGCTACGTCATTGAGGGGTTAACTAATATAAAATGACAAGTACAAGAGGCTAATTGAGACGACAATTTGTACGATGGGCTAATTGAAAAAAATTAAAAATACATAAATAAAACTATTTTTAAAATAAAAATAGATGAATAATTATATATTATAACTTATAAGTTATTTGATTCACTTAACTATTTATTTTAGATATTTTAAATAATCATCGTTTAAAAAATATATATAACTAACCTCACTAGATATTAAACATTCAAATTAGAATTAAAACAAAGTTGACACAAGGATAAAATATTATTCGTCTCTAACGAGTCATATTATCATTATAAAAAATATTACAAAATAAAACATTTTAATGGAATAGTTAAATGAAATTAAATAGATTGAACAACAATTGAAATGAAATTTTTAAATAGTATTCTTTAAAATGGTTATTTTGAAACATATTTAAAATAATGATTTATTTAAATTATCTAAAATAGATAATTAGACAAATTAAATCGAAAAAAAGTTATAATGTCTAATTATATTTATGTATTTTTAAAATTATTTTTATTTACATATTTATAAATTTATAAATATTCTTAGTTAGTTCCATATATAAATTATCATTTCAATTAACCCCTGTACAAATTATCGTCCAATTAGCTCACTGCACTTGTGATTTTGTCTCGATTAGCCTCTCGGTACTGATTTGGTGCCTGACAAGGTTGTTTGATGTGTGACATTGACGATACGTGGCAGTCCACATCACACATCAAATGGCCACGTCATGCATCATGTCAGCACTGAAGGGCTATCTGAGACAAAATCACAAGTATAAAGGGCTAACTGAAACGATAAATTATATAGGAGACTAACTGAAAAACTTATACAAGTTAGGGGGGTCATGCATTATTTATCTCTAAATTTTTCACCATTATATTCAAAAATAAATAATTTGCTATAAAATTTTCATTTTATATGAATTCGGTTAACTTATCAGTCTGTTTGTTTTTACTTTTTATATTTTTAATGTTATTTTATTCTTAATTTAAGATAATATAATGTTATACATCTTCACAAGATCTAATAGTAGAATAAATTGTATATATTTTAATTATATTTATATAATTTATGTATAATTTTTTTAATTAAAAAAATTAGGCTTACCTTTTAAATAAAAGGGATTAGACATATTAACCTAGTAATACAGGTTGAATGCGAATTGAATTTTTCCAACCCTTTTAATAAATGAGGTGACATGAATTGATCATTTTATAATGGGTCGGTTTCAGATTAGATCAATGATGTCAAAAATCCTAATAATATAAAATGATGCAATTACTGAGATTTCCTACACGCAAGTGCACGTGATCAAGTAGTAAAGTGAATTAAATTTAGGTTGTCGAACCCATAGGGACTAAAGCTAATTTAATATCAATTCTATAAAATTTTCTATAACTAAGCGTAAAATTTAAGAGAGTGAATATTATGAAGAATCAAATAAAACTAATTTCTTAAAGTAAGGATTCAATATAGAGCTTCAGTTCTAGGCCTACGAACTCACCTCACCAGTAACCCATCATGCATAATATGTCAACAAACTTTTATTCTTATTCTCAAGGTTTTACTATTCCCAAGGTTTCTTGATGCCGGAAACGTGTGTGAATTGGCTGAAAGAGTATTGTGAATTGAATAAGAGGAACAATTCGTTCGCTCAATTGATTTACTGAAAAATATAATATCAAGTCTGCCTCTTAGAAACCCTAAACACCCCTTTTATAAGGCGTTACTCTTAACCCTAACAAAATAATTCCAAATTTACGAAAAAAAACCCTTAAAATAATAAAAGTTAAAAAAAAACCCTCTAAACGATCCTGAAACACCGAAATGCATCGTAGATCATTGCCAAAGGCAATGAGTTTGATTCAGATCGCCATTTCGTTTCAACCAGTCAAATTTGGGCCCTAAATTCCATACCCAAAATCAATGCCGAAAGCCCGGTGCATCATTTCTTCCAAACACACATGAGACTATCTACCTATCCTAATGCCATATTCCTATGTGAATAGTCTAGGTAGACGCATTAAGAAACACATATCCTTGAATATATGAATTTTTTATGTTTTATTCCTAGCAATATAAACACACATTCTCTTGCCCTAATCTAATCTAATAAATTTTTTCAAGCATTCATCAAATCACTAAATCATGCAATTGGTGATCAAACAAAGCAAGCGTTAAGCACAGGCAAGAGAAAGAATAAAAATTGTCTCATTCATAAAAGTAACAATCAAATTAGGGTTACATGGTTTGGCTACTTCGTAGCCCTAGACTGGGAGTTTAGTTACACATAGCAATCATGTTTACTCTTTCTAACATAATCATTCCTAAAAAGTGAGAAAGAGTTCACCGATTTTCTGCTCTTGATCTCGCCTTCCGGATGTTGATCTTGAACTTTCGTGTTGCTTCTCGCAGTAGTCTCTTGTTCTAAATCCAGCCAAAAGTCCTTTCAACTTCTCAAAACTTCATACTTATAGATTTCTTTGAGAAATGACCAAAATGCCCTTGAACAGCAGGTGGAATTCGCCCTAATCAGTCTCTGGCGACATAAGGCCCTTGTCGCCAGATATTACCGCACCTTACTCTTTGGAATTGCTAAATACGTTTGCTGGCGATAAGGCTGGCGACATAAGAGCTATGTCGCCAGCAGCTACAGTGTCGAACTCCTTTGAAGTCTTTAAATCGTTTGCTGGCGACATAAGAGCTATGTCGCCAGACACATTAGAGAAGTGCTCTCTCGCTTCCTTCCTCATTCGACTTCGTTTATTATAACTTCAGCTTTCTGTCCATATAATCTTTGATTATCGATCTTTTACTTGTTCAACTTAATTACCTGAAACATTTTAACAAATTCATCAAATAACAAGATAATACTCTGGATTCATCACAAAAACTTAAGAATTAACAAGGAAAATTCATATAAGTCAGAGACTTATCAATCAACACGATCGGCCAACTTGAATTGGAAAAATTAATTTTATAGGAAGAAATTGCATTTAAACTCTCCAAAAAATTATAATTATCAATGCATTATAAATTTACTTTTTATTTTTATATAGATTCATTTGATTTGATATTAATTATGGTGTGAGAGATTAAATGACATCTTTTTAAAATATAATTAAATACATGACCCTCTCTAATGTAAAATCAATCAAATTTTATTTGTAAGGATTATCAATCAAAATTTCATTCATATAGTCAACAATAAATATATATATATAAATTATTCATCATAATTTTCATGATTTGAAATCAAACATATTCATAAATTTAAAATATTTGAATTGCAATTATGTAATTTTGAGAGAACTTTTATGCAAATTCACTATTTTATTGGAAATGTATGAGTTAGATGGTCTGGAATTGGTATATCATTTGTTTGATATATATTCATGATTAAAACCACATAAGATAGGTTGGATAGTAATGTAAATTGGGTTATGGGCTCATTTCAATCTACATAGACATGAGTTCGGATAAACAAGAGGATGTCAAAAGCCATTCAAAGTTTAAATGGAAATCTAATCCATTTACTGTGGATATCATATCACATCGAAGGTAAATTTTCCATAACTACATTCAAAATAAGCAATTCCCTATCAGATTCCTAAATTTTACCATATATAATTGTTTAAGGTTCGTTAGATATATATATATATTTAACGTGGTGAAAGTTTACACATTTTTAGGGTTGTTTTCTTATTCAAATTGGTTTATTTTGTAGCAAAAAGAGCTTAGTTGAAGGATCATGAATTTTAGGAAGCTTTGAGTATGACATAGAAGGAAAATAACAGAATAGTAAGAAATGAAGAAAATAGGTGAAAACAGACCGGAAACGGATCATAGCTCAGAAGTAGTTCGAAAATGAAAAAAAAAAACCAATAGCTTCCAACGGTCTGCTATCACTCTGTGGATCCTTTTGTAAACTAATTTCCAAGGAAATTAGAAAAAGTCACAGCTCTATTGTTGTGCAAAGCGTTCTACTTCCAAACTAATAGAAATCACTAATGCAAGTCAACATTAAAGAAATATAGTAAAATTGCTCTAGTAATCCATCTGGAAAGTGGTTTGCAAAACAACCAAACAATATTTTGCAAACCAATTAAATTCTTGAAGGGCATTTTGGTCTTTTAGTCTAAGGACTATAAATATTTAAATTTTTTCTACTTCCTAAAGGTGGCTATACATGTTTATGGGTCGAGTTGAACCCTACATGACCTCAAATTCATTTAAGAACTCATGACACGAATATGATCAATTTATTAAATGAAATAAAATCCCTAAAAATGAACACGATACAAAATTAAACGGGTTGACATGCTCAACCTATTTAATAAATTGCTAAAAGATTACATGACCCATCAACCCGTTACCTGAACTATTTACGAAAAATAATATTTTTCCAATTTTAAAATTTCATAGCCATAATCGGATTCAGAATATGCTTAAATCAACCTACTAATTTTATTAAACAATCCACAAATATATCATTAAGAAATCTTATATACATTACATCAATAAGAAATATGCTCACTTATTTATTATTATTCACACAACAAAAAAAAATTAAATCTATAAATCTTGGCAGCAACAATCACCGTAAGTGCAAGTTTGAAAAATATCAATTGAAATATCACATGTCAAACAACATAACTTGTCCATAACAACAACTAAACTCACTAATAAAAGTTTGGAATAACTACTTTAATCCCTAACATAAGTCCACAGCAACCTCAATCATAAATAAAAATCCATAACAACTATAATCGCAAACAAAAATCCATACTAACAAGAAAATAACTAACAAAAATCCACAACAAGACAATACAAAAACTAATTATTTATATTTAGAAGTAGCTTCTTGAGAATAAGCAAATTCGATATTGTAGTGAGTAACTTTACCAATTCCACAATCATTTGTATTCGCAATATCTTATGTGGCTCATCTAACTTAAGAACTTGAGAGTCTGCACATAAATAAATCACTAGTGTTTAAACAAGGAAAAGACATCATATATTAGTTAACATGTAAATTTACATTTAAATACCTTTATTTCAATATTTAAAATCTAGAGTGGAAACTATAGCCTCCACCACAACTTCTGTTTGCATTCCGATATTTATTAGAACTTTTCCTTCAAAACTAAATACAGATTTGGATGCCACAGTTGTCGTTAGAATGCTCAAAATATCATGAGCAATTTTTTATAAGATCAAAAAGCGAATTGCTTTCACTTTCTAATAACTCACAACATCCAAATTCGTAACACCCTCCTGCTTTGGTTATTCTAAATATGCTTCCAATTACATTTTTCTTACAACATATTTTGAACTTTTAGCACTCTTGTCAAAAAAATATCTCCATGAATAATTAACATTAGTTAAATGTAAAGAATATAAATTTTATAAAGTGAATAATAATGATAAAAGAAACTAATAATTATCGTTAAAACATCTTCAGCGGATGGATCGGAAGAGCTATCCTAGCATTACCATCAATAGAAGTATAACTTGACAAATTTCTCCCTTTGTTCTATTCATGAAAAAAAAAACCTAAATAACTTTTTTCTAACAATTTCCAACTCAAATGAATGCTCTCCAAACCTATATATATATATATATATATATATATATATATATATATAAAAGTTGTGATGACTTCAAATTTATATTAAGGATCCATAATCAATACTATTGCTAAGAAAACACAAAATTCACCTTAATACTTTTAAAATTACAATTTTCCAGCCATACTTTCAAAACCAAATCTTTACTTCCCATGTATGGGTGCTGCTATTTGTCCAGATATTCTGCGTACAAAATGTACGGAATTTTCATTTTGTAAATTTATGGTCAATTTTACCCTTTGTGTGTTGAGTAGGGGGTTGAAATCTCAAAAATCTTTTTTGCTTTATTGAGAGAGAAAGTATCTTTTTTTGAAACTTGCAATTTATTCATTTCATGACATCTTTCTTTCCTTATTCTTTCACTTTATTACTGCTGAAAATTAATTTAAATTTTTTTAATCGAGTTAAAATTATTATTTCTTTTAATTTTAAAATGGATATTTATATTACTATAAATTCAACATTCTTTTTCATTTTAACCTTTCTTTTATATAAACACAATAAAATGCTAGTTAATTTAATTTAATTATTATTTATAATTTTTCCATCCAAATTCATTCTTAAAATGCTACTTAATTTATCTAATCAAATTTAATATTTTGTAAATTTTTTGCTAAAATTTATTACTTTAAATCTCATCACTTTTAAATTATGCGAAACTTTACCCCGACAAAATTCTCTATTTTCTTCCATCCCCTTCATATATAATTCTATCGATCTCTATTGTCGACATGCTAGATCTTTCCTTCTTCGTTCTACTGTCTTTTTATACTTTGATTCCATTAGTCTCTCCTGTCCACATGCTACAACTTTACAACTTTCCTTCTTATTTTTACTATCTTCTCCTGTCCACATGCTACAACTTTCCTTCTTATTTTTACTATCTTCTTATATTTTGATTATGTGAACATTTTTCGTACTCCCTAAATTATAATAGGGATGCAATGTTGAAATAAATATATGGGCATTTGATTAGTATTTAATTATTGCTACAAATTTATTTAAATTTATTGGTTATTAAAATTTTTAATTGGGTTTGAAATTCAAATTTTAGTTTTTTTTTTCTTCCATATATACATTTATTAAATATTTATCAAAAATTTTATACTATAATATTTGATTTATTATTATTATTATGTGAAAAGAGACTTCTACACTTAATATTAAAATTAAATTGAATTTAAATAGGTACTAACCGATTGAATAAAATAAATCAATTATATATATAAAATTCTACGTGTGAGTCGATACAATTATGAAAGTGTATGGGTGGACCAATAATATTAGATATAGTAAAAGGAAAATGAATAAACATAAGAGAATGAATAATGCCACCCTAAAATATTTGTTTTCATACCCCTTTATCATTACACCCCACTCAGAGTAGTTTTTAATTTTATTTTGTTTTTGTTTGTTTTTTTTAATCTTTTAATATTATTTAATATTAAAATTAATTTTCTTTTATAATACATTTAAAATCTAATTAATTTTTCAATTTATTTTTTGAATAAAATATTATTTATAATTTCATTATTTATGTTATAATTTATTTTTAAAGTACAAAAATTATAAAATAAAAAAATTAAACAAAATTGTAGCAATAGACTTTTTGTTTTTTTCTTTTAAGAATAAAAATAGATTTTTTTTTTTACTAAGAATGTAAAATTATAAAAAAAAAAATAATAATAATAAACAATGGGGTGGATAAACAAACGGGGTGTGAATATTAAAAATTGGGGTGGCATTCTTAACCCTCTAAACATAATTAATAAATAATCCATTTCACTACATTTTGGGCTTTAAAATCAATATAGTCCACCCGCAAAGTTTACTTAATAAATGAGGCCTATTGTAATCTAGTCAAAGTGGATTTTTAAATTAAAAAAACAGACATTATGACGAATAACTATTCAACTTCCTTCTTAGCACCTTGCGTACTTAAGAAAAAAAACTATTTAACTTCGTTTATTTGCATTGTACGTACTTACTAAGAAAATTTCAAACATTTCAAACTTGGAATGACAGTATTAATATGCTTCGCTTGCTAGTATCATTGTATCAAAATTTACATTCCAAGTGACATGAGCACGAACACTACAAATAGAGAAAATACTCACGTCATTTGGAATTGAGGTCTTAAGAAAATCAATCAAGTCAGGTATGTTATATATTTTAGCTGCGAACATCAATAATCCGGAAGATAATACAAGAACTAATCTTTGACAAACTGCTGGTAAGAGCATCCACAATAGCAGAGGACACTTTGAGTCCCAATTCTGCTACGTGGGTCCTACCACATTTAATAAAATAAGTTTAATTATTAAATAATCTAAAAGTTAAATAAAATAATAAAATTGTATAGAGAGAAGAAAAAGTAAAAAATGACATGGAGAGAGATGATTGGTAGTTGGAGAGGTGTTCCCGTCCCAATTTAGAGGGACTCAGGAGAGAGAAAATGTGTAATAATAGTCTGATGTGTTTTATTTTAATTTTTTCTATTAACTTTGTCAGAAATGGGACTTGAGTAGTCCCTCTATTGGAGATGCTCTAATACCCCTAAAACCGTAACTAAATGATATCAACTATCACATTTCAGACATTTAATAACTTGTAATCTATTGAAGGAAGGAAAAGGGGGAATTTACCGCTGTTGGGGTCAAATGAAACGTTCCTCAGAGAGAAGAGAAGCTGAAAGAATCATACCACAAGACTGTCATTCGGGTTCTGCATGCGACAAGGTTAAAGAACTGTTAATAGCAAATAGACGAACAATATAGTGAATGTGTACAAGTTTATTCGAAATTTCACCTTTAGCCGTTGAGAAATAAGTGTTAAGATAAAACAATGTGCAATAGCTTCAAAATTTGAAGGTAAATTATCGGCGCGAGCGGCTTGTAACCAGAAAGCGGACAACAACTGTAGTATTTGATCCTCATTGAACTACATAAAACACGGCTCTTGAGAACTAGATAGAAGATGTTAAAACAAAACGTGCAAGTAAGCAAATAACTAGAGATAAAGACAGAAAAATCTTACAGCATCGGCCAGGTTGGTTGGTCCAGCTATTCTGTCAATGATAGAACTTAATTTGTAAACATGAAATTTCTCCATCTTCCGTAATGCCTCTGCATCTCCATCTTCAAGAATAAATCTCCTATTTTTATGAATAAAATTTCTACAGTCCTTTGGTAAACATGAAATTTGTTTAGGTCCACCACTTTGAACTTGGACCAATTTTATATTATTACAGATTCTTAATCCAGCTCTATCATTTGCCTCTAATGTTCTTCTCAATTGGTTTGACACATGTCTATGAGCAGACATTAGTCTAGACATGTCAGAAAATAATTCATGCTCATGGTCTATTATTACTTTCGTGACACGAAAATTCTCATCCCTATCTAATCAAGCATTAACTCTGGTTGGACAACGACTTCTTTTACTAATCTTACTATCAAGATGTTTTCCACCTTTATCGCAAGTAAATAAAACATACATTGGTTCAGTGTTCCCTCTTTTGTTAGTAGATCGCTTAACAACGCTAAAACCTTTTAACTTGGCATGCTCTTGATAAAATTGAAAAAGTTCATCAATGGTTTGGAAAGACATACCCGACACTAGTCATTGCTCTATCTGTAGATTGTGATCATATTGATTTCCAGACAAAGCATGTTCATCCTCCATCCTAGTAGAATCATTGTCTTCCTCTTCTATCGCAACTTCATTTCCAAATCCGTCCATCAAACTGTCATTCTCTGAAAAATAAAAAACGTCTTCCATGGTTTGTTTCATAGTCATGTCACTAGCAAACACATCTTCAGTAGATGGGTCGGATCCATCTATACTGATGTTTAAATCAATAAAATCTCTATTCTCCATAAATGTGATATAGCGTTTTGAGATTCCATGTTATGAGTTCTGAGTTTTGTTTTTTTTTTGTTCACTACATCAAGCTACTGGAAAAAATAAAAGAAAAATAAAAGAATATGAACAGATGGTGGAAGAGTTGAAACGTTTTGGATACCGTGGGCCAAAAAGAACTACAAACCCGTTCTATCTTACCAATGTTGTCTTTTTTTCCTTTTTTATATGTTATCTCCAAGAAACAATCCCACATCGACCAAATAAAAAGAATATAACTTCTTTATATACATGTCCCTTTTAATCACCCAATGAAGGTGTGATCAGCAGAGTGGGCTTCTGCTGTGATCTATAATTGCCCACAATAGTTAACTAGTTAACTGCATTCAATAATCGTTTGGACTCCTCTAATGCCATTTTAAATGGCCCAATTTTATTTTTACACCTTATTATATGTTATCTTATATTATTATATATGTGATATTATTTATTTAATTATTCTTAATAAATTTCAAATCATGCATATATTATTTTTAGACCTTATTATTTATATGTTATGTTATATTATTATTTATGATATTATTTTTTTCAATTATTCTTAATAAATTTCAAAGCATGATCGAAAAAAGTTATATAATGTGTTTATATCTACAAAATTTTATATATATATTTTTTTAAATTGTTGAAGTTTATTTATTTATTTAGATGAAATGACAATGAAGACTTGATTTAATTTTTAAACAAGTTAAATCGGAAAGTACTTCATATGTGGCACCTCATCATTTATCTTCATTGCTTCTATTGGACAAAACTTTGATATATCTAGATATACTTCTAAAAATAAATCAAGTATACTAGAAAACCATATTGAGAACCAATATTTTTTTTTTAATCATTATACTAAATCTCAAACAATTGATTTTGATAGATAAATTTAGTATAAATCAATTATAGATAATTTTTTAGATTTGGAGTAGCAACGTTTGCCCTTTTTTATTTATAACGTTATTATTGATCTTTTTATTTACTTTGACCCCAGACCAAGTTTATGTTATACTATTTGTACAATGATGTTGTCAAGTATTATACATATAACTGACACTAGATTTTAAATTAGCTATTGAACTAGTATTTCACTCTTAGATAAGTGTTTCAACTAACTGTTTGGTTAGTTGCTGATTTGAGTCTTTAGTATTGGTTTTAGATTTTCAATTAGTTGGTAGAGAAAAAATTACCAAAATTTATTATAGTTTTAAATAAAATTGAGAAGATAATGGTGTAGTTAATCATAATTGAAAGACTAATAAAGTAGATCACTATCAACATTTGGGTTGAAAGTTATCGCGAATAACTTTGGCAAACGCTAACACAAACGTTAAATCAAAGCTAAACGCTATCTGAAAAGTTGTTGTCAAATACACAATTTTTGTAAAATTTAATTTAAAATCTAAATGCTTTTACAAACGTTAATTGAAAATCTTTACCAAACACACACTTAATCTTTAATATCAACCTATCAGTCTTTTAGTATAATGCTCACACTCGTACCATGGGATTTTGAAAATTTGCTAAATTAAAAGGTGTTTTTTTTTAGTAAAACGATTTTTGGATCTATTTTAACTAAAATAATATAATTGTTAATATTTATTTTTTGCATTAATACTTTTCAATGTATAAAATAAAATTCAATCTAAGTATAAAAAATCTTATTTTCAATTTAACCTATATTTATATATTTTTGGAATTAAAAATAATATAATATTTTAATTAAATCTAGTTTCCAGATTTTAATAGTGATAAAAAAATTTTAAAAAAAATTATTATATTTTAATATCAATTAATACTACATTAAGTATTTGATATTATCAGTTAAGAGAAAAACAATTAATTTATTATTATCAGTTGAGACAACATTCAATTAATATTATCTCTTTCTTACAAGTCAACGTTGTAATACTACATCAATAATGATGATGGTATTTGATAATAATGATGGTATTTGATATTATCAATAAAGTTTCTTCTCTTTCTTAAAGGGTAAAATTGTCTAAAAATTTGTCTTATACCGTACGTACACATATTGTCTGTACAAATATCATTTCCCCCATGTATTGCTTTAAAAATGTATAAACACTAAAAATCTTGGAAAAGTAAGTTTGAAGTAGGATATTTTTTACCCAAGGAAATGCAAGTCACATCATAAAATGCTTTGAAAAAATATTACAATTTTCTGAGCTTTGTCCCGTTCACTTGAAGTTGGTCAATATTGACAATCTCTATCTATACTTGCTAATGAACACAAAGTACGCTTATAATGAATAACATTTGTCAACCATGAGATACATTAAATTCCACCTCGTTGAAACATCTTGCCTTAGTCTCATCCTAAAATCAAGGCCCACTTATTTTGCACACTCTATAAACCTTTATTTTCTAACTTATGATATCTTGACATACTCAATACACTCACGTATTTTTAAAAATGTCTCATCTATTTCTTTCAAACAATCTTAAACTATCAATTTAAGAATATGAACCACACACCGAATATGCAAAAATTCACTTTCACAAACAAGTGAACCCTTAATGTTCAATTAATCTTTCAATATATCAATGAATATTTTGTTAGATAATGCATTATTTGATGTAAATGAAAAATATCTCATTCTGAATCCCATATTCACATAATAATTTTATTATCTTATGAATCAAAAAATTTCCATCGCGTGGCCATTCCATTTAACAAAAATTCAAAAAAAAATGTTACACTCAATCTTTAACAAAAAAAAAAAAAAGAGCCACAAGACACAAATTACCATTCGTAACCATAGAATTCCACAAATCATATTGGCAAGCTAATTCTACTGAGGCATTCATCTAATAATTTCTTAAACTTTTGTTTCTCCCAAGTCTACAACTTCAAAATAATCCTCCTTTATACTCCACAAATTAAAAAGGCAAATCATGACACATGATAGTTGCAACAACAATATCACAAAGTAGCTTAGGTCTTTACTCCTACTAAAATTTGAGAGAATTCACACATTTTCTCAACTAAAAGATCATGGTGCTTTAGTTTAGGAAATTTAGTTTCCAAGTAATGTTTCATATTTCTCGTAACATATGACTATCATATTGATAAATTTTGTTGCACTATTTACAATCAATTCTCTGCTTCTCATCTTTCATTTTTGATAACTCTTCAAAGTGATTCCACATGGCTAATGTCTCTTTTCTTTTGCATCAAAGCTTTTTTTTTTTTATATCGCTTAACCATTTTTCCTTTGTCATAGGCTTCATGTTATGAAGGCAATTCATCTTAATACTTATTCAAGTTTTCATCTTCAGTTCTAAGTTCCCAATCATCAATAACGATATCCTTATTTGGATACATAAGTTTAGTCTTGTAAAAAATTTAAAGAACACAATATAAGCAAATAATTATTATGAAAAAATATTACAATAACACAAGACAACATTCATAATTATCTAAAGAAATAAGAAACTTTTTTTTTTCTAGAATATGATATAAATGGTAGAAATCCAAGATGGCTTAAAATAAAATTTGGAAAATGGTTATCTAATTATGATATGATAACCAAGAGTTAGGACTTTTAGGTCGATTATTCATGAGCATTTCAAAGTGGAAGATGACAATTTCTATAGCCAACCCAATTGTATTTATTGTTGTATAAAAATGAATATTGCATTCATTATACTAAATAATCCAACCGAACATAATAATAATCAGTTTCTCAAGCAAAATACAGTCAAATTTTATATAGTGGTTATATTAAAGATTTATATTGGAATAATTCCTTATAAATTAAAATTAAAAAAATAGAAAGCTCAAGAATATTTATTGCTATAAATTCGGAGAAATGCCTCAAGCAACTGCAGTACCATCATTAGTATACTCAAGTATGACATCCAATCTATCAACCACAGAACTTTGAAATATGAAACTTAAAATTTAATATAATATACAAAAGGAAACTCTAGATATTTGATAACCTTAAGGCATGTCAAACTATTGGATAGAAGAGGGCAATAAGAGTGATTTTATAAGTCTTAAATATAACAACAACTTTTACTCGTGATTGATGATAACTATCAATTCCACCATTCACTTTAATCATTAAATTTCCATATTACCCTTTAAATTTAACAAAAAAAAAAATAAACTTTATTCTGAAATGAACCAAAAATGTTGGATTTTATATTTACCCCTCTCAACAAACCAAGTTGGTGTGAACAAATTCAAACTAGCTTTTTCATCAACCGGTTTTCTCCACTCTAGTTTCTCTTCTTTTGCTTTTTCTCCACTACAATTCTATTTGGCATCCTCCTCATTAGTACTTGTTTTCATCCTACATAAACATTTCTAATGCCTTCCTTCTCTTATTTCTTTTCCATCATTGTTGACTCCTATTCCTATTCCTTACGTTCGTGATAAAAGTAAGTGTGTGACTGAAACACTTGCTGAGGTTGTGGAATCATCGATTCAAATCCCAATAGTTGAGTTATGGTTTATATTTTCAATCAAAAGGTTGATAATTGATTTGATTTCAAGTTTAGTTCATTGTTGCTATTGAATATTGAAGAATCATTGAATGATCTTTATTTACTCGTTGAGTTGTGGTCTGGAATGCTTATGTCGTTATTGAATATTCATATTCCCAATTATGTTCTAATGTTAATTTTGATTACTTGGTTTATGAGTAGAATGTTTGTGATGGTATTGATGTTGGTTATTGTTTTTATTTTGGTGAATCTTTATATTGTTGGATATTAATTAGTGTTGTTTATGGGTACAATGATTCGATTTATCTATTAAATTCTTCTATTATTGATATTAGTGTTGTTGAATTTTAAAGATGTTGATTATCATTGCTTCTAAATGTTGATATTGTACTGATTGGTGTATGGTTTAATGTTGTACATTGTTGTTTGTTAAATAAATTTGCTAAATACATATTTTTTAAATGATGATTGAATTGATCAGCTAAAATCATCGTGTTGAATGTTAAAGTGTGATGAATTAGAGCATTATAAAATACATGGAAAATTTTATCGTTTATAACAGTTGTTTGCATTTCACACATATGTCAACTACGCAAACATATGTGATTTTTATTCACAATCATGTGAACTGCAAACACTGAATTCGATAAAATCTTAATTAAATATATGCAACTTAAACATAGTCTACATTTAAGTGATAGATATTGGAACAAAGTTGTCCTTACTCACATGCTTTCTAAAAAAAATCTCTTAGAGGAGCTTCCAAATAGGTTACTCATCTCAAGATCACTCTAGATTAAGCACACTTAACTTTCTAGTTCTCAAGTTCTTGGATCCCAAGAAGTAATGTGCACATTACTGATATAGGTAGTGTCACGTCCGTAAGTTGGGGCTGTTCGTTTTCATATTTTGGATAAATTATTTTCATTCAGGGTATTTTTAATTTTATTTCTTATTATCTTATTTCTCATTAAAGGGTAAAATGGGCATTTTTAAAATATTGACCTTTCGGTTTGACCATATATTTTGACTGATTTGACTTTTGAGGTAGTTTTGAAAACAAAAAGGAATTTTAATATATTTCATAATTATTTTTTAGTTTTTGTCATTAAAATCAAATAGAACTTTTGGGTTTATGGTGATATTTGCCATATAATATATAAAGGAAAAATTAGGTTAGAAATCACTTTTAACCAAGGTATTAACAGGCGCTAGGTGGTGCTAGGCAGTCACCCGATGCCTAGCGTCTAGGCGGCAAGGCGAAAGCCTAGGCGATTTTAGGCATTTTACTCTAGACGGTGAAAATTATACATGGTATTTATATTTATGAAAAGGTTATTATATGATTATAATATCATATCGGTATAAAATGAATGAAAAATACACCTATATCAATAATATATAATCTTATTTTATCATAATTAAATATTCTATTAATAAAAATTTCAAAATAATTTTTTAAAAGAAAATTGACCGCCTAAATGCCGCCTAGAACCGCCTAGGCGCCGCCTTCTTGAGTGCCTAGACACCGTCTAGTCCATCTAGGCGCGATTTTTAAAACACTGCTTTTAACACATTAAGAAAACCTATGAAATCCTATTCTCTATTTTCTCTCAACTAGAAACATATCCGCAAGTTTCTAAGTTCTAACTTTGAAGGATCGAAACATGATTTTTGTTGATTTCCTTGCTCTAGGTAACGATTTTGACTTTCTTGTTTGTTAAATCTCCATAATTTTTTATTTGGGGACTTTTAGAATAAATTAGGGTTTTCGAAATTGGGTATTGATTTTAATTGATTTGGGTTTTGAAACAATTAATTTTCAATACATGTATTTTGAGTCTTATGGGTTTGATTTGAGGTTCTTTTTGCTGCCCAAATTGAAACCCTTAGTTTTGGGATTAGGTATTTATTGAATTTAATCTTGATTTAGATTAGATCAAGTTGGGGATCGTCAGCTGGAGTGAATTGATGTTTTTTGGATTTGCGAGAAAGGTTAGTGGCCATGTTTATGCCCCACGTTTGTATGTTCTATTTATTCTCTATATTTATATGATTAAATTAATATAAACTAAAAATCTGAAATCATGAATTGGATTATTGATGCTGCATTTGAGTATGAATTACTAGATGCTTAATTGCTGAACTATATTTGTAATTTATTCGTTTGATTCTGCGAATTCTGTGACTATATGTTCACTCTACTGCCATAATGTGGTTACATGAATTGGAGTTCACATCTGTTTGCTAATTTGAAAATACAAATTTTGTAATCTGTAATAAGTCCTGTCCTAGGTTAATACGATAAGACTAGTGTGGTATAGGGAAAACTAGATGTATACATTGATATTACTTTGTTAAATTAAGACGCACAGTGTATGTGATTGTTGGGCATTAGTTTACTAACCAGACATTCGATAGTCTGACCTACTATTTTCACCTTTTGTTTTGTATGTTAATTTTCCTAATTATGACGAAAAATGTTGTGCTCAGACAGCCGGGTGGTGTAGCAAGGGACACACATCATTCGCATACATTAGCTCAGGCTCTTAGTTTTTACTTTTTGCATTTAATTTCAGATCCGTCACTTAGGATTTTGTATTGGGCTTTCATTTTTATTTTCGGTTGTAATCCGTTTAAACTCATATTTTCAGATTATATGTTCAGATGATTTAGAGCAGTTTTGGGATGATGTAACATTGCACAATTTGGTTTTGTATTCGGATGAATTATATTTAAGAATTTTTGGTTTCAGTTTACAGGTTGATATTTCAGATTTGACCTTTATGTATAAAGTTTGTTTATTCTGCCTTTAAGTTTTGTTGTCTATTTATTGTCGCGTCCGTCTCCCCGCATCTATCTAACGGGTGGGGGTCAGGCGTTATAGCCCATCTATATCTTAATACTCCAAAAATATATTTTGATGAAATTTTTAGTAAATGCATATCTAATGTTCAATAATTTCTCTTTATTAGTAGGTGATAGAATCGAAAAAATGCTATATTTTATGATGGTTTCAACATGATTAGATTTAAGACACTTTTGTTTACTTTTAACGATTAAAGCACTTATTGATACTAGAAGACATGGGAAAGGATAAATGAAGGTTTGGGAGAAAAAAGCAGTAAAAAATAGACAAAATTATGCAAGTTTCAAAAGTTGTCGAGCTTGGAAGGAAGGATGCCGAGATTAGACCTCGACAAAGTTTGAAATAGAATTTTCTTTTAGAAGTTGTTGAGCTTTGCCGCGACACCCTCTATATCCGAAGATGTTGCCAAGTTGTTGTCGAGATATAGTGCATCATCTCAATAAGTAATCGCAACCTGAGCCTCTTGTTGAGATTAATGCCGAAGTACATGCTAAGATCAGAAGCATGGCAACCTATAGAGAAAAAAATTATCTGAGCAACTTACCTAGGTCTTGCCGAGCTAGAGCTTGGTAACTTAGCAAAATTTAGAGGAAAAAATGATTTTTTAAGCCATTTCGTGGGCAGCTTATCTTGTACTATAAATACTCAACCTCTAAGAAACAAGTCTGAATTCATTATTTATACTTAGTTGATTTAGTAAATAATAGAAATCACCTTTTTCTTCATTTTCTCTCAATCTCAAGTGAATTTTAAGAGCAAGATTGTAGAATTGAAGCTTAATTCATCAAGATTCAAGCAAGCATTCAAGCTAAAGATCCATCATCTTCTTCACAAGTTTAAGCTTGTCCTTCACTATTTACATTCAATTTTAGAGTTTTGATATGAATACCTTGATGATTTATGCTTATATTTGTCTATTTATGATAGGCTAAGTTTGTTGCAGTTGAATACTTATGGAACTAAGTAGATTTTGTGATTCTTGAGCTTTCTATGTGCTTTAATGGTGATCTCTTTATACAACATGATTTTGAGTTTAATTGCCTAATTTAGTTGAAACATAGATTTGATCTTGAATGAAACTATATATAGTAATTTCATGAAACTATACATAGTAATTTCATGAAACTATACATAGTAATTTCATGATTAAATTTAGGAAAATTGAGTGATTGAAATGAACGTGATTTTTGATCCCTTTATTTGGATTTGTGATGAACGGATTCTTTTACTTCTTATTATAGACATATAATGGCCATAAATGATATTGTAATATAATTGTTTGAGAAAAAATATATTAACACTTAAGTGATCCAATTTTTGTGTGTTAGGTGTTTAATGAAATGCTCAAGAAAAGGATTAAGGTTCTATTTAGTGAAACAAGGATTCAACTGTGCTTTTCTCATTATATCTTTGCTAACTCTAAGTTTTCTTTTAAATTCCAGTTGATTTCATCCAATTATCAATTTATTGTAATTTGATGATCATTTAGCTTAAAGTCTACATGAGCTCATTGAACTCATAAAACATAAATTTAATATAATATTTAGGTTTCAATATCCGTAACCATGTGTTAAAATTGATAGATATAACTTGAAACCTTGATTAATATTGATGTTTTAAGTGTATATTTGAAGTGTATCAGTAGGAGTTAGACCTTATCTCCTTTTCATCACATGGAAATGAGTCCCCCTATATTAAAATCAGAAAAAGCAATTAGGAGTTGCTTATTAATGATAAGCTTTTTTTAAAGGAGATCAAACTAAAAGAAAATTCTTGCTCTCTACAATTAACATATTATGAATCTCATTCTTAGGTTTGAACTCATTAAAATAACTCGAATTATAATGATGTTGAAACATAACATAAGTCATCACAAATCTCTACTTCTTTCGATTGTCCATTAAGAAACCCTTTTCCTCCTTCAATCGTCCACTAAAAAAATCATCTCATTCATCTCAATCACAAACATTAATATAGTGGAGTTGTGACCTAGGTATTGTGTGTGATCACAAAACATCAACAAGCCTTAAAAGAGATCCTAAACAAGTCAATGTTCTCAGAAAATAGCTTATCAAAATAGCTACCGAAATCATCCATCCATATGTAATATAAATAAACTCAAAATGCTCTCAAAATAAATAAATCAGTTCATCAGTCACGCAATAAAAAGTCTAAAATGACTTTATTATTATTATTTGTTGAAATTAAACCTCATATTGTTAAAGGATTAAAATGAAAAGAGTTTTCAAATAAAGCAACAAGAATAGTAAAAATGAGTCGAGCTAGCTCACAAATGATTCAACCTTAGCTCATCTTGATCTTAAGTTGAAACGACCTTTTGGCAAGCAGAGCCCTATGCTAAATGAGCTCGAGCTTAACTTGTTTATACATTAATAGTATTTTTTTTATTTATCATATCCTATATGTTAGGATTGTCTCATACTTCAGAATCGCTGCGTCTGTGAATTGGTAGGGTTGGAGCATTGCTCCGGAAGGAAGCTACATTATACATGTTGTTGGCTTCTAAGTTCTATTAGTGCTATGTTCTTTAGTTACTAATGTGTTTTAGGCTTTTGGGCTTAAGGGTGTTTTTAGACCCATGTCTTAGTTGCTAGGGTTTCTAGTAACTATGTAAGGTGTTAGGGTTTCTAGCCACCTTGTAAGAGAAAGAGTGAGGTGTTTGGTGTGATTTGGTTGTAACTTGAGAGACGGTCAATAAAATCATCAGACAAGCAAGAAGTAGCCACAATTGGGTGAACATTGGTAAATCAGTGTTCTTATTCTTTTCGTTTTTCATCTTTGCTAATTTGTGACTTAGTGTTCTATCTTAACTTTGGTTTCAACATTTGGTATCAAAACTCGGTTCTTGATTCTCTGGGTTAGTTTAAAGTTAGGATGTCGAACACGGGGTCATCACGGATTGAGATCGATAAGTTTAATGGAAAAAGTTTTGAACTTTGGAAACTGAAGATGGAATATTTGCTTGTGGATAGTGAGCTATGGTGGGGAATCAAAGATCTGAAACCGTCAGTTGATGTTAAGAAAGATTCGATGTCTTCGAGTGATGGAAGTTCGAAGGTTGCTGAATGGGAGAAATTAGATCGGAATTCATTCAGTCTGATTCGTCTCTGTTTAACAGATAACGTCTTGATAAATGTTTCTAGAGAGAAAACTGCAAAGGATCTGTGGCAGAATTTAGAAGCCCTATATCAAAGTATGTCACTAACAAACTGTTTCTGAGGAAAAAGTTATATAAACTTCGTGTGGATGATAGTGGTTTGTTCTCGGCTCACTTACATGAGTTCAATTCAGTTAGCATCAATAAGCTGTGAACTTAGTGATGATGATAAAGCTATTACTTTATTATGTTCACTGCTGGATTCATGGGACAACTTGATCATTGCTATTGGTATGAGTACTATGGAGTTGTCATTTGAAGGTGTTGTTTCAGCTTTATTATCGGAGGATATGCGACGACAAAGTATGGAGAGTTCATCAAATGAGGCACTATTTGCTCGAGGACGAAGTAATGATAGAAACTCAAATAAGTCGGGATCTCGATCGAAGTCGAGAGGTAGATCTAAGAGTTCTGACAAATCAAAAATTAAGTGTTGGCAATGTAATAAATTCGGGCATATAAAGAAGGAGTGCAAGAACCAGGGTGGTTAATCTATGAATGATAATGATTCAAAGAAGGATGATGAAGCTACCGGAGACTTGTACATTGCTGCCTCTTATGTTGCTCAAACAGATGATGATGTTTGGTTTATTGATATAGGAGCTTCATATCATATGACATCTCATCGGGATTGGTTTTGTCAATATGAAACATTTAATGGATGTAGTGTCATGATGTGAAATAACACATCAAGGAAGATTGTAGGTTGTGGAAAGGTGAAACTCAATATGCATGATGGTACCATAAAGACACTTCTAGGAGTTATGCGTATTCCTTATTTAAGCAGAAACTTAATTTTTGTGAGCTCAATGACTAATGGTGGATTTCATTTCAGTTGTGATAAGGAATCCTGTAAGATGACACGTGGATCATTAGTGATTGCAAGCGGTAAAAGATATGGTACTTTATACAAGTTGTTGGGAAGTACCATTAAGGAGTAGTTGGGTAGTTCGCTTGTATCTGAATCTAAAGAGCATGCAGAAAATAGTACTATTATGTTGTGGCATCAACGATAAGGGCATATCAACGAAAAGAATTTGTCCACTATTGCATTAAAGAAAATAGTGGAAGGGGTTCCAGATTGCCTTATGGGATTCAGGTTCTGTGAGCATTATTTGTATGGAAAGCAGAACAGAGTCAAGTATGAGTCAGCTGCCACTAGAGTTACTCGAGCATTAGATCTGATACATAGCGACTTGTTTGGGGAAACTCCAGAAGCATCTCTTGGAAAATCAAGGTACTATGTGTCTTTTGTTGATGATTATTTCAGATTTGATTGGGTGTATTTTATCAAAAGAAAGTCTAATGTTCTTGACAAATTTTGGGAGTTTAAGGCACAAGTCGAAAATCAATTCAATAGGAAGATAAAGGTTCTTCGAACTGACAATGGCAGAGAGTATTTTCTAGTTGATCAGTTTTGTGCTGAGCAGGGCATTACTAGACAGAATACAATTCGAATGAAACCTCAACAAAATGGTGTGGCTGAAAAGGTTAAATCGGACACTCATGGAAAAAGAAAGGTGTATGCGAAGTTGGGCAGGTTTAGGACTTGAATTCTAGGCAGAAGCAGTTGCAACAACTTGTTATTTGAAGAATCAAACACCTACATCTTCATTAAAGGATCAAACACCATTTGAGGTACTTTATGAGAGGAAACGTAATATGTCTCATATGCGGGTGTTTGGTTGTGATGCATATAGGCATGTGCCGAAAGAGAAAAGAAATAAACTTGATTTCAATTTTGAGAAATGCAAGTTTATTGGGTACAAGGAAGGAGTCCAGGGGTATAAATTATGGAATCCAAAGACCAGAAAAGTAATTTATAGTAGAGATGTGATGTTTAGAGAAACTTCACATGAACAAGTTGAAGATAAAATCTCCGAGGAATCTGATCATGTGCAAATTGATATGGGTTTGAACAAATAGTCAGAATCTGAAAATTCACAAGTTAATGTGGATTTTGAGGGAGATGAAACAGTTGAGCCTATACATGTTAATTTGCAAGATGAAGAAATTGATGATGATTCTAATATTGAGGAAGAAGCTGGAGATGATGCAGAGCCTATTTTGAGGAGATCCACACGAGTTTGCATGCCTCCTGATAGGTATAATCCTAGTGCTTACCATGCTTTGCTTATTACTACTGATGAACCATGCACAGTGAAAGAGACGAGAGCTTCGAAAGATTCGAAGAAGTGGGGGCTTGCTATGAGTGATGAAATGCATTCGCTTAGTAAGAACCAAACTTGGGATCTTGCTCAATTTCCTAAGGATCGGAAGACTATTGGGTACAAGTGGGTGTTCAAGAAAAATACAAATGCTGATGAAAAAACAGAGAAGTACAAAGTAAGATTGGTCGCTAAAGGGTACTCTCAAATAGAGGGGGTTGATTATGATAAAATATTCTCTCCAGTAGCAAATTTGACATCCATCAGAACTGTTCTGTCTACAACAGCTGCTTATGATCTAGAGGTTGAACAATTAGATGTTAAAACAACTTTCCTTCATGGAGATTTGGAGGAGGAAATTTATATAAAGCAACTAGATGGCTTTGTTATCAAGGAAAAGAATACTGGGTATGTAAGCTGAAGAAGTCTTTATATGGGCTTATGCAATACCAAGAATGTGGTATCAAAAGTTTGATTCATATGCTCAGCAACTTGGGTTCAGACGATGTCAAACTGATCATTGTGTTTATATCAAAAGGTTAGGTAATGATTTTGTTATCTTAACCTTGTATATTGATGATATGTTGCTTATTGGAAACAATATGAAAATGATCAAGTCTTTATAAGGGTAGTTAGCACAACAGTTTAATATGAAGGATCTTGGTGCAGCAAATTTTATCATTGGTATGCATATACAGAGGGATCGAAAGAATAAGAAGCTATTGTTGGGGCCGAAGAAATACATTGATAGGAACATGGACGACTGTAAGTACGTTGGAACTCCTATGTCTACTGGAACTAAATTGTCTGCTGATCAGTGTCCTAAAACTTAAGAAAAGGAAGAAATGTCTCAAGTTCCTTATGCCAGTGCGGTTGGTAGTTTGATATATGCAATGGTCTGCACAAGACTTGATATTGCACAATCAATGGGAGTACTATGCAGATACATGTCAAATCCTCACAAAGAGCATTAGACAGCCGTCAAAAGGGTTCTCAGATATCTTTCTAGAACTTGTGATTTTGCTTTACAGTTTGGAGGTAAAGAAAGTGGAGAACATTTTGAGGTGATGGGGTCAATAGATGCTGATTGGGGTGGAGATATTGATAGTAGAAAATCTACTAGTGGTTATGTATTGAAATTGTTCAGTGGTCCTATAAGTTGGATGAGTAAGAAACAAAGTGTTGTAACTCTGTCATCTACTGAAGCAGAATACATGGCATTGACTGATGCAAGCAAAAAAAGCAATATGGATCAAAATATTGGATTCATTCAAGACACTATAAAATTGAAGTGTGACAGTCAAAGTGCTATTCACTTAGCAAATAATCCTACATATCATTCAAGGACAAAGCACATAGACATCTAATATCATTTCATTTGAGAAAAGGTGGAGGAGAAGGTGATACTTCTGGAAAAAGTTGACACTGAAGTAAATGGTGCAGATTCGCTAACTAAGGCTGTTAGTGTAACGAAGTTTGAATGGTGTAGAGATGATATGGGCATCACGAAGTATTCGCCAAGTGGGAGAATGTTAGGATTGTCTCATACTTCGGAATCGGTTCATCGGTGAATTGGCGGGGTTGGAGCATTGCTCCGAGAGGAAGCTACATTATATATGTTGTTAGCTTATAAGTTCTATTAGTACTATGTTCTTTAGTTACTAATGTGTTTTGGGCTTTTGGGCTTAAGGGTGTTTGTAGGCCCATGTCTTAGTTGCTAGGGTTTCTAGTAACTATGTAAGGTGTTAGGGTTTCTAGCCACCTTATAAGAGAAAGAGTGAGGTGTTTGGTGTGATTTGGTTATAACTTGAGAGACGATCAATAAAATCATCAGACAAGCATGAAGTACCCACAATTAGGTGAACTTGGGTAATCGGTGTTCTTATTCTTTTCGCTTTTCATCTTTGCTAATTTGTGACTTAGTGTTCTATTTAAGCTTTGGTTTCAACACTATCCATACTCGTTGTAAGTAAAAACATTATACTCATTCATATACTAAATTATATGGATTTAGTGTTATTCATTCATTATTGATAGATATCTGCAGATACATGGGTAGATAGGTAAAATTACCGCCCCTAACTGATATCCATTGTTTTTCTTGTGTTATGATATGACAATCTTTTAGCTCAAAATCTAGTTTACCATTCTTGTATAGTGGTATCGAATAGTTATGTCCATGACTGCCTGACTATGATCGTGCAATCATGGATTTAATAAAACTCACAATTTCATGATCACCAATATCGTAACTGTGTATGCATGATCAAGAACTAACTGCAGTGATTGTTAACATCTGTATTTGACTCAACAATTTATAATTTAATGTTCAGAGTTCTTAACACCGTTTTGTAAATACTAGTAAAAGTACGTTTAGAGCATCTCAAGTGGTATGTCTATTTACAATTTCTCCACGGCCACGTCAGCAACGTGGACAATATTTTAAAAAGTAGAGCTCCAATGGTACCGTCTATTTTGAATGTCCAGCTGACGTGTCAAATTTTGAAATAGACATTGTCCATCAGACCTTTTATTTTAGACGGTCAAAATAGACATGCTAACTCAGCCTTTTTATATTATTTTTATTAGAATTTTAATGTGTTTCAAATTCTTTTTGTTATAAAAGAGTTTAATTCTAATTAAATTTCCATTAAAAATTAAAAAGGAAGAGTAATAGACGGTGACCACTGTATGACTATTTTTAAACTATACTGTCTATCAATAAAAATTTTGCAACATCAGCATTCACGACTTTTATTTTACACGGCCATATGATCTGACGCCCACGTTCCAATGAAGATGCTCTTAAAGAGGTTTTATAAAATTATTCCAATATTATCTTATACAAATTCAACTGTGAAACATATCATTTAATTATTATTATAAATTATTATATAAGTAATATTTATTTAATATCTTTTATTATTATAGTTCTTTTAATAAATATTTTTAAAAGTAATTTCTTTATTTATTTTTAATAAAATGAGAATATACTTGGTTTTATTAATTTTTTTCACATGATTTTAGTTATGTCATTTAAATTTATATTAATTAATTAAAACTTTAATTTACCAGATATTATTTACTAAAAATACTAGTAAAATTACTAATAATACTAAAAAAAACGTTAAATATTATAAAAAATAAAGTAAACGCAATTAAAAAGAATGCAATTTTGCAAAATATAACCTATATATTTTCACATATTTGCTTCCGAACTCAACTTGAGTAACGCTTTTTGTTCATGAAAGTTATAGGAAGAAAAGACACTTCAGGGCAAATAAAAGAACACAACTTGAAACTTCAAACGTCTACTTCTAGAACCAAAGATTAGATGGTAAAGCAAATCCTAGAAAGCCCACAAATATCCATATTAAATAAGGACATCAAATTCATGTATGAAAAAATATAGAATTATCAAGCTAAAATAAATCTTTTAAGTGTTGTAATTGCATCTTCTAGGTGTGTATATGTCCTAGGTTGTGTAGGCAGTAGTGGCATAAACATTAAGTATGGGGAAGAAAAAATCATGGAAGTTACGTAACTTGGCATGCATGGGCTTACAAGGAATTAAAATGTGAAACAAAAGAGTAGTTTTTGACAAAGACTTAAGCATTTAAAACATGATTGACTCAACAAATTTGGCAAAATTTTGTTGGGTTTGGTGCAACATGATTGCCAACTGCTTCCTACTTTGTCAGTATGATTCGAGCCAGTCGTGACCACACTGTCGGCCCGGAGCCGCATGTTCTCAGCCTATCCAGGAAATCCTTACATGGACATTCATCCACGATTTATAAATTAGTATAATTTACTTAAAATTTATGAAAATGTATTCCATAAATCTTAAATTATCCAAAGATAAAAATAAAGGGAAAAACCACGTCATTAGGGATGTCAATTTGTGTTAACAAATTAGGTTTGATTGAATTCGACACGACTCGATTACGTTTATATCTAACTCGACTCGACAAGTTTAATAAACAAGTCGCAATCTTTCAACTCAACACGAATTCGTTTGATACGCGTGTTAATGTGTCGATACAATTAATTTGGTTAAATAACTCAAAAATTGTAATCGTGCAATTCAATTACCCTTTTAACATGTTTATCTATTAACTTATTGAACTTGTTCATGCATTAACTCATTTAACTTAATTATGCGTTAACCCATTTAATTTGTTTATCCATTAACCCATTTAATCAATTCAACCAAAACCTATACACCTCTACTTGCAAATTTGATTAAAACTAATAAAAGTCAAGAACAATATATCAAATCAAAGAAAGACACTGACTCCTAAACTAAAGATAAAAGAACTGGGATTAAGACTATTAATGCTAGAAAAAATATATCACATGATAAATTAACGACCGACAAGTGTTATTGACAACGCTAACAATAGATAGTCATCGAGAAGTGTTTTGTTTGAGGCATCCATGAATAGGGGCTGTAGATATGATATTTGAGTAATTTCTAGTTGATGACAAGATAGGAGGTAGAGGAGAGGAAGTTGTGTCGAGCGGTTGAAGGCGAGAGATGAGACAGAGAGACAGAATAACTTCTAACTTTCTAAAAAAAATTAGGGTTTTGTTAGATTGATAATATATATTATAAAAATTATTATTTAATCCTTCAAAATTATATAAATTTTATTTTGATCCCAATTATGCGGGTCAACACGTTAACCTGTTAGTCAAACCCGACTCGACTCGTTTATAAAAATGTTAAACGTGTCGTGTCATAAACCGGTCAAAATTAATTTAGTTTAAATCCAACCCACTTATTTTTTACGAGTTCGTGTCAACCCATCGAGTCATAACCCATTTTGACACCCCTTATCATCGTCATCGTTAGCGTCATCCTCATCCTAATCGTCGTCATCATCATCCTCATCATCATCATCCTCGTCCCGTCCTCGTCCTCGCCGCCATCGTCGTCATCGTCATTGTTATTATTATTATTATCTTCTTTTTTATTATTCAGGAAATTATATTTTTTCTATTTTCTGAAATTATTCTCTAATTATTAAAATTTTTATATTTACTTCACAGAAATTATTATCAATATCAACCAAAATGATAACTTTTTATATTGATTTTATCATGTATTAAATAGGAATGTGTTGGCTTACATCCATATTTGTATTAATATATTTGTATTAATATGTATATGACATAGTAGATAGTACTACATGTCAAGAGGGTAAATCATTCTTGCATGTTTAAGGACACATGTACATGAATTCCTCTATAAATAGATGATGAGATCGATAAAAAAATTTTACTCATTCTTCGCAGAAGTAAGCCTTTATTATATTATTTTGCCTTTACTATTGTTCTGTATCTCTTCTTCTCCAATTCCTATTCCTTTAGTTTTATAATACGTTATCAGCAAGAGTATACTCTCTGGTTACCGTCCAGATAGATCCTCCAAATCAGAAAGTGATGGTAATGATGTTTTTGGTTATGTTAAGATGTTGCCGGAATTATATTGAAAAAAATTGAGATATTGGTCTAGAACAAAAAAATGAGAAAAATTAAGAATTGATAGAAAAGAGAAAAATGAAAATTGGTAGAAAAGAGGAAATGGAAAATTGTTAGAAAAGAATTTGGTTGGTACGTGAAAAGAAGGAATTCATATATTGATTATAGAAAAAATGAATGATGATAAAGTTTCCATTAAAAGAAATTATTATCTTTGAGGTGAAAATTTCGAGGTTGAAATTATTATTTGTTAGAGAGAGAGAAAAAAATGATGAAAGAAGAGGATATTTATTGTGTTTAAATTATAGGTCACATGAAATCTATTGATCAAGTAGATGGTTAAATTTATTTATCCGGAAAAAAATAAATAATTGAATATGATGAAGATTGGTTATGTGAAAAGTTTAATGTACACATGGAAAATTATTGAAATGTTGACGTGAAATTTTAAAAAAGAAAAAGAGGAATTATTCACTTAGGTGGTTGAATTGAATTGATTTAGTCCATATAGAATTAAACTATTTGCCCAGAAGTAGGAATGACAATTTGAATCCATCCCGCGGGTTCCCGACTCGCTCCAACCCGATCGGGACGGGTTTAAATCCGCCCCGCATAGGGGTGGATTCAATCTAATTGAAAAACCGGTTGCGGGGCGGGGTGGGTTCGGGTTCTATCAAAATTCGTCCCGCCCCGCACCAGTAGATATATATTAATTAATTTTATAATATTATATTATAAAATAAATATATTTTATAATACAATATATTATAATATCAATATTATTTTAATTATTTAATGTATTTTTATTTTCTAATTTTTTTAATTATATAAAATTTAATGCTATTTATGAATTCTTAATATTGTATATTGATAATATTCTATTATTTATATAATTTTGATGATAAAGCGGGATGGGATGGGGCGGGTTCAAACCCGCTTCGTGCGGGTTGGATTTTTTTAACATGGGAAGAACCCGGCGGGCCAGTTGGGGCGGGTTCAGATTGATTATAAAACTACCGGGGTGGGTTCGAGTTGACCAAGAATCCACCCCAACCCGCCCCATTGTCATCCCTACCCAGAAGATATTATTTAAGAAAATCTTGTGTGAAGTTTGGTGTTGTCAACTCAAAATAGAAAATTGATCCATACATACATATACATATATATATATATATTTATTTATTTATTTTGTGTTGCATCATTAATCTTTATTTAGAGCATACGCATTGCATTTTAATTTAATTGTCAATTTATTTTGTTGTTGTTATTTTAGTTATTGGTATGGATACCTAAGAAGTGTCGTGAATTGGAATATTAAAAAGATTTTGGATCTATCTGGAAAAATTTATATTGATATGCATAGATGAGTATAGAAATGAAAATAATGGGATTGCTCTCCAACCAGATCATAAGCCTAATTATTTGAAAGTGAAAAATGATCCAACTAAGAAATGAGCATAAAAAAGAGATTCGGGAGACTTGACATCCTTCTTTGGGACTTGACATCCTACAACTGCTTCTATCCTCTACTTCCTTGCCATGAATCCCGCAAGTACTCCTTGATGCCCACCAAATTGTTTAAGTGTATTTAAGGATATATCACAGGTAAACTACTTCAGTTCACAGACTGTTAACAACAAAACACAGTCCATCAGTTGACAAAGTTATGCACAATGTTCACAGTTTGTGAACTGATGGATTATGTACTATTGATAACATGTTATCAGTTCACAGACCGTGAATAACAACCATTGCAATAAACATACAAATCAACATATAAAATCACCAATAACAAAAATCAGTAGCAACAACTCATCAATTATAAACAAGACTCAATATTTCAATATAACAGCAGCAGCTCATCAATGTTTCAAATTGATTATCAAAAGCTTACCTTTGATATTATCACAATAATAGCAGCTCCACGATCTAGCAGTAGATTCTTCATGATCTAGCAGCAGTCCACAATGACCAAGACCTCAAATTCGTCATGACTTAGCAGCAAAGGTCGAATGATTTCACAAATTCCTCCCCAATAGTCGACGACTTCAGCTGCAAAATACATGTTGATTAGGTCGAAGCTGGAGAAGAAGAATCGTGTTGCAGAAGCTGTCACCGGAATCAATGGGTTTCAATGGAATCAAATCCGTGCCGTAAAAGAATATGAAGGATTTCGTCGAAAACAATGAAGAAAAAGATGAAGGATTCATTTGATTAGGTCGAAGTTGGAGAAGAAGAATGAGGATTCAGTTTTGAGAAGAAGAATGAGGATTCAATTTTGAGAAGAAGAATGACGAAGTTGAAGGTTGAAGTTTTCTGTTCAACCGATCAAGAACCGATTCAAAATCTCCAAACTTGTTAAAAGGTATGTTTGGGAATGTTGATTTTATTTTCCTAAAAGTGAATTAAAAATACATTTTAATATTATTTAATTGAAGAGGCTAAAATGGTAAGTTAGGCCTATAAGATGAAATATTTGTATAATTTTTAAAATAGACTTATAATTGTATTTAAAACTTTTGAAAGTCTAAAATTCTAAAGGACCCTATAATAAATTTTTAATAATTTTAAAAATATATATAATTTATGTAATATTTTAATTAATGTGATTTATTGTTTGATTTTAAATTTTTTACTTTATAATTTTTTTTTAATATTTAACTATAAATTATTTTATTATAAATATATACTATTTATAATTTTAAATTATTTATTTTTACATTAAAAAGGATTAGAAATTTTTTTGATAATATATGAATTTAAAATTATTAATATATAAAATTCATAAATAAAGAAGATATATATTTATTATATAATTTATTATGCTATAATATGTATTATAATTTATTTAATAATTTTTAAATTTATAAACTTTGATAATACTTTATAAATAATATTAAAATAATTTGTAATTAATCACTTTTTAAAATTAATATATTAAAAAAATATTAATACATTTAAATATAAATTGAAAATATAAAATATAATCATATTTAAAAAAAAAAAAGTTAAAGTTGGAACAAATTTATATAAAAATAAAGTATTTAAAGAAAAAATGTTGACATAAGGGTTTCAGTAATCCCTGAACTTAGCTATATTTTTCAAGTTAGTCTTTATTTTTTACGGAGAGTCAATTTAGTCCCTCAACTTACAAATGGTGGATCAATTAAGCCCTTTTGCTGATGTGGATGCTGATCTGGCAGCAAAAAAATGTTAACTTCAAAATGTCAATTAAGCCCTCCACATCAGTAAAAAAAAAGTTTTATTTGACACTAAATTTAAAAGTTCAGGGACTAAATCGACCATTTGTAAAATTGAAGGGCTGATTTGAAAAATATAACCAAAGCTCGTAAGACCCTTGTGCCAAAAATATTTTATACATAACTTTATAAGATAATTATTGGGTAAATTAAATCTATAGGCCACAAAAAGTTTAAAGTATAATTATAGGCCCATTTTAAAAATCATACAAATCTAAGCTTTTTAAAACTTTGTTTTCATCCTATAGGCCTAACTTCCCATACTACCCTTTTCAATTAAAAAAATAGTAAAAATATATTTTTAATTTAATTAAAAAAAAGAAAATGTAACCTTCCAAAATTGCCCTTCAACCAGTTAGGACTGGTTCTGTTTTTGTTCATCAGATTCCATTCAAAAAAAAAAACGATCTTCTTCTTTCTCCACCATCAACCTAATCAATCGTAAGTCTCCATCTTCTCCTTCACCATTTATAACAACGAAAGCCTCCATCTTCTCCTCCGAATTGAAATCTTCTATCTTCGCCTCTATTGACAGCTTCTGCGTCATCTTCTCCAATTACGACCTAATCGATCGAAGCCTCAACCTCTTCTTCACCTAATTCATCGAGAGCCTCCATCTTCTTCTCCACCGTATCGAAATCATCCAGATTTGTCAACGGGTATTGATTTCATTGAAAGCTTTTGTGTAGATCTTCATCCTGCTGCTCAAGTCGTCGACTGGTGTGGAGATAATTGGAGAATTGATGAATGTAAGGTTCTAGTCATGGTGGTCTGCTGCTAGATCGTGACACATCTGCCGCTAGGTCGTGGGGCTGCTTGGTCTTCTTTGATATAGAAGGTAAGCTGTTGATTTGAATTTGATGCATTTTGGTTTTGTTCTAGTAATAATTGTGGGATGCTGAAAGCTATTATATTGAAATATTTGGTCTTTGTTATTCATGTATTTCTTCGTTATTCACAGTCTGTGAATTGATAAATATGTCATTGGTAGTAGATAATTCATGGCTTAATACAGAGACTATGAATTTTGATGTGTATTGTTGTTGAATGTTAGAGCAGTTCACAGTCATTGAATTGTACATAGTTTATAGCAGTGATAATACCGTGAAAAAGAAACTATAAGGTATGATGCAAACTGCTGTTAGATTGAAACTGGACCAAAACTATTGTTGTAATAAAAATCATGAGTGCAGTGGACTAAAACTGCTATTAGATTGAGTTAACTAGTTAGGTAGATAGAGATATAGAAAGACTTGGAGGGCATCCCTACGTACTTCCTTAGCAAAAAAAATTTATGATAAATTTATCTCTATTTATGTTTTCTTGACCTGCTGCTATTAAAAATTTTGTTTCTGTCGATTCTATATGTTGATTGGAATTTGTAGTGTATTGTTGTTGAAAGTCTGTGATCCTTGTTTATAATCTATGAATTTTCTTAGTTCCATGATCATTATTCACTGTCTGTGAGCAGATAACTCTATCTACTATAATACAGGTTGTGAACTGATGTGTTGTATTATTATTGACAGTGTTTTCTGTTCACAGACTGTGAACTGATAACGTAAACATGTGTGAGTTATATTCACAGTCTGTGAGCAGATAACACTGTCAACTATAATACAGGCTGTAATCTGATGGACTGTATTATTATTGACAGTGTTTTCTATTCACAGACTGTGAACTGATAATGTAAACATGTGTGAGTTATATTCACAGTCTGTGAATAACATTCAGAGTTTCTGAATAAAGATCATAAATTCATGAACTGATGATGGTACTTGTTATCTTACTGGTTGAATTAATTTTTTCAGATGAATTATGTAAGAGCTGTTCTATTCTACGACGCAAAGTGGAATGGTACTGAATATAGTGGTGGAGAACCCGGGGCTGAGGTTTCGATTTAAACACGATGCTGCAGCAATTGATTGATAGGATTTCGTCCAAAAAGAGAAGACAAAGAGAGAAGGAACGTCTGCAGCTACATTTCATGTGGAAGAATCCAGATGGCATAAAAATTAGGATGCCTATTAATGACGATGGTGACTTGAAGTTTGCTTTTGGAGAGAATCCTTTAGTTATTTATGTCGATAATGATGGTCGATCAAAGGAAAATATTATAGCTTTGTTGCAGATAAATCGATGTTAGGCTCAATAGGTTCAACTACAACAATCTGTCACTTTTTGTGAATCTTCAGGACAAGAAAGAGATGCTTTATGAGATAATGATTTGCTACCAAGGAATAATATTGATTTTGATGATCCCGATTTGCGAGACCTAAAGAAAAGAGATATCGTTCAGCTGCTGAAGGTAAAAGACAGAAAAAGCGTGGTAGGTGTCAAATGTTGGGTCATACAAGGAGAATATGTAATAATACAATGAGAACAGCTAATGTCGACGAGACAAACGCAGACCAGTCATCTCACATAGATCCTACCGAAACTGAGACCTTGGACAGTCTTGAGCCGATTATTCATAGTATGACCAGCACCTGTGTAGTTAGATATGGATAATTATATGTGATCTGTATTCACAGAATGTGATCCGTGTTTTACTATGCTGTATATTAGCTTTGAATTACAATCACAGACTCTGTACTGTGTTTATTTATGTATTATATGATCTGTATTTATAATTTCAGTTTAATTATTAAGTATATTATTTTTGAAATTTAATATCACAATTCAAGTCATGTTTAATTACGTATTACAGTAGCTGTGAACAACAATCACAGACTGTGAACTGCATTTCAGGTCACAACCTGTGATCAGAGATCACAGTAGTTGCAGGCTCAATTATGGCATCCTAAAAGGTAAAAATGGACATCCTTCAACTAAACACAACATATTACGGTTCCCCACATCATCTCATAATATTTTGTCAACAATTGAATATGCATGTATATCACTCATTCCTTGTTCTTGTATACTTGCTCATTTTTTGAGCATCTTAGGCTTAAGGTCATTTTTGGACTACCACCGAAGAGCGATTTATCTTCACAGAAAGGTTTAGGGGATTAATTAATCGTGACTTCACTATCTCCCTAACTCGTTGGACGAACTGTGATCATTGATCACAACCGTGATTACGGCTCACAGTCTGTGAGCATAATTCACAGTCCAAAAATGTGGATGTCATGGCATCCCAAAAGGCAAGGATGAGCATCCTTTAACTAATCATAACATATTACGGTTCCCCACATCATTTCATAACATTTAGGCCACAATTGACTATGCATGCATACCACTCATTCCTTGTTCTAGTGTACTTGCTCATTTTTTTAACAGCTAAAGCTTAGGGTCATTTTTGGACTATCACCAAAGAGAAATTTCTCATCAAAAAAAGGTTTAGGAGCCTGAATAATCGTGACTTCACTATCTGCCTAACTCGTTGGACGAACTGTGATCATTGATCACAGCCGTGATTACGGGTCACAGTCTGTGCGAATTGTTCACAGTACAAAAATGTGGATGTCATGGCATCCCAAAAGGCAAGGATGAGCATCCTTCAACTAAACATAACATATTAAGGTGATCCACATCATCTCATAACATTTAGGCCACATTTGACTATGCATGCATACCACCCTACATATTAAGGCGTAGGGTCATTTTTGGACAACCACCAAAGGCATGGCATCCCTAAAGGAAAAGATGAGCCTCTTGGTACTAGACATGACATATTATGGGTCTCCACATCATTTCGTAATATTTCGGTAACTACTGAATATGCATGCATACCACTCCATCCTTCTACTTGTATACTTACTCATGTTTTGAGCAACTAAGGCATGGGGTCATTTTTCGACTATCACCGTAGAGTAATTTCTCATCACATAAAGGTTTAGGGGCTTGAATAATCGTGAGTTAACTGACTCCCCAACTCATTGGAAGAATTGTGATCGTTGGTCACAGCTCGTGATTACGGGTCACAGTTTGTGAGCATAGTTCACAGTACACCCATGTGGATGGCATGACATCCCAAAAGGCAAAGAGGGGCCTCCTTCAACTAAAAATAAAATACTACGGTTCTCCACATCATTTCATAGTATTTTGGCAACAATTGAATATGCATGCATACCACTCATTCCTTGTTCTTGTATACTTACTCATCTTTTGAGCAACTTAGGCTTAGGGTCGTTTTTGGACTATCACTGAAGTGCAATTTATCATCACATAAAGGTTTAGGGGCTTAAATAATCGTGAGTTGACTGACTCCACAACTCATTGGAAGAACTTTGATCGTTGATCACAGCTCGTGATTACGGGTCACAGTCTGTGAGCATAGTTCATAGTACACCCATATGGATGGCATGGAATCCCAAAAGGCAAGAATGGGCCTCTTGAGTTTGTTTATAACAAATTATGGGTCTTTACATTGTTTCATAATGTTTCAAAAAATATTGGATTTGAGTGCAAACCACTTAATCCTCCTACTTGCCTATTTACTAATGTTTTGAGCAACCAATGCATGAGCTCACTTTTCGACTCCAACCGAAGTGCACTTTGTTATCACAAAAAGGTCGAGGAGTATGAATATTATGGCAAAGCATTCTTGCAAGGAGCATATGGGCAGCCAATCAACCCTACACCAGGTCCTCTTGTCTAATTTCTTATGTTTTGAGCTCCTAAGTGATGAGGTCAATTTTTGATAGGATAGAAACGTGAATTTTATTTCAAATTAGGGTTATTAGGGTTGGATAAGCGTGCCTTGACTGCCTCCCCATTTCTTTGAAGCAACTGTGATCGTTGATCACAGACTGTGATCGAGTGGCACAGTCTATGATTAGAGATCACAGTGCTCTAATAGGCCTCATATAGGCTCCTTAAAGACATTCAGGAACCTCACGCAATGTAAGTGAGACATTCTGTGAGGTCTCACTGTAAGCGACCTGGTTAGAATAACTGTGATGTCTGATCACAAACTGTGAGTGAGTTATATTCGCATCTGATGAACACGGATCATACTATACAAATTTTGGCCAAACATGATCACAAACTGTGTATGTAGATCACAATTCATTTATACTAATTAATTTTAAAGTACTGTCAATTCAAAAGCATCCTTAAAGTGTACAAAATATAATTATCAATATCATCCGCTCATATCCAAAAGTAATGCTTTTAAATACCCATATTCTAAAACGAAGCGATACAATCACACTTGAAAATTTGGATGTTTAGCCGTAGAAGTTTTAAACACATAACTTGTAATGTACTCCCGGATGAAGCCTTTGCTGGTCGATCCCGTACATGCTCATAATACTTTGCACCTAATAAAATCAAAGGGAGAATGAATGGAAAACACTTAAACTCTTCAGCGAAATAGTTTCTTTATATTGTTGAATACCTTGAATGAAGCGAAATAGTTAAACGTTGCTTCTAAATCGATTTTGACCACCTTCTTTTATAAATTTTTCCTGTAAAATTGAAATAATATAACCCATATTAGAGTTGTAACTAATAAAAGGGCTTATTTAATAACACTATAGTTAGATTTAAGCAAACCACAACTCACAACAGACTGTAAACATAGTACGCAGGCTTGTGAATGGCATTCACAGTGTGTGAATATAGTTCACCGACTATGAATATAGTTCATAGTCTTAGTCAAACACTGTGAAACTTCTACACAAACGTGTTGGTAGTAAACACTTAACAAAAAATACACATTTTACACATAGTCGCAATTCCCAGTTCATAACCTACATTTAACATACTAACAACATAATGAATACTATGAATATTCACTGGATTGTGAAATTCGAATCCAAAAGCCAATTAACATTTACAACCAAAATTACAAACAGACAATATTTAAGACCTTATATACAAAACCAAATGAAAACCTAACCCTAAGTATGACTATTTGCAAAATAAACAAAGCAAAACCTGTAAAATGAATACTTGTACAATAACAACAACACATGCCATATCATTCCAACACACACCACAAGAAGAAACAAAATACTAAGAAGAAGCAGTGACCGAGAGTGACCGAGAGCGACTAACGCTGACCAAATATGACCAAATGTGATGAGATATCGAATAAAATCTAAACTCACCTGCGACGGCGATGTAACATCAATGAAGCGGTAATCTAACTCTGGACACGACGAACAATGACGAAGAACTGACGATGAACAGCGAAGAAGACGCTGCACAGTGGAGTTTTTGAGTCTTTGCTCTTGACACGACGAACAATGACAAATAAATGACGATCTATAGCAAAGAAGACGCTGCACCGTGGAGTTTTTGGGTCTTTGCTCTGGAGACGACGAATAATGACGAAGAACTAATGATGAACAACGAAGAAGACACTGCACAATGGAGTTTTTGAATCTTTGGATTTCTTTCGCTTTCGAATTTCAAATGGTGAAGATGAAAGTGTGGTTTTGATTTTTAGAAACGGTGGTCATATGTGTCATTGAGGCTATGAGTGTAATTTCACTCTTTTATTATATTTCTATCTTAATATAAAAATGTATAATGGCATTTTTGTTAATAAAATTAAAATTAAAGGGCAAAAATGGAAGTTAGGCCTATGGAATGAAAACAAACTTTTAAAATGCTTAGATTTGTATAAATTTCAAACCAGGCCTATTATTGTATTTCAAACTTTTGGTGGCCCATTTGGAGAAATTTTCACATAATTATTCTATATAAAAATAGAAAGGGTTCAAACAAAACGTGGGTAGAGAGAATATGAACATCAAACCACAATATTTCTTGCGTATAAAATTACTGCATAATTGATTAAGTGAGATGTCATGTATTGCAATTATGTGAGCGTTTAATTTGGTGGTTGTCAAGTTGAACAAAAACAGAAAATCGGGTTTGGTCGGACATCACATAAACCATATAAAAACGTATAACCAATTTGATGCATATGGCTAACTAACACTAATACCTTTGTCTGCTGCCTGCATCAATTCAATTGCTTCATATATTAATAATTCATATTGTACAGTATGTACTAAATTCTTGAACTTTCCCTGGCACAAAAAACGTGTCAAAACAGGAAAAATACTCAAATCTCTATGTATGTATTGACTTAGATACACGTATCACTTATCGGCAACTGTATATAAATTAAATAAAGGCATAAGGGCCTCAGGAGCCTCTGAACTTGGTTACATTTTTTAAGCCAGTCCTCTAACTTCACGAATGGTCAATTTAACCCTTTAACTTTTAAAATTTGTGCCAAATAAGCCCTTTTTGCTGATGTGGAGGGCTTAATTGACATTTTGTAGTTAATAATTTTTTCTGTCAAATCAGCATCCACATCAGCAAAAGGGTTTACTTGACGCATCATTTGGAAGTTGAGGGGCTAAATTGACCCTCCGTAAAATTTGAGGGTTAATTTGAAAAATACAGGCAAATTAGGGCTCTTGAGACCCTTAGAGCATCTCCAATGGTTTAGTGGATTGAGACATATGTGGCATGATAAATAGAGGGTGTAGATAATGACGTGTCCAAAATAGTATTTCTGGAGGAAAAAAATTAAAAACCACCCACAGTGGTTAATGTCTATTTGGATTTCCCTAATTTATAACCCATTAGAATTAAACTTCGATTTTCTTTTTAATTTGTAATTTAAGATAGAAATATGGTAATTATAATTTAAAAATATTAAAAATACTAATTGACACCGTCAACTAGGATGTGGAAAATAGAAGCCCTACTTTACACCCTCCATTATTTTTTCTGCCACGTCAACAAGACATTGTGAATTCACGTTACCATTGGAGTTGATTTTTTAAATAAAAAATCCAGAATGTCCACGTGGACGTGCAAACCAATAAATTCACACTCCACTGGAGATGCTCTTATGCCTTAAATAAATAATGACGGCAACATGTCCATCAGTCATCTTATCTTTTTACAAAATTAAGCCTCTGAACTTGGTTATATTTTTTAAGCCAGTCCTCTAACTTCACGAATGGTCAATTTAACCCTTTAACTTTTAAAATTTGTGCCAAATAAGCCCTTTTTACTGATGTGGAGGGCTTAATTGACATTTTGTAGTTAATAATTTTTGCTGTCAAATCAGCATTCATATCAGTAAAAGGGTTTACTTGACGCATCATTTGGAAGTTAAGGGGATAAATTGACCCTCCGTAAAATTTAAGGGTTAATTTGAAAAATACAGGCAAATTAGGGCTCTTGAGACCCTTATCCTTTAAATAAATAATGACGGCAACATGTCCGGCAACATGTCCATCAGTCATCTTATCTTTTTACAAAATTAACTTGAATAACAACATTGGAGAATTCATCAATACCGACACAACTCAAAATAAATAAATAAATAAATAATATATAAAGCTGCATGATTAATTTAGATTTTTTTTAATAAATTTATATATTTTAAAAATATTTTATTATATTCATATTAACATATTATTTACGAAGTTATAAGATTAAAAACTATATATATATATATATATTATATTTTACGGTAAATTATAATCTTTTTATTAACTTATTTAATTTTTACAATTTTTAATTGAATATAACAATTTCAATTCTATTTATCTAAATATTATAATTGTTCATTAATTTTTTTATTTTTTTTTTGTAAATAATTAATTTTTAAATGTTTGTATAGTTTTAATATTAATTCAGCGGAAAATTTAAAATATTGAAAAAGTATTTAATTACTGATTTACATAATTAAATTCAAAATTTTAAATAGAGTTTATTATTATTATTATTATTATTATTATTATTATTATTATTATTATTATTATTATTATTATTATTATTATTATTATTATGTTAGATCCAAAATGTTTTAGAAAAAAATATTAAAAACAAATTATCTACTAGACTAGATATTAACCAACTAGAACCATGTTTAATACATAGAATTCATGCATTACACCCAAGTATCCACCTGCCAAATTATAGATCTCCATTTCTTCTATATTATTAAGGGGGTCCTCTTCCCATCCTCCATAATTCAATTCTTCTTTAAGCATCCCATATAAATACCACATTACATTGTTCCTTCTCTCCATCAACACTCATCAAACCAAAATAAAAATAAAAACAATGTTTAATCACCCAATAAACCAAGCAAATGAAAACAGCCCATTTGGAAAACTCACAAGAGAAGACTTCTACAAAACCAACCAAATCACTCACCAAGAGACCTTCATGCTCAACAAACACAACCTCAAAATATTCACTCAAACATGGACACCAAACTCAACCAAACTTAAGGGCATTGTATGCATGGTCCATGGCTACACATCCGACAGTGGATGGTTATCAGAACTCACTTCAGTAGCTATAGCCAAAGCCGGGTTCTTAGTCTGTGCACTCGACCTTCAAGGCCATGGCCGCTCCCAAGGCCTTGCAGGTCACATTCCAAGGATCAACCAAGTCGTTTCGGATTGCATACAGTATTTTGATTCCATTAAAACCAACCATCCCAAACTTCCATCTTTTTTGTATGGAGAGTCACTGGGAGGAGCTATATCAATCCTTATATGCATACAACAGAAATATGAGTGGAATGGGTTGGTGTTAAGTGGTTCAATGTGTGGAATTTCGGCAAAGTATAAACCTATGTGGCCTTTGGAGAAGTTGCTGCCTGTGGCTGCTGCTTTAGCACCCACTTGGAAGATTGTGGTGACAAAGCCTGTGACTAGTAAGGCTTATAAGGAAGAGTGGAAGAGGAAACTAGTGGGGAAGAATCCTAATCGGAGGAGTTATGGGAAGCCGCCGGCTGCAACGGCCATGGAGTTTTTGAGAGTTTGTGAATATGTGCAGAGGCATTGTGGCGAGTTGGTGGTTCCTTTATTGATGTTGCATGGTGAGGAGGATGCTATTTGTGATGTGAAGTCAGCTAAGTTTGTGTTTGAATGTGCTGGGAGTAAGGATAAGAGTTTGATGGTATTTCCTGGGATGTGGCATATGCTTGTTGGTGAGTGTAGTGAAGATGTAGAGAGTGTGTTTGGTTGTGTTTTGGATTGGATTAAGGACAGAGCCGACAAGTCTTAGAAAACATGATATATGTGAATTTTCTACTGTACTTGGCAAATATATTATAACAATTTGTAAAGTAAATAAAATGTGTCCTATGTATTCCGTTCGAGGATTCCAAAGAACTTGAGATAAGTGGAACAAGGTAGAATTGTAAAAAAATTAGATATGAAATGAAGTCTCACAGATTGCTGAGCCGGGATTTCAGATGGGTCATTACTTCTGTTTGAATTTGACCTCTTCTTATTTTCCCAGTTGTGGTCAGAGGAAATGGCTTCATCCATAGGATAAATATCTTTGGTATTTTAAACCTGCAGAAGAAGTGTCCATTAGTAATTTCAACATGGAAGATGATAAGTTCATCCATATTCAGTAATCAGACAACACAATGGGAGGCATCTGCAGTCAAACATTATGTTAACATAAACTATTGTTTTGATACCATACCCTGTTAATTTCTTTTCTCGACAATGTTGTCGCAAAATTTCTCTGGATAAGACTAGCTTTTTGTTTCCCGTGAGGGAGCCACCATCGCTGTCGTTGGACCATTGCCAGTGTTCTCTTAATTTGACACAAGCTACTACCATTTCGGTGAGGCGAGTATCCGGAATTCCCACAATAACACTAGCAATAACTCCTGGATGTTGTAATAGGACCACCTCCACCTAACATTGAGAACAATTGCACTTCATATTATTCAAGTATCACCTGATTTAGTTCAATGTAAATTGTTGACATGAAGCTATAATTGTAATCCTGGATTTGCTAGTAAGTTGATAGTGATGAAGATTTTCACCTCTTCTGGGTAAACATTCTCCCCACCACTCTTGATTCGACCATTCTCTCGTCCCGTTAGCCACACTTTACCATCATTACTAATGGACCCAATATCACCAGTGTCAAACCAAAATCCAAAGCTAGAATTGGATGACTTATCAACATCTTGATCACAATATTTCAACATTACATGAGGGCCTCTGGTCAAAATTTTTCCGACAGGAGAGGAATCGTCACTGCATATCTTTAACTCAACATGGGGAGCAGGCATGCCGACACAAACACCTCTAGGTTGTTGAACAGCATTGTATTTTGTACCGTATGTCTGCAATAGCTGATCAGGTGGTTCAAGTGTTGGATCATAGAGAGTCATGAAGGTGAGTGAGGAACATGTTTCCGTCATCCCTTCATAAATTACAAAGATAAAATAAAATGAGATTGACAAGATCAAATAAGATGGATTAGAAAATATGAAGTCCAGGTAGTTCACTCTAAGGAAAAAAATAAAAAAATAAAAAATAAAAATCCATCTGTTTTAATTATCATCCAACAGATTAGAGCATGCTTTCTGGAGTCCTATAGTAGATAATATGTTGGATGTATATTAACCAACAAGACTCTGGTTAAACTACTTAAAAGCACAATCAGACACATTCACTGCTACTTTGAGACTGTACTTTGCAATACTTGAAGTCTATATAAAGTAATTTTTCTACTGTTTCTGTTATATATGTAAAGAACATATTATTTAATGAGCAGGCCTCAAATTAAGAAAACAGTCATTGGAGATTAACCAAGGCATGTTAACTTGGTTCGCGAACTTGAATAAGATGGAGTAAGTGAAGCTTAATTTGTCATATCTCAGTTTAAAATTCTCCAATGGATTTCAAGGTCAGAGACTTCTGTGTACATAGTGCACAAAACGAAGTAGCAGAAGTTTATCATCCATTTTTGCATCTGCATATGTTTAATCTATTAATAATTAAACATTATGTGTGCGCATCACTAGTAAGTCATTCCAAGTACCATATATATCTCCTGTGCGATGAAATTATAGTTTAAATAATTAAGAATGTAAATAAGTCTCACCATAAGCCGAAAATAGCTTGGCTCCAGGGAAACATTTGATAGCATCTTTTATGAGATCAAGCGATAGGCTCCCACCTCCATTCAGTATTTTCTTCACAGTACTCCTTCCTTTCCAATTTTCCTTAGTTCTGGAAAATAAAACAGTATGAAATTACACCAACTTATTAAAATATTGATACTAACAAAACAAAATTCGAATAACAATGTAATCTTTGGTTGATGCCGTTAGGAATGAAAGTGACTTGTAAGATTGCTTGTAACAAGCTTACACAAGGTATTTATATGAAATGCAATAGATATTGAACATTGCATGGATATAATTGAGTAACTGCTAGGCCAAGAAGCATATGTTTAGATATTGTTGACATATAATACAGATTCAATATGAAATATTGAAATGAGTAAAACAAAAACAAAGTCTACCATGCCTCCATGCCAACACAAAAAAGAGTGAAGAGAAGAGCCTTGCAAGATTGTATATCAAAGTTTCTCGTACAGGCATGACATAAGGTCGCTGATTCAGTATTATTAAGTAATGAAATGGGTAAAAAAAGGTCTATAATGCCCCATGCCAACACAAAAAAGCGTAAAGAGAAGAGTCCGATATCACAAATCAATATAAATTACAAACATCCCTATTTGGTTATAGAAATGCATACTTCATAACTACTATGTTTCTCAAATATGTATAGACTATTTAGATTGTATTACCTGATTAGGGCAATAAAATCAGCTATCATTGTGGGGACAGTGATAAAAGAAGTCACATGATGTTGTTCTATGACATTCACAGCGGATTTAGTATCGAACTTGGGTATCAACACATGGGAAGCTCCAACCATTAATATAGCCATAGCTGAAGACAAACCACCTATATGACACAATGGAGCAGTATGCAAATACACCTGTAAATTTCACACAGCAAAATAAAATAATCATTGTAGAATTTGTACCAACAGTCATGCTCCAATAATGCACAAAAAGCCACTTCTGGACTTCCCAGCTCTTCGTAATGTCCTATTATTCTTTCTTAAACAATATTCTTTTAAAGGAATCCAAATGGAGCATGAAATTTTGAAGACTATACATCTGTTTCATTGTAGCCAACAATAGCAACTTTTGCGAGGGACTGTACAATGATAGCTGAGTGGCTTATCACAACTCCCTTAGGCTTTCCTGTAGATCCTGCAGCCAAGAAACAATCAAGACTCAGTCAAGTCGAAACTCAACTCAACATAAAATATTGGCACCAAAAAGGAATCACACACTGCATGGCCACACTTCAAAATTTATTATCTCTTCCTAAAGTAATGGCTGAAGCATGGTGTAAGCTCCTGAAATTTTGTGGATATTGCCGTGGATTAGCCACAGACTGAAAGAGATCCTCAGTTGCCCCTCTTTTCATGTTTTAAACAAAGTGCTTTCTTTTCTATATAAAATCAGTTTTCAGGCCACTGCCTACAATGTACTCAAATTGAAGGGTGTCATGTTGCTCAAGCCCAAATAATAGTTCTAATAAAAAGCATATTGAATAAATAAAATCAAATAAATAGTCTGAAAAACTAGATGTGAAATGACAAGGGGGCCTAGTCATAGTAGTTAACACTTGTTTCGAATTCACTAGAACTTGTACAAACTTAAAAGCATGGGTTCAAACCTAAAGAATCTTGGTAAACCTCTGAACAAATTAAAAATAATTTCCTAGTAGAACACCAAAACCGCAACTTTAATCTTTATGATAGGTTAGCATATAGTTGTGATATTGTGGGGACAGTTTTAACACAAAATATCCTTAGACACACAAGTATTAAGGCTTATTATTCATGTTTTGTGATTTAAGTATCCATCTTTGTTGTCATACAATTATAGAAATCTTGAAGGCTCTGAGGTATTCTATTATCGTTGAAATAGCTTCTAAAATAAAAAAAGGAGAACCTTTTAAGAAACAGATTTTAAGATAATGTTAATCTTTCAAAAACCATACTACTCAGCATTGTTAGTGGACCAAGGTATACGCTGGAAAACCTAAAACCTTGTACCTAAGCAATAATCTTTAGCTCTTGTATGCCATAAAATAATCAGAATGTCACCTCTTACAGCTAATGTTACTGTGAATTACTATTTTGGGCCACACAATGCAAATAAAAATAAATCTAAGTAATACCTGAAGTAAAGCATATTATGACAGCATCCTCAGATGCCCAGGAGTAATCCAATGGTGAAGGTTCAAGGTGGTGCTTCTTCAGCATATCAGTAGTCATCACTGAAAAAATAAAATCAGCAAGATCATCTCTGCAAATAAAATCAAGAAGAAATTGACAGTTCTTACATGCTGGTCTAGTTTGCCATGAAAACACATACTCCTTTTTTGTGTCTTCAAGAAGTCTGTGGAAGAGGGTCCTAAGGAAATATGAAACTTCAAAGAAGGAATAGCATTGCTCTGGAGCTCTGAATACCAGTGGTTACAACTCTCATCAGTTACCAACAACATTGGCCGTAAGCTAGACATCGCAAAGCTTGCCTCTTTGAAACTCTGCAAGTCAATATGGCCAGCAACTTTAAAAACATCTCAAGTGACAATAAGCTAGTTAAGATAATAATATCAAATAAGCTTAGGACCTGTTCAGCAATGACAGACAGGCAATACTACAAAAGTGAGCAGAAACTTTTCAATGTTTAACGTAGAAGTAAGCAGAAACAATTGTGTTCAGTGAAAAGCTTTACACAAGCTTAAATAAGACGTCTACGAGATTATACCACCACATGCAAACAAAAACATCAACAATAGTAGAAAGGAAACAGAAACATAGTCCAGATAATTCAATCTATTGAACCTTTACTTAGGAAAGCATGAACACACACGCTGATTTCTAGACCATTTGTACTCTCTATAACAAAGCTTCCAAACATTGCACAGTCCAAAATAATTTATAAGAAAGCGCGAACAACATTGTCTTGAAAAAGCGAAACAACACTCACCCATCGATAATTCAAAGGAGCAAATATGCCTCCAACATACGCAACGGCCAGTAACCACTCTAAATACTCATCACTGAAATAAGTCATCATCAGCTCATATACATAAAACCAAACTAATTGAGCGGTTTAAGTTTCTGCATTGATCAGAAGCAACGAAATTGAAGTGATGAAAGACCTGTTGAAAGCCGAGATGGCAACGACGTCACCAGAGCGGAGGCCGAGTTGGAGAAGACCGCAGGCTAAGCTAAGTACGTCTTCGACGAATTGGTGGCCGGATTTCTGGCGGTCAGCGGAGATAGTGACGACGGAATTACGTTTGACGGTAGCAAGGCGGGTCAAGCATTGGCATATGTGCGGTCGAGAGTAGTAGTTAAGCATTTTCGCATTCTCTGGTTTTCAAAAGGAGTTGCTGAAAGCGCGGTTTTGTTTGCAGTGGATATAATTTATCTTTATAGAGAAAAATCATCTCGAGCATTGAATTAGATTAGGCCATCTCCGACCCCATTTTCTTCTATCTACAAATTTCATTTCAATTCTAAATTCTGTATCCTTTCTAAAAAAAATATTCATTTTTCAAAATCTTTACAATTCCAACCCTTTTTTATTTATTTTTTTTAAAAGAAAGCTACTTTGTAAATAAAACTAGGAAAAATTATAAAATATGAATTTTTCAAGCTTTAACTTTAACTTTAAGTAAATAAACCATCTAAATTTTATTTAAGTTTATAAACTATTAAAAGTTTGAAACTTAAAAAATGAACCAAATTGACCAATATACCCTTAAAAATGCGCTTCACAGTATCACCAGCCTGTGAAATGCGCTTCACCAACCTTAAATTAGCTGGTGAAGCGCACTTCACAGACCGGTGATGTGGTGAAGCGCGTCAATAAGGGCATGTTAGTCAATTTGGTTTAGTTTTTAAATTTCAAACTTTCAAAAGTTCAAAAATTTAAAATAAACTTGGAATGATTTATAAACTTAATTTAAAGTTTTAAATGGCTAAAAATAAAATCATCCCATAAAATTAACTAGGAAAACTGCCTGCAACATAGCTACAAAATTAGTTATTTTTTTCTCGTCCTGTATAGTTCCATTTTAATTTTAGGTAAAAAAAATACTCCATCTAATAGTTGTTTTCAATTTCTTTTGAGTTACGGTTCCATTTCAAACTATAGAGTTCAAAAATTTTATGTAACCCATAATAAAGTTGTGAAAATAAATAACTATTATATATATATATATATATATATTGTGTTATTTAAATGTTTAGGAGTATTTCTTTGACGGCGATATTTTTTGTATATATAAGTTTTGTGATGTGCTTACCCTTGATCATGCTTGTAATTATAAAGTAACATCCTATACCGTCTATAATATCATTTCAAGCTATAGAGAATAGTGTACACCCCAAACATCTTAAGCTTTTGGAGAAGAATAGTTTGTCGTGCTTTTTAATCACTTAGCTACATTGAGAGTTATAATGTTCAAAGAAATGTGTTGATGTTTAGGAGAAGAAAATGAATATAGATACATAAATACATCTACCTCGGCATAGAAATTTCTAATTCTCTTTCTCCGAAAATATAGGAGAAGGGGTCTGCGCCCCAATTTTCTCCATAAAAGGGTCAAGCCATAATAGATGAGAGGCTATACGACTCAACTCTAACAAAATTACTCTGATATAGCTAGTCCTTTTAGGTATACAATCAATAACATCTTCACTGTCTACACTAACGATGAGATGATGAACACCATGCGTTGATGGATGGTAAGGTCCCATATTGACTCTTAGTAATATTGTTCTGCAGCACATTGTCCAATTCATATGTTTCAACTATTCTTCTTTTTTTTTTTCTACTTTAGATGCTTCCTGGTAATTAGCAGTATTATCCTTTAATGCTTGACAAAGAAAATATATTTGGTAAAAGCATAACTGTAAGGTATGCTATCAATAATTGTAAGTGCATAATTGTTGAAAGACTATTGAATAAACTATTAGCTGCACATGCAATTATTTTCTCTACAACGAAAAACTGCCTCAAATTAAATCCGGTACATTGAAATACTAGGCAAATATCAACTCGATATATAGAGAGAGTAAAAAAGGTATGATGATAAAAAAAAAAAAAAATTTTTAAAAACTCAGAAATAAACATGTGGAACTATATGCCTACATATTACATTTTATATTAAAATCAAATGTAATTTTGTACATGAATTAAATGAAGAAGCAACTGAATAAAGAGATTTAAGGAAAACTTGTTGCTTAATCACCTCAATAACTTAAACTTTTATTTGCTCAAGCTACGGGGTTAATTCTACTGTGCTAACTCTCCCATTCCATCCAACGACGTGGAATTTAGGCTGGTCCAAGGAGAGATTAATAGCCGTTCATCACAATAGCCGCCACTTGACCTATGAGATAGTTGATAGCAATATCGGCTTCGAGTCGTATGTTTCAACAGTCAAGATTGTTCCACATGAACAAACTGGATGCTCCATCGAATGGTCATTTAGTGTTAAGCCTGTTAAAGGTATGGGGTTTGATGGGCTTCTTCAAAAATATGAATTGGGCCTTCAAAAACTGGCCCATAAAATGGAAGAGTTCCAGCCCGACCCAACTAAAACGACTGTACATCAACAAAACATCGTCGCAAAAGATTTTTACTATTCAAAAAAATCTTTAAATAATATATAGTAGTATTTAATTACCTTTTTACCATTATAAAAATATATATCTATTTATTTTCAATTCATATATCATTAATATAAAAAAATTAATTAACTTTTTAAATATAAATTTTTAATATAAAATTTTATTATTTAATAATATTATAAAATTTAAATTAATAACAACATTATTATTAATTCATATATGTAATTTTTTATAATATAAAATAATTTTATTAATTATAATTATTACTTAACTAAATTAAACTTTTGTTACAATAATTTATTCACTAGAATTACTATATTACTCTTCTAAATATTAATTAAAATATTGTAAAGTTTAAAATAATATTTTCTTTTTAATTTTTTTGTAACAATTTAAAAATTATTAAAATTGGTCCATGATTAACCATCTCAATATTTGGGACCGATGGTTCTTACCTATTACTGGTACCTACTTCTAAATCACGTTCATCCTCAATTATCATATTATCTATTATAATAATGCATGTTGTCCTTATATAGTGTAAAACATGTTTGTTCCATATACATTCCGGTCTTTTAACTATAGCAAACTATGACTCGAGAACGTCAAATGGATGCTCCACGTATTTTTGACAAACATCTTGCTTCACTGCAAATAAGTTTTTACTTAGACTCCGAGGATCATGAATAGATTACACAAGACCATTACAATATGTGTCATCTGCTAAATAATAATCAATGTTATACTCTTTTCCTTAAATTAGATAATGAGCTTCTAGAGCATTACTTGCATTAAGGTCAACAAATAAATTATATGATTCCAATACATTATTGTTTGAGCCTGACAAACCAAAATATGCATGTTATATCTACAAATCATAATCAGGAACAGCCTCAAGAATAATAGTTGGAGATTCACTACGACCGATATATTGTTCCACCCAAGCTGTTGGACAATTTTTCCATAGCGAGTACATACAATCGAGGCTTCCTAATATATCTGAAAAATCACTTTTTTTTTACATATATGAAGCAATCTTGTACCATTATTAAGGCATTCGGTGATCTCAAATAATTTTTCTCTAAATACTTCAACAACACCTCGACAAAGTCTTTTCATACTTTCAATAACAGTCGATTTTTTTTTTTTTATATATTCATCAGTTGAGTCAGGCGAAACACCATATGCTAACATTTGAAACACAATAGGTATCTTTTATAGACTAGGTAGCCCAAGAGGATTAAATGTGAAAACAAATTGAGATTATTTAGTTATTCATTAATAGAAAATATAATTTGTACCATTTTTTTGGGTTGATTTACAATTGTAATTCATCAAATTATGTTCAATAGTTAATAGAAATATGTTTATATATAAATTAAAATTCGATAGTATTTTTTATAGAAAATTAATTTATTAATAAATGAAATTTAAATGTAAAACTGATGTTTATTTTAAATTTTAAATCAATATCACGATAAATTAAACTATTTATTTGGTAATATCATTATAAATTATTATACTAATTTTTAAAAATTAATATTTATTACTAAAAATATTTTTAAAAATAATTAATGTACCTATTTGCTATGCATCAAGACAAATCTACTTTCAACAACTTTTGTAATGTAAAATTTATAACTTAGGATTATTTAGTATTCCAAGTAGTGATTCTAATTTATATATTTAGAAAGAAAAATAAGTTATAACGACAGTTATATTACGTTTGGTCGCGTACACTATTTTTACAAAAGAAATTATTACCATTAAATATATATATATATATTATAGTTTAAACAAATTGAATAATAAAGCATTTCCATAAGTGAAGCATGGTAGAAATGATTATCGAAATGGTCATGGAAATAGTTATGAAAATGACTAAGGATGTAGATGTGGTTATGGACGATGTCATAATTCCAGTAGAAATTATGAACATCTCTATTACAATACAATGATCTTAAAAGTGGAATATTTATAATACAAATTGGAGTAACGGAGAAATAATTTAGGAACAACCAGAGTTTCGGAATGGTCACCATTACATATGTGGTTCCAAACCTGTTAATCAAAAAATTGTTGCGCTCCTAAGCACGTGGTTGAAGTTCATCGGAAAATAAGGCGTGAACAAGAAAATGAGAAAAATAATGAAGTAAATATGGTTGATGTTTTGGCTACGAAAATATTGGTCCAATCCAGACTTCTGACTTCTTTGAAGATCATGATGGGAAGATTGATCACTTAATTAGTTAGGGAAGTGTTAATTATAATTGAAATGTTTGATCTATCTATTTTATTATATAAATAAAATGGAGTTTAATTTTGATTTTTAAATTGTAAATACTTATAAATCGGGAACTTTATATATTTTAAATTTCTATGCCATTGATATTATGGATTTCAATAAAGAGATAGATAATACCTTGAAACGTATGTTTATCTAATAATGCAACAAGACATACTATTTTGTGAGATCCAAAATATTTTTTTAGAGTTGATCCTAATTTAAATTAAAGTAAACACCATATCAGATCTAGTAAACTTGATAGAAGGTTGTAAAAGAGCCATTATGGTGTCTGATTGCTCCTGAAAGACCCAAGGCGCGGAAACCGTAGTGCCATATACTTATGACTATTACATATGCCTTTACATAAAATTGCACAAAATGTAATTCCTTTATCAATAAATACTTTTTTATTGTCTTAGTAACATTACTCATTCATAAAGTCTAATAATATTTTAACCACCATACTAGTTGAGATATAAATTTAAATTCCAAATAGTTAAAAAAAAAAACTCACTTTAAAGAAAATAAAACAGTAACCAAAGTATCATCGTTTACAATTTATTCCCAAAATAAACACGCAATGGTTGAAATATAAATGTATAAGATGATCTTCGAGTTAGACTTCATGAAACTTGAACCATAACGGTTTCTTACTTGCTCAATCACCTGTCGCGTTTATCTAAAAGAAAAAAGATGACAAAAATAATAAAAAGGAAGGGTTAGACTAGTGTTGCCTTAACATTCTCATACTCCAACAACCACACATACTCATGCTTCTTTTTTTTTTTTTTTTTTACATTTATCATGTATGAGCACACTAAATACACTTAAAATCATCTATCATCAATCATATATACATTTGCAAATATTTTCAAATATAAAATTGATGTTTAGAGACTCAAAAGGGCACCAAGAATCTTGGTCCATGCCCTATTAGCGTTAACCAGGTCGCCATAATTGTGAGCAGGGTGCCAAAATTTATACCAAGGCTTCTCGAATTCTTGGTCCATGTCTTGGTCACTCGGACCAAGGCGCTGACCAAGGCACCAAAAATGGTACTAAGAGTTTCTGACATCTTGTCATGTACCTTGACCAAGTGACCAAGTTGTCGGCCTAAGCATCTAGAATAATAATGAGAGTTTCTTACGTCTTGACCTACATCTTGGTCATATGACCAAGCCGCCACCTAAAGTGTCAAGAAACATAGTAAGAGTCATCGGTGTTTTGATTTGCACCTTGGTCAACTTGATCAAGCCGCTGAACAAGACGCCTAGAAGTGTACCGAGACTCATTAGTGTATTGTCCCGCACCTTGGTTACCTTGATCAAGGCGCCAACCAAAATGTCCAGTAACAAGAAAAGCAGAAAAATAACACTTTTTAACACCAAAAGTTTTCCCAATTCGACCATTTTGTTTCAATTATCCATTTAGTTACCATTTATGGTATCTATAGGGTATTTTAACCACAAGAATATATGTTTAGCAAATATTTAATTAATCAAGGTTCAAAATACCACAATTCACATTGAAACCAAATTCTTAGATAAAAAAACATGCAAATCATATTTCAATAAAACAAAGGTACACAATTTGCCAATTTTTAAACAATCACCCTTAACTCTAACTTATATAGTGAAAGCAAGACTTTAAAGTCAAATCCACTTTAAGAGTAAAGCTCATTTTAGGTCCGAAGACCAAATTTGTGGAATCGGTTGGATCCCTTTTTAAGTCGAATAACCACATTTTGGATTCCTTTTACTTTAGACCCGAAGGTTGGTGGTGTCATCACATCTTTAAAAGTTGTCGCTTTAGTTGTTTAATTTAGGCCACTGAGCCAAGTTTATATATGAAATATGTGTTGAGATATCTCAGATTTCCCTATGGAATGCCACTATATTTCCTAACAAAGGTTAAATTAAGGGCAATTCTTTTCTATAACATGATTCACACCCCCTTATTCATTTATCATTTCTTTATCCTTTAATGCACAAATGACCCTTAGAGGGATTTGGACACAATTTTACCATCAATGAACATTCTAGTCACAAAGTATCGTCATCTATGTGACAGCCAGCACCCCCGCCTTACAGACGGATGCAAGGATGCAAACGTTCAACAGAGCTTACATGCAAACAGACTAGTAGAGTGTATATATATATAGGTATAAACATAGTCAAAACTGAAAAAAATATCAAATTACTCAATGAAATGAACAATACTGCAACATAAAACAGATGTGCAGTGGTACATTAATTCAAAACAGTTCTTAAACCAACTGAGATTGGAATCTGAAAACATAACGTTTAAAATCTAGTTTACAATCAATATAGAATAAAAATTCATTACAAATATCCAGAAAGAGATCAAACTGAAAACAAGTACTTAATATATGGGTCTAGATGATAGAGTTGATGCATGTATATGATATGTATGCCTTGTTATTCCACCTGATTGTCTGAACTCAGAATTTTCCGTCCCGATTAGGAAAATTAACATACAAAACAAAAATGAAGAAATAATAGGGTTAGACTATCGAATGTCTGGTTAGTAGGCCAATGCCCAACATCCACACACATGTAATGCTTCTTAGATTAATAATTAAGCATGAACACACAATGTATGTAACTTACCTGACAACCCAGATGCTTTAAATAAGAGCAAACAGAATAGTACAAAAGCAATCAAACAACTCTGAAAGGTTCTAAAGCTTCTTAGGTTCCTTAATGAGTAGTAAGCAAATCTATTACCATTAACAGTGGTTAAATAGATTGATTATATCCTGAAAAGGCTTTAAACTTAAAATGGTCATAACATATTCATTTTAAGTCCGAATCAGGCTTATAATAACTTTTCGAAAAGGGAAATTCAAGAAGAAGGAACTTCAAAGAAAACTAGCAGTGACATGGGACTTGGCGACACTGGAGGGGACAGGTAAGAGGTTTCGCCTAAAAAACTAGCAATGCTGATGGCGGTGATTTTTACACTGAAAATGCTTCTAGTAACTAGTGCTTAGCAAGAGCTGACTGGAGAAGAAAGGTTTCACCTGGACTTTTGGCGAGACTGTTTGGCGATACTTTTCAGAGGAAGAGGTATCATTTAGCAATTTGGTGAAGTTCAACGACGGGTTCCAGGTATTGCTTATATTTTGGCGTAGCTACGTGGCGAAGAAAGTTTGGAGTCTTTATTGACGCCTAACACTTAGTGATAGATATTTGGCAAAGGGTAACTATTTAGGAGGTGTCGCTTGCATCAAAGCAATATACATGGGCGATAGACAAAGGGTGTCGCCAACTTCCTACTAAACTTGGCATAGACTCTTGCGAAAATTCAAAGTTTCGCCTACAACAAGGTGTAGACACTGGTGATAGAAATAAGGTTTCACTTACCTTATTCTTAGCTTTGGCAATAAACTTAGGCGGTAATGTTTGTCTCAGAAAATGGGTTTCGCCTAACTTGGTGATGGTTAGCCTGAGGAATGAAGTTTCGCCTAAGTCTAACTCGTTTTAACTTCAACTTTTAAATCTTCTTCAAATTAACCAATTAGGAAACAACCTAGTCTAAGGGAAGCATATCAACCCAATAATAGCAAGCAATTCAGTTAAGAAATCATCAATACACACATATCAGAAGAAGTTCAGAGTACACTTAAGATTTCAGATTTGCAGATCATATATTAGAGTTCTGAGTTCCTTGTGTCTGTGTCAAATATCATTTTTTTGTCAAGTAATTAACTTGCCAGAATGTAAATACCAGATTCGAGAGAATAGTAGATTCATAATACTTCAGATTAAAGGTTTCTTACGAAATTCTTATCATACATAGAAAACATCAGATATAGATTATTTATCTGTCTTTAGTTTGATAACAAAATCAAGAACAAAAATAGAGTTAGATCAGAGACCTCTTACTTATGAGAAAAGCTCCAAAAAATAAGTCAAAGACCCCAGAACAGAGTTTGATGTTGTCACATTCAAAAGCAACAAGCCCTGATGTCGTCACATCTAGAAGGCAAGTCAAGGCATGTATGTTTTCACGTATCGATGTATATATCTAATATCCCTACGGCATGCCAGTCTTATCGCTATCATACTTTAGACAGGGATTATTTTTCATATTATAACAGGTTATGTCTTACAAAATTCAACAGATACTTGTAGTAGTTCACACAATAGTCATTTATCAGCAAGATGAACAACAGAATCAAAGCATAAGACATATAATAGAGTCTATATTCAAATTCAGCATACATTAAGTTTAGTCCATGTTAATGTAGCACAAAATAGACAATAACATACATAACTGAAGGCTTAAACATGGCTACTAACCGAATACGCTAATCCAACAGCGGGACTACTCCGGCTGACGTTCACCTACTCCGTCTCCTAAACAACAGACATGTCAAAATCAATAATAGACTCAACAAAATGAAGTTTGAAGGTTAGGGTTTCTTTAAAAAACAGAAGATGAACCTTGTAAATCAGCTCACGAGATTCTTGACAAGAAATTGGAATTTGCTTGGATGAAAACAGAGAGTAAAATTCAGGTACGGTTTTTTTTTTTCTGAACTTGAGAGGCAATAGAACAGTGGTTGAGTTTTCAGAGTTGGGAGAGAAAAGAAAAATTGATTATGGCTGCTGAATGTATCCAGAGAGTAAAAACCTAAATTTTCACCTAACCACTAAAGAATTGCAAGTAAACCCACTAGAGTTCTTTTAATTCAAAACATTTCCCTATTTTAGAAAGTTTTACAAAATCAGTCAAATAACAAAATAAGTTTAATTTAGCCCCAAATATCAGACGTGACAATCTATCCATTTAATCCCAAAAATCAATATATGCATAATCTAGAGTTCTAAAATAACCTATAAAATCATATGGTTATATAACTTCCATTCTAGAACAACATTCAAAATATATCAAGGTCAAACGAATATACCACACATTCACCAATTTCACATATCAAGACAACATGACAAATTATATCAATACATTATTAACATAATTCATGCATCAAACATACAAAACACACAACAACCAACCAATTCTATGGAGCTTAAAATGAGAATGCTAACTTTTCCTCTATAGAAATGTAGCTAGACTCATTCAATTGGATTTTTACCAACACCCAAGTTGCCTAATCAATTATCAAGACGCGCAATCAACATATACTCTATCTAAACATCACAACTATTATCTTTATACCCTAGGGTTTATCCAAATGATGATTAGAGACGAATTCAACTCGAGACTATAAACGGGGAGCTTAAATACACTCCTATAGCCCTAGTAGACATGCTTGATTGAAATCCAATATCAAAAAATAGAAACACCATTAGTGAAGGTTAAGATTTCTTACCGAAGTGATAAAACATTGTGAGAGATACTTCCACACTCCTATAGAACAATAATTGAATCTTAGTGTTAGCTAGTTTGAGTGGATTTTGGTAGAAATTAGGTATGAGTGAGAAGAGAGATGGAGAGTGAAGGTTTTTACGTGTCTTAGTTGATGAGGGAATGGATATGAGGGTTTTAAAGGATTTGTGGGTTATAGAGTGGTGGAGAGGGTTTTAGGTAGTATTGGGCTTCTAATGGGTTTTGGGCCCATTTAATTCCTTAGCCCACTAATTGGCTCATCTACCTCCCGTCACACCATTTCGCTCACTCGTTACTATTTTTTTTTTAATTGAGTAAAAAATGATTCATCCTATTTGAAAATTCATTTTGGCCATAAAGCCCATTTTTGAAAATAATTTTAAAATCATGTTAATTAAATTAATTTGAATCTACACTTTCGTTTATAGTCACTAATTATCGTTTACCCAGAGCAAACTTTCAATTTATTCCTAGAAATTTCAAAAATTTTGATTTTTGACAAAAATCAAAATAATAAAAAAATAATGAAAATTTTATGCTAAAAAATTAGACGTTATAGCCACAATCTTATTATCAAATAAAAATAAACTAAATATAAAAAATTCGTTTTATCCTAGTAAATCCAGGAAAAAAAGTTCACTTTTGGGGAGATATATTTCTTATTTTAACAAATCAAGCTAGAAGCTTACGGTTAAAAACAATCTATTTTATCATTTGAATTATACTAAACAATTATTCAAAATATTAAATCGAATGGTATCGAGAACCAAAAGTCTTTAGATCCTAAAATATATCAACTTTGGCATGATCAATTTGCGTATTCGAGATCCTCACTGATGTATAGAATAATTGTTAATTCAAAAGAGTCTCCATTAAGGAATTATAAAATTCTACTAAATGATAGAAATTTATACATCTTATGTTCCCAAGGGAAGTTGATAACCAAACTTTCATTTACAAAGGTAGGATTTGGATCTTCATCATTACTATAAATAAAGAATATATATATTGATTGACCCACCTAGTGGACTCTTTCTCTATTTTATGGTTTTAAGCGACGCATCTGCTAAATGATCCACGCGTGCTTATTGTCAACTCAAAATGTTGTTTTTGTTAAAATACTAGCTCAAATAATTCAAGGTCGGGATTATTTTCTAAATTACCCTATCAAAAGTATAAGACTTGATAATGTTAGTGAATTCATATTTAAAGTATTTGATGAATATTGTCAAGTATCTAGAATTGATAGTGAATATCCAGTTTTAATAGTTTACACCGAAAATGGATTAGAGAAGTCATTAATCAAGCGCCAACGGATAATTGTACAAACCTTGTTGATATGCTCTAAATTACCAATTTCTATTGGGTCGTTTGCACTTTTGAGTTGTTTTATTAAAAAAAAAAATATATTTTTAGACCCACATTAAAAATTTTACAAAACCAAACTTTTGGAAATTTTCTTTTGCAAAAAATAAACCAAAATGAACATCTTACCCTTCAATATTAAAAAAAATACATAGTAGCTTCCTGGTATGTAATGCTGGAAAATGGACGAAATTGAAGTTTAGTTTCCCGGTATGTAATACCGAAAAGTAAAAATTCACTTCGCGGTTGTGCACACTAGGAAACAAACTTGAATTTCGCCTGTTTCCTAGTGTGTAGTATCGGGAAGCAACTTTTTGCTTCCTGGTATTACACATCAAGAAGTTGACAAAATTTTGCCTGCTTCCCGGTAGTACATGCCGGGAAGCTCATTTTTTGCAATTTTTTTTAAAAAGTTTATTTTTATATTTTTTTAATAAAAAGTTTAAAATTGAAAAAAATTTAGGGTTAATCTAAACTAAAATAAAAAAAAATTAATAAAGTCTAATTTGGCGTATTTTCACATTTCTATTTAGGAACATGCTATATTGCACGTTGCTCCATTAATTCGTGTTCACCCTACCACTTATAACCGATATTCCTCATTACAACTTCTATTTGGGGAACCATCTAATGTCTCACATTTATGGACATTTAGATGTACTATATATATATCATGTTAACCAATGGGACAAAAATAGGACGACGATTGGGAAGATATATATATATATATAATTTTTTATACACCATTAGATATTTGGAACCTTTGACATGTGATTTATTTAACCTATTTATTGTCTGTCAATTGTTGAAGCTGTTTTTCTATTGCTTGGAAAAGAAAAGATTTCTCTACAAGAGAAACCTAACTAGCATGGAAAGTTTCTACTTTTGCGCGTATGGATCATTGTACTCGACAATATGAATTGGAAGTATAAAAGATCACACGTAAAAATGATAGTTAATCAAATACAATATGCATTTAATGATACTTTCAAATTTTAAAAAAAAAATCCTATATAGAAGTTACCAATGTACCAACAATGATAATTATTCCAAAAGATTTGTTTAAAAGGACAATAGCAAATGAAACTCTAACCCCAATCCAAAAGCATAGAAGACCACATAGTTCAAAATATATTATTCCACAAAAAGGAAAAATAATTTGAATCTAAAACCACATCTCACTAAATTCCAATGATTATAGAGATCTGTAAAACTAATAACCCCTTAGAGGAGGAAATAATGAAGAAATGTCATGATCGAAAAAATGAAGAAATTTTCATAAACTTCTTTCAAGAAATGTGGAATTTAAGTAAAATGATATTAATGATCTATTTTTCATACATAGTGGCAATTGATATTTTATATTATAATCATGAGTCATATAATATAGAAGAATGAAGAAAAAATATTGCACTATTTGAATAAAAAAAAAATTTGAACCTATAATTTGAACACCTGAATATGTTTAACCAATCAGTTAGAAATTAGTTTTTTTTTTGGAAACGAAATGATAAAAATAAAATTGTGAGATGTGAAGCACATTCGGTGGCTCAAGTTTTCAACAAAGACTTGAAAATGATTATGATGAAACTTATTCCTCAGTAATGGATACCATCACGTTCGCTTTCTAATCAGTCTCGCCATATTTGAAAATAATTTTAAATGTGTACGATGGATATAGTTATGTGGCTTCATCAATTATGATATTTACGTAAAAATCTCTAAAGGATTGAAATTACCTAAACCACATCAACCAAGATCTCGAAATTATATATCCATAAAGTTATAAGAATCCTTGTATGTGTTAAAACAACATGTGCGAATGTGGTATAATCGTCTTAGTGAATATTTGATAAAAGAATGATACTAGAATGATACTATATGTTTCTTTATCTTTTTAAAGAAACCAGTGTATGAATTTGTCATTATAGCAATTGATGTTTAATATATGAATATAATTAGAACTATTAAAGAGAAAAATATTGCTAAATATTTGAATAATGAGATTGAAATGATAGATTAACGGAAAATGAAATATTATATTGGTTTGGAAACTAAGCATAAACCAAATGGCACCTTAGTTTATCAATAAGCATATATTGAAAAACTTCTAAAAACATTCAATATGCATAATGTCCATCCATTAACCACACTGATTTTTTTAGAATATTTGATCCAAGAAGAATTCAGAAGTACCACATCTAAATACAACTGGTGCTTAACTATTTTTGGGTTAATGTACGAGACCAAATATTTCTTTTGCTGTGAATTGCAAGACATAGTTATGCACTAACCCAAAGATAATAGAGCGGGATCAAACATGTTTTTTACTACCTAAATGATATTAAATATTTGAAATTATTATAGATGAAATTTCAATAAATTTATGGGTTTAATTGGTTAAGTTGATTCTGAATATCTTTCGAATTCACATAAAAGGCGTTCTTAAACTAGCGACTTTTCCTTTTATGTATAATGGTACATTGATATCATGGATATCCACGTAATAAGCTCTGATAGACATGTTATCTAATCATCCCGAGATTCTAGTGATACATGAAACTAATCGATAATGTATTTGGTTAAGATTAGTGGTCCAACATATCCAAAATTCATATGGTATTCCTCAAATCACAAATGGACCAACCGTAATATTTGAAGATAATGCTCTTATATTACTTAAATGGAAGAAGAATACATCAAAGAAGATATAACAAAATATTTTTCCCCAAATTTTTCTACGCTTACAAGCTTCAGGAATTCAAACATATTAATGTGAAGCAAATGCGATCTTCAAGTAGTTTTACCAATTTATTAATAAAATCTTTAGTGATATCAACATTTGATGAATTGGTCAATGGAATGTAAAGACTTTCTAAATTAGAAATTTTAGTAATGTATGTTCTCGTAAGTGAGAGTTTAGATATATATGTATTTGATTGTACTTTTAATTCCTTCGTTCAGTTTTTATCCTACTAGATTTTTGTACGAATTTTATTGAGACAGTTAGATGGTAGAAATTTAAGGAAGACAGTTGTAAATAAGTTGGGTGATGTGGATTTCTGCGATATAAAATACACATGTAAGGGATAGACATATATATATATATATATATATATCATTCTTTCCGCTCATCCATAGTTTTATAAGTAACATGTCAATGACATGTATCCTATCGTATGCCATATACAATATCGTGTATGTATTCAATGACAATATTAAGATTCCTCTGAAATTTTACATGATAGCATTCAACTAAATATTTTCTGAAGTTAAAATATTTCCTTGGTAATAAACTACTTGGCTAAAAACTGTTATTTTTTATATCCCAACTTTTAACGACATAAAAAATCAAAGAAATTTTTTTTAGTTCATAAAAAGTTTAAGTATACAATTATAGATCTATTTCAAAAAGTTTGCAAAAAATAAATTTTGAATTTCATTTCATAGATCATTTACAGATTATAAGCATAGTTCACAGAATCTGTGAATAGCGTGATTTCAGGGGTATATTGAGAAACGACGCCTATAGAGTGAAAACCAAACTTTAAAAAATTTATTTTTATAAATTTTTTAAAATAAATTTATAATTGTATTTTGAAGTTTAAAATGTTCATTTGAAAGAATTATCACAAAAATCAATTTGCATATTCTATTGGTATAAGAGTTTCATAAATTTATGGAGTTATTATAATTTTTAAATTAGCACCCCACCTTAGGAAGAGTCAATTTAATCTCTCAAGTTGTAAATTAAATCAATCAAGATATTATTATTATTATTATTATTATTATTATTATTATTATTATTATTATTTCTATTATTATAATATTTTACTTACAAATGTTGAGGACTTATTAAGCTAATCATCTTTACTTCTAATATAATCTCCACATTAACGGAAATAACTTTAAAAAAAAAATTAAATTAATCCATTAAAAATTAACTTAAAAAAATATAATTAAATTGAGGGCTTCTAAAACACTTGCCTGTATTCCCTATGACTTATATTCTTCCCATCTTCTACCTTTCTCTTTTTATTTTTTTAACATTATAAAAATAATTAAATTATTTGTTTTTTTTACCTCCACGCGACTTGTCATTGTCCCCCGAATTACGTGAAGAAGCATAGCAGGGAATATTTCTCCCTGAATATATAGAGGTAAGTAGGTAGATGTAATAATATGGTGTAGTTTATAAACGAAAAGAAGAGACAAAATAGCAATCGGCGAGTTTCCACATTTACCCCGACAAGAAATCACGCGCCACTCCTATTCACTCAAACCAAAACACACAGCAATCAGACAATTGAAAAGAGAGAGCCCAAACACAAACGCACAAACAAATGAGGGTTTCACCAACCGAAATCGCGATCACGATCTTCATCGCCATAATCGTGAACACAGTAACCGGCAGGGAGCTTCGGCCATCAGATCACGGCCTCCAGTACCAGACTCCGCCGCTGTTCAACGAGACGCAAGACGAGATGAACTCCTTCTTCAAAGGATCATCATCTTCGTCGTCGGCTTCCGATTCGGAGACCGTAGCGCTTCCGAAAGCCACGAATTCGACGGAGGCGTCGTGGTGGAGAGAGAGCGGCGAAGGCACTAAGAAAGAGCGAATGGTGAAGCGCGTGATGTTAGTAGCGAGCGTTGTGTGTGGGACCACCGGTCTTATTCTGTTAGTGGCCTCTGCTTTCATTTTTTACTTGAGGCGTAAACCGCCTCCACCGCACGCTTCTTCATCTTCCGCGGCATTGGTCACTACTACAACAAAGTGAATGTCGCTTTTCAGCTATCAATGTAAATCATATTATGTTTTGTGTCAGTTCATCGGCCCTGTGTGTATGAATTTTTAAATATAGAAAAATATTACATTATATTACTCCAATTCACCATTTTCGTGTCTATCTATTAATTCTGTAATAATAAAGGACTGAATAAATAAATAAATAATAAATTTAAAATTATTATGAAAAAGATTTATTTGTATGAGGTGAGAATGAGCTTTATTCGTATATATGGGAAGATAAAAGAAAGGAAGAATTCTTACTTTTAGAAAGGGAATATGATACTGTTGTTGTTAGATTAGTTATTAAGAAACCCGATTGATTGCTGTTGTTCGTCTATTTCTACTTGACTTTAATAAAGTAAAGTTAGATTAAAATGGAGATTTTTTTCTTTTCAATATTTTTATTTTTATTTTTTTTCAACCGATCACCACGCACGACACGTATTTCATTTTACATTTTATTAGGTAGCATCATGTAAGGGATTAGAATCCAGCGGGAGCTAGTGACGAGATCACATAAGTGGGTGAGTGCAAGGAAATGATGGAAGGAACTAAGGGAATACAAGTGATAGCGAACACAAAGAGGACGAATGAAAAAGCGACCATTCATACGCACCAAGATTCATATAACCAGGGTTATCCTAGCGCAAGGTTGAAGGATCTGTGAGCTCTTAGTGCGCAAAAAAAGACTGAAAGTACAAAATACCGTGCGTACAGGGAGAGCAAATGTTAATAGCGTGCACCATGGAAGGAGAAGCGCCCGCTAAAGTGGTGTGAGGGAGTCACTATGGAAGCTTAGCGCACGGAGGAAGTCATGGGAATCAAGGTTTTTAATCCAAAACCTAAATGGATTTCTTGGTAAATAAGTTGGAGTCCAATTAAAAAAGTATTACAAAAAAGAGAAGGAGATGTAATTCTATTAGGCTACAAAGATCTGAACCCTATAAAAGGGAACCAAATTAGTGTAAAAAGGCATTGAAAAATTGATTATACAAAAGAATAGATATTCTTGATTCTTACTCCTGGCTATTTGATCTTATTCAGTAAAAATAAAAAGGATATTTTCCTAATATCCTGACTATAGAATTTTGATTTTACAGTTTGGCGCCGTCTGTAGGGATCAAACATAGCCTATAAGCCATTATCAACAGATGGAAGATAATCATCGCGGAGAATAACGCCAACTAACTCCGAAAGAGCAGATAGCAAAGCTCAAAGCCGAGTTGGAGGAAAAAGACAAGCAGATGAAATAGATGAGCAGACTACTTGGAGAAAAAAAGAAACTGGACGGAGAGAAATCGAGACCGACGATGACTCTCGTCCCTACAGGAGGATTGATAGGTTCCCAGAGCGGGCACAAAACCAATTCCCCCTTGACATTCCAAAAATGGAGGTGATAGCCATAATGAAAGAAATGGGGGATAGAGTAAGGTGGCCAAATAAACCAAGGCACACGGGCGAGAAAGATACCAGTAGATACTACGAGTTCCACCGTGACTATGGGCACACCACAGAAGCCTACTACACTTTGAAAAAAGAGATTGCAGAACTGTTGAAGTAGGGGCATCTAAGGGAATTCCTGTCAGAGAAAGGAAGACAAGCATTAACGAAGAAGTCATGGTTTCTCTGTTATCTACATCGACCAAACTTGTGTAGTTCATCTCCCATTATCAATACAGCTGCTATTGATCTGCTATAATATACAAAGACATCAATTTAAAACACTTATTAAAAAAGAAAGATGGTAGATTATTGAAACATGTGAATATCTTGTCTACCTCTGGAAATTATTTTGCTGTTGTAGAATGAAATTCATTCATTTGTTATAAGGAAAAGAGACAGAACCCATGAATTGAGATGTAGTAGCGAGTTTCCTCTACTGAGATATAGCTAAAGACTTCGATCTCAATAGCTCATGACATTGTTCAAACTCATTAAGCTTATTCGGCGAGCCAACAATAGCATTGTCAATAGAAGAATCACCACTACCATGGAGAAAATTACAAGTTGTACGTTTTTGCAAAACCTTTTAGCGTAATATAAGTATTGTTTCCAACCAAGTCTAGAATTAACATCATCAAAACTGAAACAGAGTCCAAGAATAGAGAGCTATACCTGTGCAAGTGAGAATTAGTGTATTCCAATCTTGGGTCAAAAAACTCCTCGCCTTTTAGTTTCATTCAAGAATGAGAGATGCTCTTAGAGTTGAAATTAAGAGCTGTAGTCATCAACAACACAATCATCTGTTCCACCATTAAAGTTCTTAACATTGTTGTAGTAAGAAGATGGCAGAAAGTGAGAAGAGTAAGAGGAAACAAATTGTTAAAAATAATGCATATTTCTAGAGAAATATGATAAATAGCAGAAGAAGGTGTAGAATAATTTATAAATTGAAAATAGTACATTGTCTAGAATATGGTAGAAGAAATTAATAATAATTTAAGTTAATGTCGGTGTGATTCACTGACATCAACAACCTATAAATAGGCTTAGTAAGCATGGTAAGTTGTGTGAAAAATCAATACAAAATAGCTCTTGTTTACATCAACATTCCCTTGTCTTTTATTTACTATTATTTTCATTTCCCTCCTCAGCTTTAGCTATCAACTATCATTTTCTATATTCTTTTTGGAAAAACCTTCAACAGTGGTATCAGAGCCGCATTCGGTCATCTACTGGGCATAGTATTCTAATTCTATAATGGCGGAGTCTATTAAATTCTCTATTCCCCTTACAATATTTAATGGGAAAAATTATGATTTCTGGTCCATCAAAATTAGGGCATGTTTTCGCTCTCAAAATTTATGGAAGATGATAGAAGAGGGCTATATCGTTTCGGAAGATACTTCTAGCCTATCAGTCGCTCAGAAGAAGACTCTGGAAGAAAATATCCAAAGAGATGCCCAATCATTATTTGCCCTACAGGAAGCAATGACAGACATCTTTCCAAGAATAATGGGAGCTTCAACAACCAAAGAAGTGTGGACCACTCTAGAGGAGGAGTTTCAGGGGAGTCAAAAGGTACGCACCATCAAACTTCAAGCTTTCGGTATGAGTTTGAAAATATAAAAATGAAAGATAGTGAGACCGCTAAGGATTATTTTTCAAGAATTAAGAAAATAGTTAATCAAATGAGAACCTATGGAGATAATATTACGGATAAAATAATTGTGTAAAAAATACTAATAAGTTGCATAGAAAAATCTCATTCCGTAATATCGGCGATTGAACAATCTAGAGATATTGAAACAATGACGGTAGGAGAGTTAATAGGTTCTTTAGAAGAACATGAGCAAAGATTGAAAAGGCATAATGGTGATAATTTGGAAAATGCCTTTCAATCTAAAATCAATTTGCGGTCTCAAAAATTTAAAGATGGTGTAGAAAATTTTAAAAATGAAGAAGGTCATCAATTTGATAATAAAAATATTCCTACTTGTAAAATTTGCAAAAAGAAAGGTTATTTGGCTAATAAAGATTGTTGGCATAAAGGAAAGCCACAATGCCGAAATTGTAAAAAATTTGGGCATTTGGCAAAAGATTGTAGGTTAAGAAAAAATCATCAAGCTAATTTTAACGAAGAAAAAGGAGGTGAAAATTACTTATTTCATATCTGCCAAAATGCCAATAAGGAAAAGAAAGGCATATGGTATTTAGATAGTGGTTGCAGTAATCACATGTCGAAGGACGAGAGTATATTCTGCAACCTTGATAATATTAAGACAAAAGTACGGATTGGAAATGGAGAATTTGTGGAAGCGGTTGGAAAAGGTACCATGGCCATTAATATGAGAAAGGGTAAGAGGTACAAAAAGGATGTACTATTGGCCCCAAATATAGCTCAAAATCTGCTAAGTGTAGGACAAATAATTGAACGAGGATACTCATTGCATTTTGAGGGAGATTATTGTTCAATATATGATAGAACAATAAATCCCTTGAAATCGCAATAGTTAAAATAAAGGAGAATAGATGTTTCCCCGTCAAATGGAGGTACGACGTTTATACAACTATGAAAGTAGAAGTGGATGAATCATGGCTTTGGCATAAAAGGTTTGGGCATTTCAATTTTAATGGCCTGAAGATTCTCCACTAGATGAATATGATAAGAGACTTTCCCTTCATACTTGAAAGCAACAATATGTGTGAAAAATGTATGCTCGGGAAACAATATCGACAATCTTTCCCAACGGAAAAGCATAAAGAGCAAAAAAGCCCTTAGAGCTAGTTCATACAGACGTATGTTGGCCAATGCGAACTCCATCACACAACCAAAATAGGTACTTCATTCTCATCATCGATGATTATACAAGAATGAAGTGGATGCATTTTTTGAAGGAGATATCACAAGTCTTCAACATCTTTAAGAAGTTTAAGAACTTTGTAGAAAAGCAAAGTGGACAAAAGTTGAAGACAATCAGAAGTGATCGAGGAAAGGAATACACCTTTGGTCAGTTTAACAGATTCTGTGAAGAAGAAGGAGTACAACACCAACTTACGGTCGGATATGCCCCGGAAAAGATAATTGGGAGACGGAGGAAGTAGAATGAAGAACTATTCCAGCTCCAATGATAGAACAAGATAATGAAGAACAAACTAATGAAGAAGAAGAAGTTCTAGAAGATTTTTGCACCACCATTAACTCTAAGAAGAATGAGGCCACTATCAGAAATATACAAGACGTGCAATTTCACAGTTTTGGAGCCAGAAAACTATGAAGCTGCCTCCAAACAACAAGTATGGGTAGAATCTATGGAAGAAGAAATTCGGATGATCTAGAAAAATAAGACTTGGGAGCTAGTGGTTCTTCCGAAAGATAAAGAAACCATCAAAGTTAAGTGGGTATACAAAAAAAAAAACTTAACTCAGATGGAACTATTCAGAAACACAAGGCACGTCTGGTGGCGAAAGGATACTCACAGCAGTATGGAGTTGACTATAATGAGACTTTTGCTCCAGTTGCTCGCATGGATACCATAAGGCACTCATAGCTCTAAGTGCTCAAAAAAGTTGGAAGATCTATCAGATGGACGTGAAGTCAGCATTTCTGAATGGGTATCTTGAAGAAGAAATATATGTGGAGCAACCAAAATGATTCGTGGTCAAAGGTAAAGAAAATAAAGTCCTCAAACTGAAGAAAGCCTTGTACGAGTTAAAGCAGGCAGTGATTAGGTAGGATTAATAGATGACATGAAAAGTACTTCGAGTTATGCATTTACACTTGGATCCAGAATCTTCTCATGGGCATCCAAAAAGGAAGCTACAGTTGCTCAATCATCAGTTGAAGCAGAATATGTAGCAACAGCAAATGCTACAAGTCAGACAATTTGGCTCAAGCAAATTCTTGAAGACGTGGGAGAAATATAGAAGATGCTATGAAGATCTACTTTGACAACAAGTCAGCAATTGCGATGATGAAAAATCCGGTTTTTCCTAGTCGGGCCAAGCATATAAGCATCGAATATCACTTCATTCGAGAAGCTGAAGCGAACAAGGAAATTCTACTCGAGTATTGCAGAACTGAAGAATAATGGGCCGACATATTCATGAAAGCACTTTCCAGAGACAAGTTCGAACAACTACGAAATAAATAGGCTTAACAAACATTGTAAGCTGTGTGAAAAATCAATACAAATTAGTTCTTGTTACATCAACATTCCCCTGTCTTTTATTCAATATTATTTTCATTTCCCTCCTCAACTTTAACTATCCACTATCATTTTCTATATTCTTTTTGGAAAAACCTTCAACATAAATGAAGTAGCATCGTTGGTTCCAACCAATGTGAAATAGATCTAATCTCTAATAGATCAAATCTTTAGACTGTATCATCAACCTTCCAATCATGCAAACTCTCTAATCCTATACTTTCAGATCATTCATCAACTACTTCATTATTGTAATTAGCTTTCGTGTGTCTTAACTCGATTCAATTTTTCACCATCGTGTTGACCACGCATGCCTCCTCATGTACCTTCAACGACTTCTCACATTGTCGTGCACAACAGTTTTTCTCTTCGTCTTCATCTCCGCCGAAGCAAGCTATCGGAGTTTTTGATTTTCCGGAGTTGTCTTCATCTCACAATGTCGTGCACGGCGGCTTTTCTCTTGGACTTTTTGTATTCTAAAGCACGTGGGTTATTGTACTTGTAGTTTATTATTACTTTTTAAAAAAAAATTATATCTGAATTATTGACTAATTTTTTTATTCATATGTGATTTACAAGTATACGTAATAATTCATCAGTAACTAGTATTTAATTTATGAAGTATACATAATAGTTACATATATAAATGCCATCAAAATACAAACACTATATATCAGTTTTATTATAATTGCTATCTAACATGAATTTTTAAATATAAATAATTTTTTAAATAATTGTACCAACTAATTTATCACAGATAGATAAGAAACTAATATAAAAAATAAGAAATTTTAGATAACATTTTATCATAACTCCTATAAAAGCCTATAAATTATAATAGACAACAATTTTGTTTAAGACTGTTATATAAGAAACTGCTAGCTATTCACATTTTTCGTGTAGTGTTAAGTGATGAAAAACTTTAGTTATAATATTATCTGCTCAGTTAGAAGAAAAAAAAATGAATAATTGACGAACAATAAAGTAAGGCTATCAAAATCAAATGAAAACTTAAATTTGTAGATAGAATGGAAAACATTTTCAAATTAAATATTTTTTGAAGAATAATTTTAAAATAGGATATTTTTGACATTTCACATTTGCTAAATTATAAATTGAAAAATTTCAATTCAATCAAATAACTTTAATTGATAAAAAATTTTATTTTTAATTTTAATATTTTTTAAAAATAAACTAAACACCCAAATCAAAGTTTCCAGTTATGATGATTGAACTTTTATTATAATTAAAATAATAATAGTAATAATAATAATTATTATTATCATTATTTAAATTCCAACTATTTTTACGTAACCTTAATCTCAAAGCCTTGTACTATTGTAAATTGCAATTACCAAAACTTTTACTTTTACATCAGTCCAAAACCTCAATCTATAAGAAAATTTCATTTTCACTCTCAATTTTAGAACTCTCTTGTACTGCCACAAATCTTGAAATCCTATTCAATTAACCTTAAATTATTTAAGTTGGAAAGTGTAATATATTAACTTACCTGAAAAACCTTAACTTTAAGAACAATTCAGGGATTTTCATTATTTCTCAATATATTTGCAATATATATATATATATATATGTATATATATATAAAATACTCATTTACAATGAAATTATTAATAATTTTTAAAATGGAACATTTTTTAATAATAATTTAAAAATTGAGGGATAAATGAGAGAAGAAAAATGGAGTTTTGGTATTTTTTTTAAATGTTTATTTATTAAAAGGAAAATATCAATTTATTTATTTTTAAATACTATCATTTCGCATCACTTTTGAAAATATTTTTAATTTTTCATGAATTCTTAAAGTTATAATCCGGTAATATAAAAAATAACCATATTTTTATAATTAAGATAATTTAAATAATAATTCTGGAAAAAATGATAAATATGAATTACTTTTGAAAATTGATATATAATTGGTAAAATTATTACAAAATAAAAATAAAATAAAATATGTTATTGACAAAATTAAACTAAATCTAAATCCTTACTTTTATTTTAATTAACCTTTTTTTTATTTACTAAATCTAAATTCAAACCCTAATATTAATCTTAATAAAATAAATTCACTAAAATTCAAATTTCAACATCTGCTCATTTTTTTTAATTTTTTTTATTATTAACAAAACCCAATTCCACTATATTTACTTTCAATCAAATGAGTTTACTACCTCCTAATCCAAAATTTTAATTTCTTTAATTCTATATTAGACATAACGTTATTAATTTTAAAAGATTATAAATTTAAATGGATATAATCAATAGAAAAGCAGCCACTCTAAATTGTTTTTGAAATTGTGATACATGGTAAGTTACTTTTGAATTTTGAAAGTTATGTACGGATGGAATTTCTATCGAATAATCGATTCTTATTTATAAATTAAAAATCAAATCATATATATTTTTAAAATATATTTTAAATTAATTATTGAATCTCTTTATTTAATATCAATTTTTAGAACAGTTTTTAAGAAGTATACATAAAAAGATATCTCACATATTATATTATATATATTATAGTAATTCCTATAAAAGCACTTATATCAAAAATTCTTAAAATACTCTTAATATAATATTTATAAATATAAGTTAATTATTTAAAATATATTTTAAAATTAATTTTATTACTCCATCAACCATCATAATTGTTAAATAGTTATTTTACATCCTTATTCTTATTCTTAATTTTAATTCTAATTCTAATTCTAATGCTAATTTTAATGTTAATTCTATTGTTCACAATTATTTAAATTCATATTTCAACGAACCTCCTTGCATAATGGGTAGAGTGAGCTAATATATATAATTTTATATTAATATTATAAATAAAATAAATATTTATAATAATTATAAATAAAATTATATATGATTTTAAATTTCTTAATTAAATATATTTTTTTAAAACTTAAAATCAAATTATACCTTTATATTTTAATTAATTTGATTTTAAGAGTTAAACTATATATCCATATTTATTAAATTAAGTCTATTTTTAAAAATTTCAATTAACATTTTAAATAATATTTTGTATTTAAATTAGATTTTGAAAAAAAAAAAGTGTTTAGTTATATCATAATTAAGTTTATTTAAGATAAGAGTAATGATTCATAACCTACTTCTTTAGCCCACCCTACTTGCCTACTCATACGTGACAATTTATTATTGGGTAATTTGCACTTTTAGACTTTTTTTATTAAAAAAAATTATATTTTTAGACCAAAATTAAATTTTTTACAAAACTAAACTTTTTGAAATTTTTTTTGCAAAAAATAGACTAAAATGACCATTTTACCCTTCAATACCGAGAAAATACATATCCAGTAGCTTCCCAGTGTGTAGTACCGGGAAGCAGGCAAAATTCAAACCAGCTTCCCGGTGTGTAGTACCGGGAAGCGAATTTCAGCTTCCCGGTACTACACACCGGGAAGCTGGCTTGATTTTTGCCTGCTTCCCTGTGTGTAATACAAGGAAATAAAATTTTGCTTCCCTGTATTACACACAGGGAAGCTGGCAAAATTCAAACCAGCTTCCCGGTGTGTAATACATGGAAGCAAAATTTTGCTTCCCTGTATTACACACCGGGAAGCTGATTGAAATTTGCTTGCTTCCCGGTAGTAATTCCGGGAAGCTCATTTTCTGCAAATTTTTTTTTTAAAAGTTTAGTTTTGCAATTTTTTTATAAAAAAGTTTAAAAGTGTAAAAAATTTAGGGCTGGTCTAAAACTAAAATAAAAAAGTTGAAAAAGTCTAATTTTGCTTATTATCACTTTATTATTAGATGATTTTAATTTGTGTTTATTATATATTTATTTTAATTTATTTACTATTCAATTATAAATTGACATTTATAAGTTGGTAATAAGAATTGACAACAAGAGTAGGCTGTGTAACATTACTCTTAAGATAAGCCGATTTAGAAATTATTAAAAATAATTTTCAACTCAAATATTAATATTAAATTACTTTATTAGTTTTTCATTTGTAATTAATATCATACTTACTTTTTCAATACCATTTATATTTACAATCAATTTTTTTTAGGGATTTTTTTTTACAGGCATAAAAAGTTTACTATACAATTATAGGCCACTTTTGAAAAGTTTGCAAAACTAAAGTTTGATTTTCACTCCATAGGCCATTCACAGACTGTGACCGTAATTCACAGACTGTGACCGTAATTCACAGCCTGTGACTGTAATTCACAGATTGTGAATTGTAAAGTTTTCAGGGGTATTTTGGGAAACTTGGCCTATGGAGTGAAAACTAAACTTTTAAAAGCCTGGTTTTGTATGTTTTTCAAAATAGGCCTATAATTGTATTTTGAACTTTAAAAAGCTCATTTATTAGAATTTTCACTTTTTTTAAAAAAATAATAACATAATTCCTTATTAAACTTATAGCTACATTTATGTAATAGTATGACATATTAAAATAAAATCACTAATTTATATATTAAATTTGTTTGATGAACTCTATTAAACTATTTACAATGAGGGGTGAGCAGGACCGGTTCTGGTACCAGTTCCTTTAAGGAATCAGTATCGGAACCGAATTACCGGTTCCTCATTTTTAAGGAACCGGTACTTGTACCGTTAGTACTTAAAACCAGTACTGATTTTAGTGTGGTTCCGGTTAGGTTCCTTTAGCAGTTCCGGTTCCAATGGTAATAATTATTCAGATACGATTCTAGTATCTGTTCTGGAAAAATAATCAAACTTTTCATAATTAATCCAATTATTAAAAATCTCCTGTGAAATCGCTGTTTGTCAAATTTATATTTATAAAATAATCATTCCAAATATCAATTACATATGAGAAAGTTACTAATGTTCTCAATTATCATAATCAATTTGTTAACTCAGTTCTCAAATTGCATACCAATAAATTCCAAAAGCTCCACTTATAAACTTAAATTTGATGTCTTGACAAAAAAAAAAGTTTAAAAGCACCATAACCTTATAAATAAATTGTGCATAATTTGAAATAATAATAAAAAAGTTGCAAATGTTCCGTACGTTTGAGTCTAAATCGCATAGCCCTCCATATTCTACATTTCATTTTTTTTAAAAAAATTAATTAGTTAACATACACTAAGTAATTTAACATAATTTAGTTGTAATATAAAAGATAATTAAAAGAATTAAATTAATATACTAGGTAGATTGTGCAAGTGAACACATTTAGCATTCCACATCAGCTCTTGGAATAATATTCTTCAAAACTTCATAATTATTTTTAATTTTTAAATATATTTGAAACAGTAATATATATATATATAAAACTGTTGAAAAAATTCGATGGTGAAGAAATATAAAAAAAATAGTTTTTTTTGAATTATTTATTTAAAAAATTACAACCGCGATATATAATCTGAAAATAAAAAAAGAAATTGCGATAGAAGAGAACGATATATATATATATATATATATTTACCTAAAGAGAAATTCGCCTAAAATGACTATATTTTATTTCATTTTTTTAAAGAAAAACCGAATCCTATACCTGTTCCAGTACCGATTCTGGTTCTGGACTGATTCTTATTCGGTTCCGGTACCAATTCTGGGTCAGTACCGGTTTCGATACGGTTCCAAATAACCGGTTCTTTTTCAGTTTCAGTACCAGTTCCGGTCCGGTTCCCGATTTTGGAGCAGTTCCAGAAAAAACCATGCACAACCCTATTTACAACTATGAAACTCTAAAGAATTATAATTCAATTACAAAAATAATATAAATAACTAAACTAGATATATGTAACAATTAAATTAAGAAAATACATATCTTTATAAGGGTTTTTAGATGATCGAAATAATTGAACACTCACTCTACTTCTGAAAATAGTGGATTGTCCGAACAAATTACCATATTTAAAAGGTTAAAATTGTCTATTTTTCACATTTATTAAAATAAAAATTAATAATTAATTTTCAAATTAAAATTAATATTACATATTTAATTTAATAATTAATCTAATAATTAATTTAAAAATTAATCTCAAAGCTAATTACTACACTTTTTTAAAACCCTAATTTAACATTTACCCTGGAAATTTGCCACCCTACATCTCTCCAACCCCTCACGTCCAAACTATCCTATTATTACTTTTACCCAATAAAAGATTTTGAAAGTGGGTGTGATAAATACAAATTGATCATTATTATTATTGAAAAGATTGACCAAAGTAAGAAGTAAAACAAACCCCAATCAGTGTGCCTACCCAAGAATGGAAATACAAACACCATGATGACCAGTATATAAATAAGTGGCATTGGAGGAGAGAATAAGTGCATAATAAACCATACACAGCTTTTGCTTACCTTAATCAACAACACTCGTATGGAAAATACAAATGCAAAGAAGGTAGTAGTACAAGTCATGAAGTCTTCTATGTTTGGTTTATATATTATATGAGTTGAAGTCTTAACTCTTTGTTTGGTTTCTTTATGTAGTGATTAAATAGTATGTATTCTTATTCATACATACTAGGGTGGAAACATAAATTTATATAGAAATACTAGAAAGTAATCATAGTACGTAGTGTATGAACTACCGTCACTTGTTCACCGGGTAAAAGCAACCATTAGAATGACGTATAGGAGACGAATCGCAAAGAAGAAAAAACACCTATTTTTCTGTATAAAACTCTCTGTATTCAGAGAGTATTTTGATGTGTTTTCCGAGAGTTTTTTGGAATCTCTGTTTGATCCCCTTGACTCCCCATATCTAACACCCCAAATCACGTATAAGTGATCTGATAACGTGAAAGTTGAGATCAACTCAACTTCCCATCATAGTTATCTTATCCTACTACTTTAAGTGGTGGGCTTTATTAAGGTGGACTGGACCATTAAGGTGGCCTACCCAAAGTACTAATTAAATCCAACATTCTCCCACTCACACTACATGCGCCCAACCCCCATGACTTCACCAAAATAAAAATTGCGACTATCTTTAACTATTCATCATTGGATAGTTATACACGCAAATAACTGATATGGCTAATGAACCAGATTCTCCATCTAATACCACAGGGAGAAAGTACTCGAAATTCATTTCGGGTACATCCTAAGTTTGACATGATTCTACATCAAACACATTTAGTCCTAATAAAGTAGTCTGATATCCTGGAATACTCTTAAATCACAAGTGTGTTCCTATTAACCACAACATGCGCGCATGTGATTAGTTTTTTGTGAAATCAGTCTAAACTTTCTAGTCGCTCTTCCTCTAAAAGTCAATGAAAGGTAATCGACACCGTAGAGGTCGCATTATCATGACCATAGAAAGACATGCTAATGATATAGACATCACACCCACAACCCCAGATAAAAGAGATGATTGTCCTGAGGATACACAAATTAAGTGGATCTTGCACAACAAAAGAACGAGCGACTGTCTCTACTTGTTCTCCACGGCGGTCAACAAATCAGCATGCACGATATAATATATGCGTAGTTAATCTTGCCACATTTAAGGGCGTGTATGTTTCAACATTGTATTAATTCACCAAGCGAATGAAAGCTCCATTATCCCACAGATTCTATCATTAATACCATCCCTAGTATAGCGACTCAAGAATCTAGTCCGGCTAATCAGGTATCATGATTGTGGGGTAAAATCATGAGCCATCTTCAATCATTATGGAGAATGTCATCTTGACTACCTGTCAAGGCGACTATAAGCTTATGCTTCTTCCGAAGCACTTAAGAATCTCATTCAACAGAGCACAAGCGTACAATTCTCATCTTGCATTATCCCTAGGATAATCAAGGCAACTGTGCGTGCAAGTGCACCCGTCTCCAATACTAGATGACATACTCTCAGATAAGAAATTCCCAAATATGCTAGACTCACAGGCACATCAATAAAAAACAATAAATATATGAACACAGATAGAATAATCAAAGTACTACAACCTATGCAGACCCAACCATATAGCGTGCACGTCTCTAGGCACAAATTTGGTAAGAGGGTCTGCCTCCATACCAGGTGTAGATATGTATCTAATTGTCATAATTCTCTTAGTCACAATATAGTTGACAAAATTAGACTTGGTCTTTATGTGTTTAGACTTGTTGTGATACTTAGCATCCTTTGTATATGCTATGACCATCCGGTTATCATAATAAACAGTAACTAGTTAGGCTCATCACTTTTCAAAATAGATCCTCCAAGAACCGTCGGAGCCAAACACATCTTGCATAGCCACTAAGGAGACCACAAGCTCTGCTTTCATAATGTACAATGTTATGGAAGTCTGCTTCTTGTCACTCCAGGGAATAACCCCATGGCTAAGTAAGAATTTATACCCTGAAGTGGACTTTCTTTCATCTAGGTCACCACCCTAGTCTCCATCTGTGTATCTAACTAGGCATGTAACACTACCTTAATGACACAGAGAGTAATCTGTGGTTCCTTTCAAGTAAGCAAGTATTCCTTTTTGATAGTTATACAACGTTTTCTTCCCAGGTTCAGCTAATATCTACTTACAAGTCCAACTGCATAACAAATATTTGGCCTTGTACACATCATTGCATACACCAAGCTTCTAATGGCATTCACATATGGTACATACTTCATTTTCTCATGCCTTTGTGGAGTCTTATGACATATATCAAGACTTAGAGTCTACCATTTTTCAATGGGTTTATCCATTGGCTTACAATCAAACTATAAGGAAACTCTCAAGGATATTTCATATAAGGTTCTTGCGTTAATGCCAAGATCCTTCTCTCTCAATCCCTTGAGATTTTGACTCCTAAAATATAGACAGTGTCACCCATGCCCTCAATTTTAAAAGTAGCAAATAACCAGTCTCTTTTAACTTAAGTAAAAGCTTCTTGTCATTACACACCATTAATATATCGTCAACATGTATAGACAATATTGCAAAATTGTCTTTTGACCATTCCACATGCACACACTAGTTCTCTTCATTTGAAATCTATATGATAATGACAGATTCGATAAAATGAAGGTACTATTGTCTAGAGGATTGCCTGAGCCCATAAGTGGACCTCAAGAGCTTACAGACTTTACTTTCTTGGACTTCAATTATAAAACTTTTTGGCTGTTCCATGTAAATCTCATCGTCTAGTCCTCCATTAAGGAATGTGGTCTTTTACATCCATTTGATGTAATTCCAAGTCCATATGTTCGACAAGTGAAAGGATCAGGCAAATGGATGCGAATCTCACCATAAGAGAAAATATCTCTCTATAGTCAACACCCTCTTATTGGGTATAACCTTTCGTCATCAACCTTACCTTATATCTTTTAACTAAGTCATTTGCCTTCCGTTTAATACAAAGGATCCACTTATTTCCCAAGGTTTTTCTATTAAACGGTGAATCGACTAAGTCCCAAACATGATTACTTTTCATTGATTCCATATCCTCTTCCATGGCTTTACTCCATAAATCTTTTATCGGTGATTTAAAAGTTTCTTTCACATTCTTGGTGTCACGTCCATAATCTGGGGCTATTCGTCTGCTTATTTTGAAATTTTATTTAATTTTGGTCTATTTATCGTTCAAGGGTAAAATGAGCATTTTGTAAAATATTGACTTTTTTGGTTTGACCAAAAGATTTGACTAAGTTGACTTTTAGGTTGGTTTTGAAAACAATTTGATATTTGAGTTAATTTTGTAAATATTTCTAAAATGGGGTTATTTTAAAACCACATGAAACATAAGGGTTAGTGTTGATATTAATCACCCACATAAATATGAAAAGAGAGCTTTTGGATCCGTTTGTCACCAAAACCTAGAAAATTGAAATTCACGTATTCTTATTTTTCTCTCAAACCAAAAGTCACTACGAATTCCTAAACTCTATTGGCTAAGGATTTCACTTGGGATTTTGCACTAATCTAGGGTTCTTCACATTCTAGGTATTGATTCCTTCTTTTTTTACTTTAAATTGATTTTTTTTTAATTTGGAGATTTTGGCATGAAATAGGGTTTAATGATTCGGAATTGATTTCAACGAATTGATTTGGGGGTTTTGCCTTATATGGTTTGGGTTTCGAAACCTTTGATTTAATTTCATGATTTGGGTTGTTTTGGATCTCAATTGGTTTTTAATTATTCTTTAGATATAAACCCTAATAATTGTGAATTGGAGATTTATAATTTATTTTTGATTTGGTGTAGACCAAGTTGGGGATCGTCAACCGGAGTAGATTCGGTAGATTGGATTAGCGATCAAGGTTAGTAGCCGTGTTTATGCCCTCACTATTGATTGCCATTGTCTGTTTGATTATTTGCGAATTGGTTAAATTAAAATAAGCTGAAATCTGTGATTGATTAGCTTAATTTACTGCATTTGATATAAACTGTTTGGGTATATTGCTGGCATATTATCTATTCATGATCGTACATGTGAATTAGTGTCCATATCTGTTCGGTATCTGTCTGTAATCTGAAATCTGAATTTTTTTAATATGTTTAAGTCTTGTCCTAAGGTTAATACGATAAGACCAACATGCTGTTAGGCAAAACTAGATGTATACATCGATGCACAAAAGCGTATATGGCATTGATTGCCAACCACTTTCTGGATGCGATGACATCACTTCTGGAGCTTCGCTCACTGTCTGGATGTGACGGCATCACTTCTGGGATCTTTGATCCACTTCTGAGGGTTTAACCCTATCTGTCTGTTTCTGTTCCCGATTTTTGTTATTAAACTAAGGACAGGCCTGGTAAGTTAAACACCTAAATAATTGGGTAATCTGAATTATGTGATAATGAATTGTTCCCGCTTCTGATGATGTTTATTTGTTATGTTTGGGTTGATTCTTGTTAATGCACGCTTTTATCTTTTGGGTTCTAACACTAGGTAGTGTTTATTGTGATTCATAACTTGCTATAAGTGTTAGGATTAGACCCATTTGATAACTAGAACTGAAATAGCGAACGACATAATTTGAATTAGGCTAAAAATGTGCCTAGTGTCTGTAACTGGACTGTTTACTTGATTAGATACCGGACTGTCACTTAAAACTAGAAAGCTGGACATAGGATGGTCTCTAGACGAACTCCTTACCGAGCTGGTTACCGAAATACAATTCGGTCAGCCATGAGATCATTAAATTCCCTCTCTGGACGAACTTCTTACCGAATTAGTTACCGAACTGTAGTTCGGTATGAGCCTCTGAAGACTGTTCAACCTCTCTGACCGAGCTCCTCACCGAGCTAGGTACCGAATTACAATTCGGTATGTCCGAGAGATTTGAAACTCTCTGACCGAGCTTCATACCGGATTAGGAACCGAACTGTCACTTAAACTTTCATTGGGTTCGTATAATTGCTCTTTGACCGAGCTATGTACCGGACTGCATACCGAAATACTATTCGGTAACTCTGGTGATGCTCTCTGACCGAATAGCCTACCAGACTACATACTGAACTCCTAATTCGGTATCGGTCTTCCTTCTGAAAATAATTTGACAACTGTTAAGCCGTTTTCAGTCAGTAATTGAAATAATCTGTAATCACTTATCCTAGATCACTTAAAGGGGATTGTATTGGGGATAACTTGATTTGATAATCAACTTGTTTGCTTATGTTTGTACCCTTTGGTTGTTAACTAACCTGCATATGTGTATGACATGCTATTCTGTTTAATAAGACGCATCTGTATGTGTTTATTGGACATTGGCTTACTAACTAGGCATCGATAGTCTGACCCTTCGTTGTTTTCATTTTTGTTTTTGTATGTTTTGAACCTTTTTTGGGAATGGAATTTGCTGAGTTCAGACAGTTAGGTGGGATAGCAGGATATCACTAGCATCGAGCATCACATGACATCCTCTCCAGACTTGGATTGCATTTCTGTTTCATTGTTGCTAGACTTATTTTCTTTTGTATTTGAACCCGCTACACTATATTTTGGATTGATTTTCAGATTAAGTACTTTTGAGATTTTTTTATGTGATTTCCTTTCATTTGGAACTTGTATTCAAACTACCATTATGTGTTTGGATTTGTTTTGAACCTTTGAATTTGAATTTATAAGAACTGTCTTTCAGTTTTGATTATGAATTGTATATCTGTTTCTATATCTGCATATATATGTTTATCTGTCTTCCGCAGCGGTAGCATCCAGACTCTGCATTCCCTCTTCCATCAAGGCGGGGGTTTGGCTGTGGAGCTTATTCAATTGGCACTTGATTGCTCCAACTGGGAATAGAGTCCATTCCATCTTGATTATGTTCCTCTACATTTTTAGTGGTGTCAAATCCTCTGATTCATCTTGCTAAAAGAAGGAAGTCTCTCTTTTAACATCACCATATCTAAAAAATTCATTCTTTTTAGAACCTCATCATGTGACTCTATTTCAGAGAGATACACCTTCTAACTTTCTCCTATTAGTACATATCTTTTGGACTGCTCAGAGTAACGTATGAAAATACATTTCATTCTCCTAGTGTCCAAATTTTCATATTTACCGGAAAGATCATGTATATAGTAAACGCACCCCTAGGGTCGTACATAAGAGCGATCAAGTTTATGACCTGTTCTAATACTTATACGGAGTTGAAGCCACTGTGATTTGTAGGAACCCAATTAAGAATGCGAGTCACAAGTAGGAATACATCTTCCAATCCAAGATTAGGAGATTAGCTTGTGCCATCATAGATCTAACTATTTCTAGTATATTCCTTCGCTCAGAAAATCCGTTCTGCTTTAGAGTTTTAGGAATAGTCAACTATATATACCTTTTTGCTGACACAATTGCTCGATTTGTATAGATAAATAATTTTGTCCTTGGTCAATATGTAGTACACTCCAATGTCTTATCTAATTGATTCTCCACCATAAAAACAAATTTCACGTATGAGAGATTAGAGAAACTAGACCAAGACAGATAAACTCATGTATAAGGTAAAAAATATGATGCACCATTTCTAATCTTAATACACCAACATCAAAATGAATTAGCTCTAGTGGATTATAAGCTCTAGTAACCTTACCAAAAGTTTTCTAGTAGCTTTCCTGGCTAGACAATGACCATAGATTTCCAGTTTGATCTTGTCATAAGAATCCAAAATCCCCTCTTTGGCCAACATATTCATTCATTCTTGGCCGATATGACCAAGTCTAGCATGTCATTTACTCATATCACAATCAGAAGAGGAAACAAAGAAATCACTACTATCATCAACCAATGAAGGATATGCTTAACTTTTACTATCCAGTACCATAAAACCATCTTGTATATGTCCAAAACCAATAGAAACATCTCAAAACGAAGTCAAGCTATCATACCAAAATAAAAACACAAGCTTATATCCATAAAAGAATAAAAAATAAGAACAAAGACAAGATTACGCTTGATAATCGGAGCATAGAAGGTAATATGTAAGAATAATTATGGCCTCCTTGCATCAGCAATATGCAGAAGCGTATACTTGGCAGAAATACACACGAGTTATTACATACATATATCCAGTTAGTATCTCATAGAATCTGATGATACTCTATGAATATATAACAAGATTACCCTCACTCAGCTTGAACCATGTTGTTCCTCAAGGTTTCAAGGACCCCTTATTCCTTGTGAATATATTGAATCTAACGATGTAAGATATTGTAATTGTCACCATTCAGCTTCTCGCTCTTGTTTAACTCTGTGATTATGGATTTCGAAGCGGATGCTAGTACTAATAAACACAAATAACGTTGAGACCCTTTATGTTTTTAATCTAGTAGATTTTCATCTGATAAAGCTCTTTCTCCGACCTAATCAATCATAGATACAAGGACTTAACCAAGAAAGGGGATTCGAAAAAGATAGTTTGAATACCTAATCACCCTCCGCATCCTCCGGTCGTAGTGATCATACCCAGGCATGCTAGTGAGCAATGTAGCCCTAAAAATACATCATATTTAGGACTCCCACATCATATAACAAGATTTGAGTGCATATGCAAAAAAATGACCAACAATATGCCATTGAAAAACATACTAAAAAACCATATTCACATAATAATATGCCATTGAAATGATGCCTATCATGAAAATGATCATAAAAAATGCATTTGCTCTTTGATCTAAACGGTCTAATTATTCCCTTATCTCAAGGTCCTTCCCGGGATCTTCTTCAGGATTCTTCCTTAAATCCTTCCCATGATTTCCGATAGGGCCAGCATCATCAGCTTCTATCGATTCGAACATCAGGATTTTCCCACTCCATTCTCTACCACGAATAGGAGAGTATATGGAAGAATCTTAGACTGTTTACAATAGAGAGCTACAAGGTAAGTAGTTGACATCTCTTGGATTGTCATCTTTCTTAGTATCAGTGCCAGTACTAATATCTATCACCTCTACATGCTTAAAGTTTTCCACATGTTCATCATCAACCTCATCATCCGAAATTACAATTATCTCTGAAACTAAAATAGGATGAATCTCGACGACCTCATCATAGTCTTCTGGAGGTTGTGGCGCTAGAGATATAGGTGGATTCTATGGTATGGTAGGTGCTGCTAATTGAGCAATCGGTTTAAGCTCCGACTTCTGAGGAATTAGAGGGTGAACCATCCCCTCAGGAGCTTCAAACATTAATGCTGATAGCATTGAATCAGTGGGATAAACCCATGCTTGTTCATGGGAGATCCAATAACCTTTACAATAGAACTTGAGTCAATCGGGATTCATCCTGTGCAAAAATAAAATACAAATGCACAAGACATGACATGTGTATGCATATGACAATAAATTAATAATCCTAGTATCAATTTAAAGTCACCAAAAATAATTGAAATACAATTAATTATTTTATATTAAAAAAATATACATACTTGAAAGGATGATAAATTAATTTAATTTAGTACAACATACCTAGCAACATATGTGGCATAGTGGAAAACACACCGATTAGGCTCAGGTCCTATATTATCGAAACGAACATAATGATATATAGATTAAAGTTTTTTAAAAAACACACCGCATACAGTTTTGAAAACAGTAATACGATTTTATTCGAATAATTTATATATCATTAAAACCGACAACTAGCATATAAAGCTCTAATACCAATGAAGTAATTAAATATCATGTAATCCTATTCAAACATACTAAAACAGAAATATAAATTTGGATAGAAATACAATACTAGTCAATCGGTCAGACAGTAATCACGGTATGCAGTGTACGAACTACCATCGCTTGTTCATCGAGTAAGAGTAACCATCAGAATGACGTATAAGAGACGAATTGCAATGAAGATAAAATGTCTATTTTCTTTTATATAAAATTCTCTATATTCAGAGAGTATTGTGATGTGTTTTCTGAGAGTTTTTTTGATTCTGTATTTGATCCCCTTAACTTCCTAGATCTAACACCCCAAATCACGTATATGTGATCTGATAAGGTGGAAGTTAATTAAATTTTTAGGCATATCATTATTAACTTGTCCCAAGTTTCTTAAAGAGAAAAACTAACACAGATACGTTCCATATAGATGAATATATTTGTATTTACCATCATTTCTCGTTTTCAACAATCTAATCATGTTCGCCAATAAAAAATTTTATTTACAGCAACCTTATTTCGATTGGACGCATTTGCCGCCAAGTTTCCTCCAAAATCTTTTAGTTGCAAATAAAGCTACATATAAAATAATAAAATACTTATTATTATGAACTTGAAGCTGCACGGGACTCCGTATAAATCTTTCGCGACATAATAAAATGTTAAAAAGTTTACTTTATTCATAATATAAATCATGTGGTACATTTATTTACATATGCTGTAGAAAAACAAAACATTATACGATACTAACTCATGTTTGTTTATTTTTTTACCTAAAACTAGACCATGATAAATATGTGACAACTTATACTTTATCGATTGTTTAATTAGATTCATAACAATTGTATCCCTTTTACACATTGTAATTGTTCTTAACATTTTACCGATAACAATTTTCCCATTTTGAATGAAGTTCTTATTACTAGTTCATTAAAAGCATGTAAATGTTCGTTTCATGTCATATAAAAAGATGGTTCTCTTTGGCACTATACATAACCATACGAGTGAAATCCAATCAAGTCTTAAATTTTTTATATTCGAATCGCTTGGTTTAACTTTAAAAACCGAAATACAAGAGCTAGTATTTACTATAAAAAAAATCTAAATAGAAATAAACATAAATTTACAACAAAAGATGAAATCTTAGTATATTAAGCTAGTTGAGTTATAATAGTTTTTACACTATAAGAGAACAATTAACTCACGAGAAACAACTAGCTGTTGCAAATTTAGATAAATTGTTCCATACGGTATGCATTTGGTTTGGATTTTTACAAAATTGTCCTTAAAATGATGAGTTAAGTAGAGGGAGAATGTTAAAGATAGCATAGCCAAAACTGTAACAATAACTGTACTTGCATATAAAAGCATCATGCTCGGGTTAACCGGCCATAAAACTATTGAAATCATACAATCAATTGATTAGTGAAATCTAGTTAGCAGTTTCCAATACAAGGTAGAAAAACCATGGCAATTCGATTTCTTCTCTTTACGGTTCTAATCTCTTGTGTGGCCGGTGATTCCACCCGTCGTCTTCTACACGATCTTTCCATCATCGACGCCGCCCACTTAGGACTTAAAGCTGGCGGAAGCTGCAATGACAATGCGGCGGTAAGATTCGCTAATTAAAAACTATTTTCAGTCATGTTATGATAAAGGATCCTTAATCGATCTTCTTGAACTAGTATAGCAATAATAATAGCGTGTCTAAACAGGCTTTAATTGGTGCCTGGAAGAAAGCATGCGAATGTCCTGCACCAACGAAGCTTGTGATTCCTCTAGGAGAATACGATTTATCACCGGTTTTGTTTGAAGGTCCATGCAAGAGTCCAGCTATAACCTTCGAAGTTTTGGGCACTTTAAAGGCATCTACGGACAAAAAATCTTACGGCAATGAGGACAGAGCATGGGTGAGGTTTTGTGATATCGATCATTTGACTCTGACGGGCAACAAGAAAGGAGTTTTCGATGGACAGGGAGAAAGCTTTTGGAAAGACAGTAAATGTGTCCACAAACAATCTTGCAAACTTGAACTCCCAGCCGTGAGAATCCTTATCACCAATTTCTTACATACGAAAGAAATCATTTCGCTGATTTTCTTTTGTTTTGATGCAGAGTCTTAAATTCGATAAAATCACGAACTCCGTAATTTGTGGCTTTACTTCTCTCAACAGTCCGGCTTTTCACATGCATGTAGTCGGGTGCAATAATTTCACGGCTCAAGATCTCACCGTTACAGCTCCTGAGAACAGCCCCAACACGGATGGCATGCATATAAGCAAATCATGTAATGTAAAAGTATTGAACTCTAAAATCGGAACCGGCGATGATTGTGTTTCTGTTGGACAAGGTAACAAGGATATCACCATCTCTCATATCGAGTGTGGCCCTGGGCATGGGATTAGTGTTGGCAGTTTGGGCAAGTACGAGCATGAGACGGCTGTGTCCAACGTTTTAGTTACCGACTGTACATTGACTAAGACAGATAATGGTGCTAGAATAAAGACGTGGCTCGCATCTCTGAATCTTAAAGCTACCGACATCACTTTCCAAAATATTATAATGAATGAAGTTAAGAATCCCATCATAATCGATCAAGAATATGGCGCTAAGAGTTCGGAGGTACTTACTACTAACTCATGTCGCTTCGCAGGTTCTATGCATCTAACTAACATCTTTCATGTTGATTGATTGTATGAATGTAGCCATCTCACGTTCAACTTAGCGAGATTCGCTTCAAGAACATCAAAGGTACCACAATATCAGAGGAAGTTGTTAACCTAATATGTAGCAAAAGATGTCCCTGTCAAGGCGTGGAGTTGTGTGATGTTGATTTGGCGTTCGTGGGCGAAGGAAATGTGAATTCAACTTGCGTCAATGCAAATGTCAAGTTTATTGGCAAACAAAATCCGCCACCACCGGCTTGCTCCCAAAAATAAACCAAGGATTTCAACTTTTTATCAAATCGTGCGTCGGCACAAAAATACGTGCTGATGCGAGTTAAAGATTAAAGAAAATGGCATTTTTAAACTTCGTTTCCGGTATAATCCTTTGTCGGGCGACCACTTATAGTTATATATATATATATATATATATTTTTTTTTTAAATTTATGATAGACTGTTTTAGGTGCGACTTTGTTGATTTTTAATGGAACATACCGAAATTCAGTTTTTTAATAGCCGCTTATTGACATATTTAATTCGACGCGTGAGGAAATGCTACTTTTATTTATCGGCTCTTATCATTTTTTTCTCTACAAGAACCTTGCAATAGGTCGTACATACATATGAATGTCATATAAGATATCAACTTTACACCGACAATCCATTAGATTTAAGTTTTTCCTGTAATTACATTGATGTATTTATATTGTGGAATAAGATATTAAAAATATCAAAATCCGCATCAAACTTGTTGGATGTCAAATTTGATATTGGAATTCAAAAGTTAATCGCTTGGCCGCATCTTGTTGATATACGAAAGCGGAGTCTGCTACGTTTGTCGAAATCCTGTTAAATGGATAAGATGCGTAAATTTCGTGTTTATATTACTTTGTATGAAAAACATAACTGTATAATTCCGTATTTTCCATTCCATTATATCGAGTTCAACTTTTTTTATCAGGTCGAACGTATAAATTGACAAATACGCTCGACATTTTTATCGACTGCAAGAGAAAATTCAATAATTCGAGAAGAGGCCGACACAAACACTAGGAGAGCTATAAATAACTCGATGTTTATATAAAGTTTAATATATACATATACATATACATACACGCTCATACTCACACATAACATCTAATAAGTAAGTCATTATGAAATCTCACGGTCAATTTGGACGTACCGTAAGTTGTATCATTCGCAATCGATATATCATCATCAAACATTAAGTACTTAAATCGTAATTGCTATTGTTTTAAAAATTTTAGGCATATCATTAGTAACTTGTCCCAAGTTTCTTAAAGAGAAAAACTAACACAGATACGTTCCATATAGATGAATATATTTGTATTTACCATCATTTTTCGTTTTCAACAATCTATTCATGTTCGCCAATAAAAAATTTTATTTACGGCAACCTTATTTCGATCGGACGCATTTGCCGCCAAGTTTCCTCCAAAAACTTTTAGTTGCAAATAAAGCTACGTATAAAATAATAAAATACTTATTATAATGAACTTGAAGCTGCACGGGACTCCGTATAAATCTTTCGCGACATAGGAAAATGTTAAAAAGTTTACTTTATTCATAATATAAATCATGTGGTACATTTATTTACGTATGCTGTAGAAAAATAAAACATTTTACGATACTACTCATGTTTGTTTATTTTTTTACCTAAAACTAGGCCATGATAAATATGTGACAACTTATACTTTATCGATCGTTTAATTAGATTCATAACAATTGTATCCCTTTTACACATTGCAACTGTTCTTAACATTTTACCGATAACAATTTCCCCATTTTGAATGAAGTTCTTATTACTAGTTCATTAAAAGCATGTAAATGTTCGTTTCATGTCATATAAAAAGATGGTTCTCTTTGGCACTATACAACCATACGAGTGAAATCCAATCAAGTCTTAAATTTTTTATATTCGAATCGCTTGGTTTAACTTTAAAAACCGAAATACAAGAGCTAGTATTTACTATAAATTGGTCGGTAACATCCTTCGCTTTTATAGAATTTTTTTTTTAAAAAAAAAATCTAAATGGAAATAAACATAAATTTACAACAAAAGATGAAATCTTAGTATATTAAGCTAGTTGAGTTATAATAGTTTTTACACTATAAGAGAACAATTAACTCACGAGAAACAACTAGCTGTTGCAAATTTAGATAAATTGTTCCATACGGTATGCATTTGGTTTGGATTTTTACAAAATTGTCCTTAAAATGATGAGTTAAGTAGAGGGCGAGTGTTAAAGATAGCACAGCCAAAACTGTAACAATAACTGTACTTGCATATAAAAGCATCATGCTCGGGTTAACCGGCCATAAAACTATTGAAATCATACAATCAATTGAGCAGTGAAATCTAGTTAGCAGTTTACCAATACAAGGTAGAAAAACCATGGCAATTCGATTTCTTCTCTTTACGGTTCTAATCTCTTGTGTGGCCGGTGATTCCACCCGTCGTCTTCTACACGATCTTTCCATCATCGACGCCGCCCACTTAGGACTCAAAGCTGGCGGAAGCTGCAATGACAATGCGGCGGTAAGAATCGCTAATTAAAAACTATTTTCAGTCATGTTATGATAAAGGATCCTTAAGCGATCTTCTTGAACTAGTATAGCAACAATAATAGCGTGTCTAAACAGGCTTTAACTGGTGCCTAGAAGAAAGCATGCGAATGTCCTGCACCATCGAAGCTTGTGATTCCTCCAGGAGAATACGATTTATCACCGGTTTTGTTTGAAGGTCCATGCAAGAGTCCATATAGATGAATATATTTGTATTTACCATCATTTCTCGTTTTCAACAATCTAATCATGTTTGCCAATAAAAATTTTTATTTACGGAAACCTTATTTCGATCAGACGCATTTGCCGGCAAGTTTCCTCCAAAAACTTTTAGTTGCAAATAAAGTTACGTATAAAATAATAAAATACTTATTATTATGAACTTGAAGCTGCACGAGACTCCGTATAAATCTTTCACGACATAGGAAAATGTTAAAATGTTTACTTTACTCATAATATAAATCTTGTGGGATATTATTTATTCATTTTACAACTATATTAGAAGTAATACATTATATGATATTAACTTATGTTTCATACTGATAATTATATCTTAATAAATATGTGATCAGTTATACTTTAACAATCGTTTGATTTGATTCGTAATATATGTATCTCTTCTACATGAATCAACTATTCTTAACATTTTACCGATAAGTATTTTTTCTTTTTGATTGAAGTTAATTAGTAGTTCACTAAAAGCATGTCAATTGTCAATTTAATCTCAAAAATACAAATAGTTTTCATTTTCAATTTATATCATGGTACGAGTGCAATAGAGTTATTTACAAAATTGTTATATGAAATAGAAATCATGTGGTATATTTATTTTTTCATTTTACTATTATGTTAGAAGTAAAACATTGTACGATATTAACTCATATTTCTTAAAATCTTGTCTTAATAAATACTTGATTACTTATACAGTAATGATCGTTTTATTTTATTTTATTTCATAACAATGGTAGATCTTTTACATGTTGCAACTATTCTTAACATTTAACATTTTACCAGTAATTATTCCTCCATTTTGATTAATGTTCTCGTTAGTAGTCCATTAAAAGCATGTCAACGTCAATTTAATTTCAAAGAAATAAACGGTTCTCATTTTCAATTTATATTATTGTACGAATGCAATAGAGTTATGTACAAAAAAAAATTTGAAATTCGAATTGGTTGGTTTAACTTTTATAAATGGAATACAAGGAAAAAAATTATTATAAATTTTTATACTAACATACTTCGGTTTTTAATTTTTTATTTAAAATGGAAATAAAAATAAATTTAGTACAGGTGATGAGACCTTGGTATATGGGTTACTATAGTTTTTATGCTATAAGGAAAAAAATTAATTGACAAGAAACCATTAGCTTTTAAAAATTTAGATAAATTGTTCCATATATTAAATGTTTAATTGATTTTTACAATCTTATCCTTAAGATGATGAGTTAAGTAGAAGGCGGATGTTAAATATAGCATGATCAAAACAGTAATAACAATTGTATTTGCATAAAAGCATCATGCATAGGTTAACCAAGCATAAAAATTATAGAAATCATACAGCTTGTTGAGGCATGACATTAGCAGTTAATTAATACAAGGTCAGAAAACTATAGCCATTCAGTTTCTTTTCTTTGTGGTTATAATCTCTTATGGAGTTGTGATTCTAGTCGTTTTCTTCTATATAATCTTTCTATTAGTGATGCTAGCCACTTAGGATTTAAAGCTGGTGGAAGTTGCAATCATAATATGGTGGTAAAGATTTGCTAATTAACTAATACTTCTAATAATGTTTGAATAAAAGGTCCTTAATCCTTTTTCCTTCCATGATATTCACTCTCATCCTTCTAGTTCTCTTTATTGATCTTATCCTTCACTCTTTTATTTCTCTTTTTCATTCTTCTTCTTTATCTTTTTCCCCATCTCATTTTCTATCTCATTCTCCTTATCAAAATAGGCCCCTCTATCACTGGATCCTCCTTAAAAATCTCTTGAGAGACCATAACCTCCTTCTTTTCATCATGTTCCTTCTATTTTCCCTCTTGATAACGACGAGATATAATATCTTAATTATACTCTTCAACCTTATTGTCTTCATCATCATCCACATTCTCATACACATTAGATCTATTTTTCATTCTAACCTCCTTAAAAGGTCCTTGATCCTCATCATTATTGGCCCCTTCATCATTGGAATATTCATATTCATTAAAGCCTATATGAGATATTAATTCAAGAAAATAATTAATTAATAGTCTGCTTCCCGACTTGGCCGCCTAGAAAGCAACTGAATATTAGATTTGCTTCTCGGTAAGATCTACCAAGAACCAATTGATGCATTTTTCTTTCAAACTTGTGATATTTGGAAATAGCTAAATTTGGACTTACTTCCTAGTGTATTCTAGTGGGGAATAAAGTTTCCAAATAATAAAACTTCATATATTTATATTTTCGATATTGGATTCAAATTATTTATCAATCAATTTATATCATCTCAATAAGTATTACAACATCTAGTAAATAATCTTTAAAGAATAATTTCAAAGTTTCGAACCAATAAATTCAAATTTATATTTCATTTGGGTGAATAAATTCAATAACTCATTGATTCCGAGAATAACATCTCAACCTCCGAATCTATAATTGCGAATGTCTATAATTTCTAAATCAATTTGATTATTAATAATCTCGAATCAATTCATTCAAACAAACAATTCTTCTCTTTTTCATCAAACGATATCAAAATATTTTTTTTTTCAAATTTCATCTCTCTCTATTTTTCGGCAATCATTTCCTTCTTCTTTTTTCAAATTTTAAATATCAATTAAAGTACTTCTTTCAATCCCAACAATCATTTCTTATCTCCAGTTCAACAATTTGATTTTTCATTTTCCTCCTTTTATTTACTTCTTTATTTTTTCCCCCTCTTTTCATCATTTCTCAATTTCCCTCTTTCCACATTTCCATATTAATAACTTAATTTTCCGAAATAATCCAACGATATCTTAATATAATCTAAACAACGTAATCAATTTCTCCCCATTTTCCCTCTCCTCTAGGCTTTAAAGAAACATTGGCATGTCAACAAAGTTGACGAAAAGGTATTAATAAGTTTTCTGCGGTATTTAACAATCCCCTCAACTAAAATATAATGATACAAAGGAGTAGTTACTTTCATCAATGTCTTCTATGATTATATAATTGGGGAAAAAAATTGAATGAGTTGAGATAATGAAAAGAAAATAATTGAAAAGAGCTGAGACGGTAAAAAAGAACTAGTTGAGATAATGAAGAAAAAAACAATTGAAAAGAGCTGAGACGATAAATAAAAAAAAATGAACGAGTTGAGATGATGAAAAGAAAATAATCAGTTGAGTTGAGAGAATAGAATAAAGAGTTTCATTAAAAAAAATTATCTTTTTTAGTTTTAATTATGTTGAGGGTATAATTGAAAAATAAATACGGTATTAATTAATTTGCTTGCGGTATTTATCACTTTCGTTATAGTATGCACAAATATTCCTTTAAATCTCTCTAGACATTTGAATAATAGGGTGTGCATGTATATATTATCCTCTCACTGATGTGGAGGTTGAGCTAAATTTATTGTGATAAGACACGTCGTAGTGAAATTCTATCAACTTATTCGGATAATAAATTTTTGGGCTTAATCATATTCAATTTTATATATATATTAATCAATTTTTTAATTTCAATTTTAAAAATTTCCCACTTCCGACTCGTTGAAATAAACATTATTAAATAATTTTATAAAGAATTTCGATTATCCTAACAGCTTGTAAGGGTTTGAAGCCCTACTCTCCAACTGAATGATCCAACTATCAAATTCAGCACAAATCAGTAATAATTAAAAATATATATATTTCAACGGTATGGGTTTTGCTTCTCCATGGCAGAAAATGAAAATTGACATAAAACTGGACTTGGAGAAAAGCAAGACACTTCAACAACATAAAGCTTTGATAAACAGAAGTGAGCCAGACAACATATAGGGCAAAAATGATATCTATAGTATAAATAAACACCACCATAGGATACAGTAAGGAATTGCAATTCCTCATGAATAAACTCAAACCGTTATTACATCCTCAATACATGTAAGAAAGATCAGGACTGTACCTATTGCTCCTAAAAAATAAGGTAGTTCAGTGGTGGTTGGCTACTGTAAGATAAGTTTCCAATTCAAAGAGGTCAAATATAAACACATCTCACTTCTTGTGTTGTTCACTTGGCTTTTGTTTTTGTGTAGGGAAATTCCGACTTCCAAGAGTTTGACTTCTCTCTTACCTTTCAAAGATTCAAACGGATCAAATGTTCTCTATTCTATGGCAAGGAAGCTACGGAGCTTGGGTAATTCTTTCTTCTTCCTTTTTCATGTACCTTCAGCGACTTCTCTGTCTTCATCTCCGCCGAAGAAAGCTATCGAAGTTTCTGATTTGTCGGTGTCTTCATCTCATACTATCGTGCATGACCACTTTTATCTTGCACTTTTTGTATTCTAAAACACTTGGGTTATTGTACTCGTAGTTTATTATTATTTTTTTTAAAAAAAATTATATTTGAATTATTGACTAATTTTTTAGTCATACTTGATTTACAAGTGTACATAATAGTTTATTAGTAACTCATATTTAATTTATGAAATATACATAACAGCTATGTATATAAGTGCCATCAATTTTATTATAATTGCTATCTAACATGAATTTTTAAATATAAATTATTTTTTATATAATTGTACCAACTAATTTATCAAAATGCATAAGAGACTGATATAATATAATTTAGATAACAGTTTTTATCATAACTCCTATAAAAAGCCTATAAATTATAATAGACAACAGTTTTATTAAAACTGTTATATAAGAAACTGCTAACTATTCACATTCTTGGTGTAGTGTTAGATGATGAAAATTTTTAACTATTATATTATCTACTTACTTTGACCGAAAAAAATGAATAATTGAGGAACAATAAAGTAAGCTATTAAAATCAAATGAAAACTTAAATTTATATATAAATTGGAAAACATTTTCAAATTAAATATCTTTTGAAGAATAATTTTAGAGCAAGATGTTTTTGACATTTCACATTTGCTTAATTATAGATTGAATAATTAATTTTCAATTCAATCAAATGACTTTAACTAATCAAAATTTTTATTTCTAATTTTAATATTTTTCGTAAAATAAACTAAACACCCAAATCAAAGTTTTGGGTTATGATGATTGAATTTTTTTTAATTATAACAAAAATAATTATTATTATTTAAATTCCAACTATTTTTACATAAACTTGAATCTCAAAGTCTTATCCTATAGTAAATTGCAATTACCAACCCATTTACTTTTACCTCACCCCAAAACCTCAATCTGTAAGGAATTTTCCTTTTCACCCTCAACTTTAAAACTCTCCTTACTACCACAAATCTTGAAATCCTATTCAATTATCCGAGAAACTTTAATTTTAAGAACAATTTAGGAATTTTCATTTTTTTCTCAATATATTTGCGATATATATATATATATATATATATATATATATATATATATATATATATATAATACTCATTCACCATGAAATTATTAATAATTTTTAAAATGGAATTTTTTTTAAAATAATAATTCAGAAATGGAGAGATAAATGAAAGAAGAGATTAAAGAAAAATAGAGTTTTGTTGTTTTTTAAATGTTTATTTATTAAAAAGAGAATATCAATTTATTTATTTCTTTATTTTTAAATACTATCATTTTAGCCTCACTTTTGAAAATAGTTTTGATTTTCCATAAATTCTTAAAGTTATAATCAGTTAATATAAAAAAAAAACCATATTTTTATAATTAAGATAATTTAAATAATAATTCGGAAGGAAATGATAAATATGAATTATTTTTAAAAATGATATAAAATTGATAAAAAAATAAAAAAAAAAATAAAATATGTTATTGACAACATTAAACTAAATCTAAATCCTTACTTTTATTTTAATTAGCTTTTTTCTTTAGTTACTAAATCTAAATTCAAACCCTAATATTAATCTTAATCAAATAAATTCACTAAAATTCATGTTTCAACATCCTCGTTTTTTTCAAAATTGTTTTATTTACAAAACCCAATTCCACTATATTTACTTTTGATCAAATGAGTTTACTACCTTCCAATCTAAAATTTTAATATTTTAAAAAAATTCGATATTAGATGTAACATTATTGATTTCAAAAGGTTATAAATTTAAATGGAAACCATCGTTAGAAAAGTATTCACTCTAAATTGTTTTTGAAATTGGGGTACACTAAAAGTTACTTTTGAGTTTTGAAAGTTATATGCGGATAGAATTTCTATTCAATGATTGATTCTTATTTATAAATTAAAAATCAAACCATATATATTTTTAAAAAATATTTTAAATTAATTATTGAATCTTTATTTAATATCAATTTTTAGAACAGTTTTTAAGTAGTATACATAAAATGATATCTCACATTTTACATAATATATATATATATTAATTATAATAATTCCTATAGAAGCACTTATATAAAAAATTTCTAAAGTACTGTTTATTTAATATTTATAAATATAAGTTAATTATTTAAAATACATTTTAAAATTAATTTTATTACTCCATAAACCATAATAATTAGTTAATTAGTTATTTCACGTTCTTATTCTTAATCTTAATCCTAATTCTAGTTCGAATGTTGATAATTATTTAAATTCATATTTAAAGGAACCTCCCTATACAATGGGTAGAGTGAGTTAATATATATAATTTTTATATTAATATTATTAATAAAATAAATATTATAATAATTACAACTAAAATTATATGTGGTTTTAAATTTCTTAATTAAATAATTTTTTTTAAAATTTAAAATCAAATTATACCTTTATATTTTAATCAATTTGATTTTAAGATTTAAACTATATATCCATATTTATTAAATTAAGTCTATTTTTTTAATTTCAATTAACATTTTAAATTATATTTGTATTTAAATTAGATTTTGAAAAAAAAAAGTGTTTAGTAATATTATTTTTAAGTTTATTTAAAATAACTCAATTTAGAAGTTATAATTATAGGCATAAGGGTCTTAGAAGCCCCTGAACTTGGCTATATTTTTCAAGTTAACCCTTCAACTTCACGAAGGGTCAATTTAGCCCCTTAACTTTCAAATTTTGTGTCAAATGAGCCCTTTTTGCTGATGTGGAGGGCATAATTGACATTTTAAAGTTAACATTTTTTGCTGCCACATCAGCCTCCATATCAGCAAAAGGGCTTAATTGACCCACCATTAGGAAGTTGAGGGGCTAAATTGACCATTCGTAAAGTTTGAGGGCTAACTTGAAAAGTATAGCCAACTTTGGGGGCTCCTGAGACCCTTATGCCTTAATTATATTATTTTTAAGTTTATTTAAAATAACTCAATTTAGAAGTTATTAAAAATAATTTTCAAACTCAAATATTAACAAATTACTTTATGAGTTTTTCATTTGTAATTGATATCATACTTACTTTTTCAATACCATTTATATTTACAATCAATTTTTTTCTTTTGAATAATAACATAACTCCTTATTAAACTTATAGCTACAGTTATTGTAATAGTATGACACATTAAAATAAAATCACTAATTTATATTTTAAATTTGTTTGATGAACTCTATTAAACTATTTACAACTATGAAACCCTAAAGAATTATAATTCAATTAAAAAAAACTAATATAAATAGCTAAACTAGATATATGTAATAATGAAATTAAGAAAATACATATCTTTGTAAGGGTTTTTAGATGATCGAAATAATTGAACACTCACTCTACTTCTGAAAATAGTGGATTGTCCGAACAATTTACCATATTTAAAAGGGTAAAATTGTCTACTTTTCACATTTATTAAAATAAAAATTAATAATTAATTTTCAAATTAAAATTAATATTACATATTTAATTTAATAATTAATCTAATAATTAATTTAAAAATTAATCTCAAAGCTAATTACTACACTTTTTTAAAACCCTAATTTAACATCTACCCTGGAAATTTGCCACCCTACATCTCTCCAACCCCTCACGTCCAAACTATCCTATTATTACTTTTACCCAATAAAAGATTTTGAAAGTGGGTGTAATAAATACAAATTGATCATTATTATTATTATTGAAAAGATTGACCAAATTGATATTACAACTTTTGCTTACCTTAATCAACAACACTCGTATGGAAAATACAAATGCAAAGAAGGTAGTAGTACAAGTCATGAAGTCTTCTATGTTTGGTTTATATATTATATGAGTTGAAGTCTTAACTCTTTGTTTGGTTTCTTTATGTAGTGATTAAATAGTATATATTCTTATTCATACATACTAGGGTGGAAACATAAATTTATATAGAAATACTAGAAAATAATCATAGTACGTAGTGTATGAACTACCATCACTTGTTCACCGGGTAAAAGCAACCATTAGAATGACGTATAGGAGACGAATCGCAAAGAAGAAAAAACACCTATTTTTTCTGTATAAAACTGTCTGTATTCAGAGAGTATTTTGATGTGTTTTCCGAGAGTTTTTTGGAATCTCTGTTTGATCCTCTTGACTCCCCATATCTAACACCCCAAATCACGTATAAGTGATTTGATAACGTGAAAGTTGAGATCAACTCAACTTCCCATCATAGTTATCTTATCCTACTACTTTAAGTGGTGGGCTTTATTAAGGTGGACTGGACCATTAAGGTGGCCTACCCAAAGTACTAATTAAATCCAACATTCTCCCACTCACACTACATGCGCCCCAACCCCCATGACTTCACCAAAATAAAAATTGCGACTATCTTTAACTATTCATCATTGGATAGTTATACACGCAAATAACTGATATGGCTAATGAACCAGATTCTCCATCTAATACCACAGGGAGAGAGTACTTGAAATTCATTTCGGGTACATCCTAAGTTTGACATGATTCTACATCAAACACATTTAGTCCTAATAAAGTAGTCTGATATCCTGGAGTACTCTTAAATCACAAGTGTGTTCCTATTAACCACAACATGCACGCATGTGATTAGTTTTTTGTGAAATCAGTCTAAACTTTCTAGTCGCTCTTCCTCTAAAAGTCAATGAAAGGTAACCAACACCGTAGAGGTCGCATTATCATGACCATAGAAAGACATGCTAATGATACAAACATCACACCCACAACCCCAGATAAAAGAGATGATTGTCCTGAGGATACACAAATTAAGTGGATCTTGCACAACTAAAGAACGAGCGACCGTCTCTACTTGTTCTCCACGGCGGTCAACAAATCAGCATGCACGATATAATATATGCGTAGTTAATCTTGCCACATTTAAGGGCGTGTATATTTCAACATTGTATTAATTCACCGTGCGAATGAAAGCTCCATTATCCCACAAATTCTATCATTACTAATAATCTAGCATGCCATGTTAATAATCTAGCATCCTCCTTACTACGAAACATACGCCTAAATCTTGGTATGATGGGAAAATACCAAACAACCTTTTGTGGAGAGGTTAAACGTTTATTCTTTTACCTCGGGGCATGACATTTAGGACACTTATTTAATTCTTTATTTTCATTTCTACGTAATATACAATCATTAGGGCAAGCATGTATCCTCTCATAGCTCATACCAATAGAGCATAACATTTACTTAGCCTCATAAGTTCTATTTGGAAGAAAATTATCATTTGGTAATACATCTTTCAAAAGTTCAAGTAACTTCGTAAAACTTTTATCACCCCATCCATTACTCACTTTTAACATGCATAATTTTAAAAGGAATGACAACATTATGAATTTCTTACAACCTTCATAAAACGATTGTTCAGAATCACTTTTCAATTTGACAAACAATTGAGGACAATCATTTAAATATTTCATAACAACATTTATCATCTCATCTAAATGATCGGTCATAGTTTCATATGAATCCACATTGTCAAATGTTCTCCTATTATTCTTAGATATAGTAGACTGGCTCATTATCTCACCATGTCTAGTCTAAACTGTATAACTACGATCAATCCCATTCCATATAAGATGATCTTTTACTATATTTGGAAGAAGGCGTTTTGTGTGGCCGCATCCTAAACATGGAAAAATGACACCTTCATGATTTTTAATATGTTTAACCGCAAATGTTATGAATTCATCTACCTCGTCTTCATATTCTTGAGATAAACGACTAGCTTGCATCCAACTTTGATCCGTAGTCATCAAATCAAATTATATAAAATCTAGTCAAATAATATAAAATATACACTCATAATCTTGCAACTCATTTAGAGAAATAGCTAATGTATTATTTATTTAATGGGTCTTGCTTGATTACTCCATAATTATAAACCTACTAGAAAAAATCTAAATCAAATATGCTCTTAATTCCTCATGATAATCATTATTTCGCATATTTTGAAATTAATTATGGTGAGATTTAAGTCTAACTACATTAGTAAACTAACTAGATGATTGTATAGATTTCCTATGTCTGCAAAGATATAGATTTCATAAGTCTACAAAGGTTAAAAAAAACTAATTCTGTAAATTTACAAATCTTATTAGATAACTTATTATACACGATCATTTAATGAATCTCACCTTATTACTTCACAACTATAAGCTTACTAGAAAAAATCGAAATAAAGTAATAAAAATAAATAGTAAATACCAAGCTGTTCATAATTAATATTTAATTTTTTTGCCATGCCAAAATAATATCCTTTGAAGATAATATAATAAAATGATGATAATAAGTTCACTACCATGGTAATGTTTTTGACATACCTTTAAACTAGCTGGAATAGAATATAGAGAGACAATCTGCAAATTTTTTTAAAAAATTAATTTCACCAAGAGTTCTACAGCTGATAATTATAAATTCTTCTATATACAAGTTGAAAAATTTAATTAGCTATATCTAAATGGAATCAAAGACATGACAACCCAATTAAAAATAATGTTAGCTATTGAATTGAAACTTAAAATAATAGTAATATTCTATTCTAGAAGCTGTGCTATCAAATCATATAATAATCAACAAATCACATAGCTTTAAATTAATCGAGGTAAGATTTAAGTCTAACCAAAAAATAAACCTATTAATAAATAAAATATATCAAAACTTTTTACTTAGATCTCCTATGTCTACCAAGAATAAAATAATAATCATTATTTATAGAGATCTAATGTTCTTACAAGTTTATACATGACCATATGATATTTATTGACCAACTCATAGTATATGATATGGTGAACGGACTATAATCATTTATATAAAATAATATTTTAAAAAATCCATTAAGTTATAAATCTAATATCAAATTTAATCTCACTTGAAATTTAAATAAAAAATTGAAAGATAATAGGGATAACTATAGTCCAATAACATCTAAAGTCATACAGGTTTATATAGTTAAGACTACGGACACAAATACCAGTAATGTCACACAACTATCAACCAATAATGTGAACTATCAAACAACTATTAACCAATAATCATTATAAACACGAATCAGTCCATGAACAAGTTATTTTAAAAGAAAATCGCTTTCAACATTAGGATGATAATAATTTACTAACAAATTCAAATGGGTAAAGATATAAGAATGACACTGTAGCTAAAGAAATGTCTACCTTGATATTTCGACGAAAGGCTTGTATTAGAATTGCGAAGCAATTGTCAAAGAGGGTGGAAGTTGACTATTTGCTACTGAAAGGTACCCAAATATTGGTGTCTAGAAAGATTAAGAAGCAAATAATGCTTTTATCAATTAAAACAAATTAAGAAGCTATTTGGTGTTAAGAATCTAAATAAGAAAACAAGGGCTTATCATCAAGAAGAGTAGGGAATAGTTTGATGTTGGGAATAATAAGAGGCAGCTACAACTATAATGGGTAAATTAAGAGACAATCTAAATCTAAAAATTAATTACCTAATTTAAAGTTGGAAATTTAAATCAAATAATAGCCATAATATTCTAATTTATATCAATTAGAATATTATATATCAATTTTTTTCAAAACTGATTTTTGAATTATTAATTAAATATTGCAGTTAATTGTGTAGCTACCATTAAAATGAATATAATAAATATATGTTTTTATAACAACTATTATATACCACAAATTATTTTAAAAAATACAAGTTTATTTTTATTTAATTTACTTATTTTCAATACTAAAACTTTACCTTCAGCCATCTCCATCAATGCCATCAAGTGGGAAAATGAGAGATAATTTGTTGGTTGGAGTGTGAGAGGAGAGAGAGTTGGAGAGGGGACTGGTGAACCATTGTTAGAGATATTGTGATGGAATTTGTGATGATGATTATGGTTATTTTTGATGTCCCAAAGCTATAGATTCATTAATCTTCTACCTAGTAGTTCAATGGTTTGTTGTAAGTTAGCTTGCTTTTCGATTTTCCTTCACAACAACATTTCTTGTATGTTGTAAAATATTCTAATTCGTGAAGATTTGATCAAACATTTGATCCAAAGTTTTTGTATAGTGAAATAATTACAACAATAATATAGTGGGAAATGGTTGAGGTTCATATCGAGATGGAAATCAAATGGTTCTCTAAGACTTGAACAAGTTAAGAACTCTCCTCTCTCCATCTGATGCTGATGCTGCTTCCTGCAGTAATTAACAAAATGTTAGTCCATAAAGCAAGAGAATGAAGAGAATATCAAATGTGAAAAGAGGTATACTTTTTGGGGACTTTTCTTTTCTCCTTATAAGACTTAATGAGCACGTGTGAATCATATATGAAATGTAGATTTCCTTTAGCTAATATAAGCTTTATGGTTTTTAGGTACACAAAGTTACAAATCCAAACATTCTCTTCTGTTGATATGGTATTCTAACATCTTGCACAGGTCCCTATAAACTACCAAACAATCAAACATAAACAGATATATAGGCATACTTGGATTGATTCAATTTCAAAGCTTCAAGCAACAAAAATTGAAATCAATCAAAACACATTACACACCCGAAGTAATTGGATACATCTTGTTCTCTAAATGTACTATCAATTGGAAATGTCAAGTAAACCTGTCTAGAATCCAGGTTGTTCATAGCCTAGAAGTCATGGTTTCTCTGTTATCTACATCGACCAAACTTATGTAGTTCATCTCCCATTATCAATACAGCTGCTATTGATCTGCTATAATAGACAAAGACATCAATTTAAAATACATATTAAAAAAGAAAGATGGTAGATTATTGAAACATGTGAATATCTTGTCTACCTTTGGAAATTATTTTGCTGTTGTAGAATGAAATTCATTCATTTGTTATAAGGAAAAGAGACAGAACCCATGAATTGAGATGTAGTAGCGAGTTTCCTCTACTGAGATATAGCTAAAGACTTCGATCTCAATAGCTCATGACATTGTTCAAACTCATTAAGCTTATTCGGCGAGCCAACAATAGCATTGTCAATAGAAGAATCACCACCACCATGGAGAAAATTACAAGTTGTACATTTTTGCAAAACCTTTTAGCGTAATATAAGTATTGTTTCCAACCAAGTCTAGAATTAACATCATCAAAACTGAAACAGAGTCCAAGAATAGAGAGCTATACCTGTGCAAGTGAGAATTAGTGTATTCCAATCTTGGGTCAAAAAACTCCTCGCCTTTTAGTTTCATTCAAGAATGAGAGATGCTCTTAGAGTTGAAATTAAGAGCTGTAGTCATCAACAACACAATCATATGTTCCACCATTAAAGTTCTTAACATTATTGTAGTAAGAAGATGGCAGAAAGTGAGAAGAGTAAGAGGAAACAAATTGTTAAAAATAATGCATATTTCTAGAGAAATATGATAAATAGCAGAAGAAGGTGTAGAATAATTTATAAATTTAAAATAGTACATTGTCTAGAATATGGTAGAAGAAATTAATAATAATTTAAGTTAATGTCGGTGTGATTCACTGACATCAACAATCTATAAATAGGCTTAGTAAGCGTGGTAAGTTGTGTGAAAAATCAATACAAAGTAGCTCTTGTTTACATCAAGATTCCCTTGTCTTTTATTTACTATTATTTTCATTTCCCTCCTCAGCTTTAGCTATCAACTATCATTTTCTATATTCTTTTTGGAAAAACCTTCAACAGTGGTATCAGAGCCGCATTCGGTCATCTACTGGGCGTAGTATTCTAATTCTATAATGGTGGAGTCTACTAAATTCTCTATTCCCCTTATAATATTTAATGGGGAAAATTATGATTTCTGGTCCATCAAAATTAGGGCATGTTTTCGCTCTCAAAATTTATGGAAGATGATAGAAGAGGGCTATATCGTTTCGGAAGATACTTCTAGCCTATCAGTCGCTCAGAAGAAGACTCTGGAAGAAAATATCCAGAGAGATGCCCAATCATTATTTGCCCTACAGGAAGCAATGACAGACAACATCTTTCCAAGAATAATGGGAGCTTCAACAACCAAAGAAGTGTGGACCACTCTAGAGGAGGAGTTTCAGGGGAGTCAAAAGGTACGCACCATCAAACTTCAAGCTTTCGGTATGAGTTTGAAAATATAAAAATGAAAGATAGTGAGACCGCTAAGGATTATTTTTCAAGAATTAAGAAAATAGTTAATCAAATGAGAACCTATGGAGATAATATTACGGATAAAATAATTGTGTAAAAAAATACTAATAAGTTGCATAGAAAAATCTCATTCCGTAATATCGGCGATTGAACAATCTAGAGATATTAAAACAATGACGGTAGGAGAGTTAATAAGTTCTTTAGAAGAACATGAGCAAAGATTGAAAAGGCATAATGGTGATAATTTGGAAAATGCCTTTCAATCTAAAATCAATTTGCGGTCTCAAAAATTTAAAGATGGTGTAGAAAATTCTAAAAATGAAGAAGGTCATCAATTTGATAATAAAAATATTCCTACTTGTAAAATTTGCAAAAAGAAAGGTTATTTGGCTAATAAAGATTGTTGGCATAAAGGAAAGCCACAATGCCGAAATTGTAAAAAATTTGGGCATTTGGCAAAAGATTGTAGGTTAAGAAAAAATCATCAAGCTAATTTTAACGAAGAAAAAGGAGGTGAAAATTACTTATTTCATATCTGCCAAAATGCCAATAAGGAAAAGAAAGGCATATGGTACCTAGATAGTGGTTGCAGTAATCACATGTCGAAGGACGAGAGTATATTCTGCAACCTTGATAATATTAAGACAAAAGTACGGATTGGAAATGGAGAATTTGTGGAAGCGGTTGGAAAAGGTACCATAGCCATTAATATGAGAAAGGGTAAGAGGTACAAAAAGGATGTACTATTGGCCCCAAATATAGCTCAAAATCTGCTAAGTGTAGGACAAATAATTGAACGAGGATACTCATTGCATTTTGAGGGAGATTATTGTTCAATATATGATAGAACAATAAATCCCTTGAAATTGCAATAGTTAAAATAAAGGAGAATAGATGTTTGCCCGTCAAATGGAGGTACGACGTTGATACAACTATGAAAGCAGAAGTGGATGAATCATGGCTTTGGCATAAAAGGTTTGGGCATTTCAATTTTAATGGCCTGAAGATTCTCCACTAGATGAATATGATAAGAGACCTTCCATTCATACTTGAAAGCAACAATATGTGTGAAAAATGTATGCTCGGGAAACAATATCGACAATCTTTCCCAACGGAAAAGCATAAAGAGCAAAGAAGCCCTTAGAGCTAGTTCATACAGACGTATGTTAGCCAATGCGAACTCCATCACACAACCAAAATAGGTACTTCATTCTCATCATCGATGATTATACAAGAATGAAGTGGATGCATTTTTTGAAGGAGATATCACAAGTCTTCAACATCTTTAAGAAGTTTAAGAACTTTGTAGAAAAGCAAAGTGGACAAAAGTTGAAGACAATCAGAAGTGATCGAGGAAAGGAATACACCTTTGGTCAGTTTAACAGATTCTGTGAAGAAGAAGGAGTACAACACCAACTTACGGTCGGATATGCCCCAGAAAAGATAATTGGGACACGGAGGAAGTAGAATGAAGAACTATTCCAGCTCCAATGATAGAACAAGATAATGAAGAACAAACTAATGAAGAAGAAGAAGTTCTAGAAGATTCTTGCACCACCATCAACTCCAAGAAGAATGAGGCCACTATCAGAAATATACAAGACGTGCAATTTCACAGTTTTGGAGCCAGAAAACTATGAAGCTACCTCCAAACAACAAGTATGGGTAGAATCTATGGAAGAAGAAATTCGGATGATCTAGAAAAATAAGACTTGGGAGCTAGTGGTTCTTCCGAAAGATAAAGAAACCATCAAAGTTAAGTGGGTATACAAAAAAAAAAACTTAACTCAGATGGAACTATTCAGAAACACAAGGCACGTCTGGTGGCGAAAGGATACTCACAGCAGTATGGAGTTGACTATAATGAGACTTTTGCTCCAGTTGCTCGCATGGATACCATAAGGCACTCATAGCTCTAAGTGCTCAAAAGAGTTGGAAGATCTATCAGATGGACGTGAAGTCAGCATTTCTGAATGGGTATCTTGAAGAAGAAATATATGTGGAGCAACCAAAATGATTCGTGGTCAAAGGTAAAGAAAATAAAGTCCTCAAACTGAAGAAAGCCTTGTACGAGTTAAAGCAGGCACCGAGAGCTTGGTATAGCAGAATCGACGAATACTTTACAAGCCACGAATTTAGGAGGAGCAAAAGCGAGCCAACACTCTACATCAAAACCCAAGGTAATGATATTCTCACCGTTCCTTTATATGTTGATGATCTTATCTATACAGGAAACAATGGGAAGATGATGATGGACTTTAAAGAAGATATGATGAGGATGTTTGAGATGACGGACTTGGGTTTGATGTAGTACTTTCTTTGGATAGAGATCCATCAAGAAAAATCTGGGATATTTATATCTCAGAAAAAGTATATACTAGAACTTCTGAAGAAGTTCAACATGAGTGGATGCAAGTCAGTAGCAACACCTTTGGTTACTACTAAAAAGTTTAGAAAAGAAGATGGATCGAAAAAGGCGGATGTATCACAGTATAGAAGTCTGATTGGAAGTCTACTCTACTTGACGTCTACCAGACCTGATATAATGTACGCTACGAGTTTACTATCTAGATTCATGCAAGATCCGACTCCAGTACATTATGGAGCAGTCAAGAGAATTCTTCGATACCCGCGAGGAATAAAAGAATTTGGGATATGGTACCAAGCTTCTAAAGACTACTCACTACAAGGATATACAGACAGTGATTAGGTAGGATTAATAGATGACATGAAGAGTACTTCGAGTTACGCATTTACACTTGGATCCAGAATCTTCTCATGGGCATCCAAAAAGCAAGCTACAGTTGCTCAATCATCAGCTGAAGCATAATATGTAGCAACAGCAAATGCTACAAGTCAGACAATTTGGCTCAAGCGAATTCTTGAAGACGTGGGAGAAATACAGAAGGATGCTATGAAGATCTACTGTGACAACAAGTCAGCAATTGCGATGATGAAAAATCCGGTGTTTCCTAGTCGGGCCAAGCATATAAGCATCGAATATCACTTCATTCGAGAAGCTAAAGCGAACAAGGAAATTCTACTCGAGTATTGCAGAATTGAAGAACAATGGGCCGACATATTCATGAAAGCACTTCCCAGAGACAAGTTCGAATAGCTACGAAATAAATAGGCTTAACAAGCATTGTAAGCTGTGTGAAAAATCAATACAAATTAGTTCTTGTTACATCAACATTCCCCTGTCTTTTATTCAATATTATTTTCATTTCCCTCCTCAGCTTTAACTATCCACTATCATTTTCTATATTCTTTTTGGAAAAACCTTCAACATAAATGAAGTAGCATCGTTGGTTCCAACCAACGTGAAATAGATCTAATCTCTAATAGATCAAATCTTTAGACTGTATCATCAACCTTCCAATCATGCAAACTCTCTAATCCTATACTTTCAGATCATTCATCAACTACTTCGTTATTGTAATTAGCTTTCGTGTGTCCTAACTCGATTCAATTTTTCACCATCGTGTTGACCACGCATGCCTCCTCATGTACCTTCAGCGACTTCTCACATTGTCGTGCACAACAGTTTTTCTCTTCGTCTTCATCTCCGCCGAAGCAAGCTATCGGAGTTTTTTATTTTCCGGAGTTGTCTTCATCTCACAATGTCGTGCACGACGACTTTTCTCTTGGACTTTTTGTATTCTAAAGCACGTGGATTATTGTACTTGTAGTTTAATATTACTTTTTAAAAAAAAATTATATCTGAATTATTGACTAATTTTTTTATTCATATGTGATTTACAAGTATACGTAATAATTCATCAGTAACTAGTATTTAATTTATGAAGTATACATAATAGTTACATATATAAGTGCCATCAAAATACAAACACTATATATCAGTTTTATTATAATTGCTATCTAACATGAATTTTTAAATATAAATAATTTTTTACATAATTGTACCAACTAATTTATCACAGATAGATAAGAAACTAATATAAAAAATAAGAAATTTTAGATAACATTTTATCATAACTCCTATATGCCTATAAATTATAATAGACAACAATTTTGTTTAAAACTGTTATATAAGAAACTGCTATCTATTCACATTTTTCGTGTAGTGTGAAGTGATGAAAAACTTTAGTTATAATATTATCTGCTCAGTTAGAAGAAAACAAAATTGAATAATTGAGGAACAATAAAGTAAGGCTATCAAAATCAAATGAAAACTTAAATTTGTAGATAGAATGGAAAACATTTTCAAACTAAATATTTTTTGAAGAATAATTTTAAAATAGGATATTTTTGACATTTTACATTTGCTAAATTATAAATTGAAAAATTTCAATTCAATCAAATAACTTTAATTGATAAAAATTTTATTTTTTATTTTAATATTTTTTAAAAATAAACTAAACACCCAAATCAAAGTTTCCAGTTATGATGATTGAACTTTTATTATAATTAAAATAATAATAGTAATAATAATTATTATTATTATCATTATTTAAATTCCAACTATTTTTACATAACCTTAATCTCAAAGTCTTGTACTATTGTAAATTGCAATTACCAAAACTTTTACTTTTACATCAGTCCAAAACCTCAATCTATAAGAAATTTTCATTTTCACTCTCAATTTTAGAACTCTCTTGTACTGCCACAAATCTTGAAATCTTATTCAATTAACCTTAAATTATTTAAGTTGGAAAGTGTAATATATTAACTTACCTGAAAAACCTTAACTTTAAGAACAATTCAGGGATTTTCATTATTTCTCAATATATTTGCAATATATATATATATATATATATATATATATATAATACTCATTTACAATGAAATTATTAATAATTTTTAAAATGGAACATTTTTTAATAATAATTTAAAAATTGAGGGATAAATGAGAGAAGAAAAATGGAGTTTTGGTATTTTTTTAAATATTTATTTATTAAAAGGAGAATATCAATTTATCTATTTTTAAATACTATCATTTCAGCATCACTTTTGAAAATATTTTTAATTTTTCATGAATTCTTAAAGTTATAATCCGGTAATATAAAAAATAACCATATTTTTATAATTAAGATAATTTAAATAATAATTCTGGAAAAAATGATAAATATGAATTACTTTTGAAAATTGATATAAAATTGATAAAATTATTACAAAATAAAAATAAAATAAAATATATTATTAACAAAATTAAACTAAATCTAAATCCTTACGTTTATTTAAATTAACCTTTTTTTTATTTACTAAATTTAAATTCAAACCCTAATATTAATATTAATAAAATAAATTCACTAAAATTCAAATTTCAACATGTGCTCATTTTTTTAATTTTTTTTTATTAACAAAACCCAATTCCACTATATTTACTTTCAATCAAATGAGTTTACTACCTCCTAATCCAAAATTTTAATTTCTTTAATTCTATATTAGACATAACGTTACTAATTTTAAAAGATTATAAATTTAAATGGATATAATCAATAGAAAAGCAGTCACTCTAAATTGTTTTTGAAATTGTGATACATGGTAAGTTAATTTTGAATTTTGAAAGTTATGTACGGATGGAATTTCTACCAAATAATCGATTCTTAGTTATAAATTAAAAATCAAATCATATATATTTTTAAAATATATTTTAAATTAATTATTGAATCTCTTTATTTAATATCAATTTTTAGAACAGTTTTTAAGAAGTATACATAAAAAGATATCTCACATATTATATTATATATATTATAGTAATTCCTATAAAAGCACTTATATCAAAAATTTCTAAAATACTCTTTATATAATATTTATAAATATAAGTTAATTATTTAAAATATATTTTAAAATTAATTTTATTACTCCATCAACCATAATAATTGTTAAGTAGTTATTTTACATCCTTATTCTTATTCTTATTCTTAATTTTAATTCTAATTCTAATTCTAATTCTAATTCTAATTCTAATGCTAATTTTAATGTTAATTCTACTGTTTACAATTATTTAAATTCATATTTCAACGAACCTCCTTGCATAATGGGTAGAGTGAGCTAATATATATAATTTTATATTAATATTATAAATAAAATAAATATTTATAATAATTATAAATAAAATTATATATGATTTTAAATTTCTTAATTAATTTTTTTTTTTAAAACTTAAAATCAAATTATACCTTTATATTTTAATTAATTTGATTTTAAGAGTTAAACTATATATCCATATTTATTAAATTAAGTCTATTTTTAAAAATTTCAATTAAAATTTTAAATAATATTTTGTATTTAAATTAGATTTTGAAAAAAAAAAGTGTTTAGTTATATCATAATTAAGTTTATTTAAGATAAGAGTAATGATTCATAACCTACTTCTTTAGCCCACCCTACTTGCCCACTCATACATGACAATTTATTATTGGGTAATTTGCACTTTTAGACTTTTTTATTAAAAAAATTATATTTTTAGATCAACATTAAATTTTTTACAAAACTAAACTTTTTGAAAATTTTTTTGCAAAAAATAGACCAAAATGACCATTTTACCCTTCAATACCGAAAAAACACATATCTAGTAGCTTCCTAGTGTGTAGTACCGGGAAGCAGGCAAAATTCAAACTAGCTTCCCGGTGTGTAGTATCGGAAAGCGAATTTCAGCTTCCCGGTACTACACACCGGGAAGCTGACTTGAATTTTGCCAGCTTCCCTATGTGTAATACAGGGAAGCAAAATTTTGCTTCCCTGTATTACACACAGGGAAGTAGGCGAAAATCAAGCCAGCTTCCCGGTGTGTAATACATGGAAGCAAAATTTTACTTCCCTGTATTACACACCGGGAAGCTGATTGAAATTTGCTTGCTTCCCGGTAGTAATACCGGAAAGCTCATTTTCTGAAAAAAAAAAAAAAATTAAAAGTTTAGTTTTGCAATTTTTTTATAAAAAAGTTTAAAAGTGTAAAAAATTTAGGGCTGATCTAAAACTAAAATAAAAAAGTTGAAAAAGTCTAATTTTGCTTATTATCACTTTATTATTAGATGATTTTACTTTGTGTTTATTATATATTTATTTTAATTTATTTACTATTCAATTATAAATTGACATTTATAAGTTGGTAATAAGAATTGACAACAAGAGTAGGCTGTGTAACATTACTCTTAAGATAAGCCGATTTAGAAATTATTAAAAATAATTTTCAAGTCAAATATTAATATTAAATTACTTTATTAGTTTTTCATTTGTAATTAATATCATACTTACTTTTTCAATACCATTTACATTTACAATCAATTTTTTTTAGGGAATTTTTTTTTTTAAAGGCATAAAAAGTTTACTAAACAATTATAAGCCACTTTTGAAAAGTTGCAAAACTAAAGTTTGATTTTCACTCCATAGGCCATTCACAGACTGTGACCGTAATTCACAGACTGTGACCGTAATTCACAGACTGTGACCGTAATTCACAGCCTGTGACTGTAATTCACAGACTGTGAATTGTAAAGTTTTCAGGGGTATTTTGGGAAACTTGGCCTATGGAGTGAAAACTAAACTTTTAAAAGTCTGGTTTTGTATGTTTTTCAAAATAGGCCTATAATTGTATTTTGAACTTTAAAAAGCTCATTTCTTAGAATTTTCACTTTTTAAAAAAAAATAATAACATAATTTCTTATTAAACTTATAGCTACAGTTATTGTAATAGTATGACATATTAAAATAAAATCACTAATTTATATATTAAATTTGTTTGATGAACTCTATTAAACTATTTACAATTAGGGGTGAGCAGGACTGGTTCTGGTACCGGTTCCTTTAAAGAATCAGTATCGGAACCGAATTACCGGTTCCTCATTTTTAAGGAACCGGTACTTGTACCGTTAGTATTTAAAACCAGTACTGATTTTAGTGTGGTTCCGGTTAGGTTCCTTTAGCGGTTCCGGTTCCAATGGTAACAATTATTCAGATACGATTCTGGTATCTGTTCTGGAAAAATAATCAAACTTTTCATAATTAATCCAATTATTAAAAATCTCCTGTGAAATCGCTGTTTGTCAAATTTATATTTATAAAATAATCATTCCAAATATCAATTACATATGAGAAAGTTACTAATGTTCTCAATTACCATAATCAATTTGTTAACTCGGTTCTCAAATTGCATACCAATAAATTCCAAAAGCTCCACTTATAAACTTAAATTTGATGTCTTGACAAAAAAAAAGTTTAAAAGCACCATAACCTTACAAATAAATTGTGCATAATTTGAAATAATAATAAAAAAAAGTTGCAAATGTTCCGTACGTTTGAGTCTAAATCGCATAGCCCTCCATATTCTACATTTCATTTTAAAAAAAAAAATTAATTAGTTAACATACACTAAGTAATTTAACATAATTTAGTTGTAATATAAAAGATAATTAAAAAAATAAATTAATATACTAGGTAGATTGTGCAAGTGAACACATTTAGCATTCCACATCAGCTCTTGGAATAATATTCTTCAAAACTTCATAATCATTTTTAATTTTTAAATATATTTGAAACAGTAATATATATGTATATATATATATTCTGTTATATATATATATATATAAAAGTGTTGAAAAAATTCGATGGTGAAGAAATATAAAAAAAATAGTTTTTTTGAATTATTTATTTAAAAAATTACAACCGCGATATACAATCTGAAAATAAAAAAAGAAATTGCGATAGAAGAGAACGATATATATATATATATATATTTACCTAAAGAGAAATTCGCCTAAACCGACTATATTTTATTTCATTTTTTAAAAGAAAAACCGGTTCCTATACTTGTTCAAGTACCGATTCTGGTTCTGGACTGATTCCTATTCGGTTCCGGTACCAATTCTGGGTCGGTACCGGTTTCGATACGGTTCCAAATAATCGGTTCTTTTTCAGTTTCAGTACCAGTTTCGGTCCGGTTCCCGATTTTGGAGCAGTTCCAGAAAAAACCATGCACAACTCTATTTACAACTATGAAACTCTAAAGAATTATAATTCAATTACAAAAATAATATAAATAACTAAACTAGATATATGTAACATGAAATTAAGAAAATACATATCTTTATAAGGGTTTTTAGATGATCGAAATAATTGAACACTCACTCTACTTCTGAAAATAGTGGATTGTCCGAACAATTTACCATATTTAAAAGGTTAAAATTATCTATTTTTCACATTTATTAAAATAAAAATTAATAATTAATTTTCAAATTAAAATTAATATTACATATTTAATTTAATAATTAATCTAATAATTAATTTAAAAATTAATCTCAAAGTAAATCAAACCCCAATCAATGTGCCTACCCAAGAATGGCAATACAAACACCATGATGACCAGTATATAAATAAGTGGCATTAGAGGAGAGAATAAGTGCATAATAAACCATACACAACTTTTGCTTACCTTAATCAACAACACTCGTATGGAAAATACAAATGCAAAGAAGGTAGTAGTACAAGTCATGAAGTCTTCTATGTTTGGTTTATATATTATATGAGTTGAAGTCTTAACTCTTTGTTTGGTTTCTTTATGTAGTGATTAAATAGTATGTATTCTTATTCATACATACTATGGTGGAAACATAAGTTTATATAGAAATACTAGAAAGTAATCATAGTACGTAGTGTATGAATTACCATCACTTGTTCACCGGGTAAAAGCAACCATTAGAATGAAGTATAGGAGACGAATCGCAAAGAAGAAAAAACACCTATTTTTTCTGTATAAAACTCTGTATTCAGATAGTATTTTGATGTGTTTTCCGAGAGTATTTTGGAATCTCTGTTTGATCCCCTTGACTCCCCATGTCTAACACCCCAAATCACATATAAGTGATCTGATAACGTGAAAGTTGAGATCAACTCAACTTCTCATCATCGTTATCTTATCCTACTACTTTAAGTGGTGGGCTTTATTAAGGTGGACTGGACCATTAAGGTGGCCTACCCAAAGTACTAATTAAATCCAACATTCTCCCCTCACACTACATGCGCCTAACCCCCATGACTTCACCAAAATAAAAATTACGACTATCTTTAACTATTCATCATTGGATAGTTATACACACAAATAACTGATATGGCTAATGAACCAGATTCTCCATCTAATACCACAGGGAGAGAGTACTCGAAATTCATTTCGGGTACATCCTAAGTTTGACATGATTCTACATCAAACACATTTAGTCCTAATAAAGTAGTCTGATATCCTGGAGTACTCTTAAATCACAAGTGTGTTCCTATTAACCAAAACATGCACACATGTGATTAGTTTTTTGTGAAATCAGTCTAAACTTTCTAGTCGCTATTCCTCTAAAAGTCAATGAAAGGTAACCGACACCGTAGAGGTTGCATTATCATGACAATAGAAAGACATGCTAATGATATAGACATCACACTCACAACCCCAAATAAAAGAGATGATTGTCCTGAGGATACAAAAATTAAGTGGATCTTGCACAACAAAAGAACGAGCGACCGTCTCTACTTTTCTCCACGGCGGTCAACAAATCAGCATGCACGATATAATATATGCGTAGTTAATCTTGCCACATTTAAGGGCGTGTATGTTTCAACATTGTATTAATTCACTAAGCGAATGAAAGCTCTATTATCCTACAGATTCTATCATTAATACCATCCCTAGTATAGCGACTTAAGAATCTAGTCCGGCTAATCAGGTCTCATGATTGTGGGGTAAAATCATGAGCCACCTTCAATCATTATGGAGAATGTCATCTTGACTACCTGTCAAGGCGACTATAAGCTTATGCTTCTTCCGAAGCACTTAAGAATCTCATTCAACAGAGCACAAGCGTACAATTCTCATCTTGCATTATCCCTAGGATAATCAAGGCAAATGTGCGTGCAAGTGCACCCGTCTCCAATACTAGATGACATACTCTCAGATAAGAAATTCCCAAATATGCTAGACTCACAGGCACATCAATAAAAAACAATAAATATATGAACACAGTTAGAACAATCAAAGTACTACAACCTATACAGACCTAACCATATAGCGTGCACGTCTCTAGGCACAAATTTGGTAAGAGGGTCTGCCTCCATACCAGGTGTAGATATGTATCTAATTGTCATAATTCTCTTATTCACAATATAGTTGACAAAATTAGACTTGGTCTTTATGTGTTTAGACTTGTTGTGATACTTAGCATCCTTTCTATATGCTATGACCATCCGGTTATCATAATAAACAGTAACTAGTTAGGCTCATCACTTTTCAAAATAGATCCTCCAAGAACCGTCGGAGCCAAACACATCTTGCATAGCCACTAAGGAGACCACAAGCTCTGCTTTCATAATGTACAATGTTATGGAAGTCTGCTTCTTGTCACTCCAGGGAATAACCCCATGGCTAAGTAAGAATTTATACCCTGAAGTGGACTTTCTTTCATCTAGGTCACCACCCTAGTCTCCATCTGTGTATCTAACTAGGCATGTAACACTACCTTAATGACACAGAGAGTAATCTGTGGTTCCTTTCAAGTAAGCAAGTATTCCTTTTTGATAGCTATACAACGTTTTCTTCCAGGTTCAGCTAATATCTACTTACAAGTCCAACTGCATAACAAATATTTGGCCTTGTACACATCATTGCATACACCAAGCTTCTAATGGCATTCACATATGGTACATACTTCATTTTCTCATGCCTTTGTGGAGTCTTATGACATATATCAAGACTTAGAGTCTACCATTTTTCAATGGGTTTATCCATTGGCTTACAATCAAACTATAAGGAAACTCTCAAGGATATTTCATATAAGGTTCTTGCGTTAATGCCAAGATCCTTCTCTCTCAATCCCTTGAGATTTTGACTCCTAAAATATAGACTGTGTCACCCATGCCCTCAATTTTAAAAGTAGCAAATAACCAGTCTCTTTTAACTTAAGTAAAAGCTTCTTGTCATTACACACCATTAATATATCGTCAACATGTATAGACAATATTGCAAAATTGTCTTTTGACCTTTCCACATGCACACACTAGTTCTCTTCATTTGAAATCTATATGATAATGACAGATTCGATAAAATGAAGGTACAATTGTCTAGAGGATTGCCTGAGCCCATAAGTGGACCTCAAGAGCTTACAGACTTTACTTTCTTGGACTTCAATTATAAAAATTTTAGGCTGTTCCATGTAAATCTCATCGTCTAGTCCTCCATTGAGGAATGTGGTCTTTTACATCCATTTGATGTAATTCCAAGTCCATATGTTCGACAAGTGAAAGGATCAGGCAAATGGATGCGAATCTCACCATAACAGAAAATAACTCTCTAGAGTCAACACCCTCTTATTGGGTATAACCTTTCGTCATCAACCTTACCTTATATCTTTTAACTAAGTCATTTGCCTTCCGTTTAATGCAAAGGATCCACTTATTTCCCAATGTTTTTCCATTAAACGGTGAATCGACTAAGTCCCAAACATGATTACTTTTCATTGATTCCATATCCTCTTCCATGGCTTTACTCCATAAATCTTTTATCGGTGATTTAAAAGTTTCTTTCACATTCTTGGTGTCACGTCCATAATCTGGGGCTATTCGTCTGCTTATTTTGAAATTTTATTTAATTTTGGTCTATTTATCGTTCAAGGGTAAAATGAGCATTTTGTAAAATATTGACTTTTTCGGTTTGACCAAATGATTTGACTAAGTTGACTTTTAGGTTGGTTTTGAAAACAATTTGATATTTGAGTTAATTTTGTAAATATTTCTAAAATGGGGTTATTTTAAAACCACATGAAACATATGGGTTGGTGGTGATATTAACCACCACATAAATATGAAAAGAGAGCTTTTGGATCCGTTTGTCACCAAAACCTAGAAAATTGAAATTCACGTGTTCTTATTTTTCTCTCAAACCAAAAGTCACTACGAATTCCTAAACTCTATTTGCTAAGGATTTCACTTGGGATTTTGCACTTATCTAGGGTTCTTCACATTCTAGGTATTGATTCCTTCTCTTTTTACTTTAAATTGATTTTTTTTTTAAATTTGGAGATTTTGGCATGAAATAGGGTTTAATGATTCGGAATTGATTTCAACGAATTGATTTGGGGGTTTGCCTTATATGGTTTGGGTTTCGAAACCCTTGATTTAATTTCATGATTTGGGTTGTTTTGGATCTCAATTGGATTTTAATTATTCTTTAGATATAAACCCTAATAATTGTGAATTGAAGATTTATAATTTATTCTTGATTTGGTGTAGACCAAGTTGGGGATCGTCAACCGGAGTAGATTCGGTAGATTGGATTAGCGATCAAGGTTAGTAGCCGTGTTTACGCCCTCACTATTGATTGCTATTGTCTGTTTGATTATTTGCGAATTGGTTAAATTAATATAAGCTAAAATCTGTGATTGATTAGCTTAATTTACTGCATTTGATATAAACTGTTTGGGTATATTGCTGCCATATTATCTATTCATGATCGTACATGTGAATTAGTGTCCATATCTGTTCGGTATCTGTCTGTAATCTGAAATCTGAATTTTGTAATATGTTTAAGTCTTGTCCTAAGGTTAATACGATAAGACCAACATGCTGTTAGGCAAAACTAGATGTATACATCGATGCGCAAAAGCGTATATGGCATTGATTGCCAACCACTTTCTGGATGCGATGACATTACTTCTGGAGCTTCGCTCACTGTCTGGATGTGACGGCATCACTTCTGGGATCTTTGATCCACTTCTGAGGGTTTAACCCTATCTGTCTGTTTCTGTTCCCGATTTTTGTTATTAAACTAAGGACAGGCCTGGTAAGTTAAACACCTAAATAATTGGGTAATCTGAATTATGTGATAATGAATTGTTCCCGCTTCTGATGATGTTTATTTGTTATGTTTGGGTTGATTCTTGTTAATGCACGCTTTTATCTTTTGGGTTCTAACACTAGGTAGTGTTTATTGTGATTCATAACTTGCTATAAGTGTTAGGATTAGACCCATTTGATAACTAGAACTGGAATAGCGAACGACATAATTTGAATTAGGCTAAAAATGTGCCTAGTGTCTTTAACTGGACTGTTTACTGGATTAGGTACCGGACTGTCACTTAAAACTAGAAAGCTGGACATAGGATGGTCTCTAGACGAACTCCTTACCGAGCTGGTTACCGAAATACAATTCGATCAGCCATGAGATCATTAGATTCCCTCTCTGGACGAACTTCTTACCGAATTAGTTACCGAACTGTAGTTCGGTATGAGCCTCTGAAGACTGTTCAACCTCTCTGACCGAGCTCCTCACCGAGCTAGGTACCGAATTACAATTCGGTATGTCCGAGAGATTTGAAACTCTCTGACCGAGCTTCATACCAGATTAGGAACCAAACTGCCACTTAAACTTTCACTGGGTTCGTATAATTGCTCTTTGACCGAGCTATGTACCGGACTGCGTACTGAAATACTATTCGGTAACTCTGGTGATGCTCTCTGACCGAATAGCCTACCAGACTACGTACTGAACTCCTAATTCAGTATCGGTCTTCCTTTTGAAAATAATTTGACAACTGTTAAGCCCTTTTCAGTCAGTAATTTAAATAATCTGTAATCACTTATCCTAGATCACTTAAAGGGGATTGTATTTGGAATAACTTGATTTGATACTAAAATAGGATGAAACTAAAGATATAGGTGGATTCTATGGTATGGTAGGTGCTGAAACTAAAATTATCCGAAATTACAATTATTTCTGAAACTAAAATAGGATGAATCTCGACGACCTCATCGTAGTCTTCTGGAGGTTGTGGCGCTAGAGATATAGGTGGATTCTATGGTATGGTAGGTGCTGCAAATTGAGCAATCGGTTTAAGCTCCGACTGCTGAGGAATTAGAGGGTGAACCATCCCCTCAGGAGCTTCAAACATTAATGCTGATAGCATTGAATCAGTGGGATAAACCCATGTTGCTCATGGGAGATCCAATAACCTTTACAATAGAACTTGAGTCAATCGGGATTCATCCTGTGCAAAAATAAAATACAAATGCACAAGACATGACATGTGTATGCATATGACAATAAATTAATAATCCTAGTATCAATTTAAAGTCACCAAAAATAATTGAAATATAATTAATTATTTTATATTAAAAAAATATACATACTTGAAAGGATGATAAAATTAATTTAATTTAGAACAACATACCTAACAACATATGTGGCATAGTGGAAAACACTCCGATTAGGCTCAGGTCCTATATTATCGAAACGAACATAATGATATATAGATTAAAGTTTTTTAAAAAACACACCGCATATAGTTTTGAAAACAGTAATACGATTTTATCCGAATAATTTATATATCATTAAAATCGACAACTAGCATATAAAGCTCTAATACCAATGAAGTAATTAAATATCATGTAATCCTATTCATATATACTACAACAGAAATATAAATTTGGATAGAAATACAATACTAGTCAATCGGTCAGACAGTAATCACAGTACGCAGCGTATGAACTACCATCACTTGTTCATCGGGTAAGAGCAACCATCAGAATGACGTATAAGAGACAAATTGCAATGAAGATAAAATGTCTATTTTCTTTTATATAAAATTCTCTATATTCAGAGAGTATTGTGATGTGTTTTCTGAGAGTTTTTTTGATTCTGTATTTGATCCCCTTAACTTCCTAGATCTAACACCCCAAATCACGTATATGTGATCTGATAAGGTGGAAGTTAAGATCAACTCAACTTCCCACCATTCTTATCTCATCCCATCATTTTAAGTGTTGGGCTTTATTAAGGTGGGCGGAGCCATTAGGGTGGCCCACCAAAAATACCAATTAAATCCAACAGTTTAGGAGGAAGATCTCGTTATGTTGGATCCATGTGGTAGTTCAACAGGAGAACCCTAACCAATTTACCCCTTTGATCGTGAATTACTGAGGGTCATTATCTGTTATGGATATGTCTTCAAAATCTCTATCCAATTTGGTGGTGATGGTGACTAAAATACAACTATTGGAAAAATGAAGACTCCATTAATGTAGTTACTAGTTACTTATCTCATTGAAAACTAAAATTGAAAAAAAAAACTCGGGAAGAAGCCGACACAAACACTAGGATAGCTATAAATAACTAGATGTTTATATAAAGTTTAATATATACAAATACACACACGCTCATACTCACAGATAGCATCTAATAAATAAGTCATTATGAAATCTCACGGTCAATTTGGACGTACCATAAATTGTATCATTCGCAATCGATAAATCATACTCAAACATTAAGTACTTAAATCGTGATTGCTATTGTTTTTAAATTTTTAGGCATATCATTATTAACTTGTCCCAAGTTTCTTAAAGAGAAAAACTAACATAGATACGTTCCATATAGATGAATATATTTGTATTTACCATCATTTCTCGTTTTCAAAAAACTAATCATGTTCGCCAATAAAATATTTTATTTACGGCAACCTTATTTCTATCAGACGCATTTGCCGCCAAGTTTCCTCCAAAAACTTTTAGTTGCAAATAAAGCTACGTATAAAATAATAAAATACTTATTATTATGAACTTGAAGCTGCACGGGACTCCGTATAAAATTTCTCGACATAGGAAAATGTTAAAATGTTTACTTTATTCATAATATAAATCATATGGTACATTTATTTACGTATGCTGTAGAAAAACAAAACATTATACGATACTAACTCATGTTTGTTTATTTTTTTACCTAAAACTAGGCCATGATAAATATGTGACAACTTATACTTTATCGATCGTTTAATTAGATTCATAACAATTGTATCCCTTTTACACATTGCAACTGTTCTTAATATTTTACCGATAACAATTTCCCCATTTTGAATGAAGTTCTTATTACTAGTTCATTAAAAGCATGTAAATGTTCGTTTCATGTCATATAAAAAGATGGTTCTCTTTAGCATTATACATTACCATACGAGTGCAATCTAATCAATTCTAAATCTTTTATATTCGAATCGCTTGGTTTAACTTTAAAAACCGAAATACAAGAACTAGTATTTACTTTAAATTGGTCGGTAACGTCCTTAGCTTTTATAGAATTTTTTTTTAAAAAAAATCTAATTGGAAATAAACATAATTTAAAACAAAAGATGAAATCTTAGTATATTAAGCTAGTTGAGTTATAATAGTTTTTACACTATAAGAGAACAATTAACTGACGAGAAATAACTAGCGTTTGCAAATTTAGATAAATTGTTCCATACGGTATGCATTTGGTTTGGATTTTTACAAAATTGTCCTTAAAATGATGAGTTAAGTAGAGGGCGAGTGTTAAAGATAGCATAGCCAAAACTGTAACAATAACTGTACTTGCATATAAAAGCATCATGCTTGGGTTAACCTGCCATAAAACTATAGAAATCATACAATAAATTGAGCAGTGAAATCTAGTTAGCAGTTTCCAATACAAGGTAGAAAAACCATGGCAATTCGATTTCTTCTCTTTACGATTCTAATCTCTTGTATAGCTGGTGATTCCATACGTCATCTTCTGCACGATCTTTCCATCATCGACGCCGCCCACTTAGGACTCAAAGCTGGAGGAAGCTGCAATGACAATGCGGCGGTAAGAATCGCTAATTAAAAACTATTTTCAGTCATGTGATGATAAAGGATCCTTAATCGATCTTCTTGAACTAGTATAGCAATAATAATAACGTGTTTAAACAGGCTTTAACTGGTGCCTGGAAGAAAGCATGCGAATGTCCTGCACCAACGAAGCTTGTGATTCCTCCAGGAGAATACTATTTATCACCGGTTTTGTTTGAAGGTCCATGCAAGAGTCCAGCTATAACCTTCGAAGTTTTGGGCACTTTAAAGGCATCTTCGGACAAAACATCTTACGGCAAAGAGGACTGAGGATGGGTTAGGTTTTGTGATATCGATCATTTGACTCTGACGGGCAACAAGAAAGGAGTTTTCGATGGACAGGGAGAAAGCTTTTGGAAAGATAGTAAATGTGTCCACAAACAATCTTGCAAACTTGAACTCCCAGCCGTGAGAATCCTTATCACCATTTCTTACATACGAAATAAATCATTTAGCTGATTTTCCTTGTGTTTTGATGCAGAGCCTAAAATTCGATAAAATCACGAACTCCGTAATTTGTGGCTTTACTTCCCTCAACAGTCCGGCTTTTCACATGCATGTAGTCGGGTGCAATAATTTCACGGCTCAAGATCTCACCGTTACAACTCCTGAGAACAGCCCCAACACGGATGGCATGCATATAAGCAAATCATGTAATGTAAAAGTATTGTACTCTAAAATCGGAACCGGCGATGATTATGTTTCCGTTGGACAAGGTAACAAGGATATCACCATCTCTCATATCGAGTGTGGCCCTGGGCATGGGATTAGTGTTGGCAGTTTGGGCAAGTACGAGCATGAGACGGCTGTGTCCAACGTTTTAGTTACCGACTGTACATTGACTAAGACAGATAACGGTGCTAGAATAAAGACGTGGCTCGCATCTCCAGATATTAAAGCTACCGGCATTACTTTCCAAAATATTATAATGAATGAAGTTAAGAATCCCATCATAATCGATCAAGAATATAGCGCTAAGAGTTCGGAGGTACTTACTACTAACTCATGTCGCTTCGCAGGTTCTATACATCTAACTAACATCTTTCATGTTGATTGATTGTATAAATGTAGCCATCTCACATTCAACTTAGCGAGATTCGCTTCAAGAACATCAAAGGTACCACAATATCAGAGGAAGTTGTTAACCTAATATGTAGCAAAAGATGTCCCTGTCAAGGCGTGGAGTTGTGTGATGTTGATTTGGCGTTCGTGGGCGAAGAAAATGTGAATTCAACTTGCGTCAATGCAAATGTCAAGTTTATTGGCAAACAAAATCCGCCACCACCGGCTTGCTCCCGAAAATAAACAAAGGATTTCAACTTTTTACCAAATCGTGCGTCAGCACACAAATACGTGCTGATGCGAGTTAAAGATTAAAGAAAATGGTATTTTTAAACTTCGTGTCCGGTATAATCCTTCGTCGGGCGACCACTTATAGTTATATGTTTTTTTTTTAATTTATGATGGACTGTATAAGGTGCGACTTTGTTGATTTTTAATGGAACATACCAAAATTCATTTTTTTAATAGCCGCTTGTTGACATATTTAATTCGACGCGTGAGGAAATGTTACTTTTATTTATCGGCTCTTATCATTTTTTCTCTACAAGAACCTTGCAATAGGTCTTACATACATATGAATGTCATATAAGATATCAACTTTACACCGACAATCCATTAGATTTAAGTTTTTCCTGTAATTACATTGATGTATTTATATTGTATAATAAGATATTAAAAATATCAAAATCCGCATCAAACTTGTTGGATGTCAAATTTGATATTGGAATTCAAAAGTTAATCGCTTGGCCGCATCTTGTTGATATACGAAAGCGGAGTCTGCTATGTTTGTCGAAATCCATTGTCAAATGGATAAGATGCGCAAATTTTGTGTTTATATTGCTTGGCATGGAAAACATAATAACATAATTCTGTATTTTCCATTCCACTATATCGAGTTCAACTTTTTTTATCAGGTCGAACGTATAAATTGATAAATACGCTCGACATTTTTATCGACTGCAAGAGAAAATTCAATAATTCGAGAATAGGCTGACACAAACACTTGGAGAGCTATAAATAACTTGATGTTTATATCAAGTTTAATATATACATATACATACACGCTCATACTCACACATAACATCTAATAAGTAAGTCGTTATGAAATCTCACAGTCAATTTGGACGTACCGTAAGTTTTGTATTATTCGCAATCGATATATCATCATCAAACATTAAGTACGTAAATCGTAATTGCTATTGTTTTAAAATTTTTAGGCATATCATTAATAACTTGTCCCAAGTTTCTTAAAGAGAAAAACTAACACATATACGTTCCATATAGATTAATATATTTGTATTTACCATCATTTCTCGTTTTCAACAATCTAATCATGTTTGCCAATAAAAAATTTTATTTACAGAAACCTTATTTCGATCAGACGCATTTGCCGCCAAGTTTCCTCCAAAAACTTTTAGTTGCAAATAAAGTTACGTATAAAATAATAAAATACTTATTATTATGAACTTGAAGCTGCACGGGACTCCGTATAAATCTTTCGCAACATAGGAAAATGTTAAAATGTTTACTTTACTCATAATATAAATCGTGTGGAATATTATTTATTCATTTTACAACTATATTAGAAGTAATACATTATATGATAATAACTTATGTTTCTTACTGATAATTATATCTTAATAAATATGTGATCAGTTATACTTTAACAATCGTTTGATTTGATTCGTAATATATGTATCTCTTCTACATGAATCAACTATTCTTAACATTTTACCGATAAGTATTTTTCCTTTTTGATTGAAGTTAATTAGTAGTTCACTAAAAGCATGTCAATCGTCAATTTAATCTAAAAAATACAAATAGTTTTCATTTTCAGTTTATATCATGGTACGAGTGCAATAGAGTTATTTACAAAATTGTTATATGAAATAGAAATCATGTGGTATATTTATTTTTTCATTTTACTATTATGTTAGAAGTAAAACATTGTACGATATTAACTCATATTTATTAAAATCTTGTCTTAATAAATACTTGATTACTTATACAGTAATGATCGTTTTATTTTATTTAATAACAATGGTAGATCTTTTACATGTTGCAACTATTCTTAACATTTAACATTTTACCAATAATTATTCCTCCATTTTGATTAATGTTCTCGTTAGTAGTCCATTAAAAGCATGTCAACATCAATTTAATTTCAAAGAAATAAACGGTTCTCATTTTCAATTTATATTATTGTACGAATGCAATAGAGTTATGTACAAAAAAAAATTTGAAATTCGAATTGGTTGGTTTAACTTTTATAAATGGAATACAAGGAAAAAATTTATTATAAATTTTTATACTAACATACTTCGGTTTTTAATTTTTTATTTAAAATGGAAATAAAAATAAATTTAGTACAGGTTATGAGACCTTGGTATATGGGTTACTATAGTTTTTATGCTATAAGAAAAAAAATTAATTGACAAGAAACCATTAGCTTTTAAAAATTTAAATAAATTACTCCATATATTAAGTGCTTAGTTGATTTTTACAATCTTATCCTTAAGATGATGAGTTAAGTAGAAGGCGGATGTTAAATATAGCATGACCAAAACAGTAATAATAATTGTATTTGGATAAAAGCATCATGCACAGGTTAACCAAGCATAAAAATTATAGAAATCATACAGCTTGTTGAGGCATGACATTAGCAGTTAATTAATACAAGGTTAGAAAGCTATAGCCATTCAGTTTCTTTTCTTTGTGGTTATAATCTCTTATGGAGTTGTGATTCCAGTCGTTTTCTTCTATATAATCTTTCTATTAGTGATGCTAGCCACTTAGGATTTAAAATTGGTGGAAGTTGCAATCATAATATGGTGGTAAAGATTTGCTAATTAACTAATACTTCTAATAATGTTTGAATAAAAGGTCCTTAATCCTTTTTCCTTCCCTGATATTCACTCTCATCCTTCTAGTTCTCTTTATTGATCTTATCCTTCACTCTTTTATTTCTCTTTCTCATTCTTCTTCTTTATCTTTTTCTCCATCTCATTTTCTATCTCATTCTCCTTATCAAAATAGGCCCCTCTATCACTGGATCCTCCTTAAAAATCTCTTGAGAGACCATAACCTCCTTCTTTTCATCATGTTCCTTCTATTCTCCCTCTTGATAACGATGAGATATAATATCTTAATTATACTCTTCAACCTTATTGTCTTCATCATCATCCACATTCTCATACACATTAGATCTATTTTTCATTCTAACCTCCTTAAAAGGTCCTTGATCCTCATCATCATTGGCCCCTTCATCATTGGAATATTCATATGCATTAAAGCCTATATGAGATATTAATTCAAGAAAATAATTAATTAATAGTCTGCTTTCCGACTCGGCCGCCTAGAAAGCAACTGAATATTAGATTTGCTTCTCGGTAAGATCTACCAAGAACCAATTGATGCATTTTTCTTTCAAACTTGTGATATTTGGAAATAGCTAAATTTGGACTTACTTCCTAGTGTATTCTAGCGGGGAATAAAGTTTCCAAATAATAAAACTTCATATATTTATATTTTCGATATTGGATTCAAATTATTTATCAATCAATTTATATCATCTCAATAAGTATTACAACATCTAGTAAATAATCTTTAAAGAATAATTTCAAAGTTTCGAACCAATAAATTCAATTTTATATTTCATTTGGGTGAATAAATTCAATAACTCATATATTCCAAGAATAACATCTCAACCTTCGAATCTATAATTGCAAATGTCTATAATTTCTAAATCAATTTGATTATTAATAATCTCGAATCAATCCATTCAAACAAACAATTCTTCTCTTTTTCATTAAACGATATCAAAATATTTTTTTTTCAAATTTCATCTCTCTCTATATTTCGGCAATCATTTCCTTCTTCTTTTTTCAAATTTTAAATATCAATTAAAGTACTTCTTTCAATCCCAACAATCATTTCTTATCTCCAGTTCAACAATTCGATTTTTCATTTTCCTCCTTTTATTTACTTCTTTATTTTTTTTCCCTCTTTTCATCATTTCTCAATTTCCCTCTTTCCACATTTCCATATTAATAACTTAATTTTCCGAAATAATCCAACGATATCTTAATATAATCTAAACAACGTAATCAATTTCTAATTTGGATGACAACATACTGATAACGTGTTATAAAATTAATAAATGAATAAACCATACAACTCATAAATATAAGATGAAGAGAAGTTATGAAATAATATACAGACTACAAAAAACAGCAACATTTATTAATACAATCACAAGTGGTAGTTACAATCCAAAATCTAAGTTTAACAATGGCATAAGAGTCTCAAGAGCCCCTGAACTTGGTTATATTTTTTATGTTAGCCTTTAATTTTACGAATGATCAATTTACTCTCTTAATTTTCAAATACTAGATCAATTAAACTCTTTTTTAAAAATAAATAAATAAATAAAAAACAACGACATTATATAGTTATATCTAATCATATACATGCCCGGACTTCCATAGGTAAACGGTCTCATACATATTAATAGTCTCTGTGAATGGCCGATCAAATACGGTCAGTTCCAGTACAGTCATTATAGTAGGGGATTGTTAAATACCGCAGCAAACTTATTAATACTGTATATACTATTCCAATTTTATTCTTTTATTTGGTTTCTTCTTCACAACCGTATCTTCAGTTTTCTTCAAGAAATTCAAAAACAAAAAAGGTCTTTCTCCTCTCTCCCCATTTTCCCTCTCCTCTAGGGTTTAAAGAAACATTGGCATGTCAACAAAGTTGACGAAAAGGTATTAATAAGTTTTCTGCGGTATTTAACAATCCCCTCAAATAAAATATAATGATACAAAGGAGTAGTTACTTTCATCAATGTCTTCTATGATTATATAATTGAGGAAAAAAATTGAACGAGTTGAGATAATGAAAAGAAAATAATTGAAAAGAGCTGAGACGATAAAAAAGAACGAGTTGAGATAATGAAGAAAAAAACAATTGAAAAGAGCTGAGACGATAAATTAAAAAAGAAATGAACAAGTTGAGATGATAAAAGAAAAAATTTGAACGAGTTGAGATGATGAAAAGAAAATAATCAGTTAGAGTTGAGAGAATGGAATAAAGAGTTTCATTAAAAAAAATTATCTTTTTTAGTTTTAATTATGTTGAGGGTATAATTGAAAAATAAATACGGTATTAATTAATTTGCTTGCGGTATTTATCACTTTCGTTATAGTATGCACAAATATTCCTTTAAATCTCTCGAGACATTTGAATAATAGGGTGTGCATGTATATATTATCCTCTCGCTGATGTGGAAGTTGAGCTAAATTTATTGTGATAAGACACGTCGTAGTGAAATTCTATCAACTTATTCGGATAATAAATTTTTGGGCTTAATCATATTCAATTTTATATATATATTAATCAATTTTTTAATTTCAATTTTAAAAATTTCCCACTTCCGACTCGTTGAAATAAACATTATTAAATAATTTTATAAAGAATTTCGATTATCCTAACAGCTTGTAAGGGTTTGAAGCCCTACTCTCCAACTGAATGATCCAACTATCAAATTCAGCACAAATCAGTAATAATTAAAAATATATATATTTCAACGGTATGGGTTTTGCTTCTCCATGGCAGAAAATGAAAATTGACATAAAACTGGACTTGGAGAAAAGCAAGACACTTCAACAACATAAAGCTTTGATAAACAGAAGTGAGCCAGACAACATATAGGGCAAAAATGATATCTATAGTATAAATAAACACCACCATAGGATACAGTAAGGAATTGCAATTCCTCATGAATAAACTCAAACCGTTATTACATCTTCAATACATATAAGAAAGATCAGGACTGTACCTATTGCTCCAGAGGAATCCACTCTATTTCTAGTTCTAGTTCTCCAGATTCCACATTCTGAAGCTTCAACTGCACCTCCTGTTTCACCCTTCCATCGACTATGTTAATGATGCTGTCTTCTATCAGCGCGTTATCTTCTGAATTCAACCACTTCCCAATCTGCATATCAGCGAACATTTCTGGGTTTCCATATGCCATTGCAGATTGTATTAAAGGCTGGATGTCAATCTCTGCTTCTCCCATTATGTCATCAGCTGAAAATGTGTCATAGTCATACACTTTCTGCACTCACAAAAATAAAGGTTAGGGAACTCCAATAAGTCCAGCAAGATGATGGCCAATAATAGAATAGAAAATAGAGAAAAAAAAAAAAAAAAAAAAAAAAAAAAAAAAAAAAAAAAAAAAAAAAAAAAAAAAAAAAACCTCACCAACTTTACAGAGGTGTAGTCCTGAGGAACTGAAAGCATGAGTTCCTCATTCCAAATAGGATTCAAGTTGCTTGTTACAACTGCTGTCTGGACAGTCTGACAACATCACAATATGCATCATAAGTATAATAAAAATAAATTATCACTAAAACCAATAGGTTGAAACTTCCTTTTTACGGAATATACAAATCAGAATTAAAAAATAATTATAAATTATAACATAAGAAAATCGACCATTTTATGTAGTTGAGGAGTGGTAAGACATGAAAGCTATGCCATGTGTAAATGAAGATAAAATTGACTCAAACAAGGTGCAACATCAGTAGCACTTTGGACCATTTATCCAAGCTAAATTATCAAAATTAGAAATAGGGCTTACACATGTTCTTTGCTATTATTGATTTTTTTTTTTTTTTTTATCATTTTTATCTCACGGAATATAAAGACTCAAAGAGACCAAGAGAAAAACATACCTGCTGTCCAAGAGACAGAACTACATAAGGATCACTCGACATCATATCTCTGACCGCCATATTGGTGCCTTTTATAATTTTTATCTTCAATAACCCAATAAATTCTACCATACCTACCTGCTGAAACAATTTTCAGTTAAGAAAAAAGTCAATGCCTTATTTGTGCATATTATGTTACTTTTCATTTCATCTCATTTACGTGCTAATAAATAAATACAATATATAAAAGGCTCTATGAATACTCTTGGCCTATTCGGTTATCCTATAAAACCAGAATTTTCTTCACATTAACTCTTAGTTATGTGATACTAGTGATGGTAAGATTCTAATTAAAATAAATAAATGAATAAATAAATCAAATTGCACATTATATATCATTTTTATTAAATACTATGATTCAGGACACGCATACGCACGTATATATATACCAAATAGCAATATTGCAAAATTCAAATACACCTTACGGTTGTAAAACTGAAACTTAAAAATAAAAAATAAAAAACTTTTTAACTATTATTGAATTTTTGAAAAAATAAATATTAAATACCCAACAAATACATACCTATATTTCTCAATATTGAAAAGCAAATCTATAGAAAAAAAATATGTAAAGTTAAATTTTTGTATAAAAAATAAGATAGTTCAGTGGTGGTTGTTTACTGTAAGATAAGTTTCCAGTTCGGAGGTCAAATATAAACACACCTCACTTCTTGTGTTGTTCACTTGGCTATTGTTTTTGTGTATGGAAATTCCGACTTCCAAGAGTTTGACTTCTCTCTTACCTTTCAAAGATTCAAACAGATCAAATGTTCTCTATTCTATGGCAAGGAAGCTATCCAAATTCTTTCTCACTTTTTCAGGCAACTATGGAGCACTGCAAATTCTTTCTTCTCATTTTTTATGTGTAATTCTTTCTTCTTACTTTTTTTCCCTCTTAAGTAGCTGGTTTTAAAATAAATTATAATTATTTAAAAAATATTTTTTAAAAAAACGACATTATACAGTTATATCTAATCATGTACATGCCCAGACTTCCATAGGTAAATGGTCTCATACATAAAATAGTCTCTGTGAATGGCCGATCAAATACGGTCAGTTCCAGTAGTCATTATACATACTCACGCACATATATATACATGCACACCCTACTTTTCAAATGTCTCAAGAGATTCAAAGGAAATCTGGTTGTATATGCATTAAATAATAATGATGAAAACAATCTGAGTAGGAAGTCCTGATCCCAAATAATTCTCTAACTTTTAATCATGTAATTTTATGCTTTCACAAACTTAATATTAGGACTAATTTTGAAAACAAAGGAAGTATGATCTTGATCCAAATAATAAGGATACATGTTCCCAAAATATTTGCATAAGAACATTAAAATTTAAATAGACATGCATCCCAACCCAAACACACACAAACATGATGCATAAGCACAACTATACAATAATCCAATCTAACAGTACCATCATCAGGTCCATCACTGACAATATGATCTTACACACTCCTAGAAACAAAGAGATGGAAAACACCTAATAAAATAAACATAAGTTAAATGAGAGCATAAAGGTTTACCGACTGATTCTCTGATGGTTTCCTTCGAAAACTACTCATGAGTTTTTGAGAAAAACTTGATTGGATAGATTCAGAATTCTTCCCTGATGAAATCCGCAGGCTAGGTTTCAGAAATTCTTGTTTTTCATACTTAGACCTGCATGAAGAATGCAAAATGAATACGAAATTGTATAAGGAAACATAAGTTAAGCTATGACCAGTCAGCCAAAGTGGATCCACAAGATCATAAAAAAAAAAAAATAGAATAGTAGGGAAGTCAGATCAAGAACAGCAAGACATGATGTGACCATAAGTTGCTAGGCAGATATACAAATCACATAAAATTGCTTCATTCAAGTATCAAAAGCAAAGTACCCTAATAATGAGATTATAGAAATACAAACTTATATGGCACACTGATAAGAACCTCGGGTGAACCACCCCCGAAAGTCAGATTATGAGGAGGGAGAGTCCAAAATCCTTATAAAGCCCACATCAACCTTGTATTTAGTTGATGTGGGGTCCCCAAGAGTTGGATCATAACATTACCCCGCCCTTCACAGCCTGCCCTTCACAGCCGACATCCACGATGGCTTTCACTCTAGGTAGCTCACTCGGTACCTTTGGCCAGTTGCAACCATCCTACGTAGCCCTTTCTGTGTCAGCGGCTCCACTCTAGGTAGCCCACTCGGCTCTCCTTTGACCGGACGCAACCCTCCTAAGCAGCCTTTTCCGTGCCCGCATGTGGAGGCGCAAGGTTCGGCTCTGATACCAAATGATATGAACCATAGGAGAACCACCCCTCAAAAACAAACTTATGAGGAGGGAGAGCCCAAAGTCCTTATAAAGCCCACACCAACTTTGTATTTAGTCGATGTGGGATTCAAGTCCCATACCTAACACTAGGATCATAACACACACAAATGGATTCCTTACACTTGGATCATAACACACACAAATGGATCTATAGCAATAAGAAAAATTCCAGGATTTGCACAACCTGATAAAGTTTGTACGCTGCTCATGACTAGCGTTTGGGCCAGGCTTTGAAACTCCTTGGGGTAGAAAAGCCTCGTAAATTTCATTAGCAGAGGTATTACCTCCAACTTCTATCATGGCCTCAATTTCATCTTCTGACCAATCATCCAATGTCACAGACAAAACCTGAACAGGTAAAAATGAGAACACAAGTTTTAGTCAGCAAAACTCATATCATTATTATTGGAAGAGTAAAAAAGAATACACTTGATAGCTGATGGGAATAGGAAATTTTAATAAAAGAAAGCAAATTCTAAGCACAGACTAGGTCTTCTCTTTGGTTGAAAAACTCCACAAGTCCACTTTTACTAACATAAAATCAGGGAAGTACAAATTATATATTTAACAACTATATCAAAAAAGGTAGCTAAAGAAGGTGAAAACCCAAGGGTCTGATAAATCCCACACCAGCACTCCATATTAACAATCTGGGGTTAAGAGTTCCATAATTTTACCCATTGGCACATAAAATTACTCTTGCCCTTCACAACTGAAATCACTACAGCTTTCATCCAGGTAACTGACACAACCCTCATAAATCTGTTAAAATCCTCCTTGGCAGCCCCCAATATTTCACAACTTCCACACCAGACAACTCACTCAATCCCTTCTGTCAATATCAACTCTCCTAAACAACCCCCTTTGTGCTAGCATGGAAACAGGAACCAACAATGATATCAAGTATCAAGTACCTTACTGGAAGAACACACCAAAAGCTAACTCATTAGAGTGAAAGCCTAAGGTATGACACCAGCACCACACATTACAAATATGGGATTTCAAATTCTTTATCTAGCCAACTGACACCTAGCATATACAAAAATTATATCTGTAACAATTATCAATGTTAGAGTAAATAATCAATAATACCATACAAAATCAGGGTCTTTTATATGGTGATCTAAAAATAAACGTTGCAAATCCTATGACATATTAAATTTGAAGAGATCTTTTTCGCATACAATCTTATAGACACACCCAAAAAAAAAAAAAAAAAAAAAAAAAAAAAAAAAACTTATGCACACAAGGAATATGATGCTATCGTTTTGATCACATCTCTAGTTTGAGGAGCATATGAACCTCATCATAAATACTGCTATCTATAAAGGCAACCGTTAAAAGCTAGGACAAGGAAATGGTTTTCTTAGAAATAGTGATTAATGTGGAATTACCTTCGACACATGTGTACCAAGGCTTCTGTGTACACCACAACATTTTAAGCATATAAATACTCCAATATTTGCTGACCTGAAATTGTGGAAACAAACTGTTTACAAGATATCTAAGCAGATTTAAAACATTAAATGAAACTGATATATAGTTGATCAATGACACATTCAAAGGAATATATTTGTTTACTATAACTCAATTTCAGAGCCTATACAAGTAACTTTCTTTGAAAAAGAAAATAAAAAGTGATGTCTAAAAGATTAAGCTTTTCAATTATTACAGTGCATATTCAAAATGAATTATGGAAATACTTACAATTGATTCAATAATTTATCAGAAGAATAACTAAAATTATGAATTTACTGGATTGAACAATTTAGAGGAAAAAAAAAAGAAAAAGGACATGCATGTAGGAATCTTCCCTCCACCATCTACAAGTTTTCTGATATTTTGACCCTAGACTTGCATAGATTTCTTGAATATACCTTTTTTTTATTAACTTCCTAAACAATTACCACAAGATATTTTTATGCTCCTTCAAGAACTCTTCAATTCTGAACCAACTTCAAGCTTCCAACTAACATTATAGTCCAATTCCTAATCTACAGTCATGTATCCAGCAAGTCTTATTACATTAGAATCGTATGATTTTCTAAGAATTACTAGCCATTTTGATAGTATCCTCTTGCATGTTATATTTCAACAACCTATACATTTCCAAAAAGGTTCCATGAACTTTTGTTGCAATGTTTTGTACATCATCTCCAAAGATACACTATTTGTTCAAAAACTTTGTATAATGTTCAATATGTCCCAACAAAAGTCAACAGCTAAAGAATATCACTTGTTTTTTTTACAGATAGTTGAATTAGTATCTATATTTTAGTAAGATCTTTGTATTTAGTTGCATTAATATTGCATAGGTTATCGCATGCGGTACTGAAAAGACTAGAATATGAAAAGAGACGAGTCTTTAAATAACAATGAAGTATCTAGGTGAGGGGGTCTTTGAAAAGTAGAAACACATGAAAATTTTGGAGCTTAGAGCTGTGGGTCAGAGGTTCCTTAATACATGTTTATCATTTTATTCTACCTAAAAGCTTTCTTATTTTATCTCTAAATGTTGGATTAATAGGTTCTTAATTGATCGCAAGTGCTTTCATACCAAATGACAAATACAATACTTACAGATAAAATAAGAACTTTAACTAGGATAAACAGGCATGAGGGACCCTGTAACCCATAACCCTAAGCTCCAAATACTAACTTAATTTCTTTTTTTCCTTTTAAAGACTCCTCAACTAAATACTTCTTTGCTATTCAAAGAGTGGTATGCCTTTCCATATTTTAGTCTTTTCAATACCCCAGACAATATTAACGAAACTAACAATAAATATCATACTTAAAAATAAATACTAATTCAACTAATATATCAATAAAAACAAATGAAATTTTTAGGATGTTGACTTTGGAACATATCATGTTCCTACTACTTTCCTCGTAATCAAACAGCTGCAGCCTCTGCAGGGAGCATAACTGAAAAGGCACATCTAAAACTTGAGCATGACTAAAACAAAGCCTGTAAAATGTGGTTCAAACTTCGCTAGTCTCAAGTTCGATTGGCAAATAAGTCATACAGATGAATGAGTATGATGCAATCATGCAAAAACCTGATGGCATCTTTAGATATTAAAAATTAATACTAATAATTCCAAAAGCTAAACTGAGCAGTGTTTTTCTGTAAATAAATGAGAACATATTAAACTTATAACAGAAGTCAACATAAAAGCTATACGGACAGATTGCTACTCAACACATAAAGAGGAAAGAGTAAAATTTAGAAGTCATTAGCTTCCACCATATTTCTTACATTCTTATAAAAAATATCAGAACAAGATTCAGAAAGATGGCTATTCTTGATGACACGGTATAAGAAAATAGACACGTAAGTGATTAACCTATAATGCTTTAAATTGTTTCTTCTCTTAGATTTTTCAAGCTATCTAACACCTCTAGACATTAATTTCAATGCAAATCAAATAGCCAAAAAAACAGATATAAATGCCAAATACTCTACTCTTCAATTTCTAAAAACCACCTATTTGTCAAGGGTCACAATCAAACATAACATGAATGGCCCTAAGGATTGCAAAAATGTTTGGCTGGTGTTCCAGAACCTCTATGTCAGTTACCCGAGAAGAAAATTTCCAAGTGCACAGCATATATAGTACCAACGATAACTAAATAAAAACTTATTGGCATCTAAAATTATATTACAGTAGAGTCTGAAATCATTAAAAAAGGAAAAAAAAAAAAATCAAGAAGGAACATGTTATTGATATGTATTTGAGCAAAACACACTTTTTAAGCATAACGTAGGGTAGGAAAATGAAAAAAAAAATCCAAATTAGACTAAAATGAGAAGTTTCTCTCGAAATCAATGCATCCTGAACACGTATTGAAATTGATTAGGCTACGGAACACACAAGCCCTATGATAAAAGTCTGGTTATGTTATTTCATTTTTTGCCACTTAATCCATTTATGAAGATTAAACAATGTGTAAAAACAATTGCAAAGACTTACGCCCATTTAGGATCCGGAGCACCACAATCAGCACAACGGCGATTATCTTTTTGACACAGTAAATCCTTTAACCTTCTTTTACCTAGACAAAAGAAATAGCTCATAATCAACTAAGGTTAGGTACATGATCTATTCTAAAGGGCCAGACAAATATAGATTTTAGGGAAAGAGAACAGCAGAAATAAGATTACAGGAAGTTTCTAACATAATTACTAGTATTAAGATAAAAACATGCAATTGAAATCTTTTAGAATCAGTTTGTGAAGCAATAATATAAAGAATAGACGCCCAAACAAAAGAATAAGAGCACCATTAATACTCAAATTAACTGATTCAGGCCTACCAAGTTCTCCCTGATGACTCATTGCTCAATTTACACCCAAATCATCAAAAACAATACAAATGACTTCGAATCTCCCACTAGTCTGCATAAACAACAAAAAAATCAGAAGAAGCAATCAAACAGGTCAACCATCAAACCCAAACAATCCAGAATATATCCTTTTAGCGTGGAGATGACATTTACATATTATCAACCAATCACAACAAAAACAATCGTGAGCCCTTCATCAACAACGTGTATTGTTCCGTTGGTGCGACAAAACACGAGAAATTGTAAATAAAACCATTCAGCTTCATCAACGAATCAGACGATAACAATAATCTTAACAAGTCAGAATCCAATTACACCAAAACAAGGTGTCAATCTAAAATCATATACAACATCAAAAACATATTAACGTATCGTTTAACACGAGCGTTGAATTATTGATTTGATTTGACAGCCTCATAGTCAATAAAAATGGATCACCAACCTATAGAGAAAAGAAAGAAGAAAGAGAATCGAAGAAAAAGAGGGAAAATTACCAGTAAATTGAAATGTTTGACAGAGATGGAAGACGAAGCGAAAAATCAGAGAGAAGAAGATGGTTGTGTTGTGATTTTTAATTATGGATGACGAAAACGATGCTGTTTGTGGTTGTTAGTTTTTTAATTTAATAGCAGTAGTATTATGCTTAGCAAGTGGGCCAATAATATCATAAGGGCTCTTTTTATTTTTGGGCCTAGAAAGTTTAAATTATTTTGATAGACCCAATTTCAAAATAGATCATTCCAAACTTTGTATTTCACTCTATAGGCTGTGATACCTATTTTGCCCTTTTATTTTAAAAGAAATTCAAATTAATTTTTTTGTTATTATTTGCAATTATTAGAATATGATTTTCCTAAATTACCCTTACCATGTGAGACCCGGTTTAGGTTTGCTGAAACCGGTTTGAAGCCAAACTATCGTCATCGATTTTCTCCTCCTGTTCTTCATTCTCATGTTCGAGGTTATCTTCTTCATCCTGGTAGAGTTATCCTTTTCCTCGCTGATTGTTTCATTTCTTCAAAACCCATGAAGTAACCTCGTCTCTCTCCTCCTATCGCTGATTTAGATTCTAAATTGCGTCATGTTCCCGTTGCGGTAACAGAACCTGACCATCAAATTCGGTGATAGTAGAGAGAAGAACTTGCTCAATCTGTGTCGGTAAGCTTGTGGAATTAAGATATTGAGTTGGTTGGAGATAGTAATTTCTGCAGAAAACGTAAAACGAGCAAGGGAAATTCAACCTTAGCAGTGGAGGATTCAATTTCTAACGTAAGTGTTCGACTTAAACCTTATTTGATGTAAAAGAATCGTGTTTAACTTAATTGTACATGTAAATTTGGTTTAGTCATTGTTATGGTGGGAGTCAATCTGAATGGACATTAGTTGCTGCTGTTAGTTCATATTAGCATGTTTGATGTTTGATATCGTTTTGTCCATTTGTCAATTATCCGCTTTTGCTGTTGAAATCCAGGTTCTTGTTGTCCATTTGTCAATTATCAGCTTTTGCAGTCTCCTATATGGTGCTTGTTTATTTCTGCTATGTGTATTGCTGCTATAAAACTTCTGTAACTAATTAGTTTTAGTTTGATTTTAATCTCTAATACACTGTTTAGACATTGATAATGACTGTAGTGATTTTTACAAGTTGTTGGGACGATGTTTTGGTTGTAAATGGTAGTTTTAGCTGGTTTTTGAGTGGAGATCAAAACTTTCTTATATGAACGCATTTCATTTTTAGATAGAGAATTTAGTTTAGGTTCGATGTTAGTTTTCTGTAGGTTTGTTTGTATATAACTTTGTGGAACAATTGTGTCATTAACCTGCTGTCAAACTTAATGTCCTGCACTTATTAATTTCTGATACGGTATCAGAAAATTGTGATTAAAGTTCAATTTTTTTATAGCATATATATTTACATCGTTGTTTACTAGTTTATGTTTTTCATTATTGTTTCAGTTGGATGGGGTCCTTCAAAGCTATTATCAACTACGATTCCGTCTGGAATGGTAGTTCATATGTATATGGTGACACAGGCATGGAGGTTTTTGACGTAAGCACGACTTATGAGGAGGTGATGGAGAGAATTTATTCAAAAAAAGGGATACCGAAGGATAGTGTATAGGTAGGAGTTTGGAAATCTCATGCAGAGGGACAAAAAATTTGGTTGCCGGGTCTGGTAATTTTCTCCGCCAGGATGGTGATTTCGCTGACCCTGAGTTGCTTGATGATTTAAATGGCAATGTTGATCCAAAATTGTTATTAGGTGCAGAATGTTCTGATGTTGAACCTGAGTATGACGTAGCAAACGACGAACAGAATGAAGGCTATGTTAATGATGAGCAGGGTGATTGTTTTGTAAATGATGATGTAGAGGAAGGTTATATGAGTGATTGGGAGAGAGAAGCTGCTTGTGCATCAGAGTCTCAAATTGGGCAGGACAAAGAGGTAGGAGTATATCAGCGTCCTGGAATGGATAAGAATAATTTTGTTGACCAGCAAATATATTCTCTACATGTTGGCTACCATTATTCCGGCTTGATGAAAGGCTCTGTATTCAACAGTAATGAGGAAATGAAGATTGCTATTTTCAAGTACGGTCTCGAAAATAAGTTGTCTTTATGTACTCCCAATTCAAATAGCAGGAGGTATGAGGTTGAGTGTATTAATAAGGGCTGTAAGTTTGCATTCCGGGCAAGAAGATGCAAGAAAGAACTTCCTATGTGGCACGTCACAAAGTTTGTGCCATCATGCACTTGTCTACATGATCCCGACAAAGCAGAAAGGCGACAAATAGGCTATAAAGTGATTGGGCACATGTTTGCCAATTGATTGTCGGAGGCCAAATTTTCAGCCAACAATATAATGAGTGAAATTAGAGCAAGGTATGTTGTGAACTTACTTTATATTAAGGCTTGGCGGTCGCTTCAATTTGCCAAAGACCTTGCTTATGGGACCCATGAAGATTCATGGCAGTTGCTCCCATCTTATTTGAAAATTCTGTTGGAAACAAATCCTAGCAGTGTTATTGATATGCAAACATCCACAAATGTAATTTTTTGTATTCTTTCTTCAGCCTAAGGCAGTGTATTGATGGATTCCAGAAGTATATACGTCCAGTTGTATGTATGGATGCTACGCACATGAAAGGAAAGTCAGTTGGTATAATTTTTATTGCTATTGGTATGGACAGCTCAGATTGTATATTTCCTATTGCTTTTGGTTTTGCCCCAAAGGAGTTAGAAGCTTCTTGGACATGGTTTTTGCAGAGATTGCGCAGGGCGATTGGTGTTAGAGAAAACTTAGTTCTAGTCACTGATCGTGGAAAAAGCATACCTCAGGCAGTTCGTGTTGTCTTTCCTAATACTCCTCATGTGGCCTGCTACTACCATTTGAAGAAAAATCTGATAAAGTTTTTTAGTCGTAGGGCAGACATTGAACAAGCATTTGCTAGAGCTGTGTATACCCACTCTACAGTTGAATGTGATAGGTTATTGAAGGTATTGAGGTTGCTTGTCCCAATTTGCATCGTGAACTCAGCCTGCTTGGGAAAATGAAGTGGGCAAAATCTTATTGCCCTAGAATAAGATATAACATCTTGACGACCAACATAGCTGATTCCGTTAATTCTGCAATTCTACCAGCTCGCCGTTTGCCTATTACTGCCGCCCATGAATTCTTAAGGGGTATGACATAGAGATGGTTTAGTGCTAGATATGAGGCTGGAAAGAAACTTCAGTCTTCAATCACGTCCGCATCAGTGGACAAAATTCAGAAGATGATGGCAGATGCTGACAAATGTGATGTATTCCCAATCACAGAGGCTGCCAAGTATCAAGTCAAGAATGGCGATAAAGGAGATGGAATTGTCAATGTGGAGGAAAGGACATGTTCATGCAGATTGTGGCAGCTTGATCAATTCCCTTGTTTCCATGTTGTTGCATATGCCAGGTATGTTAGAATTTCATAACCATTGATTGGAGATCATTCATTTTTTTATTAAGTATCAGAATTTCTGATTTGACTTTAGGGAGCGTATTTAGGATTTAGGATAGCCATTTTAGCTATCGTTTATATTATTATTCAATAGCTATTGGTATGAGCAGTGTTATTTTATATCTTACTATCGTCCGTATAAGTTTTGCAGGTATGTGAAAACAAGAGTTAGTTCATTATGCCATGCGTACTATAGTAAGGATTTCTTGATTGGTGCATATGCCAAGCCAATAAATCCTATTCCAGGTAAAGAAGCGTGGGACATGACAACCCAACTTGTCTTGCCAATGGAAGTTGTACGTCAAGCTGGTCGTCCGAAGGAAAAGCGGTACAGATCTCATTTGGAGAAAAATAAACAGAAAGAATGCTCTCGGTGTTGTCAAAAGGGACATACAATACCAACATGTAGTAACCCTCCAGTGTCTTCCGCGGAAGTAATAGTAGTAAACGTAAGCGTGTAATGCATTGTACTCGTTGTAAGGGTGCAGGGCCTACCGTTCGCAGCTGCAAGGAGGCATCCGTAGATGTTGATGGAACAGGTGACATGAGCTCTCATGTGCTGTCCAATGACTAGGCTACCAGAGAACAAAGCCGTAGTGAGACCTTAACTAGCCCAGCTTGAGACCCCCTTAATAGTAGTGGCAGATGTTTATTAATTTGTTATACTCTATTTATATCCCTATTTTACAATATTCTACGGAAGTAATATTGTTTGTACGTAATAAAAAAGGGTTAACTTGTTTGCAGATAGATCTTGAAAACAGGCAGCAGGTCGGACTATGGGTCTGTGTAGTTGACTTATTTGGTCTCTGAGTTGTTCTCAGATGTGAATATGCCAGATCAGAAATCTGATGGCAGTTCAGAATCGATCTTTTGGGACTCAAATGGCCGCGAAATCCTTTAAAAGTGTACAAGTAATGGTTTTGTATGAAAATAGTGCAACCTAAACATGAAACCAAAACCACTCTTCCACCTTAGTGGAATGCATGAGTATGCCACCATAACCGCTTAACTCTTACATGACTCTCGAACTATACGTGCCCCCTATGATTTTTATATTTTTTTAGGCCAATCGTTCTGCAGTTAAAGGAGACAGATGCCTGCAAAATCTAGGTCCAGTTGGTTAAGTGGATAAAGACTTATTTGGTCTCTGAGTCGTCCTCAGAAGTGAATATGCCAGATTAGAAATCTGATGGCAGTTCAAAATCGATCTTTTGAGACTTTAATGGCCGCGAAATCCCAATTTAGCACTTGTAAAACTATTAGTTCAGGATTAGAATACCATTTAGGGTGAAAGTAATGGCACCATTGAGCGCATGCATATCTCATTATAGTTAGATCTGTTTGAAGACATAGGAAAAAAATGGCAGATCAATAATATAATGATGAATCAGACTTGGGTTTTTTTACCATCAGACGCTATAAAGTGAGATCAGAAATCTGATACCGGTTCAGAATTAAAGATTTCATTTTGATTTACTAACAGAAACAAAAAGTTTGTAATATTATCATCAGATTCTTACAAAATTAGTGCCCTAAACAAATATTTCAACCGAGGACACCACAAGATACACTTTTTAAACCCTAAAGACATGAAGAAACAGACAAACCAAGTGCTAATTTATCTCTCGTAGCACATACAGAAGCTCGGGGAAAAACTAGTTGCATTCACATTCAATTGGCCCCCCATCCCACTGAGAGATAGAGTTGCTCTGGCCACAAGTGCAGTGAACCCCTGTGTTAGCATTTCCAACCCTTAGAGTTACTCTGATTAAACAGCCCCTTGTAAGACGACTTACCCTCTGGCGACAGTACAACAACTCGCTTACTGAAAAAGTAGACAGAATCTCTTTGCCCTTGTCCCTAAGTCTCTCGACATCGACGCAGAGCAGGAGTAGAGCGAACAAATAACAGGCAGGCTTGTTTCCTTGCAAAGCCCCTTTGTACAACAGTTGGAGATCGGAAGTCTTCTCCATTCTAGCGAAAACCTTGGTGAACCCAACTATGAACATGGCGTCTGGGTTACCTTTCTCCAAACACTTGACAAGGAACTCCTCTTTCTGTGGGTTAACTCCCCAACGTCCGTAAGTGAAGTCCTCCAAATTGACGTCTTTCATCACCTGATCCTCTTCCCCAAGTTCATGGAGGATCTTGGAAGCACTGGTTAGGTTGAAGAGGTCGCAAATAGAAGCTCGCCCCACCATCGCCACGATCTGGGCCATTACCTCTGTTGGTAAGACATCAGTGATGCAGACAAAAGAAGACGCCATTTTCTCTTTAGTTCTTCTTTCCATTTTCTGTCCTCCAAACCCTCAAAAGAACTCAACTACAGAGGTTAGAGTTTGGGTTAGATTTATAAGGGGAGGTGGGTTAGTTTAATGAGTGGTTTTTTTTAAAAAAAGAGCTATTGATAGGACATCACAAATCTGGGAAATGAAAAGTCTGGTGGAAGCCGTAAGGATCTGGTTTTGAGATTTGATGGTTGGTACGTTTTTTGGAGCTTTAAATATAATATTCTGACCGCATATCAAATTATTCTGAATTAAAATCCAAAACACAATAATATATGCATTAATCCAGGGAAGGTTAATACTCTGCAATTGGAATTGGATATCTTTTTAATAGGATTTCTGTCATCATTAAGGACAGTAATAATCATTATGTTAATTAACCTAATAAAATAAGGATATAGTGTTTCATATATAGAGTTACTATATTATAACACTGGTAATGAAATCACATCAGATTATTGTGAACTTGAAAGTCTTTAAATTGTTGTTCAGGCATTCAGCTTTGGAAATTTTGTTCACAAACAACAGTCACCTAACAAATTAAGACATATTGTTAAGATATCTAGGACCTATGAATGGGTGTAAGTGTTGGTAACTTACGTGACAAGCAACTAATATCTTAAAACAAAAAAAAAATATCTCACCTCAAAAATTTCTGATCCAAAGATAGGCGGACCATTACATATAACCAAGCCAGAATCCATAAAATCATTTTGGTTTAGAATAGCAATCAAGTACGAACGTTGATTACAGAATTCATAACATCATTTTGGTTCAAAATACATATCAAGTACGAACGTTTAGTTCAGAATACATATCCAGCACAAGAAATAACATTATTAGGTGTAAAAAGTTAAGAACGATACATAGTAGCTTGGAATATAACATTTGTAATATGTTGCCGCATTAACTTAGGCCAACCCCTTTCCCGGTTAACAGACCACTTTTTTCTTCCAAGTAGAATATCTTCAATACCAACACAGATATAGGCCCCGCATGCATGGCTAAAATATACCAATTACAGTTAACTTCAGTAATACATGTATAACCAAACTAGTAAAGATTAAAAGATTTCCAAAGCATACCTATCAGGCTGATAGGGAACACAGTTATAGGATGGGAGGTGCACTCTCCACTCCCTGTCTAAAACAAGTGGTTTATGACTGTAGTATTGGGACATGGATAGGATCTGTGGGATGGTGTATGCTACACACTTGAATTGATGTGCCAAGAGTTCCCAACTTTGTTGATCATTGCCACACTTGTTGCACCTGGAGTCTACCACCCATATCTCCTATTTCGTTAAATCCAAAATGACTATTGCCCAATGCGTTTCATACAGATGGGCAGGGAAGCAAATCTATAACAAATGATTTAAATACCATCAGTAAAAATATAGTTTTTTCTGATATATATATATATATATATATTTGAAGCACCCTAAAGCTTACCGTATCCAGTTCCCACCAAGGAGAGCAGTTAAAATCTTCCAGAGCCTCTCCATTTATGATTTTAATCCACAGTTCTGGCACAAACAAACCCTTCAGTCCTCCCTTCTTCTTTAATGCTTCCTTATACCGATAAGATAAAGCTGAGTAGAAAATGAACTTAGGACACCCACTTTCTGGTTCTTAACACCAAAGTGAAGCTTTTTAATGCAGTGCATAAAGATGTTGATCAATTCTCCTGAAAACCACGTTGTACAACTGAGAATTTCACGTACGATAGTGTTCTTGCAGGGATGATGATCGACAAATCGCCTGCAACAACGTAAAGATTAAATAAAAAACGTTTAATCTGCAATTGTGAGGCCACTTCAATATATTTGAAGCAAGATCCAACAATTGTATAGACCTATCAGAATTAATAGAACTATTGCAACCCTAACGAAATATAATAAAAGCAAGAATATAACACGTACAATAGCTCTCCTTCTGCATTCAGCCATTCGTCCAGACCATCTGCCTTGGTGGATAGTTGTTTCGGTCTTAAGCTCTTATCAAGTAATGGCAAGTAGGAAGTAGATGAGTCATTTAGAATTGGTCTCTTATTTTCTGACCACTCATGAGGGTCATGTATTGCAGAAACAGGTTTTTTGAAAGCAACCATTTTCAGGGACATCTCTTGGGCGAGTAACGTGTCAGTATCAATTTCTTCAGTTTCCCCAACATCACCTGCCAAACCAGAAAGAACCTTCGCGATAGCTAGGTCATTCTTAACCTGGTCATCCAGATCTTTCTCATAAGTTTCCGTAACTGGGACTGCAGCATTCTTGAATTGATCATCTTTTCCTTTTCCATTATTTTCCTCAATGTTACAGTCTAAAATTTTTTCTCTCCTTGCCATCGTCCGAGTCTGTACTCCAAATCTAGGCTTACTCGGAGAAACATTTACTTCCTGCCTTCTAGGTAATGTGCTAATAATTTCAGAAACTTTCTCATCCACTTTTAATTCCTTAGTTGAAGCCTCATCAACAACTGCAGGTGTTGCTTTTCCAATATCTTCTTTTTTCAACTCATCCCAAACTATTTTCCTAGTCTTAACCAGTGTTGCGAGTACAGTCCCCCCATCTGGAGCTTTGCGTTTCTTGCGACCTATTTTTGGCGTATTCTTCTTAATACTAGCTTCTTTAATAGATATTGGTCTAACAGAGACCTTATTCGACTTCACATCAGCATCTGGTTGTATGTGCTTACATCTAGCTTTCAAGAGATCTTCGACCTCTTGTCGCCATTCATCCATTTCCCTACGCCATTGAACCAAGTCTTCAATATTCCTTTTAAGCTCACCCAACATTATATCTACCCCCTTTCTGTCATGGCTTCCTGATCTCTTCTTCTCCCTGGTCTTGATTATATATTCTTGCATATTCATTTCTGAATCAGCTTCCGAATCTTCCCTCTTTGAATCACTCGTGTCCACTTCAAAATCACAACATTTGAAATACCAAGAATTTCTTTCTGCTTCAGAAGGGACTAAATTGGTTTCACCGGGTACCTGTAGTACAATATAGAACTTATTAAAATCAGAACATTCTAACGTCACATCTAATATAACTGACACCACTTTAGAATCAATTTAAACCGACATTACTTTAAAATACCTGTAAAATTAAGTCAAACCTCTTGCTGGAGTTATCTTCCAAGTCTCACTTAACACATCTTGGGTACAGACTTTCATCATCTTCGTCCCGCTCGAGCTTCATTACTCTAGATGTCGCCCGCACATCAGAGAAGCAGTCAACCATCCACCACTGCACTCAGTCATTTCAATATTACCAAAATCAGCCTCAAAATACAATAAAACAGTGTATTCGTATTCAGTTAAAGGAAGTTAAGTACTTACCACAAAAGCTAAGGGGAAACCATACAAATGAATGCCTCGAATAGGATTATTGAAGAAGGTACCGCCAAGCTTGGATTTAAAATCTTTAACCGTCTCCGCGTATACATACGAACCCCAGAGAAATGCTTTAAATCTTTCTAGATCATCTACCAAATGCCAAATGAAATTACTGATGACCTTCGTCATTGACTGGCCTAAAAGAAAGTGATACACCACCAGGACAAGGAACAACTTTTCCATGTCTTCTGCATCTAACCTCCTAATCTGGTTGTCCAGTAGTTTTTGTACATCCAATCCGCATACAAGGAATCTCTTAGCATCAGGGAACAACCTGGCAACTATGTTTTCCCCATTTAGAGGCTCATTCTCTAAAAATTTGACATTTATATCAGATGCTCTAAACTTAAGCCCTGTCACTAAAGCAAATTCCTATTTACCGAAACGGTGTAAAGCTCCGACAGAAATGAACCACATCTCATCATCCTTAACACCGGGTAAGGTGACCTCCGCACCAAGGACCCTCAGAATCCCATTTCTAGGGAAACAAATGGACTTGAAATCCATCTTACTTGCGCATTCGTAGAACTATCTGAATGGCCCACTCTTAATAGACTACCTAAGCAGTTTACCATTCCTGCCAGTTTCATGAAGCAAGAGCCAAAATGACAAATCGGGAGGTTTATTGACACGCTGTTGTGTTACTTGTTTCCTCCACCTTCTTCTGTATTTTAAAACCTAACAATTAAGAATTGCACATCACATTTGCAAGATTGCAACAATATTTCACATCAGAATAATAACAACCCCTATCAACTGAGAAAAATACTCATTGAAATTACCAATCAACAAGATTGAAACACACAAACAATAATAAAATTCAACTTATACACACACGAGTCATCAAAGAACAACCTACTTCAATTAACAACATAAACATATACCATAAGAAAACAACATCATCCTACTCTACCAACTGAATGCTGTAACACAAATTGAATGAAACACAAGATTAGATGTTGAAAAAATTTGGATTTAAGCACGGTAAACAAACTATACATACCAACAATACAGTACATGCATGATGAGAGAAATGAAAATTATAACAGGATAGTACATGCGAAAATGATAGACGAACTTACCTCAGTTGAGTTCGATGACTCGCCCATCCTAATTACTATGCGCTCAGAACTCTGCGCCCACAAAACCAACAATTAGCTTTCTTCGAACTCTTAAATTCGAACAGAATGGAACCGACAATACTAATTATAAAAACAAACATCAACAAAGATGACAATCTACAACCCTAATTAGCAACAAATAGCAACAATTAGCTTGCTTCAACCATGCCGAATTTAACCGACCAGAACACATAATGCTTACTCAGACGAAGATTACTGGAAAAGGAAAAGATTGAGATTTTAACCGTCCTCAGACAAACCGCAACAGCAACAGCAACTGCAACTCACGTGATCTGTCACAGAGTTCAACTTCGTGCGGTAGAAGAGGTTGCGAAGTCTCACAGGTTTTTGAACCAGTTTCAGAGTTCAAGATTCAATTTAGCTATTTGATTAGGTTGAAATTAATCTGATTTGTTTCAAATCAACGGTTTTGTTAGTAGGAGGGTATATAAGTAATCTAACTCCAAAAATAAAACATCTGATTTATTGTAATGGCATTTTTGAAATTATTATTCAAACAAAGAGTATAATAGGAAGCACAGCCTATTGAGTGCAAAGTAAAGTTTACAAATATTATATTTGAAAGATTTTGAAAATGGGCCTACAAAATTAATTCAAACTTTACAAGGCCCATTTTGAATAATTTCCTCATATCATAATGTATAGTTTTCGAAATCATCATATTTTATTTTCTCAAATCTTAGTAAAGTATATCACATAGATAAAATTAAATTAAAAAATTGTACACAGGATGGAATTTATTATTATGATTTTTAAAGAAATATTTTTTTTTGTAAAATAAAAACAGAGTCGGGGTAGAAGAGAAGGAAGCAATTCAATATTAACTGAAAAAATAAATTGGGATCAGAATAATAAATATTGTAATATATTGATAGAAGAGGTAAAAGAAATAAGAAGAGAACTTTGTTACAGTGTGTGTTATTGATTCGGTACAAGCCTTTTTATAGGCAAAGTAAAGTACACGTGTTTACATCAAATTAACAATCTTTGCATGTTGTACATGTGTATAACAACTGTCAAAATTTTGATATGTGAAAACCACACATGTCATTACAACACTCCCCCTTGGATTTCACCATTTCAGATATTTGATTGCCTCGTTAAAACCTTGCCAGAAAAACCCAGTGGGATAAAAACTGGGCGAAGGAAAAAGAATACAGCTGATGGAATCCAATTACAAAAACTCTCCCTGTTAATTACACCCATAATCTAATCTACTAATCTGGAAAGTTTCCGTATTCCTATTCCGTAAACTAGCTTCTCGAAAGTTGATGTCGGTAAAGTTTTCGTTAATAAATCCGCGAGATTGCTTGAAGACCGGATTTTCTTTACATCAATTTGTCGAGACTCTAGAAGCTCGTGGGTTTAGAAAAACTTGGGTGAGATGTGCTTCGTTCTATCCCCTTTGATATATCCACCTCGCACATGGGCGATACATGCGGCATTATCCTCAAAAATTATTGTGGGCTCATTCATATTTTGGGGAATCCCACATGAACTCTGGATATGACTTATGACAGATCTCAACCAGACACATTCCCGACTAGTTTAATGTAATGCCAATATTTTAGCGTGATTCGAAGATGTAGCAACCAGAGTTTGTTTTACGGATCTCCACGAGATAGTCGTACCATTATATGTAAAAATATACTCAGTTTGAGAACAGGCTTTATGCAGATCCGAGAGATAACCAGCGTCAGCATAACCAATCAAACCAGAAAATTTATCTGAATTTGAGTAAAATAGTCTCAAATTTACAGTTCCACGAAGGTATCTGAGAATATGTTTGATTCTGTTCCAGTGATGACGGGTCGGAGTGGAACTATATCTGGCCAATAAGTTAACAGCAAAAGCTATATCTAGTCTCGTACATTGGGCTAGATATAGAAGGACACCAATAGCACTCAAATATGGTGTTCCAGAACCCAGGATATTTTTATCATCATCCTTGGGTCGAAATGGATTCTTTTTGGGATCAACGGAACGAACTACCATTGGGGTACTTAATGGATGACATTTTTCTAAACTAAAATATTTCAGAATTTTCTTAGCATAAGCTTTTTGATGGATCAAAATTCCATCAGATTTATACTCTATTTCCAATCCAAGATAATATTTCGTTTTCTCCAGGTCTTTCATTTCAAATTCCCTTTTTCAAATATTCAGCAGTTATCTAAATTTCATCTTATGTTCTGATTAAATTCATATCATCAACGTAAACTGCTACAATTACAAAACTGGATCCTGATTTTCGAATGAACACACATGGGCATATAACATCATTAACGTACCCTTCTTTGATCAGATACTCACTCAGACGATTATACCACATTCGTCTGGATTGTTTTAATCCATATAATGATCTTTGTAACTTCACGGAATATAAACTACGATCTTTATTTATTTCAGGATGTTTTAACCCTTCTGGAAGTTTCGTGAAAATATCAGTATCCAAGGAACCATACAGATAAGCAGTAACCACATCCATTAAACATATTTCGAGATTTCGTTCTTTGGCCAAACCAATTAAAAACCGGAAAGTTATCGTATCCATTATAGGTGAATACATTTCATCGAAATCAATCTCAGGCCTTTGAGAGAAACCCTAAGTAACTAAACCGGCTTTATATCTAACAATCTCATTTCTCTCGTTTCGTTTCCTAACAAATACCCATTTGTAACCAACCGGCTGGACACCCTCAGGTGTTTTAACTATGGGCCCAAAAACACTTCGTTTATTCAATGAATCCAATTTAGCCTGGATTGCATTTTTCCATTTTGGCCAATCATTTCGTTCCTTATATTCCTTAATGGATTGGGGTTCATATTCATCATTTATTATTTTAGTTGCTACTGCATATGAAAACATATCATCTAACATAACATCTTTACGGTTCCAGATTTCTTTCATGTAATTTATTCATGCTTCCTCATTTTCAAGATTCAGATGTCTTTTTATGATTAGGATTTTCAACTTCCACAATTTGCAGATCTTGAGATGTGGTATCTTTCGGGGGCATTTGTTTAACAACATTCTCATTTTGACCTTTTCGTTTTTCGTGGTACATTATCTTTGGACCCAACGGGCCTACCACGTTTTCTCTGGATTTCAGATGATTCGTTTGCTATCATTTGTCTAGATTTATCAATTGGAACTACCAGTCGAGCGGTGTATTTTGAGCATGGATATGAGATTTAGTCACTCTAGTTATATCGGTAAAATTATCTGGTAATTGGTTAGCAACCATTTGTAAATGAATAATCCTTCGTATTTCTCCTTCACATTGTCCAGTATGAGGATCCAGATAATACAACTTCTCATTTTTCCATATGAGTTCATTATTTGTTCTGATAGGAGTCTCATTTTTACCAAGTCTTGGGAATTCTTGTTCATTAAAATGTGCAGTAAATAAATTCCCAGTCATGGGTTCCAAATATCTAATTATCGACGGTGAGTCATAACCACATAAATTCCCAGATGACGTTGTGGTCCCATTTTGGTTCTTTGACGAGGTGATATGGGAACATATACAGCACAACCAAAAACTTTCAAATGTGAGATATCTGGTTTATGTTCAGTTACTAACTATAACAGAGAATATTCGTGATTTCTAGTGGGTCTAAGGCGTAAGCGTAGCTGCATGTAATATTGCATATCCCCAAGTAGAAATTGGTAACTGGGTTCGTAACAATAAAGTGCGAGCAATCATTTGAAGCCTTTTGATCAATGCTTCTGCCAACCCATTCTGGGTATGAACGTGCAGAACTGGATGCTCAACATTAATTCCAATTGACATGCAATAATCATCAAATGCCCTTGATGTAAATTCCCCAGCATTATCCAAATGAATGGATTTAATTTGATAATTGAGATTGTGCTCTCAATTTAATTATCTGGGCAAGCAGCTTAGCAAATGCTGAATTACGGGTTGATAACAAATAAACATGCGACCATCTTGCAGATACGTCGTTCAACACCATAAAATATCAAAACGGCCCACTTTGTAGATTAATTGGTCCACATATATCCCCTTGGATCCTTTGTAAAAATGATGGACATTCAAAATTTACTTTAACATGAGATGCTTTAATTACCAACTTTCCTTGAGTACATGATGTACAAAAATAATCATTTGATAACAGGTTTTTCTGATCCTTAATGGGTGTCCATTTGAGTTTTCAATAATTCTACTCATCATTGTAGATCCCGGATGGCCAAGTCTATCATGCCATAATTGAAAACTTTTAGGATCCAATATCTTTTGGCTCACATTTACATACGCTTCAATTGGGGATATTTTTGTATAATATAAACCAGATGATAATGTGTGGAGTTTTTCCAGAATGACTTTTTGTCCAAAAACAATGGATATTATATATAAATACTCCACATTTTGTTCATTTACAGTTTCCATATGATATCCATTATTTCTTATATCTTTGAAACTCAATAAATTAATTTTGGAATTACTTGAATATAAAGCATTCTGGATACAGATTTTTGTTCCCTTCTCCATAGGATTATGACCTTACCATATCCTTCAATTAAATTAGCGGGACCAGATATAGTATTCACTTGAGCCTTATAATTGGATATATTTAGAAAATATTTTTTATCTCGGAGGATAGAATGGGTGGTTGCGCTATCAATTAAACAAACGCCTTGAATTTCCATATTCTATTCAAATAAACAAAATATTTACATTAATATTTACATTACAAAACATATCCATAAATTATTTCTGACTTTAATTACAAAGATATATATACAATAAAATTACAAAATCCAGTCAGAAATATTTTCATCACTCCTATTCATATTTACAGATATATCTAATTCAAGTTGCCTTTTGATTTTCATTCTGATCTTCAGTGTAGTTTATGAAATTTTCGATATCCAAATCATCGAAGAAATTAGAGGCATGAAAGCTTGAAACATTCTTCTAGGAGGTCTCTCTCCACTTTCTAGATTAGCAACATTTGCCTCTACAGGATTCTTCCCTTTCAAGGAAGCTTGATACAAATCTATCAGGTGTTGGGAGGTTCAACATTGACGGTGGAAATGATCACTGCTTCCACATTTGTAACAAATATTTTGGGAATTATTTCTATTCCCAGAATTTTCATTCCTGTTTTGGGTTTCATCTCTGGTCCAAACTAAGTTTCCACGATTATACGGTTGAAGCCTATTTCCACATCTTCCATTATTTCAGCCCGTCCATGGCCTCTATTATTATTATCGCGGTCACGACCACGACCACGTCCAAAACCACGACCTCGACCACGATTTGGGTTCCCACGACCACGAAATGTATTATTATTTACTTCTGGTGGTGCCACAGTACCAGGTGGTCGTAATTCATGATTTCTCATCAACAGTTGATCATATTGTTCCAATAATGTCAACTTAGAAATTAAATCACCAAAACTTTTGTAATCATGTTGTCGAAAACTCGACGATAGTAACACTTTATCGGCATGGAAAGTGGAAAGAGTTTTCTCAATTTTCTCTTTATCTGTTACTTTTTCTCCACAAGATTCTTTGATTGCTGTTATTCGGTGGAGTTCAGAATTATATTCACTGAAAAATTTAAAATCTTGGAATCTCAACTAATTCCATTCATATTGGGCTTTCGGAAGGTCAACCTCCCTTCTATGTTCATATATGTTTTTCAACGCGTTCCACAACTCAAGTGGATCTTCTATATTCAAATATTCAGATTTCCAGCCTTCATTTATGTGGTGTCTCATAATCTCCATAGCTTGAGATTTTTGTTTTTCAGAAGTTTGATTTCGTTCCTCAACAGTATCCAACAAATCTCAGGCTCGTAAGTGGATTTTTCAAATCCATCACCCATGCTAAGTAATTACTTCCACATAGTTCCAGTGCATGGAAATCCAGTTTTTTTAGATCCGACATTTTTTCTGGTTTCATATCACAACAATTTTTCCTAATCAGCAATAACCCAAAAACAACGATACCAAACACTTTCTGATCTAGAAGATCCGTCAGAACGGCAACTGAAAAGCATACTCGTGCTGATAACGTGTTGTAAAATAAAAATAGAGTCGGGATAGAAGAGAAGAAAGCAATTCAATATTAACTAGAAAAACAAATTGGGATCAGAATAATAACCTAGTAATCTTGGATCTAAATACACTTTTTGAATATTGTAATATATTGATAGAAGAGGTAAAAGAAATAAGAAGAGAACTTTGTTACAAAACAAATCAAGATGTGTGTTATTGATTTTGTACAAGTCTTTTTATAGGCAAAGAAAAGTACACGTGTTTACATTAAATTAACAATCTTTGCCTGTTGTACATGTGTATAACAATTGTCAAAATTCTGATATGTGAAAACCACACATGTCATTACAACATTTTTACTAATATTAATATTTATGGATATGGACTTATTTATATATATATATATAAATTAGAAAAACTTTAAACTCTAAGTTCTCTCGTTTCTCTCGTTGTCTTGCTTTGCACGTCTCTTTGATGGAGCCTGATTTGAATCACCTCTCGCTCTCCGATGATGAAGAAGCTGGTTTGAATCTCGTTCCCGATGGTTTGGTCGTGGATCAATTGTACTCTCGTTGTTTGGTGGGGATGTTTCTCACATATTCTAAAATTCATATGCCCTCTATGAAAGAAATCCTAGTTGAACTTTGGCACCCACTTGCGGGAGTTTTGATCTCTGAATTGGAAGGAAAACGAATCATGTTTCGTTTCTATGCAGATGTGGACTTTGATCGTATTGTTGCTGGTAATCCTTGGATTTTTAACAAACATCTGTTGTTACTTAGTCCTATTAAGCCTAGTGAAGACCCTGTACATATTCCCTTACTTTATACTGAATTATGGGTTCAAGTTCGGAAGTTGGGCCGGGGTATTCGACTGCAGGGAATGCGGCTTCTTAAGGGAATTTTATTGGCCAGTTTTTGGAGTACGATGGTTCATGCTTGAGTTCTAATCCGGATGATAGTTTTTTACGAATTCGTGTACAGTTTGATGTTAGAAAGCCCTTGTGTAGGGGGAAGAAGATTGTTGATCCTGATGGTAGCGCTTTCCATGCTATGTTTTCTTATGATAGGGTTTTTATGATATGCTTCTTGTATGGACGGTTAGGTCATTCGGATTATTTTTTTGATCTATTGTTGACTAATAAGAGGGAGGAGTTGAAGCAAATGTATGATGCTAGTATTCGTGCGCCTGGACGGAGGACAAATAGACCTGCTAGTGCTTGGTTGAGGCCGACGGTGGAGGTGGGGGTAGTTCTGATGGAGTGGCTATTCAACGTATGCTGCCTACACAGAGTTTTCGGTATGTTATGCTGGGTAAGCCTTTTATAGTGGAGGTTGCGGGGCGAATGGAAACTGATAGTCACGATGAACATGAAGAAGAACCTTTAGAGAAAGCTGCAGATGGGAAGAAAAGACACCGATCTGAGGCGGAAGGCGCCAAAATTTCCTCTGAGAAAGATTTGAAGGATAGCCAGTCTCAATATTCAATGGTCGATTCCGTGAATCGGAGCGACCGAACACAATGAAAGTACTCTCGTGGAACCGCCGTTGGGCATCTAATCCTATGGCAGTTAGAGCTCTAGTGGAGATGGTCCGCCGGTATAAACCGGTGATTGTATTTTTTATGGAAACTAAGTTGCATGGTTCGAGAATGGAAGAGTTGCGTGTTCTGTTACGGTTTGATAGTTGTTTTTCTGTGGATAGTTTAAGCACTAGAGGTGGTTTATCGATTATGTGGAAGAATGAAGTACAACTTTCAATGGTCGGGTATTCTAAGAATGTTATTGATTGTGAAATTATGGAAGGTTCTGGGAAGTGGAGGTTAACAGGCTTTTATGGTTTTCTCGAAAGTACGCGTCGTCGGGCATCTTGGAATTTCCTACGTGCTATGGCCTTGCGGAGTGAATTGTCTTGGTTGTGTAATAGAGATTATAATGATATTGCTTCTAGTGCTGAAAAGAATGGGGGTTCTGATAGAGCTTCTTCTTTGATTGACGGCTTCCGTCAAGCTTTTTTGGATGCAAATTTGACAGATTTGGATAATGCAGGATCACTTTTTACTTATGTGTATAGGGAGGGGACTTCGTTTCAATGCAGGGAGAAATTGGATAGGGCTTGTGCATCTCTTGCTTGGTTTTCGAATTTTCCAAGTGCCCTGTGTACTACTCTTGTTGCTCCTGTGTCGGATTACTCTCCAATCTTGGTTGAAACGACGACTTTTCCTAGTGGTAGAGGAGATAGACGGTTTCGATTTGACAACTCTTGTCTTGTTGATTCTGATTTTGCTAGTGTAGTTTCTACATCCTTGGAGGGTTCTCGGCAGGAAGATTTTATTATTAGAAGGGATGTGTTAGTGAGGGACATTCAACATTGGGGTAAAATGCGAAATAAGGAAAAGTGGCAATAGAAGAATTTGATTAAGCAGCGGTTAGAGGACGATTCGAATAGTAATAAGCTGAAGGAGTTGAAGGCGGCATGGAATCTGATTTTGGAGAAGAAAGAGATTCGGGTTAGGCAACAAGTGAAGCTATTTTGGATGCGTTTTGGTGATCGTAATACCAAGCTCTTCCATAATAATATTAAATCCCGACGGAAGCGAAATGTTATTCTAAGCTTCAAGATGCCGATGGTAGATGGGTTTTTTCAGAGGATAGCATTACAGCTTTGGTGACTGAATATTATGAGAACCTGTTCCAAGGGGCAAAGTCTTATGTGGAGCCTGTGGTGAGTCTTATTCAACCGATTGTGACCCAAGCGTAGAACGATTGCCTTCTTGCACCATTTTCGGATGAGGAGTTCCGTATTGCTTTGTTTCAAATGCACCCGGATAAGGCTCCTGGTCTAGATGGGCTAAATCCTGCCTTCTTTAAAAAAAATTGGCATACTTTGGGAGGTGACATCTCACACTCTTGTCGAGAATGGTTAATGCAGGGTACCTTTCCTCCATCTATGGCAGAAACAATGATTGTACTGGTGCCGAAATGTGATAATCCTATTATGGTGAAGGACTTTCGGCCAATTGCTCTTTGTAATGTTTTGTACAAAATCGTTTCTAAGGCTCTGGCGAATAGGTTGAAGGGATTATTAGATGAATTGATCTCTGAGAATCAGTCTGCTTTTATTCCTGGCCAATTGATTACAGATAATTTTTTGTTGGCTTATGAATCTATTCACAGTTTGAGGGGGCGAACTTGTGGGACTAATGGTGGCTGTGCTTTGAAGATAGACATTGCTAAAGCATATGATCGTGTTAATTAGGATTACCTCTCTTCGATGCTCTCAGCTTTTGGCTTTCATCCGAGATGGGTTCATTGGATGCAGTTATGTTTTCAGCATGTTCAATATACAATCTGTGTGAATGGGATGTTGGTTGGCCCTATAGTTCCTGGGCGTGGGCTACGGCAGGGGGAACCCATTTCCCCATATCTGTTTCTCTTTGTTGCGGAAGGATTATCACTATTATTGAGGAAGGAGGAAGTGAGGGGTTCGTTACTTGGCTGTTCGGTTTGGGTGGGTTGTCCGAATGTCTCTTATTTATTTTTTACGGATGATTCGTTGTTATTTTTTGGTGGTTCAGTTGATCAAGCAGTAACTATTAATACAGTATTAAATGATTACGGAGCGGCGTCAGGTCAGTTTATGAATTTTGATAAGTCCGCAATTTTGTTTAGTCCCTCTATTTCTAATCAAGTGCAACAGGATATTTCAGCTCATTTAATTGTTACTAAGGCTTTGGGTGAAAGTAACTATTTGGGTTTGCCTTCATTGGTGGGGAGGAGTCGTAAGCAAATTTTTTCCTTTCTTAAGGAGCGAGTATGGAAGAAGATTAGTAATTGGAATTGCCGTTTTCTCTCTCGTGCAGGTAGAGAAATTCTTATGAAATCAGTTGCCCAGGCAGTTCTGTCTTGTAGTATGAATGTCTTTTTGCTGCCGATTTCTATCTGCAATGATATACAGTTAATGTTTAACAAATTCTGGTGGAATGGTAAGTCTGAGAGACGAGGAATCAATTGGTTGGCTTGGAATCGTATGTGTGCCAGTAAATCGGAGGGTGGAATGGGGTTTCGGGATCTTCGTTGCTTTAATTTAGCAATGTTAGGGAATCAGGGTTGGAGGTTGTTGACGGCGACGAATACTTTAATGTATCATGTTCTCAAAGCTAGATATTTCCCTAATGGGGATTTTCTTTCGGCTACTCCTAGATCGGGTTGTAGTTTTGTGTGGAAGAGTATTCTATCTTCTCAGTCACTTCTTCGGGTTGGTATGCGGTGGAGGGTTGGCGACGGAACAAGGATTAATACGACACAGGATCCATGGATTCCATGGGAGCATCACTTTTTTCCTGAGGATGGGGAGGTCTTTATTCCACCGAACTTGAGGGTCTGTAATTTGTTTGTGCAAAATGAGAAGCGCTGGGATGTTGCTAAGCTCATGTGTTTGTTCTCTATGACTGATTTTCGAGCTATCTTGTGTATTCCTCTAAGTGTTCTTACAGGAGAGGATGTGTGGGTTTGGCATTATGGAATGTTTGGGGTCTATACTGTGAAGTTGGAATACTATATGGCACTTGGTTTGAATAGTTATGCTGGGCTAGTTAATGATGTCAAGAGGAGGTATTGGAAGCATCTATGGAAGTTAAAAGTGCCTCTAAAGGTTCAGGATTTTGCTTGGAGAGCCTCTCGAAACATTCTTCCAACAAGGGATACTCTTGTTCGGCGGAGAGTTCATTCTTCTTTAGAGTGTCTGTTTTGTCATGAGCATGAAACAATTAATCATGTGCTTATTCATTGCTCCATGGCGCGGGATGTTTGGCGAATTAGTGGTTTTAATTTCCCTAATCTTACTGCCTCTTTTCAGGATTGTTTTTCCCATGTTTTTTCATCTTTAGGGATAGAGGTGGCAGCTCGTATGGTGGTTATTAGCTGGAAAATATGGTGTGCTAGGAATGAGCTGTTGTGGAATAACAAGGCCCCTTCCCCGTCTCATTTAGCAGTGAAGGTAGAAACAGTGATCCGAGACTTTCATGCTGCTAGTGTGTTGGTATCGTCATTGCAGCCCCGTTTTGTGCCCAGTCGTGTGACATTACTTAGTCAGCAGGTTCAGGATGTTTCCGTGTGGAACGCTTTTGTTGATGGTTCGGTGTTTGCATCGGTGGACTATGGCTTCGGGTTTGTGGTGGAAGACGGTGAGGGAGCTTTTTCGGTGGCAGTGTCTGGTTTTGATGAAGGTGGTCCTGATCCGACATGGCAGAAGTAATGGCGGTGCGGAACTATCTTATGTTTGCAATGGATTCTCAACTTGAGTCGGGCCACATTTATACTGACTGTCAACGTGTTGTGTTTGCCGTTCGCTCTCCTGTTTTGGACAATTCAGAATTTGGTCTAATCGTTTCCGATTGCAAGACTATTCTAGATGCGCGGCCAGATATTAAGCTTTCGTGGATTCGGCATCAGGACAATAAGAGTGCCCATCTCCTAGCTAAGAAGCTAAGAATGCGATTAAATTTTCTAGATTTCAATTGTAGGTTCATGTGCCAAATTTTCTTATTCATCTTTAGTGTTAATGAATGAAGTTTTACCGGTTAAAATATATATATATATAATATAATAAAAAGAATTATATAATAACTATTTTATTTTAAAAGCTATCAGACAAACAATAATGCTGTTATAAAATTTTTATAATAATAATAATAATAATAATAATAATGGTTTTAAATTAATTATAAAATAATTTAACATAATATCTATTAAAATAATTCTTTTATTTTTGAGAAGATATATAATATATTACTACTTTTAAATATAATAGAAGATTTAAATATTATAATATTTATTAATAATATTAATAAAATATTTACTATTTTTATAAATTAATATAAAAATAGTGTTATATATGTTACCGTATTAAAATATATTAAGTATTATTAAAAATTTTAATAATAAAATATTATAATAATATTGATATAAAAAATATTAAATATTATTAAACTATGTTTAATATATTTTATTAACGTGTAATTAATATTTTAATTAAAAGTACGATAATTTGGTTTATTTAATAAAAAAATTTTAAATATTCTTATTATCGCTATTTTAACAATAATTTTTTAACCAAATAAGTTGAGTAAAATTAAAATTGATTAAATGAATATTTAAAAAAATTAAAACTTAATTTTAGTTAAATTTTTTAAAAATATTAATATATAATTAAAAACATTATTTAATAAGTAGGTTGGTATCAACTTTAATTAATAATTAATTAAATATAAATATTATTATAAAATTTTGACTGATATTTTTTAAAAAATTAACTGATTTTTTTTAAAAAAATTAACTGATATTTATTAAATACTATTTAATTACATAATATTTTATTTGACAAGATAAAATACTACTTAAGAGCTTTAAATAATATATTTGACCAAATACAATATAAATTATTAAATAATTAATATTATTTTAAAGCTTTAAATGATATTTATGATCAAATCAAATAACATATTATGTTATTTTATTGAGAATCTCTCTCCAATCCAAACTCTCCACTTGCATATGGATATACATAAAAACCAAAACCAATTTAAACGGGCAACTAACAAGTTAAAATCTATTTTACTGTATTAGTTAGGTTAGGCTAGGCTAATCCACATAGAAAAAATTGGAAAAAATTAAGTTGGGTTGATTTTTTTATGTAAAATAAAAAGTAGAAAAAATTCGATTAAAAATTCAAATTTTAAGTGGCACATATGTATAAATATGTGTATGTGTAATTATAATTTATTATTAAGCCTGCTTCGAGTAGTAACTAGTCGTATATCAATGTTTTAACTTAACTAAGAAAGTAAGATATATTTAAACTAGAAATTTTAAGTTCAATAAAAATTCAAAAGAGACATTAGCTATATTTAGGGTATTTGTATATGAAATACATTTGGAGTCACTCTAACAAAAGCATATCATGTGCCTCTGGTCAACACTTTTGTCGAATTTGCATTGAAAACATTGTGGAACACTCAATGAGTGCCAAACTATTAACGAATTGTCTAACTCTTTTATTCCATGGTCATCTAAGTTTATTACTTGAATTGTCTAACCTTTAAACTTAATAGTATTGATTTTTACATCATGTCTTATAATTAAATATTAAACTTTGACATGTTATGATTATACTATATGAACCTAATTGAAATTTAGTGCAATATTTTTGTTATATAATTAATAGTTTTTATGGTATATTCTTATATATTTTTTAGTAACTACATGGTGTTGGAAAAACACGGCTAACTCTGATACCACTTGTTGAACAAATCGGTGATACATTGCAGCGGAGACGAGTATTGGTAACCACAAAGTGAAACAACATACATAAGATAAGAAATAAATATAGAAAATAAAACACAAGGTTTTTACGTGGAAACCCAAAACGGGAAAAAACCACTGCCGTCAGGACGACAAGAGACTAATTCACTATGTAACAATAAAGCAACAGTTACAACCAGAATACCACTCTCTCACTCCCCAATCCAATTACATTGGTTACAGTCCCACACACAAGCTCTCCCAATATGGCTCTCATAAGATAACAAGACTTGATCCTAGAACTCAAGATCTCCATGGTCTCCATGGTTCCCAGATCCCCATCGGGCATCTCCTAAACCTAACCAACTAGATCTACATTATTCTCTCAAGATATCTAATAATAGATACAAGCACCATATTTATAGCATTAGATTACTTAGTCACAAAGTAATCCTAAACCATTAAAATTTTTTTTTCCTATTTAGGATTCTCCAAGATCTATTTCCTAATTAGAATCCACCTTAGAAAATACCATTCCTAATCAAATATGATACTTCCAAAACAGTCTTCGAGTCTTTTCCTATTTACAAACCGATTATGGATACCGAAATATACCGAATTCTCGTCACAATCCTAACACATGGAAGAGAAAACGAGAAATTAAATTGTAATAAAATGAAACTATAAATCGATTCTAATATATATTGTGAAATATATTATACCGGTGCATCATATTGCAAATAATTTCTCTTAAAATAGCTTTTTGTGGCAATTGTGAGTAAACTTGAATTAGCCTTTCGTAGTAGTTCTGAGATGTATCAAATCTGCCTATTATAGTAGTTTTTAAACGCCTCAAATGCACCTTAAAGTTGCCTATTGTTATAGTCCTGAATTGCCTTAAATCAGCCTTTTGTGACGATTCTAAATTGGCACAAATATCCTTTTGTGGCGATTTTGAACCGCCTCAAATTAGTCTTTCATGGAGCTTCTTAGCTGCTTCAACAAGCTTTTCATAGTGATTTTGTATGGCAGTTAAAAACCACAACAAAAGTGGATTTTCTTGTATTGAATGTTGTTCTATAAGGGTTTTAGAACTTCTCTCACTCTACTTCATCATTAGGTAAGATTCCTATTACTGCATTGATGGCATTTTCAAATTTTTGTTATCTAATTCAACTAAAGCATGTTTAGTAGGGTTATAGATGTGTATATGCTTCCGGTTTGTAGATATGGCCTCTAGCTAGCTTTTAAGTAGAAATCCTAGAGTTAGAAATGTTGGTTTTGATGTTATTGTGTTCAATATTTGATTATATTGCTTTTAATAGTGCCATTAGGCAACTAAAGTCTTGGAGAGCACCAAATCTGAGAGGCTTAACTTTGCTATCTTCCGAGGAAATGTTAGCATCCTTATTTAAGCGCTATATGAATGTTCGTTGGTTGTTAAATGCTTGAATGCATTATTTGATTAATTACAATATGATAATTTGGATAAATTGGATGATATTGGTATGATAATTATGAACATTAATTTCTTGCTATAATGCTATGAATTGTGATAATTGAATAATGAGATAATTGTGGAGCCTTGTTGTGGTTTATTGGGAAATGATATATGATTATATGTATATTTAGTGCCTAGAGGTTATATGTTGATATATGATGGGAATTGTATCCAAATTGCCCTTAAGAGGTGAATTGTCACCCATAGATAACGTAAATTTATTAAAAGCATAAATGGTGTATGTGAATCACTTGAATAAAATTTTGCCCTTAACTTATTAGAGAATAAAATAGCATGTCATAGGGAATAGAGGTACCTCATATATGTCTCATATGTAAACACTTGACTAAGTAGCTTAATCTATTGAATTTTAGAGTGTCGACTCTCATCTGAAGCGGTGATATCACCAGCCTTTGGGTCAATTATTATGGAATAAAAAATGTGGTTTTCCGGCTCAAAAGAGGGTTCAATCATATTTCAAGGATTTCAGCCTTGGGGTCCATCGTAAGCAATCACTTATCATGACTTCAGCCTTATCGTCTAGTTTTCACTAGTTAAATTAGAAATAAGGGCAAATAATAAAAACCGATTAAATATGTGTTATGAACTTCTTTAGATGCATTTTGTTCTCACTTGGACTTTGGATCAATGTTGGAATGTTGGATATGTATATATGTAAACTTTCTTGTGTGTCTCACTACCCTTAATACTAATAATTGGTCTGGTTTGAGTGTGCTGAGAATTTGGTTATTAAGAAGTAACTTTCAAGTATGTTCTACCCATAACTAGGCACTTTTTGCCTGTTTCCGAGATTGAAACTCGGCAACAATCTCATCAGAAGCTCGGTAAGTACTTATGTCATGCTTTTTAAACTAGTTACTAAGCTCTAGCGTGCAAGTAGCGTGGCAACTAGTTCGACAAGTAGCCAATGGAGTAAATTTTTAAATAAGTTGTCGAGCTTCTAACTCGACATGTGTCTCACTAAAACTAGGTAAAGGTATTGTAATGTCCTGATTTTGGGGTAAACGATTCAGTACTTGTGAACCAAATTTGAATTTTGATTTTATGAACATTCTATTGTAATGCTTGAATCATTTGTGATTTATCGAAATGATATTCTGTTCATTGGATTGTCATAAGATTTTATCATTGATATTTTAGCCATGCGACTGAAACAAAGTCGAACGAAGAAGAAAGTCGAGATTCGTGACACTATAGGTGCTAGCGACATAGCCCATTGTCGTCAGCCATGTCGCCAACACACGTATCCAAGCCAAGGCATGGGACACGGTACTGTAGGTGCTGGCGACATAGCCTCTTATCTCCAGCGCTGGCGACATAGGCCTTAGGTAACCAGTCATGTTGCCAGGCCACGAAATCTGCAATGCCAATGGATACATCTCGATTGCCTCTAGCGATATAGGCCCTATGTTGCCAGCCTTGTTGCCAGAGACCATATGAGCCAATTTTCAACCTAAATCCACTGATTTCATCTCATTCTTTTCACTTGTTTCAAATGCTCGAATTCCACGATTGGTCTCTCTCTCAAATCCCTCTATACATTGTCATCGACACAACTCTTATAAGCAAATATATCAACCCTAGATTGATTATCTTTTGATTTAAGATTAATTATTGGTTAACGTAATCGTCGATACTGGATCGGGGGTTGTTCAACTATTGATTTTGGTTAGGGTTTATTTGGTTTGGAACTTTTTATCTAGGATTGACTGGAATCGTTTCGTGGGTTGAGTTTCGAGTTTGTAATCGTCAATGTCTTCGTTTATTGGCCCTTCAATCATCAATTTTTTTACGAATAGAACTAGGTTTTTCATTCGCGCGCCAAGTGTTTGATTAAATGTCTAAGTGAATTCTTGTCATTATTTAGGCGAAGTGGACGATGTCGAGGATCGTATCGGTGATGCTTAGCTTATTTTCAACAGAAGAAAGGTTAGCAACCTCGTTTTATGCTCCCTTTTCTAATATTGTATGTTTATTGTTTGTGCATTGAATTGGACAAAAGCATGTCCACATAGATTGATCGAATAGTACCATTAGGTGATTATAATGTAATGCAATAATGATATTAATGTGACATTATACTTACTTGCATGAGCTGCTTAGATTGTTTATGCGTATAAATGTTATATTACATGTTAAACTTAGGCTTTGGTTAGTTAGAGCTGGAGATAATTGGATAAGGCACTAGTAAAGCACCCGACATTGCTGATTGAAAGTCAGTGAATGCTAAATCATTTTAATGAATGTAAAATTATTTTGTGTGCATTGTATCACCTAAATTAATTAATGATTATCCTAGTCGTGGTTGAAATAGTGATGGAATGACTTGTCATTAGGGGTACGGAGAATTCTCAAACTATTGGAAACATAGGTTTTTTGGATTAGCTAACCACTATTGGAACTGAGTGACGACTCCTATTGGGTGTGATGGCACCATCGTCTGGGGTCCTATTGTGTTTTGGTCTTCGGATCTAATTGATGGAATCCTAGGTAGTTTTCCATCCCGAGGGAGAATAAATGGCGCTACGGATTTCGGTCTTCGGACCATATTGTGTTGCTTCGGCCTAATTGGTGGCTTCGGCCTAATTGATCCCATTTCATTATCGATACTAGATTAGGGGTATTCAAAATGAATTGGAACCCTGAATATGATTGCAATTGTGTGATGATTGTATTGAGGATAGTTGAATGTTTTGCGGGTTTAAGATGGATATAGAGAACCTATCTAGACACTAAGTAATGCTAAATAAATTTAATAGGCATAATAAGAACTAGAATGAGTGATATGGCCTATATATACTCGTTGTAACTATTGTGATGAGGCGGGTTTGTTTTCCCTGTAAATGATTAATAGTTGATAGGTGCATTTGCATGTCGCTTCCTGATTGCATGATTAAATATACGCATTTGTATGTGTATGTTGGAGTGTGAGCTTGCTAACCAGATATCGATAGTTTAACATTGCTTCTTTTCCTTTTTTCTTGTCTCTCCTATTGAAATGTGAAACAAGTGATCGAGAAAATTGAGAGTCCTAGCATAGTATTTAAAGCATGTCAAATTTTCATTACTTTGAACCATATTCGGGAATTTTTATTTATTTATTTTTTGATTAGCTTATGAAGGATATGTAAATCTTTAAAGTATTTCAAGTTCATTATATCTTGGACAATTTATTTGGGAATTGTAAACTATTGGTTGAATATTTCTTTTATAAATTGCGAAACAGGTTCTTATTTACTAAATGTATTATTTGGATATTATTATTACTTCTGCATATAATGTCAACAATTGAATGAATGTAATGTGGCATTCCGGTCTCCGGTTGCGATTCTGCTGTGGCCGGGGGTTGGGTGTTACATGTATCATGTTGTGATTTTTTTTATAAGTTGTCAAGCTCTTACTCAACAAGTAGCTCAGCAAGTGCTAATTGAGTGAATTTAATTAAGTTATTAAGCTACTTACTTGTTAAGTAACTCAGCAAAAGCTCGGCAAGAGCTTCTTGAAAGTTGATGTTTTCACATGTTGTCGAGCTTGTAACTCGGCAAGTACCTCAGTAAAAGTCTATTTTAGTTTTTTTTTTCATAAGTGTCTAAGCTTATAGCTCGATAAGTTGCTCGGTAAGCTTATAGCTTTTGGAAAGTTGATTTTCTTAAATTGCCAAGCTTGAATCTTTGTAGGTATCTCGGCAAGTACCTTGATAAATCTTGTTGTTTTCATTTTCTTCTTGAGTTGTCCAGCCTCTAACTCGACAAAGTCTCGTTAAACATCTTACTAACTTCTCAAAATTTTACATAAAATTTGTCTATTTTAGTCGTGCGTTCACAAATGATTGGACAATTGATAATAGATAATTAGAGATGCATTTCATCTATTCATTATGTTAAAATTAAAATAAGCATATTGTGTATGTGGATGTTAGAGTACAAAGGTGTTAACCAGGCTTCAATCGCCTGACACTTTCTTTTTCATGTTTTTATCATTTTATTTCGAATGAATCATTAACAAGCGATTCAGTGAGCTAAAGTCAAATTCTTTGCATACTCATGAAGTGGCTAAGAGGTCATCCATTTAAGTTTCATTTATGAACTCAATAGGTTTTCTCTTATGTTTATTGGAACTTCATAGGTTTTAATGTTATAATTCCAAATTATGAATACTTAGTTAACAATGCATCCACTTTTGTTAAAATGTTCGATTTTGAGATTATACTTTATATGTATTTGAACTAGTCGATACTATGGTTTATTCATAAATGATGTGATGTATATGGTTGAGTAATATATTATATGATACTTTGTATAATGATATTTTGTATATGTAAATGTGGCACCCTGACTCAAGTCCTACATGTGGTGGGGAGGAGGGGGTTAGAAAGTCATCACAAATAAGAAGAATGTGAGTTTATTCATGTTAATATCCATCCAAGGTTTTGTAAGTAGTTAAGACTTCTTTATTCATTCATCTAGAGGTACTAAATATGAGTTAGATACTCTAAATTTTAATTGTTAAGGGGTTGTGGATAAAAATGTAATATTATGGATAGGAATGGGCAAATAAAATGGACCCGGAGCAACCCAACCGGGTTTGACCAGTTTTTTTGACTTAGACGCGTCGGTCCAGTTATTATTCATTAAAAATCGATGCAATCAGTTTCGGATCGGTTAATGTCAGAAATAATCAGCCCAAAACCAAAATCAAAATGTTAAAATAATAGACTTTTTTACACCGAGCCCATTTCTTCACCTCACATAACATTCTAATAGTAAGAAAAATCCTTCTTATCATTTTGAAACCCTAGCCTATGGCTTCCATATCTCAGTCTTCTTCTTCATTCGATCAGACTTCATCATTGAGTAAATCGCTATTGTTATTCATTGTCCATCATCTCACCACCATTACTCGCGTACTCATTAATTCAACACCGCTCGTTCAACAGTTTACCTCACAAATAGAAATCATAATTCTTCACTCTTCTACATTAAGAGGTACATATCAGCATTATGTCTTTAGAGGTACATTCTTCTACTCACGCACATTGAGAGGTACATATCAGCACTATGTCTTTCTCATTCTCTATTCAAGTTTTTCTTCTTTTTTTACCTTTAACATATTTATTAATTATATTATTTAATGATTTTCGTTAGTTTTCCTAATTCTTTAACTTAGAATGTAATTACTGTTTGCAGAATTTGAGTTAAAAACAAAGGACCTATTTGCAGATTCTGTATGAAGGAAAATAAGAGACCAAGTAATAAATTATTGGTTTCTTAAGGTCAATTTCCATTCTTGATTCAGGTTCTTTTATTATGGGTGTGTTTAGGTCAATTCTTTTATTATGCGTGTACAATATTGTTGATTGATTATGGGTTAAAGAAAAACAGAGAGCATATTTATAGATTAAGAAGACATTGATTTGGTATAGTTCTACTATGTGGTTAAGTTTAAATGGTAATCATTATGGTAATCACATGAAAATGTATAGATATGTATTATATCTGTGTCTTCACTTCTTTTTCCTATTGTGTTGTTGAACATGTTATAGGATATCTGCTTGGCAATTGAATTTTCTTTTGACATTTCTGTTTGTTATAGGATGCTTGCAATTATGTTCCTTCCTAGTTTAAAATTTGTAATATTATATAATAAAATGTACAAGTAGTTTGTTTCTTTAGTTAGTTCTTTTAATTCTAAGGTAATAATGTTGTTTGCAGATTCTGAATTTAAGAAAAATAAAAAACCTATTTGCGAATTCAGAAGACATTAATCTAGTATAATACTGCAACACTGAAGGTAAATTTTATTTGCTTTTCATATCTACATCATCTATAACTTGGCAGAAAATTTTCTAATTTCTATTTTATTAAATTAAAATGGTAATCACATGGAAATGTATGCATATGTACTTATATATGTATATTCACTTTTTTCCCTGATGTATTTGAAATGTGTTATAGGATAACTACTTGGCAATTGACTTTTTGTTTTGACCTTTTTGTTTTGACCTTTTTGTTTGTTTGTTTTTATTTTTTTCCTTTGCTATTTGAACTATTCCTTTTTTAGTGAATACTTTCAATTTTGATCCAAGATGTAATATTTTTTAATAAAATTACAGTACCGAATAAAATGTACAAATAATAGTATTCCATAACATGATTTAAATGAATGAATTTTATTCTAGACTCTGTTTCAAAAATCTATTATTAATATATCATATAATAAAGTGGGGTTATAGGTGAATTCCACCAAGTTAGTATCATATTGCATGTGAATGAAGTGTCACCTTGCATGTATGAGTATTAGTCTCTTTGTGACACATAGATGCAATGTGTCAAAAAATAGAAATTTATTGCATATTGTAGTGACAAGTATGTATCACTCCCTCTATAAATAGAGGATGAAGTTAATGAAATAAGTTGCTCATTCTTTACAGAAGTAAACATTTATTATGTTATTTTGTCTTTACTATTGTTTTGTATCTCTTCTTCTTCTCCAATTCTTATTCCTTTAGTTTTATAACATAATATTATTTTTTTAATAGCTTAAATTATCATTTATATGATCCATGATTTATTATTTACTTACTTATTGATGTGATCTATGATTTTTTTTCAATTTAATAATTTATAAAATAGGATAAATAACCTATTAAAAAGATTATATACTGATTGTTATATATGTAATTTTTCTTTTCATTTAAATATAAATTGGTTGCTATTAATATTTTTTTAGGTAAAAATTATTTCATAGATGGATGATGCTGATTGTGGGAATAATGACGATTCATATGACTCTTATTTTGGTGAGGGTGAAGATGTTTCTAAAAGTAGGAAGGTGTCTTCTAGTATAGGTCCAAAGGGTTCTAGAAGACCATCTAGAGGTCAGAGTGGTGAGAGGGTAGTTCTTGGGAATACTAAAAAATGGTCCCATGTTGGGAATATTTTGAGCAATATGAGGGTCCAAATAAAAGACCACGAGCGAGGTGTAAGCATTGTTGGGCTAATTATGCTTGTGATCTAAATACAAATGGGACTAGGAACCTAAACGAACACATACAACATAGATGTAAGGTATTACTTAGCCAAAGAACAGAGGGGGATTCCAACCAAAAAAATCTTAGTGCATTCTAAGCAAAAAACAATTGAGGGATATGCTAGTAGACTTTCAACTTACTCATTTAGTAAGGAAGATTGTAGGAAAGCATTGGCAAAAATGATAATTATGGATGAATTGCCTTTTAGGTTTGTGGAGAACCCGAGATTTAATAAGTTTTGTAAAGTCATGTATCCTAGGTTTGAAGCTCCATCTTGAAGAACCATTGTAAAGGATTTGTATAAACTATATGTTGATGAGAAATATGCTCTAATGAAGAAAATCAAACAATCTAAGTTGAGAATGTATTTAACTACAGATACATGAAAACTTAAATTCAGAATATGGATTACATGGCAGTGATTGCGCACTTCATTGATGAGGATTAGGTCTTGCACAAGAGAATACTCAACTTCTCACTTATAAGTGACCATAAATGGGAATCGATTAGGAAGTGTATTGAAGTGGTTTTACTAGAATGGGGAATTGATAGAGTATTCACTACAACACTAGACAATGCAACCGCCAACACCACTGCCCTTAGTTATATTGTTAGGAAGTTGAAGAGCTGGAATACCGAGGGTACAATTTTGAATGGAAAATATGTGCATTTGAGGTGTAATGCTCATATTTTAAATCTAATAGTGAACGATGGATTGAAGAACATGAATGATTCTGTGGCTAGTATAAGGAATGCACTGAAGTATGTAAAATCTTCTCCTAATAAGTTTGCACACTTTAAGAAATGTATGGTGCATGAGAAGTTAAAGAGTAAAGAACTTATTGTGCTAGATGTGGCTACTAGGTGGAACTCCACCTATTTTAATGTTGGATAGTGCAATCAAATTTAGAAAAGCTTTTGAAAGGTTGGAAAATGAGGATGACCATTATATTAATTATTTTATGGAGAATGAATGTGGGAAGCAAAAGGTTGGGTCACCTTGTGTTGAACATTAGGAGAGTGCGAGTGTGCTAAGTAAATTTTTAATGATGCTTTATGATGTCACCTTAGATCTTAGTGCATCTCTAAAGGTGGCCTCAAATTTATACTTTCTTTCATGGGTTATAATTTACAATAAATTGAAGTCATTAAGTGGTGAGAAAGATGAGTTTATTCAAACAATGGCCACTAGCATGATAATCAAATTTGATTAATATTGGGGTAGTTTTGAAACAACGAACAATATGTTGATGGTTGCTTGTGTGCTTGATCCTAGGTACAAATTTGGATATATGAAATTTCGGTTAGAAAGCTTTTTTGCGGTGGAAAAAATCAAAGAAAATGATTTCAGAGATTAGAATGTCATTGGATGAGCTATATGATTGTTATAAATATTTGAACCCAAATTAAATTCTTGTGGTGGTAATTCATCTTCCATGGAGAATGATGGTGATGACTTGTCTTTAAAAAGTCAATTTGATGACAAATTATCAAAACCACAAAGTGAAGAGTTGTAATGGGAGAGAAAACAAAGAGAGGAAAATGAGAATTTTGGTGCTAATGAAATGGAGTTGTATTTATTGGAGAAATTGAGCCTAGGAATACTAGATTTGATTTGTTGAGTTGGTGAAAAAAATCATCAAGTACTTCTCTTATCTTGACATGCATTGCAAAAGACATATTTGCTATGCAAGTTTCCACCGTGGCTTCCGAATCAACATTTAGTACGAGCAGTCGAATTCTTGATCCTTTTAGGAGTTTATTAACACCTAAGATGGTTGAGGGCTTAATATGCACTCAAAATTGGTTGAAGTCAAAAGAAATAGTTGATAACACTCCTACTATTCCACAAGATCATGCAACTAAATGCGAAGATATATGCATTGCCAATGAAGAGTTCTACCACCAAATTACAAATGGTAATTTCAATTACATTTTTATTATTTTTATTGGATTTTATGGTTTAACTCATTTGTATTAGAAATTTATAATTGCAAATTATTTATAACTTATTTGTATTTTGAAGATGTTGAATCTAACCAAAGAGGAGCATGAAATTCAGTAGATTCCACATGATTTAATCGATTATACAATCCAAGTAAGTTACTTTTATTATTTATTCACCTTTTGGTATTTATGCTACTTTTTTCAAAGAGAGATAATTGATAGTATTAGTGCTTATTATTTGCATTGTTTTGGCTTTGTATTATGATGCCACAAGTTGTTTCACCACCATGGATTTAATTTTCTATTTAAAATGTAAGGTACTGTTGTTTTTGGTTCATGATGTGTTGGTTCTCTGCAATTATTTCTTTCATCTTCGTATACAATATTAGACTCATTCCTAATGTGATGTATTTTAAAGTTCTTTGTGATCAATCATGTTTAGAGCATCATCTTGCATCCTAATGAATTTACCTTTTCAATTAAGCATTAGACTTCATTTATTCTCAATTACTAAATAATATTTGTTATGGGATCAACATGACTATGATTTTTATTCAACATCTCATTAATCTGCATCTGATTTTATCTATGGTGGTGATTTTACTTTTTATATTAATGAAATGAATTTAATGCCATTATGATTATTGAACCTAGAATTCTCCTATTGTTGTTAGTGATTCACTCAATGAATTTATATTAATAATTAGTTTGTTCTCATATAGATTGTATCCAATTTTACTAGTTAAATTTGATATATCAATTATAGTTATGTAAAATAGTAACCATGGTTTTCATGGAACACGGCTTGCTTTTTTATTTCTGTTAAACTGACCAACAATTTTATATCAAAACAAGTTTTTGATCTTTATAATTGTCATTGCCACAAGTTTCTGATCTTTATAATTGCCATTGCCCGTCAGAATATCTTTGTCTCAAAGATAAGTTTATGGCTATATGGCTCTCTACAATTATTTCTTTGTATTTTGTGGATGGAATTTGGTTTTGAAAAATTGAATAATTATTATTAAGATTTGTAGTCAATTTTAACATATTTTTTAGTGTATTACTATGTTTATTTTGACTGTTTAAAATGAAGATATATTATTTTAATTTTTTAGAATGATTTACTTTAAAAAGGATTGGTTGAATGAGTACATCAGATTGGTTCAACACATGTTAAAATTCGTTCAAATTAAGATAATGCCCTCCAACAAAATTAGGCCCAAACTAACACAAACTGATATGAAAAAAACCAACCCAACCGGTTTAAGCACTGTTGTCGGTCTAGTCCGATTTTCAATGTTCAAACCGATTAATGGTTTCAGACAAAACCGGCGCAATCCGATCCGTGCCCACCCCTAATTATGGATCCAAGAAGATTAAATCATGGTTGTCAAAATGTGTACCGAATCGTGAATCGAAATTCAATTTTTCGAATCGTGAATCGAATCGCACGATTCATGACAATTTTAAAAATATGCACCAAAATATATTTTAGTTCAGATAAAACATTAAAAAAATATATCATTTTTAATTATTAGCAACTTAAATTCATCAATATATATTATTACTATTTTAAAACCTAGGCTTCAAAATACACTTAAAATCTAAATCTTAAACTTCAAAAGATCTAATTAATGTTGATTTTAAGTTTTCCTCCAAAATATCAAAAGATGACTACAAAAGATACATCATTTCTTCTAATCTTCATTTTCCCCAAGATCAATATCACTAAAAGCATCATTTTCACTTTTCGAATCCAACATCAAAGCCTCTTCGTCTTGTTCTTCACTTTCATTAATCTCTACAAGGTCATCTTCGAAATCATCCTCCACTATAACAGATTTTCCTTTGTTCTTAAGATTGTTTTCATTTATGTTCCTTGGACCTACAGGAAAAAACAAGTTTAAGTATTGTTTCACTTGAAGATTTATATTGCGATATTAAAGAAACAATACCTCTCTTCCTTTTCTTGCTTGGAGCACCTTCATCTAGAGTGAAACATTAATGTATATCTATCCATGTCTCATTTATTGGCAAACAAGGTTCTTCACTTTCAGTTATCCACTCATCATCTGATTCAATATTAGATAAACATATGGGATCATATGTATCTCCCTTTTCTTCTCTACGTTTTTGTCTCATCTTAAGTTGAATATTATACTTACAAATACAAGTGCATTTAATCTTTGTTGTTCCAAATGGTTTCTTCTCTTAGTATGCACCCGATCAAATACACTCCAATTCCTCTCACAACCAGTTGCACTACATGTTAGACTTGAGACTTCCATGGCTAATTTTTGTAGATCTTTCCCCCTCCCCACCAAAACTTTCCCACCATAAAGCTATTGAATAAATAAGCATGTATTAGTTTAATGAGTCAGTTTTAACTTTTGACCAAATTTTAAAAATAAAAATGAGCACAAGTTTTATCCTCTCTACCTGACTATTTTTTATCTCTAGTTTCTATTGTCATGCGCACTCTAAAAAAGTCCTTGGGCTGCCTTGAATTTCTTAAGTTGTTGATCAATTGCAAATCTTGTCCTTCTATCAGGAAACATTCTCTCAATAGTTTCATATAAACCAAATAATACCTCGCTGCCCCCATTAAAGTTCTCACTGTAATGGAACCTAGTATGATAAAAAAAATAAAAAAAAAAAGAAGTTAAATCTCTTTCCTAACATGTAAACTATGTTTATATGATAACAAGTTAAGTTAATAAACAAAACTTAATTAGGATTAAGATAGAAAACTGTTGCATGTAGAGGCCAGTGTAGTTGCAAATTCCAACGAGTGTCGATAATTTTCCAAATCTTCTTATATATGCCCTCTTCGTTATTAAAGTTTTGAGCTATTTGCTCTTTTGCTTGATCCATTGCTTTATAAAATATATGGGGCAGCAAGTTTTGCATCACCATCTACAAGCCTCAACACTTTCGCAAGTGGAGTCACACACTTCAAACAATATTTAATAGCATTCCAAAATCTTTTATCACAACAAACAATCTCCATTACTTCCTTACCATTAACTTTCTTGGCATAAGAACTTTCAGCCCATTCATCCGAAGCATATTTCAAAGAGAATTTTTTTTTTTTGCAAAATGCAATTTAGAGTGAGAAAAGATGAAAAAAATCTGGTCACAGCTGGCCTAGCTAGCTCTCTGCTTTTAGAATACTTTCTATATAAATTAAGCACCCATACATGTTCATATATAAAAGTTGTGATCTTCTTTGCAAGAGTAATTGTGTTATGTAATATCAGAAGTTTTCCAAACAAGACAATGGATTCTTATGTTTTGAAATGGAAGGCAGGAAGTTCTAAAGTTTCTAAACAAAGGATAATGAATGAAATGTTGAAAGATCGGGAGTCGGTTATTGAAGATATTTGCAAATGCTTGTATGCTAATGCTCTGCCATTTAACTTGGTAAGGTGTCATTTCTTCAAACAAATGTTGAAATCCATAGGTGATTATGGTAAAGGTTTGAAACCTCCTAACTATCATGAAGTTAGAGTTCCCCAATTAAAAAAAGTTCTTGATAAAATTCATGAAAGTTGAGGTAAATACAAAAAAGAACGCAAAAATGGGATTTCACTTTGATGTATGATGGTTGGACTGATAGAAAAGGAAGGTCACTCACCAATTTCTTAGTTAATAATCCTTGTGGAACTGTTTTTTTTTTAAAAAATCTGTTGACACTAGTGATGTTATTAAGGATGCCAATTAGATGTTTCTGCTATTGGACAACATGGTAGATGAAATTGGAGAGGAAAATGTAGTGCAAGTCGTGACAGATGGTGCATCCAATCTTGTGGCAACAGGAAAACTCTTAGAAAAGAAGAGAAAAAGTTTGTATTGGTTTCCTTGTCTCATTGCCTTGATTTGATTCTTGCCCTTTCTTCAAAGCAATCAACTTCAGCAGCCTGTTTCTTCTTTTCTTTCTCTCCTAATAATTGAGCAAAAATCTGTCTAACCTCATCTGGAACCTTTTGACATGCACTGGCATCATTTCCTAACCCAGCAAGATGTTGTTTCATCCTTGTAACACCACCCCAGTACTTATTTTGGCAATAGTTACATTTGTTTAAAAGTCTATGATTTGGCATATTTTGACAATGCTTCCACGTAATGTCTTTGTCTTCATCTTTTGTTTTTATTTTACCCATGTGAAAAGCAATTAAAAAATGAAGAAGAAAACAAATAGCACTGAATGTTGTTAGATAAAGCAATAAGTTTAAAGAGAAGAGACTTTTGGTGGGTGAAAATGTATTAATGTCTAAAATGATATTTATTTAATTAGAGAAGAGTTAAAATGTTGTTAAAAAATGGAGGGTTGTTTCCCTCCAAAACTAATAAACCATGAAAAGAAAGGAAATGGTCAAACAAGTTTTATTTTTGTGTGGGTCCATATAATATTTTATTTATTAAGTACATTATGAATCCATATATCGTATTCAAATCGCGATTCATAACGAATCGATACGATTCATACGATACAATGTCGATTCAGTGATAAAATTGATACGTATTTCGATAAGTATCGATTTAAGGGTGTACCGAATTGTATCACAATTCATGCGATACCAATAACCATAGATTAAATGTTTAAAGTTACTATTTATATTAACATTATTCATATTACTTTTCATAAGTCAGAGTCATTGTTGATAACCTCTTAGTAAGGAAATACTATTATAAAATAATATCTGAGCAAATTCTATAATTACAACTTGTATTAGGAGTTTAAAAACGGTTGATCTCTTAAAAAGTTTGTTTTAGAAATTTTTTTTAAAAAGCATATAAATAAATAAAGTATAAAAAAATAAAAATTACTTGGTGACCTATTGAATAAATATTCCATACAGCTCAGATGGATGAAGATGTTTCATACCATATATTTAAAGTTACTATTTATAAAGTATTTTTTTAAATGAAATAATATTATTTTTAAAAAATTTTATTTTATTATAAAGTACCCATTTAAATTTAAAATAGTTAAATTAAGATATTTACCGTATCCTTTGATGAAATAATAACTATTTTAGCTTGATGTATTTTTTTAAATAAAAATTAATTTATTTGGTAGCACTGATTTAAATTAACAAATTATTTTTAAATGTGATTTAATTTTATTTAAAATAATTTTATTTTTTTTATTTCGAAATATTTTATTATAATAATAATATTATATAATATATTTGTTATGTATTTGGAAAGAATAGAACATAAAACCATATATTTTTGTATGAAATTTTAATAAAATATAAATAAATATTATAAATATTATTAAATATAAAAAATAAATTATATTATTTAAAAAATAATATAAATTAGTAGTATATAATCTAGTAAACTGTACTTATTGGATGTTGATTGAAAAATAGTATTATGATAAAATAATATGATTGCTGACACTTACCAGAAATTTTTAACTTTGGCGTTAGTTGAAGTGTAACAATTTTTTTAAAAAAAATCACTGTGGTTGAATATGGAATTGGTAATAAGTGTATCAAATGTGTCATTTTGCAAAAATTGGTTACGAGCTGATCTTAAAATTAAAAACAGAGAAGTGATGGTAATGAAACAGTAAACATGTAGTGGCATGTCCATGATGGTCTAACTACACTACTAGTCTACCACATTAAAAACACACAATCACACCATCTCTCTCTTGTAATTAATACAGCAGTGTTCTGGGTTTATTGATGTAACAGCACAGTGAAAAGCAGCAGCAGTGGAGTAAATAAAAAGCACGCTTTATCAGAACTGAATTTGTAGTAGAGGAGTAGACAAAACTGGAAACTGTAAAGCAAAAGCAAAGCAAAAGTTGCAAGTGAATTGTCTTCTTCTCTCTTTCTTTAAATTTCACACTGCACCAAAAAGATCCGATAAGACCTCTAATAAATTCATAACCATACACTCCTCTACCTAATACTACTCTGCCACACTCTACTCTCTTCAATATCCCCAAATATATTTTAATATTCACTTCCACTCATATGAACTATGGTTTATGAAACTATGGACTTGACTCAGAACAGCCCTTCTGTTTCAATATCAGCCACAATGATTCTATGAGAAAATTCAAGTCAACTCAACATCATTGCAGTTTGTCCAGCAGCAAACTCATTGACTATATTTAAATAAAATATATATTTTTTTATATAGAGAGCATGATATAATCATCCCCATGCATACATAAACCAAAATGAACTACTACATCATCTGTCACTGTCATAAGATCAAATGCTGCTGATAAGCAGCCAACTTCACATATAAATAGATTCATAGTTGGCACTATTAGATAGACAGCTAAGTTTAATCACACAAAAGACCAATTTCTGAACATGAAAGCGAGGCAGTGATTTGAATCTTCATCGTTGAGGACTTTCCATGCTACTGCCTGCTCATATGAGACTGGCCTTCCCATGCTCGACACACATATTCCAGCGGGAAGGTATGCAAATCCCTGCAGTGAAGGAGATTAATAAATGGTCAATGCACTTATTTGGTTTTGGTTTGAAAATTTAATTCAATATTTTCCCAGCTCCTGCCTTAATGCAACTATAATGAATACAATTTTTACCTGCTGCATGATCTTGGCAAATTCCGAGCAAAGTATCTTTCGGCCAGCTTCGTCCAGAATCTTATCAAGCATAATGTCCTGAAGGGCTACAAGGGTTGTTTCGAGCATGTCGAGTCCAGCTTGGTTAGCGAAGGTGAACACAGGAGATGCCTGCAATGAATATTTTAGATAATCAAGTTGATGTTTTGGAGCATAGGACATGATGAATTTCACTTATCAATAATCATTTCCAGTAAATTAAAAATGGTTGGAATGCCGCATAGTTTAGTAACTTACATTTGTTTTCAGGGAACAGCACATGATTGCATCAGAGTGCTGCCAAAGTTGCTTCAGCAAAGCATCATTAACAGTGGACTCAACCCTTAGAAGCTCTCCTCCAGTGTGAATCCTGGAACATATATAGCCTCTCGTGAATATATAAAAGGTTAATAAAGCTTCCAAAGTTGAAACATGTGACACCACTTTCTGTTGTTCAAAGCCACCACAGAGCTGTATAGAGGCCCTTTCAAAGTGGAATGCGAAATACAAGCCATGAGTTTCACCATCAACATTACAGAAGAAACTCAGATGGCCACACAATACAGTTCAGAAAAATTCACATTGGTTTTTGCAATAATTTCCATCGGCCATTGCACTAACCCACTAAGAACAGAAATATAAGAGGTAAAGGAAAAACCTGTAACTCCGGCAAACCCATCGAGCCAGAGTCAGTGCCTCAGGAGACCCAGGAAGCTGTTTCAGTCCTGCATTTGAGCTGAGACGGGAGGGTGATATGGCCATGGCTACCCTTTGAACAGATCCCACAACACTACGCACATACTGGCGGGCCATAGCAGCCACATTGTCTTGTAAGTGATTCTCGAAAGTGAACTGGAATGCAATAGTCAACACTGATCTAGAGGCATAATTACACAACTCAGCTTCGCCAGCAGCACGATTTCCACCAGAACCAACCTCAAGGGCAGAGGCCAGATCTAGGGTCCGATTTCCAGCATGCCCTTCCTGCAACAGAATATACAAACAATTAGAAAATAATGGAGTATCAATAAGAGAAACAAGAGACTCCAGTGTTCATTCAAGATCAGTTGCCTCGTATATATTATCTCCAAAATCCATAAGTTGCAACTTTCTATGTTAGTAAAAGGTTTATTGAGTTCATGGATGTTTACCGAAACTGTTTTGGAATCTAATGGAATAACACGGAATCCGGATGGCAATAAAGGAGCATCATCAGCAAAAGATTCATCAATTGGGGCAAAAACAAGTTGAGCACAAGAACCAACTGCATTTTCATCAACCCCACTGCAAAGCTGTTGCATGAATATTAAAATAGATCGTATCAATTTAAGAAAGTCTAACATTCAATTCTGTCTGAGAACCCAATCAGAATAACTTCACAAAGACTATATATGTCAGGAAACTAAGTATAACTGACCTGCAACAAATACATATCCCTCGCCAAAGCTACATCTTCAGGGGAGAATGCATGACCTTCCAGCCGGACAACCTCCAAGAACTATATGATTAACGCGAAAAAGTTAATTGAAAGTTGACACTATATAAGAAAACAATTTTGAAGTAAAGCAGCAGCAGCAGTCACCTCCTCATGTTCCACAGTATGAGCCAGAGGTAAAATGACCTGGCTACTGGGGAAGCCACCAGGTCTTGCACAAGGTACTGCATAAGGACTAGCTTTCAGACATGCAGCAGAATATGCATCAACACCATAATCAGCCCATTCAGAACGGTGTTCTCTAAGGAAACGAACTAACAAAGCAGGGGGAACATTCTGCAACATCAGACCATTTATAAGAACTCTACCTTCATATATTCCAACTGGAATCTTACAAACATTGGTACCAATTCAGCTATGCCAAAATTGAAACAATTATGTGAAACTAACACAACTATTTCACAGGAACATTTCACAATCCAACATGAATAACTACCTGGAGCAGCATTGATGCCTTGGCACACAGCACACCACCAAAAGTTGGGAACATTGGTGAAGAATATTGAGACCCAAGGAATTTGTTAGGAGATGAATTGATGACAATGGTCACATCCTCCACACCATCACTATTCATGAGAGACCAACCATCATCCGCAAAACCATTAATTGCATCATTGAAACCCCTGCGGCCCATAGAGGAAAAATTTGTTCAGAGGAGAAATCAGAAAGATGAAAGAATGATGACACTAAATTTCAAATGTCGTCTGATCAGGTGCATACTGCTTATAAACTACGAGTTGCAGTATTCAATTATTACCTGCAAAGTCTCTGGCTAAATGTCCTTAGAACAGCTGGTTGGCGACCACCACCATACTGAATTTCCCCACTAGTCTCTTGTGCAATCTGACGAATGTGGCGCAATGCCTGCAAGATAAAGTTCCAAGAAAAAATATGAAATAACTGATCATGAATGACAGTAATTCGTAACCATTCTGTTTTAGTTCTTACTGCCATGGTCATTTTCTGAGCAAGTATTTTGGATGATTCATAAAGTGGCCTCAGAACTTCAGGAACACTCCAAGGCTGCCACGAAGATAAGTACAAGATGATGATGATGATGATAATAAAATAATATGAACCATTTCATTGGTGGGGAGTTTGAAACTTAATTGAATCTTATCTCACATCTAAATCAATATGATCAACAATGTGAATAATGGAGCCACCCCCGTCACAAGGTCGTATTAAAAAGCCGCTTGGGAGCATTTCAGCTCTAACGAAACTCGAAGTAGGAGGCCCATTTGGGCCACCCGTGGAAGATGTCAGCGATCTCTCACAAACCTGCAAATTTAATTTGTAAAGGAAAACTAAGCACCTAACATGTTTTTATAGTTCATCAATTCAATCTAAAACATGAAAAGGAAATTGCAATATGGGAACAACACCAAAGTACTTACCACAAGACTGCCATCTTCCAAAGTTGTAGTATATCTGAGCGTCCAGAAGTCTCTTGCTGCTGCCAAGGTTGTAGGTGCATATGTCTGGTAATGAAATAAAACCAACCAAAATGGAACAATGAACTAAATTATACTGAAATGAGGGAAGTTAATAGAAAATTCAGTTTCAACTCCGAATAAGGTTTAAGTTAAAGAATAGAAAAGAAAAACCTGCATATACATAAGTTCTATTGTCCCTCCATTTCCTGCAGGAATTACACTCAAAACATCAAGGCATCGACAATCCCGAAACCAAGATAGACGATCTTTGAGAATCTCAATGACCTGTAAATGAATGCATTACTAACTTTGCACCATAGGAGGGGTCCCATCAAATGAAGTAAAATTGTTAGGAGAAAAAAAAAAGCAAAAGAAGATGAGCACCTTCGTGGGATCTAGACTCACGAGGCCACAAGCACGTGCTGCTACTCCACTACAATTGCGGGAAACAGCTACAATGCCAATAGAATCCGGACCAGGCTATAGAAATAACAACAGCTTAATCTCTTAAAAACAGGACTATATACACGTATATATGCATGTGTCTATGAGCATTAGAACAAGCACGTGATTTCACTTAAGAAAATTCATATCATGAAAATAACATTAGATAAAATCAAGTATGCGAGGTCATACCTTCATCCCAATCATCTGGACCCAGTCGACAGCAGTTCCAGTAGCCTTTGACAGGAACTCTGCCAGGGTCTCCTCAGCAATTGTGAGAAGACTGCCACAAGTAATGAGTTGTTCAGAAGTCAGTAACCATATGTAGGAATTTTATTGTCACATATTACATTGGTCAAATGAAGCATTAACTTCTTACCCAGCTGGGTTGTTAGCATCCCTATGGGGCTGCTGAGTTGGGTTTTGTTGTTGCTGTTGCTGACCACTCATGACCACAGACTCACAGCTATTGTCTGTGGTCGCTGCAGAAGCCTGCATAGTATCCACAAAACGAAAACAACCTTAAAAACCTTTCCAACACTTTTTCCAAGCTCTCAGGAAATTTAAGGAGTGTATTTTACAATACTTTTATAAGCTTTAACCAGGTTTAAGGAGTGTATTTAGCAATACTTATCTACACTCTAAGAAGATTCAAGGAATTTGTCATTATACTTGGAATTGGCAAAACTCATTTCAATACAAGGAAAATTCACCTAGAGAAGGTTATTGCCAGATAATAAGAAGTTCAATCGAGGTTGATAATGTATTGAAATGTACACCTTGGTGAGAAAGTAAAATTTATGTTGGAGACCTACTAAAAGGCAAATCTTAGAAACAACAATTACAAAGGAATAAGTTATATATGCCACAACCACAAGCATGATGAATAAGTTGTCAATGTTGCGAAAAAATTATAAGTCACAAATCCACAGAACAGATAAAAAAAAGTATCCAGGAATGGGAGAAAAGCATACACTGTGCAACTGTTGTCGCATGAATCCATTTTCATAAACCAGATGGGAGACCTGTTTCTGCAGGCGGTCATTCTCTTCCATCAATAATTTGTTCATGGCACTCAGCTTCCTATTCACAGTCTGGAGTCGGGAGGCCTCCTTTCTCTGCTTTTCTCGGCATCTAACATTAGTAACAGACAACAAATTCAGCTGTTCGCCCACCATAAACACCATGTTCAGAGAAAGTAAGTAAACAAACACAGTGGGGGATAAGAAAATCAGACTAAATGAGAAAAATTTAGCCTATATGATCATTGCAACAGTTGACATTAGACTAAACTACAAGATTTTCACAGAATTCCAACATATTCAACATGTAATTCACTGCATCTGCTTAGGGACAGGTTCAAATATATGGAGAACCGGAGAATTAAAAAGGAAACACACATTAAGAATAAAGAAGGGACAACATAGATGGAATATTTAAATAAGTGACACACAAAACAGAAATGTCTGAATAGATTACGTAAAATGGTCAACAGAGCTTTGAAGCTAACATTATGTAAAATGGGACTGAAGAACGCATACTTCATCATCAGCAAGGTCAGAAAAATTAAATTATAATAAAGTACAAAATGTAACAAGCAAATCTGTTATTCTATTTCTAAATGCATGCATCTGAAGAAAGAAAATGTTTTGATGGAGATTGGAGACAGCTACTGGTAGTCACTTTCTTCATTCAACAAGTAAAGAACTATTTATTTAACTGTCCTTTCTTATTTTGACAATAAAGAGCTAACAAAGAAGAAAAAGAAAAACACAGAACACAGTTCCTGGCCAGATTTGGAACAAGAACAGTTTGAACAGAGAAATCCCTTCACAACTCAAATGCAATACCAAGCAGCAAAAGACTAAACATTTCAAATCAAGAGAAAAGAGAAACCTGCGGTTCTGAAACCAAACTTTGATCTGTTTAGGTTCAATGTTAGCAAGAATAGGGCATTCCCTAATAAGCTGTTGCCTTCTCAAAGAGCTAGGCTTGGGACATTCAGAGTAAACCCTCTCTAATGCCTCCACTTGCTCCGGAGTGTACCTCACATACTTGCTCGAGTCCATCTGCTTGTTACTGTCGTTGATTACACACAGTGCCATACTCAAAACACACGCGAAGCTTGACTAAAAATGAAAAAAGCGTTGATCTTCAATGGTTATGTATCAATTGCAGGCTCTCTTCACCAAGAGAGCCTACTCTCTCCTTCATCAGATGCAAATCCTTACCTCTTCTCCCTCTATACAAACACCAACAGACACGAATCTCGATAGACAGAGATAGAGAGAGAAGCGAATACAAATACAAAACCAGAATACAAATGGAAGAACCCAATGGGAAAAGGAAAAGATTTGGTTTAATGGGTTGAATTTATATTCAATTAAAAAAAAATGTGTGAGAGGGAAGGAGAGATGATGGTGAACCTGGGAGGGGAACAGTGTGAGTGCAGACAGTAGGCCAAAAAGTAGCAGTGTGGATTCTCTCTCTAGGCAGCTACTGTGTCTCACTTTCTCTCTCTCAGCTCAGGAAATGTGTTCATGTTTTTGTTTTTTTCTGTTCCTGATGATGTTGCGTTGCATGTATGTATGTATGGGGATTCATGTATGTGTGAAATGAAACGCGTGATTCTTTTATCTTGTGGGTTTTTCTTGGGACTGCTCACAGCATGAATGTGTCTTGTGGTTTTGGTTTTGGGTTTTTATAATATTTTTTGTTGTCTGACAACGGATTATACTTGGATTGGATGCCTCTTTTGTCCACCTTGTTGGTTTGGTTCGCGATATCAGATTTCATAGTTATGCTATGTGCGACAACCAATCAGGACCGAACAAACCAGATTTTCTTTTTTTCTTTTTTTCTTTTTTATTTTTACTTTAAAGCATATGATATTGGTGAGATAGTTTCGGACGATGTAGACTCTCTCCTAGATTAGAATAATGAGGTGAATTGGATTTGAGGGAGTAACTTAAAATTTGATGAATCCCCATCCGATGAAATTATAATTCAAAATAATCTTTCATCTATTTTGACTAAGTGAACAATAAAAATAAATGAAAACGAGTTGTGAGTAGTACTATAAATTGCTGAGTAGCACTGTCAAGTGCGCTAGCTGTTGGGTTAGTGTATGTTTGGCATTAAATGTTACATTAGATGTTGAGTTAGCTGTTGAAGTAGCGATTAACTGTTAGCTGTTAAATTAGATGTTGAAGTAGCGATTTGGCTTTAATGTTTGGTAATAACAACTAGATGTTGAAGTAGCTGTTAGATGTAAAATTACATAAACAATACAATACCTTACAATATAATTTATTAGCATGAGTATTCATTTTTAAACAATTTTTTCTTTCAAAATTTTTAATTTAAAATCAACCATCCCTTAATTATCAAGTTATCAACTAATTAAAAAATAAATAAAATATAGACTAACTAAAAAAAGTTATTTAAAGATTTTTAATTATATTTAATAAATAAAAATATTATTAAAATTAACTAATTTAGTACAAATAGAAACTTTTAATATTATTAAGGGGTAGTTTAGTAATACTCATAGATTGATAAGGGTAAAATAGGAGCTTTTTGATTAGCGATTCGTGGAAAGCTACTTGAAGTAGCGTTCTGGAAATCGCTAATTAAAAATCTAATCGCTAATCAAAAAGCTTCTCCCAAACGGTTAAATTGTCAAATCGCTAATGAAAAATCTAATCGCTACTCAAAAATCTACCTACCAAACACACACTTAGTCTAAAATCGCGCGAAAATGGATATTAATATTGTTGACCGTTTTTTACTATATCATTTTTATCTCGTCACCATATTTTACGGATCGGAGCGAATTAAAAAAAAAAATTATCCATATAATTAAAAACGAATTGAATATATTTAAAAGAGAATAAAATAATTTCACTTAATTAATTAAAATATATTATTTTTAAAATATAAATATTATAGATATAAAATTAAATTAAATTATTTAAATTTTAATAAAAATAAATTTAATATATATTTTTTTTACTATAATCGACATGTTTGGATTCGTTTGAGGACTTACGGACGGACTCCGAACTTACCAAATTAGTCCGCCTGTTTAAAGGAACATGTTTGATTCAGTCCGTTAATAGTAAAATCCGTACGGGAGCTAAGAGAATTGGGATTCAATAAGACTAAATTCACTTAGTCAAAAATGAGAAATGATGTAAATAATATCTAGGAATTTCTAGGCAATAGGGTAGCTAAGCAAGATTAGCGTGATTTATTCAACAAAACTTCAGTTACCCATCTAAATTTTAATTTCTCAATAGACCAATCATTCTAAATACAAAATGTTATCCAAATCAAATATTCAGCAATAACCAAAAGTTTAGATTCGAACCTCACTAGGTGACAGATGAAGAATGTCAAAGTATTATATCTCGAGTTGGTGCATTACTTACCCTATTGAAAACAATTTGGTGGTAAAGCTTAACTGTTGTGCTCCCGCACTTAAGTCCTAGAGCTTTTCAAAGTGTGGTAGTCTTACCAAAAGAATTGCAGTTCTTTAATGAAAAATAAATCAATTGTTCCCTATAGCACAACAAGTTGGTGTAATGACTTCCATCAAAATCCTTGAAGATGAGCTCCAAACATTACTATCACACCAATAAATGTATTGGCTGCAGAGATCGAGGATGTAATGACTCCAAGCTAGAGACAAAAATACCAAATGTTTTCATACAAAGGCTTCTACAAGGGAAACAATCACTAGAATAAAGTTTATTCACGATATCTAGGGAAACAAAATCAAAACTATAGATGAAATTGGCCACACTTTCGCAAATTTATATGATGATAATTTCACCTCAATTGAACCATCATGCACAAGCATCAACCAAGTCATGAAAACAAATATCAAGTGCCTTCTATAAATAAAAAATTGTTACTATTTAAAGCATTTTCTTCTAATGAACTCAAAGTCACAGTCTTCCAATTAAGACTGACCAAAGCTCCTAGTAAGGATGATACCAACCAAATTTTTTCAAAAATCCTAGACCATTGTTGGTGAAAAAGTTACAAGTACGTGCCCTTTTCAAATTTAAATTTTGGTAAGTTTATAGTTAGTTCAATTACACTAATCTTGTTATGATCCCAAAGAATAAGACACCCACCATAACTTTAACTATAAGGCAATAAGTTATGAAAGCAATAGCCCACCAAGTTAAGATAGTTCTCCCCTGCCTATTTACTGAAAATCAGTATGCTTTTGTTCCAAACCACAAGATGCACAATAATGCCTTGATAGAATTTGAATTGTTGCATTCTCTTAGTCAAAGAAAAAGAGGAAAGAAAATGGTCTTTGCATTGAAATCAGACATGAACAAGGTATATAATTAAATTGAATGGCAATTCCTCAATCTTGTCTTATCTAAGATTTAATTCTCAACACCTCTAATTAATTTGATCATGAATTGCATATTCACCATTTTATTATAGTTCCTCATCAATGACGAGAGAATCGACAAAGTGTACCCATCGAGAAGATAATGATAATGGTGTCCTTTGTCACCATACTTCTTCATTCTATGCTCTGAAGTTCCTCAAGTATGATCAAAAGTGAGGAGGCGACTAGAGAGGGAATTAGGTTTACAGGCATCAAGGGTGGTACATTTGTGAACCACCTATTATTTATTGACTATTATGTTGTCTTTTATAGGGCTAGTTCACCAAACACAACTACCTTACATCGTGTTCTTACAAACTGTCAACATGCTTTAATTTAGTTGATCAATGCTCAAAAGACCAATATTACATTCTCTCCAAATGTGAGCCTTGTTGAATAATTGAGTGCTAAAATAATCCATGGATTTTCTCAATTTGGAGTAAATGAAAAGTACCTAGGGTTGCCAACCATGATTGGAAAAAATAAAAGGTAAATATTTGAACAAATTAAAAGGAGGTTTTGGAATCGAATTCAATCATGGAAAGGGAGACTATTCTCCATAGGAGTGAAAGAATTTCTTCTCAAAGTACTTGTCATTATTTTCTAATGAGTCTTTTTTGCATCTCTTTTCTTTTTGCCGTGAGATAAAAGAAATGTTTTCCAAGTTCTTGCGAGGAAGCAATAGAGATGCAATGAGAGTCGGTTGGTACTGTTGGAAGAAAATGTGTTTGCCTAAAGAACCAGATGGTTTGGGCTTTAAAAGTATGAAAGTCTTCAACAGCGCTCCTTACTAAACAAGCTTGGAGAATTTTTACTAGACCGAACTCACTAATAGAAAAAGTTCTAAGAGCTAAATATTTTCATGATTCTAGCTTTCTGGATACCACTACACATAAAAGTTTTTCTCAAGTATGGCAAGTTATCATGTGGGATTGAGAAGTTTTTAAAAAAATGAAGAAAAGAATCAGAAACATAATATTGAACAGAGACTTAAGGTTTCCTCGCACTAGTACTTTTAAATTAACGTCTTTAGTTGAGGATAATAATATACTAGAAGCTGATCTCATTACTGAAAACCCAACCTATTGAATGAAAGTAAGATTTGACTCATGCTCAATCAAGAAGATGTCAACATAATCCTTTTTATTCCATTACCAATTACAGATAAGGAGGACTATTGGCAGTGGCATTATGAGAAAAGTAGAACATATACAGTCATAAGTGGTTATAAACTCTAGATTCATATGACTTACACAGCTCATCATTAGAGTTTGAGGAAAGCTTGAACAAATGACAATTGAATGTTCCTTTTGAAAAAGGCTTTGTAAGGATGTCTGCAATTCGGTCTACTAATGAATGTGAGTAACCATTGTTCGATTAGCTTGAACTTCATCCCGATCAAAATGAAAATCAACTACAACATACTTCATACAACTATAGAGTACAGGATTTTGAGACAGATAGGTCACACCAATATTATCATAATAAATTGTTGGAGCCTTCTAAATAGGGATACTAAGTTCAACCAGGAGATTTTGTATCCATTTTATTTTGGCAAGTGAGTTTGCTACAACTTTATACACCGCTTCTATTAAAGAGTAAACAAGAAAGTATTTTTTTTTTGGGAATGAACAACTCACTAGAGTATGTCCAAAGAAGATAATAGTATTAATGGTGAAGTGACAATCACTAACATCACCTGCGCAGTCCGCATCAGTATTCTTGGAAATAGTGTTATCAGTACTCTGAGGTATGCATAAACTATAAATATTGTGCCTTTGAGATAGTAAAGTAAGTGTTTCACCGCTTTTCGATGTAGATAAGAAAGAGAATGCATGAACTAAGATAATTTATTAACAAAGTATGCTATGTCAATCTGAGTGAAAAACAAACATTGAATGCAGCCAAGTGTTCAGTGATAATGAGAAGCATCCACATAAGGGGGGTCATCATCAACATAGAACATTTGACTAGAACTTATAAGTGTTTGAACACCATTTCGCTTATACATTTTAGTATAACATAAGATATATTTGATATTTTCTGCTCGAGATAGAACCAATTCACTAGATTTATGAATCAATTATATACCTAAAAAGTAATTAAGTAAACCAATAGACTTAATTGAGAAACGAGTACCAAGTAAAGAGATAACCTAGGTAACGAGTCCTTCATTGTTGCCTATGATAAGAATATCATCATGTAAACTAAGATGTACAAATGAGTAGTGTTTATATATAATCTAGACAAAGATTGATCATACTCGGTTTTAGTGAATCTTGAGGTCAATAAATGGTTTTTCAGTTTGTTACACCACGCACGAGGACCTTTTTGAAGTCAAAAAACATGGGATAAAAACTTAAGATTCTCAAAGCTCAGAGGTTTTTTCATGAATACAACTTCTATAAGGCGACATTATACAAAAAGCATTATTAACATCAAGTTGATGTATGTTCCGGTTATTCTGAACAACTATGGATAAGACAAGGCGCGACACATAGTTACTGACTTGATGACCAGACCGAAAGTAGAGTTGTAATATATACCATGACATTACGTAAACCCCTTGGCAATGATTCTAGCTTTATAGCAATTAATGGTTCCATCTACTTTCCGTTTGATCCTGAAAAGCCACTTACAATCAACAATATTATTATAGGGATCATGTGCCTAACTCCAATGTATGATTACTCATTAAGACATAAAATTCTGCCTGTATAGCAATTCTCAATTTAGGAATTTTATTGGCTTGTTTGAAATTGTGAAAGATTGGAGGAGGGGTGCACTAAGCCAAGTAATCGAAATTTTTTTTTTGGTTTGAAATCTAATTTTAAAAATAGGTTCCCATATGGATTAGTGGTGGGTGTGATTCATGAGTATTTGAAGTTGATAGGGAAAGGCTGTGTTCTATCAAAGTTTTAGGAGGAAGGGATGTTGTAGGCAATGGACTGGTAAGGGGATTATCTAATTGTATGGTTTTAGTGGATGCATTTTGTCTACGTTAATATTATAGAAGATGGCGTGAGGAAGGCATATTGTGGTGGTTGAAAAATAGAATAGGAAATAGGATGAAGTATACCTGGTGTTGAGGTAGGTGTTGGAGTCATGCCTAAAGAGATGGTCCCAATAAAATGATCGAATATTGTGATGGAGATTGGATAAGGAACAGGTTTGGAAACTGGAGATATGGGTTTAGTTGTTAGAAAATCTCATGTAACTATGGTGTTTATTTGTAAATAAGAATATGATTTTGTATGTAAATCGTTGGTCAATAAAGTGAACACCATGTGAAACATAATTTTTTTAAGTGTTAGGATCATTCCAAGTAGACGCTAGGTATGGATCAAGGTTTAAATTTATTTGAGGTGTAAGGTCAAAGTAAGGGGTAATAAAGAGAGCTAAATATTCTAAGGGAATGGTAATTAGGATTGGTTCCAAATAACATGTAAAAATGGGATTTGTATATTTAAGACATGGATGGGAATCTGCTTATGAGGTAGACAATATATTGGCACAAATAACAAAAAATTATGGGGTAGAGATGTTTCATGAAGAAGTTTTTTTGTATTTTAGACAATGTGAAAGTGTCGTCTTTTTGTTTTTGCAACCCTTTGAGGTGTATAAGGAGGGGATAATAGATATTGAATTCCATGGTGTTGAAGATATGATGAGAGACATTTGCATTCTCCTCCTCCATTAGTATATAAAGAGATGATTTTTGTTTTGAAAAAAAATCAACTAAGTGAAAAACTTTTTGAACACCTCTTGGAGTTCACTTTTCTTTTGTGAGGTTTATAACCATATATAATTGATATATTGATAAACAAAGATGCAGATATAATGCTTGTGATCAATAGAGATAATTGGTGATGACCCCATAGATCATTGAACACAAATTTGAGAGGAACATTACTTGAAAGAGTGAGTTGTCTAAATGGTGAACACTGAGTTTTATAAACACTACAAGAATAGTAGAAATCATATTTATTATTGTAAAAGGATGGAATAAAAATTTTATTCAAAATAAAATTCAAAACTTTAAAATAAGGATGATTCAATTTGTTGTGCCAAGTCTGCATTGGAATTTTGGTTAAAGTTATGAAATGGTTGATATGATTATTGATGTTAGACCACTCATAAAAACCATCTCTATTCTTGTCGCACGTTAACGGCTTATCCATTTGCAAGTCCTTCAAATAAAAATATAAGGGAAAAATTCAATTGAAGTTAAATTTTCTTAATAAAATTTAGACACAAAAATAAGGTCACGTTTATGGTTGGAGAACAAATGGTAGTAGAAAGCTTAAAGATATTATTTGATACTTTTGATTAAATTGAACCAAATGTGTGAAATAGGAATTTTATTACCATTACTCATTGGGATGTAATCTATTCCATTGTATTCTTTCAAGTTGTATGACTCTATTATTATGTGGTGTGAAGGACAATAGTCCAATAGCTAGAAATTTTTTGTAGACTCTTGATTTCCAGAGATAAAATTCACCTTTGCCTTAAGATGATTGTGAGACATAGACCTACATACACATGCATTATGACCATATCTGCTACATAATTGACATATATGTCTAATTTGCTGAGGAGTTGAGTTTGTTATATGCCACTAATTTTTGTTGATATGAGGTAGTGTTGGCCACTGACAATTTTTTTGAGGATGCCAATTGTTGTTTGGTTTGAAGTTTCTGTCTGGAAATAGGGTACTAGTAGTTTGTTGCAACACAGGCCATGATTGAGAGAGTTTTTTCTCTTTATTTTTAAGGAAGAGTTCATGATTAATGAATTTTCCGAATAGTGGCTATGATTGAGAGAGTTTTTTTCTCTTTATGTTTAATGAAGAGTTCATGATCAATTAGTTACCAAATAGTTCTTCATATGCGATGGATGAGTCTCTGGGCTAAATTGTTGCAAATATTTCACAAAAATTTAAATCAAATCCATTGAGGATCTTGACTATAAGTTTGTCACTACTACTGGCTACTGATTGACACACTAGCAGTAGCGAGTTCTTTAGCTATTGCCTTAATATAATAAGATAAGTTGAAATAGATTTACTATCTTTGGAGATACGACTAAGTTTATCCGATAAACTAAAGATTTAGGTATGAATTTTATTGACATATGTTGTATGTAAAAGATCTCATGCCACTTTTACGTTTGAGACAGAAGTAATGGTAAGAGCACAAATGGGATCAATAGAGACCATGACAACCTGTTGGATGAGTTGGTCTTGACGAAACCAAATTCGATAGGCGGAAGTGTTGATGATGCTTATAGATGAAGAGTCAATGATAGGAGGTAACTTTGTGAAATCTAAGTGACCATACAAGTCGTGGTCATGAAGAAGCATGTTAAGTTGAGCCTTCTAAGTTGAAAAATTGTGACTGTCGAGCAACTTGATATGTAGTTGAACTACATGATTAAATTGGATAACATAATTGATGGTGTTAGCGGTGTTGTTGTTAAGATAAGCATTAATAACAAGAGTAATTTAAGTGTTTGGATTGATAAAGGTCAAGATGATTGAACTTACTAAAGTCTTATTTCTTGCTCTTATACCATATAAGAGTTTACTCAAATAATTTTAAACTGATGATCATACTCAGTATACTAAAGTGTATAAATACATGGATTTATAACAATAAACTCCTACAATTAAGGTGATTCAAAAGTAATAGTTATCAAGAAAAAACATATTTGTTATAGACATACAGGAATATCATGCTCTAGGTAAAGGATAAGATCATTTATCTGTTTGGGAAATCTGGTTTGGAATTTGTGTGTATTCTCACATAATTAAGATATTGTCCTTAGTAAAGATTTTTGTCTATAAGGATAATTGGTATGCCAGAAGATAATAGCTATCAAGTATTTAGGGGCTTCGGCCTTACTTGAGTTTCCTGCGTGAGTTGGATTAAGAAAAGACTTCAGTCCACCATTTGGTTGGGATATCGGGACTTTATCGTTGTCGATAATTTTTGTAATATTAATTAATTTGAATTTGGTTTTATGTCCTACAACCTTTTGGGAGTCTTAGTTAAAAGTGAGAATATGAAAATTAATAATATGATTATGTTTGGTTAAATCGATGAATATATTGGAATTTGATTTCTAAATTGAAGTTTGAATTGGTAAATAATTAGTATGCGTTTTATTTAAGTTAAATTTATCATATACGTAAATTTATTATTATTTGATTCACCTCTATATGGTTATTTTTCTTACACACATGTTATTGGTGAATATTTGATTTTATGAGGTGATGTATGTTTCGTACTTTGTAATTAATGTTATCAAATTAGAAATTAGAGTAGGAGAAAATTTTAATGTATGTCCATACTAAGTATTTCGAGTAGTTTAAAGATCATTCATTGCATTTTGGTATATATTTAAGTACACAGCAACATGTAAGGAGGGTAATTTATGTTTCAATTGATGTTTATGAGATATGTATGATATAGGAAAAGACTACTCTAGTCCCGGTCTACACATTATTCGTAGATCCGACTAATCACACATCTTATGTTATATTGTTAAAACTCATTTGTTATACTTATTTAGTCACCTGTGGAGATTAATTATATTTGTACCATTTGGCTATTAATGCTTGAGTTTTGAAATATTTAAAACTAGTAAAAATACTCGCGCTTTGCGCGAGTTACGTGTATTCTTAATTATTATTATAATAAATATTGTTAATAATAATATATTATATTTATAAAAAAATATATCAATTAATTAATAGGTTGATTATTTTGTAATTTTATAATTTTTTAAAAATAATTCTTTAAGATAATAATTAATTTTTTACGGTTTATTTCTTTTTATAAATTTATTTAAATATTGTTTATTATTTTATTTTTTCATTAATTTTATTTATTCTATATTATTAAAAAATCATTAATACTATTTAATAAAACATTTTAAAAAAATTTTCATTAATAACTCATTAATATATTATTTGTATTTTATTTGAAATTTCATAATCATGAAATTAATTTTAATAATATCATTTAAAATAAGTTATTTACATATAAATATAAATAAATATAAATATAAATACAAATATATATATATATAAGGTGATAAAGGAATATAGATATTAAATATAATTATTGTGTTTAATTTTAATTATGAATTTTTTAAGTTGGTAAAGTCCCATTTATTTTATATATTTATGGAAATACGAACTTCTAATTAAAAAAAAAAATTAGATGTAAGAAGATGTTGCTCAAATATAAATTCATGCACTACATTTGTGGAAAAATGTATTATTTCATACATTTTTAAAAGAAAATATAAATACAATGATTCTACACGTATATTTTATTAATACTTTTTGAGATATTTATTTTAATGAGCTTTGCTAAATAAATGGGTTAATCCAAAAAAACCACCGCAAGTTTGTCAAATTTTTCAAAAAACCACATCAGTTTGAGTTTTCTCCATTTTACCACTTTTCTTTTAATTGACAGCCTGATTATTATTCACTCGTTGACGGATGAATAGTAACCAGTGACATTTTTGAAATTTTAATTTTTTAAAAAATTAAAAATAAAATAAAAATAAAGGAAATTTGAGATTTTTTAATAAAAAAATTAATTATTTTTTAAATTTAAAAAAAAAAATTAAAGTTCTAAAAATTTCCCTAGTTACTGTTCATCCGTAAGTTGGTGAACAATACTCAGGCTGTCAATTAATAGAAAAAGTGGTAAAATGGAAAAAACTCAAACTGATGTGATTTTTTGGAGAATTTAACAGACTTGCGGTGGTTTTTTTGGATTAACCCTAAATATTAAATATTAATTTCATTATAATATGAATTTACTGGAGTTAATGCTTAATTTCACACTCTTCTTAGTATTTGACACATAAAAGAATAATCAATTTAATTTTATTATTATTATTTGAAAGAAAAACTAAAGAGTAAAATAAAAATTCTAAAGAGTAAAATTAAAAAAAAAAAGAGAGAGATAAAAATAGGAAAATAATTTGTTTTTTTATTAATTAATTACATTATTAAACAATATTTCCATAATTTAATTTTCAATTTTTATATGAAAAAATAAATTATTATTTAATTGCTTCCTAATTTTATCATTTAAATACTTAAATTTAATTATTTTTAGTTGATTTTAAAATAATGTAAATTTTATATTTTTCTAGTATTAATATAATTTTCTTGTTAAGTTTGAAATTAGTAACATATTTATAATTAAATGTATGATTAATAGTTTTCATAATATTTATTATTTAAAGACCAATGAGCCTTTTGATTTATTCATTTATTTATTACATATTTAGATCTTATTTGCAAATCTAATATATATATATATATATATTTCATTTAAATTATGTCATCCGTGTGTTTTTTACATGTATTATATTTACCATTTTATCATTTTTATACAATTCAATAAATTAGTCTAATATATTAATTTGTTCGTATCCTTACTTTAATGTATATATTATTTTATGAATATCTCAATTATATATATATATATATAAAATTTTAAAAGTGGATAAAAAATTTAATTAATAAATGCATTTGAGATGAATTTTTCTTTTGTTTTTTTTAATATCACTTCTCAATGAATAATTATTACTTTAAAAAAATAAGAAGAAACAATTACTGCATGTTATCAGTTTTATTAATTTTAAAAAAATAAAGAAACTCATTTTTTTACCTCTTATTTTTATAGTATTATTATTTTTTTAATTTCATAATAAATGTATTATTGATTTGTTTTTTAATATATAATTTTTTAATTTTTAAATAAAATTTTATCTATTAAAATGAGAAATGTAATTTAAAATATATGAGTACATATTATTAGTGTTTTTAAAAAGAGTATAAAGGTAAATGCATTTATTGTTAGTTGGAAATTTAAAATATAAGTAAATGTGTAATCAATAAACTACAAAAATGTATTTGGAATACCACTTTTTAAATTCTCACAACAAAATTAATGCACTTCTAAATCACCTTTATTTATAATATTATTTTTTAATTTGTTAATAAGTATATTATTTTTTTTAAAAAAATAATTTTAAATTTTAAATAATTTTTATCTCTTAGAGTTATAAATATAATTTAAAGTGCATACAATTCACTAATAGAGTTACAAATAAAATAAGATTTAAATGGAATGATTTTGGTGGAAGGGTAAAATTTTCCAAAAACCACTATTGAAGTTATTTTCATTAATATAAGTAATACACCATCTATCTAATGGTCAAATTTGATAATTTTAAAAGATTTTTCAAAGTAGTGTTTAGATATAAGTGAAAAAAATGGATACAAAAATTCTATTTCATAATATCTATTAAATTTTCCTAATTATTATCATTAATATTATTTCATCATTAAGTTTGAAATTATTTACGTTTAATTTGTAATTAAAATACTTTTAATTACTATTTATATCATATATTGTCATTATTTTCATTAATAACTATATCAATTCAAAAATAATATATAATATATAATAATATAATTTTATTTATTAATTTATTGTCTCTCATATTCATTATACTGTTACAAATAAAGATCAAAATCGATTAAAATTAAACCCAACATTTTTTAGCATGATTGTCCAAAAGCTTAACAATTTTTTTTGATAAAATGCGGCTCCAAAAAAATACAGAACCCTAAATAATTTCTAAAAGTCAAAAATAGAAAATAAAAATTGAAACTTTAATCTACCTTTCTGGAATTTTGCAACATGAACAAAACAATAGAGAAAAAGATTGTACTAGTTGAATCAAACAATCTCATAAGCACGCGGTGTGAATTTCAAAAACTTTATTGACATATATCACTGGAAAGTCAGGCTTCAGAGCATCAGGAACGATAGAGATCGGTGCTGCGGCCACCATCTTTGCTGCTAGAAGATTGTCCATCTTCTTGACGGAGCCACCTTTATAGCTCCGCCACGACTGTAATATTACAATAGTCACGGCTATATCAAAAGCTGCCACCACCACCTGCCACGAGACTCTCATGATATTAATCAAATCTGAAGTTTGAAAACAAAAATAAAGATGAAAAAAAATTAAACAATATTTATTCTTCATTATCAAAAACATCCATCAATCACCTTAAACAACACCAAATTGAAATTCAAATCAAAATCAAAATTATAATTATAATTAAAAAAAAATTCAACTACATACCTTGATCTCTCTTAATGGAGTTTATCGGGGAATTTGAGTATTTACAGATCCCCACAACATTTTAGCAAATTTTTGATTGATAGTCTCCTCCATTTTAGGGTAGATGGCTCATGAAAATACTCAAATCTTCATGTAAAGAGAGATATATAAAGGAGAGGAAAGAATCGATAAATGAGAAGAGGAAGAGATAAAGTAAAGAAAAGGAATAGTTCGGGAGGAGATGAAAGAGAAGCAAATTAATTAATTAAGTTGAGAGGAATAATGAGAAGGTAGAATTGAACACGTGGCACACTCCAATTGGACACCAACTGTCATGTGTCAGCCACGTGTCCAATTCTCAATAAAGGTAAACTAAGTTATTTTGCTATATATATAGATATCATTTGTTAGGATTGATAGTGATAGAAGTGGTATTTGGTGTTTAAACAAGTTTTAATAAATTAAAATTATAGAGTTTAAAAAGAATAGGAAAAATTCTATTTGTTTTATGTAGTTAGTTTTAAACTTCCATTATAAATATATTATCTTAAATTTGTTAATTGCATTTATTTTGGAAACAATTAGTTACCGATGAATATGCAAAAAGACATGGATCAGTCCAAATATATTAGTTAATATGTGATATGCTATGTGATATGATGCTTTGCAATGGAATATTTAAATTTTAAAATATTCTTTCAGTTTTATTTATATAGAAAAAAAATTCTTTTTCAGTATTTTATTTATATATATATTTTAAAAAGAATAACTTAAATTTACCTTTTGTTTAATTTTATTGAAAACTGTTTTTCTAATTTTACATATTTACATTATATTATATTAACGATAAATTAGTAATGATTAATATTGAAAACTAACAGTTTATATTAATATCCGTATTAAATTAATTTTTTCAAATATTATTTAAATAATTTAGAGAATAATGATAAAGTGGTGACTTTTTAAATAAATAATATTATAAGATAATATGAATTATTTTTTCCTTAAAATTAATTAAATGAAAAAAAAACCTTGAATATATTTGTATCTTCATTGAAATGATATATTTATGACACTATAATTTACCTAAAAAGTAGATAAATGGAAGTTAGAATTCCTACAACGCCCTAGTTGTGTGGAGTCATGATTATGAAACCAACTATTTCACCATCTAAATCAAACAAACAAACTTATATTTCACATTTTTGTCTCGTGCATATTTCCACACTATAGAGATATAGAATAATGACCTCTTTTGAAGTGGAGCTTACACTAATCAATTAATTATACAAACATAGTAAAATGTGAGAGTCATATAACCTATGTATGAATGTGATGTGAGTTATGTGGTTGAATTAAAAGGGGTTTAAGGAGATGTGGAAATGTCAACGTTGTGATGAAAGTCAAATGGTTTGGTGAAGATATAGTATAATTAGAAGGGAATGATGAGGTTTGTGTGAGTTGTGTAGAGACATGAAAGCCCCACCAGGGAGGTCAGGTTGCGTGATTTTGGAAGATGGTGGTGGTGGGAGTCCCTTTCCAGCCCTATTCAAGGGACCCATTTCTCCCCATGCACCAAAAGAACCCATTACATTACCATTACACCTCTCCAATTTTATACAACTTTTTAATTTTTGAATTGCAATATAATATATATATATATTAATTTGTAATGACAAAAATTTAAAAAACTTAAATTTATAAAATAAAACTTAATTTTTTAAAAAATTATATTAAATGAATTAAATAAAATAAAAAAATTAAATTAAATTAAACAAATTATTTATAGTTTTTGAGTTATACAAATTTTGATTTTTAATTATATATATATATATATATTTACGTTTATACAACTTTGCAGATCAATGTAAAATACCTTCGTAAAAAGATAAAAAGATTTATTTAATTTATTTTTAAAAAATAAAAAAAAATATTTTATAAAATTTTTAAATCAAATTATTCATATAAATACAAATGACATAAAATAATTTTAAAAAAAAATCTCCCAAAATTTTAAGTAATTTTTTAAAGTAGAGTTTTAAAATTTTAAAATACAAGTAATGCTATACAGCCCACACTTCGTGTCTACTTTCGTGAATTTTTACAATTCACATATTTTTATAAACTACGACCACAATCTGTCAATGATTCGTAAAGTGAAAACTAAAGTTTAATTTTGCATATTTTTCAAAACAGACCTATAATGATATATTTAAATTTTTTATGATTTAAAAAATATTTTTCAATTTTAAATATATATGATAAACTTTTAAAAATTAATTTATATTTTTTGAAAATAAATTTGAGAGGGAAAATAAAAGGAAGTAACCTAAAACTATAGAAAAAATTTATCAATTTAAAATTTAAATAGGTGAATGAGAATTTGGACAAACTGGTGAGAGTAAAAGATGATTAGACTAAAGAAATTTGATTTGTTATCTGAGGGGTTGGATTATGTAGGATATGGTAACCAGTTCATAGGAGGAAAAGAAGAGCCCACCACCCACATTGCATATTTCACTCACTCTAGAATTGTGTGCCTATCTTGCTTTGCTTCTATTTTACATCTCTCTTTCTCTTATATAAATGGATGGTTTGGAGAAAGAGAGGATGAATCCCAGCTCAACAAAAATCTTGAAATCTATGGAATTATTAGCACTATTATCATATTATATATGCTATCATTAGGAGTGGGACTAAAGTTTCTCCATTTTATTTGTCAACACCTTACCTTAATCGCTATTTACTACAAAACATTTCTCATGTGCTATCTATATTATATCCACATGGAACCATATCTATCTGAACATGCATGCATATATATAAAAGAGGTTACGGTTAAGTGCTTTATAAATAGCATGATACAAGTTTATATATATAATTTACTTGGAAAATTCTAAAAAATGGGTTTTTTAAAATTCAAAATACAATTATAGTCTTGTTTTGAAAAACATACAAAAACAGACTTTTAAAAGGTTAGTTTTCACTCCATAGACCAAGTTTTCTAAAATACCCCTGAAAACTTTATAATTCACAGTCTGTGAATTACGGTCACAGTCTGTGAATGACCTATGAAGTGAAAATCAAACTTTAGTTTTGCAAACTTTTCAAAAGTGGCCTATAATTGTATAGTAAACTTTTCATGGTCTATAAAAAAAATTTCCCCTAATTTAATTAGAAAAAAATAATTCATTTTTCATAAATAAAAAAATTTGAAAGAATTTTTATTTGGAAAAGAATTTCATCTCCAATTCTATTTTTTTAAGCAACATCAATGTCTCTATATTTAGACTATTTTTAGCGAGATCTTGTAAAGAGTCTCTAATATGACAGAAATGAATATTTTATTAGATTAATGAAGAGAGTGTGTAATTATTACACTTGAGTCTCTCGTTTAAGAGACTGGTCTCTCATAGATTTTATGAGTAAACATATGACATGTGGAGATGTGAGAGAGGTATTCTACCCCATATATGATTTTTATTTTTATTTTTATTTTTTAACAAGTTCAATAAGCTCAACAAGAGACCTCCTAAGAGATTCTGCGGTGGAGATGGTCTTAACTCCTAAACCTCCATATCATTCACACTGTCTACACAACTTCTAGATTCGAGAAATACTAGTAAAATCTCACCACTCGATTCGACATTTATTTTGAGATGATGGTGTCCTATGGAGAGTTGAAGTTATGGATTACTCAATTAACTTAGAAAAAAAAGATTAATAACTATTCTTTAACTGTTTTAGTATATTACAAAATCTTAAAGCTACCACGGAAACATATATGCAAATAAAGACTTTAACGACATAGGCAAACATTAGCATTCATAGAACATCAAACAAAAGCAAATCACTGTCAACTAATCCAGCCACCTCAACAAAACACAAACTTACTACACAGGCTTTCCCATTGTCTAATTCAATCCCTATATATACACAACAGTAGAACACAAACTTACTTAACTCACAGTTTTCCTTATTGTAAAGGTCACACTCTGTTTCCATATAACAAGACAATGCATTTCTTCTAATCTCAATCCTACTTCAACAATCTTTATGTGCGACCTAATAGATCCAAAATCTAACCAAATTTGACTTATTTTGCAAAAAGACCATACCTAAAATAAATTAGCAAAAATATGAAATTTATAAGAAATTAAATCTTGTGCTTATTGGGACCTTGACCTGCAGCTTCTGATTCGATATCTTTCGAAAAGAAGTTGAAATCATATTATGGCGAGTTACCCTATGCTATAGCTTTCGATCAATCTCTTGCAAAACAAAGTTGATTAAAGTTGAGTTGTTCAGGTTTTGGCTTGGAGGAGAGGAGAGATGTGAAAGCAAGGAGGAGAGGCAAAGTTGAGATCAAGTTTTGGTATGCAAGAGAGGTGAGATGAGATGAGACTAAGAGTCAGTAGTTTCGTGCGGATGATGTCGAATAGAAATTATTCATGAAAACCTAAATATTAAAAATGATTTTTTTTTAAAAAAAAAGAGTTGATCACTTAGGCACATTGATCGACAAGGCGGTATATCAAATTAAGCGCGCCAAGTGGCACGCTGTTGAACACCTAAAACTGTCGTGAAGCCTTTTTTTTTTTTTTGGATACTCCACCCCACCTAGGTAAAAATTTTTAAAACACTGCTCATGGTTTAAAAAGTTTATTGTAGCTTATTTGGTCGAATGAGCTTATGTATTAATTATTTAAGCAAGTTAGTTAAGTTTAATTAAGTTGGATTAGTTATTAGTTATCTAGTCATCTATGTACATAACATAACTATACACATTTGTTTCTTTGAGATGTATGAGACAAAATACAATTTTTTATCTTCATCAAATTAAATTGAGTTCTCTACCTAGGAAACTTTAGGGTTTTTATGGTATTAGATCAAATATTGACAATTTCTTAATTAGTCGAGCTATAAAACCTTGAAATCTACAACTATTTAGAAGTTTTTTAGAACTAAACAAGATGACAACACCGGCAAATGGCAGGAAAAATCAATGTGAAGGTTAATCAAAGTGAAGACGCTTTACATCTTCAAAATTTAAATCATCTTGGGAGCATATTTATTTGCTTTAAGAGCTAAATCTAAACTTTAAGTCATTGATGGAACATGTGTGAGTCCCATTAAGGGATATAATAATATAGAACAATGAAGGAAGGTAGATCATATGGTAACCCCTTGTATTTTAAATTTTATTTCCAAAGACACAGTCAAAACTTTTCTATATGCATCATATTCTACTCAGTTATGGAATGAAATCAAGAAAGATTTAGTGAAGCAAATGGACTACTAATATAGTCACTAAAACGTGACCGAGGGAGCATGATTTTAGCTGGATATTACTGTAACGGTAAGCCCCCACCCAAGTATAAATACAAGATAAGGAGTCTGATGCTACGCAGAACTAATGCAATTAACTTGTAATGTTATGCAATCTACATTCATCGCACAAATATAAACCATATAGTCCTCAAAATATTTTATATAGAAAATAAAAATATCCTAAATTGGTTACAAGTTTAAATAGCCAGTAATAGAAAATATCATTTCAAAAACAAAACCCAAAGTCTAAAAATCTAGAAATATATCTAAATGCTAAAATGGCAAAAGATAAAACATGTTGATGGATGTTCGTGCTCCATAAAGTGAAACAGCACCTAGTCGATCGATGTACCTATACTCAACCTGGGGTTTTATTCCCATATTACAAAACAAAAAAGGAAAAGAAAAATGCAACGTTAGACTGCGAACTAGTCTAAGTTAACAACTAACAATCCAATATACAAATGTCCTAGACTAGGCTCTAATCATGAGAGCATGGAATGAAAATCTCTACGGATTCCCTAAAATCCGTTAAAGCAAACAACACACCAAATAGTCCTACCAACCAATCAATTATTAATTTACGTGATTAAGCCTCACACATTAATCGGATTAATGTCTTATTACAGATTCCCTCATGTTATTACTAGGGGTGTTAGGATTGTGATGAGAATTTGGGTATACTCCGATATCCATAATTGGTTTGTAATTAGGAAAAGACTCAAAGATTATTTTGGATGTGTCATATTTTATTAGGAATAGTATTTCCTAAGGTGGATTTTAATTAGGAAATAGATCTTGAGAATTCTAAATAGGAAAAGGTTTTCTTAGTAGTTTTGGATTACTTTGTGACTAAGTAATCTAATGCTATAAATATGATGCTTGTATCTATTATTAGATATCCTGATAGAACAATGTAGATCTAGTTGGTTAAGTTTCGGAGGTGCCCTATGGGGGCCTGGGAACCATAGAGACATAAAGATCTTGAGTTCTAGGATTGAATATTGTTATTCTGAGAGAGCCATACTGGAAGAGCTTTTGTGTGAGACCGTGACAAATATAATTGGATTGGGGAGTGAGAGAGTGATATTCTGGTTGTAAATGTTACTTTATTGTTACATAATAAATTAGTCTCTCGTCGTCCTGACGGCCGTGGTTTTTTTCCCGTTTTGGGTTTCCACATAAAACCTTGTGTCTTATTTTCTATCTTTGTTTCTTGACTTGTGTATGTTATTTTATTGTGTGGTTACCAATATTCATCTCCGCTGCAATGGATCACCAATTTATTCAATAAGTGGTATCAGAGCTATCCATGTTTTTCCACCAAGGGGTTCTAATTTCGGCGATTTAGAGCTTAACTAACCTATTGAGCAATAAAAAGGCACACAAATTACATGTCCACATCACTAAATTCAATTCAACATACAAACAACATATTACTGACCCTTTAATAGTTCAAATTATCCAACACAACAACCAACATCAAACCAAAAACAACATAAACCTAACTCAATAGTTTATTAAATTCCATCCTAACAAAATATTGGCCAAAGTAGCTAGTCACCGAAAACAAGATAATAGTATAGTAATAGCATGGCTGAAGCCCAGAAACAATATCAGTATCAGTATGGCCAAAGCGGGGCAGTTTCAGTATCAGTATTAGCACTTCAAGCCAGTTATTTCAATGTGAGGATCCTCTATCTATCCCTAGGCATGCCTTAGATTCTAGCAAACAACTATTGTAAGGGTAATAATTCAATCCAATTATTAAAGTCCAATTTAGTTCACCAGGTTTCAATCTGTTTTATCGGTTATCATGCTGATTTCATTAAAAATTCAGGTTACAGTATTCACTCAGGCAAATTCTGGGTTCAAGTATAACAACAAAAATACATACACGACTCATGCAACAACCAATAGCAGTACAGCAAGCAATCTATTGGACTCAAAACAAACGACTAACCTATAGATGCGTAGAACATAACAAACTCATTCTGTCTACTCCTCTGCCGGATCAGTCTCTTTGTCCTAACCCTTTGCAAAATGAAATAGGTATTACAATTAACTAACCAAATGCCAGAATGCACAAACTCACCCTGACCCGAACGAATTACATCCTTAACAAAACTGGACAGAACTTTAGACTCTCTAATTCGCGCCCCGACCAAATTAATGTACCTTATTATGAAAAATCCCAGTTCACTCCAACCGAACTCTGCACCCAAATCCGAATTATTAGCAACCCCTTCGTAGGAAACCTATTTATACAACTCTGCGGATCAGAAGTACATTAAGAAGAAAACAAGAATCTTATTTGAAGAACAACAATGGACTTATCTAAATTGTTCTAATCTCTAGCCGAAATCCTTAACTACTTAAACCTATACAACACAGAACCTAAACGATCAAAAACCCGAATTGACCCAAACAGATCATAGCTAAACTTAGGGAGAGGAACGAGACATACCGAGCTCTTCTTAATCTACAGCCAAGAAAATCCAATTCGAAACCCTAGCAGAAGCACTCTATCATCTCTAAGAAATACCCACTTTGAGACACTCTAACTCATGAAAAGAGAGACAGTGATCAATTAGGTTTACCTAGGTTAATATACTAAGGAAAATACCCGAATACACCCCCTAGACTTAGGAAAATCACGAAATTAAACTCTAATACTCAAATTATACTAGTTACACCTTTAATAAGACCGAAAATAGACACTCTACTTCCAAGCCCGAATTGTGTCCATTACAATTACACTAAATTAAAGATGTTATAGGATAAATTATTATGTTTCAACCAATACCAAAACCTAATTACGTTTATGATGCTACAAAAGAACTTGCTGATATGATTTTCTTTGGTCAATTAATGGAGTTTCTAATGGAACTATATGACATGTTTGGTCATATTAGGTACCAAATATTGTTGATGGAACCTTTACTAAGTATAAACAAAGCTTTATTTATGGTAACAAGAGTTGAGAAGCCAATGGGTGAAGAGAACAATTCCATAGCTTAGTATGCCAAGTCTTTACCAGTTGGTTATGGTGTTAATCACAAGAGAAAGATTTTAAGAGATCAGATAAGAAATGCTCTCAATTTGGAGGGATTGGTCACATGAAAAAAAAGTTTCAAAATCATTGGATATCCGGACTAGAATAGTAGCCAAATGACCAAAGATCAATGAATCATATAAATAAGTATGGTAACATTGTAACATCTGACCTCCGCCCCCGGATGACCCGAGACGCGGTGGCTAAGCACCACGTCATTACTTTACTAGTCTTTAGGTTGACCACTCGCCCCACAAACATCCTGTACACTTTCCAGCATGCTTTGTCCTCACTCTCATACTTTTTAGACAAACTTTCTAGAAGGCCATCCATTATAATATTGTTCCAAGTCAAGTACACTTAATTTTAGAGTTCTTAGGTTCTGGACCCCTGAAAAATAATGTGCACATTAGTGAAATGGGTAGCAATTCACTTCTTTTTAACCTTATCTCAATATGGGGTGTTACAAACATGACCAAACTCTATAGAGAAAATAAAAGAAGACAATAGTAATGTTACTCCTAGAACAAGTTCTAGAGAAGCATAAAACACTCAAATGTCAAATACAATACAACAATAAATCACAAAATTCAACATCAATCCAAACTTTCTCAAAATTGTAAAATGTTAGACTCATTAGGCATTGAGCACTAGTTTGCTTTTAAATACTTTTAATTCACCATTTCATGAATCTTAGATAATAAATACAAGAGCTTTTAGTCGTATGTCTATGAATATTGAAAAATTTTTAATTCTATTCATGACTTGAAAATGCCCTGTACAACTATATTACCTAATGACAATGCTTTAAAACTGAACAAATCTGGTTAAGTGACATTAAAACCAACAACTGGTCCTCACCAATACTCTCTTCATACATGACTTCAAGTTAAACTTGCTTTCCATTCACAAACTTACTAAAACAAATAATCTAAAAATACACATTTTACTCATCATCTTGTGTGTTGTAGAAGCAAATATCTGATCAAGTGCTTACTATATAGAGGTTAGATGGAAGTATTTATTTACTAAACATACATGAGAAGTTTGCAGGTAATAGTTCATCTACCGAGGCTTTATCTACAAGTTTGGTTCAAACTCTCACTATGATTCAGACTTTACTGGATAGCTCCAATCCAACACTTAAAACTATGGCACCAAAGGTTTGGTCACACTTCTATTAAAACTCTATAGAAAACTCATGTATCTCTTATGATTAAAAAATCAAACTTAAATCCTTATACTATTTGTCATTTGTCAAAACAACATAGGCTTCTATTTTCCAAACGCTATGTCATTGTCTCTCATATTTTTGACATAGTCTATGTTGATATCTACGAATCATACTCCGATTATTCCATCTCTAGTTCTCCATATTTTATTCCTTTAATTGATGATGCAAGTTGAGAAACATAAATCTGCTTCATCAAACACAAATCTGAAACAACTAAAATATTATATTTTTATCAAATCATTTCAAGCATAATACAACCTAACCATAAAGTCTTTTAGATCAAGCAACTAAAGTGAATTTACTTATCATTTATATAAAAAAATAATTGAGTAAATGTGGTATAAACTATTAAAGAAAAACACCATACACACCACAGTAAAATGAGAGAGTTATGAAAAAATATAAAGAAATTTGAAAATGACTAGAAGCATACTATTCTAGGCAAACTTACCCTTGAAATTCTAGATTGATGTTATTCTTATAGTATGTTACATCATTAATAGACTTTCTTCTTATACTAAATATTGGAAAACTCTATTTGAAATTCTCCAAAACTAATCACTAGACTATCAAGTTATGAAATTCTTTGATTGTTTATATTTTGTCACTAACATCATATCTTACATATCCAAAAGGCTATGAAAAAAGAGACTTTGTAGGAGTTATCAAAATTTCTCTGTTTGTCTATTTCACAAGTCATATTGTTAATATGAACATTTTATTTAAATACAAGAGACAAAGGTTGAGGGTCTACTCACATAAAGTTAAGCTGGAATTTGATTATAAGAAATTGGGCAATAAAAAATTACACTACCAAACACAAGACTCTATAGTATCATTTATTTTCACAAATACCACATCATCTCTCTCTCAAAATATTTGTTTGGAAATATTCCATGCAATGCATGCACACGTAGGTACCATGTAATTCATGTGGATTGTATCATACTATAGATATAAATTAAAAATTTTAGCTTGCCCATAAATATTCATTTCAAAAATGCCAAGTTTTCACATAATCACCTTATGTTTCCAACAACTCACTAGTAAATATTGGTTTGCCTTTCGATAATTTTCCTTCATAATTCTCTCTTAAATGAATTTCCATTATCCTTCCATACCTTAGAAAATTAAAATATTTTAAAAATTAAAAAATTTTCAAGTTACGAAATTTCTAATAAGATGGTCATATTTTTGGTGGAAATATTTTTCACTCGATGAGTTTTATTGTGAGAAAAGTTATTTTAATCATCATGATTATCAAACTCGTCCAGTTTGTTTCTTTCCACAGTCTTGGTTCAAGTGGATACTAGTTAGAATTCAAAGTTGCAATATCTCATCTTGGCTAACATGCTTTGTGCAGAAAAAAATTGCTTGAGTTGACTAACGAATTTATACAAACAGATTATCTTAAAATGTTCCCTAATTTTATATTTTAAAATAGTCCTTAGCTAAAAAGTTTTATGTAAAAAAATTTGCTTAAATAACCTTGAGCCTCACAGTTTAAAATACCGATGACCCATACAGCATAAAATGACCATTGGCCAACAAGTTTCATATGTAAAAAATCGCTTGAAACAACTATTGGCCTTAGAGTTTAAAATGGTACTATGACTGTGCATACAATATATAACATTTATGTATTAGTTCTCACTCTACTTTTGGATTTATTTGAATATTTATTTGGCCAATAAGTTTCGTCGCTTAAAATGACCATGCTCATATAGCTTAAATGGTCATGAGTCTTATAGTTTAAAATCATTGTTAATAAATAAGTTTACTGAAAAAAAAAGCTTGAAACGATCTTTGACCAAAGAATTTCGTGCAAATAAATTCGCCTAACACCAGTCTTGACTCACAATTTAAAGCCACCCTTAACCCTCAAAGCATTTTGACCATTTTGTAAATAAAAACTTAAAGTCTCAACGTTTTAAATAGTTCTTGCTCAAGAAATTAAAGTGAAAAAAAAGTCAAAATGGACTGTTTAATTTTAGTAGAGCTCAAAGAGACGATTCAAATATTAGTGGTCTCTAGGCGATTAGTGGTTGACCAAAGGAGATTTAATGAAATTGAGATCTGTCAAAAATTGATTTTGCTATCATTTCTCTTCCGTCTAATCATCAATTTTCAGTGGACCACCATTATCAGACCTATCTCTTGGAGCTCCACCAAAACTAAAAATTCCTGTTTAAAAATCTCTAATATTTTTCTTTTTGACCATGATAAAATTGGGGGAAAAGAAACTTATGTGGTTTTTTAAGGAACACCCTAAACTTGCGGTGGTTTTTTTAGATGAACTCTATATTATAAAAGAACAATAAATCGGGTAGTGAACCTTTTATATAAATATAGCGTGTAAATTGTATATAATCAAATCATAAAAAAATGCATGTGACGTCCAACCCCCGGCCACGGCGGAACCGCAACCAGAGACCGGAACGCCACATTACATTCATTCATTTGTTGACATTAAATGCAGAAGTAATAATAATAATAATAATAAAGATCTTGCTCAGTCATCAAATCCATTAATAAAACCAATAAAATCAATAGTCTATCTTAAAAATAATAATAACATCCACCAAATGGTTTACAATTCCAAAAGTAATTTCAAAAGACAATATTAAATTATAATCCCTTAAACAGTTTACAAGTCCTTTAATAAATAATTCAGAAGATGAAATATAGTTCCAAAATGAGTTTATAAATCAAATGAAACTCGACATGCTCCGATGCAATGCTGGAACACTTTAACTTGCTCGATCACCTGTTTCACAGTTCAACAGGAGAGACGAGAAAAAAGGAAAAAAAGTAATGTCAGACTATTGATGTCTGATTAGCAACTCACACTCCAACAAGGATAAGAAAATGCGTCTATTTAACATTCAATGATGAGATTGACACACAAATGCACCTAGTAACTATCAACCATTCATAGGGAATCAAACCCACCAATCGCAATATGTGTATAAAACTATATTATTAATTCTAGTTCCAATTATACTTATTAAGTTTATTTAACATTACCTAGTGTCTAGGTAGGTTCATTGTTAGCCATTTAAACCCCCAAAGCATACACTTTCATGTAATACAACCATAATTTATTTATAATCACATTAATAGTTTCATTCATTAAAGATGACCCTTAATCTAGTATCGATAATGAAATGGGATAAATTAGGCTGAAGCCACACAATAGGGTCTGAAGACCGAAATCCGTATCGCCGTTTATTCCTCTTCGAGTCGGTCAATTACCTTAGGATTCCATCAATTAGGTCCGAAGATCACAATACAATATGCCCATAGGCGATGGTGCCGTCACACCCTATAGAAGTCGTCTCTCAGTTCAATAGTGGTTAGCTAAACCAAATGACTTATGTTTCCAATAGGTTGAAAGGTCTCGGGCACCCTTAATGACATATCATTCCATCACTATTTCAACCACGACTAGGACAATCATTAATTAGTTTACGTGAATGATCACTCAATACAATTAACAATCACTGGCTTTCAATCAATAATCTCGGGTACATTACTTTTGCCTTATCCAATTATTTCCAGCTCTAACTAACCAAAGCCTAAGTCTAACATGTACTATAGTATTTGAATACATGTATACAATTAAAGAAACTCATGCAAATAAAGACAATACTACATTACTAACACCATTTCAATACTCTACAATCTCCTAATTGTACCATTTGATCTGTCTAGGTGGACATGCTTTTTATTCAAATTAATGCACAAACATAAAACATAAATTAACCACATAAAGAGCATAAAACAAAGTTACTAACCTTCTATTTGTCGATAATAGCTAAACGTCACCGGTACGAGCTTCGTCACCAGTACGAGCTTCGTCACCAGTCACTTCGCCTAAACAATAACAATAGTTCACTTAGACATATAATTAAACACTTGGTGCGCGAATAAAAATCCTAATTCTATTGCTTAGAAATCGACGATCTACAACCAATAAATGGAATGCTAGCATTTATAACACATAACACAATTCAATTGAAGACCCCAATCCATTCTAGATTCTAGGGTTTTCTACAAAAAAAACCCTAACCAAACCAATCATTTAAACAACCATAAATCGTCAATAACATGCTTAGATAACATAACAAACATGTTTGCATCAATCAAGAGTAACATTAGGGTCGAAAGATTGCTTTCCAGAGTTGTGTCGATGACCACGTAGAAAGGAATTCGAGAGCAAAATCGATCGTGCAATGAGAGTGTTTAAGAAAAGTGAAAAGAATGAATTCAATTCAATGGATTTTAGGTTAAATTGGCTTGATACGCTCTCTAGCGACAAGGCTGGTGACATGAGGCCTATGTCGTTAGAGGCAACCGGGACCCGGGACTGTTCCTTGAATTCGCCTTAGATGGTGACTGGCGACATAATGCCTATGTCGCCAGCACCTATAGTGCCGTGTCCCACGCTTTGACTTGGATTACATGTGTTGGCGACCTAGCTGGCAACAAGGGGATATGTCGCCAGCATCTACAGTGCCGCGCTTATCCGTTTTCTCCTTCATTCAACTTCGCTTCAGCTTCGTTTTAGACGAATGGTCAATACAATATCGATAAACAATCTTATAACAATTCAATGAGCATAATATCATTTCGATTACTCTAAAATGTTTCAAGAATCACAGAAGAATTTTCTCAAAATTTGAAAGTCAAAATCGGTTCAAAAATATTAAATTGTTTAACCCAAAAATCGGGACATTACAAGGCAAGCTTTTATAAACATTATAGTTGTGCTCGATTCAATCCGTATCAAAAGTAAAATGTTTCAAAAATTAGGTAACTTTTGAAATTAACCCTAATTTTTATATATTGTATTAATATTAAAAGATATTATTTTCTTAAAGAGCTGTACTTTTAACTTTTAAAGCTTAATTATGGCCCTATAGGCACATTCCTAAAAGTTTTATGATTTTTTCATATATAATAAATATTTGAAAAATATTGCAATGTAAATATAACCAAATCCATTATAATATTATTAAATTATGAAAATAATCTATTTAAATAAATCCATTACAATATCATTGCATTAAAGGGTAGATATATCATTTCCATATATAAACAGAACTTATATTCAAAATTACAGAGTTTAAATATATATATATATATATATATATTAAACGTCACAAATATGACATCTCCATTATTATTTCATGTTGTATTTATGATGCTTCTCATCTTTACTCTTTATCAAGGTTTATATAGTTTTTACTCTTCTACTCTTAATATTATGCAAAATGTTTATTATTATTATTATTATTATTATTATTATTATTATTATTATTATTGAGATTGAGGTATGAATCTACTTGTTTTATGTAAAGTAATTTGTGAAAAGAATAAATTTTTGAAAGAATGTCCATCAATGTTGATAGATATCGGTTGTTTTGGACGTCCATTGCCACAATGCACTTTGGACTGCGAAAAAAATAGGTGGTGTTGTAATACATATGTAAGCATTGGATGCTATGATGCTCGAGATGAGTGTTTAAGAAAGTGCCCTCCTCTTGCAAATCCCTTTCATTTTTCTACCATGATTAATAATTAATAATGTTACATCTTTTGAAATTGGTCTATTTGGGGTTTCAGGAATATATTTTTATTTTATTGGTATAAGGGTCTCAAGAGCCTCTGAACTTGACTATATTTTTCAAGTTAGCCATCAATCTTCACAAAGGGTTAATTTAGCATTTTAACTTCCAAATTTTTTGTCAATTGGTTCATTTTTGCTGATATGAAGGCTGATTTGGCAACAAAAGAGGTTAACTTCAAAATTTTAGTCAAGCTCTCCACATTAGCAAAAAGGTCTTAGTTGACCTACCATTTGAAAGTTTGGGGGCTAAATTAACCCATTGTAATGTTTGAGGGATTACTTGAAAAATATAGTCAAGTTCGAGGGCTCCTGAGACCTTATTCCTATTTTATTCAGTATATTAGGTTTGAACAAAATAACTAATTTTCAATCTTTATATTTATATGATGACTAATACTTTAGGCATGATGACTTGCTAAGTCTACAAAATTTTAGTTTAGCTCTTTAATTTATGAAAATCTAGTTGGTTAGCTCCCTCTTGCCTATGTGGCAAATGAAGTGTCAATGTCGTCATTATGAGTGCGTTTATATTTAAATATGGTGTACATGGACATATGAATAACATATAGGTATATTTTTTTATCTCTATTAACAAAGATAACGTTTTTATAATCTTTTTCATAATCCAAATTGTAGCATCGAACCCCCGTTTTGGTGGGACCAGATCGTCACAACATCAATGCAATATTCTTAATTTCATTCAATATACAACATTGTCCAATTTAATGTATAATACATAATATACATTCATTCTTCAATCAATATTCAAATCTATATTCCTATATGATCCAATAGGCCTCATTAATGACAATACATTTCATTGTAATATCTGATTTATAAGTATAATACTATCATAAGAGTAAAAGAATTATCTCATTATTACAACTAGTTAGCTCCATCTCGCCTATGTGGCGAATGAAGTGACAATATCGTAGTTATGAGTGCATTTAGATTTAATTATTGTGTATGTGAACATATGAATGATACATAGGTAAATTTTTTATTAGCTCTATTAACAAAGGTAATGTTTTGGTTATCTTTTCCCTAATCAAAATTGTAGCGTCGAACCATCACCCCGGTTGTGCCTGATGTGGGCTTGATCACTACGACATCAATGCAATATTCTCAAGAAAATTCAATTGACATATTATCTCATTCAATGTATAATATACAATATTCAATTCAACAATCAATCAATATTCAATCTATATTCCTATATGATCCAATAGACCTCATCAATAGCAATACATTTCATTATAATATCTTATTCATAAGTATAATACTATCATAAGAGTAAAAAGTATCTCATTATTACAACTAATTCATATATCTTAGTTAATATCATCACTTAAATTATAGTCTAATGAGTTAATGAAATACAAAATATATTTTACAACATTACTAAGGCTAAAAGACATATTAAGTTCGATAAGTGCAAAGATGAAATGAATGTAACAAAAAGAGTATGTCGAAGGGAAATCTCATCCTTCAATTGTTTGCTCGATGATCTAGGATTATCATTCAGACACAAAATAAAAATAACAAAAAAAAATGGAAAAATATATAAGGTTAGGCTATTAATGCCTAATTTATAAACTTAACGCTTTAACAAATACCCCAAAATTATACATGTCAATGTATATGAATAATGATAAGCAATGCAACTATCAAACTTGTTAAAATTCCTTAATCAATCAAGCGAAACAATTAATCAACTCTATCAATCAATCAAGCCAATTCAAACAATCGATTCAATTCAATTTTTCCAATTTTATAAGGGTTACCGAGTTCATTGCTGAGTTTTCCAAGTTAGAACTCGGCAACTCAAGAAGAAATTTGAGACAGAGTACTTCGCTAGGATATTTGTCGAGTTATAAGCTAGGAAATCGATATACTTGCTGATTTATAGCTCGGCATCTTATTTGAAAATGTTTGATAAAAGACTTTTCCAAGTTAGTTATTGAGGTTCTTACAGAGTTAGGAACTCGAAAACTCAATAAAAAATCAATTCCAATGGCTATTTGCCAAGTTGGATACTGAGTTGGATGCCGAATTATAACTCCACTACCCATAAAGAAAGACAAGATAGAGACCTTGCGAGTTATTTACTGACTTGTAGCTCAACAAGATAAGAAAAAAAGCAAGAAGCTTTGAAGAGTTATTGCCAAGTTGTAACTCTGATATGTAAGAAGAAAATCAAACCCGCGACTATTTGCAGAATTTTCAAAGAGTTAGCTATCGAGTTACCAACTCGGTAACTTACAAAAAAGTCCTATTTTGGGTTGTTCATGAGAGAAAATGACCCAAAACACAACAAGCAACGACTCAATAATTTAGTCCCGATTCAAAACATCAATGAACAGAAAAACATCCCAATTATATTCATCATTTGCTACATATCTATAGACATTAATCCATATTTTTTAAGCAAAATTACCCACAATAGCATGCAAATATCATTAAGTTATATGAAAACCTTTTCACTTGCATAAGCCCTTTTCAATCATCATTACAATCAACCACACTTTTAATCCAATATGTCGATATTTATTAACCTTCGCCCGAAAAAAAAACAATAGAATAAAATTTGTGATTTAATATGGACCATTGTACCAAAGTTCCAATGTGGACCAAAGTCCTAATGCAATATGGACCGAAATTCCAGTATGGACTGAAATCCTAATATGGACCGAAATTCCAATATGAACTGAAATCCCAATATGGCTCCATGCCGAAACACATGATACTTTTGTGCCAAAGTACTTATAATCCCTAGTCAATTTTTTGTTAATACTTCAACAGATTCAATATTTGAGCCAAAGACCAATAGGCCATAATTCAATACAATATTGTTATTCTTCATGTCGTAGCAAGTCAATTTTTAATAATAATTTCAATGTTAGCTAAAATTACCAGTTTAGGCCATTTTCATCACATTTAGCAATTTCAATGCAAAAATTAACAATACCAACATACCTATCTCAATGACACCATTTGCACCAATTAATATCAATTACAACCAATATGCATCACTACATCATTTATAACCAATAAACATCCAATGACATCAATTATCACCAATATGTATCCAACAATATCAATTATCACCAAAGTGCATCCAATACATCAATCATCACCGATATTCACCAATAAAATCAATAATCACTAATTAGCACTAGTAACAACCATGAGACCTTAATTATCGATTCTAATACAATATATTATTCTATAATACACGACAAGCAACAATCAATCAATGGAGGGCTTAAACAAAATTTGCAACACTTAATTCCAATCCCAAAGTTAGGTTTCCTCCTCTCATTTTGCTCTTCCTTTTTGGTTTCCTAAAGGGACCAACCAATAACAACATACAATCAACATTAACAATCAATTTAGACAATACACTTTCAATATCTAGTGCAAAACCAATGGGCACAAGTAAATTAATAGAGACACATTAGAGCATAAGCTTAGATTCTACTAGGAAGCAATAGACACTATTCAGTTTTAAAACTAACATTATCATCTAAGAATCATTTAAAGAAAATGAACCCTAAAACCTCATTTTTAGATTTGAAAACCAAGTGAGAGAATAAGGGTTACCTTTGCAAAATAAGAACTTCAATTGCTTCAAAACTTCTCGAGAAGTAATAAGTATAGTGTATAGGGTTTTTTTTTATAGAAATAAAGGAGACAACTTGGGTAATTGATGAGAGAGAGAGAATAGTTGTGTATATGTGAGAGAGAGTGAGAGTATGTTAGAGGTTAGTGATGAACAAATAATGATTATTTTGATTAGGTGGAGTGGGGTGTATGATAATATTGTGTGCTTGACTTTGGATTTGGCTAAATTGTTCCCGATCAAATTTTGAGTTAATTTTTCCACCTACACTCATTTCCGACATTTTTATTCACTATAAATGTTTATTTTAGTAAGTTAAATGAAAATTCACCATCGATTTTAAAATTCGAATTTTCCCGCTCAAGAAGAGTAAAATGGTAATTTTACTAGAAATTGCCTTTTTGACCCAAAATCAATATTTTTTTTAAAAAATTTCAAAATAATTAGACTGTAGGCTTCAAACTTCATTTAGTGCCACTAATATCTACTTGTGCATGTTTAATTTATCTTATTTATTCCGATTTGGAATTTTTATAAGAGTGAAAAAAAGGAAATATTTTACAAATTCAAATTTTAAAATAGTCAAAACAACAAGTGAAAATTTTTTATCCATATTTTCGGATGTCACACAAATGTTATTTTTGCAATATTTGAAGAATATCTCTTAATCTAGGCATCTAAGAATAAGTGGTTCGCCTCACATGTTCTCTTCCTTTTCCTCAATATCATGATCAAAACCATGGTTTCAAGCTTAGTCATTCTAAATAAAGCAACAAAGTAACAAAAAACTCATGACCAATAACATCATAACCATAATCACGCAATTGCTAGATCTAGTTCTGTTTTACAGAGATTTAAGTCTATCAATTACTACTGCTAGAAATCTCTTGAATCAACCTTTCTTTTTGCTCAAAACTTATATAATTACACTCCTCATCAAGATGAGTAGCAACACCAACTTTAACCGAAGCTAAAACAAGCACTCGATTAGTTTGTTAGGGTTTGACAAAAATTGGTATTCAAAATACAATCTTTATTTATAAGCTAAGAATGATTTCAAGACTCTTTTGGAAGTGAAAGATTTGAAGACTGTTTTGGAATTATTATATTTGACTAGGAATTATTTTGTCTTAGTAGAATTGCAATTAGGAAAGAATCATTTTTCCTCTTTTTAAGGAATTCTAGTAATAATAGGTATCCTAATTTATTATGATTTACTTTGTGAGTATGTCATGGTTCACTATAAATATGATGTTGTAGTCTTTAATTGTATAGACACAAATTGAGAGATCCTAAGTGTCTTGTGAGTTTCTTTCTTGTGAGCTTGGGGTGAGGTTTGTATTGGGTTTGGGTTAGAGAGTGTTTTTTGGTTGTGGCTATAACATCTTTTGCTACATAGTGAAAATCTCTGTCCGTCCTGACGTCCGTGGTTTTTTCCCGTTTTGGGTTTCCACATAATCCTGGTGCGTTAATATTTTGTTTCTTGTCTTTTATTTTGTTTATTTATTATTGATCGAGACAAATTCCGCTGCGACGAGCCCGATTTTCCTAACATAGTTTACATGATCTCCTTTTATTCTACACATATTGAATTTATCAACCTTACTACTATTTCTCACAAGAATCTCCATCTACACTTGTCAAAACTTAAGAACTAGACACCAATGCATTTTTATGGGCTTCATTATAGGCTAGAAAACATATAAAACTTATTATATTTCAAAACACAAAGCTTACATAATTTTTATTTTGATATTTTGATCATATTGTTTATTTTCTACAATTATAATTCCATGTAGGAATCATTAAGAGAAATTAAACACTTGGGCAAGTAGATTTAGTGGCCATTAGATGTAATTGGAAGCTTTGAGTCAATTTATTTAAAAATATAGAAAAATACCAATATAGATTCAAAACGACCTTTTTAGCAAAAATGCCATTTTGTCCTTTTAAGTGGAAAATTTTGAGTTTTAAAAATCAGTGGTGCCTTTTTTATTTAAAACAGGAAAATGATTTTTTAGAGAAATATAAAAGTATCGGGAATGAGTTTCATGGGAAATTGGACTTGGAATTGGAATGGGCCCAATCTAACTAAAAAAGCCCACTAGGTGTTGACACACCACTTCCCGACTAAACATGCACACATAACACTATTCACTTTCTTCAACCTCTCTATCCACTCATACCTCATTTTTACGTTTCATATTCTCCATCTTCTCTAAACCCCTAACCATCACATTCCTCATTTAACACACTACAACCACTAAAACTCAACTCCATTCTTATCTCTGACCACTACAAAAAGATTCCATTTATTACTTGGGTGTTCTTAAAATATTTAAAGTTTAAATTGTTGAAGGTAGAAATCATCTTTCACTCTACATTTTTGCGATTTTGGATTTGGTTGGTGGTTTTGGTATTTGAATGGTTTAGGGTTGTTTTTGAGTTAATTTTGAAGTTGAAACTTAAGCTTATAGCTCCCAATTGAATTTAAGATATTGAAGCCCTAATGTCTCTACTATGTTGATGCTTATGGTTTTGTAAAATTAGCTTGTTTCATATTGAAAATAATTCTTATAATATTATACTCTTGATTGGTTTTAGGAAACCAACAAAAGTGGGAATAGAACTAAGGTTTGTAATTCCATTTTACACCTCAAAATGTGTTTGATTTGTTACCCTATGTTATAGGGTAGAAATATTGCATTAAAACCATTATTAAGTTCCTTAATTACCACTCCTAGTAATAATGATACTAAATGATAGAAATTGACGTGTTTGTGCTAAGCATGGTAAAAATTTGCTTGACCTCAATGAGATTGATTGAACTGAGTAAATTGGTGATTTGAAACTTAATGATAATGATTTATATGGAATAATTGACATGATTATGAAAATGTGAATGATATGAGGCTATCTCAAGAATTGATAATAAATATCATGGATGCTAAACATGTTGGTGTTTTTATGCTTTTGATCATGACTTGAGGAATTGGTTATGTGAATGATATGTAGAATTTGTTATGTGAATATTGAATGGTTCACAATGTCATTAATGACCGAATGGTGATATTACCCTTAGACGGGTCTTGAAATGGTGAAAGATTGTGAAATGTGATGATATGGATAATTGGCTTAGATAACTCAATAACTTGATTTATTAAGGTTTGGTAATCAATCTAATGTCTTTAGACAAGTTAATAGATAGAATGAAAGGCATGTTTAGGAATAGAAGTATTTTGACATGCTAGATCGTGATTCAGCTTATCACCAATGGGAACTTGGTTATTCTATACTGGATGACAACTCTATCTTATTTACAGTTATGTCCGTCTTAAGACGAGGATCTAACCACGGCTCTGATGCAACCTTGAGGTGCTATAACCATAATGGGATTTTAGTTCATTATGGTTTTTCTCGTCTTGAGACTTCGAGCCATATTGATCTTGTTTTTTATTATGTAGTTGTTTATGGGCATTGGTGTAAGAATTGATTATAAGGAGATAATTGATAAGAATATGATTAATGGAACCTTCTTGTGTGATTAAATGGTTTGATTATGTTGCACTATGTCAATCCTGCATAGATATATTGGTTTGGTTATAAATTGCATAACTGAGATGAGTATTGTAATGTTGTCATAACAAGATGGTCAATAGACCTCCTGGCAGTGTCATGAGTCCAATTGGATGGGCCATTGATCAATTGGTTTGCATGAATGTATTGCTTGGGGATTATAGACTATATGTACGCATTTTGGTTGTATTTCATTTTGATTTGAATGTATTTTGAAATTGAGAAAATTGCTCAAATGAACAACTTGGAAAGCTATTAATAAAAACTACATGTTTCTGGATTTTCAATTGTCACGACTAGTTAGACGACTTTCTAGTCCTCTGTTAATTAAAATTTGCAAATTCCTATGTCAGACGACTTGCTTGCACTAGATAGTTGTAAAGCTACTCACATGAAATCTTGAACTCCTGACTTTAAAATCTAGACGACTTGATTTGCAACTAGCTAATCGTTAAGCAATCCTACTATTCAATTATTCCAAAAGCATCACAAACTAGACAACTAGCTAAACGACTGTTGCTATGTAACACCCCATATTGAGAAAGGGCTAAAAGAATTAAATTGCTACCCGTATCACCAATGTGCAAATTACTTTTCGGGAGCCCAGAACTTGAGAACTCCTAAGTTAAACGTGCTTGGTTTGGAACAATCTTGGGATGGGTGACCTTTTGGGAAGTTTTCTCGGGAAGCATGCGAGTGAGGACAAAGTATGCTGGAAAGCGTAATGGTGGTCTGTGAGGCTAGTGGTCAGCCTTAAGACTTGTTATGTGAATGACGTGGCGCCCAGCCACCACACCTCGGGTTCATTCGGGGGCCGGACGTTACAAATGGTATCAGAGCAACCCTACGACCGCGAATACGCCTATGGAGGAAGATTCCTGGGCATTCATCTAGCGGGGGTAAATATTCTGGAATGATTTGGCCAACCACTACGAGGACGTTGTGTCCTAAGGGGGGGTAGATTGTAACACCTCATATTGAGAAATGGTTAAAAGGAATTGAATTGCTACCTATATCACCAATGTGCACATTATTTTTTAGGAGCCTAGAAATTAAGAACTCCAAAGTTAAGCGTGCTTGACTTGGAATAATCTTGGGATGGATGACCTTCCGGAAAGGTTTTTCGGGAAGCATGCGAATGAGGACAAAGCATGCTGAAAAGTGTAATGGTGGTCTGTGGGGCTAATAGTCAGCCTTAAGACCGATTGTGAATGATGTGGCGCCAGCGCCCCTCAAGTCATCCGGGGCAGGGACCAAAATTTACATATTATATTAGTTCCAGTGCATTTAAATTCCAAAATCTAAAACTAATTGACTAGTTAGGCAACATGCAAGTCACCGAACTAGTCGTCAGTGCCCCTTTAACCAAACTTTGACTTTCATCAATCGAGTTTGTTTAAGTCCGTTCCTCCCCTAATTTAATAAAATAACCATTATATCCCTTAAAATAACCATTATATCCCTTGTATATATTTGTAATGCACATATTTGGCTTAACACGGATTACAAAGGTACATTGATTGTTACTTATGGAACAAGTAACCTTGCTTATACATCACTTCATGAGATATTAACGGTTTAATCGATTGAGATGAACATATTGCATGGTTTAATATGTTTTTATCTGATTAATTAATAGGAAAGATGCATTATATGACTCTTATGAATCTTAGTGGACCTTATGAGTTCCTTAATTGCATTGTGTGCTCATTTACTTACTCTATAAGTAAGAAGAATTATTTGTATGTATCTGTCAAAGTGTGAAAATGTGAACTAGGCATCGATAATCTAACTTTGTTCTATTTTCCTTTTTCTTTGTTGTTTGTCTTTGTGCCTGAATGACATTGCAGGGGATAGACCAATGGTACGAAGGACGTCATTACCTTCAAAGCATCTTTTACATGATCTCATTCTCTTTGAACTACTTCATGTTTGTCTTAACCAATTTTATAACCTTTATTTTTTTTATTAACTCTTATTAACATTTGAGTAGCTAAGGCATTATTTAGCCATGTAACTAATTTAGTCTTCAATTTGTAATAATGTGGTTCACACTATTGAAGTATTGGACATTAATATGACTATGTACTACCTTATACTTATATATGTGTGAATAAATTGAAGTACGAATTGAGTATATAACTAATGAAATGATTTGAATAATATGTAAATATCGATGACATTAGACTCACGTCTCGGCTCCCTCTTAGTGGGGCTTTGATGCCAAAACATTTCCAGAAACATTGTCTTTTATAAGAGCATTTTTCAGTTGTTGAGAAAGCAAGCAACACGTCCTAATATCATTTCCCTGATAGTAATGATTCAATATATATAATTAATTACATAAATTTCTTACATAATACTTTATCACTCTATTGTATGATTTTCAATGTGAAAGTTATCACAGATTGACTTCTCCAAATTATACTATCATAAAAAATGTGATCAACAAATCATCAAATGTTTAATATATTCCCATCAAGATCCCTAAAGAAATACAAGATATTTCACGATATATCAATCTAAATCAAAACTAAGCTGATTCTGTAAGGAACACAAATTCTATAACTCATTCTTAAACCATTGAATCCTCTTCTAATCCACCTCTCAAAATTAGCAATAGTATACAAAAACTATCTGCGTGGCTATCTGATTTTGTGTTTAATATAAATGCGTCATCTAACTTCTCTGAATCTAAGTAGGATCGATGATTGAGCATAAAATGTGCATTATTGTTATACTATTTTATTTATTATTTGAAGACTTTATTGAAGATTTGCTATTAATTCACATATTTTTGTAATTATGGACAGTTCGAGGCAATTGAACGAATATGAAAAATTTTTGGGTTGACAAAAATTTCCACAGAAAAATCAAAGTCAACAACAATTTCATATGAAGACTTAATCAGTAAATAAATAAAGTGATAGGATTTTCAAAATTTAAATTTAGAGTTTTCAAATAAAAATTAAATGTTCGAAATATTATTCTTGTCTCATTCTATTTCTTCTTAAATTTTATATTAAGAGCATAATTGTAATTTAGAGAGTTTTTTTTAACAGAAATTTAGTTCTCTATTTTGTATGTTCAATTTTTATTAGAAGAAGATGATGTTCATTGTGCATGTAGTATACTAAATTAGTATCATGCGACTAACAATTTATTTAACTTCTACGTGTGGTGAAATATTCTTCATTGTTATGTCTATTTGATATTTGTGTGATTCTATGCCTACAATTAAAGGTGATCATGTTAAATTTATTTGATTAATTAAATGCGCAATTAGTTAATTAAATAGTTTAAAACATTGCATATCTAATAATTTGTAATTAATTTGACTTAGATAGTGTTGAAATTTCATAATCATAATTTAAGAACAGTCGTACTAATTCATTTCTTATGACCACGAGTCTTTCTAGTTCCTAATGTAATTTAAGTTAGATTAGAGAGTGATTCCAAGGTTGTGTCCGATCAATCTAAAAAGTTAGGAAAACATTAGGTTGTTAGACACATTGTCAATAGTATAACTGTATTTATTAAATCGACATAGATACCTTTAGGTTCAATGTTCAAACATTTTTATTTAAATAAGTCTACTTAGTTAGATGTTTGATATTATTGATTGTCAAAATATTTTATTTAGTCTTTTTATTTGATTTAATTAAACATTTTCTCAAACCCATTTTTATTCATATGATCTAAATACATTCTTAAAATTCATTTTCGTTTCCTGCACGATTGTCCCTGCTACCACTATCTACTTGTTCCACGGAGTCTTTATTATTTTATTTTTAAAAAATTCAATAACCATCAAATTTTGGCGTCATTGCCAAAAATGATATTAATCGTTTTTTGGTTTTGTGTATGATCAGGTCTAATCATACAGGAAAATTGATGCATGATCCAAAGATTGAGAGGACCCGTGTATAAGAAGGCGCGCCTAGGCGCCACGGTGCGCAGCTCTTACGCCGCCTTAACTCCGGTGAGGTGCGGCGGAGTCATAAGGCGTGCGCCTTTTGAGGTGAGGCATGATTTAGGCGCTAACTTGTTATTGGTTTTTGTTTGAGTTCACATGCTTTCTTTTGTAGAGACAACAGTATGATTATATAAAATCTGCAAAACATTAAATGACATTTATTGATCATTTTCTCTTTCTATTTTTAAATTAATTTAATATATATTCTATAAGTTACAAAAGGAAATAAAAAGCTTGTGATTGTATCGTCTGTCCTAAGTCATCATAAAAATAAAATAGAAGATAGAAACTATAAAGCTAACAGAAGTGTAACAGTTAATAGATATAGACAAACTAGGTGATATAGCAGCACCAAGTCATATCTACCAATCCTGATGTTATTTTCTATGTAAGAAAAATTTGTCCATTCGTATGCCTTCTCTGCCTCCTCCTTGACTTCAGAAATTTGAAAATTTGCAAACCAAAAAATCTCCATCAACTTATATAGAACATACCTGAGATCGTGCTTCTGACACCAGACAAGTCACAGATTGTGCTGCTGGCTCCAAACAACTCAGGTAAGCTTATTCCCTTGCTTTTTAACTATTTAGCTTTTTTTTTTTCTTTTTTTTTTTTTTTTTTTTTTAAAGTTATCTTTACATATAGTATTTGTCTATGCAGTGTTTATAAATACTTGTTTGAATAATAGACTATTATTAAATACTCTACAATAAAGATACAACTCAAATATTTAGATATTTGTTTTATCAGACTTACTATGCAATATAACTATAAATGTAGTGTATGTATATAGTTTTAAAGAACTTGTTTTTTTCCTAATGAAAATATTTTGCAGGTTAGGTATATTTCTGTTTGTTTACTTTTCAAATAACTTTCAGTATAGTTACTTGGCTGATTTAATTGACTAGTTAGCTTAGTTTACCTAGCTATTTTTCAGCTGCTTAAGCAAGTTTACTATTTATAATCTAATAAAGTTAATATGTTGTTTAACAATGCAGATTTAATGGCAGCTAAATCTGATCCGGCTTGGAAATATTTTGTAAATCCTAATCCGAAAAATACAAATAACACAAAATGTATGTTTTGTAATAAAGTCAAAAAAGGTGGAATACATAGAGCAAAACAATATTTAGTTGGTGGATTTAGAAATACCACCACATGTAGAAAATATTTAAAAGCTGTAAGAAAAAAAGAGAGTTCATGGAAAAAAAAGAATGAATAGGAGGCCCGACAAGTACTGAACCAGAAAATATGGAGTTCGAATTTGGAGAGAGGTATGATGATAATGATTGCTAGAAAATGAAAGGTTCAATTGGATGTATTATTTGCTCGTGATTCCAATAAAGTGGCTAAATAAATGAAAGGTAACAATTGAAGATGGATGATAATAATGCAGCTAAAGAATTACGAAAGCGTGTTGTTAGGGATATTGAAATGTGGTTATGGAATGTGGGAATGCCTTTCTACGTTGCTTCATATGCTGGCTTTCAAGCAATGATAGAATCAATAGACCAATATGGTCCGAGAATGAAGACACCAACTCCTTTTGAATTAAGGGTTTCACTCCTAAACCAAGAGGTAGAGACTACCCGAACTTTAATGAAAGATCATCAAGAGACATGGGTTCAATATGGATGTTCAGTATTGTCGGATGGTTTGAAGGATAAGTGGGAAAGAACATTGATAAAATTCTTAGTCAATTTCATAAAAGAAGTATATTTTTAGAATCAGTTGATGCCTCTACTTATGCAAAGACGGGTAAGAAGATATTTGATTTGTTAAGTTAATGTGTGGAAAAAAGTTAAAGTGAATAATGGCATCCAAGTTGTTGCAGATAGTGCATCAAATAATGTTCTAGCATGTATGGTACCTTTTATTCTGAAAAGTTTCAATGGAATTGAAATATGGATATGAATATTATTTACTAATACATTTTTTTTTTTAAAATAGGAAAGCTATTGATGACAACCTACAACATATTTTGGACACCACTGCATGGATTTGATGTTAGAAGATATTTTCAAATTGCCTAACATGAAGAAAACATTTTAAAAGGCGATGATGGTAAATAGCTACATTTATACACGTCCAGACTTAGTGAATATGTTGAGACAATTTACCAACAAGGAGTTACTTAGGCATGCTAAGACAAGATTTGCAATAGCTTTCATCACTTTGGAGAAAATGCATTCATTGCCAAAAAAAAAAAAAAACCTTAAAAGGATGGTAATTTCCAATGAGTGGAAACAAGCAAGTAGGCAAAACAAAAAATTGCTAAAGAAGTTTTTGATGTACTTATCAATCCTTCATTTTGGAAGAATGTATTATATGCTTGAAAAGTTTCTAGTCAATTGTTCGAGTACTCTGCTTAGTTGATGGTGAGAAGAAGTCCACAATGGGATATATTTATGAAGCCATGGATAGAACAAAGGAGACCGTTGCATACTCTTTTCAAGGTAATGCTACTAAGCATGAAGGCATTTTTAAGATAATTGATCGCAGATTTCAACTACATCAACCTTTATTTGCTGCCGGTTGGTATTTAAATCCAACATTTTTCTATAAAGCTACATCTATTAATCCAGAGGTGAAAGATGGTTTATATGATTGCATTGAAAAGTTAGTTCTAGATCCGTGTACTAGACATCGAATTGACACTGAGCTTTAAATATATGCGAAAGTGGAAGGGTTATTTGAAAAACCAATGGCCAAAAGAAGGAGAGAAGACAAAGCGTGCAATAAAATTTGTTTAAAGTATGTTTAATTTTTTTTTATCTAATCTATATTTTATTTTGGTTAGCAGCATTTTTTTATTTAATCTACATTTTTTTTTGTTTGGTAGCTGATTGGTGGGCTCCATGTGGTGCTCCATATTGCAATCAAAATCCTTAGCCTAACTTGTAGTGCATCTGGTTGTGAATGTAATTAGACTGTTTTTTAGCATGTGATGTGAGTTCAAATTTTACACATTTAAGTAGTTTAATTTTAAGTATATACAAACAAATTCTTATGTTTTCCCAGTTGCACAATGATCGTAGAAATAGACTTTCCCAATCTCATTTCAGTGATTTGGTCTTTCTGAAATACAATAGAGCATTGAGGCATCGTTACAATATGAGAGATACCAATGATCCGATCTCGTTGACCGAAATTGATGATTGTAATAAATGACTAACTGCGAGATTTGATGAAGATGAAGATATTGCTTTTTTTTTTAGATAATGAAGAATTGACATTGAAAACTGTTGCTAGAGCTGCTGGAGTTAGAGAGCCTAGTTATCAACTTAGGACTAAGAAATCAAATGATATTTTTGGTTCTTTATCAAGGTTATCATTAGAGAATAATGAGTAGGAGATTAAAGAAGAAAGAGAAGAATTTAGGGAGGAGGCAAAAGATGAGACAGAGATTGACTTGGGAGAGGAGGATGATATTGATCTTGATGATGCATGAATCATCAGGTAATCACAAGCCTTTTTTTTTTTTAACCTTTTATTTAAGCTTTTGTTTTTAATCTATATTTTTGGGTGCATTTCAAAGTTAAGATTTAGTAGGTACTAAGTATTAAGTTCTAACTTAATAGTTACTAGTTACTACTAATACTTTATTTGATGTTATGTATTTACAACATTGTATGGTTTTAAGTTAGATTCTTATATAACTTTTAGAAATATTTGATTATGTTCCACTAAGTTATATGAGTACTTATTTTACTGATATTTGTTAATGCGCGCCTCAAGTATATAAGGCGCACCCAGGGACGGAGCCAATGGGGGGCTGGTGGGTGCTATGGCCCCCAGCTCCTTGAAATTTCATTACATTGGTATTGATGCACTATTAATACCAAATGGTATGAATGGCTGAGTGGTCAAGACTTCTTTTAGTTAGGTTAACTCCGTTTCTGGGCGCACCTTAAATTTAAGGCTCCAAGGATCCTTTACGTATCAATGCACCTTAGAAAGGACTACAAAAAGATTACAAATAAATTTTTAAAAAAAATAATTAAGAAAGAACACGTTTAGAAGTACGCAAATATGTTCTATACATTCTTGTGATTGAGCATAGTGCCCCCAATATCAAGACTTATGACTTAATAGTGCCCACAGCATCGGATTACGACAATTTTGATATAAATGCTCTTATTAATCAGATTAAAGAACTAACCCCTACAATTTATCAATTGCTTGTAGGTGAAATCCAACCATCGTAGCAACAACTAAGCCCAACTGTCCAACACAACTAAGGTAATGATCTAACCTTATGTCTAATGATTAAATAGTTTTAACTGCTATACAAGAGTTCAAGGATGGTGATATACTGATTTTGCATATAGTCTATGTTGAGAGTGCACTGAATCAAGAGTTAGAACAACAACCACCATTTGTTCAAGTGGGTGGAAAAGCTTATACTGCTACAAGAAAAAACCAACTAAGCTAGTGTTATTTTGTGAATGTTTCAATTGCAGTAACCATGTAATTATGTTCTTATCGATTTTTATTACCAAGTAAATTAACATTAAAAAATTATTTAATGAAGATGCTACCGGAGAATACGATGAAGTTGGTCTAGTCAAGGATGATGACATGCTTGATGTTTTTAAATGGAATACATTTCGTATGTAAAAAAATTAATTAATTTAAAATAAAAATAAAATAAAATAAATTTTAAAAAAAAAAAAAAAAACAACAACAACCAACCAACCTACCTAGCCACATACGCCAGACCAACAAGCCCAAACCTCTGAGCAGAACCAAAAGACAACCAACCATAAAAAGCAACAAGTATAAACCCACCCCAAATAAAAACTCATCAAAACCCACCCATCATGCAATGCAGACATGCCAAAGCTGAATGTGAAGTTTAATTACATAAGTGAGCCTTTTGGCGGATATGATGACCAGACCAGATCAGCAAGCAACAGTGAATAAAACCATTGCTGTCACAATATCATCAGCAGATCTAGCTCGGATGGAATTCAAAGTAGACTGTAAAAAATGTTATGTTTTGATTTGTTCTATGTGGTTAAAAGTTGACAAAACAAGGCTACATGTCTATATTAGAAATGCCAAATAAAAAAATCATAATTTGGTCCTTCAAAAGAATTTGAGGTCTGGATTTAACACCTTCATATGAACAATGACAAGCCAGTTTTAAGAGGTGGTTAAAAAGAAACACCCTGAGCTAGGTAACTAACAAAACACAGGTCAGCGAAAGAAAGCACAGCATCAAATTATTTCAGACTTATTATCCAAGCAATAATTCTACAGTCTACGCAGCAGCAGCAATACCAATCCTCCTAATATTACACTGACCTAACACTAATCACACACCTAACCTCAACCAATATCATCATGACTCAATCTTCTACATCAACTGCAGAGAATAACACACACAACTAATACCTTCACCCTTCCTCCGCCCTTGGAGAAAGATACAGCATATTCCAACCTACCATCTCTATTATAGGAAAATCTATACACAACCGAGTTCTAAGTAGCACATACTGAGACTATAGAACCTGGTAAAGGGAAGAAGAATCTAAGTACTTTCCAGCCTTATTGATGGTCCAGCTGAAATGTTTAGGACGTGCCGTCCGAGGAAGCCCGTTCACTTTTATCTGAGTTGAGATTGAGATCAGCTTGTGATGATTTGTCATCAGAGGATGCCTTCTCATTGCCCTTTTTCTTTGAGTTGAGAAATCGACCACCACATCCTCTAGCTCTTCTTAAAGCATGCAAATGTCGGGATTCATGCAAGTATGGCTGCATAATTAGTTTAAATTTTAAGTTAAGTCATGTAAAACTCAATTTTCAGGCCCAAGATAAACAACCTCCTGCATCGTATATCGGTTTTATACAGTAAAATCACTAAATTGAACAGAATGAAATAAAATTTAATGCTAGCAACATGCCTTCCGAGACTTCATAAATTTATTTTCAGATTCAGCTTTTGCACGAGACTGTCGGCGTCGCAAGATACCATGGTATTGTTTCGCATTGACAAATACAGGCTCCTCAACAGCATCTGATGGCAGAGGAACTCCAGCTTGCTGAATTCCCATCAACTGGAGATGGACCTAAAAAATTTGTCAACTATCACATCAAATTTGTTTATAAAGTCGCCATCATTACATCAATCAGGAGAATAATATTTATCCAAATAACATACCATTGGCTGTCCACCGTATGGCTGTGGTGGATAGGGTTGTCCATCATAAGGGGCAAAGATGCTTCTATAGTAGGGGTCTGGATACGGGTACCCTGCTGGTGCCTTGAATCACATGAAGCAAAAACAAGATCACTTCATAAGCACTTCTCTAATTGTATGGATTTGTGACTAATTCAATTGCAGGATCTTGACAACATTTTCTTGCTTAATAATGATTACATTCTTAAAGGAAGAAATTAACATAAAAAAAGCAACCCAGACTGTGATATAATGAGTACGCTCATCCCACATGCATCTAATATCCTAAAAGATGTTAAGACAAACAATAATACGATTGATGATTTTGTAAAGAGAGATCAAACAAGAGTAAACCAATGGAATAATTGCCCCCAAAAAAAAAAAAAGAAGGAACCAGATTGCAAAATCAGTACATCTGGCATCAAATTACTAGAAGCTTATTTAAGATTGTGTTACATTAAGTGCATAAACTTACTGAGAAAATTAGATTGCTTAATATAATCACTCAAAAATATACAACATATTGTGCAACCAAGAATAAGTAGAAATTCAAGAAACAGCTATACAAGAGAACACCACTACAGTATCAACAATCAGGTACGTATATAGTATTTTTCAACTTCCCTTAAAAAAAAAAATGAACTCAGGTAATATCACAAAGCCAAAATATATTACACAGTAGGACAAAAGGTAGAGATTAAACTGTAGACATGAATTAGTATTTCAATGGATTAAGTTAATATTAATATTCAGCCATGATTACCTCTATGATCAACGTATTCCCTTATAAATCCAAGTATTAATTAACAGAATCAGCCCCTACACAACATGCAATGAGTTCTATCATGGTTCCAAGCATTCATTTTAGAAACTAAATTTTGCAATGAACATCTTAATACTGTTAAAATTTTGGCATAGTACTTAGCCAATAAATCAGAGAGCAGAACACATGCATAACTAAAAATCAATTAATATAATAGGACTCACATTTAACAATCCAATTCTGTTAATTTGGTTTCACTGCTCCAGATTCTTAAAATAAAATAAAACAAATAAAAAAAGTTTAAAAAAAATCTGGGTATGCATACCATAGCACCTGCCCCAAGTTGAGGAGTTGCATACGGAGCATTCGCAGGTGTCAAGCCTGGATGAGACACTCCAGTTGCTGTAGCTGAGGACTGCATCTGGGATTCAGAGTGCTTTTGCTGCTCATTCACTTCACTGCTATCTGCACAACAATTTTCAGAGGCAATAAAAAGCTACATTAGAGATGTATATGTATGCAACATTACACCAAAAGGCAGATAAGGCGGATCAGAGTTGAAGTATAAGAAGACAAGTATCAGACAATAAGCTAAGACCCCCACAGAATCATATATAAATAACTCCTAAGTTAAATTTTCATGGGTACCACAGCACAGTGGCATATGTTCCCAATTAATAAATGAACCAGATCTGTCTGACTAAAACCAAACAGCCTCAAACAACCACTAAAGTCAGTATTTCTTTTATCTGGAAGAAAACCTCGTCATAAGCTAATCCATCTAGGAAATTGCTACAGTGAAATACCAGAGAAAGTAAAAAATAAATAATTAATGACTATCAAAGGGTGCTGAAGAATTAAAAAAGATCAGATAATATATAAATCCAAGCTCCAACATCATCTTAGAACAGATTCTTATTCAAATTAGGAGCCACAGTAAACAAAAACTTCAAATCGATCACATAGATACTGGATAAACTGAAATGTTTTAAACTTAATCAGGTAAGCACCCTTGAATGTACATTTAAACAGAAAAAATCAGAGTTACTTCCAAAGACAAGCAAACTGTTTCCAATTTCTGGACGCCTCAAAAGCAAAACTCACATGATATCTTTGTAATCAGGTAAAAAGGATCAAATTATCATGAAAACATAAATCATAAGAGCATAGATTGATCAAAGTCTTAATGAAAAATACCAGACAGATCATGCACAGAAGAAGTCATGAGGCCAATATGCAAGCAGAACCTGCAATCAACCTGGCAGAACAATCAACATGATTCAGCTATAAACACCTAAGTATATAAACGGTACATAACTTAAATATTATCAAAATGTACCAGAGATCACACATCAGAAATATCGAGAAGATATATGTGAAAATTAATTCACACTCATCACCATAAATGAATGAACAACTCAGTACTCTAACCAGCATTCTATGAGAATTGCACCAGTCCAGATACTAGAAGAAACCAATAAACATCAAAATGGGAAGAAAAAGCCTTCAATAAACAGCATCCATTAAACTACCAACCTAATAGCTAGCAACTTCCATGCTAAAGTGGAGACAAGATAGATACTGACGATCAATGCTTATATACAGGATGCAGTTAGAGATCAATCATCAACAGTTAACAAAAATAAAATAAAATAAGTAAATAGGGTGATATTGGTTATTGTTCCAGCATCATCAATGACTCCAACGACTTACTAGATTCAATCCAGTTCACTTTCGGATTCATGTATCCACCCAACATCTGTATATCATTATTCTTTTGATAATAATAGATGAAAACAAAACAATTATTTGACTTTATCCAGAAAAACAGATCAAGTTCACATTTTTATTTTCCAGAATGAGATCAAGTTGACATTTGAACTATGTATCCCTCCAAACATTTTTAATATTATACTATTATTCTTTGGAAAAGAGTAAACTAAAAATAATAATAATGCTATTTTATTAGTTCCTACCATCAAAGACTCATAACCTTAGTCAATAACAGAACATATCACACTTCTAATAAGCAAGCAAAGTGCAGTTAATTTAGGACTAAAGAAGCTTGTATTGATTGTTGTTGTATGTGTTCAAGTTGCAATCGAAATATCATCATCCATTATATGTGATTGCATGCAAGGAAATTGCTTTATTTGCTTTACAAATCATATCCAGAATACACGGACGATAAGAAATATTCTATAACATCACATTCAACCGGAAGCAACAAAGTGGAAAAAATCATTTTCATAAACACAACAGGAAGATGGTAACATCATTCGATTAAACTAATGATAGACAACATGCATATATAGCAATGAAACCTGTACTTGAGATAAATTGAGCTTGAGGGAATTGCAATATTATTTCATAACAAGAAATTTTGAAAAAGCAGAAGTTTCAAACAAAAATTAAATAGCCCTTTAATTTGGTATAGAGTCGAAAATTTGAATCTAAAATGTTGTTTTTCCAACAAGCATGAGGGCATGTATGATATTCTCCTATTATCAGATATCCTATGAAAGTCTCTTTGCATCCATCATATGAACAGTAACTACTAAAAAAATGCACAAACGAACGTCATCACTACAACATTCAGTCAACCTTCAATCACAAATAAATGATGCCAACTTAATGCAGCAAATAGAATTTAAAAATAATAATCTTGTGCTCTTGACTAGATTTGCAGCTAACCAGACTAAACTCTTGACTAGATTTGCAGCTAACCAGACTAAAAACATAACTAAATCACCAACACATCAGAAATATCATAATTTTATAACACCCAGCACAGAGCATTACCACAACCATGAGATGGGCATACCAATTAAAACAATTCATAAATCTTACTTCTACTCAGAACCAAGGATAAGATCAAAGATATTCCAGCTTCCATTTCATTAATACAAAATCATCATTGGAAATGAAAGCATATCTATGAATCAAGAAAACAGGAACAAAGGCAAAATGCAAGACTATTTTTAAGACTAGAATACAAATATTTATTTCTCCACATCAGCACCAGAAATTTAAAGGATAACTAAACCTGTCATTCGAAAAGATCTAGAAGCAAACAGAATCACCATTTAAAGAATCTCCCATGTAGAAAGCCAAATAAAAATAAAAAATTAGATGCTAACAAAATCACATCAAAACTCTATAAATTCTCAAATCAGTTCAGTCTAACCTAGCCCAAATTAAAAAGATTGAACTGAAATTCATTTTTTTGGGTGATAACTCGGAATATAAGTTATATTCACATTTCATTTCCGTTACTCCATGAGACTCAATTACAAGGAAGAGAAACTAACTTTTGAAAGATAAACTGCCTAGTGCAGCAAAACATAAAACATAAACAAGAAGTATTATTAACTTCCTAATACCATCATATTCCAAGACACAGAACAAAATTAAATTTATGAAACAAGACATGTTGACTACATAGCTTCAAAATGATAACCTATTTGACCTCTAAATCAATCCAAGTACCCATTACCAAACTGTTAACAAAACATTAGCAAGAAGATATATAAATATGAATTAACTGGTGCCTTAATTATTTTAAAATCACAATCAGGTAAACAACAAAATTCATCTTGGAACCTAATGACTTGCCGTCAGGCACAACAAAAACCAAATAACAGCAGTTCCAATCACTTAAATCACTTATTTCCGAATAAAGCATTCAATTTCATTGACATGCAGAAGCAAAACTAAACCAACTCCAAAACTATCAATCAATAGAAACGAAAATCAACCCGACAAACACATGCAAGCAAACAATTTAAGCTCAACAAGACCAAAAAGAAAAAAAGACAATCCAAAATTTCAAAAGCTATAGACTCTTCACTGATTCTTCAATCGAGAAGAACACGAAAGTTCTAATTGAATTGAAATCAAACTATAACAACAACATCATGCAATAGGAGTTTCCGAGAGATGAGTTGAGCAATTGGAGTGAAAATCAAAATGAAAATTAAGAAAAAGGGAAATGAAATTAGGGTTTGTAAAATCGAAAATTTACCTAAACAGAGTGGTACTCTTGTCCTGAGTCAATTGGTAGGAGGAGGTCTTCTCAAAACTATAAAAAGTCTCGTCTTGTGATTTTTGTTTTGGGGATTGGGATTCGGATTGGACTGGGTTTGGGATTTCGCTTCCTTTTTCTTCTTCTTGTATTTATATTTTATTGGCGGTGTGTATATTCCCAATTTCAGTCCTCCTCAAACCTCATTTGCTTGTTTTGACTGGAGAGACTGAGAGGCTATCAATTTTGCTCTTGGGCTTTTATTATCCGAATTTTGGAATGCTTTTTTTCCAACCGATGCACTACATAGGATTTATATTTGAGTCCATTGGATTTCTAGACTATGAAAAGTTTACTATATAATTATAGGCCACTTTTGAAATGTTTGCAAAACTAAATTTTGATTTTCACTCCATAGGCCAATCACAGCTGTGAGCATAATACATAGACTGTGAGTATAATTCACAGCATCTGTGAATTGTAAAGTTTCAAGGGTATTTTGGGAAACTTGGTCTATGGAGTGAAAACTAAACTTTTAAAAGTCTGTTTTTGTATGTTTTTTAAAACAGACCTATAATTGTATTTTAAACTTTAAAAAGCCCATTTCTTAGAATTTTCACTTTATATTTTGTTATAAATTAAACTAGTATAATTTATATCCTTCCATCTAAATTTTGTATAAATTTCAATAAAATTTTTCATAATTTTTTCAAAAGAAATTATTACTTCAATTTTGATATTTAAAATGGGTAAAAAAATTAAGAAAAATATTTTTTGGCAATAAAAAATTTAGTATATAATTATCGGCCTGTTCAAAAAAGTTTGTAAAACTGAACTTTAATTTTTACTCCATAGGTCATTCAAAAACTGTGATCGTAATTCACAGAATCTGTGAATTGTAAAAATTCAAGGGTATTTTGGAAAACTTCGGTGTCGGACTCTGAATTGAAATAATTTTTTAACTTAAATCCTACTTCCGGACGGTAATTGCAATAATCTGTAATCACTTATCTTAGATCATATTAAGGAGTATTAAAACAAGAATAATTCAGGTTCTTAATCAACTTATTTGATCATGTTTGTTACCCTATTTTTGTAAACTAATCTTCATACGTGTGTGACATTTTATTTTGTTAAATAAGACGCATCTTGTGTGTGCTTGTTGGGCATTGGCTAACTAACCAGACATTGATAGTCTGATCCTTTGGGATGGAAATTGCTGAGCTCAGACAGTCAGGTGGAGTAGCAGGATATGGTTCACTCATGTCAGCATCAGTCATCATCTGGCATCATTTTCAAGACTTGTCTTTTCATTATTATATTTTTGATTTATTTCAAAACTTTGTAACCGCTGCATATTATTATGGTTTTGATAATGTTTGGTCAGTTTTGAGTGTTTCAGACACAACTACTTTTTGCTGGAACTTGTACTTGAATTTCAGATTTGATAAGCTTTCAGTAATGGATACCTTTGAATATCGTTCCATAATTTTGTATATGTTCTGTATGTATAATGTTTGTATCTGTTTGTCAATTTATTTCGTTCTACATGTGACATCCGTTCTTAGCGTCCTTTCCGTCGGGGTGGGAGTTCGGGTGTTACACTATAAGTGAGAACGTTTCTTCATAATCTATGTCCTCCTGTTGGGCATAGCCTTTTGCCACCAATCTTATCTTGTATCTATCGATCGAACCATCAATCTTCCATTTAACGCGAAGGACCCATTTATTTCTGATGGCTCTACATTCTGGTGGTAGGTTGACAAGTCCCAGACAAGATTACTTTTCATCGATTTCATTTCCTCTTTCATAGCTTTCATCCATAGATCCTTGGTGGGTTAATTGAGAGTTTCTTTCACGTTATTTGGATAATCGCCATCGTGTGAAGCCATCATTAACGTTTCCCCATCAATCTCATAACGTCGTCAGGGAATGTGGACTCTTCTACTTCTTTGAGTCGATGACTCAGGCATCGAAGAATCAGGAATATGAGTACTCCCATTGTCATACACCAGTGGAGCTGATTCTTCAAGCACTTGTTCACTTCCACTAGGATCAACATCCATCTGTGAAGGAACTAAGTCCTCTGATTCGTTTTATTCGAAAAAGGAAGTCTCTCTTTCTCCTATGAGTACATATCCTTTGGATTGCTTGGGATATTTGATGAAAGTACATCTCTTACCTCTCTGATAAGTCTAGAATTTACCTATGTTTTAGCATACTTTATGAGCTTGAATGTAATGAAATTAAGTTTAAATGATGAGATATTGAATACATTTATATTAATTCTAGGCTATTATTGTTGAGATAGGGACTTGGATGAAAAGTTGTGGAAAAGAAGCTAAAATATGCAAATTCAGAAGAAAGAAGGATCAAATCAGAATTTCATCCAAAGTCAGCAAACTGGCGAAATGATTTTGCTAAGAAACGAATTCGCCTGAAGACATCGCCATGATTTGGAGTAGAGGGCGATGCAGCAGGCGATATAAAGAAGATTTCACCTCAAAGTTTAAAACATGAAAGACGAATCAAAAATTCCTCGCCTTTGTATGTCGCCATCCTGGCAGAAATTTAGGCGACGAAGGTCGAACTTTGCCTGCCTTGAGGCGATGGTTGAGGCGATAAAGGAGAAATGTCGCCAAGTCAGAGGATAATAACAGGCGACATTTGATGAGACACCGCCTAGAAGATTTTAACTAGAAGAGTGTTTCGGCGAAGAATATCAACTCGCCTGAGCATCAGGCGACGTACTATGGAAATATTGAGAACATTTCGCCTAGGAAGATTGTTAGCTTGGCAATCAGGACAAGCGAGATTTGAAGAAGTCGTTTGGTTCAAGCGAAGTAACAAGCGACATAAATGAAGAAAAATGTTACTTCGCCAATTTGTGTTTCTTTGTCAATTTTATTTCAAAATTGCCACTGAGCCAAACTTTATAAATAGGAGCTCAGATGAAGTAATAAGTGTGAAGTTTTTTTTGAGAAAAAAGTTTAGACGGTTGATTTTTACTCTTGACATTCTGTTATACTTTAAGAGAAATTCTAGATTCTTCTATACGCTTTATTCAACATCTTCAGAGAAGTTTCTTGAAGAAGTTTTGTACTCTGTTTCTGTTGATCATAGAGATTAGCTTGAAGATTGTGAAGCAACAACTGTGACAGAGTCTAGCTTCAATCTTCCTTGGTAAGATTTAGATCTTAAGCATGTCGATGATGATTTTTGTACTTGATTGGATATGGTGAAGTAGATGTACTAGCTAAAAGCTCTGTTGATTTGTTGACTCTTGATGTTGATTATCATTTCAATTGCAATGTTCCTTGTTCAATTATAGCCAGATCTACTTGATTTCATGAGCTAATTGAATTACAAGAACGAGAGTTATGTAATATTGTTCTTCTGAGATTTGATTTAGATCAGAGATGGCGATTAGGTTTCAGATCTAAGAACAGAGGATCGTAGTGCTAGAGATAGACTACAGATCTGTTTTTCTACAGATTGTGCTTATCAATTGTATAGGTTGTAGTATAGAGATATATGCAACTATATAATTGAGAGCTGTTAAATTGAATTGAGAGATCTTTTAACAGATTACTGATGATGATCTAGAATGTAAATATGTGATTTAAGGTGAAACTTGCATAATAAGTTAATTGATAACAGATTTAACAAATCAACTTATTCATTGTTAAGATCAATTGCAGAATAGAGTGCTGACTTGAGTTTTAATTGAATGAATGTCATTAGAAACTTTTACTTCACATCAATTCCATGATTCTTATGATTCATTTTGTATAAAGATTCTTTTAGCAATTCAATTTAAATCTTAGTCTCAATCATGCTTCTTAACTTATTATTCATGTGGAGACGATATCTAAAATACTACATTAGACATTGATAGGAATTTTGATTGATTACTGTGAATTCTAATATCAGTTGAGTTTTCATATACTCAGCACAAAGAAATTTTCCTCATCAATTTCTTGGCGCCGTTGCCGGGGATTGTTCTTTGAAGATTAAGATTTGTTTTGAACTGCGCTAACATGATTTAGTAAATTATTTTTCAGTTTTAAATTTGTTTGTTCAAGTGTGTAGTGTATGCAGACAAGATCTAAAGGTACCCAAGACTTGCAGTTTGATCCTGAACCAGAAAAAATTGTTAGACAATCTAGATCACGAACAAGATCAGCAGCGAGAACTGAGTCAAGAGCAATAATGTTTGGAGACCGCTACAACAGAAATAATGATAATGATGTACGAGGAGATCCTGAGAGGATGACTCTTCGTCAATATTCCATCCCACCAGTTGATGGCATGCCACAGGCCATCAATTTACCAGCAATAACTAGCACTGTCAAAATGGGTTTAATGCCCGCGGGTACCCGTGCCCGCCCGCATTTTTTGCGGCCACGGGCATGTAAATTAAAAGACCGTTTAGAGTGCGGGCTTTTGAGGCTCGGCCCGTTTGGGCCCGTACCCGCACGAGCCGAGCATGAGCTACCCGCGGGCATGCCCGCATTTAAATATAAAAATATACATGCTCTAAAATTTAATTTAGATCTTATTTTTATCTCTGTTTGTGTGTTGATAGCTACTTTAATTTTCAATGTTTTTTATTTTGGAGATGAAATCTTTATTTATAATATTATGATGTTTATTTGTTTGAGAATTTTGAAATACATTAGTATATTTGTGCAACTTAATGAGTTTACTCTACTTGTATAGTTAATTATTTGTTTAATGGGATCTTATTTTCTATGAAATGAGTTGTTGTTAGCTTTGAACTTGTTTTTAAGATCTTTTACTTCATGTTCTATTCCTATATCCTTGCGGTGTTTTCGACACAACATAATCGACTTCAGATATCCTATATAATTAAATCACTTAGTCGTGAAATGAAAAGGCAAAGAGTTGATTAAACTAATGTCAAGGGCATGTTTTGAATTAATTTTACTAATAAAAATATCAAATTTGTACTAACTTATAAAAAAATGTACATAATCTATTATGCGAAAGTTCATTCATAAATCTCATAAATTACCAAAGTCATCAACCGAAAAAAATACTGGCATGCCCGTACCCGCCTGCACGGACGGGCACAGGCATCAAAATGATGCCCATTAAAAAGTGGGCTTTTATAGGCCCGTGCCCGCATATAGCCCGTACCCGTACGGGTACGGGCACGGGCAGAGCCGGGTAACCCGTTTGACAGTGCTAGCAATAACAACTGAAAACTTTGAGTTGAGATCTGGACTCATCCAAATAGTTCAACAAAACAAGTTTGGAGGAGGAGCTACTGAGGATCCTAATCAGCATCTGAACACATTTCTGCAACTGTGCAGTACATTTCGACACAATGGAGTCTCAGAGGATGCAGTTAAACTTCGCTTATTTCCCTTTTCACTGAGTAACAAAGCTCACTCCTGGTTATACTCATTCCCACCAGGATGTATCAATAGCTGGGAAGATCTAGTTAGGAAGTTTTTAGCCCGCTACTTTCCTCCCATGAAGATGGTGAAACTGAGAAATATGATTTCTTCTTTTCATTATGTGGATGGAGAGTCATTATATGAAAGCTGGAAAAGGTTTAAGGAGCTGATTAGAAGATGTCCTCTCCATGGCATAGCATCTTGGAGCATTGTGATGACATTTTATAGTGCCATGCCTCCTCAGATCAAAATGCAAATTGATTCTTCAGCTGGAGGATCAATAATGGATAAGGAGCCAGATGACGCTCATGACTTCATCGAATTGCTGGCAAACAATGATTTTGGATAGAATGAAAAGGAAAAGGCTGCAAATAAGAAGCAGTCTGGAGTTTATGAGTTAGAGTCTTTCAATGCATTATCTGCTCAGATAGCATTGTTGAATAAAAAGATGGACAATATGGTAGTCAATAAGGCCCATCCAAAGAAGACTTCAGTTAATTCTGTTGAAAAACAGAAGACTACTCTGGCAGAATATGCTCAGGAAGCAGCACTTACTAATGATGAAGATGAGCCAGAGGAGTCAGAACAAGTAAATTATGTGAATAATAATTATGGGAACCAGCAGAGGCCATACTATCAACAGAGGAACCAACCCTATCAAAATCAGGGTTATTACCAAAGAAATCCTCAACTTGGTTACCAACAACAAAGACAGACTCAGTATCAGCCAATGGGACAAAAGAAGCCTAGTATGAAGGATCTTCTGATTAAATACATAGAGAAGACTGATGTTGTTCTTACCAACCATACCACTTCAATTAAAAATTTGGAAACTCAGATGGGGCGACTTATGCAAGTTTTGAATCAAAGACCCTAAGGAGCACTTCCAAGTGACACTGTGCCCAACCCAAAGGTTAAAGATAAATCTAAGGAGGAAGCACAAGTGCACGCTATTACACTGAGAAGTGGGAAACAATTGGAGAACTCTAAGGAAAAGAAAAGCTATGAACCTCCTGCACAAAATAAGGAAAATGAAGAAATCAGCAAACCTTTTGCAAAAGAATAGGAGGCTGTGAAGATTGCCTTACCTTTTCCTCAAAGAGAGAATAGAAAGAAGCTGGATAAGCAGCTTGAGAAGTTTTTAGACATGATGAAGCAAATCCGTGTCAACATCCCATTCATTGAAGCATTGAAACAGATGCCTGTCTATGTTAAATTCATGAAGGAGCTGTTGTCAAATAGAAGGAATTTAGCTGATGTGGGATGCATTATGTGAATGAGAGTGTGAGCCAACTTGTCAAGTACCAAATTCCTAGGAAAGAGAAAGATCCTAGCAAGTTCACCATACCTTTGACCATAGGCGATAGATTCAAAGGGAGAGCTCTCTGTGACTTGGGAGCCAGTATAAACTTGATGCCTTTGGCCATCTGTGAAAGGTTGGGAATAAGACATTTCAGACCTGATAATGTCTTGTTGCAACTTGCTGATAGATCTTTCACTCATGCAAAGGGAGTTGTGGAAGATGTGATAGTCATAGTAAACAAATTCATGTTTACAGTGGATTTTGTAGTGCTAGACATGGAGGTAGATGAAGACGTACCTTTGCTACTTGGTCGACCATTTTTGAGAACTGGAAGAGCATTGATAGACGTGGCAAATGGTGAACTCACACTCAGAGTTAATGGAAAGGAAGTAAAATTTAGTCTTTTGGAGTCATTAAAATTTCCATATGATTTTGATGAAGTCAAGAGTACACAATTGGCAGCTGATACAGAGTTGATGGATAAAATTCTCGCATTAAGAAGTTCTGATCCACTAAACAATGTATTAATCAATGATGTGGATATGGATATTCCAGAGGAGAGTGCTTATAGTGGTGAGCTAGAATGCATGACTTCTCATTTTGTCCTCAACATTAGTGATATACAACCATCTGCCGAGCCAATGCTTCCCTCAATTGAAAAACCACCACAGTTGGAACTGAAGGCACTTCCAAGTCATCTCAGGTATGCATTCCTTAACTCTAAGGATTTTAGCTTACCTATTGTGGTTTCCAATGACTTAACAGATGAACAAGAGGAAAGCCTCCTCGACGTGGTGAGGAAACACAAGAAAGCCATTGCATGGACAATAGCAGATATTAAAGGAATCAACCCCACTTTCTGTACACACAAGATCATCTTGGAGGGTAAACATACACCCAAGATCCAACCTCAGAGAAGATTGAATCCAACTATGAAGGAGGTTGTGAAGAAGGAAGTACTGAAACTCCTTGATGCAGGTATTATTTTTTCAATTTCAGATAGTGAATGGGTTAGCCCAGTGCAGTGTGTGCCAAAGAAGGGAGGGATTACTGTGATTAAGAATGAAAAGAATGAATTGATCCCTACTAGAACTGTTACAGGCTGGCGTATGTCTATAGATTATAGAGTTTTAAACGATGCCACTAGAAAGGATCATTTCCCCGTTCCCTTCTTAGATGAGATGTTAGATAGGCTAGCAGGACACCCTTATTTTTGCTTTCTGGATGGTTATTCTGGATATAACCAAATTCTCATAGCTTCTGGTGATCAGCATAAAACAACTTTTACTTGTCCTTTTAGAACCTTCGCTTATAATAGGATGTCATTTGGACTATGTAATGCACCAGGAACGTTTCAAAGGTGTATGCTAGCAATCTTTACTGATTTCATAGGTAAGTTTCTAGAGGTCTTCATGGATGATTTTTCCATTATAGGAGACAGTTTTAATGATTGCTTGAATAATCTAGAGAAAGTGCTTAGAAGATGTGAGGAAACTAACCTAGTCCCCAACTGGGAAAAATGCCATTTTATGGTAAGAGAGGGTATTGTTTTAGGCCATAAGGTGTCTGCTGAGGGATTAGAAGTAGATAGAGCAAAAATTGATGTGATAGCCAATTTACCTCCTCCTGCCATGTAAAAGGCGCTTTATTAAGGATTTTTCAAAGATAGCTAGACCCCTATGTGTTTTGTTAGAAAAAGAAAAGAAGTTTGATTTTACTGATGAATGTTTGAAAGCTTTTTTGCAGCTTAAAGAAAAGCTTGTCTCAACACCAGTCATAATTCCACCAGATTGGAATTCTGAATTTGAAATCATGTGTGATGCATCTGACTTTGTTGTAGGTGCAGTGCTGGGACAAAGAAAGGAGAGGCTATTCAAGGTCATTTACTATGCTAGTAAAACGTTGGTGGAGGCTCAGAGAAATTACACCACCACTGAAAAAGAACTACTAGCAATAGTCTTTGCATTGGATAAATTTAGATCATATATATTAGGGTCTAAAATTATCATCCATACTGATCATGCAGCATTGAGATACTTATTTGCTAAGAAGGAGTCTAAGCCTAGGTTGATAAGATGGGTGCTCTTGCTGCAGGAGTTTGACATAGAAATCAAAGACAAGAAGGGCACTGAGAATGTAGTAGCTGATCACCTCTCAAGACTGCATATTAAGAATATGAAGGCTCAAGTTGACATCAATGAACAATTTCCAGATGAGCAACTTTTCCTTTGTGAGGTAACATTTTATCCCTGGTATGCTGACTATGCAAACTATTTGTCATGTAAAGTATTACCTGAAGATTTAAACAATCATCAGAAGAAAAAGTTCCTTCATGAGGTTAAGAGGTACATATGGGATGAACCCTACCTGTTTAGGAGATGTGCTGATCAAGTGTTAAGACGTTGCATCCCATATGAAGAAACATTCGACATCATCAAGCACTGTCATTCATTAGAATATGCTGGTCATTTTGCTGGAACAAGAACAGCAGCCAGAATTCTGGAGTGTGGTTTCTGTTGGCCATCAATATTCAAAGATGCATATGCTTATGTGGCCAGCTGTGATAGATGCCAGAGAATGGGTAATATTTCTAAGAGGCAAGAAATGACCCAAAATTATATCCTGGAGGTGGAGCTATTTGATGTCTGGGGTATTGATTTTATGGGACCATTTCCTCCGTCAAACAAGTATGAGTATATACTTATAGCAGTTGATTACGTATCCAAGTGGGTAGAGGCTGTTGCTTGTGTTACAAATGATGGAAAAGCGGTGGAGAAATTTCTTCAGAAGAATATCTTCACTAGATTTGGCATACCCAGGGTACTAATTAGTGATGGAGGGTCTCACTTCTGCAATAAGCTGTTGGAGAAGGTTCTTAAGAAGTATGGAGTAATCCATAAAGTTACCACAGCTTATCATCCACAAGCAAATGGACAAGTGGAAGTTTCAAATAGAGAGTTAAAGAGAATCCTGCAAAAGACTGTAAATGAGTCCAGAAAAGACTGGAGCTTCAAGCTAGATAATGCTCTCTGGGCTTATAGAATAGCTTTTAAAACTCCCATTGGAATGTCACCATTTAGAAGGGTATATGGCAAGGCATGTCATTTACTAGTGGAGTTGGAACACAAGTTGTATTGGGCTGTAAAACTCCTGAATATGGACTATGAAAAAGCAAGAAAGCAGAGGCTTCTACAACTAGATGATATGGATGAATGACGCCTTGAAGCTTATGAAAATCATGAGATGTACAAGCAGAAGGTGAAAAATTACCACGATAAAAAGATTGTCAAGCGAGAGTTCAAACCTGGTCAATATGTATTGCTCTACAATACCAAACTTAGCTTATTTCCAGGAAAACTAAAGTCTAGATGGTCTGGACCATTTAGAATAAAGAGTGTTTCCCCATATAGAGCTATTGAATTGTTTGATAACAAGTCTACTGATTCTTTTGTTGTGAATGAACAGAGACTCAAGCATTATTTGGGGGGAGACATCTACAGGACAAGAGATATCCTTTACATCTCAGATCCTGTATATATAATGGAAAATCAATAACAAACTTGCCTGGGTCGATGCTAACGACCTTAAACAAAGCATACTCCATACACAATTTTTTTTTTGAGAATTATGTAATGATCAATTAATTGTGTAAGTTTTTAACTTACCAAGTTCATGTTTTGCAGAAGAATTGTTATTTTAAGATGAACTTGTTGTTTAAAGAAGAAGGCGCGATGTCATTCTTATTGCCAAAATACTCGCCAAAGCTGTTTAACAATTGACGAGGAATAACTTCATTTCGCCTGTATGAATATTTTGAAGATGGCGAATTATGGGATGTCGCCATGCATGGTCGCCTGGGTGAAGACGAGAAATTATAGTCATGCCAAAAACTTCGCCTATCTTACTTTTGCAAAGGCGAGGAAGGACGAATCTCGTCTTGTTATATCGCCCAGTGACAAGAAGAGTGAGGCGAGAATTCAACACATTGTCATTTTATCTCGCCAAACAGCTATGTTTTCTGGCACTAAGTTTTAATTGTGCCAAATTTCTTTGCCTGGAAACAAGTTAAATTTGGCGAAGTGTGATTTATTCCCCTGGAAAATCGCCTGTTTTGAAAATATATTTTTGGCGAGGTAGTTTTTTTTTCGCCTCATTCTTTCGCCTGAAATTCTTTTTTAAGGCAAAGTAATAGATATGTCGCCACTTTATATCGCCAGTTAGGTAAATTAAGGCGAGTTTATTCTTTCTCGCCCAGTTTTGAATTTTATCACACCTACACTATTGGCGACATAAAACATTTCGCCACTTATATCACTTGCACATCATAGGGTGGCGAAATAATTAGGCGATACATAGGCGCACACAATTATTACCATTGTATGACACGGGGCGAGGCAAGAACTTTACGCCTTCTGCCTAGTTCTTTCATCATTGCGCCTATTTTTTGATGTCTTTATAAACCCAATTCGATTTTACCGTTACTATTACCCTGCTCTCTGAATTTTCAATTTTTCGAAAACCCTAAATCGCGAATCCCTCAATTCGTTTCTGCATTTCAATCGACTTTCATCACAGTAACCAAACAAGGTATGTTTCTTTTCTTTCTCTCTCAATTTGTTGCAAGCTGATAGTTATCTTTTGTTTATTTGTGTTGATATGTTAATCAAGATTGTTAGGGTATTAATAGAGCTTTGTTTAACGGTAATAATGGTCGAATCTCTGTGGGTTTTGAAATGAACATGAATGATTTTAGCTGGGTGTTTCATTTTCTCGAATGTAATTGATTGCGTTGATTGACAGTAGTTGTTAGTGTTTTAGCTGTAAAACGTGGTTTAAAGCTTTGATTGTTAATTTATGCTTTATAAATGATGAACCCATGTTGGGATATACTGTCAAACTGTTCAATATTGATAATGTTGTTGTTTTACTGAGTTTAAGTTTTGTCGGTTTGAAATTTGGTCATATTTGTTTGACATATTGTTTCAAATTGCAGATAATGGCCAAAAGAAAGAGTGACAGTACTCCTAGCCCGTCTAAGAAGGGCAAGAAGGCAAAGACTTCGGTCAGGCCGAAAATCTATGATGACAAGAATTATCAGGTCAGAGTAATTCTTCCGTCTTCACCTAAGTCTCAAGATAAGAATCTGAAGACCCATTCTACTTCAGTTGCTATTGAGGGGAAAGTATCCAAAGAGTTATCTGTGAAGTCTACAAAGAGTCACAAGAAAAAATGAGTACAGATTGGCTCAAGCAAAAAGAAGAATGTTGAAACTACTCCCAAGACCCCTTCTACTTCAACTGCTGTTAAGGGGAGTGTTTCAGTTGATAAATTAGTTTTGGCTAAAAAACAAGCTGCAGCAGAGTTTGGGGTTAGTAAAAAAGGGAAAAAGGTGATAACCAGTTCACCTAATATTTCTAAGGATAAATCTAAGATCAAGAGCCCTTCTCAGAAGGACAACTTGCAGTTTTGGCAAGAGAAGGGAATTTTGTTAGAAGAACTAGAAGATAAGAGATTTGGGAATTATCTGTGAAGTTGGTTCATGAAGAAGTTGGTGGCACAGCCCAAGAAGGTGAATGCCACTCTAGTGGAGGAGTTCTATGATAAAGCTCCTGAGGAGTTGGACACTCCTTTTGAAATTCGAGGCCAACAAGTGGATATATCAGCTGAGTCTATCTGCAGTTATTATGAACTAATGGAGGCTAATCATCAAGGTGATAGAGGAATGGAAGCCTCAGAGCTGACTGAGGAAGATATGAGAAGTTTGAAGAGATTTCAGCATCCAACTCAAGGATCTGAAAAGGATGTCTTGGCTAGTGAATTGGACATTCACACAGCCATATGTTTGACTTGGTTGAGGGACAACATTATGCCCAGGAACAAGGGAAGCAGGTTTACTACTGATGAGAAGAGGTTCCTTAGGTATTTCAATCAGGGCAAGTCCATTCATCTTGTTCAACTGATTTTCTCAGAGCTGCAAAGGAGAGTTTGTAGTTTGAGGAAGGAGAAGTCCAGGCAGAGGACTTTATATTTCCCATCTCTTATCATAGGTCTACTAGAGAGATATGGAGTTCAAAGCAGGAGAAAAGATGTATGGCTGGCAGATTCTAAACCTCACACAAGTGGATTAGAATTGAGACTTTGGGAAAGTAGAGGTGGAAAAGAAACTACATATACTGAAGCAATAGAAAAGATCATTGAACTGAAGGCTTTGAGAGAGACCAAGAAGTCGAGTATTAAGAAAAATAGGTTCTCATCTCCTACTTCAGTGGCAACACCAGTATAGAAGACATTTTCAGCTCCTACTCATAGCACTGGAGAGGAAAATGAAAGGGTAGCTGAGCCCTTATCAAGAGAACAGTTCGATGCTTCGGTATCTGAAATGATTAACAAGAAGGTTGAAGAAAAACTTGCTGAATTCTTCAAAACCATTTCTATTCCACAAGATTTTCTCAGAATGTGGGAGACGCACAGGGCTAAGGAAAACATCTCTCCAGCTGGTTTTGCTAGATTCTCAGTTGATAATTCGATTAGGGAACCACCAAGAGTGGAGGAATCATTAATTGTGTAATCATTTATCACCTTGACTTTTCAAGTTTGCAGATCATTCTACAAGGATTTTAATGCAACATTGTGTTGAGGCGAGATAGAACTCAAATCGCAAGCATTTTCGCCTTGACTAAGGTGAGATCTTTATTTCTCGCCTGGTTGGTAAGTTCTTTAATATAGTCTAGGCGAATGATTGGGGCGATACATCTTTCATTTCGCTTACTTCTTGATTTTTTTAATTTTTTTGGCGACATTTCTATTTTGTCTAATTTTTCGCCTGCAGGATCTGTATTTTGCCATGACATTATTCATCTATATCACTCTAAAATGGCGACTCTTATATTTCGCCTGGGTATTTCGCCTAAGGTTAGCGATCATTTTCTTTCTCGCCTATTCTTATTTCGCCTAACCAATTTTCTTCTTGACTTTAATTGGGGCGACTTATCATCTGATAATGGTGACATTCAGGTATTTTGCCTAACTCTCTAGTTCATTGTTTTATACATCCATTTCTCTCATTCTATTCTTTTATGTTCTCCTAAGCATTGAGGGCACTGCTTTTTTTTTTTTAAGTTGGGGGTGGGGTAGCAATCACGTTGTTGTTCTTTTTGTTTAGTTTTATAGTTTGATTTTATTTGTAGAGTTTATTTTAGTATTTTTTTTTAGGATATTAGGTCTGAGTGCATGATTGAGCTTACATTGCTCATAATTCAAAATGATTTAGTTTTTCATAAAATGAGTTTTCAAACAGTAAAATAAGTGTTCAAAACAAGCAGCTTTGATGAGCAATTTTTGACAAATTTCTTCGAACACTGATGAAGATTCTGGTTAGTTTTGAATTGTGAATAAGTTGATGAGTTTTGATAAGGAAAGAGTGGAGAAAACCTTGGGTGGAATGTGAGGTTTTGAGCTTTATTTTGTGCCTTTTTCTTCATGAGAGGGTTATTTTTATTCTCTTCCTTATTAAACACATTTATCTGAAAAAAAATTTCTTCTCTAGAAATCAGAACCTTCATAGGTTTGCTTTGAATTTCTCATACATTCCTCAAGTATACAGGGCATTGGTCGGGTAAAGTCTGTTTTTAATCTGCCAAGGAAAATGATCTGATTTGAGAGAGTGAGTGAAACTACTAAATAGCCTTTGCCTACTTGATATAACAGACCTTGATATCTTGTGAGGTAAACCATTTTGTTTCCATTCTCATTAAAACCTTTTCTTTGGTCCCTAATCCAATCCAAACCATAAATAGAGAGATATAATCTCAATCCCACCCTTTGGACTTACCATTAAATTTGGGATTGAAAAGATGGGAAGTGAGGATTACCTTAAAAAATGTTTTTGAAGCTGCTAAAAGTAGAATATATGTTCCAAAAAAAAAGATGAATGAAAAGAAAAGAACAGACACAAATAAGTGAAAATGGACAGTGTTCATAAATAAAGTAGTATATGAAAAAAAAAAGGCATCATGGAGTGGGGAAACACTAAAGAGTGAAAAATAGAGGGGTTGAGAGGAATTTAGTGTTATGTCCAAATTTTGATTCCTTGAAGAAATTCCTTTCTTTCATAAGCTAACTTGACCCCATTTTCCCTATATATACAAATCAGAGATTCTAAGGCAGACAAAAAGGTAGTACTGAACTTAGGAACCTCTAAGTGTTGTACAGTGTATGAGTGGAGTTCAATGTTCGTGAGGTTCTTAAAATTTTCTTCATACGTGCTTGTGAAACACTAGAATCAAATTTGCCTTGGTACGTAACTCTGATTCTTAATGTGACTAGTGTATTGAGTGAGTAACCTTTAGGATTCTGAGAGATCAAACACTTATGAGAGACTATAGTGAGAAAGTAGTTTCAAAACTCAAATACTTGGATCTTCTCAGATACTTTGCAACATGAAGAAAATGACCAGTTTTGAATTAGTTGATTTGAAATTTTGAAAGAAGAGCTAGTCACTGTTTGGGAAATTTTCAAAACATATTAGATGGATTGCTTTGAATTATGATATAAGTTTGCACTGATTGCTGTCTTAGTAGATTTTTAGTCAGTTTGCTTGAGGACAAGCAAAAGGCTAAGTTTGGGGTAATTAATAAGTCTAGAATTTACCTATGTTTTAGCATACTTTATGAGCTTGAATGTAATGAAATTGAGTTTAAATGATGAGATATTGAATACATTTATATTAATTCTAGGCTATTATTGTTGAGACAGGGACTTGGATGAAAAGTTGTGGAAAAGAAGCTAAAACATGCAAATTCAGAAGAAAGAAGGACCCAATCAGAATTTCATCCAAAGTCAGCAAACTGGCGAAATGATTTTGCTAAGAAACGAATTCACCTGAAGACATCGCCATGATTTGGAGTAGAGGGCGATGCAGCAGGCGATATAAAGAAGATTTTGCCTCGAAGATTAAAACATGAAAGACAAATAAAAAATTCATCGCCTTTGTATGTCGCCATCTTGGCAGAAATTTAGGCGACAAAGGTCGAACTTTGCCTGCCTTGAGGCGATGGTTGAGGCGATAAAGGAGAAATGTCGCCAAGTCAGAGGATAATAACAGGCGACATTTGATGAGACACTGCCTAGAAGATTTTAACTAAAATAGTGTTTCGGCGAAGAATATCAACTCGCCTGAGCATCAGACGACGTACTATGGAAATATTGAGAACATTTCGCCTAGGAAGATTGTTAGCTTGACGATCAGGACAAGCGAGATTTGAAGAAGTCGTTTGGTTCAGGCGAAGTAACAGGCGACATAAATGAAGAAAAATGTTACTTCGCCAATTTGTGTTTCTTTGTCGATTTTATTTCAAAATTGCCACTGAGCCAAACTTTATAAATAGAAGCTCATATGAAGTAATAAGTGTGAAGTTTTTTTTGGAGAAAAAAGTTTAGACGATTGATTTTTACTCTTGACATTCCGTTATACTCTAAGAAATTCTAGATAATACGCTTTATTCAACATCTTCAGAGAAGTTTCTTGAAGAAGTTTTGTACTCTATTTCTGTTGATCATAGAGATTAGCTTGAAGATTGTGAAGCAACAACTGTGACAAAGTCTAGCTTCAATCTTCCTTGGTAAGATTTAGATCTTAAGCATGTCGATGATGATTTTTGTACTTGATTGGATATGGTGAAGTAGATGTGCTAGCTAAAAGCTATGTTGATTTGTTGACTCTTGATGTTGATTATCATTTCAATTGCAATGTTCCTTGTTCAATTATAGCCAGATCGACTTGATTTCATGAGCTAATTGAATTACAAGAACGAGAGTTACGTAATATTGTTATTCTGAGATTTGATTTAGATCACAGATGGCGATTAGGTTTCAGATCTAAGAACAGAGGATCGTAGTGCTAGAGATAGAGTACAGATCTGTTTTTCTACAGATTGTGCTTATCAATTGTATAGGTTGTAGTATAGAGATATATGCAACTATATAATTGAGAGCTGTTAAATTGAATTAAGAGATCTTTTAACAGATTACTGATGATGATCTAGAATGTAAATATGTGATTTAAGGTGAAACTTGCATGATAAGTTAATTGATAACAAATTTAGCAAATCAACTTATTCATATTTAAGATCAATTGCAGAATAGAGTGCTGACTTGAGTTTTAATTGAATGAATGTCATTAGAAACTTTTACTTCACATCAATTCCATGATTCTTATGATTCATTTTGTATAAAGATTCTTTTAGCAATTCAGTTTAAATCTTAGTCTCAATCATGCTTCTTAGCTTACAATCCCTGTGGAGACGATATCTAAAATACTACATTAGACATTGATAGGAATTTTAATTGATTACTGTGAATTCTATTATCAGTTGAGTTTTCATATACTCAGCACAATGAAATTTTCCTCATCACTCTCGCACCTAACTTCCCATATGGACTAGAGAGATCATGTATATAACATGTGCACCCCAGAGTCGCATATAGGAGAGTCTTTTATAATATAAAAACAATTCCAATTTGTTAAACTCTTTTTAAAGATCCGTTAGCTATTTTTACAAATATTTCTTCCTACAAGTTCGCAGATCAATTAAAAGATTAATATCACCTATCGTGTGGTCTGAGGCTCTAGAATCCACAATCTAAGTTCCTTTTTTTTTTTACTAATAGTAGTGGTTAAGGTCATGAGAAGTCACCTCTTTGTGTTACACCTGCATTGCTAACAATCCATGTTGCTAGTTTTTCATTTAATTCTACATGATTTCTGTTGATATTACTCTGCATTGGATCAGGTTGAGATATGATCTCCGAGGATAATGTCTCCAGAGTTGTCGTGCCATATTTTGTCTTTGAGATGACGACTTTGATACCATGAAGAAATTTATCTTTTTTATTTAATCTTCTCCTAAAAACCATTAGGTAAAAAAAGAGAGCGATATTTGACTTAAATACAAACTAATTCTCCAAAGAAATAGAAGTTTTTGTTCTCATAGTAATCTACTTACCATAAAATTTTAAGTAACATAATGAGATAGTTGACTAGTTATATCATTACCTAAACTACTAAAAATAAACTTGTACTAAAAAAAAAGATAAAAGAATAACAACTACTCACAAATAGAATCTAAATTTGCAACTGCATTCCATTTTTTAGTTGAAGATTCACTATTTGAGCCTATTTCTTTTTTGTACTTAGGCTAAACTAATAGCTTGATAAACGATTTGTGACTTGTGATTCTAATGTCTGCCTTTACTTCTTCTCTCAAGCCATTAGCGAAAACACCAATGAAACAGTGTTCTTGCCAACTAGATACGCGAATAGATCTTTTGGCAAACTTCTGTCAATATTTTTGGATGGACCCAGTTTGTTTCATCTCGCATAGATTTTCGTTAGGGTCCTAGAATTCAATAGGCCCAAAATTTTCTTTAAGAGCTCTGACCAACTCTCCCTAGTATAATTATGGTTTTTCATTGTTAATCAATGCAAAAAGATAAACTATATCTCCCTTGAGACACATGGTAGCAATCTCAACCTTCAATTCCTCTATGATTTGGTAATATCGAAAATATTTCTTTGCCTTCAAAATCTAGCCGGGAGGACCATCTCCCTCAAAGCGAGGGAATTCCATCTTGGTGTGAGGATGTCATTGGGAGTATTTGTATCCCCATGGCGCATCTCACTCATCAACATCATCTTTTCCCTAGGAATTATGATAACAATTGATAATAGGTGATTATCTTCTTTCCTAAGAGTAGGCTTTCATGGCAGCATCCATGGCCTTCATCCTAGATATGAGCATAGAAACCTATTGTAAAAAAAAAACCTTATTTGTTTGACTTTGAGATAGATTTAGTGGTGGCGTTTGCCGTTGTTAGTGTGGTTGATGTGGTGAAGGGTTATCGGTGTAATAAAAGAATTAGGTAGACACAATCGTAGACTCTGGTATCAATGATAGAAATAGCGAAAAAGAAAAATTAAGAAAGAAATGAGAAGAAAGTTTGTATAGAAAAGAACATAGCTATTTATATTAGAAAATTAAAAGAATAGTATAAAAACAAAATCAATGTGCTCCTAAAATCATGGGATTGATGAGAATAATCGCAGAATATTTAAGGAATATCATCTTTTAGTAAACTTGTTGAGAATTAGCTTTCATTTCCTCTCGATTTCTTTTGACCTTCCTATTTTGGACTTTTATCATTGCTCCATATGAACATAAGGTCCACTAGATACTATTTTACCATAAGGGTTACCTATTTGCACTGTAGAATCATTTGTCATGACAATAGCAACATCACTCATCACCTTAACACTAGTATTTTCTAATCCACTTATAAACCAAAATAGATTACTAACCTCTGTGACTATCTTATCCAACTCATAACTTGGAAAGATTGACTCCTCTAAATATTCCACGAATTCTCGCCTCATAGAGAGTTACATAATTTCCAGCAATTTGGGTCTCACAATAGTCACCATCCATCCACAATAAACTCTTCCAAGATATTTGAAGATCCCATAATTTTTTATTTATATTTAAACAATAGGCCCAATTATTTACTACAATTATTACAAAGTACTTATTTCTAACTTTTCCACACTTCTTTGGGCAATGATTGCATACCATAAAATACCAATTTGATTCATTTTCAATATAAATTATGTTTAAAAATTATAAATACAATGTGTATATATCTTATCTTTTTATTTCTCTTTTTTTTTTCATATTATTTTTTATATTTAGATACTATAAAATTTCTTTCATCACTCTCAAATATTTTTTTTTCTTCAATTTTTCCCAATTCAATCCATTTGGATATATTATTCATTCTTTACAAAATTTGTCAACACACCGATTATATATATATATAATTGAATATATTTTTAATTATCCAAAATATTTTTATGTGAAGATTTGAAACATCCATTAACGTTAACAACTTTAATTAGGGGTGTTCATTCGAGTTTTTCTGAATCGAAATTTCTGTATTTCGGTATTCGGGACAATAAAAATTAGGCCCGAATACAGTACCGAATTAAAGATTTCGGTTCGGTACGGTATGGGTTTGTGCGGGACGGTTCGGTAAATTTACCGAATCCCGAATTATTAATTTTAGTGGTATAACACGGTAAATTGTCTTCACATCACATGTTTCAAAATTGAAGTTTCGAATTTTTTGGGCAAAACAAAATCCCTAACCCTAAATCGCCTCCGCCAATCTCTTTGAACTTCCGGTCACTTGTCGTCGTTAATCTCTCATTCCGGTCACTTGTCGTCGTTAATCTCTCCGTTCCAGTCACTTGTCGTCGTTAATCTCTCCGTTCCGGTCACTTGTCGTCCTACCTCAAGTCAAACGTAAGTAAACTCCTTTATCTTCCCCTGTCTCTCATCTCATCTCATCCATTGTCTTGTCTCTGTTCTGTTTTCCTTTTGTAATTATCTGTGAGATATATATAGCAATAGTTGCTGCTACTCCTACTCTTAAACTTGAAATTGTACTATCCATTTGAACTTGCTTATTTTGCTTGTAATTCTCCTCTGTTAATAAACTTGCTGACTTGTATATTATTCAGGCTTTTATTATGAGATTAAGATGGAATTTGCTTACTTGGTTATGCTCTCTGTCATGTCTTACAATTTGGGTGTGCTTATAGTAGTTGTTTTGTGTTTATCATTTTGCTGGTTTCTTTCTTGTTAAGATTCGAGCTCTAACTTTAGCTAAACATATTGATCTTATCTCATTTGTAGCTGACGCCGATTCTAAATCTTCAAGGCATATGTTTTGTAGTTGTTCACGAGCTGATTGTTTTGTCTTGTATTGTTGTTTTAAATTCGTTCTTCTGGTATTTATTAAACTTCTTCTAAATCAGCTTGCTCTTTCTTCATCTATTTTTTAAATGCTTTATCAACCAAACCATAATATATTCAGATTGTTGCTTTGAATTTAGATGCTACAAAATTATCATGTACAATTAGTTATCAAGTTTATGGTTGCTGCCTCTGTTTGTTTGTCAACAAATTTATAAGTGACTTGTTTAAATATTTATTTTATTAGAAGGAATCATATACATTTAGTTAATTTAGTATTCAATGTTTAGTTTATATATTTCAATATCATATTTTGTCACATAACTCATTATATCTGTGTTGATGTATCGGTATGAGTCAATCTTCCCCACCATATAGGCAGCAGGATTTAATTAATGAGGAGCACAGATCTGAACCAGCCATGCCCAACCAGCCTTGTACACAGGATGCTCCTCCATGCTCTGCTCTACCTTTTGCTAATGAACCCTCTATTTCCCGACCAAAGCGAAAAGCTATGGAGAAAAGAGCAAAAGCTTGGGATCATTTCACCCCATACACAGATGAATCAGGTAATGAAAGAGCTAAGTGTAAGTATTGTCCTGCGAATTATGCATGCAATAGCTCTAGGAATGGCATTTCTGGAATGAATGGACATATGAAAAAATGCAAAAATAATCCTGAGAATTCTGTTGTTGCTGAAAATCATACTATTGATGAATATTGTCAAAGTGTGATAGGTGGGAGTAAGGAAACATCTTCTGAAGTTAGGTTTGATTGTGATGCCATTAGGAAATCCTTGCTTGAAATGATTGTTATGGATGAGCTGCCATTTAAAATGGTAGAGAATGAAGATTTAGGATATTTATGCATGTTATATGCCCTCAGTTTCATGTTCCTTCAAGAACAACCATAACTAGAGATTGCTTGAAAATGTACATGGATGAGAAATCTAGGTTAGTTAAGTATTTTGCTTAAACTAGTCAAAGGTTGTCATTGACTACTGATTTATGAACTTCTAATCAAAGAATCTCATACTTGTGTTTGACTGGCCATTATATTGATGAAGATTGGAAATTGCATAAATGCATTTTGAATTTTATACAATCTCCAAGTCATAAGAGCGAAGAAGTAAGGGTTTTTATAGAAAAGTACTTAAATTCTTGGGGTATCAATAAAGTTTTTTCAATAATAATTCTTCTTAAATTTAGTATTTAAAAAAGATTTTAAATTTCTATTGTTTTATGTATAATTAATTAATTAAGAGAAATGAATCAATCCGTTGAGAGAGTTAGAATAGTAGTGAGATATGTGAGGCAATCACCAATGAGGATCAAAAAATTTGAGGAGTTTTGTTTGGAAGAAAAGATTGAGTCCAAAAAATCACTATGCCTTGACTTTCCAACAAGATGGAATTCAGTTTATACAATATTGGAAACTGCTCTAGTTTATTGGGTTGTTTTTGATAGATATGAGGATTGTGATTCTAATTTCATAGCTGATTTTACGAGTGATGGACCTCATGGGAAAGTAGGTTTGCCTACAAGAAATGATTGGGAAGTTGTGGGTCGATTAGTGAGGGTTTTAGAGCACTTTTATGAACTAACTATTCGTATTTCCGGTTCTTTATATGTTACTTCCAATACTTTTTTTGATGAAATATTTGATGTTCATGAAGCTATGCAAGGGTGACTTTCAAGTGATGATGATGAATTAGTAGATATGGCTTTAAGAATGCAAGCTAAGTTTGACAAATATTGGGGTGATATAGAAAAAATGAATATGATGTTGTATGTGGCAGTCCTGCTTGATCCTCGTAGTAAATTTGTGTATGTTTCTCATACTCTTAAAAATATGTATGGAGAAAAGGGTGAAAGAAAGAGTACAATGGTCAAACAAGCTGCTGATGCTGTTTTTTAGGAATATAAAAAGATGTACCAAGTTGCTAAAGCACCAACAGCTTCCTCGACTAGTAGTGACAACTTACTAACCAATGTAAGTGGTAGTAAATCAGTTGGTGAGAGGGAAAGAGCAGCTATTAGGGCAAGTAGGAAAAAGAAAAGAAAAGAGCAATTGTCATTTGAAGTGGGAGATATTCAAGACTCTGAGTTAGAGATGTATTTGCTTGAGCGAATGGAAAAGGAAGATGATGATTTTGATATATTGGATTGGTGGAAAAGACATGGCCCTCGCTTTCCAATTTTATCAAGGATGGCAAAAGATATCCTTGCAATGCTAATATCAACAATTGCTTCGGAATCTACTTTCAACACGGGTGGAAGGGTTATTGATGATTTTAGAGCTTCATTAACTACAAAAATGGTGCAAGCTCTAATTTGTTCTCAAGATTGGTTGCGGCGCACACCAATCAAGTGTTATGAAGAGGATTTTGAAGTCATCCGTAGAATCGAAAAAGGTACAAAGTTGATTTTTATTTAATTAGTTTTGGATATATTAAATTATTATAGTAGCTGATATTAATTTAGTTAGTGTTTTGAAGATGATGATTGTTTAGCTTATACTTATTTCATATATTTGTTTTATGTTTCTAATTGCAGAAGTCTATGCAAGCTCACAATTTAATGTTGTCGAGCCCGAAGCCTCAAATATCATTGGATAATCATGAGGTGTATACAATGTTTGCTGCTTTTTTATTATTGCTATATTTGGAGATATATATATAATATGGTTGATGTATTTTGATAATATAATGGGTGATTTCATTTTTATAATATAATAGATGGTGTTTTTGATGCATTCCAGTAACTATTAATTTATATACAATGGCTATGAGAGTTGATACCTTGTATGTGTTTGTTTATTGTGTCTGTTCATAAATTGAATATACAGAAATTAGACTCTAACTGCTTGTGTATTAGGATACTATTATTGATAGGCACATTGGTTATTTGATAGGCTATAAGTTGCACAAGATCTATTGTGAACCTAAGAATTAAAATGATAAATTGTTTATTCTTGTACATTCAATTACAAAACAGAGAAGATGGAAGAATTATAAATGTTATAATTATACTTTTCCTAGCATGCTGCCAGTTTAAAAGTAGCTTATTTACTACAATTTCAAACTGTTTTTGATACGATAGTTGCTATTTTTAATCTGAGCTGTTTTACAACTAGTCTCGATCTCGATTATTGCTAATTGCTACTTGTGTACCTCAGAGCTGCTGTTGTAAGTTTCAACTATTTTTTATATGGTTGCTGTTTTTAATCAGAGCTGTTTTGATGCTGGTCTCGATCTCGATTGCTACTTGTGTACCTCAGAGCTACTGTTGTAACTATTAAATTCTGTTTTGTGTATTTTCGGTTGGTGTCTTTGCCGATTATTGCTCGGTGTATCAATGTGTCATAGCCACTCTGCTGCTTTATGGACACGTCTGGTGCTCGCTGCTTGTTTTTCTACCTTTTAATAATTGTTATGTTGTACTAACCCATGTTAAATTACAGTAGCTGCATAAAACATAATCAGAATATGTTTATTAGATGTTAAGTTTATGTTTATTAAATTTGAAATGTTCTTTCTGTTTTATTTATGTTTATGAAGTTAATCTCAAATGAATTTAATTTTTTTTTTATTGTGAAATTTATTACCAATATAGCAGCACGTAGAATGAATTATAGTTGAAATTATTATATAGCTATACTTGTAGCAGGTTGTATCAGGTTGTTAAAAAGTAAGGTTGAAACTAAAAATTGAAGCAGTTTATTGAATTTCAGTAATTCAGGACTATCCTAAAAATTTGGGTTTTGTCCCGTATCATCCCATATACCGAATAACCCCAATCTGCATAATCGGATATCGACTCTAATAATAAATATTTGGTTCGGGCCGTTCCGAAATTTCGGTTTTCAGTTTAGTTTTCGGGACGGCCCGAACCGTGCACACCCCTAACTTTAATAGAATTAATAAAGTGTGAAGTTAGATTTACAAACTGATCCTCAACCCTAACAGCAAAACGAGTAAACAGTCCGAAATAAATGAGTTGTTAAATTGATAGTGAAAAGGATCTTCGTGTCAAATTGATGGTGGTGGACTCAGGTGATGCTGTAGATGACTCTCGTGCATTTGGTTACCACCTAGGATGAGTCTATAATCCAAAGTAAATGGGTTATTAAATTGATGGTGTGAAGGATTCTTTTTGTGAGTCAAACTGATGATGGTGGGCTCAGGTGAGGCTGTGGAGGACTCACATGCATATGATGGTGACGTAGGAGAAAGAAAATTGATAATCTCAATACGCGTGTTAGGCAAACTTTCAATAAAATTACTAATGTTGATTTGAGAAAATGTTCACCAGCACTATCATGAGTAGATCGACCATTTAATTTAGTTATGGTGCTAAAATATCTAAATTAAACTTTTTATGCTAAATTTACAATTCAATTTAAATTTAATGCTTATTTTATAATTTTTCAAAAAATAATGAGATTGGATTTATTATCTCATATTTGAATATAACTATTGTTCCCTTAACTAAGTTTCAGGATTAGCATGAAATATGCCATCACTGCCTTTAGTGAATTAAATAAACATCATCATATTAATTAATTAAATAAATATTATATATCCTTTAATAGAATTTTATTTAGCAGTTTAAATAACTTTTAGTATAATTAGTAGAATGTTGTTTTAATTTCTGATATTTTAATTCTTAAAATTATATATATATTAAATTTTTTATTTTCAAATATATAATTTTTAATTTATGCAATTAATCTGTTAATATTCCAACAGTAGATAAATACAACACATGAGTGATGTCAATTCAGGTATGATTATCATATAAAAAAATCACAGGCTCTATATTTAAATACGGTGCATTATAAATTTGTTATATTAACTATTTAATTTTTTATTTCGCCAAATCTAGAGAAAATAAATGAGTTATTAGTCAAGATTGTTTAAATTATTAACAATTCTTTTATGAGATTGAAATTATCAATACACTTTTTTTTTATTGATATCAATGTAAACTAATGTTCTAATATTCATGAATTTCATTGTTTATTTCATTTCAGATAGAGATATACAAGAAAATCTTTTTTACTTGAATCTCACTCTAACAGATTCTAAAATGGCACATCAACTTTGAGTAAGATAAATATTATTTCATTTGTTTAAATCGTTATTCTTTAATATTTAATAGAAATTTACAAAAATTTCCTTTCGTAGATGAGCATGGATCTTTTCTAATTTCTGATTTGAATATTATGCCAATACACTCATGTATTCACCATGTTAGTCTTTCTAAAATGCAGTTTATAGTTACTTACAAATTATTTAACTATTCGATCTTTAAGTTTAAACATATTTCTATTAATTTATTTTGCATTTAGGTTTCCAAACCAGAGACATATCAAACTTCTACAAATTCTCATGATGAAGTAAAAATGGACAGTAATTTTAAAGGTATGACTAATTTTTATATTGTTTTTTGTACATGCTTATAGGTAATCTATATATATATAAGTAGAAAAGTCTCAAGACAATAATTCGTCAAGGCAACAATTTTGTTTTAATTAGACAATAATTGTCTTTAAATTTGATAAACAATAAATTAAAACTTTTTTAAAATTAAAATTTATATAAATTAATTTTAAAATAAATTTAAATAGATTAATTTTAAAATAAATTTAAATTATAAAAATAAATATCTAAATTCATGTTTATCTCTATTATATTTTAGAATTTCATTCCAAATCAAATTTCTCTCCAACATTCAGATCAATTCATATTTATCTCTATTATATTTTGGAATTCCATTCCAAATCAAAATTCTATATCCATTATATATATAGGTTCATCCATCTCAGCTATTATAATTCGCAAAGAACTCACCTTTTTCTTTTTCTAATCACAGGAAACTGTTGTTCCTTTAAAGCGATTCGTATATGTTCATGTTCCCTAAGCAAACTTCCTTCTTCACCGACCTAATAAATTGTACTGAAATCTCTCTCACACTCGAAAGAGGCGACTGCGTGGTGTAGTTTCTATTGTAAGGGTCGTTCATCATCCTCATCTCAGAGACTTTATTCATAATCAATATTATTTCGTGTCTTCACCAACCCGACAAATTGCACCGGAATCTCCCTCACATTCCAAAGACACGACACGGCGTAGTGTTGTAGCTTCTATGGTACGGATTGTTCATTATCCTCATAAACAGATGAAGACAATAAGCAAGTATCAGATTTTATGAACTTGACGTTTTGTTTTTTTATTATTAAGGTTTGAATTCCATTATCATGTTGATAAAAATAGATAAAGATGAAGATAGATAGATAGTAGTACTGTATATTCTGTGATTGTGATTGTCACAGATTTGATGAGGTAGGTTCATGTTTCACACAATAATATCATAAGTAGTCTATTACTACCAGGTCAAGTAATTATGTCATTACCCGGATTTTATTAAATCCGTATGTGTGGACATGGACGGATTTAATAAATCCGGTCCATTTTGCCGCCCTTCACGTAACATGAATGATACATAAAGATATGATTTATTTACCCAATATATAATTTATAATAAAATGTTGAATTGATTGATTAGTAATAATAAACAAACAAGTAGAGACAGTGACAGTGCAAGAGTGTAGGGTATATACAATCTCAGCTGCAAATAAAACTTGACTTTAAAGCAAATCCACGTAACGAAAAAAGTGAATGAAATAATCACCGAGTGTAGACCATTAAACCAAATGAGGCCTACATTTTATTCTAGAATGTGGAAAAGAGAAGAAAAAATTTTAATAAAGAAAAAGCAGAGCAAATCTAGAAAAGAGTCACGCTAGAAAGGTTTGGAACTGTATATATAAACAAGTGGGTAATTGATTGATTGATGGGGTTGTAATAGTGAAATTGATAGTAACACTGTTGTTCCAATGATGGAGAAGAGCCTACAGATTCTAAGTCATGAAATTGATTGCAGTATTGGGTTCTGTAGATTCTGCTCTGAATATCTAACATGAATTCAATATACATAACAAGTCAACAATATATTCATGTTATAATTTAAGATGGATTTGGAAAAGACATTCTACACGTGTACTGTCTTCATCCAATTCAACGAGACGGCAGGTTAATCATTTTCAAGAAGATAAATCTTTGATTAGTAGAGGAAGAGAACACGTGACTATGTAGTATTTTTTCTCATATAAAATTCATGATAGAAAAGATGAAGTGTCGATGATTGTATCCTCCAAAAGATTATTTCAACAATTTTTGGTAGATGCATATACAATGATTGAATTGTCTCGACTCAAATATATCAAGATAAAAAATAATAATTAAGAACTTAGATATACAAGGAATTAATGGATGTAATTTTTCATGAGGAGACTAATCATGCTTCTCAAAGGAAAATAATAACATTGCCATCTTCATTCATCAGTCAGGCAAGATATATGCTTCAAAATTATCAAGATGTTATGGCATCTTGCAAGTGGGCTGGATACCTTAATCTATTTATTACATTTATTTGCATCCTAAAATAGCGTGAGATTAGCAAGTTTAGGCAAAGTACAAATTTAAACCTAGATGATCGACCTAATATACTTTGTTGAGTCTTCAAAGTGAAACTCGATCGTTTAATTAAAGACTTGCGCTATAAGAAAGTTTTTGGTGAAGTTAAATTAGGTATGTCAATTTAATCTTTCATGTCTTGTTTCATTTTTTTTATTATAGTACATAACAACATTAATAATTCAAATTTTTATTACTATTACAATGATCAACCATTGAGTTCCAAAAAAGAGGGTAGCCTCATGCATATATACTACTTTTCCTAGAGCAACATTGTAAATATCCAACTACATCGGATATTGATTGGATTATATCTACTGAAATACCATATGAGCTGAGCGATCCTCATTATTATACAACAGTGAAAACTTTATTGATGCTTGGGTCATGTGGTATAGCTAAAAGATCTTCACTTGGCTATGGAAAATGTGTAAGGCACTTCCAAAAAAACATTCTTGGAGATGAAAACAATTGATGAGGAAGATTATCCAGTGTATTGAAGAAGAGATAACAATAAAAGCATAATTAGAAATGGTTCTCTTGATAACAAGTTTGTAGTCCACCATAATAGTTATTTATTGTTAAAATGTGGAGCCCATATCAATATCGAATGGTGCAACCAATCAAGATCAATCAAGTATCTATTTAAGTATGTTAATAAAGGAAATGATCATGTCACTGTTGCATTTTTTGAGACTGCAAATGAAGATGAGTCGGCAAAGGATATGGATGAAATCAATATGTACTATAATTGTCGATGCATATCACCCTGTGAAGCTGCATGGCAAATATCTGGATTTTACATACACCACAACGAACCCTCAGTAGAAAGGCTATCATTCATTTATCGAATGAACAATGTGTCATTTTCTCGGATGGCGATCTAATTGATATGGTTGCAAACAGACCCAGTGTGAAGGAGTCAATATTTCTAGCATGGTTAAAGGCAAATAATATTTATCTATGTGCAAGAGATTTAACATATGTAGAGTTTCTAATTAAATTTGCATGGAAAAAAGATGTGAGAAAATGGAATCTAAGAAAAACAAAAGAAAATTTTGATTAGGAGGATGCTCTTTGTTACTCCAAGAAGTGGTGGGCTATATATTCTAAGATTGCTATTGAATGTTGTCAAAGGTCTAACATGTTTCGAAGATCTAAGAACTGTTAATTGTATTGTTCATCAAACTTTTAGAGATGCATGTTATGCGCTTTGATTGTTAGATAATGATAAAGAGTATGTTGATGCAATCAAGGAGGCAAGTAAATGGGGAATGCCTTTTTATCTCAGTCAGTTATTTGCAATGACATCATTCACGAAGAAATAAAACTTTTGGATAACTCAAGTATTAAAATAGTTCATTTCTTATTATCTTTAACTGTTAAAATTTATCATTGACTAACTATGTGTTAATTATGATTTATTAGAAGCCATTACTTGAAGAAAAAATTAAAAAAAAAAATCATTGTTTGCAGAAAATAAAAAGAATTTTGAAAGGCTGCAGCAAAAGTTTTCATGATTATTCAATGATGCCGAGTCATATTTATGAAGGGAAATTTGACACAATAATAATTGCTCCATGATGAATGAATAACAAATGCACTTTGATTGATAATATCAAAGATTGGTGCTTAAATTGACTGATAAACAGATGTTAGTTTATGATAAGATAATGTCAACTGCCAATATGGACAGTGACAGATTCTTTTTCCTATACGGTCATAGAGGTATTGGAAAGACTTTCATTTCGGAAAACTTTGTCAGTTGCAATAAGATCTAAAGGTCGGGTTGTTTTGAATGCTGCATCTAGCAGCATGCATCTCTTTTATTGTTAGGAGGTCGAACAGAACATTCAAGGGTTATATCCCTTTCAATCCAAATGAAGATTACACGTGCAATATTAAGTAAAGTAGTCATTTAGCATGTAACGACAAACCCCCATCTTGGTATAAAACAGTACGGAAGACCTGACGCTACAATGCAGACAGAAACCTATAGTAATAGCAGGGCAGTTCCAAATACAAAAATAAAAGTCTAAAAGATCTCGATACTCTAAAATGTCAACACTAGCGAAGTTCCATTAATATGAAAATAAACAATATCCCAAATAGTCTAGTACAAAATCCAATAATCCAATAAACTAAATATAGTTCTTAAAACATGAAATGACTAAACAATAAGAAAGTGTGCGGATGCGAATGCATGCTCATGCTCCAGATGTTTTAATAACCATCTCCTAATCGATCGATATATTTGTTCCTATTCAAGCATTCCACATAGTAGAAAGAAACAGAAAAAAGGAATATACACTACGTTAGACTATATTCAGTCTAGTTTGCAATTCAAGTTCGAAAAAAACACTCACAGATGTCTTTAGACTCGATTATAAGTATGGGAGCATACAATTACAAATAATTTTTTTATCAAGATTTTAACACTGCACAAAAGGTCGCAGAGACCATCCAGTTTGAAAATACCAGGCTTAGTCAATAACCAATTCAACCTGCCACAATATAACACACACGTTATGCACTAGTATAGCTATGATAATGAATGACACACAATGCACCCTATTAGATATACTAGCACACTTCTACATTAAAAATGTTCAATAACATCAATAGTTAAGCAAACAAATATCTAAAATAAACTCCTATTATATGCATTAGGTCCATTAAGTTGTTTATGTTTCATTACGTGAAGTATGATTGCAATAAACGATTACTTGAACTACAAGTAATCAGCAAATAATAATTTTTTTAAAATAAAATAAAATAAAGTCTATTAATTAATTTATCATTATTATTTTTGTTTTTAGTATTATTATTATTATTACTTTTTTTTTTGTCTGTTGATAACAAACTCTGCTGGTTTTTAAGCTACTTCAATCAGTTTAAAATAGACGAAATATTAGTTTTTGGAATCACGAAAACATATATACATTACCAAGTGACAATATACAACAACATTAAATAATCATATAAACTTCCTAACCTCTTACTATATGGTTTATACACTGCACAAATGGTCAAAATGATCATCCAGACTGCAACAACTTGCATTTTCTGAGCAACTTTCTCAGCTTTAAACATCCAAGATACCAATATTTGAGCTATGAAAAATACATATACACCAACTAGAGATAATAATAATTAATTATAATGACTAATGGCTTATTAATTTTCAGTTTCGGCACTGCCCAAGTGGTCTATATAACCAACTTGGTTGCAGTAGGGAAAAAATAAAATAAAATAAAATTTAAAACTTCTTGAAGTGCACACCTAATCACCAAACCTATTTATTAGACATTATCTCTCACTTTTCTGACATTATTAAACAAAACATAACACAATTAAAACTCGACCAACATTAGCCCTCTAAATGAAGGCAATCAGCTATCCCCATAATATAAGCTGAACATGTACAATAACCATACCCCAATATCTTTATATCCAAGTATATACTCACATCTACAATAACAACTATAGTTCCAACATTAAGGTCTTAAACCATAACAACAACATTAATATCGAGCGAGAACCTATTCACGCTGCGACTCTCAACATTACACAAATGACATATTTTGTCAAATAAAACCTTAAATTCATATGCATCAGTAAATCATAAAATTATTATATATTAATTTACGCCCAAATTAGCTTAAAATTCATAGTGAAACGTGACAAATAATGAGCTGAAGCTCCAAATACTAATAACAAACCGAAGTCCCGAATATAAATAATGACCCAAAGCTCCGAAGAGATAGACATCACGTCTTTGGCCTACTTGCCATGTTACTATCACAAATAATTGAAGTACTTCTTTTTTTTCTTCCTATGGCGCCTTTACTTCACTAATGAGTTTAAACTAAAAGGGCGATTGTTATGGTTTTACTTTTAATTAATCAGATTGAAACCAATTATTCAATTCACATTATGCACACCAAATAAATACACACTAAAAACTATTGACAACTATTCTAATAGACCAAAATGATCAATATCAAATGATATCAGAAGTCGACCACAATTGAGAAAATGCTAAACCAATAACCTTACAACCACTATGCGAGACACTACGCCAATGCTCTGATGCACCAATATCTTTCATATATTTCAATTATCCAACCAAGTATTCTATTTCCTAAACTTCACAAATGTAAATCTCATAGCAACCATATATACATATAAGGGCGAAAACACGATTTATCAACCTTATATGCTAATCCAAAAACCAATTAGCATCTGTTGATTCGCTGCACTCCAACAGCCGAGTTGCCTAGACCTAAAAGCGAACTGAATTTAGTTTAAAATATATTTTGTAAAATAAAATTTTGACTCTTCAAAAATAAGGCAGCACTACCAATAATCAAGATAGACATATACGGAAACAAATTCTACTACGAAATTCATCAAAACCCTTAAATTGAAGGAATCCAAATCTCACCTATCAAATTCACGTCACTTGGAAGAACCTTGGAAGGTCTATAGATTGTAACAAAATCCTTCAAGATTAGATAAACATTTTGAAAAATTAAAGTATGTGTACGTTTAAAACAAGTTTCAAAAACCAAAAGAACTCAATAATATTGAAAGTTCAAAACTCACTTTTCAATTCTAAAATGCGATTAAAGGCTACAGGAACACTTCACCAAGCGTTTGAAAGTTGAAAAATAGATTGAAAGATTGTAGAGGATGAAGGATTGGTTAAGACTAAATGAGAATTATGCGTGGAACTTAAATAAAGAGGATGTGAAGACAAAGCTTACCAATATGAAAACCGAATACTACTATAGCACTTCTATGATTTTCATAACCGAACCCTAGGTAACGATTTATGAAGGATTGATGGTTTCAATTTGGAAATTGGGGTGGATTTGTGAGATAAAAGCTAGAATGTCATGTAACAAGGCAAAGCAGAAATATGTTGATGTTTTGCGTTGAATCTGACCGATAGTGGAAATGTTAGACTAATTGAGAGGGAGTGAATTGGCTAAATCATAGGCCTTATGTTGAGTTTGAGCCCTTCTCAAGTTGAAGTCCACTATAAGGTCTATTAAGAAGTTTAATGAACTTTTGAGAACGACCGTTTCAATTTTAAAAAGTGAATAAATATTCAAAAATTGAAATTCTTATAAATGATTAAAATTGGGACATTAGAAATGCTCAAGTTGGAATAAAAATAAAATAATTCATGAATGAATCAAATTCCTATGATTTCGCTTCCATCGTCTAAACTCGCTATTTTACTGACTTGCCCACTTGTCACTTTTGATCTTTCGATCGAGAATTTTCAAAAGTGATTTTTTTTTTGGTACAAAACACTACAAACAAATAATTTAGATAAGATTTACTTAAATTTAACTCATTTAACAAAATCACTTAGTAAAATCTCTTAAAACTTCTAGGCTCGATTTCTGGACGTTATATTTAAATTTTAATTATATTTATAAATTGTATTAAATTTATTTATATAAATATAAATTTTATTAATCGTTTATTTATTCATATTAATATATTTTATTAATTTTTAATGTTGAAAAGTAATTAAAAAAATAATAAAATGAAGGCCACCTGCCTTGCAGGTGGCACAAGCCTAGTACTGTATAAAAACATCAATCTAACTTGTCAATAGTGTCTTCTTGTCTAACAACATCTAATCCAGAGCTATTTTTTTTATCTATTTCTATAGAAGTTATTATATCATGAAATTTTGGCATCACACCCCTAAAAACCATAAGTGTTTCCAGAAAAATATCCACATTATGTTTTCTTCAACATCTCTTCTTACCATCCTTAAACTCCCAACATTGCTAAATATCAAGTAATGACCAATAGACACTCTTAGATTTTTAATTTGCTCCACAGAAATTTAAAACCTGTGAAATTTATACTTTAAATTGAAAACAACTTAGTATATCTACGTATAAAATATATTAGCAAACGAACATCATTTACTATACGAAAACATCAATCTAACTAGTCAACAATGTGATGTCTAACAGCATCTAATCCAGACATTTTGGCACTAAAACCTTTTTATTTATTTCTACAAAAGTTTTTATATCATGAAATTCTGGCATCACACTTCTGAAAACCATAAGTTTGTCCGGAAAAATATCCACATTATAATTTCCTCAACATCTCTTCTTACCATCCTTAAACTCCCAACATTGCTAAATATTAAGTAATGACCAATTGACACTCTCAAATTTTTAATAAATTCCACATAAATCGAAAACTTGTCAAATTTATACTTTAAATTGAAGACAACTTAGTACATCTAAATATAAAATATCTTAGCAAACTAACATCATTTACTTTAGGAAAACATCAATTGAACTTGACAGGTGTGAGTTTTGGCAAGAACTTATATCACTAACAAATTTCAATGTAATTTTAAAAGTTGAGAAACAAATTTTGCAGGACTTAGCAGTATCATACGAATGATAATTGAATCACTCAAAACGATGTAGAGAAGCAACTTGATATTGTAACTCTGATAATTGCTTGGATGCCCGTTGATTGCTATGATATACTCTGATATGAAATACAATAACAAATTGTCTATTAGATTATACAATCACAATGAAGTTATACTAACACATTTTGAAATGCATAACCATCATTATAGTATCATTATAGGATTGCATTACCTATTATGATACTATAGAAATCATCAGAATCTGAATATAGTCATACTTGAATGTTGAACATGACATCATTATTGATTTCTACAAAGACATCAAAGTAGTATAATCACAAAACTATACACAAGGAATTTTTCTCACTAGTAAGTACTTAAATCATGAATAGTCACAATCATAGGGATAAGAATATATACAAATGAGCCAAACATCATAACTTTGTTACCAACTCAAAGTGTTTGCAATACGTAAAATATAAAAGCAAGCAAACAACTAATATGAACATAACCAGCAAACCTTGATGGTGACCAAATTTCATCAGGTTATTTCACATAAATTTTCTAAACCTCTTCCATTTCATCTCACGTAAATCTCTAAACTTAAACAAATGTCTCAAATCTTTAAATTTTAAACTACCATGTAAACGAATAAGAACTCTCAACAGATACCATCTTAGACAACTTTTAAAACCTAAAATTCTTCTATTTCAGATTCAACAAAATAATAAGTTTTCCCTTCAATTAATAAATTTCAACTAATCCTTAAGAAACACTAATCTTGATTTCAACTAATATTGATTTAGAGTGGAAAGACCCATACCAGTACAGTACGCAATAACCAGTAGATTTGCAAGAGATATGAGAAGCTCATCACCTCACACCACAAAGCAATCAGTTATATATATATATATATATATATATCAAGAGATCACAGTATAGCTACAATAATACTTGGGTTTGAGAGCTGCGACAACACCGAATTTAAGGATTAGGATTTTTTGTCAAAAAAAAAGAGATGGAAAGAGTATACAAGGACGAGGTTTTGCACATCAAAGAGTAAAAGAGGTAGAGGAAGCAGAAGAGGGAGAAGCAGAGTGGTTTCTCAGTAGCAACGTTGAGTAGAAAATATGAAGGGCGGAAGAGGAAAGAAATTTTGAGGGGAAAAATAAGAAAATTTACTAGGGTTTGATAGCGATTTAAAAAGCCGCCGCTGTTGAAAAGATAGATATTTGAAAGCGGTTAACCTAAAAAAAGACTATTAATTAATAAATACAGAATTTAATACCGGGTCCACAGAGTGGGCATATTAAATGTATAATTTTTAATAGCGGTTATATATGGAACCTCTATTAAACCATATTATATTTTTAAAAATTAACCTTATAATAGCGCTCTTTTTATAACCGCTATTAAGAGTTTGCTATTTAATCCCTTATCTATTGTAGTGGCTAAAAGATGTTTCCTTTCATAGTACCGAATTATTTTATGGAGTGAGTTGTCATTTACTTTCATGGTTTCCATTGCATTGGTTTTGCTTTTAACTAAAATAATGGTATTTTGACTAGTTGGATATTTATTTTATGATGGATATTTGAATGATAACAGTGGATTTTTATGTGAATTTTCTGTTGGTAGATATTTAAACATTATGAATTTATGTTGATATTTTTTTAAAATTATTGACATTAACTTTGATTTTCATGAAATTTTGCACATGGTGTGTGATTAACTAGTGTTGTCTCTTATACTACTCTCATTTTGGGAATGATGTTTAACATTATGAATTTTTATTGATATTGTCTGGATGTAAGATATATAATATTATGCAAACTTGTAACAAGAACTTAATCTCATGGAACTTAATAATCACATGATTTGGGATGAATGGACTAGGTCAAAAGACTATTGCAAAATTTGATCATATTATAAAGTCCGGTTCTAGCCCAGATTGAGTTACCTTTGTGATAAATGATTTCAAAATGGAATGGAGATCTCAGTTAAACTTGTGATGAATATCCTTGCATAATTTAGATTTAAAGAGTGCTAGATCTAAATAATGTGCAGTTAAAAAGAAAATTGTTTGAATTGTATATTTGCAAAGTAGTTAAGATTCATTAACAATGCAAAGCTAAATAGAGAGCTCTGTCAAAACTAACCTTTCGTGGCTCATGGTGCATTTAAAAGTCTATAAAGGAACAAAGATAAATTATGGAAAATTTGATTCCATTTTTAACCTTGTCCTGCCTAGTAATGAATATTTATTCTTTTTTCTTTCTGGAGTGATTTTGTATTGGAAAAACTGCATATATGGATAATTACTATCGGGCTATACTTACTTTAAATCTTCAATGTTCCCCTCCCCCCAAGACTTGTTTATAATAGAATTACAATAGTATAAACTTTAACAAAAGTAAAGTCATGCAGGCCAAGATCTAGTTTGCTTAATATAAGTTAATAGGTGATTGTGCCTAGTTAAAGTATTTAGAACCTAAGTTTAACCTAGTATACAAATAAACGTTTATGAAGTTGGTCTAAACCAATTGACCCTTTTATATATAATTTTCTTTGGTTACCTGTTGTTTGGTAAAAACTAGTGACTATAATGTTCAAATTGTTTGGAATGGTTTATCTACATTATAGAACAAACATTTTTCTCTTTAGATTGAACTATTGCTACACATGAGGAGTTGCTATCAAGTTCAAATTTGTGGTTGAGATCTTAAAATCAACGTCTGGGCTTAAATACTCACATTTAAGGTTATGTTCGGCGTCAGGTGTTAACATAGCGGTTAAAGTAGCGGTTTAGATAGCTGCTACGATTAGCGGTTTGAAGAATTGGTTAAAGTATCTATGAGAATAACCATTACAAGAAAACAATGCTTCAGTGACGAAATTGTTGTGACGGAAAATATCTATCACTAATTATAACGAATCTGTGAAGGATTTGTGACGAAAATTACGGAGTATATAATTAGCGTGACAGTATCGGATTCGTGATGAAATCATCCACAACAGATATTTCTGTCATAAATCCGTCACAAAGTTCGCCATGTTTTTGAGTAATATTAGTGTCGAATTTGTGACGGACAATTTATCCGTCACAAATATACCGTCACAAATCTGTCACAAATTTAGCGAATTCATAAAACCATCAGAAATTCGTCACAAATATTACAAATGAATTTTTTACTCATCCAATATTATATTTATTTTATTATAATCAAGAAATGCAGGATATTCGAAAGTCAAATATGGAGCTTGAAGAACGAATAAAGGTTTTGGAAAGAATGATGCTGCAAATGCAACATGGTGCACAATCTTAGCCTACTAGTTTTCTACCATAGCAAAGGTGATGCAAATGCTTAAGTTATCTTGTCTATTTGATAAAATATTTTGTAGTTATGCATGATGTCAAAATTTGGTAGAAAATGTGAATTATATGAGGATGCTTAAGATGTTTTATTAGAATATCTTTCTCATTTCTCATTTTGAGTTTAAGTAAGAATTATTTGTTTAAATGTTATATAATATTAATTTAGAAATTGTATTAAATTTATTTGTATTTTAATATTTTGTTGAATACTAATTAATAGGTGAAAAAAATACAAGCAATTATAATAATATTCAGCAAAATTTTTTAAAAAAAATTTGTCACAAATCTGTCACAAACCACTAGTTCCATTACAAATATATCAAAATTTAATTCTGTCACACAATCTGTCACAAATGAATGACGTCTTAATTACGAAATTCCCATCACAAATCTGTCACAAAATTGGGACGAAAACCTTTGATTTTTGAGATTTTTTTTGACGGAGTGTTTTATTTGTTGTGACAGATTAATTCCATCACACAACGCTTTGTGACCGAAAATTTCCATCCAAACAAATTTGTGGTGCTGTTTTTTCATCCGTTAGATGGACTATCAGTGACGGAAATCAGGGTTTCAGTGATGGAAATTTCCGTCACTGAAGCCCTATTTTCTTGTAGTGAACATTGTTCGGGGGTAGTTATAGCGCTTAGATATAAAAATTACAAATAAGAATGATGTAATTATTTGACTTGTATTTATTAATATTTGATACTAGAGTATTTTGGTAGTTTCAAAGTTTTAGTTTGGAGAAAGCTACTTTGAGCGTTTGCCAGACCGTTACTTGAAACGCTAACCGCTATTTTCAATTGTTATAACTGAACGCCTATTTTTTTTAAAATGCTACTCAACCGCTGTCTAAACTGCTAAACGTTATCCCTATAACTGTCAATACCACAAAAGTAGATGTGATTATATATGTAGATATAGTGTTGTTAATACATGATTATAGGTAATAGAAAAAAAAAAGTATATCAAAAGATCTATTTTCTGTTATAGTCCACTATATGTCGCTGTATCCAAAGTAACTAATTGTAAAGTGACGGGTGTCGAATCCATCAATATTAAATTAACCTGCAAACCCAATAAAATTGTAGCAAACAGGGTCGATCCACAGAGAACGGAAATCAATAAATGTAATTGTAATGACCACATCAAACTAAATTGGGGTTTTGAGAATATGCGAATATTTAAACTAAAACTAAATCAAAGATTAAAAACCTATTATAATTGAAGATCCAGCTAAGTTGATTAAGTGTTGATCATCGAAACTAAAAATATCTACGCCGTTTAATAGATCACAGTAATAGCTATTGACAACGTGCCTAATAACCAATCCTTTCCTTTTTTTAGACTGATCGAGTATGACCCTTTGAATCAATCACCGATCTAACGTAGACCACATTAAGAACTAGAAAAGACCCGTGATCATAACCAATTGAATCAGTACGACAGTTCTTGAATTATGATTATGCAATCTCAAAACTACCTAGGTCAAATTAACTACGAGCTATTTGACGTGCAATGTGTTAATCCTAATTAATCAATCAATTGGGCACTTAATTAACTAATTAGAATAAAACCAACAAATAAAATATTAAGCAACATAGCACGATAAAACAATTCTCATAACACAGTAATTAAATACGACTTAGTTGGATGAGGCTAGTTTAGCACCCCATGGACACAGTGAACATCATCGTCTCAATAAAATTGATCATAAAAAGAAGAAAGGAAAAAAGTGTTTTTATTCGGAAAAAAAAAACTCCCTAATTCTAATCATTCAGAGTAAATATATACTCTGTTACAAAACTGAAAATCATTAAAAATGGGGATTGTTAAATACCGCAGCAAATTTATTAATACCGCATCTACTATTCCTATTTTAGCCTTATATTTTGATTTCTTCATTCATAAGAGGATCTCATCTTATGCTTTTCTCCACAACATCATCTCCAGTTTATTTTTTTTAAACTATTGATATTTTTATATTCGCAATTATTCTTTATCATCAAAATCGAAACAAAAATTACTTTCATCAATGTCTTCCATGATTGTATAATTGAAAAAAAAAATGAACGAGTTGAGATGATGAAAAGAAAACAAATTGAATAAGTTGGGAGAATGAAATAAAGAGTTCCATTTAAACCGAAAAAGTATATTTTTTTTAAAACAAAAATTACTCTCGTCAATGTCTTCTTTGATTGTATAATTGAAAAAAAAATTGAATGAGTTGAGATGATGAAAAGAAGATGATTTGAGATGGTGAAAAAAAAACAGATTGAATCAATTGAGAGAATGAAATAAAGGGTTTCATTCAAACTAAAAATCTACATTTTTTAAAAACAAAAATTACTCTCGTTATAATTGAAAAAAAATGAATGAGTTAAGATGATGAAAAGAAGATGAGTTCAGATGATGAAAAGAAAACAGATTGAATCAGTTGAGGGAATGAAATAAAAGATTTCATTCAAACTAGAAATCTATATTTTTTAAACAAAAAATTACTCTCGTCAGTGTCTAGTGCAATAAAGAGTTTCATTCAAACTAAAACACTATACTTTTTATTTTTAATTATGGTAAGGGTATAAATGGAAAATAAATGCAGTATTAATCAATTTGCTTGCGGTATTTATAACTTTTGTTAAAAATCTCCTCATAATCCTTATTTGAAAATTTTAAATTTGAAATATAAAATCATAAAAATCCTATCAGTTTATTTACTTTTTAAATAAGTCGTTAGATGAAATCTTGTTGACTTTTACTCTACTTGGCAATTGTTGTCATTAATCCTCAAAAACCTTCATATTTATATAATTGCCTCAAATCTGTCCAAAATTACAAAAACAGACAAATTGACAGCAAATCTTCAATAAGGTTCTCAAAGAATAAAATAAAATAGTGTAAAAATAATGCACATTTTGTGCTCAATCATAAAGTATAAAAAAATACTTATTTTAGACAAGCATGACGCATTACCAAAAACCACAACCAAATTTATATCAAAAGAAGTCTTCTCAAGCACTTGATAAAGGTACAAACTGAATGTTGTCCGACATAAAATGCATTAATTTATCTGATAAGTTAAATAATTTATCTGATAAGGTACAACTTCTAATTTGATATTCATCTAGTTTCGGACCATAGATTTGTAAATAGACATCCCTCTTTAGCATTTCGTTACATATGATATATGTACAGCTGGACTATCAGTAATATCATGAGTGTCCTGCAAAAAAGCGAAGCCCATCAACGCTATTGTTACTTCATCGATGTTAGTCTACATGACATTCATTGTGAGTATGAAATCATTTATGTACTTAGTATTAAGTTTTATCGCTATTGTGAAAAAATTGGACTCATCCCTCAAGCCATGTATTTGGCACTAGAAAGCAGCAAATTTAAGGTCTATTAAGAAATCAGGTCCTCCGACCGCACCATGAGAATCATATAAATTCGAGTCTCAAATCTGTTCTAACTGCTCCCAACGCTTCTTATACATCTACTCATACTTTCTTGGAAATTGTAGGCGCGATATTACCTACTATACAATTCGTTTCCAAAATAATATTAGTAAAAATCTTAACAATTCCCACGACATTGCGATTTCAAAAGTGCACAATTGTTACTTGATCCCAGGCCCATCCATAAATTCGTTGTAGGATGTTTGTATCAAAATATAGAGTCATCACTTCTACCAAGATTTTGTAGGGAGATGCAAGATCATTCATAATGGTCACTGTCTTGAAAAATTCAAGCATATAAAATATGGAATGAAAAATTTGCAGAGGCAGATGATTTTGCTGCTGAGGATGGGGAGAGCGATGAAGAAGATCTATAAGGTTTCCCTCCCTAAAAGGGATTGTGGATTTGTTGATGACAGTTTTATCCTGTAGAGCATAGTTCCTCATATAGCCAGCCATTTCTTTCAACTATTTGAGATTGAAATTTCCTTTAGTAGCACACATGGTCCTACTGTCCGTTGTGATCTCTGCCGCGAGAAATATGACTTCATCATTATTGATGGAAGCTTAATTATGGTGACTGAAGTGGATCTTGATATTTCTGTATTGTTGAAGAAGATTCCATACATTAGGTTCATAGAATGTCATATTATTATTGATCCACATCAGGATTAACATCAATAATGGTAATACGAACATTATCCAGATTCTTGCCTAAAGCTAGCATACTATATATTCCTAGTGTATATATATATATACATATGTATATATATTCAAACTACCATTATATATTAGAAGTATATAAAAAAATTATGATTTTTTTTTCATTCCTTTCTATTATGTTCTCCATTACTGACTCCAGAACTGCTTGGTACTTGATATTTAGTGTTAGGAATGGTAGTCGAGTTAAAATAACTTTCCTGTTGTAAAATAAAAAGAGATGGGGTAGAAGAAAACAGTTCTATATTAACTGGAAAATAAATTCGGATCAGAAAGTAACCTGGTAATTCTTGAAAATCTTGAATCTTGGAATATTAACAAACAACTAACAACTTATTGATATCAGAGTATATGAAAAGGAAACAGAGAAGAGAAGAGAAGCAAATTGCAATTGTGGTGTATCTTTATTAGTGAATATGTTTACATATATATAGGAGGATAGTGGCAGATGTCAATATACATGCATATATACATTGCATGATCACCACGTGTTAGATAAGTTCATATGGTGGAATCCACCTACATGATTTCACAAGACTCCCCATTGGATTTCACCATTTATGAAATTTGACTGCCTCGTTAAAACCTTGTCAGAAAAACCCAATTGGGGATAAAAACTGGACGAAGGAAAAAGAGTACAGTTGGTGAATCCAATTACAAAAGCTCCCCCTGTTAATTACACCCATAATCTAATCTACTAATCTGGAGAGCTTTCGCATTCCGATCTCGTAAACGAGCTTTTCAAACGTTGATGTCGGTAACGATTTCGTTAATAGATCGGCTATGGAAGACCGAATTTGCTTCACATCAATTTGACCAGTATTCTGAAGCTCGTGGGTATAGAAGAATTTTAGGGAAATATGCTTGGTTCGATCTCCTTTGATGTAACCTCCCCGAACTTAGGCGATACATGCAGCATTATCTTTAAAAATGACAATTGGCCCATTTGTAGTTTCGGAGATACCACATGAATTCTAGATATGTTGGATCATTGATCTCAACCAAATACACTCTCGACTGGTTTCATGTAATGCCAAAATTTCAGCATGATTCGAGGACGTGGCTACTAAAGTTTGTTTCGTAGATCTCCAAGAGATCGCAGTACCATTATACGTGAAAACATAGCCAGTTTGAGAACGACCTTTATGCGGATCCGAAAGGTATCCAGCATCGGCATAACCAGTCAAACTTAGAAATTTATTAGAATTTGTATAAAATAATCCCAAATCTTTTGTACCCTTCAGGTAACGCAAAATATGTTTGATTCCATTCCAATGACGACGGGTTGGTGCAGAACTATATCTTACTAATAAATTTACTGCAAACGAGATATCTGGCCTCGTACATTGAGCCAAATATAACAACGCACCAATCGCACTCAGATATGGTACTTCAGGACCAAGTAATTGTTCGTCATCATCCTTTGGTCGGAATGAATCCTTTTTGGGATCAAGTGTTCTTACAACCATGGGTGTACTTAATGGATGGGCATTATCCATATTAAACCTTTTTAGGACTTTTTCAATGTATGTTGATTAGTAAACCAATATCCCATTTGGTTTATGTTCAATTTCCAGACCAAGACAATATTTCGTTTTTCCTAAATCTTTCATTTCAAACTCCTTTTTCAGATATTCAGCAGTTTGTTGGATCTCTTCTGGAGTCCCAATGATATTCATATCGTCCACACAAACTGCTATAATTGCAAAACCAGACCCTGATCTCTTAATGAAGATACACGGACATATTGTATTATTCTGGTATCCTTCCTTAACCAAATACTCGCTCAGGCGGTTATACCATATTCTCCTAGATTGTTTTAATCCATACATGGATTTTTGTAACTTTATGGAATACAAGTTTTGAGATTTTGATCGATAAGATTCAGACAATTTCAGTCCTTTTGGGAGCTTCATGTAAATATCAGAATCAAGTGATCCATACAGATACGCAGTAACTACATCCATTAAACACATTTCCAGTTTTTCAGCAACTATAAGACTTAACAGAAATCAAAATGTAATTGTATCCATGACTGGGGAATACGTTTCATCGTAATCAATTCCAGGTCTTTGTGAGAATCCTTGTGCAACCAAACGTGCTTTGTATCTCACAATTTCATTTCTTTCTTTTCGTTTCCGAATAAGTACCCATTTGTAACCAACTAGTTGAATATCTTCAGGTGTTCGGACTATGGGTCCAAAAACTTTTCGTTTATTCAACGAATTTAATTCTGCCTGAATTGCTTCTTCCCATTTTTTCCAGTCATGCCTATTTTTACATTCTTGGATATCACGTGGCTCATAATCATCATATGAAATACTAATTGCCACTGAATATGAAAATAAATCATCAACGATTGTTTCATTTCGATTCCAAGTCTCTTGGATGAAGTCTATGGAAATTTCTTCATTTTTTGTTTCTGGTATTTCCGTATTATTTTCTCCTTCTGGGAGGCTATTTTCAGGAATCTCATAAACTTTTGGGATTTCATTTGATGTGGTTTTAGGATCCAGATCATTTTTCTTTCTTTTTCTTGGAACTATATCTTTTGAACCAGGGGGTCTACCACGCTTCTGGCGAGGGATAAGAGTTTCATTTGCTATTGTCTTTTGAGATTGTCCTTCTAGGATAATTACCGTTAGCAGCTTCAATATAAGACTTGGTTATTTTCAAAGTATCATTAAATGCATCAGACATTCGATTAGCTATCATTTGTAAATGTAAGATCCTTCGAACTTCGAGTTTACATTGCAGGGTACGCGGATCCATATACGCCAGAGTTGGAACCTTCCAGGTTAATTTAGATTTCTCTTCTGGAGAATTATTTCCTTTTCCAAGCAATGGAAAACTACTTTCATTAAAACGACAGTCAGCGAATCTAGCTGTAATAAATCTCCTGTCATCGGTTCCAAATATCTGATAATTGATGGGGAATCAAAACCCACAAAATTCCTATACGTCTTTGGGGCCCATTTTCGTTCTTTTAGTTGGGGTAATGGATACATATACAGCACACCCAAATATTCTCAAATGTGAGACGCTAGGAGGATTCCCAGATACCATTTGTAATGGGGAATATTGATTATAAGCAGTTAGACGGATACGAATCAAAACTGCAGTATGCAATATAGCATGTCCCCAAACAGAAACGGGTAATCTTGAGCGCATTAACAATGTTCGCGTAATTAATTGAAGGCATTTAATTAATGATTCAGCTAATCCATTTTGGGTATGAACATGCGGAACTGGATGTTCAATATCAATCCCAGATACTTGACAGTATTCATCAAATGCTTTCGATGTAAATTCATCAGCATTATCAAGTCTTATACTCTTAATAGGGTAATCTGGAAAATGAGCTCGTAATCGAGTAATTTGTGCTAGCAATTTTGCAAAAGCAACATTACGAGTGAATAACAAGCATACATGGGACCATCTTGCAGATGCATCTATCAATACCATAAAGTAGCGAAATGGTCCACTAGGTGGATGAATGGGTCCATATATATCTCCTTGAATTCTATGTAAAAACGATGGAGATTCAAAACCTACTTTCGTAAACGATGGTTTCGTTATCAATTTCCCTTGGGAACATGGGATACACAGGTCCCTATCATTCAGTAGGATTTTATGATTTCTCAGTGGATGCCCTTCTGAATTCGCTATTATTCTTCACATCATTGTGGATCCCGGATGCCCAAATCTATCATGCCAAAGTTGGAATATTCTGGGATCAGAGAACTTCTGGTTCTCAATAGCATGTGTTTCAACCTGCCTGATGGTTGTATAATATAATCCAGATGATGAAATGGGTAATTTTTCAACTACAAGTTTCTGGCTTGATTTTCTTGAAACAATACATAAGTATTCAATACCATTTTCATCAACTGTTTCGATGTGATAATCATTCATTCGTATATCCTTGAAACTGAGTAAATTTCTTCTGGATTTGCGAGAGTATAATGCATTTTTGATTTCCAATTCAGTGCCATTTGGTAACACAATTGAAGCTCTTCCGGAGCCTTCGATTATATCTACAGGACCTGATACAGTATTCACTTTCATTTGAATAGGAATCAATTCCAGAAAATATTTTCTATCTCTCAAAATCGTATGGGTTGTAGCACTATCGGCTAAACAGATATCCCCATGTGAAGCCATTTCTTGGTTTGAATTCATAACTTCAATAAAATAACACACAAAATTAGTTGAATGGAAATGTAATATCTTTCATTAATATTTACAAATATTTACAACTAAAATCAAAATTACATTCCACTCTATTTACATTCCAAAATAAGAAAACACATTCACTTGTAATTAACGGTTCCATCACCAATCAGGTGATCTATCTTCCCATCAGGATCTTCAAAGAAATCGGCAGTTTCTAGATTTGATATGTCGACAGGACCAGTATAACCATTGCCAAAAAAATCAGTCATATTTGCTTCATTATTCTTTTCCTTTTCTTGTTCGCGCCTCAACTTCTGGTAAGTTTCAACTACATGCTTGGAAGCGCGACAAGTTTTCGAAAAACAAGTGGGGGAACCACATCTATAACATGGACCACGATTGAACTTTGGTGGTTCCTGAATTTCTTTCCCTTTACTGGAACTAGCATTGTAAACATTCCACTTCTAGGGAGCATTTGGGTTATGATATGGATGTCCATAATCCTTGTTATGACCACGTCCCTGGCCATTTCAAGATCCTCGACCACCTCGGCCATTACCACGTCCATTTCCATAATCATTCCAACGCTCAGAATTACGGCCACGGTAACCACGACCACGGCCTGGATTTTTATTATAATATGCATTCACTTCTGGAAATGCTTGGGCGCCACCAGGGCGTCTTTCACTATTTCTCAGCAACAGTTGGTTGTGTCTTTCAGCAAGATCTAATGAACCAATCAAATCATCATATTTCACAAATTTCTTTTCACGATACTGCTGATGTAAAATAGTCTGAGAAGGATGGAAAGTGGTAAATGTCTTTTCCAACATATCATGGTCTGTTTTTGTTTCCCCACACATTTTCAATCTGTTCACAATCATGTACATGGCAGAGTTATACTCGCTCACACCTTTAAAATCTTGGAACCTTAAATTGGCTCACTCATCACGTGCTTCAGGCAACATGATTTCCTTTTGGCGATCATATCTGGATTTTAAAGCTTGCTTAAGATCTGCAGGATCTTTTATATTCATATACTGATTTTTGAGATCCTTAACCAGATGTGTTTTGATTATATACATGGCTTTACATTTTTCAACCTCAGTGGTTTGCACCTCCTTATTGAGGGTCAAAATAATTCTTTGGTTTTTAATATTAACTCGCAATCATCACACCATTTCATATAATTTCTCCCAGAAACTTCCAGCTCATCAAATTTCAGATTCTGCAAAATAAGAACACATTCTTTTAGATTTCCAGATTTCCAGAATTCAATTTCAAAAATTCAATTATTCAGCTCGGGTGAATAATATTATCATTTCAAACTTTCCAGATCCACCATTTATTCAACTCAGGTGAATAATGGTATTTTTCCAAAAATTTCCAAATCCATCATAATTTCCAAAATTTCCCAGAACATACAGAAGAAAGAAAACATCATCACCAGACACTTTCTGATCTGGAAGATCCGGCAAAGTGGCAACCAGAGAGCATACTCATGCTGATAACGTGTTGTAAAATAAAAAGAGATGGGGTAGAAGAAAATAGTTCCATATTAACTTGAAAATAAATTCGGATCAGAAAGTAACCTTGTAATTCTTGAAAATCTTGGATCTTGGAATATTAACAAACAACTAACAACTTATTGATATCAGAGTATATGAAAAGGAAACAAAGAAGAGAAGAGAAGCAAATTGCAATTGTGATGTATCTTTATTAGTGAATATGTTTAATATATATATATATATATATATATATATATATATATATATATAGAGGAGGATAGTGGTAGGCTTCAATATACATGCATATATATATTGCATGATCATCACGTGTTAGATAAGTTCATATGGTGGAATCCACCTACATGATTTCACAACATTTCAAATAAACTATTTGGTATACATGAATAAGAATCGGAATTTGAAATTCACTTCCAAAAATCCACTCTTGCCTACCTTTTGAAAATGGATTTTGACTCTTAAATTTTCATTCTCTTAATCTATTTTAAAACCAAACATCCCCATCTCTCCTCTCCATCCGATCTACGCCTATTTCCCGCTTTCGACCGTCGCTTTTCGTCTTCGTCTATTCCCAATCCGTTATTTTGAACCAGAGAATATTAACGGAATCATAATTTTCATCCCTGTTAACCTTTCAATCATTTTTATTACCAATCTCATCTCAATTTTCGAATCAATCGGCCCTCAAAATAAACTTACATGATTGTCAAGTTAAATTGAAACGCTTGTGGTCTAAATGAAAATTTTAAAATTGGAAAGGAGAAACCGTAATTGTACATGTTAATGTACCCTTAATATAAACTCTTCTTCCTACCCCCTCGAGAATTCTTACCTCCGCTGCTGATTTCTTTCACCTTGTCTTCTGTGTGTTACATATGATATTTGATCACGATCATCTGCTTTAACTAATATTTCGTTTAAGAAGTATATCTTGATACGGTATATATTTTTGTTATTGTATTCTCTGAGTTCGGTTCGTGCTGATTTATTGATATCTGAGAGGCAATTGATGCCTGATTTTGCAGCATTTAGGGCTTAGGTTTTCTTGTGCCTTTACTGAATATTCATTTTCTTTTTCTCAGTAGTCGCCGCCACATGTCGGTAGACCCTCAAACTCTTATCCGGACACGAAACGTTGGTTTTAGATAATTGTATTACAAAAGAGGTAACCTTGTTTCTACCTAATGTCTTTGCTATAATTGCAAAACCCTGAGGAGAAATAAAAAACCCTAATCTATGAATTTCGTCTGATTGCAGAGAACTGCTCAGGTTCCCACTGGTAAGAACTAGTATCCTTATTTTTCATTTGCTTCAGCTGAACTTGTGGATTGTTATTTTTAACTTTTGGCTTTATTAGTGGCTTCGAAAATATATGTGATTGTTTCGAGCTCTGATTTTGAATTCAGGATTAGGATTTATGCTTGCTTAGAATATCCTTTGTGAACAATTGTTTAGTTAAGTATGATATGATGCTATTTTGCTTTATAGAGAAATTTGGCTTTTTAATCTGTAGTTGCCTTTATTGGTGGAAAGAAAAATAGAAGAAACAATTGCAGATGAGAAATACATAGAGTAGTTGATATTTGAAACCAAACTTCTTTTGTTTGGGTCTGTTATTGAAGATTTCAGATTTCAATTTCCTGTGGCAATGTACCAAAACCTTATAGATATATAACTTATTGGTGTAAATATGATATGGTTATGCACTCTTATTCCGAACATGGTTTTGGATCTCTTTGGAAAAAAGTAACATTATAATAGATATGTGTGGCTGTGTAAGACACCCTTGTTGCAGTTAGTTATTCTTTTTGATGCAGAATATATGTCATATTCAATGAAATTACATATTATAATGTCTGTCTTATTTAATTTCTTTTGACAGATTTCATGGTCATTTTAGTTTTGATTAGAAATGGTAATATGATTATGAAAATTCTGCATGTTTAGATACCATTATTGTTCCATACATTAGCAACATATTCAGAGGGCTTATGTTTAGTTGTTTATCTATTGAAAACCACCTTCTTTTGTCACAGCAGCAGTAGATCATCAATCTGGTATTTAGACACGAAATACTGTGTTTCAGTTGTTTGTATCGACAGAAGAGGGGTAACCATGTTGCATTCAGTCATCTTTGCTGTGATTACAAAATGTTGAGAAGAAACCCTGAATCTACAATATTAATTTTACCATAGACAACTGTTGAGGTTTCCACTGATTTTGTAATCAGATCACATCCGTTCTGGTAAGAACTAGCACCCTAATTTCAATTGGTTCAGCTGGAATTTGCTTGTCCTTGCTTTGCTTTGTTTTTTTTTTTTTTTTTTTTTTTTTTTTTTTTTTATATCTGTTGTTAATTGGTTTAATAAATGTGATATTGAAATATCTGATTTTGAAGTTAGGGTTGGGGTTATTTTTGGTTAATGATGCTTCGAATATGCCAATTGGGTATCAGCTCAGATGGGAGGGTTTGGGGTCTTAGGTTCCGAGCTGGCATATTTTCCTTTGTTTGGAATAAAAAAATCTTGGAATATGATGGTGGGCTTGCTCAAAGTATTTCTCTTTAACTATTGGTTTGATCAAGGACATTATTATCATACACTATATGCATAGAATATGGAATGGTTGTGCTTGCTCAGTGTATTTATCCTTAACAATTGGTTTGGTCAAGGACAATATTATTATACACTGTTGCAAGTTGTATTTATCCAGTTTCAATACAGGGCTATTGTAAATAGTAGCTGGATTACCTACTGGTGTATGCGCAATATGTACTCCATTTATCCATCTTAGTGTGGAAAAATGTGGATAAAGGGAGTAGACTAACTAGTTTTACACCTTCAACTGAATGCAACGTGAGATAGATTAGAGTACAAAAAAAATCTAAACGCTTGCTTAGTTGCATGTGGCATTTTTTACATACACATCAATAAATTGTATAGGGAATTGCTTGAATTTTAATGTGAGTATCAAGATACTTTGATCATTGAACTTGCTAATTTTGTTTTCATTTATTTATTTTTTTTTAAAAAAAAAAAAATCCTTTTAAGTGATTTCTACATCACAGTTAGTTACAATTTGTTGATTGTTCTCACTACTGCTACTGGTGATACAAAGGATATAATGCAAGTTGATGGGCTTAGTTTAGGTTTAGCAAGTATAAACTTTTGTGCTCATGTGTTATTGAATATCTGCATCGAGGTTGTCTCTGTTTTATTTGGTATCCTCCACCAGTGTATGTTTATTTAAATTAACTTTCAGATAGTATCTCAGTATCTGTATCAGGCATATCTCAGTATCTGTAAGGCATGGGAACCCATGTTTGCTAAATAGTGATAGAGAATCTAAATTATTGCTTGAAAGATTAGTTTGAGTGATAAGCTACAGTTCCTCTAGTCTGGTATGGTTACTGAACTGAGCTAGTTTTCTTTCTTTTTGACTTTTGAACAGGAGCTTTGCTGTTTGGTGTAATCATACATAAGTGTTTGTTAAAATGCCTCTAAGAAGTTTGAATTATAGCTTCATTAGACTCTACTGTCCAAAATATTTCTGTAGAAGTTTCTCTCTTTGGTCTATGAAGAAGGACCCAGATCTTGAGTCTGCTTTGGCTCGAAATCGTAGATGGATTGTCAATAATCAGATTAAGAACATTATTCTTAGATGTCCAGACCAAGTAGCGAATGTTAAATTTCTCCAAAAGAAGTTCAAGTCTCTTGACCTTCAAGGGAAGGCTCTTAATTGGCTTAAGAAATATCCTTGTTGTTATGAGGTTTATTTGGAAGACAATGAGTATTATTGTAAATTAACAAAGCGGATGATGTGTTTGGTTGAAGAAGAGGAAACTCTGAAAGATGAACAGGAACCGGTTTTTGTGGAGAGGTTGGTTAGATTGTTGATGATGAGCAGGAACCAGAGGCTTAATGTTGTGAAACTTAATGAGTTTAAGCGTAATTTTGGATTTCCAGATGATTATATTATTAGGATTCTACCTAAGTACTCAGATACGTTTAGACTTGTGAATTATAGTGGGAGAAAAAGTTCGATGGAGATCGAGCTTGTTTCATGGAAGCCAGAGTTTGCAGTTTCGGCTGTTGAAGCCTTATCTCAGAAGCATGGTTCTGAGCCCAGTTTTTCATGTTGTTTGCCGTCGACTTGGGTAAAATCATTGGAGAGATTTCGTGAATTTAATGTGACTTTATATGTCTCACCTTATTCAGATCCTAGAGGTCTACAAGAGGGATCAAAGGAGATGGAGAAGAGAGCGGTGGGATTGATACATGAGTTATTGTCCTTAACATTATGGAAGAAAATGTCCATCATGAAGCTAGGCCATTTCAAAAGAGAGTTCTTTTTACCGGAAAAAGTGAATGTTATGCTGCTAAAGCATCCAGGTATATTCTATGTTTCAAATAGGTATCAAATCTATACTGTTCTACTTAGAGAAGCATACTGTGGTTCGGAATTGATTGAAAAGGATCCTCTCGTAGTTGTTAAGGATAAGTTTGGTGAATTGATGAAAGAAGGACTTCATGAATTTAATCGTAGGCGGCATCTTGTGAATCTAGAGAAACGAAGAAAGAAAGGCATTGATGTAGTTAAGGATATGAGAAAAGAAAGAAATGGTGAAATTCTTGAACAAGATGAGAATGGTGATAAGCTGGGGGGTATATTCAATCCAGAAGAGAGGAAACGATTTTATAGAACTCTTTTTGATGAGGGCGCCCCATAAGTTGAAAGAGTATTATTTAGAATCATATCTGGTAACTTTTTTTTCTTCTCATTGCAACATTTGTGTGTTTTAATTTCAATGCTGATTTTGTGGCATGGTTAAGACCTAAAACTATTTCATTTGAAACGATATGTATCATTATTACAAAACTAGTGCAGGGGATTACTGAGAGATTAGGTTTTAAAAGAAAAAAAGTTAGAAAAAAGATTGGTTGTGAAATTAAAAAGAATTCAAATGAAAATTAAGTTACTTGGGTGTCTGTTTTATTTTTAATACAAGGGGATTGTTGTAAAATTGGCTATTGTAGTCATACATACAACAATCCTATTTACTGATTCCACCTCTTCTTTCTTTATTTTTTTCCCCAAATTTGACTAACCAATTTAACACTAACTTACCTGACTGTACTTGTCATCAATTACCTTGAACTCAAAAGTATAAGAAAGCAATTCTAAACAAATACCCAGAAAGTTCTTCTTGAACGTGTGTGCCAACTCTTTCAAAGGTGTATATGGTATCACACACCTTAGAAAGGAAAGAGCTGCTTTTGACATGGTGCATTCACAATGTTGAAAGGTGGTCATTTTGAAGGTGTGCATACATCAATGAGAGCTCTTTTTAAAGGTGTGATACCACATTCGCAGATTTGAAAGGTGATTTTTGGTGTGTTCCAATATTTTCAAAATGTCCTTTTGAATGTGTGTGCAGAGACCAGATGGGGTGTGTATACACACCAACTCTATAACCATATCAAACTCAAAATTTTCTTCCTGGTTATCAGTTTTGATTTCATCCTCTTCTTTGTGTAAACTGTTTTATATGGTAGGTAGGTCATGTTTTATTATACTTATCTGATACAAAACAGCCTGAATTGCTGTTGAATGGTATCTGCAGTTATGTGATTTAAGAAAATCATGGCATCAAAAATAGCCAAGGAAGTAGGGAATGCAGTGAGAAAGTTGAGTGAAAACAGAGGATGGTATGGCCCACACATGGCTGCGGCCTCGCGAGCCATTGTTGAGAGAATTCCATTAGTTGATTTTGTACTCGAAGTCAGAGATGCCAGAGTGGGTTTACTAAAACCTAGATTGTATTGTTTTCTACATTAACTCAAATGCCACACTGAAGTTTCTGTTTTTTTCCCAGTTTAGATTCCATTGGCTTCCCAGTTTAAACCAGTAGGGGACAATCGCGTCTCTTGTAAGAAGCATATCTTAGTACTGAACAAGATTGACCTTGCTAATAAGTTCCAACTGAAGGAATGGATTACATATTTAAACCAAAAAAGTTGCTTGTGTATTGGTGTCAATTCCCACAACAAGGACAGTGTAAAGGAGGTATGCTCATTCCCTTATATTTTATGATGGACTGCATTTTGTTTAGTTGGTTATTAATTTTTTTATTCTTCTGACAGTTGCTCAACTTCTTACAAGCTCAAGTTAGAGAATTGAACAAAACAGATCATTCCGGTCGTACCATAACGGGAATGCTGGTGGGAATTCCTAATGTTGGCAAGTCTGCCCTTGCTAACTCTTTGCATCAGATTGGCAGGATTAGTGCTGCAGGTATAGCAAACTTTTCTGGCCCTGTTTTGTGTTCAACAAACTTTTTGGATGAAAGCTAATTTATTTGGAGTTCTATTAATCGCCTCTCAGAGAAAGGGAAGCTGAGGCATGCAACGGTTAGTCCACATCCAGGAGAAACTAAAGATATCAGTAGCTTGAAGGTGATTGATTAGTCTATCCCCTTACTAGAATAAGACGTCATGAGCAATGAATTTTAATAAACCCCCATTTTCCTTCTCTATATTTTCATCAGTTTTATTGTGTATTTGTTTACACCATGTGATTGAAAGCTGAAATGTTTTTCAGATAGCAAGCCATCCCAACATTTATGTATTGGACACCCCAAGTGTTTTGCCACCTCATATTTCAGACATTGAGGTTTGCTCCAAGCTAGCTTTAACAGGTATATGATTGTACTTCCTCGTTTCTCTTTTTGCAAGTGAATCGCGGAGTGGTAGAAGTGAGATCTTCATATTTATTACTGAAGAATTGTTTGTGGGATTTGATCATATTGTATCAAGTTTAGTTCAATATATGTTTCTTAGTCAAGAGAGTGTCTAGTCTAATGTTTAGGATGGTTCGGATCAAAATTGAAGTTCTCTCAAAGCAGGTTTTCCTACTTCCTAAATGCAGGCGCAATTACAGACTATTTGGTAGGGGAAATTGAACTTGCACGCTACTTTCTAGGGATTCTCAACTTAAATGAAGAATACAAGAAATGGGCGAAGTTCTCTACTAGTGCAAACGGCGGGCCACTGTTAGAGCAATCAGGTTGTCTAGAATCAGCTAAACGGAAAAGAGTATATCCCACAGATCACACCCAGGTAATTTTCTTCCACAATCTAATCTATTTGGACATTTTTTAACTCACAACTGAACTTTTTTGTTTCTCTTTATAGGACTTTATGGTGCAGAAAGTTCGGCAAACTCTTTTCGATACAATTTCAAGTTTCCATGGAAGTCTGGAAGAAGAAAATAATTTGGAAAAGCTAATAGAGATACAATTTATTGCATTGAAGGAAGCTTTTCAGATAGCAGTGGATTTAGGGGAGGATGCTCAGCTTAAAGTTGCTACCAAAATACTCAATCTTTATCGAACTGGGAGACTTGGTCATTATACCTTAGACTCTTTTCAGAAGAATAAAATGTGAAGTTTTTGTTGATTTAGCCTTGTAGAATACAATCAATATTATTGCAATAATATATAATTTTTAGCCTTTAAAACTTTGAATATCATATTGGCTCGTTTCGGTGTTGTTAAATCGGGAGTCGCCTTTGAGGCGAGGAGAGCGCCTTTGAGGTGAGGAGAGCTCGCATTGCTTTTAAGGCATAAAGGGATGGCTAAAAAGGCGTCATAGTACAAAAAATACTCAAATATTAATATACAAAAATCTAAAATTTATATAAAATTAAGTGAAAATTCTTTTAAATGGACAGACTTTTAATAGTTTAATTTTCACTCCATAGGCTAGGTTTTCTAAAATACCCCTAAAACTTTACAATTCACAATTTACAGATGCTGTGATTTAGGCTTACAGTCTGTGAATTACGATCAAACTTTAATTTTACAAACTTTTAAAAAATGGCCTATAATTGTATATAAACTTTTTATGGCCTATAAAAAAAAATTCCCTAACATCAATTAGAAAAAAGCTAATATAAAATATAGTTCAAAGCATAAAAGATAGTTCATTAAACTAAAAAGCATAAACGATAGTTCATTAAACTAGAAAGCATAATATTCCTAATAGATATTAATATACTACTCCGAATCAGACTCTAATAGTCCCAAATCATCCTCATTATCATCCTTATTAGCTTCGGTATCAAACTCCACTTCAACCTTTTCACCAACTAATTGCAATAATCCTTCTCTTGGCCTTGAACTAGAACCTCCCAATTGAGTAGGAGTAGATGTAGGTATTGGTATTTGTGCTCTAGAACACCTTTCATAACGATGTGCATATACTCCAGTCGCCTTATCAACATCCCTCCAAGTTGAAATTGGAACCAAAATAAATTAGTTACAACTCACAACTGAACTATAAACTATGATTTAGATGATATAAGCTAAGTTGCTTACATGCTCAAAGATACTCCAATTCCTCTCACATCCACTTGCACTACATGTAAGACTAAGAACTTTCATAGCAAATTTTTGCAATTCTAGAGTTCGTGAACCAAATGTACTCCACCATGTAGCTAACAAAAATTATTTTAAATTTTAATCAATAAGTGTGAATTGAATAAGAGCAAAAACATAGTAGTAAAGTTAAAAAATAACCTGGAGAAGAAGTATTTCTTGTTCCTTTAGCCATTTCCATTCCAAACATCCCTGCAGCTTCCTTGCACATTTGAAGTTGTTCTAGCATAATTACTTTTTTTTTTTATGATCTTTCTCTATTTTTTCAATGCATTCAAGTAAGCGTTGGTTCACTTCTCCATTACTCATGATTTGATCATTGTTTGCATAAAAAAAGTTGAGGATTTAAAAAAAAAAAAATTCAGTAGCATGTAAAGGGCGATGCAATTGACATTCCCACCTCGCATCAATAACCTCTCCAATTTGATTGTATTGATCCTCATCCTTCAAATCACGCTTAATGGTTTCCTTTGCTCTATCCATTGCCTCATAGATAAAACCCATGGTAGGTTTCATCTCATTATCAACAATTTGAAGCACATGGACAAGAGGACCGGAAACTCTAAGTGCATACACCACATTATTCCAAAATATGGTACTTAAAATGGTTCTTTCACACTTTTTCCATTTTATTTCTTTAGCCCACTTACTTGTAGTCCATTCATCTGAAGTGAACATTGTTCTAAGATTTCTCTTTTGTTGATGAATACGACCAAGTGTAATAAAGGAAGTGACAAACCTAGTAACTCCACCTTAGCAACTCTATTCCTCTAGTGAACTTTCGTATCATATTTAAAACTCTAGAAGATCTATAAATGAATCTAGTGAGCTCCACAGCTTTGCGAAATGTTTCTTTAAAAGTACGTAACTTGAAAATGTCATCTAAGATTAAATCCAAGCAATGAGTAGCACATGGAGTCCAATATAAATTTGGAAATGTTGCTTTTAACAATTTTCCAGTGGCAACATTGTTCGCCGCATGTCTGTAACCACTTGAACTACTCTATCACTCCCAATTGCTCTAATTTCCTTTTCAAGTAACTCAGCTAACATATACCCCATCTTTGATGCATCAGACGCATCAATAGATTTAATAAAGACACTTCTCTTAGGACCATTAACTAAAAGTTAAGTAAAGTCCTTACTTTCCTATCAGTCCATCCGTCATACATCAAAGAACACCCAACTCTATCCCAATCTTCTTGATGAGATTTAAGAAGAGATTTTGTAAGGTCTAATTCTTTTTGCAATAATCTAACTCTAACTTCATAATAACTAGGAGATTTCATTTCTCTACCATAATTTCCAATAGCAAACACCATTTCCTTGAAGTTATCATAATTGACCGCATTAAAAGCAATTCTGGCATCATACATCCACCTAGATATGGCCATACATGCACGTTCCCGTAACTCCTTAGTAGGATTGTTTTCATCAATTAGTGTTTGCCTTGTGCCTTTTCCTAAAACAACCGGCTTGGGAGCAAATATAGCATCAAACGGTCCTTTAGTAACATTAGCTTTTTTAGAACTCATGGTGCTTTGCACTTTTTCTTTCTTTTCACATCGTCTACATCTTCATCACCTCCAATAACTTCAACATCATCATCAAACTCCATATTTATGGTTTGTTTTTTTGGCTTTCTTAACTTCCATGAATTGTCTCATCTCATCTCTCACATCTTAAGGACAACGTGAGCAACGAATTGTATTTTTGAAACCACCGACAAAATGTTCCTTCATTCTCTTAACTCCTCCTTTGATAACTTTTTCGCAATAAAGACATCAGAGATTAATAGTGTTATCATCAACTTGCGTGCAATACTTCCATACAGGATCGGTTCTCCGACTATTAATATTACTACATGCATCAATTTCATTTGGCGTACTCATTTGTAAAGAAAAAAAAATCAGACTTCTGAATTTATAAATATAAGGAAAAAAAAACTTAATAGAATGTATAAAATAACACCAATATAAGATTAGATGAACAAAAAATAAAATAAAATAACTCTGCCTTTTTTTAACACCGATATAAATCAAACATGCTGTGGTGACCAATATATACGTTGATTTTGATGATTTTTCTACATTTGACTCTAGTTACATTGAAATTGATGCAAGTGATATTGATGAAATAAACTAAACTACTAAATGATACATGTGATGTATTACACTAAAATTGATGCATGTAGTAATATTAATGCATGTGATATTGATGAAATAAACTAAACTAAGTGATACATGTGATGTAACACTTGTACTCATATAAGACTGCTATTTAAACACTGATATATTGATAGAGCATAACAATTTTCGTTTATGAGAAGAATTTGTATTGTTTGATGATGAATAAATAAGAAAGAAAAAGAATAAGACTAGAGAAACAATTGGGCAGCATAACACCTTATATATTCAGGTTTATTAGAAGAATTTGAGATGTTTGATGGAGAAAAAAAACAAAAAAAAAAATCAAACCAAAGAGTTAAAGAATAAGACAGTACGTACCTGATATGTATCTCTTGAACTCTTCTTTATCTTTTGCACTTCTTTTCTTCTTCTCTTCTTGAAAATCGACAGCAATAGGGTTATTTTCTCTTTTGCTGGTGATAGCAGGTTAGGGTGTCTTTTCCTCTTCCTCTATTTCTCTTGTTTCTCTTCTGATAGTGTTAAAGTATATGTTGTTTTTCCCTAGATATAGGCTGTGTTTGTTACCAGCGTTTTTTAAAGAGTATAGTGTTTTGACTCAGTCAAAATTCTAAAACCATTTAATATCTTTGTTTATTCAACAGATTATAATCTACCAATTAGAGTTTTTCACAGAGTTTCAGAAACGTTGTTCTGAGCAACGTTTAGAGTTTAAGTTAGAGTGTTTACAAAATTCTTCCTAAATTATCCTTATTTATATTTTAAAATTATTTTATCTTTTTATTAATTTACTTTGTAATAATTATTTTTTACTAATTATCTTAATTTTGTTTACAATAAATTAAATATTTATTTTTTTATAAAAATAAATATTTTTTATTTTTATAGATATATTATTTATTTATTTTTACTTATTGACTAAAAAAATTATTTTATTCTAAAGTCATATTTTAAATTTGACAATAATTATCTTTTAATATCATGTCTTTTTACGTCATTTTAACTTTTTAAATAATTAAAATGCTAATTTACCAAAAAAAAATACTAGTTAAAACACTAAACGCTAACGACTGGTTAAAAAATACTAAACGCTATAAAAACACTAAATGTAATCAAAAACGCTATTACAACCAAACACAACCATAATTCTTTAAAACTCCTAAAAATCGATGTAGTTTTACAAATATTTTTAAAAAAATCCATTAAACCTTAAAAGTGACGCTTCACCACTTTCATGCTTCACTTTTTTTATTTGTAGCGCCTTTTAAGCGAGACACTCCAACCCTCACAACGCATCAGTTCGGCGCTCTCATATCGCTTTAATTACACTGGCTCGTTTTTATTATTATTAGTTTAGTAGTAGTTCCAAGTAAAGACAACAATTCAATCACAAAACAGAACTGCCCAAGTTAAAAGCATTGTATTGGGCTTAATGTAATGCATTTTCTGTAAATGGGCCAGGCTGTTAACGATAGCCCAGAAGTTACAATCGGGCCAGAACTGCAAGGCCCTAAAACCATAAGTCTGTCGAGATTTCTCATCCCCGCTGCATTTATCGATCGATTTCTTGCTGGTCTGGTAACCACAGCTGTTGATTTCTTCCTTCTTGTCTTCTCTGTGTTAACTATTACGTTTGTGTTCTTGCTAATCAATCTTATTTACGGTCATCTGCTCTAATCAATAGTTCGTTTAAGAATTACTGCTTGATACGGTAAGCCTTTCGTTTCTGGTTTATGTTGATTTATTGATATCTGAGAGAGAGCCAATTGATGCCTGATTTTCCTGCAATTAGAGATTAGGGTTTTCTTTTCTTGTTTGTTTATTGTAAACTCTTTTTCTTTTTCTCAGTAGCATTATCTAGACGGGAAACGTTGGTTGTTAAATAATTGTATCGACGAAAGAGGTAATCTTGTTTCAATCGAATGTCTTTGCTGTAATCAAACCGTTGAGGAGTAAAAAGAACCCTAATATACGATTTCGTGTTATTGCAGATAACTGCCCAGGTTTCTCACTGGTAAGAACTTGCTTCATTTATTTTCATTTGCTTCACCTGAATTTGTGGATTATTATTTTTAGCTTTTGGTTTTATCAATGGTGTTTATTTGGAGCTATAATTTTGAATTCAGTTGCAGGACTTAAGTCTGCTTAGAATAACCTTCGTGAACAATTGGTTTAGTTCAGGATGATATTAGTTTACTTTGTGGGAAATATAGCTTTTTAATGTGTAGTTGTCTTTAATTGTGAAAAGAAAAATAGTAGAAACAATTGCAGAAACAATTGCAGATCAGAAGTACCTAGAGTTGTTGGGATTTGAAACCAAATTTCGTGAAAATTTTGGATTCTCTTTTCTTACAGTAGCTCTGTACTGAAAATAGACTTGTAATGCGTCATTTACATAATGATGTATGCAAGTATTATATTCATTCACATTCATGCTTGTATATAAACTTATTGGTATCTATATGGTATGGTTATTCTATTCATGTACATGCTTATATAGAATCTTATTGGTATAAATATGGTATGGTTATGTACTCTTATGTCGAACATGATTTTGGATCTCTTTGAAAGAAAGTAGCATTATCATAGATATGCATGGATGTATAAGAAGTTCTTGTTGCAAGTTAGTTATTCTTTTCTATCTAGAGTATATGATGAAATTACATATTATAATGGTGTCTGTCTTTTTAATTTATTTTGACAGATTTCATGGTCATTTCGATTTTGATTAAAAATGTTAATGCAATTATGAGAAATCTGCATGTTTAGATGCCTTTATGGTTATATATTGTCTTAAGATTCCATAGTTTATCATGTGGAAGTGTGGCTATTTGATATTTTTTGTGGAATCTTAAATGACTGGAATTGTTGCTTCATATCTAAAAGTTGCAAAATTCTGGCCTTTTATTGTAATTGTCAGAGCTTAACCGTAGGTTATATGTTCAATTGGAGTGAGGTGTACTTTGTTTTATAATCATTTGAAGATTCCCAATATGACTCTGTTTTGATGTGCAGTTTTGTTGTCGGGAATTGTTTTGTCAATTGCATGTAGTTTGGTTTATGGCGACATTTGATGGAAGATATTGTTCACTTCCGCGACAAGCAAATAAGGAGAATACTGAGGTAGATTACATTGATGACCATAGTGGTTCTGCCTGGGGCATGCCAGAAGTAAAAAACACTCACCCACCAGTCTCCAAATCTTCCAAAGAAGATTATACTTTCCAGTTTCCACTAGAATCCGAAGACTATATTGATGGAGGATATGATTCAAGTGATGATCAATATAACTCTGTGCAAAGCAACGACGAGCCTCCAGAGATAAATTTGAAAAATGTGCTAAGTGGGTTAGTTGCAATTGTAACTGGACAAAACAAAGGTCCAGTTGTTTCAGCAAGGCAGCAAGATCCCAGTTCAAACCCTTCATTTCTTGGATCTGCAAAAAATGGAGATACATTTTTGAACTCCTCTGTCTACATACCAAGTGCTCCTCCACTTTTTGAGCCAGATGGGATCAACTACAGTGCATATAAAGAGGTTTTAGAGGCTGAACCACCCGAGTGGCTTCCTGATAGTTCTGCTACATCTTGCATGCAATGTGATGCTCCTTTTACAGCTATAACTCGTGGTAGACATCATTGCCGGTTTTGTGGAGGGATCTTTTGTAGAGCATGTAGTAAGGGCAGGTGTTTATTACCTGTGAAATTTAGGGAAAGAAATCCACAAAGGGTATGTGATGCCTGTTATGATAGACTTGATCCTTTACAAGTTATATTAATCAACAGCATAAGCAATGCTGTGCAAGTGGCAAAACATGATGTTGTGGATTGGACGTGTACAAGGGGATGGCTGAACCTTCCAGTGGGTATGTCTATGGAATATGAGATATACAAGGCCTCTAATACATTGAGAAGCTACTGCCAGGTAACATGTTGCGGTTATTTTGATGGATTGATCTTAATGAATATAAACACATTGTTTTAGTTCTGTTAGAGTTCTGGTTTCCTGGTCTGTTTATTCCGCTCTAATGACCACATTAGAAATTTAGTCGGAGTCCTTGGTCCAAATTATTTCTGTGTGGCCAGTTCCTTGATATGGTATTTGATGCTCCAGATTGGAACCTGTTACATTGTTTTGTATATGATTTGTCTATTAATATTTCTTACGTAATGGTATCTAGCCTTTTGATAACACCTGTTAATATTAATAGGTTGCTCGGTTGAATCCTGAAAGGTCGATACCCTCAGCTGTTCTAAAAGGAGCCAGAGGCTTAGCTATTTTAACTGTTGTGAAAGCTGGAGTGCTAGTTGCTTACAAATTAGGAACTGGTTTGGTAGTCGCCAGAAGGTCAGATGGGTCGTGGTCTGCACCATCAGCCATATTTTCAGCTGGTTTAGGTTGGGGTGCTCAGGTAAAAGTGTAGTGGGTTGTAATTTCTTTGTTGCCTGGGCTTTATATTATCTACAAACAATGTTCACGTTTTAAGAAAAACTAAACTAAAGTGCTGATGAATATTTAAATCTTGACGATATGTACAGTTATTTGAAGTAGCATCTGCTTTGAATCCATGAGTTGATTATAATTTATTCCTTTTGACTGGTCATAAGTTTCTAATTATGTGGGAACAGAGATCACAGATCTTCTAATTGTTATTATTTATTTTAATTGCCTTCTTGGTTTCCAGATTGGGGGAGAGCTCATGGACTTCATAATTGTGCTTCATGATTCACAAGCTGTGAAGACATTTTGTAGCAGAATGCATTTTTCTTTGGGTGCTGGTTGCAGCGCTGCAGCTGGACCTGTTGGGAGAGTGCTGGAAGCTGATGTTCGAGCTGGAGATAGAGGCTCTGGGATGTGCTACACTTACAGTTGTAGCAAAGGTGTTACATCTAATGATTTTAGTACATTTAGTTTACATCCCTACTTAATATAACTTTATAATATCAGATGTATACTAGAGAATGTCATCTTGAAAGTAGACAGACGTCTAATATTTATACATTACTTATAGGAGCTTTCGTGGGAGTGTCACTGGAAGGGAATGTCGTAGCAACAAGGATGGATACCAATCTACGGTTTTACGGTGATCCATATCTTACAACTACTGACATTCTGCTTGGAACAGTGAACAGACCAAAGGCTGCTGAGCCCTTGTATGCCTCCCTTGAAGACCTTTATTCCAGTCTCCACTGCTAGTTGTATGTGAACTCAATGCCTATACTATGCTTCATGTGAAGCCAAGCATATTCATTAGATGGTTGCTGTTTAACCACAAGCTAGATCTCTGAGCCTTCATTCTAGTTTGAAAATTCATGAGACTGTTGATATATTTAAAAGAAAAGACTCATACACAATGGCTGTACATATTTCTTTGATCAACTGCACAATTTGGGGTCAAGATTTATCACAATAATGTACATAATGTACATAATTACATTGACATTTGGTACTAAATAGTATTACCTTCTGATATTATGGTCTCTAACATTGTTCTTCTTTTCTTCATTCATGTCAACATCTTAATGGGACTAATCATTAATGTTGAGATTAAATGTCATTTCTGCTTTGGGACCATCGGTGGTTGGCTTGTATTATCTGTGTGTAAGTTACTTTTGAGGCATATTTGTTTATTGTACATTCACAGGACCTAATTATCTTTTGTGCAATACTTTGAACTATTACGTGCATGTTTTTGTCTCTGAATTGGATTGGACTTAAATGCTTGCCAATTGATGCTTTTGGTTTCTGAAAATAACAATGTTTGTTTGAGTACCACCTAGCTGTCACATGTCTGCAAAATTTGATAGGGACAGATCTACTGCTACTGTTGATATTATTATAACATTATATCTTATTGGAAAACACACCTTGATTCTCATAGCAAAGCTGATATCCAACTACTTACCTGATAAAACTAGAAACCAAATCCAACCAATACACTCATAGCTGTTGAACCAAATCTTATGTTTTGTTACAAGTTAGGTCGGAATCCTCTAACACGTGTCAGTCTAATGTTTATGAGCACCTTCTATGGCTCCAAGCATTATTCTTTATATGCAATGCAATGAAAGATTTTTCATTTAATAGTATATATTTTGGATTTATTGTAAGTGCAAAATTATCTAAATCACTAACTATATTAGTGTATGGGCTGTAATGGCATTTAACATCAGATATCCACAAATAATCATAATTTATTATCACTTTTATTTTATGCTATGATCTGGCCATCATGTGACAACTTTTGTCTTTGCTTAGAAAAAGAAACTATTCTTTTCTCTTAACATGATCATGTGACTAATTTGTAACAGTCAATAATATATACATAGTAACAGATAGGAGTAGTTGACAGACATAAAGAAAACAATGAGCCTAAAATTTATGAAAGTAGTGGTGCTGAATGATTAGGAGGGCGAGCCTTTTGGGTATTAGCAACTGAAACTGGTAAAAACTAGTTGACCAATTAGACAACAAATCCAATAGTCATCTAAAAACTATACAATAATCATAAATCAATGGTTCCAATGGCCTCAAAATCTTCGCACAGCTGTCCTAGAGATATGTTTTGATCCTAAAATGCACATGTAGACAGTTGATTGAAAATTTCAGTTTTTAGGACAAAGCATAGTGGTGAATATAGGAATCAGAACACTAAGAAACATAGGGAAGAGAGAAGATGGTGTGTCATTTATTATTAATAGTATCAGAACCACTTTTTTTTTTTTTTTTTTTATCCACTTAAATTAGAATATATACTTACATATGACATAAACATCAACCACCCCACAAACTTTGTTTGGCTGCTTATTTGATTCTCTCTTTTATAGGCACATGTGAGGTAATATTGTGTAAAGACACATTTTTTTTTTTGGTTTATTTTTTTGTCTTTTCCCTTTTTGGGTAGTGGTGATGGAGAAGATGGAAATGAAGAGTATTGTGGTGGTGGTGATGGTGTTATGTGTATTGGTGGAACGTGTTGTGAGTGAAGATGGTGGTGGTGTTAAGAATATATGGCCAATGCCTGTTTCTGCTAACCATGGTGATAAAATTGTTTATTTGAGTAATGATTTCCAGTTGAAGACAGAAGGAAGCAAATATAATGATTCTTCATCAATTTTGAAAGAGGGGTTCTCAAGATTTCTTGATGTTGTCAAGCTGGCTCATGTTGTTGATGGTGACTTATCCAAGTTTGATGCCTCTGCTATTCTTAAAGGTCTCCATGTGGTCATTTTATCTTCTAATGATGAGGTGTGTTATCTGCAATGTGTAGTTATCTGTATCTTCTTTTGATATGATTTGATTCTTCTTGTTCATATTTTGATGGCTTTGCAGGTGTTGATCTTCATCTGGGTTGATAATGTTTAATTAAACATAATTTATTCTTATCCTTTTGGCCTTATTTGATTGCATGTGAAATCTGGGGTCTGTTTATTGATTGGTGTCAACAAATTCTGATGTCTTTGCAGTTACAATTTGGTGTTGATGAGTCATACAAGCTATCTGTTCCTTCTTCTGAAAACCCCTCCTTTGCACATCTTCAGGTAATTTAGTATTGTTAGATAAATCTTTCTCATTGATGTGAATGCAAAGCCAAAGGTGTATACCGATTTCAGATTGAGGAATTTAGATAAATGGTTGATGGGGAGGGGAGAGTTAAGTTGTATAAACTGTTGATGCATTTCTTAGTTTACTTTTAAGTTCTTGTAATTGCATTGATTTGAAACTCTCTGATCAACTCTGCTTACTACAAAACCGTGCAGGCACAGACTGTATATGGGGCTTTACATGGTCTTCAGGTTAGGATCCAATGGTTAGATATAGATTTACATGACATTTGGGATTTGAAGAATCCAATTAATTTTATGTGTAAAATATTTGATGCAGACATTTAGCCAACTCTGTAATTTCAACTTCAGCTCCAGGGTGATTCAAGTCACAAAGGCTCCTTGGTCCATTACTGATCAGCCACGGTTCCCTTTCCGTGGCCTTTTAATTGGTGAGCTATTATATTTACGCTCTCTTGATATGACATTTTTCTTTGATTTTCTGTTACATGGTTAGCTTTAATGTTAGTGAAATTGCTGCAGATACATCGCGACATTATCAGCCATTGCCTGTGATCAAAAAGGTTATTGACTCAATGGCGTATGCAAAACTGGTATGTAATTCAGAACTAATGACCATGGTATAAGGGATTTGACATTCTACAGTTTGATGTTCCAAATTTAGATATAGAATACTTCATGTTCATTCCTTCTATCTGCAGAATGTGTTGCACTGGCACATTGTGGACACACAGTCATTTCCTCTACAGATACCTTCATATCCCAAACTGTGGGACGGTGCTTATTCAATTCAAGAAAGATATACAGTATCCGATGCAGCTGAAATCGTAAAGTAAGTGATCAGGGCCTCTACATACCACATGCTTCCCTCTCAAGTCTCTAATATGAGTTACATTGTGCAGATATGCTCAAATGCGAGGAGTAAATGTATTAGCTGAATTAGATGTTCCAGGACATGCTCAATCTTGGTAATATTAACATGTTCATCCTTCAAGCATTTCCCGTTTATCAGAAATATGTATCTTTAGTCATATGAATAACTTATTATTCATTTCTTTAGGGGAGTCGGCTATCCTGACTTGTGGCCATCTAAAGACTGTCAGCAACCACTAGATGTTAGCAAGGATTTCTCATTTAAGGTGATAGATGGGATTCTTTCAGGTATGTTAATGAATTCATTTGAGCGCTTAATAGCTTATTGTCATAATAATATTTTGTAAAATTGTGACTGCATTACTCCTAGTTCTCAAACAATCTACGCTCAACAGTCATGCGAAAAACTATCTGATGCTTTCACTATTTTGATATCTTCAGATTTTAGTAAAGTCTTTAAATTCAAATTCGTTCATTTGGGAGGCGATGAAGTAAATACAAGTAAGCTTTAATGATTTCATTCTTACCAATATTATACTCTGAATATGATATCTAGTGATTATAATTGTTGCAATGACAATGTTTTCAGGTTGTTGGAAATCGACTTCTCATGTGAGAGACTGGTAACCATCTCAAGAACTCTCTACATGGATATTAGATGACCATGTTATTGGATTCTAACTATACTAAGAAACAGGTTAACAAAGCGGAAAATGGATGAAGCACAAGCATATCAATACTTTGTCTTAGAAGCCCAGAAAATCGCCCGTTCTCATGGATATGAAGTTGTCAACTGGTATGCGGTTCCTAAACAAAATTATTTACCTTTTAACATTATCCTTTTATCTTATCCACTCTGGAAATATGACAGGGAAGAGACCTTCAACAATTTTGGCAATAAATTGGATCGAAAAACTATAGTACACAACTGGTAAATTCCTTATATACACTATTATCTACTGGACTGTTGTTTTCTTTTGAGACATAAGCAAATGTACATATTAGCTAACGAGGAATCAATTCTACGACTATAAATTACTGCTTCTGGTGTTTTAATGATGTCCCTTTTCCATGTAGGCTTGGAAGTGGCGTTGCGCAAAAAGTAGTTGCTGCAGGATTAAGGTGCATAGTAAGCAATCAAGATAAGTGGTACTTAGATCACTTGGACGCAGTATGGACAGACTTCTACCTAAATGAGCCACTCACAGGTATCACTAACTCCGAGCAACAGAAATTAGTTCTTGGTGGGGAGGTATGCATGTGGGGTGAAACAGTTGATGCATCAGATATCGAACAAACCATATGGCCTCGCGCTGCAGCAGCTGCAGGTACTACATGTCGAAACCAATATATTGTCTGCTTGCTTACATATATAGTTTTCAATCATTTGGTCATTTGGTCTATTGTTTGTGTTGTGAAGAGCGGTTATGGACGCCATTGAACAAGATAGGAAAGGATCTGAATGATGTTAAGAAAAGGTTGCAACAGTTCAGGTGTTTGCTTAACAGAAGAGGAGTTGCAGCTGCTCCATTACTTGGACAAGGACGAGATGCTCCGAGAGAGCCAGGTTCTTGCTATTTACAATAATAAGATGAAAGCAAATTCAATGTGCAAATAAATAATAAGGTCGGTTTTAGTCTTATAGAATGTGAAGATGATTTGTATTTTGCTAGTGAAATTTCTATGCATCAATGTTCTACATTTTCTCTTACAAACTATGCCTTACCCAAGAGCAGGCATGAGTTTATATGAGTTCATTGCTTCATAATTAGCCGTGCACATGGGTCTGCTTTGGGATAAAACTGACAAATCCGTTTGATTTTTTTGGATTTTAAATATTTAATTAATTTTTATAAATAAAATTTAACTTTATTCTTTGTTATTATTTATATACTAGATACGACCGGATGGGCACCTTAAGTTTAATAATAAATATTTAAATATAAAAATTATTATAATTACAAAATATAATTATAATAAAATATAATAAATTATATAAATAATAAAAAAAAGTTTAGATAAAATAAATAAAAATTGAGGAGACAAATGTATAGAGCTCTACCTTACCCTTATTATTATGTCAACCCGTTTAATTTTTTTAATAAAAAAAATTACTTATATAATTATAAATATAATATTAAGTACAAATGAAATTATTACTCCCTCCATCCCCAATAGGTTCTGTACATTATTCATCAACTAATTTTATTTTATATTTTGTGATTTATTATAAGAAAAATTATAGTTAAGTGAGATATTGTTTTATTCGTTTTAATGTTTATTTTCCAAATCCATCGTGTTGATCTAAATATTTTATGTCAACCCATTAAGCTCTAATTTATTTGTTTCTTTCCATGATCCAAATTGTTACTCTAATTAAATTGAAATAAATATGACTTTATAAATTTAAGTATTTATTTTTTCAATTTAAATTCATTTCAAATTAATTAATTTAAATCTTAATTTAAGTTCCCAAATTAATTATTTAATATATATATATATATATAAGATTCAAAATAATTGTTTTTTGTTATTATAAAATTAACTAAATAATCTAGATAAATTAATATAAATATTTTAAAATTTTAATTATATATTTAAAATTCTTGAGGGGTTATCTTATATTACTTTATTTAGATAAACATCATAATATTATAAATTTATAAACATTAATTATACAAATTAATTATTTTTTAAAAATTTAAATTTTTCATAAAATTGTGTAATTTGATAATATTAATTTTTAAAAAATAATATAATTAGATAATTATCTTTTAAATTATAAAAATATATAAATATAATTATTTTTTTAAAAATAAGTATAAGATTGCTACACTAAACTTAAACACCCATAATATGAAGTACAAAATATTTATAATAAAAATATTTTTTTTCTGTAATTTAATTATAAAATATATAGAAATTAATATTGAAAATAATAAAACTAAAATATTATTAATAAAAAAAAACAGAATAATTAACATTCAATTATTATTACAAAACTTAGCAATTTTTCATGAGACGAGAGAGGTCGGAATTGGTGGTGGACTTAATTTTTCATGAGACGAGAGAGGTCGGAATTGGTGGTGGACTTAAGGTTTAGGAATGCTTGATTCTGGGTGGAAAGACAGAAGGGTTTGGTCCCGTCATGGCAACGGACAAAGTTGCCTTGTGTCTCGTAAAACTCTAACCATAATTAAATATATACAAATTTATACGGTTGTGATTATAAAAATTAAAACTAATAAAAATTAATATATGTAATTACAAAAATTGAAAATAAATATTAATAAATATATTAAAAGAAAAAAATAAAGATGAATACTTATAAAAATAAATAATATATTAAAAGGAAGAAAAATCAATATTTACAAAAATTAAAAAACACATATATATCAAATTAGAATAAAATTATCCGATTCTATATATTGGCACACCAAATTGGATTCGAATCTATTACACAAATATGGAACATTATCCGGTGTGAGACTTTTCTATATATATATATATATATATATATATAATTTGATTAAATAGTTATTTTAAATTTTTATATTATTTTTTTAGTTATTATAAAATAAAAATTATCTAGATAAATTAATATAACTATTTTCAATATTTTAATTGAGGTGATTAATTTAGAGTAGAATTACCATAGCGATTTTGTTAGGGATTAGGGAGAGTAAAACCATCAAAACCTGATTTAGATCCTGCAATTATGAAAGAAAAGAAAAAATGAGGTGATTAATTTAGAGTAGAATTACCATAGCGATCTTGTTAGGGAGAATAGAACCATCAAAACCTGATTCAGATCCTGCGATTATGAAAGAAAAAAAAATTGTGTTTGAGTTTTCTGGAACTACTATGAGAAAAAAAAAACGAGGTGTTAATTTAGAGTAGAATTACCATAGCGATCTTGTTAGGGAGAGTAAAACCATCAAAACCTAATTCAAATCCTGCGATTATGAACCATCAAAATCTGATTCAGATCCTGCGATTATGAAAGAAAAAAAAATTGTATTTGAATTTTCTGCAACTACGAGAAAAAAAGAATGAGATGGTTAATTTAGTTGAATGATTCTATATTTATAAGAAGAGAAAATTGATTTGGAATAAAATTCCAATACATAATACAGATAAACATGAATAATTATCTTTTTAATTATTTTTAAAATTTTATATTTATTGGGTGAGTTGGTAATATCAAATTTTAAAAAAATATATAATTAAATAATTATCTTTTAAGTTATAAAAATAATCACATAATGAAGATAAATATAAATTTAAGTATTTATTTCTTAATTATTTTTAAAATTTTATATTTATGGTGAGTTGATAATATTAATTTTAAAAAAAATATAATTAGATAATTATTTTTAAATTATAAAAATATATAAAAATAAATATAAAATTATAATACTTTCCTATTTATATAGCGATAGTTAATAGATAGTTAATAAAATAAATATAATAATATTATAATATCTTGTAGATATATTATTTATATATATTACTTTTTGTTTATTACATATTAATTATATATATATAATTATTTTTAAATCTAAAAATATATAAAGATAAATATGAAATTATAATTATATTTATTAAAATAAGAGAAATACGGTACTTAGAAAAAAAAAACCATCGGTGGAGCTCATTCGACTAAGGTTTTTGTAATTTGCATGACTAAAATTGGATAAAAATAGATAACAAACAAATTAAAAGACACTACAGTTGGTTGATGTTCTGTAGTGACATGGTAGTATCCAGTTTTCTTTGTAAAAAAATGTCACCGTCGTAGATTCAATTATCAAGGGAATATAAAATTTAGAACACAAACCACATCGCAACCTGTACAATAAAAGCCAGACGGTCACGTCGTTGCGTCTTCGGAACGTGAGGAAAATCGTTCTAGTACAATTTGTCGAGTTAGAGAAGAAGGTCCAATTCGAGAATATATCTGAGTGGCTTGATTCTTGAATCCAAGATAATAAATACTATTTGGTGTTCTCGGAATCACTTCACAAAACAACCAACACTGTCATCACTATCGCTTCACAAAACAACCAACACTGCCATCACTATTCGATTAATTAGCATAAATATATGTCTCATCGTTAGTTACATGTGATTAAAAAAAAAAATCTAACCGGCAGTTTACTCTGTGAATTTATTTAAAATGAATGTGTATATATATATTGGAGAAATTTGATTTAAAGTGGAATTCCAATACATGATATATAGATAAATATGAATCAAATCCTATTTGGAAGATTTGATTCATTCCGAATTAAAAAATTTCGAATGTCAGAAAGAAAGGGTTCGCTTTAACCGTTAAAAGTAGGTAAAGTATTTATCTTTATAATATAAATTTATTTTGAAATTAATGAATTTTAATTTTTGAAAAGTTATCAATTTATAATTTATCTATAATTTTAATTCACAAAATAATACTTTTTAAAATTTGAAATATTTAAATAATATATAGTATTTTATAAAATAAGAATTTAAAGACAATTTTTGTCTAATTAAAACAAAATTATTGTTTCTGGGCGAGAATTGTCCTGAGACTTTTCTGCTTTTATATATATATAGAAGATTATTTATCTTTTATCTTTTTCATTTGAATTTATTTATTTTATATTTATTATAAAATGGTTAGTGGGTGAGTTTAATTAGTGATAAATATAATAATATTAAATTATTTTTAATATAAATATATTATATAGATTAATTAATTTTTAAATTTTATATTTATGATAGAGTTGTTGTTGATTAAGTTGGTAATATTATATTTTTTAAATTATGTAATTATATAATTATATTTAGATTATACTAATAAATAAATTATAAACATAAATTTATTGAAAGACAATTCTATTTAATAAAGACAATTGTTGTCTGATTAATACAATTTTATTGTCTGATTAAGAGTTGTCCTGAGACTTGTCTGCTTTCATATATATATATATATATATTTACATTTTAATATAAATTCTTTTAGAATTCAATATTTTTTATATTTTAAAACTTTTGTTATCTAATGTATTTTAATTTTAAAATATTTTCGTAATTTTTTTCCTCCATATTTCTGTTTACGAAGTCATTTATCAAATTTGACATAAATTTATTATGGTAATTCAAGATTTAAACTAATTTTTTTTCTTTAAACGTTATTAATTTTATTGATATCATTAATATATAATATTTTGAAACTATCCTAATTTTTCCCTTAAGTTTATCATTAATGTTGCTTTATTCATTTATTTATTTTTTAATTTTCAAATTAAAATTGAAATGATTTATATAATAATTTTAATTTTAGAAATTTTAAATTAAAAATATATATTTTAAAAATTTATATGGAGTAATATAGTATACCCTTAAAACAACCATAGAGTATTTGGAATGATGAAAATAATTATTACTTGGAACAAACTTTTATTATACAACTCTAGGCTGCAATAATTAATTTTTTTTTTTTGGAAATAATTCAATTGATATGGATAAGTTCGCTAATCACGAATTGAATCCCAAGCCGTTAAGACAATTGACTGTCATCTAATTTGTAAATGACAATAATGATTAGCAAATATACATATAAATAAGTGTGAGAAGAAGATTAAGTTAATGCTACTTATTGATGATGTTAGGAAATTTCCGGTTCTTGATGATGTTAGAAAATTTCCGGTTCTATCTCTCTTTCTTCCTAGTTCCTAGTTCCAAGTTTGATTCAATCAAAACAATCAGACCACAAACAAACACAATATTAATTGCCTAATCCACGAAAAGATAACAACTTTGCTATGAGAAATAAGAATTACAAATCATTCAGACAACACTCTCTCCACACAAAATTGCTTTTTTTCTCAACCAAAATCTCTTTTAGGCGAATAACTCTACCATGGCGAGACAACCCCAATACGAAATCTCATCACGGCGAGACAACCCCCCAAAAAAATCTCCTTAATGGCGAGACAACCCAATTCGAAATCTCCTTAATGGTGAGACCCCAACCTCAACTCGAAATCTCCTTATGGCGAGATCCCAACCTCAATACTACAAATCTCTTTAAGGGCAAGGCCCAACCCCAATGATCATTACTTCACTAGGTATGACGCAAATCCAATGATCACCACCCCAAAGGGACGTGATACTTTCTTCTTCATGAGACAACTCTATTTATTGTGATCATCAAATATACTTTCCTAATTTGTTTCCTTTCTAACTAAGGAATACAATAAACCAAATTAGGAAACCAAATCTTTCCAAAAACAAGGAATCAAACAATTAGGAAATAGATTCAAAACAAAAAATAGGAAAACCTTCTTAAAGGAAATCCTTGTGATTCAAGGCAATCCTAACATATGAATATAATTCTTTTAACATTTGATGAACCGTATCAATGTGATGTCTAACTTTTATCCCATGATGTCTAATCTTTCAGGATGCTGAGCATCAATTACTATACAATTACATATGTAACTTAAAAAAAAAATTAAAAAGATAATTAGTATTATTTTATAAAAAGAAAATGAAAAATAGGAAATAACTAAGGAGTTGTTATCAATCTGATTATTTTTTTTAAATTTTTTTTTAACGTTTCAAATTTGATAAAGTTCATTACGGAAGGAGTTCCTACCTCTGATTTTTTTAATTTATTTTCACTAAAAAGTGCTTGCACCAATAATCTATTGGTAATACGATTGTGTGATTCCAATGGTTTAACATCAGCATTTGAAGTAAAGTATGTGTGGTGCAATGCCAAGTTATCTTTGAAGAGAAAAGATGGTTGTCTCAACTTTTGTTCCTTATTAAGGATAAAAGTAAAGAAAGCAGAAGTTTAAGTGAAGAAAACAAAAATTGCTAATGCCATGTTAATTTCTCTAAGGGAATAAATTATTCTGTAATTATTTTCATCCATGATGATCAATTAAGATAAAACATTGATATTTGCTGCCTTGTTGTGATGTTTGAGATATTCATTTTTTTAAACGACTTTACCGTCTAAGATTTGTTTGGAATAACATTATAATATAATTACTTGATAACATTCAAAATTAGGGATGATCATGGGTCGGATTCGGGCGGATTTAGCCGAACCCAAACCCAAACCCATTTAATTTTTTAGACCCAAATCCAACCCAAACTCATTACGGGTTTGACGGGTTCGGGTGCGGATTTTGATCCATGGATTTGGGTGGACCCATGGGTCACCCATCTATCTAGAATATTAAAAATAAAAAACTAAAATATCATTATAGATTAAAAATTTCAAGTCCACAAACTTTAATATAAAATCCCAAACATAGATTAAAAATCCAAACATTTAAAATATAAAATTTAAATGGTCCAAACTTTCAAAAATAAGAAATAGAAATAGTGTTAATTTAGTATCTAATCCATAGTTCAAATTCCAAGCAAACATTGAAATAAAGCTAAATCTATTAAAATGATTATCATTAATCATCCTTCACACTTTCACTTCAACATGAATTTTCCAACTCTTTAAGTCATTAAGTGATTGTGGATTCCTACAAAATAAATAATAATAATAATAATAACATTAGAATGTATTGACAAAAAAAATACATTGATAATATCTCAATACACTAATTACCTCAAATTCATCTTTATCAGTATCAACTTCAAACAATTGATTTCTAAAAGTTTCATCATCTAATCATAAGCAAGCAACCAATATATTAAATAAAATTAATAAGCATAGGAAACTCATAAAAACGAGAAATTTTAATAAGCTAATATAATTTTACATACAATTTAACTCTGTCCATAACCAATCTTGAGTACACATTAGCACCTCTAATGTTTGATGATTAAGCCGATTACGATGAGGAGTTACAAATCTCCCACATGTACTGAAAGCCGACTCTGAGGCAACTGTAGAGATAGGAATGGATAAAATATCTCTGGCAATGTGATGTAAAATGGGAAATGTATTAGAATTTTCATCCCACCATTTCAACACATTGAAGTTTGGACTTGATTGAACACAAGGCTGCTCGAGATAAAAATCTAACTCTGTCTTCACTCGTGCACATCTAGTAGAGGCTACCTTACTTCTCATATGGATTTCATATTTTGTCAAACGATCTCCTGATTTGCCTAATGTATCAACTGCTGTTGAAGTTTGAGGAGTGTTCGACGAACTAGTTGATGGACCACTAACCCGATTTGCTTGAAATACTTTTCCATACTCTCCAACTATTTTCAATAATACTTGACGACCCTTTTCAAGTTCATTTAAATAGCTCATAGTATAAATTGAAGGAAAATAAAATTCCATCATATTCAACTTGTAACGAGGATCCAGAATAGTTCCAATAATTAAAAGTCCAGGAAAATCAGTCCAATACTCATCAAATTTAACTGCCATATATGAAGCCATCGTTTTAACTTAAAGAATAGGAGATTCACTCCACTCTGTAATCAAGGTCCTAAGGTCACATACAACTGTCATGTACTCATTGGAAGTGGGATACCTAGTTCCTGAAAGTTTACAAGTAGCTGTGTAAAAGTTCTCAAGTCTATCACAAATCTCTGTGGCTAAAACCTAATCATTTCAGTTGGCACATTTTTATACTTTGAATCTCTTTGTCTCAATCTTGAAAAAATACCTTTGTAAACCAAAGCACTCCTAATCATTAAAAAGGTAGAATTCCATCGTGTTTTGCAATCAAAAGCCAACTTTCTAGTACTACTTATGTTTAATTGACGTACAGTTTCAAAAAAATTTTCCTCTCTTTTAGGTGTTGCTGTCCAATAGGTAACACTCTCTCTAATGCGATCGATACTAGACTGAATCGCATCTAATCCTTGTCTCACCACTAAATTCAATACATGTGCAGCACAACGAATATGAAATAAATCTGGACTAAAAATCATTGACCCGACAAAAAGCTTTTCAAACAAGAGAGGTTATTCTAGTATTAGTTGCATCATTATCAACTGTCAATGTAGAAAGCTTTTGTTTAGTGTTCCAATTAAGCACACAATCCATCAACACATCAGAAAGTAAGTCAGCAGTGTGTGGACATGAGACATATGCAAACTTATTTTATATATGAAAATAACTATTATAAATAAATATTAATGAAGCAACATAGCTAAAAACTATTTTTGTTTACGCTAGTATATTCTTATAAGAAAAATAATAATTATAAGAATTACCTCAACACACGACTTTGTAGACACCATGAATTATCCACAAAATGGGCGGTAATGACCATGAATCCTTTTCATTGATTTGAAGCTGTCCACATATCAGTCGTGAGAGCCACCCTTCCTTCATTCTTTGCCAATAAATCGATTGTCTTGCCTTTTTCAACATCATAAATCTTGAATATATCTCTCTTCAATGTACTCCGAGATGACATTTTGAATAGAGGTTGCATATCAACTACGAACTTTTGAAACCCGATATGCTCTACTATACTGAACGGATACTCATGTAAGGCCACCATATTTGCTAGATTTTTTCGACAAAGTTCTTGATGAAAAGGAGCCATGTCGATTTCCATTTTTCCTTATTTTGTCCTTTTACTCCTAAGAAGTTGTCCAACATCTCCATAAACTCTTCGAGGGCATCTCTTTAAATGGCCACGAAGGTGAGAAGTTCCACCACTTGATTTCGCTGATAACCTTTTCTTACATTGTTTGCATATTACTGTCAAAACACCATTATGAACTTCTCGATCAAATGATGGCCACACAGATGATGTTAGCTTTCTTAGTCCGATTTCCACTTCATCCCTATTGTTATTCTCTGTAGTTATATTGTTGGCGTCGCATTGACTTGAAAGAGACAGATTTTGAAGTTGTTCATGAGTTGAAGTTGTTCCAACATACTAAGAAGTAGACATTTAAGTGGACTGTTCTGCATCAAAATTAAAAATATTAGATTTAGTTGATAATTAAAAAAAAAGATAAAAAATAATCCCCAATCATAATTAAAAACAGAGCAAAATATTGAACGAATATTATTTAAATATGTATAAAAATAGTGACCTTAAATTGACCTTAAACTAGTAATTTTGTTTATTTTCTTCACTTTTATAACAAGGGTGTGAAATAAAAATAGCATAAATAATGTAAAAGCTACATGATAAATACTTTTTATATGAAATGATTCTCTAATGTCTCATAGAAAAATAAATAAATAAATAAAAAGAAAATTTGTAGTGCTCACAAAATTGATTTAATGAAAGAACATTGAAAAAATAAAGAAGAATTATTGTGTTAGCAACATGCGAATTAGAGATATACGAACTTTGTCTTGTAATGGATACATCATCTACACTATAAATAATATTACATTGACTAAAAAAAAAAAGAAGCAAATTTTAATCAAATTGAGAGCACTAGTCAATACCTTGAAAAATGAGATTCTGTGATTTATAGAATTTATTTAATTTTTTTTTTTTTACAGATTTGAATGAAAATTGAGGAACATCAGTACCTTGACTTTCGAGGATTGATTCGATGATTCAGAATAAAAATTGATTCGTTGATGTAGGGGTTTTTGCTCTGTTTTGACTCTGATTCTCTGCAACAAAGATAAATCATATAATCAAAAATCAAGAATATAGTATAACCACAATGGATTATGTGTGTTGGACGATGAAATAGAAATAAACAAACTTCATACCGAGAAGTGTGAGAAGGAGTTTGAAGATGAAAAGATTCGTAGTCAATAACAGGATTGTGAAGTATTAGATGGAAGAAGAAAATAGGTGGCTAATTAGGTTTAGGGTTAAAAAAATAAAAAAGATTCACCTAATGAAAAAAAGAAAAAATAAATTAATTTTATAATAAAATTATTTAATATATTATATATTTAATATTTATCGGGTGCGGGTACGGACAGATTATATTTTTGCACCCGAACCTAAATCCATATCTATGACGGGTGCTATTTTTTCACCCAAACCCGACCCATGAACCCACGAACCTGAATCAATTGCGAGGTTCGTGGGTCAGGCTGTTGGGAAAATACGGCTAGCTTTGATACCACTAGTTGAATAAATCAGTGATCCATTGCAGCGGGGACAAGTATTGGTAACCACAAAGTAAAACAACATACAAGACAAGAAATAGAGAGAAATAAGACACAAGGTTTTTACGTGGAAACCCAAAACGGGAAAAAACCACGACCCTCAGGACAACGAGAGACTAATTCACTATGTAACAATAAAGCAACAGTTACAATCAGAATATCACTCTCTCACTCCCTAATCCAATTATATTGGTTACAGTCTCACACACAAGCTCTCCCAATATGACTCTCACAGGATAACAAGACTCGATCCCAAAACTCAAGATCTTCATGGTCTCCATGGTTCCCAGGCCCCAGTAGGGCACCTCCCAAACATATCTAATAATATATACAAGTACCATATTTATAGAATTAGGTTACTTAGTCACAAAGTAATCCTAAACCATTAAGAAAACCTTTTCCTATTTAGGATTCTCAAGGATCTCTTTCCTAATTAGAATCCCAGTTTAAGAAATATCATTCCTAATCAAATATGAAACTTCCAAAATAGTCTTCGAGTCTTTCCCTAATTACAAACCAATTATGGATACCGGAATATACCCAAATTCTCGTCACAATCCTAACACGGGCACCCACGGGTTGGTGGATTTATGGGTCAAATGACCATCCCTATTAAAAATAACATAATATATAATGGAATTTGACCAACACCTTCCCCCACCCCCTACCCCTAATGGAATTTCGGTCCTAAATCTATGCAACATGGCTTTTGGCATATTGTTGCATTTTCAAAGTTGTCCGTCTCGTGATTCCTTTCTAGAAAGGTTATTGTAGGCCCAAACGGATTTTAAAATAATATTCTAGACCCGTCTCAAGTTGCCTTATAATGATCCAAACACTCCATGTAGTCCAATGTAATCTGATCCTCGTTAACAATGCTTCTTATAATTCCTTTAGGAAATGATATATGCTCATCCCATGCTTATATTTGGCCACATGGTTTGAGTCCATACTTCTATCATACTATTTAGAATCAGCCATGAAGAATTATTTGAGAATAATGGTACATAAAATATAGGTAACAAAATGATTATTTGTGGATCTGGTAGTTGCTAGGAATGACAAAAAATATCCACGAATCTATGAATCCGTGGACACCCATCCATGAAACTCGTGACGGGTTTGGGTTCGCGGTTCGTGAATTTGTGGGTTTGGATATAAAAAATATCCTCTTTTTATGATGGATTTGGGTTTGGATACCCTAATCCGAATCCATGAAACCACTAAAATTATTATTTATTTATTTTAATTTAATAAAAAATAAATTGTGTTATTTTTTAAAAATATATTCAATTTTGAATTAATTAATTTTTATTTATTTATATTTATTATTTTTATAATTAATATAACTAATATTTTAATATTTTAATGTGTATTATAATTAATATAATTTAATAATAAAATTTTTAAAAATTTATATTAGTTCACCAATTTTGTTATATGATTACAAATTTCAAATTGAGTATTAAATTAATATAATTAATTATCAGTAAGATTAAAAAAAGAAGAAAACACTATTCGTCCGTTTCGGATTCGGGGTGTATGAATCGGATTCAGGTTCGGGTTGGATGTCATTCCTAGTAGTTGCCTCTCAAATGGAAGAAGTTGTCAGACCCTTTTTATCTAGAGTTTTGGTCTATTTTTTCTCTATCCACTTCGACCATATAGTTTCTCTCATTAATTCTCCATCCAAGTATATGCTCAGTGTCCCATGTTGGGCTCCTCAAAGCTCTCCCTTTACTGCTCCTTTTTACGCTCTAAAAAAAAGTTATTTTCCTCCTCTAAATAATACTCATAATCTAGATCTTCTTTGTCATCGCTTTTCCCCTCAATGTCGAAGATAAATGCCTTCGTTATTACGAGACTCATTTCTGAATGGGTCTTTGGTTGACTTTATGTATAACCTAGACTTCAGTCAAAATTCAGTTGCCTTTTAAGGGCCTTATTCTTCACTAGTAATTGCCCTCACTTTGCATTATTGGCTTTGATATTAGCTATCAAAGCTGTGAACTGCTACTGCATGGTTGGTGTAGATTTCTCAACATTGTCTGCAGTTGTCGAAACTCAAGTTCTTTTTACAGATCTCTTATGGAATTGCGTTGATCTGATCTTTAATGCCTCACGGTGGGTACCAAACTGTGGTGATTGCGGATATTATAAGAGAATTTCCTACTAAAAGATTCTCTTTTTTGTTTTGTTGGGCTTTTGAAGATTGTTGTGTCCGAAAATAATTTAGCAACGACGTTTCTACAAATATTTGTGAATGAATTTTTAGTTTGCGAGGGTTCTTATTCATGGGGCTTTGGGGAGAAAATCTCTATCTTAATAAGCATTTTAATAAAATTATTTTACTCGTTCATTTTTATATTTATCTTTCCTATTTTATTAGATGTAATTATTAAATAATTAGAAAATCGAATCTTCTTAAGATCAGATTATTGCCAACACAATCTCTATGATTTGGGTTCATCTAATCTTAGAGGTTTCATTCCTCTCTTCTTCAGACAAATTAGTTTCAAACAGAGCATGAGAGAGCGTGGATGATGATTCTTCGTACATATTTCTTCTTGATCTATAGGCAAATTTGGGGATAATCAATTTTTGAGCCCATGCCGGATCTACAACATATAGTATATTTGTGTGTCCTTCTTTCGAGCTTTAATCCTTTAGATAGGCTCCTTAAATATATTTCTTTGGCGAATCTTTGAGATCTTCAAGACTTTCATGTTTGCACATTGTTAATTAGGGTTATCTCGATCTTTCGACTCCCATTTATTCTCTCGAGTTCATTGACTTCCAATCATTTTTATCTAGAGCACTACAAGTATGTAGATATAATAGTAAGTCTCCGCGAAACATTTGAAGAAAAATAGATTCTCTATGCAATTGAGCATTTTGTGTAGTTTGGTTATTTTTAAAATATTTGTGGGTTATTGTTTTGAAAATTTTAACTTAACTATGTGGAGCTTAATTGATTTTTGTTTTAATGTTTTTTCATTTATGATTTCTTATGGTTGAATTTAATATAGATTGGTAAAAAAATATTCCGTTTGAAATTTAAATATATGATAATCAGAAACATAAAATTCATTCTTAATTATAAAATTTCATTAATTGGATTAAATTTTATATAGTTATTATTATTATTATATATTATTTTTGTATCCTGCTCAATTTTTTTTGCCACATAAAATATTTTGAATTGATTAGTATATAATATTTATGATTTCTTAGTTATGTTTTAACTTTTTTGTCCAAGTTTGTTCTTTCTTTATTACTTATATTACTTTTTTGCCATTTGATTTTGTGTTTTCTCACTAATCTGCTTTTATTACTTTTCTTTAAGTTTTTTTTTTTTTCAACCTATCAAATTGTTACTATTAAGAATACAATAGTAATTGTTGGTTCAACTCAATACATGCAACCACCTTTTCATACATATTTAACAATTTCAACATGTATTATAATACAATCTCAATTAATTTTAAAATTCGAAAGGCTACATAATCACCCAATGACATTAGGAATGACAATTTAAATTCACTCTATGGGTTCCCGACCTGCTCCAATCCAGTCGGGTAGATTTATGTTAGAAAATTTCTAAAGAAATTTATAGAAGTGAAGAATCATGTCTTTTCATATTGAGACATTGTAATGTTTCATATGAAAAGAATATGACTATTATGAAAAGTCATATCCTTATTGAAACATTGTAATGTTTCATAAGTGCATTTTGAATCCTATATATAGCCAATTGACAAATGAAAATTTCATAAGTTTTTCTTCTACCTAAATTCTCTATAAATATCATCACTATATATTTACAAGAATAAGTGACTGCAGCATTAGCTTCTTGTATTTGAAGAAACTACTTTCATATAGGTATACGGAAACAATCGTTATATCTTATTCTGGGAGTTTAACCTTGTTTATATAAGGCAAATAAAACTCTTTGGAAAGTGTTCCAAAGTTCATGTTTATAGCGAATCCAAAGCATAATACCATCATCAAATTTTCAAGAATTCCGCCAACAATCAAAGAGTTTTATTATAGCTTCAATCAAGGATTTGATCGTAAAATTTAACAAACTGGAGAAATTTAAAGGGATGAATTTTAGAAGATGGCAAAAGAAGATGCACTTTCTTCTCACTTCATTGAAGGTCGTGTATGTTTTGTCTATCATAAGGCCCAAGGAACCCGCTGATTGAGAAGGAGAACCGTTGTATAGAGAAAGGAGAAGATTGAAATGGGATAGTGATGATTATATTTGTCGCGGTCATATTCACTATGGGATGAGTGGCACTCTCTTTGACGTGTATCAACATATTGAGACCGCAAAAGAACTATGAGATACTTTGAAGAACAAGTACATGTCTGAAGATGCATCCAACAAGAAATTCTTAGTTAGCTAATTTAATACATATAGTATGATTGATAGTAGATCTGTTATTGAACAATTTCATGAAATTCAACGTATTGTTAGTCATTTGGTCCAACATAAAATTGGATTGGGAGAAACATTTTTAGTATCTTCAATTATTGATAAGTTGCCCATATCCTGGAAAGACACAAAAAGAAGTCTTATGCATAAAAAGGAGGATATGACATTGGAAGATCTTGCTAATCGTTTGCGCATAGAATAAGAGTGTTGTATGCAGGAGAAAGGAAAAGAGCCCACTGCTCAAGAAGGCAAGGTTCATGTTGTAGACCATGAAGATCCTCCAAAGGACCATCTAAAGGGAAAAGCAAAAAGAGATCTCATAGTGACAATGATAGCAATAACAAAAGAAAGAAATTCCAAGGAGTGTGTTTTGAGTGTAACAAACTTGGACACAAAATCAAATATTGCTTTATTTGGAAAAGAAAGAAGAGAAACTAAACCAACAAGTAAGAGACTACTTCAAAGGACAATTTTTTGTTGTCATGATCTCTGAGATGAATGTCATTGAAAATGATTATTCTTGGTGGATTGATTTGAGTACCACAAAACATGTATGCAATGATCATTCTCTATTCACGAAGTTCTCACCAATGGATGACGGAACCGTTCTTTACATGGGAGATTCTTCAACTGTTCTTGTTAAGGGAATGAGATAAGTGATATTAGGGTTTACTTCTGGAAAGACATTAACTCTAAATGATGTATTTTACATACCTAGTATTCGAAAGAATCTTATCTCGGGGAGTATTCTCAATAGGTTTGGCTTTAAACAAATATTTGAGGCCAATAAGTTTGTTTTATCCAAGGGTGGGACATTTGTTGGGCAAGGCTATTATGATAGTGACATGTTTAGATTAAATATTGATGATACTGTTAATAAAAATATGAATGTTGAAGTGTATATGTTTGATTCCAACTTTTCTTTATGGCATTCACGTTTAGGACATGTTAATTATCGAAAAATGAATGATATGTCTAACTTTGAATTGATACCAATAATGAATATGAACAAAGGAAAATGTAGAACTTGTTTGTTAACTAAAATTACTAGACAACCATTTCTAAAGATTGAGAGAAATACTAAGTTGCTTGAACTTATTCATAGTGATTTGAGTGATTTCCACGGTACTCCTATCATAGGAGCAAAGAGGTACGTTGTCACTTCCATTTTGATTTTCGAGATATTTGACGTGGGTCGAATCTGTCAAAATGTAAATTCCTACAATTAGTAATATAGGGAAGCTGGGTCGAATCCACATAGAACGGTAAATTGAAATCAATAATGATGGCGACCAAATTATCAACAAAATAAATACAATATGAGGGGATTGAGTATCGAATCAAGATACAAATTAAAATAAGAAACACAATCAATTGATAGAAGTAACCCAACAAAGTAATTCTAACACTTTATGCGTTGATCATTGAATCTGTAACGTCCGGCCCCCGCCCCCGGATGAACCCGAGGCGCGGTGGCAGGGCGTCACGTCATTAACAATCGATCATTACGCTTTCCAGCATGCTTTGTCCTCACTCGCATACTTTCTGAGAAAGTCCACAGAAGGTCACCCATCCTAAGATTGCTCCAAGCCAAGCACACTTAACTTTGGAGTTCTCATGTTCCGAACTCCCGAAAAATAATGTGCACATTGGTGATATGGGTAGCAATTCCATTCCTTTTAACCCTGTCACAATATGGGGTGTTACAGAATCTGATGATAAATTATATCATTCAACAAATATAGTATAATTGTCGACTTAGCGCCTAACAATAAATCTTCCAAAACTTATTAGACTGATCGGGCTCAACGCCTACTAACTCGCCACCAACCTAAACTGAAGGTTGCATTAAAAACTAGAAAGACCTATGCCCATAATAAACAAATAAGTCAGCGTGCTTTTAATTATGACAGCTGGTTCTCATAGCACGACGTATCACACTGTTTGCTACCTAAATCGATTAAATTAAACATGAATAATTTAACCTAACCGAATAGCGCGATGCTAGAATAATCAATTAATTAATTGTGCATATTAATCAATCAAATATAAAAACACATTCAACTTAAACCAAGTAAAGCAGAGAACGCGTAGATGTTGAATAATATAAACAATAAATAACAATTCTCACAACGAGTGTAAAGGGAAGAAATTACTTTACAAGATTATGGAAGTTTAGCTAGCTGCAGACACAACTAACATTAGCATTCTAGAATTAAAAATGTACGTACAAAATTAAATCTGGAACCAAAAATTTTATTGATACAAAAAATAGAAAGTCTAATCTCCTTATCCGTTTCTCTCTCAAAACTTATATAATCTTATAACTGAAGTTTAAAAATCATAATCCTAAAAAAAATCTAAACTAAGAAATTTAAAGAAAAACTAAAAATGTTGTTGTTTGAATTTTGACTTGGTCTTTAATATCCTTTCCTTCCAAAATTGTCATTTAAGCTCTTAGATCTCTTCTTAATTGCAAAATCATCTCCAATCTGCACAAAATCATAAAATAAAGCAATTAAGTATCAAATCCTTCAACTTAGTCCAAAAATAAGTAGGGAAGTAAACATAAATAATGCATAATATGCACCCAATCAATATTGTAAGGTTTACCGTATAAATTCTAAAGATGATGCATGAGATAAATTCAAAATATACAAGCAAGAATCAGAATTTCATTCTGGTGTGTTGATAACATGTCTTAGAATTGATAGAGGAGGAGAATATTATAATCCTATATTTTTCCAGAGTGCAGGGATTATTCACCAAGTGATGGCTCCGTATACACCACAACAAAATGGTGTGGCTGAAAGGAAAAATAGAATATTAACAGAAATGGTTAATTCTATGTTATCTAACTCAGACCTAAGTGAAGGCGGGGTGAAGCCATGTTAACGACTTGTTATGTCTTTAAAAGAGTTCCAAGTAAAAGGAGTTCTACAACCCCATATGAATTTTGGAACAATAAAAGACCAAATTTGAGTCACTTTAAAATTTGGGGACGTAGGGTAATAGTGAGAGTGCCTGAACCTAAAAAAAGGAAATTGGGTGAAAAGGGAATAGAATACATCTTTATAGGTTATGCTAAAAATAGTAAAACCTATAGATTTATGATTATTGAACCAAATGATTCATATTCAAAAATTAGTGTTATAGAATCAAAAGATGCTATATTTGATGAAATTTGTATCAATTCCTAGACCCCAAAGACTTTGTTACATATCCTTCTACTCTGTAGGCATCTGTTTCATAAATAGATGTAAGACAAAATGAAAATGTTGAGTTAAGAAGTAGTAAAAGAGTTAGAAAAGAAAAGACATACGGAGATGACTTTCTACATATATTTGGTAGAATGATCAATTGATAAAATTGATAATGAAATTCCATATTGCTTCAATATGGAAGGTGATCCTTCTAAACTTTCAAAGAGGTTATAAGTTCTCCAGATGCACCGTTTTGGAAAGAGACTATCTAAGATGAGATAGATTCAATCATGCAAAATAACACATGGGTGTTAAGTGATTTTCCTCTTGGTTCCAAACTTATAAATGGAAAATGGTTATTTAAGAAGAAGTTAAATTAGATGGTACCATAGACAAGTATAAAGCTCGATTTGTGGTTCGAGGTTTTACCAAAAAATATGGTATTGATTACTTTGAAACTTATGCTCCAAGAATAAAAACCATAAGAGTACTAATTATATTGGCATCTCTTTACAAGCTTGTAATTCATCAAATGGATGTTTGATAAGTCTAGAATTTACCTATATTTAGATATATTTCATAAGCCTAAATACATAGAAATTGAGCTTAAAAGTCCAAATATTGAATGGATTTCTATTAATTCTAGATTATTTTATTGAGACATGGACTTGGATGAAAAGATTTGGTAAAGAAGTTGAAACGAGTAAAAATCAGAAAAAAGAGGGATCAAATGGATTTTCATCCAAAGTCTAAGGTTTTGGCAAAATATTGCAAGATAAGAGTATGTCGCCTATCAATCTCGCCTGCACTTTCAAACAAGATGGCGACATGAAGTGGTGAGTCAAGTGAGCACTACCTTAAGGGAAAGCTGAAGAAAGCGACATTAAATAGTCTCGCCTACAAAGTGTCGCCATTAAAGGTGAAATTATCAGTCAACAAAAGAACACATTGCCTTAAGTGAAGAGGAATCAGGCGACATACTGGGGCTGAAAGATGAAAACTCGCCTATAAAAGATATTTAAATGAAGGTGAATAATAAAGCTTCTCGCCTAAGGTTTTTATAAAGCGATATTAAGTAGGCGAGAAGAGATCATTTCGCCTAATGAATTGACAAGTACATAGGCAAGAATCAAATCATTTCACCTGTATTAACTGCCAACAGGCAATCACGTTTAGAGATTATTGTGAATGACATTCAAGTTCAGGCAAATGAACATGCGACATAAAAGGAGAATTTGGTACTTCGCCAATTTGTGTTTTTTTGGTAGTTTTATTTCAAAATTGCTACTGAGTAAACTCTTTAAATAGGAGTTCAGTTGAAGCAATTAGGACCTTTTGACATTTTTTAATCTGAGCTAAATTTTTAGAATCTTCCATATTCATTCTTAAGAGTTCTATTTAGTAAAGTTTCTTGAAGAAGCTTTGTGCTATGTTTTCTGTGATCTTTGAGATTTAGCGTGAAGATAGTGAGGTGAAGACTGTGACAGAGTTTAACTTTTATCTTCTTTGGTAAGTTTTAGATCTTATAGCATATCGATGATAATTTTGTGTTGTATTGAATATGCTGAAGTAGATATGTTAGCTAATAGCTCTGATTATTTGTTGTGATATGTTGTTAATTGTGAATTCGATTGTGTAATTCTTGCTCAATTATAGTCAGATTTGTTGAGTTTTCATGCTTTAATTGAATTACGAGAACGAGAGTTAAGTAATCCTGTTATTTGGATGCTTAATTTAGACCAGAGATGGCAATTAAGTTTCAGATCTAAGAACAGAGGATCGTTATACTAGAGATAGACAATAGATCTAATTTTCTACAGATTATGCTTATCAGTTATACGAATTATAGTATAGAGATATATACAATCGTGTAACTGAGATCTGTTAGATTGAATAAATATATCTTTTAACAGATCATTGATGATGATCTAGATTGTAAATCTGATATCCAGAGTTGAATTACCAAATTAAAGGATAATAAACAACAGAGATTAGCAGATCAATTCAATTTCAGTTGAGATTATTGAAATACTGAGTACTAGTTCTTTGATTTGATTGATGAATGTCGAAAGTGTCTAAAAACTTAAAACAAATTTTATGAACTTCACAATTCCGTTTGCTAATGAATTCTTTTGACAATTCAAACTAAATTTTGGTCTCATTCTTTCTTCCTAACAAACAATCCCTATGGAGACGATCTTTAAAACTACATCAGACGTTGATAGAAATTCTGTTTTCTTTGTGCTATTTTATGTGTCAGAAAATTCCTCGTCAATATTAAAACAGGATTCTTAAATTTTGAACTAGAAAAGAAAGTCTATATGAGACAACCTGAAGGGCTTGTGGTTCAAGGACAAGAACATAAGTTTATAAGTTTGTAAAATCTTTATAAGGGCTTAAGCAAGCTCGTAAACAATGCATCAAAATTTAATGAAGTAATTTTATCTGATGGCTTTAAGATTGATGAATCTAACAAATGTATTTATTATAAATTTGTGAATGGAAAATGAGTCATTATATGTTTATATGTTGATGACATGTTGATATTTGGAACTGGTTTGGAATAAGTAAAAAGCATCAAGCATTTCTGTCTTCACAATTTTTTATGAAAGATATGGGAGAACCAGATGTGATTCTTGTCATAAAAATTATGAGAGAAACTACAAGATTAATCGAACACAGTCTCACTACATTGAGAACGTGCTTAAGAAATTTACTCATTATGGTTGTAAGTCTGTTTTTACTCAATTTGATTCTAGTTTCAAACTAGAAAAGAATACAAGGAAACCAGTTGCTCAACTTGAATATGGCAAGCTTATTGGGTGCTTGATTTATGCAATGATAAGTACGAGACCTGATATAGCATTTGTAGTTGATAAGTTGAGTCAATATACCAGCAATCCTTGTAGTTTTCATTGGTATGCTATTAGAAAAATGCCAAAGTATTTGAAACATACTTTGAATTATGGAATCTTCTTTAGTGGAAAACCTATAATTTTAGAAGGATATTCGGATGCTAGTTGGATTTCAGATAAAGAATATTATTATTTAACTAGTGAATGGTTATACCTTCTTGGTGGGGGTGCGATTTCTTGGGGATCTAAAAAGCAAACATGCCTAACAGATTCAACTATGGCTACAGAATTTGTTGCATTGTCATCTGCCTTTAAAGAAGCAAAATGGTTGAGAAATTTGCTTTACGAGATTGCATTAAGGCCAAAACCTATATCCCCAATTTCTATCCACTGTGATAATGAGGCTACATTAGCAAGAGCATATAGTCATATGTACTATGACAAGTTTAGTCACATTAGTCTATGACATAGTTATGTTAACCAAATGATTAGAGATGGTGTGATCACAATTGACTATATTCGCTCTTTGGGAAATCTGGTGGATCCTTTGACTAAAGAGTTAGCTAGAGACTTCATATTACGAACATCACGAGGGATGAGACTAAGCCCATAATGAATTATCATTGAGGATGAAGCTTTAACCCGACGCTCGATATAATGTCTAGTCTCAGGTTCAATGAAAGACGACATTTTTAGTGATTGAAAGCATAAAATATTTAACGATCTCGAATGTTAATGCTATATTTGCAATATGTTTGAATAGGTTGAATTATTTAATTCTTAATAGATATTGATAGTGGTTGTACTATTGCAGGAGTGCATGAAAGGTCTGTAACACCCGAACCCCCACCCCGACGAAAAGAGCGCAGAGAGCGGATGTCACATGCAGAACAGACAGATAGACCGATAACAGATATAATAAAAAAATGAAACAAATATATAATTAAGAAACATTTATGAATATCTTATTATTCAAAAGTGATCCAAGATCAGATAGTTCAAATACAAATCCAATAATATTGTAATCAAATCTACTCAAAAGTATCCATTCTGAAATCAAAACCAAAATGTAGTGCAGCGGTTACAAAGTATTGAATTAATTTCAATCTAAATGTAATAATAATGAAAACAAAGTCCTAAAAAGATGCCAGTGATGCTTGATGCTGACATGCAAGTGATATCCTGTTATTCCACCTGACTGTCTGAACTCATCAATTTCCATTCCCAAACGAGTTCAAAACATACAAAATAAAAATGAAAACCACGAAGGATCAGACTATCTATGTCTGGTTAGTAAGCCAATGCCCAACAAGCACACACAGGATGCATCTTACATAACATAATAAAATCTCATGCACATATGCAGATTAGTCAACAAACATGGGGTTACAGACAGAAGCAAACCAGTGATTAAGAACTCAAATTATTCTTGTTTTAATCCCCTTAATGTGATCTAGGATAAGTGATTACAGATTGTTGCAATTATCGTCTGAAAGTAACTTAAAATTTGTCAAATTATCTCAAGAGAGGGACCGACACCGAACTGTGAATTTGGTATGCAGTTCGGTAAGCAATTCGGTTAGGGAGTATTAACACTGATATCAAATTGTAATTCGGTAAGCAGTTCAGTCACTAGTTTGGTCAGACAGTATAATTTGAGTTTTATAGTGATTTAAGTGACAATTCGGTATCAAGTTTGGTATACAGTTCAGTTAGATAGTATTTGTAATCTCATGACACATTGAATTGTAATTCTGTACTTAACTCGGTAAAGAGTTCGGTCGAGAGTTTGTGTTGTCTTCAAAGGCAAAATCGAAATGCAGCTCGGTAACTAAATCAGTATGAAGTTTGGCCAGGGAGTAATTCTATTGATCACAAGGCTGAACGAATTGTAATTCGATAGTTAGCTCGGTAACGAGTTCGGCCAGGGACTAACCTGTTCCTAAGTTCCAGTTCAAGTGATAATTCGGTTATTAGTTCGATAGACAGCTCGATCAGAGCCACTGTTCATGTTTTTAGCCAATTTCAGATTATGATTTTCGCTATTCAAGTTCTAAACATTTATGTAGGTCTAATCCTATCGCCTACGGCCAGTTAGCAATCAAAATCATTCTACCCAAAGGTTAGAATCCAATGTAACAAGCAATAGAGGGAAATCTAAACAGTTAGTAGCAGACATTCATAAGCAGAAGAGAAACAATTTCACTATAACAGATTTCAAATTGTCATATTATTAAAGGTGTTTAACTTACCAGGCCTGTCCTTAGCTTAATAACAGAAATCGGGAACAAAAAATAGACAAAGATAGGGTAAACCCTTAGAGATGCTGTCGCATCCAGAAAATAAGTTGACAATCAAGGCCAAATACGCTTTCGTGCATCGATATATACATCTAATTTTCCCTACAACATGCTGGTCTTATCGTATTAATCTAGGACAGGACTTTTATACAGATTACATAATTTATAATTTCAGTAAAGCTGACAGATATAATTAAATTCAAGTAACCACTTTATGGCAGCAGAGTGACAGATTATCATATAAAGAGCGAAATCAATCAGACTGAATTACATGCGATATTCAGATAGACAAGTCAGACATAATATATTCAAATGTAATTTATTATAGTATTTTTAATTTCAAATTACAGTCTTTCAGTTCATATTAATTAATCAAAAAATCATAGAGAACAAACATAACATACATACGTGAGGCATAAACATGACTACTAACATTTATCGCTAAATCCAAAATTCATCAAAATCACTCCGGCTGACGATCCCCAATTTGATCTAAATCAAAAGTTAGGGTTTATAACTAAAGCAGCGATTAAAAACCCAATCAAACCCAAAAGTCTCAAATCACATGTATAGAAAATCAAGGGTTTCAAAACCCAAATCAATTGAAATAAAAACCTAAATTTCGAAAACCCCAGATTTACGTAGAAATCCCCAAATCAAATCAAAGCGATCAAATCAAGGAAAAAGGTTCACAACCATTACCTCGAACAAGAAAACCAAAGAAACCGAATTCTAATATGTGAGAATGGAGTTTAAAAATCCGTGGCGAAGTTTAGAGTTGAGAGAAAAAGATGAACACGTATGGTCCAGTTTTTGTTTTTTTTTTAATTTATTTAGATTTTGTAAAAAGTGAATCTAAAAGCCTTTATTTTCACATATATGAATGGTAATTATTATCATAAACCCACAAATATCTCTTAGTTTTTAAAATGATCCAATTTGAATAATATTTACAAAATACATCAAATTCCCTTTTGTTTTCGAAATCATCCCAAAAGTCAATTAGTCAAAATTAGACGGTCAAACCAGAAGGTTGACATTTTTAAATACCCAATTTACCCTTGAACGGAAAATAAATAAAATTAAATAAAAATTCGAATGACGAAAATAAATTCCTAAAATACGAAAAGTAATAGCCCAACAAATTTCCAAAATACTGAAATAAATTTGAATGACTGAACTTTTTTAAAATTAAAATTCTCTTTTTTTTTTCCTTTTAGTTAAATGTATGATTTTTCAAATTTCCGATTAAAAAGTTTTTATATTCTAGAATAAGATTTTCTTTTACCGTATATTAATATTTTTTTTTCTAAAATTTGTACAATTAAAAAATATTATTTATAATTTCATTAACTTTTTAAATCTTACTGTTTCAGTAGAGTTTGTACTTTATATTTATATATTGCAAATTCAACAGATAATTTCTTATATACAATCTACTTATTACTACTGTTGGTAGGACAATGTTATTAGTGTTGTGATCCAAAAGTCAAAGTTCTAGCTGGAGGCTCAAATCAAACCCGTGGTAGACCCAATATGTAATGTAAGACCACTGTTACTGGGACTAGGAGTGTTGCTATTACATGTTACTTGCAATGCAAGTTTACTCCAGCAGAGTTGGATTGCAAGAAGCAAAAGCAAGCAATTGAGGATCACGTTGAAACAAATACATATCTTTTTCATCAAGAACCACCCTCGCTTCCACAGACCCATCTCTTCTATCAATCAACGATATCCCGTTCTTCATATTACTGATCGGAACCGTCACCCAAACGGGTCTTCCCCAACCCATGTCCACGTCATACCACCCAAAATTACACAAACTCGAACAGAAGTAAGCATCCACGTCATCTCTCATTCTCACGCTCATCAGCTCATTCAAATTATCAATCAAAGCTTCCGCCCCCTTCTCGGTTTTCAACGTCTTCACAACCTTCTCATCAAACACTGTCAGTCCCTTCCTCATCTCACTAATCAGCCCTGCCACGTCCACCTCGCTCTCGTCCTTCACAACTGTGTCGAATCCGACACTGTTCCCGACAGAGTTTGATGATAGGGGTGGAGTAATTCTTCTCCGGATATTCACTGCTCGAGTCATCGGGGACTGTTTTGATGATCTAGAGTTGGATCTCGCTGCGTTTAGTGCCGATTTCCAGATAATCGCCGTGACCAGCTCTGTTTTCGAAGGTGCCACGTGTCTGAACTTGGTCTTCAGAGAAGCTATTGTTGAGGAATTGAATACAAGTCTCTTAGACGGAAACCTCTGTTCAGGGAACGTGGGAGTTGCTCGTACATCGGAGGGAATTTTTGTTGCAGGAAACAAATTGGCAGCTTCGTAAACAGGAAAGGTTAGCTTGTCGCTGAAGTCACCGGTCATGCTTGCTGCCCACGTCTTCATAAACGTGTTTATGGAGGCTCCGTCTGCTAGAACATGTGAAATACAGAGGCCAATAGCAAAACCACCGCAAGCGAAAAACGAGACTTGAAACAGAGAAAAGAAACCATTGCTCTCTTCTGTGGACGCGGGTTTCGCTGCGAGAAAAACATGGATATCATTATCGTCAGTATTTTGAAGAAAATCAGACAGAGGAATGTTGACTCGTGCTTCCACGTAGAGAGCTCCATTGTCGTTACAGTCTATCTTCATGTTGTCTACTGTTTTTCCGGCATATGGGTAAAACAGAGTGAGTGTGTCTGATAATGATTTCTTCAGTTTCTTGGATGCTTGGGAGACAGATAAATGGTGGTTGGAGCTTGAACTGAAGGGAGGACTTGATCTAGAAGTGAGAGTTTGAAGTTTCTCAAGTGGGTTGGGGTTGGTGAAGATGGTTTCACGGCTTCTTTTGAGATTATTTCCACCTTCATCTCTCTATTGAAAAACTGCATCAGAGAGGATCTGTTTTATAAGCTTTTTCGGACTTAAGTAAGAATTTGGTAAAAATACTTCAGAGATACGTAAATGTTGAGTAATTGATAGTATACGTGATATATTGATCGGCTCGTAGAAATTAATGTGAAATAGAAGAGAGGGGAAGTAAAATAGAGTTAGGTGAAAAATTAACTCTCTTGTAATCTACACAAAATATATACCACACCATTTGTATATTAATTCTACTTACTCATGAATAAAGGGAGCATCTCCCATGTATATTAGTTCTACTTCTGAATAAAGGTAGCATCTCCAATAGCATGTGAATTGAAAATGTTTGCAGTGACCAAGGTCAAGGTCAAGGAACTCGCTACTCGGTCATCGCTCGATATCATTGGGAGGCATTATAGAGAGTAGCGAGTACTCAGCTATTCGGGAGTACTTGGATTTTACTCGGCAGCGGGTATTACTAAATACCGCATCAAATTTATCAATACCACAATCAAAATATCAACTATATCCTTTTCAACATGGATGAAATTATAAAGAAAATATCAAGTCCAATTACAGAGGGTGAAGAGAAAGAAAAGATGTGTTGTGTTTTAATCTGAAATCTCGTTAAACAACAAATATGTCTAATGGTGCAACTAGATTCTCCGAAAGTTTCGTTCTTTAGTCACTCAGAAATAAATCATGTTCATGGTTTAAAAGTTTTGAGTGAAGAGCGATATTATGGAGACATTAATTGATAAGGTAGATGTAAACTGAATTCGTGCAAGAGTTTTAAAATTTATATGGTACATGAAACGGGAAGACAAATATTATTTCCATATTGTTGACAATCATCACGCTCACTTCATTCATTATCGTCGTTTGAATTACTTCCGTGGATCTTCTCCATAATATGGTTTAAAAAAAATTCAAACGAGTTGAGATAATGAAAGAAAGAATTTTATTAAAACTACACTATCAAAATTCTAGATTTGAACAAAAAATTAAACGAGTTAAGATGATGGGATAAAGAATTTAATTAAAACTATATTGTTAAATTTCTGAATGTTCTCCATTATTCTATCGTTGATGAAAAAATTCAAACAAGGAAAAGAATTTTATTAAAACTACACTACTAATTTTTTGATGGAATTATGTTAAGGGTATAATTGGAAAGATATGCGGTATTTAACATTTTAGCATGCGGTATTTAACACTTTTGAATAAAAAAAACATTTTTAACTTATAATAAATTTTTATTATATTCAAATAAGAAGTTGATATCATAAAACAATTTTTATTTCAAGTAAATTTTCATAAAAAATAAACACAAACTTCATGTATAATATAATATATTATATAAAGTGATAAAAATATTAATTGGGCGAGTAAATCCGAGTTGAGCCGAGTAAATCCGAGTTGAACCGAGTAAACCCGAGTTGATCTGAGTAATCCGAGTAATTGGGAGGACCGAGTTCACTGAGTACTCCCGAATAGGACCGAGTCCCAAGCCGATTTTTTCTACCGATTTTGATATAATCGGATCGGTGGGGCACCGAGTAGCGATTACTCGGGGAGTACTCGGCCGAATTTTAGAACATTGGCAGTGACACATAAGGGATTTAAAAGATTTTTTTAATTCTTTCTGAATCAGGTCATTGTGTGCTTTTATTTTTTTCTTATATTATATATTTATTTAAAATTTAAATTTATAATACACAATACAAATATATATTTTTTTTCGTTTAATCGGATTTCCCAGACAAAAAAAGTGATATAATATATGGGATCGTTTAAGCTCTTATATTTGGATTTCTGGATAAATACAAATTTTAATTTGAAAATTATGGATCAGTCGAGATAATGTCTGGACATAGTTGAAATGATGTTCACGAGTAACTGAGATCATGTCTGGGATAATATTTGAGATACTAATTATATCCACCTAAGTGTTTGAGATGTTAAATTGATGCCAAAAAAAATGAAATAAAATTATTTTGATAATGGATATTTGAGATGTTAAATAGTTGAAATGATGTTCACAATTATATCCAGAAAGTTGAAAATCCTTTATATATATAAAGAATTAATGAAAGAAATTGGGAATTTGGTCCGAAATTATGAATGTTTGAATTAGTCTAAAGATTATGAGGCAATCGAATTATTTATTCAGAGGTTAGAATATTATTGTTGAAAGATATGAGTTGTTAAATTTGTTCAATCAAATTTAATTTATTATCTCAGAAGTTATATTGGTCGTTTAAATGATTTACTGGAATTGAAATCAATTTATTCAGATGATATGAAAATTTATTTTTCAGAATGTTGTATATGATTATCCCGATAGAAAGAAACTAGTGACAAGTTGATTATCTCCATGTCCGTCGCCTTCGATTGAATGTATGTATGTGTGTTGTTATTATCATTATTATTGATTGGTGTATTTAGTGATTTTATTAATGTTGATTATTGATGTTATTATTTGTTGTTGATCATTTTGATATATTATTGACTACGGGCATGTTGTTGTATTCAAAAATAAATACTTTGAAAAATGTTAGAATTGAAGAAACTGAAATTTCACGCCCTGGACATGTCTAAAAAAATTATAAAACATGAGTAATAGATATAAAAATACATTTGAAAGCTTGAGATTTGCAAGATATGATTAATGTAGAGAATGACATTTCTTTTAGGAAAAATATCAGACCAGGGAAATTATTCGACATCACATCTATGAAAGTTTGAAAACTGAATATTTATCTATAATGGAATTGTGAATCTTATGAAATGCTCAATGGTAGATATGAGCATGAAAGAGAATATTATAAAAGTAAGATGCTAGTGGATTGATTTAAGGATCCATAATTTGAAAATTCTTATTGGCTGTAATTATAAGCTTTACCGAATTATTATAGTACTAGGTAAGATACCCGCGCTTTGCGCGGGGTTTATTATTTTATTAATTATTTTATATATTTTATATTTTAGATAGAAATATATATATAATTTTATTTCTAATCATAATTATAATAATATAATTTATATTATAATATATACAAATTAAAAAAATATTCATTTTAAGAATAAAAGTAGCATTAAAATTTAATATTATATATATATTTTTTAAAATCATAAAAGTATAATTTTTTTAAATTAATAGATAGAGAAATTCAAAATTCACCTTTAAGTTCTATATTTTTATTTTTAAAAAAAATAAAAAATTTAAATCAGTAAAAACCGTTGAAGTAGGATGGAGTTGATTTTATCTTTTTAATTTTATATCTATTTTATCTTTATCGTTACACAGGTACATATTTGTTCTTTAAAATATATTAACTTTATGTTTTTATCCTTAAATTATGTTAATATTTCGTCATTATTTATTTTTAATTTGAATAAAATTTATTCTTGGTTCTTAAATTAATAAATTCATATTAAATAATTTAATTTAAATCAAAATTAAAAAAATGAAATGACAGTTAATATAATTTTAGAATTTAATAAACAAAATTCAAAATGAAATGATCACTAAGAACTAATTTTAAAGAATATAAATTAAAATGTTAAATTAAAATATTTTTTCGTTGTCACATGTGTAGTAGTTTTCTAGTGTCCATATTGAATTTTTTTTATTTTAATTTTTTTTACATTCTAAAAACATTGAGCTAATTTTCAAGAAGGCAACTCGGAATATTTTGATTTATATAACCTTAGCAATTCCATTTATTTTGTGTGAATAAATATAAAAATATTTACAGGGAAAAAAAATATTTTCATGTGGGCAATATTTCATAATATTTTTTTTTAGTTATTCTTTAATTATATATATATATATTTGTTTTATTAGAGTTGAGGAGAATTTTTTATTATAAAAGTATACCGGATTAAATAAATTATCAATTCAACTTTTTCAATTTGATCAACTAATATATTTTATTATAATATTTTTTTTCTAGTTACGTATTATATATATATATATTATTATTATCATTATTACTTTATTATTATATTTTAATAATAATAAATTCAGGAATTACAATTATATTGATCATAAATATTTAAAAATATATATAAGTTTTTAATAAAATGGTTTTCCATATATAAAAATAAGAAGAAGGCAAAGGGAACATGATTATTAAATTATTAAATATAAGTTGATTCCACCAACCAACCATATTCAATATGAGAAATTTAGTAGTTAAAAAATATACACAGTATTATAATACCTTTAAAAATGTAAATAATGATTTATAGATATTTATTACTGCTTATATAACAATACCAATAGTTCCAAATATTTTTAGTAGTATTGAGCATTACTATAAAATATCTCTAAAATATTGTTGTTTGCCAATGAAATATTTATCAATTAATATTTATAAAGACGTGAAACAAAATGTGAATATATATATATATATATAATCAATTTTTCACTTTATTATTATTGATTTAGTAAGAATATGTATACCTAATCATAGTTGTTTTGGAACTTACAATGATAAGAAATTTATAATATATATATATATTTTTTTTACAGGACTTTTAAATATATATATATATATATAAATTCATAAAAGGAATATATCAATTTATAAATTTCATTACATATAAATGAATAAAAGAAAGAAAAATAAATAAATCTAGTTTAATATATATATATATATAAATATTAATTTTCAAACCAATCAAATTTATATTCAAATTATTTATAAAATTAATTACAATTAAAATATAATAAACTAAAATAGAAAATAAAAATAAAAATATAAGAGGACAAAAAATAAATAAAACAATTTATAAGAGAATTATATATATATATATATATATAATTCCATGGGTTCACAATTCTATGGGATGCGAATCTTACCATTTAAAGGTAGAAAATGCAGAAGAGAATCTTATCATTTAAAGGTAGAAAATGCATAAGAGAAATACGAGAAATATCTAACTCTTAAAATATTTACTTAAAGAATATACATGATAACGTGTCTAAAAAGTTAGAACATATCATTTTTCGAATTTCAATGATGACTATCAATCATATAAATATATACATATATAAAGCAATTATTGATAAAAGAAATAAAAAAAAAAAGTAGTCATACTTTATAGGATTTAAAATGAAAAAATACATAAGAAAAATAAAATAAAATTTTGTTTACATAATAGAAATGAATTAAAATAAAATAACCACCTTACTGAGACTTTGATTTGTTTGTTAGGAATAATTCGAAATTCGAAATACCTATAATTAGAAAATATATTATTAAATTAACAATAAAATAGAAAGAATAAAATAGAAAGAATAAAAATCTATCAAAATTTATATGAAAACAATTGAATAAAATAGAAAAAAGATAATGAATCACATGGTAGAAGGATTCAATATAAATTTAAAAAAGAAGAGAGATGATAAATCTATTCCAACAAATGAATTTTCAAAACACAAAAAGAAGAAAAGAAGTGAGAATTAAGATCGTAAAATTAATATATGCGAAAGAATAAAGGAAAAAAAAAACAAAAACATGAACATCACAATCGAACTCTTGGATGAAACGAAAGATTAAAAGAATATTCATATAATAAGAAAGAGGATGGGAAGAGGAAGAGAAAAGTATAGAATTTATTTCAAAAATTTATTACAAAGTAGTTAAAATATTTTTTTTTAACATTCTCTTAAAAGTGGAAGCGTTTCATATAATAAATAAAAATTAAATTTATTTATTTATTATTTTGCACATAAAGAAATTTTAAAATAAAGTACATTAAATGAGATATTATAAAGGTGTAATTTTTATTTATTTATTTTTATATAATTGCCACGTGTCGATTTTCGAGTGGTGAAAAATATGAATCAAATTCAAAAATAGTCATTTTAGCTTATTTTCAACCAAAGGCTGAACTCTCAGCATGTACACATCAACTTCGTGGGACCCGTTGAGATTTCTCCTTTATATAATATATAGATTTGAATTATGTGGAAAAAGAGTAACCATTAATGAATTGATTATAATTAACTTTTCATATTAAAAAGTTGTAGTATCAAACATTACGAAGCTGACTCGTGGGAAATGAAATTCTCTAGAAAATGTTTCAAACTTTTATACGTCAAAATGTTTTGACGATGTGGACGTGAATATTGAGAAGTTTATGGGATATGAAAATTGTAATGATGTATAATATATTTGTCTGGAAATGACGATGATAGAAATTTATGCAAATGTTATTGTGAATAAGTAAATCGGAATTGTTAATTGAAATATTTTTTTATATATGTATTTTGTTTATATGTAAAGGATATGGATAAAGTTTTCTGGCTCGTGATTCTCTTTCCAGAAAGCTATTGCAGTCCCAAATGGACTCCAAACGAATATTCTAAACTTTTTTCAAGTTATCTTAGAACGATCCAGACCCTCCATGTAGTCTAATGCAATCTGATCCATATTTTTTATAATTCCTTTGGAAAATGACATGTGTTAATCATGTGCTTATATTTGGCCACATGGTCCTCTGAGTCCATGCTTCTATCATACTGTTTAGAATAAGCAGTTACCTGTCGAATGGAGGAAGTTTTTAGGCCCCTTTCCTCTAGAGTTTTGGTCAATTTGGCCTATTTTTTTATCTATCCACTTCAATCATATAGTTTCCACATAATCGGGAAGGGGGAGATTTGTTGGGTCGGGTTCCCTCTTATGTTGAGGTCCAGCAAGTCTAAGGAGTCCTAGTATAAAACCTAAGGAGTTTAGGGTTTATTGGTATCAAAGAATAGAGAAAGAAGAGAAAAAGGGTTGAGAGGAAAAGAAGAAAACTGGTTGTTCTTCTTCCGATGCAGTCTGAGGGTTTTGAAGACTGCTCTTAAACCAACCGTTGGATCGTGCTCAAATTTGGAGAGTACATAGAAGACACATAGTTCGGAAGATTAACCGTTGGGATCGTCGATTGGAGTTCTCAGAAAGAAGTTATACAGCCGGAAGTGAAGACTGTTGGATTCCCGTCACAGCACAGAGAAGCCGGATTCAAAGGGGCTTATATCTTTCGTTAGCCGTTGGATCGAACTGAATTTTGGATATGTTTTCTAGAACATATTGAAGTTTATTCTGTACGGTGGAGATTGGAATTAGAGACTTATGTAGAGAACGACAATCATCAGAACAGAGGTGTTGGTTTGGTTTGTGTTCTTTCTCTTGTTGTTAGATCCTAATCTTGGTGTTATTAGAATTGCTGCTATTGTTGGTTCCCTATTTGGTGTTGGAACATTGTGTAATCTCTATCTTTGATCATAGTGGAGTTTTGGAGTGGACTACGGTCCCTGGTTTTTACTTCTCACATTGAGGAGGTTTTCCACGTAAAAATCGGCTTGTGTTATCCGTGTCATCTTAGGGAGAAAGGATTTCCGCGGCTTGTTTGATTGATTGTGTGTGCTTCTCCCAACAATAATATGTATAATTTACAATAATTTATTCTTTTTAATAAATAACAAATAAATAAATAATATATTTATAAAAAAAAAACAACTTTTTTTTTTGTATTTTTATAAAAATATTTAATTTATTAAAATCAAAATTAAATAATTAGTTAAAACAAGTAATTATTATAAAATAATGTGATAAAGTTAGAAATTTATTGTGAAAGGTTGTAAATAAAAATAATATTACATGAATAATTTTGAACTTTTTATTGAAAAGCTCTGATTACAAGTAGACCATCTAATATAAATATTAAATACTTGTACCGAACATGGCAACAGTCTATTTGCTACTACTGTTGGTAGGACCATTTTATTAGTGTGGTGATCCAAGCCTGGAACTAGAAGGATCCAGAAGTCAAAGTTGTAGCTGGAGTCTCAAATCAAACCGCTGTGACTGAGACTGGGAGCAGAAAACAGTTGCTGCTATTACAAGATACTTGGAATGCGAAGTTTGTTCCAGCTGTGAGATCGCATGGAATAAGTCTCTGTGTCCAGCAGAGTCGGATTCAAAGAAGCAAAAGCAATCAATTCAGGATCACGTTGAAACAAATACATATCTTTTTCATCAAGAATCACCCTCGCCTCCACCGACCCATCTCTTCTATCAATCAACGATATCCCGTTCTTCATATTACTGATCGGAACCGTCACCCAAACGGGTCTTCCCCAACCCATGTCCACGTCATACAACGGAATATTACACAAACTCGAACAGCGGTAGGCCTCCAGATCGTCTCTCTTTCCCAGGCTCATCGACTCTTTCAAATAATGAATGAAACCTTCCGCCCCCTTCTCGCTTTTCAACACCTTCGCAAGCTTCTCATCAAACACTTTCATTCCCTTCCTCATCGACAGTGTTCCCCACAGTGCTTGATGATAGCGGTGGAGAAGTTCTTCTCCGGATATTCAATGCTCGAAACATCGGGGACTGTTTTGATGATCTAGAGTTGTATCTCGCTGCGTTTAATGCGGATTTCCAGATAATCGCCGTGAGCAGCTCTGTTTTCGAAGGTGCCAAGTCTCTGAAATTGGTCTTCAGAGAAGCTATTGTTGCGGGATTGAACACTAGTCTCTTAGACGGAAACCTCTTTTCACGGAATTTGGGATTTATTCGTACATTGGACAGAATTTCTGTTGCAGGAAACAAATTCGCAGCTTCGTAAACGGGAAAGCTTAGCTTGTTGCTGAAGTCACCGGTCATGCTTGCTGCCCACGTCTTCATAAACGTGTTTATGGAGGCTGCGTCTGCTAGAATATGTGAAATAGATACGCCAATAGCAAAACCACCGCATGCGAAAAACGAGACTTGAAACAGAGAAAAGAAACCATTGCTCTCTTCTGTGGACTCGACTTTCGCTGCGAGAAAAACATGGATATCGTTATCGTCAGGATTTTGAAGAAAATCAGACAGAGGAATGTCGACTCGTGCTTCCACGTAGAGAGCTCCATTGTCGTTACAGTCTATCTTCATGTTGTCTACTGTTTTTCCGGCATATGGGTAAAACAGAGTGAGTGTGTCCGATAATGATTTCTTCAGTTTCATGGATGTTTGGGAGACAGATAAATGGGGGTTGGAGGAGTAGAAGTAGAGAAGACAAGCTTGAACGGAAGGGTGGAGCTGATCCAGAAGTGAGAGTTTGAAGTTTCTCAAGTGGGTTGGGGTTGGAGAAGATGGTTTGACGACTTCTTTAGAAATTATTTCCACCTTCATTTTTCCAGAATATCTCTTGTTATAGAAAAACTGTCTCGGAGAAGATCTGCTTTTATAAACCTTTTCGGATGTCAGTAAGATAGAATTTGTAAAAATACTTGAAAGATACGTCAAAGTCGAGTAATTGATGTACTAGATTAAGTGGTAATTGATGTACTAAACGAAACTTAAGTGTGAAATAGATTAGGGGAAGTAGGATAGAGTTAGGAAAAAAAAAAGGTCAACTCTTTTCTATTCCCTCTTGTGTTGGATTTTCACTCACCCAAAATTAGAATTGTGCATTATGCCTATATACTAATAAAAAAAATACATAATAAATATATTATTTTAAATTTTTTATAATAAATAAATAAATATAAAATATAATACAATTAAATAAATTATTGCATGATTTCCGAAATAATCGATAATTTCATAACGGTCAAAAAACAAATAAAATTCCATATGCGACAAAAATATAAATAATACTAAAATCAAAAACTAAATACAATGATAATACAACCTATGAATAATAGTGTTAATATTCAATTGTCATAAAAAAAATTAAAATTAATAACGGAAATGAAAATTATGACCATCACACCACAAAATTATTAATTATTTATGAAATAGTGGCTAGAAAATTTAATAGTTTTTTTTTTTTTTCAGACACATAACAAACTATTATTTTTTTCTTTTTATTGGGTTTCATGATAATTGTAGAGATAAATAAGTCTTTTTTATCAATTGTGGCTATTTTTGTAATTTTATTAGAGGATCCTTAATTTTCCTACAGAAATAATAAACTCTCAAAAAAATATCTTTTTAGCAGTCAAATCAAATCCTTCAAAAATATTTTTTTTATCAATTCTTGTAAATTATGCAATGTATTATATTTATGATTTTGAGCCTAAGGAACAGTTTATACGTAAAAGAAATATAAATCCAACAATATATGAACAAAGATCTATTTTGGAATTTATTTTTGTAAGCTTTTCCGGACGTCAGTAAAATAGAATTGGGTAAAAATACTTGAAAGATATGTTAGTTAGTATTGAATAATTGATAGTTTAAGTGGTAATTCATTGGACTCCAAGAAATTAAATGTGGAAAAGAATAGGGGAAGTAAAATAGAGTTAGGTAAAAAAAATTAACTCTCTTGTAATCCTGCTTGTGTTAGTGGGATTTCCACTTACACAAAATATATGGCAAATATATACCACACGTGTCACATTTGTATTTTAATCCTTAGTGATTCATCCTTATATTTATTTAATTATTTTTTAAATTTATAATACACCGCACGAGTGAATTTTTAATCATATTCCTTAGATCAAAAGGTGATGTAATATTTGGGATGGTTTGAGCTATTATATCTAGATTTCTGGATAAATATAAATTTAGACTCAGAAATTGTGCATCAGTCAAGATAATATCAAAAAATAGTTGAAATGATATTTAGGAGTGACTGAGATTATGTCGGATGATATTTAAGATATTGATTGTATCACCTAGGTGTTTGAGATGTTAAATTGATGCTCGGAAAATGAAATCGAGAAGTTGAAATAATCTAAAAAAAATAGAAAAATTAATGATTTGATAAAGAAATTGAGAATTTGGTCTGAAATTATGAATAGTTAAATTAGTCTGAGATTATGAGATAATCGAATTATTTATTCAGATGTTGAAATATTATTCCTGAAGTTGTTAAATTTGTTCACCCAAATTGAATTTATTGCCTAAAAAGTTATATTGGTCATTGAAATGATTAACTGGAATTGAAATCATTTTATCCAAATGATATGAGTTTTTTTTTTTTTTCAGAATGTTGTATAAGATTATCCAGATCAGAAAGAAACCGGTTCAGTTGACAGTTGATTATCTTCATTGTTAGGATTGCCTTGAATCACGAGAATTTCCTTTAGGAAAGACTTCCTATTTTAATTTTTGGATTTTTTTTCCTAATGATTTTTTTCTTATTTGAGAAAGATTTTGTTTCTTGTTTTGGTTTGATTTCTAGTTTGGTTTAGACTCCCATATGAATTATGATTGATGTTAGCTATAAATATGGGATGTACCCTAGAGTTTTGGGCATGAAAGATAATATTGGTTGAGAGCACTGAGGGTCTATGAGTTAAGTTATCTGTTCATCAACTAGTTTGATTGATTGAATACGATTGTTTGGTAGATTATTGAGAGAGAGTTGTATTTCGAAATAGAAAGTTGTTGACTTCCGTGGATTAAGCAATTTGCTAACCATGATATATCGTTTGTGCGTTTTGTCTATTTTTTATCTTGATAATCGAATTGATTACCAAAAATCCTAACAAACTAGTATCAGAGCTTTGGTTGAGATGACGAAAAACGAGACGAAGGATGGTAACGCATCCGAAACTGGAAAAAGGTATGCAAGCAGTTGTCTGAGGCAATCAATGACAGGTACGATGAAATTTGATATATAAAAATTTAATGGTACCAGCAACTTTGGCAAGTGGCAGTCGGAAGTTAAAGATCTCCTATTTCGCGAGGGGACATTTATAGTGTTAGATAAGAATAGACCCAATGATTTGTCTGAAGAGGATTGAGATTTCTTAAATCGACAAACTTGCAGTACCATTCGATTATGTTTAGGAAAAGATCAAAAGTATTCTGTTATGAATGAATTTGTGGCAGCAACTCTTTCGAAGAAGTTATAGGATAAGTATGTGACAAAGAGTATCGAAAATTGGCTCTACCTGAAGAAGAAACTCTTTCACTTTCAGTACACATCAAGTATTTCTATAATCGAACATCTAGAAATTTTCAACAAAATATTGGCTGATCTTTTGAATTTAGATGTTGAAATTTCTAAGGAAGATAAGTCATTGTTGTTGCTTAACTCTCTGCTTGATATGTATGATCACTTGACCACTATTTTATTTTATGGAAAAAGTGAGATTGAGTTTAGTGACGTATCTAATGCTCTAGTAAAGTATGAAACCGAAAGAAGGACCAATCTGATCACAAGCATGAATCGGAAGCATTAGCGGTAAGGAAAGGGGAGAGAATAATGTACAACAATATTGAGTCTGAGAATAATAGAGTTCGACCAGATGGGTAAGCGAAAGATTAATGTGCATGGTGTAAAAATAAAGGGCATTGAAAGGACAAGTGCCCTCAGCTTGAAAGATCGAATGTAAATGTAATAGAAAATGTGGAGCGGAAGGTGGAGTCAGAATGTGAATTTGAGACAACTGTTTTCTCCACGACCTCTATGAATGAATCATCTGAAGGATGGATTCTAGATTCTAGTTGTTCGTATTATATATGTCCGAATAGAAAATGGTTCTCAAAGTTGGAAGAATTTGATGGAGATGTTGTTCGTCTGATAAACGGCAGCACTTGTCAGATTAAGGGAATGGAAACAGTAAGGCTAAGAATGTTTTATGGTACAATCAAGTCGATGATGAAAGTGAGATGTTCCAGAGCTGAAGTAAAGTCTTATCTCACTTGGAGTCTTAGATTCTAGTGGGTACAAGATTGTCACTGGAGGTGGAGTGATGAAGATTGTACGGAGAGGTGTCTTAACCGCAAAAGGTACAAGACAAGGAAATTTGCATTTCCTTAATGGACCCACTATTGTTGGAAGGATGTTGGTATCGAATAAAAAAGAAAGTTTGGTTGAATGTTCGGCATTCTTAAATATAAAACTTGGGAAGATATTTATAAAAGAATTGGAAGACAGAATGAAAAGTGCTTAGAATGCACAATTTGTGGATGCAACTCTCTCATATGTTTGGAACTTGAATAAGTCATGGCTATTATGATTGAAGAAATAAGATCTAGAAAGTTGGGGTTATTCAAGTCAAGGTGGAGATTTGTTAGGATTGCCTTGAAACATGAGGATTTCTTTTAGGAAAGACTTCCTATTTTAAGTTTTGAGTTTTTCCTTAGTGGTTTGTTTCTTATTTGAGAAGGATTTTGTTTTTTTGTTTTGGTTTGATTTTTAGTTTGGTTTAGATTTTATTTCCTTATTGAGTTAGATACTCTCATATGAATTAGGTTTGATGTTAGCTATAAAAATGGGATGTACTCTAGAGTTTTGGGCATGACATATAATATTGGTTGAGATCAAAGAGGGTTGTGATTTGAGTTATATGTTCATCAATTGGTTTGATTGTTGAATACGATTGTTTGGTAGATTATTGAGAGAGAGTTGTCTGATTGTTTGTAAGATTATTTCGAAATAGAAACTTGTTGACTTCCATGGATTAAGCAATTTGCTAACCATGATATATCGTTTGTGCATTTTGTCTGTTTTTGATCTTGATCATTGAATTGGTTACCGAAATTTCTAACATTCATGTTCGTAATCGACGTTGTCGATTGAATGTATGTATGTTTGTTGTTGTTATTATTATTATTGGTTGGTGTATTTAATGATTTTATTTATGTTGATTATTTATGTTATTATTTATTGTTGATCGTTCTGACTATTATTGATTATGGGCATGTTGTTGTTGTATTTAGAAATGAATATTTTAAAAAATATCAGAACTGGAGAAATTGAAATTTCATGTCCCGCACCTATTTGGAAAAATCTATATCTATATATATATATATATATATTATAAAGCAGAACTCTCAGCAGGGCCCATAAAGATGACATGGCGCGCTGAGAGTTCGTCGTTGGGTGGAAAATGCACCATTTTTAGCTATTTTGGAATGTGAACGATATTTTGATGAGATTTTGACTGAGATTTTGTTTTATTTTATTTTTCATCTCTTCTTTCATTTAATGATTTATAATCCCAAAAATATAATAAATAACATAATAAAAGTTGATAAGTGTTCAATGTCTCTCTTTTTTTTTCTAACGGAAAATTGATTACATTTAAAATTAATGAATTAACTAACCATTTTTTCTTATTAACATTCATATATCTATTCCTCTTCCACTTCCTCACCTTCAATTAACCACCGAATTTAAACTCTATAAATAGAGACCATGCTCATGCAATCTTCTCCTTACATTTTAATTTATCAAATCCAATCTTAGAAGCGAGAGAACTGGCGACTTCGATCTCACCACTAGCGAAGCTCACGAAAATATCGACAATTTGGGTTGGGCCAAACTTTAACCACATCTTAATGAATGATTGGAATGACGGAATACGACTGCGAATTGGAGAGAGTATGATTTGGATGCTTAAGTGTGTGGCACATCAAAATGAAGTAGATGGTCTGAGTTACTTGTATTTTATATGAGGTTTTAAATTTTTGAGTGTCGATTCACTTTTCATTTACAATTTGACTGGTTTCTTGGGTGGTATGGTATATAATAACTTAAATTTGTGATAAATTATTACTTCTCTTTTATAATAATTGAATAGTTTTGATAGATTATTACTTTTCTCCCATATGGGATAAGTTCAAACTTAAAATTTGATTCAAAGCCACAATTTTATTTAGTTAATTAATTATCTTAATTAATAGAAATAAAATTTGAAAGATCAATCTTAAAATGATTTGAATATAACCATGGGTAGCAATAGAATCATCAACAATTTAGATTTTCACTCAAACAATTTAAAATTTTCAAATTTAATAAATTTTAATAAAAATTTAAATTCACTTTTTATATACTTAAATTCACCATCCATTAATACTTAAATAATTCAAATTAACATATAAGACATCGGTGATCTTGAACTCTATATGACAAAGTGACACTATATATTAATAGTAAACCAATGAATAAAAGAATTGACTTTTATGCATTTATGTTCACAAAACATGTTTTTTTTTTCCTTTTCAAAACTATCATTTTATATTATTTGGATTAAATTAGACTATATTACACAAATGCGCATTGGATTCTATAATAAAATTAATACACTTTTGAATTAAGGATATTTTAATTTTATATTTAAACAAAACTAAAAACATTTGCATTTTTCATATTTAATAAATTTTAATATAGATTTATTTTTTATTTTTGTTATATACTTTAACTCTATTAAATAAAATTAAGAATATCATTAATTATTTACCTAAAACCATCCAAATTCTACCAATTTAATGAATTTGAATAAAAATTGAAATACATTCTTTCATATACTTTAACTTATAATCTATTAGTAATTAAATTATTAAATGATAATAATTTTTTTAATAATAATAATTAATTTTAAAGTGAATGAGGAGATGATGACAATGAATGAGATGTTCAACTTTATCCTTTTTATGGTCTTCGTGATTACTCCATGAAGAGAGAAATAAAAAATGGTAAGCTTTGGAAAGAGTTTCGTGACTGATTGCAGCTTAGTTGGATTATTGTAAATAAAAAGATAAATCAAACTACTAATATGCCAACTTGAGTTCTCTCAGTGGTTGAAGATATTGGCCGACCGAAAGAATTTTGTGATAAAACTCGGATTTATAAGGTAAGTGGAGTTATAATATATTAAATTAAATTAAATATATTAATATTCATTTAATTGATCATGTGTGAAAAAATAATTTTAGTTATTTTATTAATTTTTTTTTGAATGTGAATTAATATTAGAATTTTTTTAGTAAAATATTTAAACTATTATTACTCTTCACACTTTTAGAAATAAATAAATATTATTATTATTATTTTTATAAAACACATAAAATGTAATTTTAAGGTTATTAAAATAAAAATTAATTATATTATTAATATATTTAATTATATATAATGATAAACCATAAAAATATAATAAAAAATATATTATTATTGCGCAATGCGTGAGTCATTTTACTAGTTATAGCATATGAGTGATAGATATAAAAATAGATCTCCAAGTTTGAGATTTGCAAGATAAGATTAATGTAGTTTCTCTTAGGAAAAATATCATATAAAGAAAATTATTCAACATCACATCCATGAAAATTTGAAAATTGAATGTTTATCCAAAATGGAATTGTGAATCCTATGGAATGCTCAAGGGTAGATATGAGCATAATAGAGAATATTATAAAAGTTAGATATTATTGGATCGATTTGAGGATCCATAATTCGAAATTGGTTATGGGTTATAGTTATAAGTTTCGCCGGACGGTTGTTTTTTTTTTTTTTTTGAATTGTGAGAGAGGGTAACCAATAATGAATTGATTATTATTAAAATTTCATATTGAAAAGTTGTGGTATTAAATGTTGGGAATCTGACTTGTAGGAAATGAAATTCTTTAGAAAATGGCTCGAACTTTTATACATTAAATTATTTTGATAATGTTGATGTTAGTAGGGGTGGCAATTTTGGGTACAACACGACATGAACCTGTTTATTACAAGTTTTGATTGAGATTAAATGGGTTGGATTGACACGATATGAGCCTGCTAACACGTTTAAATTTATTTTAATTATTTATAATATTATTTATTTTTAGTTAAATGTAATTTGATGTTAAATACATCATAATTAAATTCAATAGTGTAATAAATTAAATATATTGAAAATTTTAATTATAGCTATATGATTTACAATATAAAGTTTTATTATTTAAAAAATTATATTTGACTTTTTAAAATAAATGGATTACGGGTTAACCCACCAACCTGTGGGTTAAAACGATGAACCTGTTTATTAAATGGTTCGGGTTCGGATCAGGGTCAACACAACACTCCAACTCGAATTACCACCTCTAGATGTGAATATGGGGAAGTTTATGGGATATTATGAAAATTGTAAAATGTACCGAAAATGATGATGGTGGTAAGAGTTTATGCATGTTATGCTGACTAAGTTTTGTATATGTTATCCACAATTTGCTCATGCCAACAATATAAGAAGAAATGGACATTTAGGCTCTTTGGTCTCCTTTAACAATTCTAATTATTACTCTTGCTCTCGTCTTCTCAATTTTTTAGTTTTTATTCAGGTGATTACTTTTATTTTCTTTAAATTGTTTTCGCGGTATAATTGTATTATTAGAAGGTTTTTGTTTGTTGAATTATCTATATATTTATATAAAAGAATTTCAAAACTTGCCTATCTGACTTAATTAGAATCCTTCTATTCATGTTTATGAACTAATATTAATCATTATTTACGTTTATGCCATTTTTTTTTAAACTTTTCAACTTTAAACTTCATTTCTGCTCCTACCTTTAATAGTCATACTTTTAATCATCCCAATACATTATTATCGATAAACTCTTTGTCTTCTTCATAATTGAATATGAAAAATAATGAAATATTAATGTTATATAATTATTTATACATAAATAATGATTTTATTATTTCAATAAATTTTGAAACTCTAAGTTTTTCTAACATATAAATCAGTTACTACTCTCTCTCCCTCTTCCTCTCCCTCTCAGAAGAGAGAGAAAAGAAATATTAATACGATAGTTTATTCTATATATTTTTAAAGAATTTATAATAATAATAATAACATGATGCGACATGTATTAAATTATTTCATTCATATTACGGATTTGAAATCAATTTTTATTTATTTACACAATTCTAATATACAATATAAATTAAAATTGTAAGATAAATAAAATACAATAAACATAGAATAAATTTAAATAACAAATAGCTCAGTGTGAAAAATCTTTTCATTTAAATAAAAAATAGTTTAATATGAAAAATAAATGAAAATTAGAACTGAAAATAAAATATATGATAATAATAAATAATAAATAATTTATTACCTCAATAATGTTTAATCTATTTATTTCATATATAAAAGAAATATATTGAAATAAAATAAAGATATAATTAATAAATAAGTAACTTTAATAACACTTGATATCTTCCAAACTAATGTTAATAATCATTATTCATTTTCTAATTTAAATAAATTTCTAGAAGATAATAAAGTATAAATAAAATGACATATAATCCTTTTTTTTTTAAAAGACAAAATTGAATGTTACAATTTTTTATATTTGAACTTTTAAATTTTAAATGACCTATAAAAAGTTATCTATTATTTTAAAATTATTTTATAATTTTAATTAAAATATATAAAAAGATTAATATAAAAAATTATTTTGCGTGCAATCTGTTCTCTAGTTTTATCTATAAATCTGAAGTGCGAAGAATTATGATAAATATTAATTTGTAATCAATTTTCAATGTTCCTTGTATTTGCATCAATTATCATTGGTGCAAGTCACTATTATATATTCAAAGTATATAATCAGTTAAAGATAATATTCTCTAAAAAAAATATTAAAAAGTCTTTTCATATTCTACCTCTTTGTTAAAAACAAAGCATCAACTCCATCAAATTTGGTATCTGAGAGGGTTTCAAACTCAATATGGCGTCATTATCAAATCAACACTTATTGCAAAATCTGATACTCGTCCTAGATAGCAAGAACTATGATTTTCGGAGTATTCAAACGAAAACACTTTTATCTCTCAAGATTTATGTGTTGGGAAAACATGCTAGCTCTATACCATTTGTTGAACAAATCGGTGATCCATTATATTTGAGACGAGTATTGGTAACCACAAAGTAAAACAACATACACAAGGTAAGAAATATAGATAGAAAATAAGACACAAGGTTTTTACGTGGAAACTCAAAACGGGAAAAAACCACGGCCGTCAGGACGATGAGAGACTAATTCACTATGTAACAATAAAGCAGCAGTTACAACCAGAATACCACTCTCTCACTCCACAGTCCGATTACATTGGTTATAGTCTCACACATAAGCTCTCCTCATATGACTCTCACAGGATAACAGGACTCGATCCTAAAACTCAAGATCTCCATGGTCTCCATAATTCTCAGACCCCCATGGGGCACCTCCCAAACCTAACAAACTAGATCTACATTGTTCTCTCAGGATATCTAATAATAGATACAAGCATCATATTTATAGCATTAGATTACTTAGTCACAAAGTAATCCTAAACCATTAAGAAAACCTTTTCCTATTTAGGATTCTTCAAGATCTATTTTCTAATTAGAATTCACCTTAGGAAATATCATTCCTAATCAAATATGATACTTCCGAAACAGTCTTCAAGTATTTTCCGAATTATAAACCAATTATAGATACCAGAATATACCTGAATTCTCGTCACAATCCTAACACTATAGGATCTCTTCGAAGAAGGCTATGAAGAGGCAGTGGTCAGAAATTAAAACAAAAATAATAGAAGGAAAACTAAAAGAAAGATGCAAAAATATTATTTATTATTCAACAAGGTGTCAACAAGACAATTTTTTCAAAAATTTCTCTAGTTTCAAATCAAAGGAGGTAGGGAAATACCAGTTGCAGGGGAATAAAAAGGTAATCTCCATCAAATTTCAAACTTTATGGAAAGAGTTTGAAAATTTACTGAGGAAGGAAAGTGAATTTGTTCAAGAATTTTTCAACAAAGTTGCTGACATAGTGAATCAAATTAAAAGATATGGGATACGATTTCTACTTAAAATAAATCGTTGAAATTTTTTTTGAGAAGTTTAAGATTTGATGTTGTTGTTGCAATTGAGGAATCAAAAAAATATGGCAGAGCTTGATGCACCGGGCTTTCGGCATTGATTTTGGGTATGGAATTTAGGGCTCAAATTTGACTGGTTGAAGCGAAACGGCGATCTGAATCAAACTCATCGCCTTTGACGATGATCTACGATGAATTTTGGCGTTTCGAGATCGTTTAGAGGGATTTTTGGAACTTTTATTATATTAAGGGTTTTTTTCGTAATTTCGGAATTATTTTGTTAGGGTTAAGAGTAACGCCTTATAAAATGGGTGTTTAGGGTTTCTAAAAGGCAGACTTGATATTATATTTTTCAGTAAATCAATTGAGCGTACGAATTGTTCCTTTTATTTATTTCGCAATACTCTTTCAGCCAATTTACACACGTTTCCGGCATCAGAGCTCACCGCTTATGCATTAATGGGTTCGTCAAAAACACATACAAAAAGGATGAATAGATTTTCAGATTAATCTTTGGAGTAAACATTTCAATCAAAAATAAACTTTAGAAAGAATTTAAGAGAAGAATCATCACAAAAGAACTCACATATAAAAAGAATTCGAATTTCAATTAACCTCCAAAAATAGTTTGGGTTGTGGACAAGTAGAGGAAAACAATGACATTGAAAAATTTATTTAAAAAAATATTTTGAAATTAATAAATTTATTTTCATTAATAATCAAATATTTTTTGTCCCAAACTATTCTAAAAGATCTTGTTATTAAAGAAAAAAAAATCAACTATTAAAAAATATATTTTAAAAATTCGGATCAAGCGAACACTAAATTAGATTTCATCTCTCCTTCAAATTACTAAAACAATATTAAATAATAGAATACATCCAAAGTTCCATATTCTCCACTCCTTTATTACGTGTACACATTGACTATATTATATACATTTATTCAAAATATTTATAACTAAAGCTCTTTAATTTTATGACTTTAATGAAAGTAAAGTTGTATTGGCATAAAAAAAAATTTAACTTTTAATATAATCTTCTACCTATATTTATAATTTCTCATCTTTATTCTAATAAAGTTGCAACTAAAGGTTAACTTTTTCTACGTAAGCTTCATGGATTTACTCTCATGAAATGTTCTCGACTTGAATGATATTCTGTGAGATATAGTGAAATATTTTGCCAGATATAATGCAGTATATATATATATATATATATATATATATATATATATATATTAAAAATAGATGTATAAGAGCAGGGTGCAGCCAGGTTGGGAGGTTAGGGGGCGATTTTATATAGTTGGGAGGTCAGAGGGCCGAATTTATGTTCATATATTCAAGTGCAGCTAAACGCCACAGTACAATAAATATTTAAAAAAAATAATATAATTTATGTATTATTTTGATTAGTATGATGTACATATTATTGTAAAATAAATTTGTTTAAATATATATAATTTTTATACTTTTATTATATAATTTTAAATTTTTTATTTGTAATTTAAAATATTTATTTATAATTTGAAATATTTTTTAATCTAATTATAAATTATTAGTATTATAAATATATATCATTTATAGTTTAGAATTAGTTATTTTTATATTATAAATGGTTAGAAAATTATTTTATAGTACATAATTTTAAATTTATTAATATGTAAAATTGATGGAGGAAGATTAGGCCCGATAGTTCCTGTGAGGAAACAGGTCAATGGAACATGACCCCAAAATCTCAATTTAAAAAAGAAAAAAAAATTAATAAAAAAGGTAAAATTCTTTAATCACCGTCTTCTCCTCTTTACCTATTCATCTTCTCAATTTCAACCTCAACTACTTACAACAAATTTTTATTGTAGATTTGTTAAAAAGCATATTCACTATAACCAAACAAGTTTATTTTTTAATTCAAATAAACGGAAAATAATGATTCCTGTGTTATTTATCAGATATTTATTATATAAATTTATAATATTTTGTGTTAGAAAGTTACATAGTTTTTAAAATTAAGGTCCAATTTGTAATGAACACACAGGGCCAAGATTCCTACCTGCGGAACGGAGGAAAATGATTATATATATATATATATTTGTGATAAGATTTATTATGCTTTATAATATGTATGGTTATTTATATAATAACTTAAAAATTATAAAATTTAATAATACTTTATAAATAATTTATAATTAATCACTTTTTTTCAAATTTATAAATTTTAATTTTATAATACCATAGATAATTAGAAATAAAAATATATTTAAAAAATGTGTAAATATAAATGAAAAACATAAAATATAGTTATATTTAAAAAAAAAAAAATTGAAGTTTGAATAAATTTATGTTATTATGTAAAATAAAATACTAAAAAAATTATTACAGATATTTTTAAAGAAAAAATAACTTAAAAGAGAAGCACAAAACCATCAAGCCACCATGCTCTATTTAAGTAATGGTAGAGAGTTTATTATTATTATTTTTTATCTTTACTTTTATTGTCTTGAATATAAATTTCATGATAATTAATGTATTAATTTTTTTCACCTAATCAAGTATTACCATATAGAAGTATATAAAAAAAATTAATACGAAAAATAAGTTATCCACCAATACTCTTATATATAACATCCAACATCCTCGTATCAATTTTCTCTAGTGAATTATTATACTCCCTCCATTGCTTTTTAGTTGCAACATTAGCATAGTAAACACTTTTCATCAATCAATCTTATCTTATACATTGTTTCTCAAATATAATTAAGTGAGATCTTATTTTATTCGTCTTATTGTTTATTTTCTAAATATATAATGAGTAAAATTACATAACCTACTCTTTTGTACAACTTTTACGGCCTACTCATACGTGGCAGCAATTGATTGAACATTAAATACATAAAAATAAATATATAAAATAATTAATAATAATTCAACCAATCATCTACTGACATGTATGAGTAGACAATGATAGTAGTACCCAACAGTAGGCTATATAACATTACTCATATATAATTATCACAAATTTTAGTTGTATATAACTAAAGATATTTACTATTGCCGTGGAGAAATGTAAAAACTAATAAGAAACGGAAGAAGAATTATAAAAGCAACTGTAAAAATGTATATAAAATTTAAAATGAATATGGAAATGATAGAATTTTATCATTTTAGTTATATTTATAGATTTTCAACAAAATTGTATATAGTATATAAATATAATTAGTTTATTTAATGTACACTAAATTTTTGTTATCTATATTTAACAATTTTAAATAATTGAGATCATAATTTTAAAAAAAAAATTAAATTAAATTTATTGTACAAATAAATTTTAAAAATTCTTATCCTAAATAAATATATCAATAATAATAACTCTAATTTATCATGAAAATCATGCTACACAATTTATATTTAACTTAAATGAGAAAATTTTCAATTTTTATAATTTCAAACTTATTTAAGTTTGTTAACTATTTTCATTATTTTTCAAAAAACAAAATTAAAAAGTTTTACTTTTCAAAAATAATCAAGACCATAATTTTTCCATTCCGCCCGATAATTTTGTATTTTTTCAAAAAATTCTGTTAACTCCTTTCATAAATTTATTCTTTCCAAATTCATTAAAAATATAAATAAAAATTTAATTTCATCAATAATTTATAATTTTTCTTAATATGGTACAAGTTACATTGCATTAAACTTGCAATAAATGATGGCAACACAACTGTGAAGTTACGTCATCAACACCAGAATGAAAACAACGGCTGAAACTCTGGTGGTTTAAATACACATTATTTTACTATGTACCCAAAAATGCATAGTGCTTTTAATTATATATATATATATATATATATTTATTGGATTTAAAGATAGCAACCCACCATAAAGTGCATATGTTCTTTTCCTTATTAAAAATTAATGTTTGGCTGCTTCTTTGTCTTATGGTAGATTCCTCTTTTTATATAGAGTACACATGTAGAGTCATTCATTTTATAGAGAGCTGCTTTGCTTTTCAACTACTTTACACATTTCTTATTGTCATAGGGATCAGAGAAAAATGAGGTCTGTTCTGGTGGTGATATTATTATGTGCATTGATTGAATGTGCTATGAGCATAGATGGTGGTGTGAAGAACATATGGCCAATGCCTGTTTCTGTCAAATATGGTGCTAAAACTGTTTACATGAGCAATGATTTCAGATTGAAGACAAAGGGAAGCAATTACAGTGATGAATCTTCAATTCTGAAAGAAGAGTTCTCCAGGTTTGTTGAGGTTGTGAAGGTGAACCATGTTGTTGATGGTGATTTGTCTAATGCTTCTGCTGCTGATGTTCTGAAGGGTCTTCATGTTCTTATTTCATCTCCCAATGATGAGGTCTGTGTGTGTTTGGATGATGATGATGTTTAGAATTGATTGGTTTGCATGTGATGTGATGTGATGTGACATCTGGGAATTGAATTGAAATGTGTTTGCAGTTGGAATATGGTGTGGATGAGTCATACAAGCTATCTGTTCCTTCTCATAGTCATCCATCTTTTGCACTTCTTCAGGTACATATTCAATAATAGAATATGCAAACTTCTTTTTATTTATTTATTGAATAAAATAAATTATTTAAGACATTGATGGTGTTTGGGTTTATCATATTTTTTAAAGTTTTGATTAATTAATTCTTAATAAAAAGTCTTTTAATTTTTTAAAAGTAAAATTAAAATAAGGTAATTAGTTAATTTTATTTATTATTATTATTATTATTTTTTAATATACTTTGTAAAGGTGCAAAATGTATACTTTAAGACACTGATGGAGTTTGGGTTTTTCATATATAAAGTAAGTATTTAACTATTTATGTAAAAGTTAAAAAAAAATAATAAATAATAATAATAAAATAAAATAACTATTGTATATGTTATATATATATATTATAATAAAATTTAGATTTCTACTTATTTAAAATAGAAAAAAAATATTAATTCAGCTATATTTTTTAAATGAAAAATAAAATAATTTTATTTTTAATTATAAATAATTTTAGTTTTTATTTTTAATTTTATAGATATAAATAATTTAGTAGATAAAATAATAAATTAGGAATAAAATTTAAAAAAAATGTTCGAATATAATAAAATTGAAATAAAATGAGAAAAATAAATTAATACCTATATAAATTTTTATTAAAAAATATAGTTATAAAATCTATTCCATTAAATTTATTTATTTTTTTATTCTGAATATAACTAATTTAAAATAAAAAAAATTAAGTTATATAATTATACTTTATGAAAATAATTATTTTCCATAGCAAAATGATGGTTTATATTAAGTTGGACTAATATTTTAATTATTTAAATAATTATTATAGAAATAAAATAATATAAAATACAAATTCAAAATAAATTTTAAAAAAAATTATTCAAGATTATAGATTTATACAAATCTAACCCACCATGAAACTGTGCAGGCTAAAACTGTTTATGGAGCTTTACATGGTCTTCAGGTACATTGACTTCAATTAGATAATAATGTGATTTTACATGCCTTTGTAAATTTGAACGAATTGAAATTAACTTTGCATGTGTATGCTATGCAGACATTTAGCCAACTCTGCAATTTCAACTACAGGTCCAGGGTAATTGAAGTCACAAAGACTCCTTGGTCCATTTCTGATCATCCAAGATTCTCTTTCCGTGGTCTTTTAATAGGTGAGTCATATTTCTTCACAATATGTTGATTGATTGGCAGTAGTAGTCTCATTAGCTTCAAATTCATATCAAAATGTTGCAGATACATCGCGACACTATCAGCCATTGCCAGTGATTAAGAAGGTTATTGACTCAATGGCCTATGCAAAACTGGTACTTAATTCACATTGATATATTTTGCTTTGTGGTGAATTTGGATATAGAACACTTCATGTTTCATCTAATCTATGTTATATGCAGAATGTGTTGCATTGGCACATTGTAGACACACAGTCATTCCCTCTAGAGATACCTTCATATCCGAAACTGTGGAATGGTGCTTATTCGGTTGAAGAAAGATATACAGTAGCTGATGCAGCTGAAATTGTCAGGTAACTGATCAATTCAATTCCTGTGTACTACCAATTATTAGAATCTCTAGTAATAGTATTTGTTTGTGTCAATTGCAGATATGCTCAAAGGCGCGGAATTAATGTATTAGCTGAATTAGATGTTCCAGGACATGCTCAATCTTGGTAATATTAACATGTCAATTCTTAAAGCATTTTCCGTTTGAAAGAAATATGTATCTCCAGTCATATGAGTAACTTATGATTCTTTTCTTAGGGGAGTCGGCTACCCTGCCTTGTGGCCATCTAAGAATTGTAAGCAGCCACTAGATGTTAGCAATGATTTTTCATTTAAAGTGATAGATGGGATTCTTTCAGGTACGTTCATGCATTGTTTTAAACAGATAATAGCTTATTGTTAGAATACTATATGTCAATGGTCGAAAGAACAAGTGAAAGAACTTGTCTGATGTTTTAATGCTTTGGCACTTTCAGATTTCAGTAAAGTCTTTAAATTCAAATTCGTTCACTTGGGTGGGGATGAAGTAAATACAGGTGCTCAGTGATTTTTACTTTACAATTATGAATATTACACTGCATTTGAGTTCAATGGGTTTATCTGGTGATGATGATTGTTGCAATGACAATGTTTTCAGATTGTTGGACATCAACTCCTCGTGTGAGCCAATGGTTATCATCTCAAGAGCTCTCTTTGTTGATATTAGCCAATAAATAAACATGTACTTATTCTGATTACTCCGGCATGCAGGTTAAAAGAGCGCAAAATGAATGCAAAACAAGCATATGAATACTTTGTCTTGAAAGCACAAAAGATTGCACATTCTCATGGATATGAAGTTGTCAACTGGTATGCAGTTTTCTAAATAAAAATGTAGTCTGTAATATTATTCTTTCATTTTATTGGCTCATGAAGATGGAAATATGACAGGGAAGAGACATTCAACAACTTCGGGGATAAATTGGATCGAAAAACTATAGTACATAACTGGTAAATCCCTTATGCTCTATTAGAATGGCTTGTACAAGGCTATGGAATTTAAAATGCATGTATTTTTGTCAATGGTTTCCTTTCAGGCTCGGTCTTGGAGGAGAGACGCAAAGAATTGTTGCTGCAGGATTAAGGTGCATAGTAAGCAATCAGGATATGTGGTACTTAGATCACTTGGGCACGAATTGGACAGACTTCTACAAGAATGAGCCGCTAGCAAATATAACAGACTCTGAGCATCAGAAGCTGGTTATTGGTGGGGAGGTATGCATGTGGGGAGAAACAGTTGATGCATCAGATATTGAACAAACCATATGGCCACGTGCTGCAGCAGCTGCAGGTACTGTTTTTTGAAACCAATTGTTGGAGGCTCTTGTATTAGTATATTATCTCTTTGTCATTTGGACTAATTTGGTCGACTTTCTTGGTTGTGAAGAACTGTTATGGACACCATTGAACAAGCTTGAAAAGGATCTTAAGAAAGTTGAGGAAAGATTGCGACTGTTCAGGTGTTTGCTGAATAAAAGAGGAGTAGCAGCTGCTCCGTTACATGGACTAGGTCGCGCTCCTCCAGAAGGGCCAGGTTCTTGCTATTCAGAATTATAAGATATGGAAATTCTTGTCTTGCATAATAAAACTTTATAGCTTATGTTCCAAACAAGTCCTTTGTAAGCTTAAATATTTATATGTGCATCAATGAATATGTTATGCTAATTTTTCTCAACACTTGCCTGTATTCTCCAATGTGTTTCCTCTGGTGATATCAGTTCAACAGTAAGTATACCACATATATAAATATATACACTGACAAAACTCTGGTCCCTTGACATATTCTCTCATACGGGCATCATGATCTTGCCAGCAAGAACAAGCCTGCTGATGACATGAATATTGGTCAAATAGATGATGTTCAATTGACATCTTATTAAGAAGATTGAATCGGGCAGTAAATGGTAATACATATGCTTTTATTAGGTGAAGGTGAACTGATAAGAAGAAATGATGCCTACTAACACCAAATTACAGGTTCTTGATGAATTTAAGGCTTCCAGGGAGCTGGGCCTGGAGAAAAGAGTGGATGAAGTGCTGAGAAAATGGTGCCTACATCAATACCATGACCTCCACTGCTTGTCAATGATACGAGTGCAGGAGCCAGACCAGCATGACCTGCTAGAGTTGCTTCACTGTAGTTTAAGTTAGATCGCACATCATGGAACTGATCAAATCGATCAGGACCAGGAACCATAGCTCCTATAATGGTATTAGGATTAGCTTTATGGCTGTCACGCCACTTCCATCCGCCTGTGCAGGAGTACTTTTTGTTATCATTAGGTATTGATGCACCTCTATGATGCACTTGTGTAGGGTACTTCTTCCCATATCCTACCACATAGCTCATATTCTTTGGATTCTTACCAAGTATGTAGTCCACCTGTGGTAAGCACAATACATATTACTAGACTTTGTTTAACTCAGATGTGCTCACTATAACACTTATCTAAGCATCTCTTACCTGTGAGGTTGCAAATCTCTTAAGCACACTAAGAGAATAGAAGTTTGGACCACATTCAACTTCTAGACTACCAGTTGCATTCTGATAATCAGCATACAGTGATGCCAAGAAGGCGGCATTGACCACATAAGGTAGAGGAGATGGTTTTCCTTGGTTCAGTTGAATCAGTCCCCCTAAATTCACACAATGACAATTCAATTTAGAGAACTTAGTACTGCTAGCATTACATTCAGCGCATAATCTGATTTTATCATGTGAGTCAAGATATGTGTACCTCGAGTCCAGTTGAATGCCTTGAAAACTTTAAGATAGGAACACAAAGTTATAGTAGTCAAATTTTGGTATGTATGCAACATGTTTTCATATGGATATCCGGGGCCGATGAAAATCCTTCTTGTGTAACTTGTTGTCCCAACTCAGTACTCCAAGATTAAGATTCCCGGAAAACGCTTTTGCATTTCTAGCCAAGCCAGGATTGGTTGCCAATCTGAGGTAAGAAACGTTTCCTGTGGCATAGTACAACCAAGTAGCTCCCCAGATGTGCTCATCAAAGTACCCGGTTGAGTTATAATATGTTTCCATATAAGGGTTCCCTCTACTGAATCTTCTTCTTCTACTGAAATCTCTAGCAAAAACAAACAGAGTTCTTGCGCCTCTAATGAGCTTTTTCGAGTAATGTACATCATCTCTAAATACAATGGAAGCTGCTGCTAGTGCTGCTGCCATTTCTCCTGCAAGATCAGGTCCAGATGTAATTGTTTGGACCGGTCGTGCATAGTTCATGTCTTCTGGTCTTTGCCAACAGTAATGATCATCTGGTGTAGTACTACCAGGTATAGCCCCACCAACCTATCATCAACATTTCAATAACTTTAAAGGAGAATCATAACCGAACAGTTACGCAAAGTGGATTAATCAAAATCTTATTACATTGTACCTGGGCATGAATGTGGCCAATCTTTGTAGCAGAGGAATTGAAAGTGAGAAGCAAGTAATCAGTACCCCATTTGATGAGTTCTCTAGTATGATCATATTCACCAATGCTTTGTACTTATGATTATATTCAAGTAAGCTCCAACTTAGCATAGTCATAGCGAACGCCATTGGAAAATTGACCTTGGAGTTATCTCCAGCATCATAGTAACCTCCCACCAATCCTCCTTTTACAACATCTCTTCCATCATTTAATCCTGAATCTCCTCTCCATGTTATTCCATTATCTTTTGGTAGTTTCCCAGCTGCATGATTTGATTTTATTAAATGAATGAATACAAATAGACTTAAATAAGTAGCGCATAATGTGAAAGAGGACTTACATTTCTGAGCATTGAAGAAGAGGAGAGCCTTGTGGAGTGCAAGAGTGTATTTGTCAGTTTGGGGTGAAGTCTTCAGATGTTGATGGCTCTCCTGAGCAAGAATTGTTACAGGAAGTGAATTCACCAGAAAAACAATGACAATGGACTTGCATAATAATGTCCATTTCAATGTCACACATTTGCTGTCCTCTTTGGTTTCTGATTTGCAGTGCTTATCAGCTCCAAGCATTTTGGATTTCATCTTTCAAATGTACAGAAGAAGAGAAAATTCACAGTATAAATTCATTCCACTTGAAGATTAGAAGAGTTTGACTTTAATGGATCTGTTTGACCAACCATGTGTTGTGTTTAAATAATCCCAAATGTTTTAATTAATTGTTGCAGAGATCTGTAACTGAATTGGTCCATGTAGTAGTAAGTAGCTATTTCTTAAAATGTTCTCAAGGTTTGACATTGTTATATAAACCTTCCTTCACCAGCAATGCAATAAATGCAGCTAGACAACTGGCTGCACTGCACATGGTTAGATACTCCATTATTTTCCAGAGATTGATCAAGAACGTGTAAATAACCCTTTATTCCTCATAGATAGTTCAAACATTCTTACACAAATAAACATATACAAAACACTAACAACAGTAAACAGAACTCAACAAACAAAAAAATAAAACAACCCCTCCAGCAATTCAAGGCCTCCAAGGTGGTGGTGGAGGAGGGTTCTGGGGATACAGCGGCGGCACAGCTGAAAACATGGAGTTCTTATCAATGGAATATCCTCCACTGCTTGTCAACGAAACAAGTGCAGCAACAAGCCCTGCATTGCCTGCTAACGTCGGCTCAGTATAACTATAATTCGACCTGGAGTCCTTAAACTTATCAAACCGATCAGGACCTCCAACCATAGCGCCTGTAATGTTATGAGGATTAGGATTACGCGTATCCCGCCACCGGAATCCTCCTGTACAGGAATAGTATTTCCGATCGCTGGGGAAAGATGCAGCTCTATGATGCACATGTCGCGGAAACTTCTTACCAAATCCCACTACATAACTCATCTTCATTGGATTCTTGCCTAATATATAATCCACCTGAGAATATGCAAATTTCCGGATCTTATTCAGATCATAGAAATAAGGACCGCAATTGATCCCGGGAACGCCAGAAGTGTTCAAGTAATCAACGAATAGAGACGTCAAAAACGCAGCGTTTGATATATACTGTAATGGCTGTGGTCTTCCACGGTTCAATTGAATCATTCCTCCTATAGGCATAAACATGTTGATGTCAATAACAGAAACGCATGCATAAACAAAAACGACAACGTATATACATACATACCTTTGGTCCAATTGAAAACGTTGAATTCCTTCATGTAAGAGCAAATGGTGAGTGTCGTCGTGTTATGATACATTCTCAACATATCCTCGTACGGATATCCCGGATTAAGAAACATCCTAAACCTCGTCAACAAAAGCATTGCCGCTGGTAATTTATTGTCCCAATTGAGGGCAAGATTGTCCGGAATCATGAAAAACGCTTTCGAGTTTTTAGGAATCCCGGGATTGGTGGCTAAGGAGATGTAAGTGACGTTTCCGGTAGCGTAGTAAAGCCAGGCGGCGCCCCACATGTACTCGTCGAAGTACCCGGTGGAGTTGTAAAACGGTTCGATGTACGGATTCCCGCGGCTGTACCGGTTTCTTCTCCCGCCGTCTCTGGCGAAAGCGAACACGGTTTTGGCGCCGTTGACGAGTTTTTTCGAGTACGATTTGTTGTCGCGGAAGACGATCGACGCGGCGGCTAACGCGGCGGCCATTTCGCCGGCGAGATCTGGTCCGGATGTGACGGTTTGGACGGGGCGAGGATAGCTCATGTCTTCGGGTCTCTGCCAGCAATAGTGGTCGTCGGGTTCGGTTGACCCGTTTCTCGACCCGCCTACTTGAGCGAAGATTTTGTCGATTTTGGTTGCGGAGGAGTTGAATGTTAAGAGTAAGTAATCAGTGCCCCATTTGATGAGTTCTCTAGCGTGGTCGTATTCGTTAATAGCTCTGAATTTGTGATCGTATTCAATTAGACTCCAACTCAGCATTGTCATAGCAAATGACATCGGGAAATGAAACTTGGAATTGTCGCCGGCATCGTAATACCCTCCGACAAGTCCTCCTTTCACTTCCGTCGTCGTGTTTCCATCGCTCAGTCCGGAGTTTCCTCTCCACGATATTCCATTGCTCTTCGGCAACTTCCCAGCTGCATGATGGATTATTTTAAAGAATTAAATATTATTCGTCAACGAGGTACGTTATCATTCCATGTTTTATTATTTAGCAGCTCATTTGGAATAATCTATCGGATCTTAGTTATGAATTCTGCAATTTGTTACTATAATACAAAACGAGCCACATGAAACCTACCAAATTGGACTTTAGGACATGGTATTTTGTGACATGTGAAATAGAGAAAATAACAAAAAATTTAGTCATTAGCGTAAATGATGGTCTTCCAAGATGGAGATGGGTACTTACATTTCTGGGCATTGAAGAAGAGTAAAGCTTTATGCAAAGCGAGAGAGTAGTCATCAGGAGGAGGAGGCTTAGGCTTATGTTTAGGAACAACTTTGACAATAATAATAGGCAAAGCGATGACGATGAAAGCAATGAGAAAAGACCAGCCAATCCATTTAACAGCTTTACGTGACAAAACAACACAACCCAAATCGACATATTTCTTCTTCTTGGCCTCAGGAGGACCTAAGAGCCAACTCTGTTGTGTCTCGTCTAAGTGATTGTAGCGTTGAGAGAGTGAAGAGTGTTGGAGGGATGCTTTGTCCCATTGCTCCATGTTCCTGCTCTTTTCATCGTCGTGATTGTCGTTTGTCACCTCGAATGAGCCTCCCCAGTGATTGCCTCCTTGCATTTTTCTCTCTTTCTCTGTGGAAGATTCAGAGGGAAATGTGTGGTATGATAATGGGGTGTGAGGGTGAGAGTTGACTTGATTGGGTTTATTTATTTAAATTGGGAAGTGTTGATTGATGGAGGAGTCATGGAATTGTTGTTAGATAGCAGCTGTATTGGTCAATGAATTTGCTGTGGAGGAAAGAGGTATCTATGTATTGCTAGTTTAAGAAGCTATTTTTCTTTTTGATTATGTAATCATGGTTAATTTAGTAATACATTTAACTTGGTCATTTATAATTGTCCTTCTTTCAAATTTTTACAGCTTAACATTTGTAGTAATAAAGTGAATCAGAATGGTTTAAATAATTATTACATATAAAATAATAAAAATAATATAATACTAATATTTTGGAAATGTTTGAAATTATAATAATGAATAATATAAAAGTATTTTAGTTTTTTTAATAAAATTTTAAATGCTAAAATGTTAAGAATTAGATTTATAATTATTCACTTATGTGGATAATTAATATTTAAAATTATTATATTATATCTAATTAAGGTGTGGATATAATAAGCAATTGAATCGAATTTAAATATATTTATAAATTATTTTTTGGAAATAATAATATTGATAATTTACTATTTTTAATCAATTTCTTATGTGCTAAATTAGTTATAATTAAATTTTATCCAACTCTCAATTAAATAATGAAAATCAACGTAAATGAGAGTTTCTTTTTCACATTATTTATTTAAATAAAGATGTATTTTATTATTTAAACATTCTAATTAGATTTGCACATAGGATAGGCTAAGAGCATCTCCAGTTGAATGTGAATCTATTGGTTTCCGAATTTTTATTTAAAAAATTCACTCTAATTGCAATGTAAATTCACAGTATTCGGGTGACAGAGTATGAAGTAGAGTTTCTATTTTCCACATTCTAGTTGACGGTGTGAATTAGTACTTTTAGTATTTTTAAATTGTAATTATTTTATTTATATCTAAATTATAAATTAAAAAGAAAAAAGAAGTTTAATTCTAATATATTATAAATTAGGAAATTTGAATATACAATCACCATTGTGAACTGTTTTTATTTTTTTTTTCTCTAGAAATAATATTTTTGACATATCATTATTCACACCCTCTATTTATCATTCAACATATATCTCAATCCATTATACCATTGGAGATGCTCTAATGGCTCTAATGGGATGTGAATAGGGGTGGGAATAGGCCAGGCGGCCTTTCAGGGGCCTACAACCTAACCTACATAAAGTCTTGCCTAGCCTAGCCTATTTAATAAATAGGGTAGATTTAAACTTTTTCAAAAGCCTATTTAATTAAATAGGCTAGGCTCAAACTATGATAAAAGCCTTTATAACTTAACAGGCCGGCCCATATATTATTTATATATACATTTATTTATTAAATTTATTGGCATGTTTATTTATAAATTTAAAACCCAATATTTTGTTTATAAATATAAAGCCCAGTACAATATTTATAGATGTAACTAGTTCTTTATAGGCTTTTAAACAGGCTTTCAGGCCTAACAGGCTTTTAAACAGATCAGGTCAGGCCTCTAATACAAACCTATCATAGGCTTATAGGCCAGACTCAAGCCAGAGTATTAGAATACAGGCCGGGCCTAATTAACCAAAAGTCTAACCTGGCCTGGCCTATTCCCACCCCTAGATGTGAACTTCACAATATTTGTTTTCTTTTATATTCTAGTTTTAAACAATTTAAGTAATTTTTTTTACATTAATATTTCTCTTTCACATATATCTTTTAGAAGTATAGTTTTTTTTTAAAAAAAATAAAAATATTTAATTATGAATTAAAAAAGTATTTATAAATTTTCAAACATTTGAAAATATAAATTTTAAAAACATATTAGATATTATTATTTATTTGGAAAATATAAAGTTTAATATATAACAAATATTCGAAATCCTTTAAATTGCATATTAAAAATATATTATTCATTAAATTCTTTAAGTAAAGTATCAATTAAAAAATTATAATTAAAAGAAATTATTTAGGTTTCCTCAATATAATGCTTAAAGAGAGAAAATGGAAAGCTCATGATGCCAAAAAAATATGCTCAAATAAAAAAGAGAGAAGGAAAGATGCTCTACAAACCTTCGGGGCTACGAAAAAACTAAAATGGGATGAAAGATATTACTACAATTTTTTATTTTTTATTTTTTTCTTTTTTAATGGTCCAATGGTCGAGTGTCATGTATCCAACTTTATTATTTTCTCCTGATGCAGGTTCACTATATTGGTTGAAATAAAATTGAACCTTTAAAGAATATGTCACCATTTTAGTAAATAGATGTCAAGCGAGATCTACAAACAATATCTTTTGTGTAGAGTCCAGTCTTGTGGATTCATATGGGTGCTAGCTATCTTTACTGGGGTGTGTACCATTCGTCTGGACCGAAAATCAAACTGAATATTGAAATTTCGGTTCTAAGCAAACTAAATTTTTTAATTTGGTTCAGTATTTAATCCATATATTTAGAAAAATTCGATCTTCAGCTTAAGATTGAATTAATAGTTTTATTGAATTTTTTTAAATAATTTAATTCAATTTATTTATATATTTATTAAATAAGTCAATAAATTTATGAAAATTAAAAGAGTTTTAACTAAATATCGAATAAACATCATCACATAAATTACAAATTCACCTAATTATTTTCAAATTATGAAAATAATATACTTCATCCGTCTCCTTCTACTTACAACATTTCAAATTGACACGTTATTCAATGCTTAAGATTAAAGGCAAATATCTTTAATAATATATAATTAAAAATTATATAAATTTAATATTTAAAAATAGACGTGAAGACGAATAAAACAAGGCTCCACTTAATTATATTTTTCTTTACATAATATTGACTAATGAATAATAAACACTATTCCAATATTGCAAGTAAATGGAAACGGAAAAAGTACAATTTTCTTTTTAAAAAAATTATATATTTAAGTTCTCGATTTTCGTCCCAAACCATACCGAAATATTTCGGTTCGAACCAAACTGAATTTTAAATTTTGATTCAGTATTCGGTTTTCACAATTCTGAATCGAAATAATTTCGATTAAGTTCGAATCGAATGAACACTCCCAATGATTATGGATGCCATATGTTATATTGCATGAGAATAATTTAAATTAAATCATTCATATCATGTTTCTTCAATTTGACAGTGTTATGATTTTATATATATATATATATATATATATATATGCGCGTGGGGTAGTAGAAATGTAATTTAAACATTTAGTGATTATTTGAATGAATTCGATAAATCTATGGAGAACATTTGAAAAGAATTATAATCTCCACTCTTTGATAAAAAGAAACTTATCATTCGACCTACAATCTCAAAAAGAAATTTTGTATGAGGTGATATATTATACGTGATGGAAATATAAGAGCATCCGTGGCGGTACATTCAAAGTTTTTTTTTTAAAAAAAAAGTAACAATAATAATAAAATAAATTAATTGCTATAAAAAAAATTGTCAATTTATTTAATTTTTAATTCATCATTAATTTAAATTTAAAAACTATAAATATTTAATTTAATGGTTATATTATTTTTGAACAGTTGTTATTACTTCATTATTACCAACGAATTATTGCAATTAGCATTGATTTCTATATACTAAAATATATATTTTTTAACATATTTATATATAATTAAATTAAATTTAATAAAATTATTAATTAATATATAATCTAAATAATCATATATATTATTAATTATTATTAAATATTTAAAATATAATATCATACTAAATTTAAAGTTTTAATATTAAAATAAATAAAATAATAAATGAGTCACAATTGAAATCTCAAACTGTGATTGAAATTTTATTAAGAAAATATCTAAATAAGTATTTTTTTTAATATAAATTTTTTCTTTTTTAAATACTAAAATAATCTACCTTAATTCAAATAAATATATATAATTTTAAAATTTTTAAATAATTTCAAACAATAAATAATTGGATTACTCTAAATTTTTTATAAAACATAAATAGTTTTGATTTCTTCTAAATATTTGAAATAAAGAAGGAAATATAGACCATTTTAAAAATTCAGATTAAAATAAAGTATTATGTTGTAACTATATTATTTTCAAAATAATCAATAAAATCATTTTTAATTACTCTGATAACAATAGGGGAAAAATTATAAAAGAACATAAACAAAGACTAATGTGAAAGAATTGTGACATGAAATTTGACTTGGTGAAATGAATTACAGCTAGCAAATCGCTATCAATATACGTAATTAAATAATAGCATGCACTACATTTATATAAATAAATACCTAAATATATTTAAACACATTTACACTCACCGAACTAATTGAACAGCTAAATAAAGTATGCATTTCCTGAAATACATGTAAGCTGGTTTTGCAGAAAGTCAAATATAGCCTTCGAGGACCGACAACTGTATGCGTGTAAGAAAAGGACATTATTGTCATTTCAGAGTCGTTGATGAAATGTCGTGTTCAATGACGTCAGATTAAGGGAGCTAATTAAAAAAATATAACAAACAAGTGGAAAATTTGATCTGTGATATAAAAATGAGAGAGAAAATGATCTGACACCGGTAGTCACACACTCACGCGGTTTGATTTTGTGAGGAAGATCATGACTCGCGCAATTCATACGCTGTATATTTCATTCACGGTAGTATTTCCAATTTATATATATTTCCTCTATTTTTTTTTTCACTACACTTCCATAGTAGCTACTGTTCATCCATAATCTTGTTTCGTATATTATTATTTATATATAAAAAAAAATATAATCAAGTGAGATCTTATTTTACTCGTCTTAATATCTATTTTTTAGATATAAATTTATTATAATTTTTTGTTGTGTATAATTAAAGATATTTACCGTTAAAATTAAGCATCGAAAAACGTGTAAACAGAAAGTGTAGTGAGTGAAAAAAAAACAGAGGTAGTATATTGAGGCTTGAAACCATCAGATCCGGTCTGGAAGCAAGGTTCAGGCCCAAAACGATTAGCAGACTGAAACCCAAGCCCAAGCCCGAATCTTCCGAAAAGGTCCAGGCCCGATTGTTCTGAGAGGCTCAACGGCCCATAATCCATCCGAGACTCTCCAGCTGATTAGGTATGTAGTTGTCCATATCCCGGATTCTGCGCAGATCTATCCGTAAGAATTTCGGCAGAAAGTAATAGCTCTTTGGTCCCTTATATATAGAAGCTCAGACTTCTTGATTAGGGACACGCTCTCTTTTACTGAAATGCTGCCAAAATTGACTCTCGTAGTGACGTCTATTATGAGTCTTCTCCGATCACTCTCCGGTCATTCTCCTGGTCATAACCAATCAAGCTCAGAGCTTCACAAAGTGTCTGTCTACTTCCTTCCGAATCTTTAGCTTCCGATAGGAACGTCTATTCACAGGAAGTTATTATTTACTTTGTTATTAGCTTTAAGTTCGACTACTTAAGTTCAAATCTGACTTGAGCATCGGAGTGCCTACGACAGACACCATACCGGTATCTTTAGGTCTGCTCGGACGCTTATCTTTCCATTTTGCAGGATCCCTTGACACCTAGAATCGGTGTTCACTAGACTCTGAACCATCCGGTCCAGTCAGTCCGGATCAACTGTAGTTCCGAACCACTACAGTTTGGCGCCCACCGTGAGGCCGACGATAAGTTTCCTTCAAAACCTATCCCTTTCAGTCTCTAAATTTTAAGTCTTTATTCAATATATCATCCATGGCTAACGACTTGACTATGGAGCAACAGATGCAAGCCATGATGGAATGTATGCGCCAACTTGAGGAGGAAAATGCTAGAACCAAGGCAGGGAATTAGGCACTCACTTAGCGAGTGAACAATATGACTCCTAATGGCACTACTTCCTTGATAAATGGAGAAAATCCTACTAATTCTAAGGCGAATAGGCTCCTTTTGTCTGAGATCCAAGAGATCAAAAGAGGAATGGCGAAAGAAGCTGAGAAGAAGAGAATTTCGAAGAAGAGTATCCTTCCGACCTTCTAAAAGTTTCGAGAGGATTCGGATTCGGCAGAGCATGTGGCCGAATACCGCTAGGAAATGTCCCTGGTCAACCTTCTGAGCGACACCCGCGAAGCCATAACTTGCAAGACATTCGGTAGCAGTTTGGGTGGTCCAGCCCTAACCTGGTTTCTTAACCTTCCGAATAGTTCAATTCATTCATTTTCTCAGCTTGTTGACGATGTCGTTGTCAAATTCTCTAGGCGCAGGCGTTTCAGGTTAACCACGGATCACTTGTTTTGCGTGGCAAAGAAAGAAAGTGAAAACCTCCGAGAGTACGTCTCCTGCTTTACCAACGAATATATTAAGATTCCAGACGTTGTTGAGTAGACTGCTGCAACTGCATTCCGCAAAGGCTTGCCCCCGTTCTCTTGTCTCTACGAGCAGCTGACGGAATGTGAGCCTCGGACGCTAGAAGAATCCCTAGCAAAAGCGACTCGACAAATCAAATTAGAAGAAGATCCTACAAGGGCTGCCATGGCCAAGAATAGGGCTAACAACAAGTTTGAGCAGCATGGCAACAAGCCTCGCAGGGGAAGGTTTGAGCATACAAAAGGCACGAACCTCGCCCTAATTCAGGTCCATCCGGAACTTCCCCCAGGAATGGTGAGAACAAGCCAAAGCGGCAGGTTTTGGCCTATGATTTAACCATAGAGCCAAAATCCCTAGTTGTAGTAATGAAAGACATGATGTCTTATGTTAAATGGCCTGAACAAATGTAGACTCCCGCACATCAAAGAGATAAAAATAAAATTTACCAATTTCATAACGACCACAGAACAGAGGACTGGTGGCATTACGGTTTGAGGTAGCCTCTTTGCTGAAGAAAGGACGCCTCCGCGAGTTCTTGTCCGAGAAAGGAAAGCAGACTCTCGAAAATTCTGAGAAAAAGCACCACGAATCAAAAGCGATCGAGATGCCTGACGAAGCCCCAGAAGCCAAACCGATAATTAAAGTTATTCATGGTGACTCGGTGGTGAGCGAGATAACCCAAAGTTTCGCCAAAAGACACGCTAGGGAGCTTGTCAGCATCAATGAAGCTTTCGTTCGGCCAAGTAGAACCCCTCTCACCTATGAATTATCATTTTCTGACCAAGACATGCAAGGCCTTGCAGACCCGCATCACGATGCGCTGGTCATTATATTACAAATTGCCAATTGTAAGCTGAAGAGGGTTCTCGTTGACAACGGAAGCTTAGCAAACATCATGTTCCTTCCGGCGCTCAAGGAAATGCATCTAGACGAGTCACTTATTGTCCGAGACACTACAACACTCACCGGATTCAGTGGGGAGTCCAAGCAAACCATAGGTGAGGTTGTTTTGCCTGTCGTTGCAGGTGGAATCAATCTCGTGACCTGGTTTCTCCTAGTGGATGCACAATCATCCTATAATTTAATTATGGGAAGACCTTTGATCCATGAGATGAAGGTTGTTCCTTCAAGCTATCATTAAACCCTTCGATTCCCTACCAAGTGGGGGATCAAGGAGATCAAAGGCGACCAGAAGGTGTCAAGGGAATGCTACCACACCAGTTTCAAGAAAGCCTTTGTAGCATAGCAATTATAGAAAGGGGCTCCCGCCAAAGGCCGAATGGAAGTTCCGATTGAACCGGAGCATTCCGATAGGATGATTCAGATTGGTTCTGCACTCGACCCTGAACTTAGAGGTAAACTCCTAACCTTAATTACGACTAACCTTGATTTTTTTGCTAGGTCCCACGCGGACATGACAGGTATCAACATAGGCATTATTGCTCATAAACTCGGAGTCGATCCTAAGGCAAAGCCTATCAAACAAAAAAGAAGAAAGTTTGCTTCCGAGAGGAATCAAATCGTAAATGAAGAAGTTCAGAACCTTCTCAAAAATGGTAGGGTTCGAGAAGTGAAATACCCAGACTGGTTAGCAAATGTCGTAGTTGTTAGGAAGAAAAATGGAAAATGGCGGGTGTGTGTAGATTATTCCGATCTGAATAAATTCTGTCCGAAAGACTTATTCCCTCTCACTTACATTGACACAATGGTAGATGCAACTGCGGGTCATGAACTCCTAAGCTTCATGGACACATTCTCGGGTTACAACCAAATTAAGATAGACCCAGCCGATCAAGAAAAAACGGCCTTCATAACCGAAAGGGAAACTTATTGTTACAATGTTATGCCGTTCGGACTCAAAAACACTGGCTCAACATACCAACGTTTAGTCAACCGAATGTTTTCCGACCAAATTGGAAAGACAATGGAAGACTATGTGGACGATATGCTTGTGAAGTCATTAAGAGCTAAACAATATATCGAACATCTAGCGGAAGCCTTCCAAATCTTAAGAAAATACAACATGAAGTTGAACCCAGCTAAGTGTTCATTTGGGGTTGGCTCCGGCCAATTTCTCGGATTCATGGTAACAAAAAGAGGGATAGAGGCTAATCCAAGCCAACTGGATGGTGTTGTAAAGATACCAATCCCAGAAAACAAAAAAGACATCCAATGTCTAACCAGAAGAATCGCTACTCTCAATCGATTTCTTCCAAGGTCATAAGAGTATCTCAAGCCCCTCTTCCAGCTACTTTAGAAGGGCACGAACTTTGATTGGTCAAGATCATGCGACGAAACCCTACAAAATGTCCAACTTCATCTGTCAAAAGCACCAGTTTTAGCCAAACCAAAACCTGAAGAAACATTGTATATTTATCTAGTTGTCTCAGAGGCAGCAGTCAGCGTTGTATTGGTCCAAGAGGAAGAAAAAATTCAACAACTCATCTACTACACCAGTAAATCCCTCGCGGATGCGGAGACGAGGTATAGTACTTATTTATTTTTTTGTTCGTATGCTTATGTATCCCCTACGAACTTTAACGCTAAATGAAAATTATTTCATTTTATTGATAGTATATCACATTATTAGAATACTCTTCATTATAAATATTATTATTTGTTATTATAGATAATGAGTAATAATACTCATGGGCATATAAAATTTAATAAAAAAATATTATTAGAAATATATTTACAAAATTATATATTTAAAATTATATTAAGGGAGAAATCCAAAAAACCTACACATATTTGTCTAAATACCCAAAAAATCACACGAGTTTGAAAAATATCCAAAAAAAAAACCTATTAATATTATTTGAAAATTAATTATTTTCAACTTCCGTTATTTTTTCCATTGTGTAAAACAATGGACCGATTTTACTTTGGGCATATTTGTAACTTCATCATTAAAAAGAAAAATATTAACAATGATAAGGTATGAAGGACTTTTACGTGGTGACGAAAATATCGATTTTGTTGTGATTCGCCAAACCCTAACAATTACACACATTTGACTACACTCTTTGTATTTGTTTTTTTTTCACATTGAACGTATTTATATTTTCTAAACATATAACTTGTACAGATTTGTTTAACTTCTATTGGTTTATTTAGATTATTTAATTACATGAAACAGATATATATTTATATATCACTTAAATAGGACAAAGGTAAATATGACCCTTCACAAGGTCACTCAATTTTGAAAATAGGGTAAAAATATAAATATGAGTTAAATTGATATTTATAAAAAAAATAAATTAAATTAAATAAATAGTCGAATATCCAAATTTATAAAAATAAATGATTCAATTGAAATATTATGCAACTTTGAAAATAAATAATATTCATTTGTTGTAAATGGTATAATTGTCATTTTCTCATTCATTAAAGATATTAACGGCTATGAATATAAATTTCATGAGAGTTGACAACAAGTGGGATTTCGGGTATTTTTCAAACTCACGTGGTTTTTTGGGTATTTAGACAAACATATGTAGGTTTTTTGGATTTCTCCCTTATATTAATTCTCATAAATAATAGTAAAGTTAGTTTTCACAATAAATAAAATTAAAATAAAATAATTTCATAGAAAAGTAAATAACATCAAACAATACTTTAAGAACTTACTAACAAAATTTGAAGCATAATTTTCAAAATTTAAAATTAAAAAATATATTTCAATTTTATTTATTTTTTTTAAATTACCATTTATCTTCTTAGAATAAAAAGGTATTACCTTAAATTTAAAAATTCAAATATAATTTCCAGCTTTAATTCTAATAAGAACTACGAGTGGTGTCACTCATAACTACGCTCAAGTTGGTAACTTTGTAGGAACACAATGAGAGTTGGTAACTTTGTAGGAACGCAATGAGGCTGAGTAGATTAATAACCTCTATATCGAGAAAAGAAAATTACATGCAAAACTTAAGGATACTGGTGGGGTATTTACCGAATACACTCCAACGCTCAATTCAGTAAGAGTTTGTGTTAAAGGGTTTGAGTAAGAGTCTTTTTGTTAAAGGGTTTGAACAAAAGACAAATAACAAAAATGCTTATCTTTTACTTCTGGGCAATCAAATAAATAATTGATATCGGAGTATCGACCATAATAGAGCAATCAAAATAGCATGGAGGGAACATAAAAATATTCTCAAGAAAGGGCATAATAGAGCAATCAAAATAGCATAGAGGGAACATAGAAATTAGATCCCATAAAATAGCAAGTTATTGCTATTTATTGGCAACCTTAAGGTTATAATCATGCTCAATAAAGAGGATCCTATCTGTTGGGATGCAATCTAAAGTCCCACATCGGTTAAAGAAGTCAAGCAAGACTTGTATATATACATCCACACCCACCCTAATAGATGAGGCCTTTTAGAAGGAGTCCAAGAACAAAACCGTGCGGGCTAGGCCCAAACCAAACAATATCATTCTATGTGGGGTGGAAGGAGCGGAGCTCGGGGCCTAACAAGTGGTATCAGAACCCGGTGTATGAAAGTGGAGCCCGCAAGTGATCCGTGTTCGGTGTACCTTGTGTCGAAAGTCTTCCTGATAATTTGGTGGTCAGGCGGCGTGTTCCGTTGGTGCGTAACGGCGGTGCAAGATGTTTAAGACGGATCTGGTGGATTATGACTCGAGGGGAGGTCGCTCGAGGGGAGGCCACGGGATTGGCGGTCCTTTGGTTTGAGGGGAGAATTGTTGGGATGCAATCCAAAGTCCCACATCGGTTAAAGAAGTCAAGCAAGACTTGTATATATACATCCACACCCACCCTAATAGAATGAGAGCTTTTGGAAGGAGTCCAAGAACAAAACCGTGCGGGCTAGGCCCAAAGCGGACAATATCATTCTATGTGGGGTGGAAGGAGTGGAGCTCGGGGCCTAACAAGAGAGTTTGTTAAGAATAGAGGAGACAGAATAACACCAACCAGAGTAGAAATAGAATAACAAGGTATGGAAAGTAAAAAGAGACATAAGAGATTTAACGTGGTTCGGCGATGTGCCTACTCCACGAAGTAAGAGAATAAAAATCCACTATAATGATCAAAGGGATTACAAGATATCACACAAAATAGCCACAAAAGGCTACACTCAAATCTCATAACCCAAAGCACCCAAACTAAAACCCCTAGCTCACGAATGTGTTTCCCACACTCACAATGTGTAATTCTCTTTAGAACTGGATGCTTTTTTCTTTATGAGACGCCTCTATTTATAGTGATCACAAATCCCACTTTCCTAATAGTTTCTTTCCAATAAGGAAAAATAAACCATAACAATTGGGAAAAACAAATCTCCTCAAATTAGGAAAACTAGCAAATAGGAAATAGATCCAAACAAACCAAAATAGAAATTCCTTCCAAAAAAGGATTCCTAGTGAATCAAGTAATTTAGGATTCCTTATGATTCAAGGCATCCTAACAAATCTCCACCTTGACTTGAATCACCTTAACTTTTCTGAATCTTCTTTCTTTTATCATTATCAATTATATCTTCACCTTGACCTAACAAACTTCGAATTGTCTTCCTCTTCCTTGTATCTCGTAAGGGAATCTTAACGATCACAAATTCCAACAAAGCTCAAACAATGCTTGAACTTGATTGTAGAAAAGGACTTGGTCATCATATCAGCAGGGTTATTTTCAGTACCAATTTTTTGAACCGTAATATTACCTTCAGAAATCACATCTCGAACAAAGTGGTACTTGACGTTTATGTGCTTAGTGCGTTCATGGAACATCTGATCCTTTGCTAGATGAATCGAACTCTGACTGTCACAATGGACTGTCGTCACCTTCAAATCTTCGATGAGTTCACCAACCAATCCTCTCAACCAAATTGCTTCCTTTACAGCCTCAAACATGGCCATATACTTGGCCTCTATTGTTGACAATGCAACAGTCGCTTGTAAGGTAACCTTCCAACTAATTGCACAACCTCCAAGAGTAAAAACATATCCAGTAATCGATCTTCTTTTGTCAAGATCACCGGCATAGTCAGAATCAACATAACCAACAACATTCCCTTTGTCTTTACCAAACTCCAAGCAAACATGAGTAGTACCCTTCAAATATCTCAATATCCACTTCACAGCTTCCCAATGTTGTTTTCCAGGATTAGCCATATAACGGCTAACTAAACTAACAACATGTGCGATATCGGGACGAGTACACACCATTGCATACATGATACTACCAACAACATTAGAGTAGGGAACTTGTGACATATATTCTATGTCCTCATCAGTTTTTGTTGACAAATCAGCAGAAAGCTTAAAATGAGAAGCTAATGGAGTACTTAACGGTTTTGCGCCTTTCATCCTAAAACGTTCAACAACTTTCTTTATGAAGCTTCTTTGAGTTAAGTAAAGTTTACCGGCAGCTCTATCTCTCTTAATCTCCATTCCTAGAATTTTCTTTGCTCCTCCTAGATCTTTCATCTCAAACTCACCATTCAACTAATTCTTCAAATTGTTGATCTCAGACTTACTCTTGGCAGCAATTAACATGTCATCCACATATAAGAGTAGATAGATATATGAATCATCAGATAACCTTTTGAAGTAAACACAGCTATCAGAATGACTCCTTGTGAAACTATGCGTTATCATAAACGAGTGGAACTTCTTGTACCATTGTCGAGATGACTGCTTTAAGCCATATAATGACTTCTTGAGTAGACAAACATGGTCTTCTTTTCCTTCAACTTCAAAACCTTCTGGTTGAGACATGTATATGGTCTCTTCAAGTTCACCATGTAAAAACGTAGTCTTCACATCTAGTTGCTCTAACTCGAGATCATGAATAGCAACTAAACCAAGCAAAACACGAATAGAGTTATGTTTAACAACAGGTGAAAAAACATCATTGAAATCAATACCTTGCACCTGACTATAGCCCTTTGCAACCAAACATGCCTTGTATCTTGCTTTCTCGACCCCAGGTATGCCTTCCTTTTTCTTGTAGACCCATCTACATCCAACGATCTTCTTTTCAATAGGAGGCTTTACTAGTTCCCAAGTTTTATTTTTATGAAGAGACTCCACCTCTTCTTGCATAGCCACCAACCACTTACCAGAATCATCACTCGAGACGGCTTCACTATATGTGATTGGGTCATCAGATCCTTCGATTTCTTGTGCAGCGACACAAGCTATGGTAGCATAATCATCAAATCTCGAAGGCATTCGTCTCTCTCTTAAGGGCCTTCCTCTGGCAGTGATTTCAGTTTCTATCTCATTTGGCTTTTCATGATTTTCGGATGGAGACTCCACCCTAATACCTTGCATCTCTTTGTTCTCCTTCTCAGAATTCTCCACCTTAGTGTCAGAACTAACACTTTCCTTATTTGGATGAAGCATGGTATTCTCATCAAAGATGCAATTTCTGCTAATTATGGATTTTGGTGTCTTTAGATCAGTAAGTCAAACTCTGTATCCCTTCACACCATTTGGATAACCCAAAAATATGTCCTTCTTTGACCTAGGTTCTAACATTCCATTGTTCGAATGAACATAGACAGGACATTCAAATATCCGCAATTCAGAATAATTAGCAGGTTTACCAGACCATACCTCTTCAGGAGTCTTACACTCGATTGACACGGATGGAGAACGATTCACCAAGTAACAAGCTGTCGCAGTAGCCTCTGCCCAAAAATCTTGCGTCAATCCAGAATTACTCAGTAGACAACGAAACCTTTTCCAAAAGGGTTCTATTCATGAGTTCGGCTACGCCATTCTGTTGGGGTGTCCCACTAACTGTGAGATGTCTCACTATGCCCTCTTTCTTGCAGAATGAATTAAATTCTCCACTTCAGAACTCCAACCCATTATCAGTTCTCAAGCACTTAACTTTCTTTCCAGTCTGCTTTTCAACCAATGCCTTCCAATCTCTGAAGGTCTCAAAAGCTTCAGACTTATTCTTCAAGAAATAGACCCAGACTTTTCTTGAAAAATCATCAATCAATGTCATCATGTAACTACAACCACCTTTTGATGCAACACGTGATGGTCCCCAAAGATCAGACTGAATATAATCCAACGTACCTTTAGTTTTGTGTATTCCAGTGTTGAAGCTGACTCGTTTGTGTTTGCCGAAGACACAATGCTCACAAAACTCCAAATTGGATATATTCCTATCACCCAAAAGACCCCTCTTACTCAACATTGTCATGTCTTTCTTACTCATATGTCCAAGTCTCATATGCCACAACTTCGTAGTATCTGTTTCGCCTGTAGAAGAAATAGAGGCGGAACCCATAACAGTAGATCCCATCAGATAATACAGCTTACCAAATTTCTTCGCCTTCATAACTACCAGCACACCTTTACTAACCTTCAGAACTCCACCTTCACCAGTGAATTTGCAACCAGTATCATCTAAAGCAGATAATGAGATAAGTTTTTTCTTAATATTAGAAACATACCGAACGTCTACCAATGTTCGAATCATGCTGTCATGCATCTTAATCTTCACAGAACCAATACCGGCAACTTTACAAGGTTGGTCGTTGCCCATTAACACAACACCAAAAGAAGTGAACCATTCTCTATGCCGGCAGATATGGAATGAGCACGCAGAATCAAGAATCCACCCTTGACCAGATTTAGTATTATCATCAATGACTCTGTAGACATCACCGTCTTCATCCTTATCTTGCACAACACTGGCTTCTGGAGGTTTCTCTGATTGTTGACTACTTTCTTTATTCTTTTTCTGAAGAGTCAAACAATCCTTTTTAACGTGCCATTTCTTCTTACAATAATGGCAAACCACATACTTGGACTTTGATTTTGATCTAGAGCGATTTTTACCAGATTCTCTAGATTCGGGTCTTCCTCTAACCACTAAGCCTTCAGCAGGATTATCTGCTCGGTTTTTGGACATCTGATTATCAAATAACTCATTCGAATAAAGCACCGATTTGACGCCTTCGAACTTTAGAGAAGTATTACTATAGATAAACGTCTCTCTAAAGTTCTTGAAAGAATGAGGTAGAGAATGAAGTAACACGAGGGCTTGATCTTCATCTTCATACTTCATGTCCATGTTAGATAGATCCATTACAATAGAAGGGAATTCATCAATATGAGACTTGATGGACATACCTTCTGCCATCGATAGGGTGTATAAACGATGCTTGGCGATCAATTTTGTAGTGAGATTCTTTGTGATATATAGAGCCTCCAATCTATCCCATAATCCTTTTGCAGTATTCTGATTGATAACCTCTCTCAGAACCTCATTAGACAAACACAATTGGATCATGGATAATGCTCTCTCATCTATCTCCACCATCTTCTCTTCATCCCACGATTTAGGAAATTCTTCTTTCTTCAAAAGCGCTTTCTGCAATCCATGATGTGTCAGAATCGCTCTCATCTTGACTTTCCACATAGCGGAATTCATGTTTCGATCGAACTTCTCGATATTAAACTTTGTTGATGATGTTGACGCCATGACTAATCCCAACGAAGGCTCTAATACCAGTTTGTTAAGAATAGAGGAGACAGGATAACACCAACCAGAGTAGAAACAGAACAACAAGGTATGGAAAGTAGAAAAAGACACGAGAGATTTAACGTGGTTCGGCGATGTGCCTACTCCACGAAGGAAGAGAATAACAATCCACTATAATGATCAAAGGGATTACAAGATATCACACAAAATAGCCACAAAAGACTACACTCAAATCTCACAACCCAAAGCACCCAAACTAAAACCCCTAGCTCACGAATGTGTTTCCCACACTCACAATGTGTAATTCTCTTTAGAACTGGATGCTTTCTTCTTTATGAGACGCCTCTATTTATAGTGATCACAAATCCCACTTTCCTAATAGTGTCTTTCCAATAAGGAAAAACAAACCATACACAATTGGGAAAAACAAATCTCCTCAAATTAGAAAAACTAGCAAATAGGAAATAGATCCAAAAAACCAAAATAGAAATTCCTTCCAAAAAAAGGATTCCTAGTGAATCAAGTCATTTAAGATTTCTTATGATTCAAGGCATCCTAACACTATCATCCACGACCCTATCATATTAATGGGACAAAAATAAATTTTGTCAACTTGATAATGATACATAGGGTACAGAGTAGAAGATTCTGTTGCATTACGACTTGAGGTCACCTCTTTTCTCAAGAAATGGCATCTACGCGTAGGGCTGGATATGAGCCGAGTTGGGCCTACCTCGGCTTGGCTCATTTAATTAGGGCTAGATAAATTTTATTAATTAATTAACGAGATCGGTTCATTTAATTAACGAGCTTACTTAAAGCTCACGAGCTATTCGAGCTCGAGAAACTTACTTGATAACTATACTAATATTGTATAATTTATTTAAAATTTTTATATATATAATAATCGTTGTTTTTTCCGCCAATTGTTTAGGCGACCAATATATAGGTAACGAATGGTGAATTTTGAGAGAGACACGTGGCATAAAAAAAATTTAATAAAAATACATATAATTTATAAATTATTGATATTTATTTCCTTAAAATGTTACTGTATCTTTATTCGAGGTATAAAATATAGTAAATTTTAAATATTTATTTTCCATTTTAAAGTAGTATAATATTATATTTTTATTCTTTTTATATTTACAACATTTCTATATAACCTTTTCTTCAACCCTTTTCAATTTGTGTTATATTTCTTTGTTTTTTTTCTCAATCGTCTCTTTTACTGGTATTTTGATTATTCCTGTAAGTATTTTTATTTTCTTTTGTTTTGTTTTATGATTTTTTATTCTAATTTATTTTTTTCAGTCGTTTTTATTCTTTTCAGACATCTCTTCTGTAAGTATTGTTATTTAAATTTTGTTTTCATGTTATATTTCTTTGCTTTTTTTATTATTCTACATTATTTTGATTTCAGCCGATTTTATTATTTTCAGACATCACTTCAGTAACTATTTTTATTCGGTAAGTATTTTATTTGAAATTTTTTTATATTATAATTTTTTTCTATATATTTTTTTATTTTTTTCAAACATCTCTCATGTAAATATTTATATTCAAATTTTATTGAAACTTAAATTTTTTTTTTCCCTTTAAAACTATCGTGATTATTAAAATTGTTCACATTTAAACCTAATTTATAATTTTTTTTCTTAAGACAAATACCATGTATGCGGCCAACCGCTGATATTGAAAATATCAAACCTCCTTATTTTTTAAATTTATTTATTATTATATTTCTTATTATGGTTTATATTTAATTTTTTTAGTGTATTTATTTGTGTTGAAGTGCGTGAGTTTATATATTTAATAATGGTAGTTTATGATAGTATGAATGACCCTTTTTTTATGGTAATTTATGTTTTTCCTTATTTATTAATATAAATTACTATATAATATTATGTCATCCGTGTTTCTGAAGGAAAAAAAAACACATCAGTAAAAATATTTTTTTAATAATAGCTTTATGAATGTATATATATATATATTATTTAAAATATTTATATTATAATTTTTCAATAAATATTTTGTAAAATATATTTAACTTTTTAATAAATAACTAATGTAAAAAATATATTTTTTGTGAAATATATATTATGTTTATTATTATTATTATGTATATATTAAAATATAAAAGGTATATAAGTATTCAAAACTTTTAAATCTTAAATTATTTCATTAATATTTTAAAATATATAATAACATTAAAAAAATTTATTTTTATCCACACATTCCTATTAAGTAAAAGATAAAATTCATAATTATAATAAATTACTATTTATATATCTCAATAATTAAAATTCTTTATATTTAATTATTCCCATTAAATGCTATATTTATTTCAAATTCAATCATTTTCATATTTGAATCTATATATATATTATAAAGCAGAACTCTCAGCGGGACCCACGAAGATGACATGACGCGCTAAGAGTTCGGCTTTGGATAGAAAAATTGTTGTTTTTGGCTATTTTTTAATCTCATGATATTTTAATGAGATATTGATGAGAATACGATTTTTAATGAGATTTTATTTTGTTTTGTCTTTCTTTTTTCCCTCTACTTTTCATTTAGTGATTAAAATAATTTGTAAAAATAAAATTGATGATTGTTCAATCTCTCTTCCTACCAATTAATTACTTTTAAATTTAATGACTTTAATTAGTCATTTCCTCTCATTTATATTTACATTTACATCTATGTTTACGTTTATATTTCTATTCTTCTTCCACTTCCTCACCAAATTAACAAAGGAATCAAAATTGTATAAATAGAGACCATTCACACAATCTTCTTCTCACATTTTCATCTATCACATTCGATTTTAAATAGTGATATTTTCTCCAATCTTTTTAGAAGAGAGATCGAGAGGACCAATCTCTTTAGCAAGAGAACCAACGGCTCCGACCTCACCACCAGTGATGTTTACGATGTCCGACTATACCAAGCGAATCAGCGGCTCCAACCTCACCACCGGTGATGCTCACGATGTTTGACCTCACCATTGGTGACGCTCACGATGTCCGACTTCACCATTGGTGACACTCATATACACTCACAAAGAATTGACAATTTGGGTTTGGGTGCACCAAAATGAAGAAGATAATCCGAATTACTTGTATTGTATATGAGCCTTTAAATTATTGGGTGTAGATCTACTTACTACACTCAATAATTTAAAAGTTCAAAATTGAGATTGTTTTGTCTTTCTCTTTTATCAATTTATGATTCACATTCAATGTAGAAAAATATTTGAAAAGGCTACACATCATATTTCTTATCATCAATTTCGTATAATTAATTTCATTGTAATGAATTCTTAAACTTTTTATTTTCGCTTCTACATCTTTCTAATAGAAAACATCTCTAGCTATAACGTTTCAAATCACTTTCTCATTTGAGCCTTTCAGTTTCAAGATCATAGGGTATTAAAAAGACAAATGACAATTACAACCGTTAGATACTGGGATTTATTTATTTATTAAGATTTGTTATTAGATTTTAGAAAGAAATTCGATGTTTATATGTGAGTATGGTAAAGAATTGATATTTACTTTGAATTTATATATTTTCTTATTTTGTTTGAATTTATTTGTTTCATTATTTATTTTTGGAATTTAAAATATTGAAGTATATATATTAGAATGTGGTTAGTGATTTTGGAGAAAGCTTTTCGCGTTGGATTGCTATCAAGAACCACTAATATATATATATATATATATATATATATATATATATATATATATATAAGTCCATCAATGGTGAGAAACAAGCCACTAAGTCCGGTACCAGTACTCTCACTCAACAACTATATACAACCATGATCTAATACTTTATAAATTAGATTTTATTAAGTAACTTAAGGGTCTCAAATTAATTTGCAAATTTAATAAATGGAAGAGTATTCAACTCAATAAATTATAACCTTTTGAATTAAACCATATTTTTATGCCCATTTATATAGGTATATTTAAAGTTAATGGTGAAAATAAAGACTATCAGATTAATTAAAGACTTAATAAATTTAAATAGTATTCGATTCAATTAAATTCTAATATTTTCATATTACAATGTATATATTTTAAATATTTAAAAATATAAGTGTACCACTTTATTTAATTAAAGTTAATAATTTTAATATTTATTTATTTTTTCAATTGAGTACTTCTGACGGAATTAAAATTATTAATTTTTTCTTTGAAATTAAATTTAATATTTTTTCATATTCAATTTTTTTCTACATCAACTAAATACACTTCTAACCCAATTAAATTTATTGGATTTTTTTAAAGAAATTTTTGTACGTCGAATTATTGTCGGGACCAATTGAAAAATTCATTTTAATGTTATGAATTTCTTCAATTTACATACATAGTTGGTGTAAAATATCATGTTTTCTTTTTCTAGATATGTTATTAACCATTTTTATCTCTAATTGTTTATTATAATTTAAAATTTCAAACTTTAATGGATTAAATAATAATTTTTCAATAAAATAAAATTTAAATATTATTATTAATAATTTTGAAAATATATAGAATATTAAACACGCGCAACACGCGAACTCTTCACTAGTTCAACTATAAATAATAAAATATATTGTGGTTTTCAATAAAAATAATAGATTTTTTTTAGAATATCATCGAAATCTAAGTTCTATATCTCTTATTTTTTTAGAACATCACATTAATTATACAAAATTTAATATTAATTTATATTTAAATGTCAGAATTATAAAAAAAAGTAAGGAAAATTTTGGATTCAACCGATTTCATTGCATTTTTTCTTTTAAAAAAAAGGAAAATAAATTTTATTGGAAATTAATATATATATATATATATATGATTATATTTTGGTATGTTACTTGATCCCACATCCCTTTCATATATAAGATTTGTTTTTTTTTTCATTTTTAATCTTATATATTTATACTATTTTAATAAGAACCCATCAGTACCATTAGCTAATTATATATTGATTTAATTTAAATTGATGATTATAATTGTTTTAAACTCAAAATTATTGGTGTTGTTGTATGATTTAATTCTAAAACTTAAAAAAAAAAAAAAAAAAAAAAACAACAACAATAATGTATGGTACCACATCCCTTTCATATATAATTTATTATTTTTTCATATAATTTGTTGTATGATTATCGGGCTTTTACGGACCGAACCGGACTACCCGCTTTAATTAAAAATGTTTAAAAGTAAATTCAATAATGTTAAAAAATAAATTCAATAGATGGAAGAGAACTACATTCAAAAGAGAATAAAAATCATTCCTTAAAATATAACTTTCATAGATATAAATAAAAGTGAATCAAACGGTTAAAAAAATTACTAAAAATAAATTTATTAATTTTTAAAAATTTTTCTTTTTATTAAAGCAGACATGTTCGTGTCCGTCAACGCGGGCCCGCAAATGGACCCGCACTTATAAAAATAGTCCGTCGTTTTAAACGGACATATTCGATCCGGTCCGTTAATAGCAAAAGCCCGCGCTGACCGGACCGAACCGGACCAAACTATCCGTTTTGACAGTACTATATAGAATATCAATTCAAATTTGATATTAAATAATCAAATATCTTATATATATATTTTGGTTTTTCAAAAATATAATAATAAGTAAATTAACAAGTAATTGAAATATTGTATTTTTCATTGTTGATTTCAAATTTTCTTAATTACACAAATATATGATGTTATATTAAAATTTAAAATTAAGTATATAATTTTTTAATATATAATACACAGTAATATAAGTTTTTTCTCTGTTTTTTTTTTTTTCTTTTTTCGCAGCGTGTTTATGGTCACACATTAGCAATAGTTTAATGAAAACAATAATAGTCGGGCACCTTTTAATCTTCAATTTTTTGACTTTGTTATTAAAAATATAATTGTATTGACATTAAAAAAAATTATATGAAATTAAGAATAGAATCCAAATAGAATAAGAGTAAATAATAAAATAAATAAGTAAAATGATTTAAAGTAAAACAACAAAATAGTTAAAGTGATACTCATTTCATAAACATATCTTTATAATGACACCAAAAATAAAGAAAATGATAATAATTTGAAGTGTAATGTATGTTATAAACAATTCTTATACATATGATATTTTCTTCTTGATAAATTTTTATAGTATTGTAAGTCTGGATTAGTTATATCTTTAGGAGTTTCTCTATCAATGGAAGGTAGACATATCCATTTTTAAATTGAATTTTTATATTGATGACCAAATTTATATTTAATGGATTCATGGGTGGATTCACTCTACCCATGAACTTTAGAAGATGTTTGAAAGAAATAAAATAAAATCGATTTTTAAAACCTAATCAAATATTAAATAGATTTTAATTTGATTTTGTTTTAGCGAAGGAAATAATAACAATTATATATTTAATATTTTATTTTATTTTTTAATAAATTAAAAATGTTGAAGAATGAAAGATAATAAAGACTTAAAAGAAAATATATTATATTATTGAATTTAAACCTGATAACTTTAGATTGTATTATTATTATTATTATTATTATTATTATTATTATTATATTTATATATATAATAATCGTTGTTTTTCCCGCCTATTTTTCATTAGACCAATGAATAATAAACAAGTGATGATTTTTTAAGTCGACAAGTGTCTTTAAAATATTTAATTAAAAATATATATTTAATAGATTAATGATATTTATTTCCATGTGTATTATTGTTGTAACTTCTTTAAAAATATAAAATTTAAATTTTAAAATATTTATTTACCAATTAAAAATATCTATTAACATTTTAAAATGTTCTAATATTACATTAAGAATTTGTTTTATGTTCTCTATGTAAGGAGAATAAATTTATTTTACTTTGTTATTCTTTTCAAGACGTATGTTGCTTTCGCACATAATTTTGGTTTCAGGTAAGTATTCTTTTTCAAGTTTTATTTATTTTTCATAATTCTGTTGTTTTTTCTTTTATATTATTTTTTCAGTCAGTTTTATTCTTTCCGGTAAGTATTTCGTTCAAGTTTTCTTTTTGTTATATTTATGTTATTTTTTTCGCCTGTGTCGTTTTAGTTTTAGTTGGTTTTATTCTTTTTAAACATCTTTATTTCTATTCAAATTTCTTTTTTGTTACAATTCTATGTTGTTTTCTTCTTCCTTACTTTTGTTTTCTCAATTTTATTATTTTCAACCTCTTTAATTAATGTGATTATTCAATTTGTTTCATTTTTTTTTCTCCAGACGACCGTCTACCACGTATGGAACACATAGAGATAAAAAGTAGCAAAAACATCGGATGTTTACTTTTTTATTTAATTTTCAGTTTGTATTTATTTATTTATTATGTACGTATTAAGGGTGTGAATATGTATTGCACAATGATGATATTCAATTTATTGAATTGTCCACTTATTTTTTATTTTATGGTAATGTATTTAATTTTTGTCTTTATTTATTAATTGGAGTTACAGTATTATGTAAACATTGTTTTTGAAATAAAAAAATTACATATCATAAAAACAAGTAATAATAATAGTAAAATTGTACATATATTTTATTAAAGAAATTCATATTATAATATATTTAATAAAGTTTTATTAATATTTAATTTTTTAATAAATAAGTAATGTAAAAACATTATTACTTGCAAAATACATGTTAGGACGAAAATGATTCGATTATTTAGATATTTGAATTTTAATTTATTTCATTAATATTTTCAAATATATAGTAAAGTTCACTATAATTATTTTATACATACATTAGAAACTTATAAGTATAATAACTTATTATTTTATAAATTTTAATACAAAAATTATATATTTATTTTTATAACTAAATAAATAAATTAAATAATTATTACCCACAATAAATACTACTTTTATTTCAATCTCGATTAATTCAATAATTATTTTTTTTTGGAATTTTAAATATCTTGTGTTTTGAAATTTTAAAAAATAATAAATATATAGATTTATAGTGTAGTAGTTAAAAAAAGAAAAAAAATGGGATTTGTTTGGAATTATTGAGCATTTATGAATTAAAAGATATATAGAAAATTTTTTATGGTTTCATTCTAAATTTTCCATAAAAGTTTGAACAATATTGATTTTTGAAAAAATAAAAAAAAATAAATTGATTTACAATTCATCTAGCCATGTGGTGGTTTCCAATTTTACTAAAAATAATAAATATTTAGAATTTCAAAAAATAAGTCTCTATTTTCTAGATGATGATAAATATTTAGCTATATATCTTATTCTATTTTATAACATCACATTAGTTACCAAGAATCAAATATTTATTTTATATGTACTAAAATGATTCTTATTATTGATATTTAATTATTCTCTAAAATTAAGTACATAATTATAAATATATTAAAAATAAATGTTTATATTGATTATAGTAAATTATTTCTAATTTTAAAATTAAAAATTAAATCTTTCTAAATGTCAATATTATAAAATTAATATAAAAATAAAGAGAATTAAAAGAATATAAAATTGTAAAATGACAAGATTGTCATTTATTTTAATATGGTTACCATCTAAAAATAAACTAATACAATATTTTAATGTATTAAAATTATTATAAAAATTGAAGAAAAAAATGTCATTTGAAAATTAAAAACTTTTATTACAAGATATATACAACATAAAAAAATCCATTATATTTTTTAATACATAAAAACCTTTTCAACTTAACATTTAAATTAAGTTCTATTAAATTTTAAGTGAACGAAAAAATAAACCACCTTAGTTTGTGATAAAATGAAAAATTAATCATATTGAACGTTTAATATATAATTTGAAAATGTTTTAAACTAAATAGGATTTATTATTCTTTAAGCTATATATCAGGTTTTAATAATTTTTTATATTACATATTTATATTACATTCAAAATTTAACTCACTGAACATATTCTCCAGTAATATAATATAATATAATATAATATATATGTATATATAATATTCGTTAAATTGGTTTTCATATCAATCTTGAAAATATTGATACTTTTTTAATATTAAAAAACTACTTACCATTAGAGGTTTAAATAGAAGTTTATAATGTTTGATTAATTATGGTTTTTAAAAATCAATAGTTTTTACAATCTATCTCTCTATGTAAGTAGCATTGAGTTTGTTAGAGATTCACTTTCCATCTTATTCTGAAGTGATATATTGATAAGTTTCATCGGTGAAAATGTTCATTCTGTTGTATACTGCATACATATAGGTAGAGTCAAAACTAAGTGAATCAAAATGTATGAAATAAAAAGGATATGTTAAATGAATTAAAAACATAATACACACAAAGAAAATGATATTTACCTACCGATAAAAAAATAGTGAATTATTTTTTCCCATGGAACAAGTACTTGTAACAATTTTGAAATAGAATATCATGAAATCTTGGTTTATAAAGTACTTTAAACTTAAATTTGTCTAATTACCTCCTTAATTCCTTTAACCCATCCTTCATAATCCATCATTAGAATTCAAATCCTTAGCACTATATAATTTTAAGAGGTTACTTTACTTGAATTTAGGACCTCTTTGGTAATTACCTTTCAGTGCCTAACAGTGGGAGATTACATTAATGGTTTGACCAATTAATAGCTGCTAGCGGATTAATGACATAATATTTTATAATTAGTCGTTTAATATAAAACTATAAGCAGTTCAATTATAAAATCATATAAAATAGCATTCTTTCAAATAATTATTATTTTACTTTTTGTAACGAATATATTGTACTATCACTTTCAAATATATAATACAATATATTAAATATTTTAATATTTGGTATTATATCATTAATAATATGAATAAGTATTCACTTTAATAATATTTACTATTGTAATATATTATTATATTAACTATACATTAAATTAATATAAAAAAGTAATATGTATACTATAATACTAAAAACTTATCACAAAATATTTATAATAATAAAAATTATATCACAAGTATTAAATATTATAAGATGATAGATTTTGCTTATTTTATAACATTTAATTAATATAATTCGAAATAAAAGTAGGATAATTTGATTTTTTTTATTTAAAAAATCTCTATTTTCAAATATTCTATAATGCTCCTATCATCACTGTTTTAGAAATTAGTGTTTGGAATATTCATCTAATTGAATTTGCTATTAACAAAACTAACTATTTTTCAAAAATAGAGGTTTAATTTTAGTAAAATCTCTAAATTTTCTAAAAATGCTAATCTCTAATCAAAAATATTTTTTAATAAATAGACTCTTAATATAAAAAATTAAGGCATAAAACTCTTTACAATTAAATAAACTATTTGCTAATATCTACTTTAATATAAAAATAAAAAGATTAAGTGTTCCGTTTTGATTTTAAATAAAAATAAAATTATTTTTATGGATATAAAATTAAAAGTTTAAGTGTTTGGTTTCAATACTAAGACCTTAAAACTAAATATAAATTTAAAATGATCATATCTCTAAATAAAAAACCAAACACATTAAACCTAAATGATAGAAAGTGACACACAAAAAATTGAAATTATTCTTATTTCATAAATATATTTTTATAAATACACCTATAATAAAATAGGTAATACAAATTTAAAGTGTAATATAAGTTATAGATAATCATTATCTATATGATAAGTGATTTATATATTATTTTCAAATCCGGTCCAATTTGATATGATCGGATTTTTACAAATTTTACGTAAAATATATAATATTTGTTATTATTATTTTAAAATAAAAATTATAACCGTGCATCTCGCACGGGGTTATATACTAGTGTATATATATATATATATATATATATATACCAGAGTCTACGGGTAGTCCGAGTCCACTTCCATCCGTACAGATTTGGACTCTAAAATTGAAAGCTCATTTTGGCAGCAGATTCTAATAAAGTCCAATCCGCGTGGACTCGGGGTCCGTGGACTGATTTTTTTTTTTTTTTGGAAAATAAAATTTATCGGCTCTTTTTATTTACATTATAGTGAAAATTCTAAGAAATGGGCTTTTTAAAATTTAAAATACAATTATAGGTCTGTTTTGAAAAACATACAAAAACAGACTTTTCAAAGTTTAGTTTTCACTCCATAGGCCAAGTTTCCCAAAATACCCCTGAAACTTTACAATTCACAGATGCTGTGAATTATGCTCACAATCTGTGAATTACGCTCACAGCTGTGAATGGCCTATGGAGTGAAAATCAAAGTTTAGTTTTGCAAACTTTTTAAAAGTGGCCTATAATTGTATAGTAAACTTTTGATGGCCTAAAAATCCAATGGACTCTACATTATATTTATATTTTTACCAACTTTAACTTTTAAAGTATTATTAACATAATACTAAGATCAAATAATAGTTAATTTTTATTATATGATTTATACCATCTAATGATTTACTATTAATATATAATACATATTATATGTTTTACTTATATTATTATTATTATTATTATTATTATTTATCAAAAGCAAACTGTCCGTATCTGTTTCATGTTTAGTTTCTTGCTTAATGAATTAAGGATTTAAATAGTTTGGATAAAAGAACTCTATAGTTTATACATGTATTAAGTTTAGTGTTCATATTCTTATAAATATAGTGAATCCGGACTATCTACCGACATAAAATATATATTTTAGCACTATATTTTTACATGAAAAAAATATAATATTATTTGTTACTTTTATGTTTATGTTATTGTATTTTAGGATAAAAATTATGAACATTACAACAATTTTACACTAGCAACACTTGATTAGTCCACGGTTAAAAAACCGTTGTCTAAAACCATTAAAGACAACGGTTTTCCTTATATGTGGAATATTTATTTAAAAAATACATTATTTAATAAACTGCGTTTAAAAACCGTTGTCTATAACACTATAGACCACGGTTTTAATTTGTGGTCTATAATATACAAATAGACTAAACTTTTAAACTGTACTCTATACTTAAAATTATTAATTAAGGTTCAAAACCGTTGTTCAAAATTATTATTATTTTTATTTTTTAATTTATTTTTAATTTAGTTAAAAATTAAAAAAATTGTACTAAAGCGCGAAAGTGAGAATACATGGCAGAAAAAAAAAATTGATTAGAGCAAAAAAAAAATTAAAACTTCACCACAGTCTATCGTCAATAGAACAACACATTCTTTGGTTTACTCTTCAATTGAACAACACTCACTACAGAAATCGCAATTCTCGTTCATCAAATGTAATCTTCTTCTTCGTCAAAGCATCATATCTTCGTCGTCGGTGTTGAGATTGAACACTGGCCATAGTCTCCTTCGTAGTCTCATTCATCGACGCTGGAAGCTTCTCTCTCTCTCCCAATTTTGAACAATTTTGAAAAATCGCAAGAAGCTTCTCTCTCCCTCCCCGTCTCTCATCTTCTTCCTCAAGTAATCTCTTAACATTTTACATATCTGTGTGTTTTTGATTTTGTAGTGTCTGGAGTTTGTTTTACAAGTATGCACATCTTTTGGTTCACTACTACTATACAATTTTATTGTGTTAACATGAGTCAATACGCTCGATATCAAGAAAACAGAGTAGTTGACTGGTGGTTGGGGTTTATGGGTTAAATATAAAAACAGGCTCTTCCTTATTTGAAAAGATGATGTAACATAACATTCATTATAAAATTGTTTGATATAAGCAATTTACATGATCTGCAAATAGAAACCCCAATACCATATTCTAGGTTTATGTCCCCTTTCTACAAATATGTTCAGAAACTATATGTATTATGTATTACTCTCTCTTCTACATGTATTATGTATTATGTCTTTTCTCTTCTATAACCATATATAAATATTAGGAATTCTCTCACTCTCACTCACATGAAGTTCCTTTACTTTCTTCTTTTAGCTTGTAGACAAAGAATTTAAGGTTGTCTGTCAACTTCATCACGTGATATGGTTTTTAGTTGAGCTTGATAGAGTGAGTTTTACAGAGGCAATTTTATATTTTTAATTTTTATTTTTAAGTGATACAAATACAGCTATTGAAATGAGAAGTTTATTGTTTGGTGATTTTGTTTCACTGTGATTGTGTTTACTGTAAAGGATTTTAATAAATTAGAAGAGAAAATGAATGTTCTTATGATCTTTGGCGTTGTCTTGGAATTAAAATGAGCCACCGGTAGATTAAGTTAAGTTCATATTAAATTTTGGTTTTTCTCTTCATTATAGTTGGTATATACAGTAGGGTGAAACTGTTATCATCAATATGTTTTGTGTACTTTTTGTTTTTAATGTAATCTTGCTTTATAAGTTATTGAGTTTTGATCTTTTTAGATTTGCTATGGAGAAAGAATTGAGTCCATAGAACTACTACAGATTCTTCAATCTCTAAATTGTGTGTCTATGGAGCAATTTTGTCCAGGTAATTCACTCTTCTTCTCTTCACACTACTGTTATAGATGAATGAATGATTTTATGGTTGTAGTTTTATATTGATGGGTAAGGAACTATGTAGAATTGATAATCAAAATGTAGATGTGATGTCTTGTTATTGTTATTTTTTTAAAAAAAAATCTATGGGCTGATTGAACCATTTCTTTTACTCATATGACAAATGAAGTTGGACTTTAATTTTTAGACTACAGATGGAAAACATTCAGTTGCTTGTCATGAGATTAGAAGCATATATACATGTCTTTATTGTTTTAGCAATTCCATTTCTTAGTAATGACTCCAGTCTACTTTTACTGGGGTTCTATTTTAGGCTATAATGAAGTAAGTGACATTAGAAATCCATAAGCTAGTGCACTTCAATGATCTTCTTTTATTTTTTTTATTTTCTTTTATTTTTTTAACTTTATTTATTTAAGTTAGTGATAATAAAACATTGATATTCTATTTTATTAGTCTTAACTCTTGAACTATATATATTTTTATGATTAGAAAAATTATAACAAATAATTAAAAGTAAAATAGATGAAGTAATGAGTAACATTCTTTTACAGGGATTACTAAAACAACATGTATAAGATAGTTATTAGTCTACTTACTAGTATTAGAAGACTGCATTTCTGACTTCATTACCAGTTTAATATTATATGAAAATTTCATCTGGCAACTGGTTTTTTTGTAATTATATTTTTTTCAATGTGTTGGCTATTGGCTTGTATGAGTTAAGTTTGCAAATCACGAGCATATACTTATAATTTTTTTCATTATTTATCTATCACTGTAAACCATCTATTTAGAGAAAATAAAAATTATACATCAATATATGTATTTATTAAATGATGGTTTGTCTTGATATCCACCCATATTATGAATTATAGACTCATATATCCGGTGATTTAAATTCTGCCATGTCTCACATGTACTTTGTCCTTTTCCAGTTTGAGTAGTTAGCTAGTTAGAGATAGCTCAAACAAGGCTCAGTTGACAAGATCCATTCTTTAGAGACGACTCTACTTGTCATCAATCAAGTAACTAGAAAAGCAGAAGGTGTAAAACAGCGAGATCTCACGTGTAAGAATCTTTTTATTTGAAAATAATTTAACAGTTACCATAAATATAACAATGTTTCAAATGATAAAAAATGTTTCAATGTAACAATAAATATTAAAAATGTTTCAAATAATAAAAACAGTTACCATAAATTTTAGATATAGTTTTTATATTAACAACTAAACTATGGTAATAGCAACAAAGGAATAGAGTGAAAACTTAAACTGCACATAATATATCAATTCAAATCAATCCGAAAAATCATCTAAAGTATCATCAAAATCAGGATCAGATCCTGATTCAACTACATTTGCCATGGACGAATAACTCTCAAGAATAGTTGGCTCCATATCAGCCCTAACCCAATCAACCTCAACGTTGTCATTTGGAATTGATAAATTTATTGCAGCTTCAAGTGGACTATCACGATAAGGTTCATCAGTAGTGTCATTTTCATCATTTAAGTCAGAAACCTCCCTAGGAAATGCTTTCATGACATAATGCCTTTGTTCACAAAAAGGATCACGAACATAAAAGCATTGTTGTACTTGAGAAGCTAGCACAAAAGGGTCATCTAAGAAGCATAATTTATCAAACCAAACACAAGTCAATCCATATTTATCTTATTCCACTTCAAACCAATTACATTTAAATAAGACAATCTTGAAGTTTCCATAATAATCAAGCTCAATTATTTCACTAATAGCTCCATAATAAGTAACTGCTTCTGTAATTGGATTGTCATCTTTACTGCTTGCAAAATTTTGGGTAATTGATACTAATGTCACTCCACTATTCTGAGTTTTTCGTTTTGCATCACCTCGTCTGGTATGAAAATTATATCCATTGATAACATACCCTGACAACCTCTGTGCAACATTATTTGGACCCCTTGATAATTTCTTAAATCGATCAGGGAAATCGTCTTTCATAGCACGAGTCTTGAACCATTCAATAAAATCTTGACTTTGAGATTTAGCTTTACTCCACCTTCTTCCTTTACTTTGGTTGATGATATTTTCATGCTCACTGTATTATGAGTAAGAGATTATATGTAAGAAAAATTGAAAGGAAAAAAAGGAAAAAAAATCAAGGGATGATTTATTGTACCTTATATGTTCCCTAATTTCTTCACAATTGAATAAAACATATCGATGAGCTTGCTTTTTTGAAACAGGATCAAGAGAAAATACTTTTCCTAACTTTCCTCCAATCGCACGACCCATGATTATGAAGGAAAAGAGAGGACCAGCTTCATTTTGGCTACAAGAGTCACATTTACGTGTGACTTTATTTAACATTGTCTTGACACTAGGCTGTAAATAATTAGAGATCAACACCAAACATTCTTCAACTACAAATCCCTCAACAATAGAGCCTTCTGGATGACATTTATTTCGAACATATTCCTTTAGCTTACCTAAATACCTTTCAGGTGAGTACATCCATCGATATTGAACCGGTCCACCCAAGCGTACCTCTTTTGCAAGATGGATAGGTAAGTGAATCATTATATCAAAAAAGGAAGGTGTAAAAATTCTTTCTAATTGACAAAGTGTTTCTGCAATCTCAAACTCTAAGATCTTCAAGTCTTCCACATCAATAACTTTTTGGCATAAAGAACGAAAAAAAGAACATAGCCTTATCAAAGGGTGAGCCACCTGGTGACAAAGGGTGCTTCTTACAGCAACTTGAAGCAAGTAGTGCAACATGAAATGAGCATCATGACTCTTGTAGCCTGAAATTTTATTCTCAGCAATTGTGACACATCTTGAAATGTTTGATGCACATGCATCTGGTATTTTAGATTCTTTAAAGATCCCACAAAATATTGCCTTCTCGTTCTTGCTCATGTTGAAACATGCTCTAGCATACTTAACATTCTTTCCTTCATCTATCAATTTTGGCTGTAACCTTTTTCTAATGCCCAAATCTTGCAAATCTAAACGTGCCTTCATATGATCTTTGGTTTTCCCTTGTATATCTAACAGAGTTCCAATGATACTGTCAAATATATTTTTCTCTATATGCATCACGTCAAGATTATGGCGCAGTTTATTATATTTCCAATAAGGCAACTCAAAAAAAATAGATTTTTTCTTCCACGGACCATCAATATTTTCCTCATTAATTATGGATTCAAAAATCTCTACACCTTCCAACAAAATAGGAGGGGTTCTGTGTTCTTCTTTTCCATTGAAATCTCTTTTATTAAATCTGTATCCATGATCCATAGGTAAATGAACACGATGGTCCATATAACACATCTTTCGACTATACTTTAGATAAAGAGAATTAGTTCCATAATTACAGCAAGGGCATGCTAATTTTCCTTGTGTGCTCCAACCACTCAACATAGCATATGCCAGGAAGTCGCTGACTGTCCACATGAGAGCTGCCCGCAACTGAAAATTTTCATTTTTTGAAGCATCATATGTCTCCACTCCAGACTCCCACAATGTTTTCAAATCATCTACTAAGGGCTGAAGGTATACATTAATATTTACACCTGGTGATTTTGGTCCAGGGATAATTAAAGACAACATACAATATTCAGCCTTCATACACAACCACGGAGGAAGATTATATGGCATTAGTACCACTGGCCAAATACTGTAAGAAATGCTCATTGTCCTATAAGGATTAAAGCCATCACTGGTTAGACCAAGTCTAATGTTACGAGGATCAATAGAAAAATCTTCAAAACGGTTATCAAAATCTTTCCAAGCTTCGCCATCTGCTGGATGTCTTAACTTTCCATCTTTCATTCTTTCTTCTTCATGCCACCTCATTAACTTGGCTGTCTTTCCGCACATGAATAACCTCTGAAGTCTAGGAATTAAGGGAAAATAACGTAGTACTTTAGCCGACACTTTATGAGATGTCTCTAGATTTTTACCATTTGAATCTACCAGAGGATCTTGAATCTATCGAGCAGCACCACAAATATGACATAAAGTGTCATGTTCATGCTCTTTCCAAAACAGCATACAATTATTTGGACATGCATCAATCTTTTTATAATCCAAGACTAAGTCTCTTATCATAGATTTTGTTTTGTTAAACGTTACAGGAATATTCAAGTGTGGCATAGCTTCTTTTAACAGTGCTAACAATGAAGTAAATGAGGCATTGCTCCAACCATGTAGACACTTTAACAAGTATAGACGAATGGTAAAGGACAAAGTGGAAAAGGCTGTGCAACCAGGGTATAGCTCTTTATTTGCCTTATCTAATAAGTTATAAAACTTCGTAGCATTTTCATTTGGATTCTCTCTTCCTTCATCCACCAAATCCCTAAATCTATCATGTAATAAACCATCAAAGTCATCCGTAAATTTTCTCCATCATCAATGTCCATGCTTTCGTCAATATCTGTGGACATTGGTACCCTCTCTCCATGATTTACCCATATATTATATCCTTTAAGAAAACCAAAAGCTATTAAATGATCAAACACTACCCCTCGTGTTTGCCACTTACTATTTCTACATTTTACACACGGACACAAAATCTCATCTCCCTGAGGTCGTCCTCTAGTATAAGCGAAATTCAAAAAGGACGAGACACCATCTATGTATTCTGGGCTATATCTAGGCTGTTCAAGCCATTGTTTCTCCATGGCTTCAAATTTACTAAAAGAAAAGGATAAAGATAATAAGCAAATCATTAAAAAATTGAAAAAAATTTAAATAACAAAAGAATCATATTTGACATTATTTATACTAAACCAAGAAATAAAATAATTTATATCATCAACCAGCAAGAGAATCCACTAACTAGCCGAGTGTGTGAGTCTATAATGGAAACTAACTATCCAATTATGATTAACATCAAATGCTTATTATATTAAAGACTTCTGTTAAGTTCAAATACAATACAAAATTTAAAAATTAAAATACCTAAAGAATTGATAAAAAGTAATGTAAGATCATTTACTTGTATCAGATAATAAAGTTTATAAAGAATGAGCTTCAAAATTTTAAAAAATAATCTAAAATTTAATTTTAAAAAAATAAAGATTCTTACACCTGAGATCTCGCTGTTTTACACCTTCTCCTTTTCTAGTTACTTGATTGATGACAAGTAGAGTCGTCTCTAAAGAATGGATCTTGTCAACTGAGCCTTGTTTGAGCTGTCTCTAACTAGCTAACTACTCAAACTGGAAAAGGACAAAGTACATGTGAGACATGACAGAATTTAAATCACCGGATATATGAGTCTATAATTCATAATATGGGTGGATATCAAGACAAACCATCATTTAATAAATACATATATTGATGTATAATTTTTATTTTCTCTAAATAGATGGTTTACAGTGATAGATAAATAATGAAAAAAATTATAAGTACATGCTCATGATTTGCAAACTTAACTCATACAAGCCAATAGCCAACACATTGAAAAAAATATAATTACAAAAAAACCAGTTGCCAGATGAAATTTTCATATAATATTAAGCTGGTAATGAAGTCAGAAATGCAGTCTTCTAATACTAGTAAGTAGACTAATAACTATCTTATGTAAGTTTTTTAGTAATTCTAAAAGAATGTTACTCATTACTTCATCTATTTTACTTTTAATTATTTGTTATAATTTTTCTAACAATAAAAAATATATATAGTTCAAGATTTAAGACTAATAAAATAAAATATCAAGGTTTTATTATCACTAACTTAAATAAATAAAGTTAAAAAAATAAAAAAATAAAAGAAGATCATTGAAGTGCACTAGCTTATGGATTTTCTAATGTCACTTACTTCATTATAGCCTAAAATAGAACCCCAGTAAAAGTAGACTGGAGTCGTTACTAAGAAATGGAATTGCTAAAACAATAAAGACATGTATATATGCTTCTAATCTCATGACAAGCAAATGAATGTTTTCCATCTGTAGTCTAAAAATTAAAGTCCAACTTCATTTGTCATATGAGTAAAAGAAATGGTTCAATCAGCCCATAGATTATTTTTTTTAAAAAAAATAACAATAACAAGACATCACATCTACATTTTGATTATCAATTCTACATAGTTCCATAGCCATCAATATAAAACTACAACCATAAAATCATTCATTCATCTATAACAGTAGTGTGAAGAGAAGAAGAGTGAATTACCTGGACAAAATTGCTCCATAGACACACAATTTAGAGATGGAAGAATCTGTAGTAGTTCTCTGGACTCAATTCTTTCTCCATAGCAAATCTAAAAAGATCAAAACTCAATAACTTATAAAGCAAGATTACATTAAAAACAAAAAGTACACAAAACATATTGATGATAACAGTTTCACCCTACTGTATATACCAACTGTAATGAAGAGAAAAACCAAAAATTAATATAAACTTAACTTAATCTACAGGTGGCTCATTTTAATTCCAAGACAATGCCAAAGATCATAAGAATATTCATTTTCTCTTCTAATTTATTAAAATCCTTTACAGTAAACACAATCACAGTGAAACAAAATCACCAAACAATAAACTTCTTATTTCAATAGCTGTATCTGTATCACTTAAAAATAAAAATTAAAAATATAAAATTGCCTCGGTAAAACTCACTCTATCAAGCTCAACTAAAAACTATATCACGTGATGAAGTTGACAGACAACCTTAAATTCTTTGTTTACAAGCTAAAAGAAGAAAGTAAAGGAACTTCATGTGAGTGAGAGTGAGAGAATTCCTAATATTTATATATGGTTATAGAAGAGAAGAGACATAATACATAATACATGTAGAAGAGAGAGTAATACATAATACATATAGTTTCTGAACATATTTGTAGAAAGGAGACATAAACCTAGAATATGGTATTGGGGTTTCTATTTGCAGATCATGTAAATTGCTTATATCAAACAATTTTATAATGAATGTTATGTTACATCATCTTTTCAAACAAGGAAGAGCCTGTTTTTATATTTAACCCATAAACCCCAACCACCAGTCAACTACTCTGTTTTCTTGATATCGAGCGTATTGACTCATGTTAACACAATAAAATTGTATAGTAGTAGTGAACCAAAAGATGTGCATACTTGTAAAACAAACTCCAGACACTACAAAATCAAAAACACACAGACATGTAAAATGCTAAGAGATTACCTGAGGAAGAAGATGAGAGACAGGGAGGGAGAGAGAAGCTTCTCGCGATTGTTCGAAATTGTTCAAAATTGGGAGAGAGAGAGAGAGAGAAGCTTCCAGCGTCGATGAATGAGACTACGAAGGAGACTATGGCCAGTGTTCAATCTCAACACCGACGACGAAGATATGATGCTTTGACGAAGAAGAAGATTACATTTGATGAACGAGGATTGCGATTTCTGTAGTGGGTGTTGTTCAATTGAAGAGTAAACCAAAGAATGTGTTGTTCTATTGACGATAGACTGTGGTGAAGTTTTAATTTTTTTTTGCCCTAATCAATTTTTTTTTCCGCCATGTATTCTCACTTTCGCGTTTTTGTACAATTTTTTTTAATTTTTTTAACTAGATATACAGTGTAAATTTAAATTAATATTGAATATATAAATAATCTAAATTTGAACAATGGTTTTGAACCTTAATTAATAATTTTAAGTATAGAGTACGGTTTAAAAGTTTAGTCTATTTGTATATTATAGACCACAAATTAAAACCGTGGTCTATAGTGTTATAGACAACGGTTTTTAAACGCAGTTTATTAAATAATGTATTTTTTAAATAAATATTCGACACATAAGGAAAACCGTTGTCTTTAATGGTTTTAGGCAACGGTTTTTTAACCGTGGACTAATCAAGTGTTGCTATAGTGTAAAATTGTTATAGTGACTCACCGGCTCATGAACAAAACTTATCGAGCAATTATCAAATCGAGTCACGAGTCGGCTTGACTCATGTCCAGTCCTATCTATACGAATTCTTGACCCGAAAGACAACTAGACCCTAAAAATTTCTGAAGAAAACCAGCATGAGGCTAAGCTCATAGAGATGCCTATCGAGACTAAAGAAGTCAGAGCGGATTAATGGAATTATTCATCAGGTCTGATGAGAAAAATAACCTAATGTTCCATCAAAATATATAAAAAGTTATCCAACCAGGTAGGATACCATCAGCTTATGAACTAACATTGTCTTATCATGATGCACATGTGGCGGCCCTTCAAATACTCATCTACAATGATAGGTTGAAAAATATCATCTTCCTTTTAGCATTCAAGAAAGTGCACTTAAATATAACTTTAATCATCCCTGATACAACAATATTTAGCAGCGAGAGGAAGCTAACCGTAGGTGAGATTATTTTGCTGGACATTCATCTAAAAAATGTCACAAAAGGCTGATTTGAATTAAACATTTTTAATGTGTTTTTATATGCAATCAAATTCATATAATAGTAGTATATCGGTAAAACTCATACCAGTGACGTTGATTGATTTCTTGTACAACAACTTGCTAACAATAACAGAAAGCATATGTATGATTTTTAATTAATTGATTAATTGTTGTTATCTTTTGTAGTATCTGACAAACAATTACATGGTCTTTTGAAATAAATAAATCATGATGTCATGAGTATATTAGTGCAATTCCATATTTTAAAATTGAAGCACTATCAAAGTTTTTGAATTTAAATTATCTATCCTTTTGTTTTAAGCCGTCTTAAAATTTTTAAATTTAAATAATCAATTTTTATTTTCAAATATATTATTTATAATTTTTTAATTAACAATTAATTTAATATTTATAATAACCGTAGCAATTAAATATTGGATTACCTTTTGGATTATCTTTTAAACTAGTAAAAATACTCGCGTTTTGTGCTAAATATATATATTTTTAATTATATTATGGATAGTGTTAATAATAATATATTATATTTAGAAAAAAAATTATATCAATTAATTTATAGGTTGATTATTTTTATTTATTTTTTAAAAAAAATTTTAAAATGATTTCCAATAGGTTGATTCAATTTTTTATGGTTTATTTCTTTTTAATAATTTATTTGAATTTATTTATTATTTTATTTTTTCTTTTTTATTTATTCAATATTATTAAGAATTATTATAACTGTCTAAAAAGAATTTTTTTTAAAAAAAAAAAATTCTTTGATATTTAATAAACTCATTAATATATTATTTATATTTTATTTGAAATTTCAAAAATCATAAAAATAAATTTCATAATATCATTTAAAATATATATATAGTGATAAAGGAAAATATAGATATTAAACATAATTTATTGTGTTTAATTTTAATTATCAATTTTTTAAGTTGGTAAAGTCCAATTTATTTATGGAAATATGAACTCCCAATTAAAAAAAAAATGTAAGAAGATGTTGAACAAATATAAGTTTATGTATTACATTGTAGAAAAAATGTATTATTTCATGCAAATATAAATGGAACAATTTTATAAATATATTTTATTAATACTTTGTGAGATATTTAGCTGAATGGGCTTTATAATGAAATAAATGCAATATAGTTTAATGTATACATAAAATTTAATTTTATTATAACATGAATTTAATGGAATTAATGATTAATTTCACTCTCTGTTTAGTATTTGACTATAAAAAAATAATCATTTTAATTTATTATTATCATTAAAAAATTAAACACTAAAATAAAATTTTGAAGAGTAAAATTATTTTTAGAAAAATTGAGATAAAAATAGGAAAAAAGATATTCAATAATCGTTTCTTACTATTGAATTATATTCTCAAACAATATATTTGCATAATATAATTATTATATTTTTATATAAAAAAATTAGATATTATTTAACTGCTTCTCTAATTTTATTATTTAAATACTTAAATATCATAATTTTAAGCTGATTTTAAAATGAAAAATTTTATGTTTTTCTTGTATTAATATGATTTTCTCATTAAGTTCAAAACTAGAACATATCTATAATTAGACGTCTGATTAATACTTTTCATAATATTTATTAAGTTTAAAGACTAAGTACCTATTTGTTTTATTTATTTATTTATTTATTTATTATATATTTAGATTTTATTTATAAATTTAAAATAATTTTTTCATTTAAATTATGTCATCGATTTGTGTTTTACTTTTTACACATCATAAATCTATACTAATGTATTATATTTACCATTTTATTATTTTTATCAATTCAATAAAATTAATCTAATATATTAATTTGTTATTATCTCTCACTTTAATAAAAAATTTTGTATATATTATTTTATGAATATCTTAATTATATATATATATATGTATAACACCATGTATTAATTGTTATTGGAAATTTAAAAAGTGGGTAAAATTTTAATTCATAAATGCATTTGAAATGATTTTTTATTTATAAAATATCAAATTTTCAATTATGAATGAATAATTATTACTTTTTTTAAAAAAAAAAAGAAGAACAAGTTATCATTGTTTTTAATTTTAAAAAAACCCCATTTTAACCTCTTATTTTTTAAATATTATTATAAATGTATTTTTGATTTATTTTTAAAAAATATTTTATTTTTAAATAAATAATTATCTATTAAAATGATAAATATAATTTAAAAAATATAAGTACATGTTATTATTAGTATTTTTAAATGGAGTATTAGGTAAATACATCCATTGTTCATTGGGAATTTAAAATGTGAATAAATATGTAATCAATAAACTAAAAAAAATGCATTTGGAATACCACTTTTTAAATTCTGAATGATTAATGCATCTCTAAATAACCTTTAATTTTTATAATATTATTTACTTTAATTTGATAATAAGTATATATATTTAAATAATTTCAAATTTAAATAAAATTTATCCATTAAAGTTATAAATATAATTTAAAATGCATAAAATTGATTATAAAAAATTAATTTTTAAATAAAATAAAATAAAAGTGAAAGAGATAAATGAAACGATTTTGGGATAAAGGTAAAATTTTTTCAAAAATAAATAAATAAACTTTTGAGATTATTTATCCAGTGGTCAAATTTGACATTTTTTTAGATATGATATTTCAAGTAGTGTTTAGATATAATACTAATATCTAAATTACATCTACTAAACATATTTTTTTTAAAAAATATAAAACAACAACGGGAAGTAATACTATTCCCAATATGTAATAAACTTTTCTAATTATTATCATTAGTACAATTTCATCATTAAGTATGAAATTATTTACATTTAATTTATATTTAAAATACCTTTAATTATAATTTATATAATTAATTGTCATCATTCTCATTAATAATTATATTATTAAAAAATAATATATAATATAAAACAATACAAAGTAAAGAGAGATGTATATAGAAAAAAGGAAAAAAAAATTGATACTACATAATTATAATCAATTTATATATGTATAAAATAAAGAAATAACACACTTTTATTTCTTAATTCATTGTTAATCATATCTTCTCATCTCATCCCACTCGTACAATCAACATCTTGTTGTAATCAAACAATTAACGCCTACTAACATAAAAAATAATATTAATAAATAAAAAATATTTATTTTTATTTTGGTAGTAGTTGGGTTTTACAATATTGAAAGTAGATATTTGCTACATAAAATTCCTTGAAAATATAAATTTTATCATATCAATAAAATAAATTTAAAAATATAATAAAAATTAATAATAATATAAAATGTAAGAGAAAAATTTAAATATTTATTCTGATATAAAAATAAACTTACCATTTTAAATATATATAATAAAAATTAAAAGAAATCATTATATCGTTATCAAATAAAAAAATCATAAATAAATTTAAAACAAATAAAAGAATAAAATGAGAGAATATATATATATATATATATTAATTACTGTTAATTTGAGATAAGCTTTTGAATGATAAAAAGATGGAAGAAAGACCATAAATGATTTTTGTAGTTATAATAAAATAAAAGGACAAAATAAATAAAGTGAATATGGGGAAAAAAATATAGAAGCATCATATAATAATTAAAAGTAAAAAAAAACAATATTAAATTTTATATATATATATATATATAAAAAGTTAAAACTAAAACTACCTTTATTTTAGAAAGACTTGAAACTGTAAAAAAAATAAAAATAAAAATACAGTAAAAATATGATATGTGAAAGATGAGTTTTTTACTCCATGAAAATATTGAAATATATAATTAAACAATATATTAAATTAAAGGAAGATGGAGGATGATCGATTACCTTTCAACTAAAAAATAGATTTTGAAATTGATAGATCAATATTAACATATTAAGAAAATAAAATATATTAAAGAGCTATAAACCGACTATAAAATAAATAAATATATATATATTTTTTGGCAGGCTCACATTTCAGCCTCCACCACTGTATATTATTAAAAAAAAAAAGGAAGAAGAATGAGAGAGATAAAAATAAATAACCTCTTTGATTTCTGAAAAATATCAAAATTCTAGAAACAAAATTGATATAGAAGATGAAAACAATAAGACAAATAGATAACATCATTAATTATATAATTGATAACTTATTAGTATTTAATGTATGTTAATGTCTCGGTATATGAAAAGGATCTATTTAGCTTTTAATGTTTTAAAACGGATTTAATATATTTCAAAAGAAGATAGAAAGTGTCCGAAAAAATAAATTTTATTTATTAAAAAGAGAGAAAATATTTTAGTATATTCTAATATGCCAATTATAAATAATACATCATTCAAGTTTTAATTAGACACATAGCAAATTATAATTGGACAATTAGTGATATGTTTATCCCAAGCGTCGAATTCTCAAAGTAGGTGAACTTTCATATTTTGTTTTATATATATATATAAGATTTAAAAAAAAAAAAAAGATAATTTCATGGTAGAAAATAGTCAGTCGAATCAAAGAAATTTTCTACTACGGAGACACCAAATAAAATTATAAAAGTAACAAATAAATATTAATAAATTTTAATAAAAATAAATTACCTCAAAAAATTTAGCCGAAAAGAAACATAATCAGATAAGTAGGCCTCATTACATCTTCCTTCGAAGTAGGCTGTAGAAAATAATCAAAAGTAATAACACATTTCATAATATAAGATTAATCTTCACGCTTTATATATATATTTTTTCAATTCAAACAATAAAAATAAAAAGTTAAATACAAATCCAGAACCAATTTTCAAATCTACAATGGTTTCTAGGTAAATCAAACTTGAATTCAGAAAAATTATTTGTGGGAAAGGTAGAGATATATGAAGTTAGATTTGCAGGAGAGGTAAAGATATATGAAATGAGAGAAAACACTTAAATAATAGAGAGACAATGGTTATATGAACACGGAGAGACAATAACACTTTTAGTTATGAATAACAATAAATAGAATAACAAATGAGAGAATATGAAAATACTACAAGTAAATGAGAAAAGACAGAAAAATTTAAAAGTGAGGAATGAATTAAAATAGAAAAATTAATGCTCAATTAAATTAAATTAATATAAGTCACAGGGAGAAGAGAGTGACGTGGTAATTTCTCCACGTGGCAACATTTCATTCGCTAAAAATGCCACGTAGATGACACATGGCGAATTTTGAGATATGGTGAAGTTTGCACATTTTGCTTTATATATATACTAGGAAAACAACTCGTGCTTTGCACGAAAATAATAATTTTTTATTTTAAATTTAAAATTTTAAACTAAAAAATAAATAGTAAATTACTTAATAATAAAATTGAAGTTGTCTAACCAAAAAATAAATAAGAATTAACTTTAATTATGAGTAAAACAAAATAAAATCCAAATAGATCATTTTCAAGAATAACCTTTGAGTTATACACATTTCATTATATAGAGTTATGCAACATGGGATTCATACCAAATTCAGGTTTCCTAAATGTATCGGGTTAGCCCGTTTCACTCTAAATTCACCAATGGAGGTAGCAAGTGATAACAACAAATGTTTCATTTTCCCATTCTTCAAATTTTACTTGAGGCCAATTAGTTAAATATTTATTTTCCAACCATGTCATATATTCTCTGTCTTCAAATAGTGTTTGAAGAATTTTTCTTATGTAAACCAATCTTCTAAAGCATCATAAAAGCTTCATATAAAAAGAATTGCATATAACACCATTACTTACATAATTTATAGACAGACAAATAGAGTAATTTCGAAATACATTTTGGACATCAATATTATTTATGAAATTATATGTTAATAATTTTCGTAAAAAAAGATTTACAGAATGGTAAAAATTAAAAATGGAAGAAATAATAATATACAAAAGAAAGAAGAGATTAGTTAGAGGGATGATTGGATGTCATTGACTAATCAACCATATCAATATTCAACCATAATTTGGTGGTGTCCATCTACATTTATATATAAATTAAATAATAGACCCGGGCATTGCGTGTAGGTGAATTAGTGACATTATAATCATACTAACTAAAACAACTAAAATATACTCTCTTTTTCGTGTGATTTTCAATTTTCAACCTAAAGGTGAACTCTCAGTGCGCCACATCACCGCTTAAGAGTTCACTTTTATAAATATATAGATATAGATTGGTATTTATAATTGATAATGAATAAAATAAAAATATAAATATTTATTATTAATAGTTTATTTAAATTCATATTAAAAATATGATAAATAATCTTAAATGATAAATTTGTGAAATAATAAATTCAAAAATAGATTAAAAAAATATAATAAATGTGGAAATTAATTTTAAATATTGAAAATAAAATTATAAATAAAATATAAAAATGAAGATATAAAGAGAGATAAAAATTATGTTGACATTTATTAATTTACATTGGAATATGAAAAAAAATGAATAATGGTAAATCATTCATCATTATTTTGGATAATTAATAGTTGGTTTAATAAGGTTTATGATAATATTTAATAAAATTAAAGTTTACATATAAATGTAATAATATTTATGATCATTAATTATATAGTTTATACCATTGAACTTCACCTTCAATAAAAATAAATTGTTTATAATTCAAATGTTAATTGCATCATTCAATATTTATTGTGTATTTCAATTCTTTTTAGAAATATTATAAAGTTAGTTTGAGTAAAAAAATAATTCAAATTTTATTTATTATTGGCGGTTATGATGTTCAATTTTTTTTAAATTTATTTAATAGAAAATTGATTAGATGATTGATATTTTGATTATTTTGTTTTTGTTTTCTTATTTAGTAAATTATTATTTTATTACTTACCATTTGTATTTAATAGTGTGTATTTTTTATTTTAATAGTAAGTAAAAAAATATAATAAACAAATTTGGAGTGTGTGGAGATTTAAAAAATAATTACCAAATCTGCACTATAATTGATTGTTCGTTTGGTTGAGAGGAATAGTAAAATAGGAACAAATATATGTACGAAAAAAAAAGAAGAAAGAAAGAGATGAATGGAGAAATAAGATATAACAATAGATATTGATGAGAATACCAATAAAAATATAAAAGATATTTATAAAGTGAAAATGACAATATAATTAATGGAGCTTTAGGCTGTGTTCCGCCACAACCATTAAAATAACGAATAGCAGTTTCAACAACTGGTGTGTTAAAATCAATTATAAATAAATATCAAAATCAAATGTTATCGTATCAATTGAATAAAAAATTATTATCACTTAAATTTAAATCAATGATAAAAATAAAATATTTTATCATGATTGAAATATAAATATAACAGCCGGTGTGTAATCGATTTAAAAGGGGATGCGTACCTACACCAACAATGATGACTATCTAGATAAGTTAATTTTGATTTGCACTCTGCCCATAACTTCATGAAATAAAGACAATTTAGCATGTGGTTTTCAGTTTCTTTAACTTTCAATGATCAGTATAGTTTAGGTGAAGAAGAAAACCGTGATATGAATTTGAAAAGATGCAAGCGAGCGAGGAAGAGAGAGACTTACCTGAGTGAGTGGTCGTAGCGAATAATTAAAGAGGAGGAGAAGGAGAAGAAGGGGATCATGTGTAGTCATACAAAACTTTTCTATTCGAAATGAAAGGTATTATAGATCGTTGGATTTGCAAGAAAATGGAGAAATATCAATCTTTCATAGGTGAAAGAGACCGTGATGGAGGAATCATGGTTGTAGGATAAATATTTGATTAGAAATATAAAACTCTAGATACACTAAATATTACCAATGAGAATTGAAAAAAAATAAAAGATTGAAGAGTTATTTTAATAAGAAATATAGAAAGAGTTAGAGAAGAGAAAGAGAAAGGGTTGAAGAAGAGGGAGACAAAGAGTTGGGAAGGAAATAATAAAGCACAATAATAAAAGCAATTGACTAATACTTGTAATCGTTGGATTTGAGAATATATATAAAATGAAGTGGTCGACGTAGTAAATGAACTCCACGTGGCACATTATAATTGCATAACACCTATTACGTGTATGCTACATGTCGAATTCTTAAACCACGTGAACTACAAAACATCTTTTGTATTTTGTTATATATATATATATATATATATATATATATATGCTAATATTAAAATTTGAAGACGAAAGGTAAAAAAAAATAAATTTAGAAATAAAAAAATATTATACAAGATAATATATATATATATATATATATAGAATATTTAATGAAAAAATAAATATTTAAAAAAAAATCTATTTATATATACATGTTATTCATAACATAACATGTGTAAATGTATTTTAATGTATAATATATGAACAGGTCAATATTAAATGTATTTAAATGTCTCGATATGAAAAGATGTATTTAATGTGAATTTAATGCCTAAAAACTTACATGTAATAAAGATTTCATTTATTCTTAAAACTATCTCTTAGCATATTTAAAGATGTCAATCATAAAAATAAAAATACATCAAAATATTAATTTGGCATATTTTTCAATTCTAAGGACACGTGTAATGATATTATTCGCAAAATATATTGAGATTTCAACACTTACCATTTTTGTTGTTTTTCCACGTCAACTTGGTGGGCCGAGAGTTGCTGATTTATATATATATATATATATATATATACTCACACGCTACACAATTCTATTCATCTTCCTCTCCTGAAACTGACAATTAAAATCCATTGACAATTGAGATTTAACCATAGATAAACAAAAATCTCAAGAAATCCAAAATTAATCCACCAAAATCAAACAAAAACATACTTTATAGTGGGGAAAATCAATTAGATTGTATCAATTTCTCACCAATTAATTAAAAAGTTAAATGAGAAAGAACATAAGAGAGAAATACTCATATAAACCTTTGCATATACTCATCGATCCTATCTGGCAGCGATAAATTTGGGTAATACTTCCAAGCTTAGGAGCTTATACGTCTACTTTATCTTCATTCGACTTGACGACTTAATAGTTTCAAAGCGCGTAGGTCTGATCTGAATCTCATTTATGCTAATCACGGGCCTTCAATCAATGATATCATTATAGGTATTGAAATCCTTGTGAATAGAGATATCAGTAGTGGTCCAAGCGAGGTCGTCGATGAAGCCTCTATATTTGATTGGTAATCACTGATCTTTTTGTTTTTTCAATCTTTGCAATTTAGTGCAGTAATGGTTTTTCTATAGACAAAATAGAGAAGAAAAACATGAAAGAGAAAATAAGAAGTCAAGCAATGAAAATAATAAGGTCAAGGAAGAAATAGAAAAAAAGAGAGAAAATATGGAATAGGAAATGAGCAGTCGCAAGTTACAAGATAAATAATAAGATGGGAGAATGAATGATAATTACCTATATTTATTAGGCGGAATGATAGTAATGCCTATTTATTAGGTGGCAAATTCAGCATTACGTGTTGCCACGTGTCGAATTCTCTAAGCAGGTAAAGTTTTCCATTTTGCTATATATATAGATTGGTGGTTGAGTTAACCATTAAATTAAATATTTATATTAATTACAACTTTTAAATTTATTATGAAATATAAAATTATTAAAAATTTATTATAAATAAAAATAAAATTAAAAATATTAAATCTTAAAACTTGTTACTATATGTAATTTTTTATATTAATTTAATCTTTAAATATTAGTTTTAATTGCTAATTGAAAAAAATAAATTGGACACACTAAAATTTCTTTTTATTATTATTATTGTAAAAGTCACAATAATATGCAAATAAGCAACTCAGTAAAGAAAAAAAAAGAGGCACGTTTATCCGATATGGTAATTTTTAATAATGAATTTTATTAATTTTTATTGCATATAATTGATTACTAGTTTATTGGTATAGAAAGAGCGTTAAATTTAATTGAATTTAACTTTTGTTTTTTGTGTTTGGGTTTGCAGTGGAGAAATAATTAGTTAAAAAAAACTTCTTAAAAAAAAATTTTGGTCTCTTTGTAACATTTTATACATGAAAGAGTCATGTATTTAAATATTTTTTAAAACGAGGTCATTTAATTATTTTGCTAATTATATATTGATATATTATTAATATTTATGAAATCGGTGCCAAACGCCTGCCCTGATATAACGACTTGACTTTCAAAAAATTCTTATAGAAAATTGATAAGCGGCGTGAAATCTGCCAAGCAACCTTCCTAAAATTTTCTAAGCGCTAAAAGAAATTGCTAACGGTGTTGTCTTGTCCGTCCGTCCGTCAAAATTATCCACTTTTTCTTAAGTACGGCCTGTAGGAGCCAAGGGGAGCTGGTGGGGCTATGATATGATTAGTAGTATTCGAATATTGGTCGCTGGAGTGGGTTGTTGCTGAATGGCAAATGTAGCTCTGCGTCAAAAGTGCCTGATTCGATTCCATGCCATAATTATTTTTTTTTTAACTTTCTTTTTTAAATTTAAAATCTTATAATTAAAAATATGATATAAAAAATTATTTTAAAAGAAAATTTAAATATTTAGATCTTATTTGAAAATAATTTTTTATATTATTTTCAAATAAGATCTAAATATTTAAATTTTAATAAATTATATATCTAAATATTCAAATTTTAATAAATTATAATAGTAAATAATTTATATTATATATTTTTAAAAATTCTAAAAATATATACGAAAAATTCAATTGATATAAATTTATAATACACATTAATAAAAATTTATTAAAATATATTATATCAGGACGCATAACTTTTATAAATTATAACCAACTTTTAAAAGTATATTAAAATATATCATATCATGATATGAAAATTTTCAATAGATTACATTAATATATAATTTATATTTTCATAAATAAAATAAAAATTCCCACAAATTATAATAAATATAATATATATTATATTTTTTAAAATATAATCTACCGTACCGCGGGGTGCTGCCCCGCACCACGTCTCTTTTATGGCCCCTCCTATCTATTGTTTCTAGCTCCATCCCTGCACTTTATTGCCTCTTTTTACAATTTCTTCAACAATCACCACTTCTGCACAAGTCGGCGGATGTTGTTGCATCCTAAAATGTTGACCGGTGGGCATTGGTTTTCTCACTTAACTATTATGGACTGAAAGCAAGCTGGATCGGGCTTATCTTAAATGTCTAAGATAACAAACTTTTGATGGTTTATAAACAAAAAGATCCCTATTTTTTTTACTTAATCATTTCAAGATACTATTTGGAATTTCAATTTTCGATATGATGTTTAAACTATGTTGGTGTTGATTTTTGTAGAGCTTGTAGCGTCTAACCCCATCCAGAGGATCCAATGCGCAGTGGCCGATGGCGCCACATCAACACAGGTAAAAATATATCAATCTAATACAATTATAATAGAAATGTTCAAAAGTCTACTCATTGTATATTCCTAACCTAATAGTTTATAAGTCATCAGAATTGTACTAGATAAATCCATATGAATTCATAAATTTTTAAACATAGCTGATGAAATAGTACTTTAATATACCAATAAAAATAGTTTGCATCATTCTAAAAGTAAACATAATAATGTACTTAAAAACAAAGAGTAATATGATTTTTAAGCTACTTTAGATTTTCGAATAGAGATATAAAGGAAAAATAAAGAAAATGGAGGGTCAGGCTATCGTTGTCTGGTTAACTCTTTCACGCTTATATAGACACACAAGATATGCTTCTTTGTTAATTATAATTCATGGAACACGAATTCACTTAGAGAAAATCAATCTTGTTATTCAATGATACATAAACAAGTTGTTAAACACATAAAAGTTCTCTAGTATTGGACTAAGGGACCAAATAGACTCGATTAGAACCAAATTGTTGAAAGTTGAATTTTAGCCATAGAAGATTACAGGGGACTTGTTTGGCAACTTGCAAGTCACACAAAATTAATTCTAGCAACCTTGAGTTATAGATAACTTGCTCGGTGACTGCATATTGTGCAAGACTCACAGAATTTAGGGATAGATGATTTGTTTAACGACTTGCAAGTTTTCCAGCAAGTCACGTGGAGCCCTATAACCCATAAAAACTATCTGCAATAGGAGCGGATCATCTGAGCTATTTGTTTAATTCCAGAACACCTTAAAATCATGTAAAATAACTAACCAAAATACATATATAGCTATTGGACCCTCCAGAGTTGCTCCCCAACTCCCACATTAGTATGATATTGTCCGCTTTGGGCCAGGGCCGAGCCCGCACGGATTTGTTCTTGGGTACCACCACCCAAAAGACCTCATACTAATGAAGTTCTCTAGATGCTTTATATACAAGTCATTATCCTCTTGTATTACCGATGTGGTATTGGGTTTGACACCCCAACAATCCTCCCTTTCAAAACAAGGGCTACATTGCCTCCCCTCGAGTTAGTCCACCGATCCTCCAAATCAAGAATCACACGTCAGCCTCCCCTCGAGATAATTCACCGGCCCATTGGTCACCGGCCTCCCCTTGAGATATCCACTGATCCGTCAAATCATCTTGCACCGTCATTACTATCCAAAGGGATCCGCTACCTGACCACCATATTATCAGGAAGACTTTTGACACAAGGCACACCACGGATCTAATTACGGGCTCTATCTCTGAACCAAGGCTCTGATACCACTTGTTAGAAAATATTGTAGGCAAGATAAAAACCTAAAATTCTGAAGAGTAAAGAACACACGGATTTTCTGTGGTTTGGCCAAAACTGCCTACTCCACGTCGCACTAGTATTAGGGTTTTTACTATCTTTTCTAAGTATATAGGGTTTACAATTACAAGGGATCTATTTATATTCTAACTAGCCCGACACAATCTGAGCCCAATATAAAAGAGAAAAATAAAATAATAAAAGACAGACTCCACACTTAACAATCTCCCACTTGGAGGCTGACACCACTATTTTTCTCACTCTTGTAAATCTAGTAGACTCTTCTTTTCCTTCACTAATGCAATAGCCTTCTCTGCGATCAGCTCTGAAGGACAGCTGAAGCGATGCAATGCTTCAGCTTCTCTTTGGTAACCACCTTAGTAAACATATCTGCCGGGTTGTCATCACCTGCTATCTTTACAAAGGTTAACACCTCATCAACAATCAGCTCGCGAATAAAATGATGTCTTAGCTGAATATGCTTCGTCTTGGCATGAAACACTGGATTCTCTATAAGATCGATTGCATTCTGACTATCACTGTAAAGTACACTTTGAATTTGCTCCTTACCTAATTCTGCCATGAAGTTTTTCAACCAAATCATTTCCTTGCTAGCTTTTGAAATAGCCATGTAATCAGCTTCTGTTGTGGAGAGCGCAACACTTTTCTGAAGTCGAGACATCCAGCTAACAGTTGTACCACCTAGAGTAAAAATATACCATGTAGTACTTTTTCTCCCATCCAATTTTCCTCATAAATCTACATCAGTAAAGCCTTCTATGATAGTATTCGTTCGTCTGAAACAAAGTCCTATATCCGCAGTGCCTTTCAAGTAACTGAAAATCCATTTTACTACATGAGCAATTTCTGGTCTAGTACATACCATTACATACATCAAACTACCAACTACTAATGCATAAGGAACTCTGCTCATGTAATCTCTATCTTCATCTATTTTTGGTGATAGTTTCTTTGAAAGTTTAAAGTGACTTCCCAAAGGGGTGGTCCGAACTATAGCATCATGAAGATTAAACTTATCAATTATCTTCTTAACATACTTCGTTTGGGACAGCTTCAAAGTACCTTCTAACTTATTTCTGGTAATCCTCATCCCAAGAATCTGCTCTGTAGGACCTAAATCTTTCATCTAAAAAACATGAGATAATTGATAATTTAACTTCTTGATTTCTATCATGTCAGATCCTGCAACTAGCATGTCATAAATATAAAGTAACAAAATTATGTAAGAGTTTGCAAAACACTTGATATAACAACAATGATCCATCTCGCATCTCTTGTAACCATTGTTAGTCATAAAGCCATCAAATTTAAAGTACCACTGCCTGGGAGCTTGTTTCAAACCATACAAGCTTTTGTGCAACTTGCAGACCATGTCTTCTCTACCAGTAATCTGAAACCCCTCTGACTGCTTCATATAGATATCCTCGTCAAGATCTCCATGTAAGAATGCAGTCTTTACATCTAACTGCTCTAGATGTAAATCCTCTGTAGCTACAAGCCCCAAAATCAATCTGATAGTAGTCATTTTTACTACAGGAGAGAAAATCTCATTGTAATTAATACCCTTCTTTTGTTAAAAACCTTTTACTGCTAATCTTGCTTTGTAGCGCTTGCTTCTATTAGGTTCTTCCTTGACTCTGTATTTATTCTCAAGCGCCTTCTTTCCTACCGGTAATTTAGTCAATGACCAAGTCTTGTTCTTTTCAAGAGAAGACATCTCTTCTTGCATTGCATCCTCTAACTGCTTAGAATCATCCGTCTGTATCGCCTCTTAGTAACATTATGGTTCACCATGTCCTGTCAAAAGCAAATAAAACTTGGATGGAGAATACCTATCCACTTCATTTTCCTCTTTGCCATACCTCCTCAATCCAACTGTAGGTGTAGTCGGATTTATTGGTGTATCTTTGTTTGCACCAATATCATCTTCAATAATATCTTCCAACACTGCTTCTTCTCTTTTCTCAGTCTGTTTCATTGTAGCCTCAGAATCTACTATAAACTTATCTTTGTATAAGATATCCTCATGAAAAATAATATCTCTACTTCTGAAAACTCTTCCATTATCATTATCCCAGAAACAATAACCCATATCATCAGAATCGTAGCCGATAAAATAACACTTTTTCGATTTTGAGTCAAGTTTATCTCTGTCAGAATCTATAACTCGGACATATGAAACGCAGCCAAAAGTTCTTAAGTATGAAAGATTTACCTCTTTTCCTGACCAAACCTCTTCAGGAATCTTGAACTCTAATGGAACTGAAGGTCCACGATTTATGAGATATGTCGTTGTATTAATTGCTTCTGCCCAAAATTTCTTTGGCAGCCCTGCATTTAGTCTCATACTTCTCGCCCTTTCATTAAGAGTTCTGTTCATACGCCCCGCTACACCATTCTGCTGCGGTGTCTCCGGAATAGTTTTGATCATTCTAATACCATTCTCTGCATAATACTCTTTGAACTCATGACTAATATACTCTCCACCATTATCAGATTTCAAACATTTGATTTTCAAACCAGTATGGTTCTCAATCTCAGTTTTCCATCTTTTAAAAGTAGAAAACACATCATATTTATTTTTCAGAAAATAAACCCATACCTTTCTTGTAGCATCATTGATAAAGGTGACATAATAACAAACTCCTCCAATTGACTCTACGGATGTAGGACCATATACATCTGTATGTACTAGTTCAAGTTTTCTAGTCTTTGGTGTCTTGGCAACCTTTGTGAAAGTCACTCTCTTTTACTTTCCCAATACACATGGTTCATAAAAAGTGAGATCAACTGTCTTCAACTCTAGAATCTTGCCATTTGTTGCTAATTGCTTCATGCCTTTCTCGCTCATGTGTCCAAGTCTATGGTGCTACAATTTTGAAGGACTAACACCATTGTTGACTGTATTTAAGAATCTGATTTTTCTGCAACATACATGGTTCTAACCTTCTGTCCTCCTCCTAACATCAGATTACCCCTTGAAACCTCTCATTGCCCATTTGCAAAAGCTGTATGATAACCATCTACATCCAACTGGCCTGCTGAAATCAAATTTCTCTTGAGTCCAAGAACAAACCTAACATCTATTAGTTTCCACACCATCCCTCTAGGAGTCTTTAAGCTCACATTACCTTTCCCTTCAATGAATAATGGTTTATCATCAGCAAGATGAACCTTTCCAAGCCTTCCTGGAACAAAGTTGTGCAGTAATTCTTTGCAAGGAGTTGAGTGAAATGATGTACCTGAATCTATAATCCAAAATTCTATTGGACATTCTACACAGCAAGCAAGTGCATCAAAATCTTCTGTCGCTGCGTTCACCGAATCATTCTCTCTTTTGTCTTTCGGGTTTCTACATTGATTTCTAAAGTGACCAATCTTGTTGTAATCCCAGCATACAATATCTTTACGCCCTTCCTTACCACTTCTCGAGTCACTTCTCTTTCTCGATTTAGGTTTACATTTCTGGTTCTGACCTCCATGAGACTTTTTGCCTCTTTTTTCAGTATACAACGCAGAACCAGATCCTGATGACTCTGCAACATTACGTTTGCTTGTATCTTCACTAAGAATCAAATCTCGAATACCTTTAAAACTGAGAGTATTTGTTTCTGATAAACTGCTTATTGCTGTAACTGTTGCTACCCAACTATCTGGCAAGGATGACAATAGGAGTAGCGCCTGAACTTCATCATCAAATTTAATCTTTACCGAATCTAATCTCGATATAATAGAATTAAATTCATTTACATGATTTGTGACCAACCCTCATTTTTTCATCCTGGTATTCACCAACTGACGAATCAAATACACCTTATTAGAAGCAGAAGGCTTCCCATACATATTTGTTAACACCTTAATCAGTCCATAAGTAGTCTCTTTGTTGACAATATTGTGCGGAACATTCCTCGCCAACGTCAATCTTACCACGCCTAGGGCTTGCCGATCGAGAAGTAACCAATCTACATTTGACATACCTTCTGGCTTATCTTTCTTGAGAAGTTGATGTAATTTTTTCTGATACAAATAATCTTCGATTTGCATCTTCCAAAATCCGTAATATGTTCCATTGAACTTATCAATCTTAACTTTCCCATCTTCTGCCATTGCTTTGAACCAGGCTTTGATACCATTTGTTGGACCCTCCGGAGCCGCTCGCCAACTCCCATATTAGTATAATATTGTCCGCTTTGGACCAGGACCGAGCCCGTATGGATTTATTCTTGGGTACCACCACCCAAAAGACCTCATACTAATGGAGTTCTCTGCATGCTTTATATACAAGTCATTATCCTATTGTATTACTGATGTGGTATTGGGTTGGACACCCCAACAATAGCAATTAAGGATATCAAACAACATCGACAAGAAACTTCATCAGCCAATGATCCACCTATGTAGGCCTATGACACTGCACAAGTGGTCTATATGACCTAGATGTTTCAAATACAGATTACCAAATTGGATTTCTTTTACAAGTTCCATTTTTCTTTTATACTTATAAATAATCAAAGTCACAAACCAATAAATCAAATACACATTACAATCGCATGTCACTAAGCTCATACATTAGTTTCTAATTCTTGCCTTAACTCTAACCCAATTAGTGAAAACTGGATGATAAGGCTGAAGCTAACAATAAGAACAATTGCTCATGATAGACCCGAAGGCCGAATCCATAATAACCAGTTATAGCCTCTTTAGGTCAGATTACCATATTTTGGATTTTATAACAATGAACCCAAAGGCTAGTGATGCCGCATTCGATGGTAGCCTTCACCCTAAATTCTTTAATTTTTGGTCACTTAACCAAGTTCTACATATGAAATATATGTGAGGTGTCTCTATTCCCTATAACATGCTATTTTATTCTTTAATAAGTTAGCCAATATTAGCAAACTATCATTTTAAGTGATCAACAAAAATTCATTCATTTAGCCAATATTTATTATTCCTATTATATATAACACTAGCTAACAAACCCGCGCGTTGCGCGGTGTTTGTATTTTTTTAATGTAAAATTAATAAATTATTATTTATATTTTTTTTATATTAATCAGTTATTATTATTTTTTTAATTTTTATACGTAATTATATAAAATTTCAATTAAATAACTTCTCCCATTTAAGATGAGTGATATAGTTTAATTTTAAAATTTTAATTTTGTACCATAAAAGTACAAGAATTTTAATTTTATTAATAGGTAGAAAATTTAATGTCATTTAACCCACATTCTAATTAATTTAAATGTCATCTTAAATTCCGTCTTTCTTAAAAAGAAAAAAAATAGAATACAAACTAAAATCACTGAAAATTGTGGAGATTGGATATCTGGGGAAGTTAATTGCGAAAGCAGATCATGCCTGATTTTTTTTTAAATTCTATTTAAACACCAATCATATGTCATTTTCTATTTAATTTTATTATATATATATATATATATTGTTTATAGATAAACAAATACAAAATGGAAAAGTGGACTGGTATAAAATAATTTAAAATTGATCGATAAGGTTATTATCATATTTAGGGTTCAAATTTATCTTACTAAAAGAAGTATAACTAAATTAAGAAAAATAATAAATTTATTTATCATTTTTATTAAGAAAAATAATAAATTTATTTATTATTTTTATTTATATAGCTTAAAGGAACCAAAAGAATCTTGATAAGGTAGATTACATGTTTTGTGTGGTTATAATTGAATTTATCATTTTATGCTATAATTTATCAAACTTTGCACAACATAATTTCAATTTTCAAATGTTCGATAGTTTCTCAATGACTTTTGTAAATACAATTTTTATATAGTCTTTCAAATGTTTTAAGTATTATCAACGTGCAGTTTTATATTTAACCATATAGCAAATACTACATGTATATTAATTCACAATATTAAAAATCAATTATTTTATAAAATAAAATAAAACTTATCTTATATCTTTATACTTAAAAATATTATTATTATTATTATTATTTTATTACTTGAAATGTTAAAAAAATAAAAAAATATATAAAAATATATAAATAAATTTAACATATTTAAGTAATTATTACACATTACTTATATAAATTTTAGTCCATAAAATGTTGTCATTAAACCAATACATGTTTTGTCTCTCAAATGTATTTACTTTATCATATTTTTTCCTTATTAAAACTTGAAATAGTTTTGTCATTCTTCGTATATTTTTAGAATTGAAAAACCAAAATTCAAAATTATATGAACACTAATTAATATTTTTTAAAAATAAATATGAAAAATAAATATAAATTTTAAAAATATGTTTTTCAAATATTTAATATGTGATAGTTTTAAATGGGTCGTTGATTATATATATATTTTTATTATCACGTAAATGTAAATAAGTTAATTTCAAAAAGGTCAATTGGAAATCTTTGACTTAAATGATTCGCATGATAGTCTTAACGACTTAATTTATTTTATATGATGTGTGAGAAATAAACTCATTTCAAGAAAATATTAGTTTGTGTAAATAGAGTTTAGGAAGATTAAGTAATTAAATTAGTAGTATATTTATTTGGTAGGACATACACGTGTAAATTTTGGTTTTGGTTTATAGTTGCATAGTTGTGTCAAATAGTAATTCAAATATATAAGACAACAGACATTTATTTATTTTTCATTGGGTTATTTCATAGTTGAATAACTTATTATTATTGAATAACTTTATTTTAACACTCAAATTTTAAATTTCATTATTTCGCATTCTACTAACTTACTACCATGGGATATGTTTACCATAAAATTATGTACCATTAGATAAATTAGCAATTCGACTAATCTACTTCATCAACTAATCTAATTATAATAATTAAGGGGCCGGTATCTAATCACGACTTTTGTAGACTTTTACAGACTTTTGTAGACTTTAAAAAGTGAATGATTTTTGAAGACTTTTATAAACTTTCATAGACTTTATAAATACAGCAATGACTTCCATAGACTTTTAAAATATACTTTTCGCGATTTTTGTAGACTTTGATGGATTTTTATAAATGACTTTGGTAGACTTTCAATAACTTCTATAGACTTTTAATGATTTTCATAGACTTTCATATATCAATTGGCTAATTTTGATAGAACTTTCAAATACCTTTTAAGAATTGATGAAAGTTCATTATACTGAAAGTAAAAAGTCTTTTGACAGAAAAAAAAAAAATTTTGTGCATGTTCAGAGCAAGAAGTATTTTTTCAACAATAATCCTATTAAAGATTCCATTACTATCACGTCATCCACGATTTGTGGCGTCAACTCTGAGTTCTAATAAGTTGTTACTTTATTCTAATATCCATATTTTATAATATTTTTCCTCCTCTTTTTCGTTTCTCTTGCTTTTTCTTCCGGTTGTTGTGTATCTTTTTTCACTTTATAAATTTTCCGAGTAAATTATTATTAATTTTACACCCATTCTTTAATTATTTGTTGAATGTAATTGATAGAATGAGACAATCTAACTTTTTTTTTAAATATAAATATATGGTAGAAATAAAACCATTGTTTCAATAAAATATAACACTTGATAAAAGTAAACAAAAAATATTATGGAAAAAAAATACATATAGATGATTCCAAAAAATTTTACAATTATAATTAAAGTAAAAAATAAATAAATAAAAGAATAACTAATGGGGTTGAAATTGGATTTTTACTTGTTAATATTTTAAAGTCTTCAAAAGTAATTCAAAGTTTGTGAGGAAAAGATGTGACAATTTTTTATCTTTAAATTTCCTTAATTGATTAAAAAAGTCTACAAAAGTCTATAAAAGTCTTCAAAAGTCATGAAAATTACAATACCCCAAAACTTTTATAGACTCTATAAAAGTCATGATTAGATACCCCAAAACTTTTTGAAGACTTTTTAAAAGTCTATAAAAGTCATGATTAGATACCCTATAACTTTCGAAGACATTTTAAAAGTCTATAAAAGTCATGATTAGATACCTCATGACTTTTATAGAGTCTTCAAAAGTCATGATTAGATACCTGCAGATTTTTAATGACATTTAAAGTTTATGAAAGTAATCAAAAGTCTTGATTAGATGCACTTATGTAAGTGACAACTCTACATATAATATAAGGTAGCCAATTAAATTAATTTTATTTTCTTCAAGATAATTACATACAAAATCAAATTCATTTATTCTTTTAATACAAATTTAATCCTAACAATAATTAAAACCTTTTAGAATTTTGTAACTCCCGATTTCTTTTTAAATTTTTTATTTATTATCATTTACTATAAATAAATTGGATTAATTATTTTATATTCTCTTAAACTCGATTAAATTATAACCTTTTAAATTCTAAACTTATATAAAATGATAAAGACATTAAATTATTACAAAATTAAAAAATGTCTACCTACATAACATATATTCTTCAATATTCTTATATCAGTTATACAAATAATTTATATTAAATTCTTTCAATATAGAGAATTTAAATAAACAAATACAAGTTTAACATCTTCATCTTCCTTAGATTTAATTAGTAATTGAAAAAAATAAAGTGTAGATTTAGTAAAAAAAAAAAAAAAAGAAGAAGAAGAAGAAAGAAAGAAAAAATGAATAATTAATTGAAATTACTTTATATCAAATTTTAAATAATATTTTTTTATTATATAATTTTTTGGAAACAAATAACATTTACTAAGGAAAAAAAGACTTTAAATTATAAAAATTTGAAAAAGAAAGTTTAAACAATTATTTAGTGAATTAAAGAAAAAAATGATTAAAGAAATCAGAAGAATCTCCATTAGATAAAAAGAAAAAATTAAATTGATATGTTTTCATTTATTAAAATAGAAATAACTATAAAACCTGAATATATTTTTGACCTTTTTGTAACTGAAGAATCCTGAAAAAAAAAATGAAATTAATTAATTACATTACATGAGATTAAAGAAAAATACATGTGATGTTATAAAATAGGGGGTTTTGGATTATCATTGTCATAATAATAGAAAAAGATCAATATAATTTCTTAAAAAAAAAACTTGAAGAAAATAGTATCTCCGCATAATAGTTAGAGCTTTTTCATGGTACCAAGATAGAGGATAACGACAGAGTTCTCATCGTTACAACTTCATAGACTCTTGCGCTCGAGAATTATCATACTGAAGTCTCAAAACAAACAACAATCAGAACTTAAAAATAAAAAAATTAAAATAAAATCAAAATCATATCGAGAAAGTGAAAGTAGAAAAGAGATCTGAATCTTACGAATCGGAGAAGTTGGCTTGCTTACTCATGACGTAGAGAGATGAATTCAATTGTTAGAATACTGGAAGGAGAATGCAAATTGGGTAATGAATGGTTTTTGGGATTTGAGTGGACTTTTATATAGGGAACCTCAAAGGAAAATGAAGAGAAATGGTTGTAGAAAATAAATGAGGAGAGAAGACTATAAGATGGTAAAACATAAATCAAGGACACATGTAACTTTTTAATTTGATAATAGATGCTACATAGGAGCCATATGGCATATTCTCAAGTAAGGTAAACTTCCTCATTTATATATATATATATATATATATATAGATTTTTCCATTATATTAATCAATATACTATCATCAACGAACATATTAGTTAAATTCCACTATACATAGCAATTTTGACCACAATCAACACTAACCATCATCACTTCATCATATATCTATATCCACATATTTATGTATTCATCTACCATGTCCATACCACAAAAATATCACATTATATCTAATAATCACTATCTTGGTTCAATTCATCACATTGAAAATATTATACCAAAAATCAATACTCACAACATTTATGTCATCATTATAATGTTATAAATCCATTCAATAAACAAACAACCAATAATTATCAAACAATCATATAGCGCACAAAACAAAAGTCATAACATTTTCCGTTGATGACCAAAGCTAAGCCTCCTCAGATGAATTTTTGCCAACACTCAATTGACCTAAGCACATGCCAACACGATAAAAAATAACAAAAAAAAAACTCAATCAACACTCAAATCTTGTCTCTACTCTAGGGTTCTACCCGAACTGATAATTAGATACCCTGACCAACAAGTCTATAACCAAAAGCATAATTACGTCCTAGTGGTCCTAATAAAAAGTATCAATTGAAGATAAACAATCCACATTAAAAAACACCATCGGAGAGGTCTTGACGTTTCTTACCCAAAACCAAAAGGTGATGAGGATGAAACTTTGCTTCCTTAGATGGTTTGTAGAGTGTGTATTAGAGATTATTAGGGGAGTAAATTTGAGATGGTGTTGTTGTTTGATAGTTGTGAATAAGAAGTAAGAGTTTTATAAGTGTGTTTGTTAAAAATCATTTCTTAGGGTGAGGAGATAAATGAACCAATTTACGCCCAAACGGCCGTGATAAGAGAAAAGTTCAAGAGTTGATGACTTATAAGTTTAGGGATTATATTTGTATTAGTATGATGAGGAGCTAAACATATTGTTTAGGGCTACGATGTATCATCTCCAAGCTTTTGTTTGAGTTCTTATTTTATTCAATTGATGACAATTGTATATTTTTAATTCTAATTATTTATTTTTCTTGTCATCTTTTGACTTGATCACCAAATTGATGTTTATGTTGTTTTGGTATAGACTCGAGAAAGTTAAATTAAATTAGATCTAGAATAATAAGACATTAAGAAAATAGCGAGAGATCTCCTATATGATTAATGCTATCATGATTGTGGTTTTAATGTTGTTGATTAGTTTACCGAGAGAGATATCTCCAATTAGGGTTTATAGCATTCAAGACAATTATAAACTATTTACGATTGCTTAAGGTAGATAATTATATTATTAGAGTGAATAATTTTATGATTAGGATTGGAGATGGTGAATTCAACTCTTGCGTTTAATGTGTTATTTTTATTTAGTTAGTTTTATTATTAATTTTTCATTCGAATTTGACTGCTTAGATATATTTGTTTTTGGTAATTTTAGTAATTAGTTCTAGGAAACAATCTATGTGTTATCGATATTTTTACTACCGGACAAGGATATGCATTTGCATCTTCAAGATCTATCCCTGGATCTACCACATCAAGTGGTCAAGCACTTGTTGTCTAACTTTAATTCTTGACAACAATAGGAATGAGAGAAGTGAAGTTCCTTTTGTTATCCACGCTTATGACCAAGCCAATAAAACCCGTTTTTACGAGGATTTCAACAAAAACAGTTTTGGAAGCAATTTAGAATGCTATGAATAGATAATTTTAGACTTAATTTGGCAGATCCCTGACTAAGGACCACACTGATTTACTGTCGGGTGGTCGCGACGTGAATGGATTTTAAGGGTGTAGAGAGGGGGGGGTCTTTTGGAGTATGGATGGACCTTGAGTGGGCTTTTGGGTCCGTTTCTCATCTCACCAACTAATAAGTCTAATCAAACTTTATGTTCTCATTTCCGCTCACTCTCTCTCGATTTTAAGAATGCCAATTGGATTTATAAGTGGTTTACCCATAACTAAATATTCTTTTAATTCGTAAAATTCCATTTTTTTTCCCAAAAATATCAATTTTGAATTGAAACCCATGTTACAAAAATATTTCCAAAAATACTTTGACTTAATCATTTTTACCCTATGCTTTCGTTTCTAGTCTCTAATTACCATTTTACCCCTAAAACAAATTTTCAATTTATTTCTACATGGAATTCAAAAATTTACACTTTAACCAAAATTTAAAATTGACCAAAAAATAACAAAACAAAAAAGTAGGCCTTAAAACCAGACATGATAGAGCTGACATTAATTTTAATATTTTTTTATTATTCTTGCTGAATGCATCAAGGATAATTTGATTCTTATCACATCTGGATTACTTCTTATTACTAGTTAGTTTTTCTACAAATGAGTGTTCTTTGTTGAAATATTTTATATCTACTTTGTGATGAATCTGTAGTGAATGATATAATACAAGATTCATTGTTGAGACTAGATGCTCATCCTATTAGACATGGATAGATTAGGGATGTGAATGATACATTTTATAATGATTTTATGGATGGATGCTCACCTGATACTATTAGTGTTTGTAATGAATTGCTTCTTAAGTATGATGTGATGTTGATTGTGATTTACATGCTAGTGTTAAGAGAGTTTGGATTGACGGATTTGATAATGATTTGTTAGAAAATTAATACAACAATTGTTGGTTAGCTCTATCCTCTACTTACTAAGTAGTACTTAGTCAATAATTTAGATTCTTAATGGTTTTGAAAATGAGGTTTAGGTTAAGAAAGTTGTTGTGAACTAGATCTTGCCAGTTTGTATTGTTTAGAACACTTTTGATTACTTAATTGTATGTGTTGTTGTAACCTTAGTTTGACTGTGATATTTGTTAAAGTGAGTTCATCATTGGTATTATTTACTACTTAGTTAAATTTAATTGTTGATTAATAGATGATGCTAGTTGGGATATAATTTGAACGATTTTAACTTCTTGTTTATATGTTTTTCGCGGAACGATTTTAGCCTTAATAAAGCTCTACTTTGAATGGCTTACTTTTTTTTTATAAAGCATGGGTTTCATGTTAGCACAATACGATACTTCTGATTGATGTTAGTATAAAGTGCAGAATGTTTTGTGTATCCTTATTTCTTTAATTTTTAGTTTCGGTGATATTCATACATTGATCAAAACTTTTATTTTTCTTCCATGTTATATCTTTCTACTATTGGATTGAGATAATTATTAGGACAACTAGTCATACTTATGTTATTTATTCTTGTGTCTTTTGATAGTCCATGATGTTGCAATAAAAAACATGAAGCTTAGATGATTATTTGTATCTATTGGCTTTTTGCATTTGTTAGACTTACTATATTGAAGAATATGAAGTTTCTAGTCTTTTATTGGTTAGCTGGGAAAAATATTTTGTAGATTCCTAGAAGTGAAGCTATCAACATTTAAAGATCTTAATGTTTATAAGAAATTGCATAGTGTGTTTATGACTCAAAGTATTGCATAATAATATTATATTAAAACAATAATAAGAGGGGTAAACCTAAAAGAACATTTAGGTGACAACATATGAAGTAAGAGGGAAGTAACTCATAGATTTTAACAATAATAAAGGTGCCATGATTCATGGTTTTCTTGAACGAAACCAATAAGTTGACTTGTACATATCCAATAAGGTAGTATTATTCTCTTCTACCCGAGATTTTGATCTTATAGATACCTTGTTTAAATTTAAATTCTAATTGTCAAACTACGAAATCAAGTTTGACATAGTAATATAAAACATGAAGATATCTAGTTGTACTGAATTGTTGCATATGTGTGGCTAGAAAAATTCAGGTTGGATAACTAAAGATATGTTAGGTGATTATCAGCTTACAAATTGTAATGATTAATATTAGTATGTGATAAGGAACATTTGGTATTCAATTCGTAAACATAATACAATCATCCAGCATAATAGCTTTCTATTAAAATTAGTTAATAATAAGGAACATTTGATTATTTAATCATCTTATTTTAATTTTTAACATCCAAATTAGTTTAAAATATTATGATTTTCATCATTTATTTTATATTTATATATGGATTACGTGAACAAAAATAATTAATTAGATTAAGAGTTAAGTTAAGAGAGAACAAATATTAGCTAAAGAATTGGATTAATTATAAAACTTAATACAATATCATTTATGGTAAAAAAATTTATTTTATTTTTAAAACATCAGTGCACGAGCAGTCTGTTTACATTACTTTAATGATTTATTTTTGATGATGTGTAGTTGTTAACCTCATTTTCATTCTATTTATATAATTGACTAATTTTATAATTTATTATTTGTATTTATACTTACCAAAATTTTCAATTGTTAGGTTATTTAATAACCATGAGCAATCTAATTTCAAACCATCCATCATCATGTGCATTTATTTCTCAAGACCTCAAAAGTTCTAGTGCCATATGAAAATCAAGCAATGGTAGTTTGAATTTTAGAAAGCTACTTGATCGTTTAGATAAAAATAAAGTTGTTTGTAATTTGTATAGAAGTCATTTGTTCTAAGGTATTTATCAATTAAAATAACATGTGGCTGGAAGATCTAAAAATGCTACCAAATATATAAAGCAACACCTGAGCAAAGAAATACATGTCTAAAGGCTTTGATGGCTGCTAAGAATAAGAAACTAGCTAAGTCAAATAGAAAAATTGCTTTCAGATAAAATAGTAAATATTAGATATATCAATTTAAAATAAGATGATGGAGAATAGCCGATTAAAGTACATTTACCAGGTTCAGAAGAAGATAAATATTCTAATACTCGTACTCTTGTACCATTGAATAGGCATGTAGCACCAATAAATTCTAAGACTTCACTTTATAGAGGAAAAAAAGGCTAACAAGATATTAATGAAGTAATTTGATGGGAGAGAGTTGAAAAGGTTAATGAATATGTTGTTAATTAGGCATATTCATCTCACGTTCCTTCTAATGCTTTGATAACTCGTAAGTGGAAATTCATGATTGAAGTAGTAGATCAAATAGGAAATGGATATTATGATCCATTTTATCATGATTTAAATGGACCTTTGATCGAAAAAGTTGTGAAAATAACAAAATCATAATTAGAGGTAAAAAAAGGTGGTTACAAACAGGATGCTCAACTATGGTAGATGCTTAGATTGATAAAAAAAGAAGTAACATCGTGAACTTATGTGTGAATTTTTTAAAAAGAGCTTCTTTTTACACTACCAAAGAGTTTTCTGGTTAGTCGCACATGGCTCAATTCATTTTTGAGTTTGTGAAGAAAAGAAATTGAAAGTGCACATGTTATTCAAGTACTAATCAACTATGCAAGTAACAATGTGATTGCTATTAGACTTCTAAAGCAGTTATATCTTCTTCTTCTTTTCAATTTTATTATCAATTATCTATATATATGTTTTTAAACTTATAATGATAAATCGAATGCAAGAGATGCCACAAATATTTTGGACTTCATGTGTTGCTCATATAATTAAATCTTATGGTAAAAGCTATTATGAAGATTCCAAGGTTCATGAAGTCATCGAGTAAGCAAATGCATTCACAGTATCCATCTACGCTCATCATAATATTTGGCAATTATGATGCGATATGCAAAAAAAAAAAAAAAAAAAAAAAGATATTGTTTGGGCAAAAGTTGCTAGATTTGTAAGTTCATATCTCACATTGCAAAGATTGGTAGAGAAAATTGATATTTAGGAATAATATTTACAAGTATCGAATAACACACTTGTAAATTGTCAAAATCTAAAAAGGGTGAGGTGAAACGTACAATTATGGTAGATAATAGTTTTTGGCTTAAAGTTAGGAAATGCTTGAAGCTATTTACATCTTTGGTGAGAGTATTAAAATTGATGGAGCTGATGCGAAGCCTAAGAAAAGTTAAAGAAGAACTAAAGTTCAAGTGGCAAATAATATATGAAGCAATATCGGTCAATTATAAGCATTATGGAATCAATATTAAAAGATTAGTTGGATACTCTATTGCACTTGGTAAGTTGTTAAATCCTTATCGTTTTTATAAGGATAATCAAATATGATATGAGAGATATATTGAATGCATTTACTCATGTTGTTGAGATATTTATCCAGGCTAAGAATCGGCGCATTATGATATTATAAATGTTGAATTCTTGATCTATTGAAATAAGGATGGCCATTTTGGGAAAGGCCTAGCGATAAGAACAATTGATCGGAGTGATTATGATCCAAGTTTTAAATTCCTGACCTCAATTCTAAACATTATATCTTTCAATGTCTAATATGTTTATTATAGTGGGATGGTGTCGATTACTTGGAAATGCAGCTTCTAAACTACTAAGAATTGCAATTAGAATTCTTGCATTGACTACAACTTCTTATGAGTGTGACAGAAATTGGAGCTCTTTTAAAGGAGTCAAATTTTTTTATTGAATAATATTTGTTTCATAAGTATTTATTTCAGACTCTAATTGTATTAACTCATTCACTTTATAATTTGTAGATACATATAAAGAAAAGAGCTTGGTTATGCACACCTCGATTACAAAATATTGTATTCATTGAAATTTAATTCGAAGTTACTAAAGAATGGATATAGAAGAAATGAATAATTTAAGGTGTTGATGGCAAATGATGAAGATATTATGAATACACAAGGATGGATAGTAGAGGGAAGTAGCAGTGATGATGATCTGTAGCTTGTTAGTGGTAGAGGTCAATAAAATTTGCTTAACGATAATTTCATATCATATAAGGAGGAGATGGATGAAGCTTAGAATGTGAAAGATGCAATGAATATTGAACTTGAAGAGCATAATAAGTGTGTTAGAGTTAGAGAGGAAATTAATGAAAAAAAAATAGTAAATATGTGATAATGATTTTTTTTTTTTTTTTTAAGTTTACTTTGTACCATGATCATGATACAATTTGTTTGGACATGTACTTTCATTATGCTCTATTGCACTTTCAACTTGTATTTGAACATTGACCTCTATTCTTATGGTTCATTTGTTGACTTTTAATTTCATGATGCTGAATTGATTTATATATTAATCTTGCTTAAGTTTTTGAGCAGTTGAGATTCTTAGTTGCATTTTAATTATGATCATTATATTGTATATAATATATGGAAATGATTTATGCAACAATTTATTGGATTCGAAAAAACATATAAATCTCTGTTGAAATTTTAGAAATTAATATATATATATATATATATATAAAGGACTATATCTATGCAATTATCTATTTATATTTATTTAAAAGAGATACTTTTATCTAACTAATTTAGATGTTAAAATTAAAATAAGATGACTAAATAATCAAATTCTCATTAACTAATTTTGATACAAAGCTGTTGCTGATGATTTTGTTCTTTTTAAGGATGGAGTATCAAATGTTCCCTACCATTGACTAACATTAATGTTTACAATTTGTAAGTTGATCAATTTCCTGACATGACTTCAGATATCCAACACTAATAGTTTTGCTAACTAAGTATTGAAAGACTAGACAACTTTGCATTTTCATATTCTTAAATATAGTAAGTTAAACAAATGGACAAAACCAATAAATACAAACAATCATCTGAGCTTCATTTTTTTTTTATCACTAGATCATGGACTATCAAAATGCACAAGAACAACTAACACAGTGCATGACTCGTTGTCCAAATGCTAATCTCTATCTAATAGTAGAAAGATATAACATAGAAGGAAACAAACTACAAAAGTTCCATTATGTGTACGAATATTATTGAAACTATAAGTTAAAGGAATGAGGATAAGCACAACATTATGCACTTTACACTAACATCAATAAGAAGTATTGTGTTGTCCTAAAATGAAACACATGCTTTAAAAATAATAAACCATTCAAAATAAAGCTTTATTACGACTAAATTGCTCGCTAAAACACATATTAAGATATTAAAATCAAATCATATCTCAACACAACAATATGCACTTTACACTCACTTTAACAAATATCATAGTAAAAAAAGATTACTATAACACATCCAATCAAGTAATCAAAAGTGTTCCAAATAATACAAATTGGTAAGATCTAGTTCACAAAAACGCCTAAGCCTGAACCTCATTTTCAAAACCATTAATGATCTAAATTATTGTTTAAGTGTTATTAAGTAAATAGAGGATAGAGCTAGCCAACAATTGTGATAATAATTTTCTAACAAATCATCAAATCCGTTAATCCAAACTCTCTCAAGACTAGCAAGTAAATCATAATCAACATCACATCATACTTAAGAAGTAAGTTATTCCAAACATCAATAGGACCAGGCAAGCGTCAATCCACACAATCATTATAAAATGTAACATTCACATCCCTCATCTGTCCATATCTAATAGGATGACCCTCAAGTCTCAATAATGTATCTTGTGCTATATCATTCATTACAGGTTCAGCATAGAGTAGATATAAAATATTTCAACAGACGGCACTCAATTGTAGAAAAAATAACGAGTAAGAAGAAGTAATCCATATATAATGAGAACCAAATTGTCCTTGATACATT